>CM067337.1:6801250-8285000 GCA_034376525.1 Nicotiana benthamiana
CCTTTTCAAAGAAAAAAAAAATTTAATGAATTTTTCTGAATTTGAAGAAAATCGATGATGTTTCCATGAATCAGTCAGTCATATTCCTTTGGTTTGTTCAAAGAATGCTCATAGTTTTCTTGCTTAGAGATAATGTTTAAGTGGACTAGCTCCATACTTGCTTCACAGTCTTGTATGCCAACAATGTAGAACATAGTAAGAGTAATGTCTACAACCAACACATAGAGTTGCTGTTGCGCAAGTGCAAGAACTATACGACAGAGATGGACGGCTCTCTGTCGAAAGAGACTGTGGACCAGCCAAGGGATGGAGCTAGTAAGAGCGAAGGGGGTTTAATTGAATCCCCTATAGTCGAAAAATTGTGTTGCACAAATCGGGAAAATTGATTCTTTTTTTGGGTTATACATAAATGGTTGAATTCCTTATACATAGAATGAAATTTCTAATGTAGCGGTAGAGGGGGTTCAGAAGTTGGTGTAAGTCACTCATTCAAATCACAACTACGATATTCTAGTATTTTTTTTAATCCCCTTATATAAATTACTGGCTCCGTCACTAGGACCACCAAACAAATGAAAGGAAATGCCGTATAATGGACCACTTACATTGCCGTTAAGTACGAGGGATAAGGTTGGATAAGATGTGGGATTAAATTTATACCGTGTTTGGTTGGGTTAAATTTATACAGCCAACCAAACACGGTATAAATTTAATCCCAGACTTTATCCATAATATCCCATCTTATCCTGTCCTAATCCCATCAAACTTTGGATTATTTCATCCCACCTCCCATATAGTATAAATTAGTCCTGAGATTATAATGAAGGATTGCATATAGCTGTTCGTAACATGCACCGGAAGACAATAACAATCCTAGGCAGATCTTTTCGTATTTAAAATTTATTTACATGTCAATAGCTAGGATCTAAGACGTACCTAGTGCAGAAAGTCTCGTTTCAAATTCTTCGATGGTGCGAAGACTCTATGCGTATCCACACCGAGACTAATCCTTGCTATCAACTCTTTGACCAATGAAACTCGCGAACAAATTGAACGAAGAATATTGTGTTGAAATTTTTCTCAAAAAACTCAACTCAAATTAGAAGAACAAGAAACACTTTGTTTTGGCAATTGTATTTTTTCTCTCGGCTTTGTATTGCACTCTCACTTTCACAAAGTGGGTTTTCTTCTCAAGGAAAAATTATGCGGTAGATTTTCTCCATCACCCTTTATATAGCATCACCTACAAACCATTTTCTTATTTGGTTGAGGTAATGATTTACTTAGGGTAAAAGTATATTCCAAAATAAAATTCATGGGATTTGTTTTTCAATGGAAAATTAGAAAATCACGTTACTAATGTAAGCGTGACTGCCGAGTCCAACACGTATTCCTCCAACTCAAAGTTGGATTATGTTATTTATGAACTTTTCATATTAATATATTATTTCCCCATCGACAATATCAATCCCATTCCAACTGGGATGAAAATGCCGACAAGTCCCTTTGCTGAATTTACCGTAATGTCCTTACGGATATATATATATATATATATATATATATATATATATATATATATATATATATATATATATATATATACTAGTTTCTATGTACGTGTTTCACACGTAGCAACCCAACTATAAGTATAGTACAATAGACACGACTAATAATAAATACTGTTAACCATTACAATCACTGTTAAACAAAGCGAGTAAGGAAAACTTTGGTGTGAATTCATTTACAGATTGAATTATTTAAGAACTTGTGCTTTGTTGTAGTTTTTACTATAGGAATGAATGAGAAGAAGCTTTTAACTTTTAAATATATAAATAACATGACAATAAACATATGTGGTGAAAGGCCATTTTGTGTTAAAATATTTTGGTATGTATTACTATCATCTTTTATGGAGTCAAAAAAAGGAGGATTTTACTTATCCCCGAATAAGGGTGGCGTCTAGCAACACTCTTATCAAGGATGACGTCTAGCAACACTCCTTAATGATCGTATAGCATGAAGTAAACAATTTACTCTCAAGAACCAGTAGAAGAATAATGTAATAATTCCTTCTGTGCTTATAGCTCTGGATCACCCTAGGATATGGTTCAACTGTCAAATCCTAATAAGCGACCAACTATATGCTCATGTCAAATATAATCAACCATTGAATGACCTAAGAAACTCATTTCTTCTTTCATTCAATTGCTCTGGTCATGGTCTTAATTTGGTCGTTTATAATTCATGACAACATAGAGCTTAAACTCATTACCAACAATTGACAGATTCCATCTTGATCAATCACTAATTCTAGAAGCATTTAATCATACCCAATATCCTTTCAACTATCGCCCTAGGGCTATAGGTGTCTGGTATCAAATCATAATAAATAACTTGTCAATTACTATGACGATCTCAAGTCAAAGGAAACTTATATATCACATTCTTCAAGAGAATATCATATTTACAGTTTATGATAATTCTAACCATTAAGAATTATCCAATGAATCGGTTCAATGATCATATCTCTATATGCATCATCTATCTATGTAATTTAGTTAATGAGATCAACTAATCTTTATCCCATAAAGACGATCACATCAATATTTATCTAACCGGATTACTAATGTTTAAATTAATAATCCTACAATCAAGAATAAATTTAGATTAAATTATAAGAAACTTTACTCTCATTATCATGACCTCCATCACAATGTCAAGTCTCAAAATTAAATCAAGGACCTTATCAAATTAATCAAACAATTAATAATAACTATGATAAAAGAATGCCATATATTTTTATATTAAAAAACGTTCACAAAAATATGTTCAAATCATCAAATATAATATTGGATTTAGAGCATATCAACTATATCCCTAACATATAACTACGGGATATTAAAAGCATGTATCAACCGACCTAGCGTAAATATCAAAGCATCTAATAATACAAAATAAAAAGTTGCATTCAATTTCTATGACCATTAGCTAAAAAGAGTAGTACAATCAGCTAACACACCCAGGTCAACAACAAAAATGATAAAGTCAACATGCGGAGAAATGATATAAAGGAAAACAGATTATTAATTCAAGTAAAGCAAATAGTACTTACTTTCTAGCAGGAAGAATGCCGACGGTGGATGAATAACCATTGAACTTAGCAGAGCGAACGGAATCAGAAATAGCGTCTACAGCAACGGGAGTGGTCCGAAAGCAGGGGAAAGCAGAAGGATCGCCGTGGCCGAGAGGGATAACGGGTCGGGTATCAGACGGGTCAAGGCTCTGCATTAACTTGTTAAGAACCCCTCTTATGGAAATACCAGACGCAGCCAACAAATTCTCGTTCTCTTTAAAATTCCATCTTGTTGTTTCACCGTTCACCTCCATGCTTGACGCTCTCTTTTTCTACCTCCTTCCCCCCTCTGAATTATGAATTTTAGCAGATATGGAGAGGAGTGGAAGGAGGAAAGTAAGAGAGAAATGGAGATGGATCTCTACTGCGAGATAGATATAAAGCCAAACTATAGGAAAGAGGTTTTGTGAGAAAATGACCAAATATGGCTTCTACTCGATCAACAGCTTGTTTGGTTGTGCGGCGTGTTTTTTTTTTTGGGATTTTTACATATACATCCATATAGTAAACCTTATAACCACTCATGTTTAAGGTTTGTATTTATTACTTTTTAGTATACCATGTTTCAATTTATGTATCAAAATTTACTTTTAAGGTTTAATTATCAAAGATTTATTAGGGGTTTGATTTGTGGAACAAAATATTTCCATATTTTCTTTCCCCATTTTTCTCTCTTTCTTCCAACCAATTTTTACTACATTTAATTACCCCACGTTTATTTTTGTCCATTTTTCTCTTTCTTCCAACTTTATTCTCTCGTTGTATTCTGGGTGGAATTGGCACCAGCATTGAAGAATTGTGTTTCTCCATGTTTGACAAGATTCTCAAAGTGACAGAGACCACCTAGTATTGTCTCTACAAACTCTGTCCACTTGGTGGCATTGCAACACCATCTTTGTTTATTGTTTTGACACATTAGTACGTACTCATATCCTTTATTTTATTGTTTTTGGTGGGAAATTTGCTAAGTACTACTCTTTTTTTTGTAACAATTTTAACAATTGATATAATATCGACAATATTTGCTTTTTATCAGATATCAAGAGGACGTTATTTTTTTTAAAAGTTATCCTGAGAGTAAATAGCCCAGATATATTTGTTATATTTTTAATCAACAAATTAAAGTTAATATGATCAATTTTATTGTTAATTTAATTTTAAAACAATTCCCGCCAAGATGACGAATCCGGCAATAGGTGCCTCTACATGAGCTTCGGGTAACCAAATATGAACTGGTACCATAAGTGCTTTGACTGCAAATGTATTGTTGCAGTACATTTGCGCTGTTATGTTTTCGGATAAAACTTCTTGTCTTGAACAATGAAGAATAATGAATTGACGTTGCATAGAAATGCCATTTGTAGTTTTCAGCAACTCATACCACCCAGTAGATACAAGTTAAATACGTTATTCAGACATATTTTTCAACTGACTACGATTAACTACAAGTAACTACAATTAACTACACAGTTCATATAACTACAAAAATTTGACTATATTTTAAAAACACACTGGAAACACTGCATATAACCTTAACTACATTTACCTACATTTGACTACATCTTAAAAACTCACTGGAAACACTTCATATAACCTTAACTACATTTACCTACATTTGACTACATTTTAAAAACACACTGGAAACAGTGCATATAACCTTAACTACATTTGACTACATTTTAAAAACTCACTGGAAACACTTCATATGACCTTAACTACATTTACCTACATTTGACTACATTTTAAAAACACACTGGAAACACTGATTTTACCTTAACTGAATATAGCATTTATTTGGTACAAAATCAAAGATTAATTAGGAGCCATAAATACAGGCGTTATTTTAGGCTACAAATTATTTAACATAGATTTGAGCCTTAATAAATGGTAATAAGATTTGCTATATGTGATGTATAGGTAAAAATAAATTACAATCTTAATAGTTAATCGCACAACAATAAGCAAATAAACAAAAAAGAAACAAAAAATCATAAGTTTCTCCTTCATCTTGTAGTTCTTAAATAACCAACAACGAGAACCAAGTTAATATAGTTTAATTTCATATGTTCACAGTAGCCTTCGTTGCCTAATTCGTCCATAATTAACTAAAAAATAATAGTGATGAAGGTATGTTTAAAATTAGTTCATTACGGATCAAAGCAAGCTATTGCCTATTAACCACAAAGAAATCTGCTAAAAGTAACCGAAGAGATTGAATCAACAGTACTTAAGAGAAGCATTTAATCTCTAGGAGCATTTAAGATTTTACCTTAACTGAATTAGTATTTATTTGGTACAAAATCAAAGATTAATTAGGAGCCATAAAGACAGGCATTATTTTAGGCTATAATTTATTTAACATAGATTTGAGCCTTAATAAATGGCATTATTTTAGGATGCAACATCAGCAAAGATTTCGTTTGATACATATTTTATAACAAAAATATGGGATATGAGGGTAATAACCAAACAAGGCACAATAATGGTAATAAGGTTTGTTATATGGGATGTATAGGTAAAAATCCCTTTTTTTTTTTTAGTGATCCATAATATTTAGACGACACGCATTTGGATGTAGCTTATTACTTTTGGTTTTGGTTTTTGTGCTATTTTTGTTTATTTTGGTACTCCTTATTAGGAAATATTGTAAATATCTTTTGTATATCTTTTTTATTATTGGTAGAATATTCTCTCATTAATTGTACAATCCTATAGTTGGTAGGTTTTGATTTTCCTTCAATATTGTACAATCCTATAGTTGGTAGGTTTTGATTTCCCTATACTCTATATATACCTTTGTAAGCAATATATTTTAATGAGAAGCCTCAAACCAATTCACTTCTCCAAAACTTCTCCCAAAACTCTCTATATGGTATCAAGATCCAGTGGCTTATCGCCAAACAAACACTAACTTTCTTTTTCCCTACCCGCGGCGGCGGTTGCACTAATCGGTAGTCCGCCGCCTCCGACCTTCTACATAATCAGCACTATCAAGGTCTTTCTTCTAAATTCAGAAAATATTCCTTTTTTTTCCCTATCAACATTTTTTACTTTGTAAATCTACAACAACAATGGAGGCTTCGTCTTCTAGAAGCAACCCTCTCTCTGGCATCTTGTCGCGCCGACGCTGCACTAATCGGCAGCCCGCTGCCGCCGCTGCACTAATCGGCAGCCCTCTCCGGCATCCATCTCCGGCGTCTTGCTGCCCCTCTCCGGCAAAGAAGATCAGCCGCCGACCTTCACGGTCCTCTCCGGCCTCTTGCTGCGCTGCCGCTGCACTAACCGGCAGCCCTCTCTCTCAGCACCTTTTCTCCGGCATCTTACCGCGCCACCGCTGCACTAACCGGCAGCCCTCTCTCTCGACGTCGATCAGCGTCTCCTCTGCCTCGCGCTCCATGGCCGCTGCCCTAACCGGAAGTCCTCGGCTTCCTCTGTTGATGTCCAAGATTGGCGTGTCCTCCGGCCCTCCATCTTGAGGGGGCGTATTAGGAAATATTGTAAATATCTTTTGTGTATCTTTTATTATTGGTAGAATATTCTCTCATTAATTGTACAATCCTATAGTTGGTAGGTTTTGATTTTCCTTCATTATTGTACAATCCTATAGTTGGTAGGTTTTGATTTCCCTATACTCTATATATACCTTTGTAAGCAATATATTTTAATGAGAAGCCTCAAACCAATTCACTTCTCCAAAACTTCTCCCAAAACTCTCTACACTCCTTCCCATCCAATTTAATTGATTTTTCAATTTTTTTAGTGATTCACAATATTTAATTTTTTTCAAATAGAAATTAATTTTTTTAAATTACCTTTGGAATAAAGAATTTAGGGATATTTATTATATTTCTAATAAATAAATTAAGGTTAATATCAATTTTGTTGTTAATTATTACTAAAAGATAGATTCCTTAATATGAGTAAAAACGGTCAAAAAATTAATTAAAGTGAATTTGAGGGAATATTTGATGCAGTTTCTAGGTTGTTTTTTTACTTGCAGAGTTTTTTAGGTTCACTTCCTATTATTTTGGTATTCAATGCAACTTTTAATGTTATAATTTTTTTGCTTCAACATGACTTTTTAAATATTTTGGCTATTACTTTTCAAAATTCTTGTTTAAATCTAACTATCACGTTTATTAAATCTTTTGAAAAAACAATATGATAACTTTTGAAAAATCTAAAAAATCAAAAATTGTTATAAAATAGGGGTGAGTGCGGTATCATCTCAAACCTCCTTCTAGGGGTGAGTGTGGTATCATCTCAAACCTCCTTCTAGGGGTGAGTGTGGTATATTCGATACCAATTTCATGTTCATATTCTTCCAATAATGAATATGTATTCATAAATCAGATGTTGTCACATTCACTGCGGGGATATGTGATTTTGTTATCCTTTTCAAATCTGTAAATGCGTCTGGCATTTGATTTGCTATTCTTTGCAAATGGATAATATTTTGCACCTCTTTTTCACAAATAGAGGTATGTGGATCAAGATGAGATAATGATGCATTTTTCCACAAAATTTCCCGTTTGGTTTCACCAACTTCTCCCCCTAATTTTGGGGAAAGTGTCTCATCGAATTGACAGTCTGCAAATCGTGCAGTGAACAAATCCCCTGTCAATGTTTCGAGGTAGCGAATAATGGAAGGCGATTCAAACTCAACATATATTCCTAACCTTCTTTGCAGACCCATTTTGGTGCAATATGGCGGTGCTACAGGCACATATACTGCACATCCAAAAATTCTTAAATGGGATATATTAGGTTCATGACCCAAAACTAATTGCAAGGGGGAATATTTGTGACAATTCGTCAGTCAGAGACGAACTAGCATTGCTGCATGCAAAATGGCGTGACCCCAAACCGATGTGGGCAGCCTTGTTTTCATGAGTAAATGAGGTATTCAAGATTATTCCCATCTATTGTCTCAACATGATATTCATTTTGAATGATATCTTAAAAACTCAACAAGTTCCTCTTAAACTTGGAGGAGAACATTGCATTCTCTATGATAAATATTGTTCCTTTAGGCAGAGTTATAGTTGCTCTTCAGGAGCCTTCAATCAATTTACTACTACCAGAAATTGTAGTAACATCTGCCTTACACATACTTAAATGAGAGAAATATTTCTTCTCTTTGAGTATCGTATGTGTGGTACATGAATCAATTAAACAAATATTTTTACAATTGGACGTTGATCCAAGTTTGCTTTGTGAGATATCCATATTTGCTTACCATGATTTGACATAAAAGAAATATACGAAATCAATAGATAGTTTAATGTCATAAATATGTGAATAGTAAGAAATCTGCACACAATTACATGCATGAATTAGTATTAAACAGATTGTGGGTTAATTACATTATATATCTTTGTTTATATAAAAGTACATAACAAAAACAACTCAACATTATAATTATGTTGATAAACCACAATTTTTATCACAAAGGGAATCTGATGACACAATGAATTGCTATTAAGTTATGTACATTAACATAATGAATGATCTAACAGCGTATTTAAGAAAGCAAATTATGTCTAATACTGAGACATATTATTATTGCAGTATACAACAATGCACAGTTTAACATCTAATTGTGTAAAATAGTTAGTGTGCACTATATTTTGTTTGCACAGGTTACTGCACACTGCGACTACAACAAAAGACATATTTTGTAAACATACAATGCATGAATCTCTTGTAACACAAATTTGGACTAGCTTATACATATCACAATGACAAAATAATTATATGACATAGTATCGTATAAAGCACAGAAATTTCTTCCTTCATCACAGATCCATCACCGATTAAGTGGTCTATTTTCCCCTCGGGGTGCTCAAAGAAGTCTGCCACATCCAAGTGGGTGATGTCAAAATTGTCGTCAGAGACAAAATTGGTTTCAGGGCCTTTACTCTTTAGAGATGCTTGATAAATCTTAACCAAATGTCTTGGTACACGGCAAATTTTTGCCCAGTGCCCTTTTCCACCGCAGCGATAACATATAGTTTATGAACTATTTGCTTTTGGATTCTCATCATATCGTGCTTGTGGCAGAGTGACCAACTTCAGGTTGTCATATCTCTCCTTTAAGCCATTCCACAAGATAGGTGGATCTTTGACTGTGATATATTCAATTTTCAAACCTTCATCAAGGTGATGGCGCAAGAAAATCAAGGCCTTAGCATAGTCTTGGGTGGATGCATTATTCCTGTCTTTAATGGCGTCTCCAGGACCCATTGCATCCAAATGGATTTCAGCATCCAACACCCATGTCATATAGTTCTTGCCCGAAATTTCAAGGGCAACGAACTTTCTTTTCATAATGTCAGACATGAAACAAAATTACATCAAGAGCGTGTTCATACTTACGGGCTTTATTACAATTATCACATTCACTTCAGGGAATGGATCATAATCATCTGTATGTGCTATACACAATCTCATGTCAAATATTACTTTCATAAAGTGAAAGATTATTTTGAGAATCTTTATTATTCTCATTATCACAATGATGACGATTATAATTTCGTCTATTGCCACATCCACATTCATTGATACCTTCATGGTAATAATTTTGCCTTCTTTCAGACTTATCACATACTGCTATCACATTCTCTAAAGGGAATGGAGCAAATTCAATTGGACGGGTTTTTAATTCTTTTCCCACAATCATACATGAATTTGATCATGGCAAGGCATAGAAATTTTACCACTTCATGTGAGTGTAATTTCTTACAAACTCCATTAGAGTTATAATCAAACTTTGTTGTCTTTGTTTTTATATGAAATCAAATCGTAGAATTTCAAGAATTTGAAAGGAAAAAATAAATTACTTACCTTTAAGGTATACCAATAAATGTTGTGATATCAAATATACCTCTTGAATTTCCATTACTTTATGATGATTCCATCTCTTCTAATTTTCCGTATAGAAATTTTGAGAGCTCAGAAACCTGCTCAGCAGTCAGCTTTGCGGAGAATCTGCATGCTTGTAACTGTATATCAACGCCTCTTTTGCCGCATCCTCACTGCCAAGAACAGAAGCTAGGGTTTTGATATGATACTCCTCAGCTTCAGGTTTCTCAGTGTATACTATATGAACTTTGGCTTCAATGGAGGGTTGTGAATCTGTCATTGCTCCGATAGCTGCAATCAACAAGAAAAGCAATAGAATTGAAGGAAGATATCAAATTCAATTGGTTAGAGACTCGTGCTGATAACGTGTTATGAAATAATATAAGAACAAGAACAATAATACAAGAACAAGAACAATAGAGAGAAAAGTACAGAGAGGGGTATTCTTATTGATACTTTGGGATGGTTTACAATAGAATAGAACCCCTATATTTATAGGGAGGTGGTGACTTAGCCACCAAGTAGTAAACCCTAGAATCTCTCTAAATATAGACATTCACCTTAAATAGAGTTCTATTTATAACAGTTGAAAAATAATATTAATATTTCAAAATAATACTGCAATAAGCATCTTTTGTTATAAATATATTATATTATGGATGCTTATTTAGTACTCCATTGTAAATAAGTTTCCTGAAGAAGTTTATTCATACGAGACTTCATCGTAAATATGTTTATTTATTTAGTACTCTATTGCAAATAAGCTTCCTGAAAAGCTTATCACTTTGGTACACGGTTATGGATAAATATTATCCTCGATAGAAGATTATCCGTATTGGGTACAATGAGCTTATCCTTTCGATACTGTGTTATGGATAAACATTACCCCTAATAGAAGATTATCTATACACGATACAATGAGCTTATCCTTTCAGTACTCCGTTATGGATAAACATTACTCTCAGTAGAAGATTATCCATATCTGATATAGTAGCAGCTTGCAGTAGTAGCTTACACAACAGCTTCCTTTCTTCTATAAATAGAAGAGATTTCGGTTCATTATGTACATCAGTTTGAATTCGAATATCAGTTTATCTCTATACTTATCTTTACTTTACAATCTTTATTTTATAACATGTTATCAGCACGAGATTCTCCATTTCGAGCAAATACTTTGAAAGTATCTGAGGTACGAATTTTCTTTTTCTATATAATGTCAAATCTTTCTAAACTTGAGTTTGTAGCCCTGGATATATTGGGCAAAAACTATATGTCTTGGGTGCTTGATGTTGAAACTCATCTTGATGCGATAGGTCTGGCATATACCATCAAGGATAAAATCAGGCATCAAACCAAGACCGTGCCAAAGCAATGATATTCCTACACCATCACCTTGATGAGGGCCTGAAAATGGAATATCTCACTATTAAAGATCTAGTCATACTATGGAATAATTTGAAAGATAGATATGACCACTTGAAGATGGTCGTTCTTCTACAGGCATATTATGATTGGACTCATTTAAGGCTATAAGATTTTAAATTTGTAAGTGAATATAATTCTGCTATGTTCAGAATTATTTTCTAATTAAAATTATGTGGTGATAATATTACTGATCATGATATGTTCGAGAAAACTTTCATCACTTTTCATGCGTTGAATATGCTCCTGCAGCAGCAATATCGAGAGATGAGATTTAAAAAGTATTCTAAACTTATCTCGTATCTTCTTATAGCCGAGCAACATAATGGACTACTAATGAAAAACCATAAAAGCCGGCCTAATAGTTCACGTCCATTTCCTGAAGTGAATGAGACGAACTTCCACCAAGCTAGGCGTTGAAGAGGTCGTGGCCCCAGTCATGGTCGTGGTCGGGGAAGAAATTTTAATCATGGTAATAATAATGCACCAAAGAACCCTCCTCACCACCACCAGTGAAAAAGGAAGGAACAAAAGCATGAAGCGGTGCAAGCACCAAATGCAGAAAATGCATGTTGTAGATGTGGAGGAAAAAGGCACCGATCACGTACATGTCGTACGCCAAAGCACCCGTTAAGCTTTATCGAGCCTCCTTGAAGAAGACATAGAAAAATGCTTAAGTAAATTTCATTTATGAAGATAATTTAGACGACACGCATTTGGATGTAGCTTATTACTTTGCACTCCCAGAAGGAGAAAAAAGCCATGTAATCGGTGTTCATTATAGGTGTATGTTATGGGAAAATCTAAGAAGCATCTACGACCACTACAAAGGCCCCTGGTTAGTAGAAGGGGATTTCAACGAAGTTATTAATACTAATGACAAATTTGGGGGTAGGAATATAAACCCAAAAAGAGAAAGTTCCTTAATAAATTGCCTAAACTATTGTAACCTAGTTGATTTAGGTTTTAAGAAGTGTAAGTACACCTGTTCAAACCATATTAGGAAAAGAAAGGGTCTGACAATGGAGAGGCTAGATAGGATTTACTGTAATAATGAATGGTACATGCATATGTCTACGTAACCATAACTCATCTCTCAATTTACATCCAGATCATAATCTCATACTGATTAATCTTAATAATAGAATAATTTCAATAAGGACAGACCCTTTAGAATAAAAATTTATTGGTGCACTCATTCGAATTTCAGCCGGCTTATTTCTACTAGCTGAAAAAAGAAAGAGTTAATGGGAGGGACTGAATTATTCCAAAAAATGTGTTAGAGTGAAAAAATATGACATTTGAAAATATTTTTGCAAGAAAAAGAAAATTTCTAAAAAGAATTGATGGGATTCAAAAAATCTATTAACTACCAAACGAATTATTTCCTGCAAGACCTAGAAACTAGTCTAATTGAGGAATACACCACAATTCTCAAACTGGAAGAAGACTATTAAAAAATTAGGTCTAGAGTTAATTGGTTAAACGAAGGGGATGCTAATACTCAATTTTTTCATATAAAAGCTACTAATAGGAGGAAAAGAAACAATATTGTGTTCTTTAAAGATGACTTAGGAAATTTGATTGAAGATCAATCCTCCATAATGAATCATGTTACTCAATACTTCTCCAAGATTTTCACAACATCTCGCGATAGGACTGCATGTAAGTTAATTAAAAATGATGTTGAAATTTTTACCTCAAGTGATCTCTCAATCCTAGACAGGCCCTTAACAAATCAAGAAATTAGAAAAGTTATTTTTTCCTTCAAGCCATATAAGGCATCTGGCGCTGATGAACTACATCTTTTTTTCCTAAAAAATTTGGCACATATTAGATAGCAAGGTAATAAATCTATGCCAAAATATTTTTAACACATCAACAATGCCTCAAGAGGTGAACAAGACCTATATTTGCCTTATTCCTTAAATTAAAAATGCTAACACACTAAAAAAATTTAGACCAATAAGTGTTTGCAATATGATCTATAAGGTGATCACTAAAGTGATCGCCAACAAATCAAGCCTTTCCTTAACCAATTAATCAATATAGAACAAGTTAGCTTTATAAAGGGGAGGAGAGTTAGTGACAATGCAATCATCATCCAAGAAGTTCTAAAAAGTTTTAATCTAGCCAAAGGAAAAGAAAATTTTGTTCTAAAGCTTGACTTGGAAAAAATGTTTGATAAATTGGAATGGTCTTATATCTATCAAACACTTAGATTTTTTAAATTTCCAAGGAAAATTCGTGACCTTATCCTAAGTTGTGTTAATACAAGTACAATGTCAATTCTTGTTAATGGTAACAAAACTACAGAATTCACCCCAACGCGAGGGATTAGACAAGGAGACTCCATGTCCCCTACATATTCATACTTTGTATGGATATGCTTTCAAAAAACATTAACCACCAAGTATATATAAGGAATTGGGTGCCTATTAAAATCAACCTAGGATGCCTCCCTTATCTCATTTATTTTTTGCAAGCGATTAACTCTTATAGGTGAAGCTAAGCAGAAAACCTTTAAGACTATTAACAGATGCATGGAGGACTTTAGCAATTTATCCAGTCTAGACATCAATAAAGCCAAATCTAAAATGGTCATGTCAAGAAGTTGTAAAACACACACAAGGGACACGGCTACTCATATGCTTGGGATTACTATCAGTAATAGTTTTGGTAGTTACTTAGGGTTTCCATTGTTAATTAACTACCCTAGGCATAAGGACTGCCAGCCATTACTTGATAAATGTGCTAGATTAAATAATTGGAATACTAAGTGGCTTAGCATGGCGGGAAATTGTGCCTTAATAACATCTACTCTAAATACACTGCCAAATCACCTTATGCAAATAAGTCTTCTTCCCACAAAAATACTTCAAGAGATAGACAAGATCCAGAGAGACTTCCTATGGGGAACTACGAGGGATAGGAAGAAACTACACCTAATTGGCTAAAATACAGTCGCAAACACCAAGTTAAATGGAGGCTTAGGGATCAAGAAAGCTAAATAAAAAAACCTAGCCCTCCTAACATGTTTGGCTTGGAGAATTCTTACTAACATAAACTCTTTATGGGATAAAATACTCATTAGCATTTATGGAAAAAGAAAAAGAATAAATTGCTCCTCAATCACTCGGAAAAGCCTCCTAACGGGTTGGACTATATGCCATAAAGGCATTAGGTGGCCAGTAGATAGGCACTCCCATATGAATATTAGGGACACAAATTGGATTCCAAATATTAATAGTCTTCGTAATAGCATTTTAGGGCCTTTAAATAAAAAAGATGGGAAGTTAACTATTAATGATACCGGGATAAAAAAGGGTGAAACTTAGAAAAAAGTTCCTTCGACCTCCCCAAAATAGTCACAAATAGTATATATTGCTCTTGATCGAGACTGCCAAAGTAGTCCCCCAAATGATATCATTTGGAGTCTCAACCCTAGTGATATATTTACAACATCCTCTTCCTATAAGCTAATAGATGACCAAACACCAAAGATGCAAACTTTTAAATGGATTTGGGAGCTACATTGCCCTAACAAGATTAAGTTTTTCATTTGGAAGCTCTACCATAAGAGACTACCCACAAGAGGCTATCTTGCTAAAATTGATATTAATATGAGCAAACTTCATTTGTAGCTATCCAGGAAAAACTAATGACAATAGGTAGCCACAAGATAAACCATACACTTAATTTTCCAAAACCAATTACAAGGGCTAGCCCAAAATCAATGCCACTCTTCCCACCATCTTCTGCTTCTAAAATCAGAAGAACAACATCGTTGATGGTTCAACGACTAAACTCTTTGTAAAGTTAAGTCCTTCGAGACTTTTACCCCTCGGGCCAAATATATTGAAAACCGGATGATCCCTATCTTCCCCTTCTAGTGGATAAGTTCTCCAGTACCAATCCCTACCTCGAACTGTTACAAAGTATTTACCATCCAATCTCTTCTCGGATTCAACATTGGATGAAGTAGAATATTACCTAATACCTTGATATCGGCTTCAGCAGCCCTCACAACAACAAGATTATACAGTGCCTCTTAATTTCAAATATACCTTGACCAAATTGTTTTTGATTTTATTGGATTGGTTCTGAGCCGGCAATTGGTAATTTATTAGATCGGATTCAGGGACCCTTTGGGGCTAATCAACTTGGTTTCTATTAATATATTTCAATATATCACACTGTATTTTTATATATTAAATAGGTTGTCACTATACAAAAAATATACAAAATAGATGTCATTATACAAAATATATATACAAAAAAGACTGTTAATATACAAAACAGAATGTCACTATACAAAATACACTGTCAATATACAAAAACAATACAAAACAGACTGTAATAATGCTTGATTCCTTCTCAAAAAATTGTTGAATTGCATGATAATTATAATAGAAAAATACACAAAATAGACTGTCACTATACAATTTATATACAAATAGAGTGTCACTATACAAAATATATATAATAACAGATGTAACTATACAATTTATATACAAAATAGATGTAACTATACAAAATATATACGAAATAGGCTATCATTATACAAAATATATACTAAATAGACTATCATTATACAAAATAGATTTTCACTATACAAAACAGACATGCACTATATAAAAATATACAAAACATATATTTCGGGCTACCAGATGCAATATGTTTGGGACGAAGGGCTATCTTTTGCAAGTGGGTACAAAATAGATGTAACTATACAAAATATATACGAAATAGGCTATCATTATACAAAATATATACTAAATAGACTATCATTATACAAAATAATTTTCACTATACAAAACAGACAGGCACTATATAAAATATACAAAACAGATATTTCGGGCTACCAGATGCAATATGTTTGGGCCGAAGGGCTATCTTTTGCAAGTGGGCCAAAATATGGGCTACTAAAATTTGAGGGGTTATAGAGGATAGTTTTCTCTATTAATATTGATCCAACAAGCCCAATATGTAAGGCCAACAATGAATCCATATACCACATCTTCTGGTAATACCCCATAGCTCAGACTTTATGGCAAACCCTAGGGGTGTCCATAAACAACTATGGGACGGCTAATCTATGGCCGGAGTTATTACTAAACACAACTCCAAAAATTTTAATAACATCCGTAACTTGGAAAGAGGTTCTTAAACACAACTCCAAAAATTTCAATAGCATAGGTAACTTGGAAAGAGGTTCTACCATTTGCTCTTTGGGGCATTTGGAACAACAGAAACCATAATAACATAAACAACCAAACCTCTCACATCAAAGTTAAAAAAATTATTGATCAAACAATTGAATGCACTTTACTTACAACGAAGAATACTATTTATAACAAGGTCATAAGGATAAATGTCAAATGGGAGCGGCCACTGAAAGGTTGGTTCAAGGTCAACATAGATGGATGGTGCATTCAATAACAACTATATGGAAGGGGATATCAGTGGAGTAGTTCGTGATTCCAAAGGGAAGTGGAAGACACGATTTTTTAAGAAAATCCAAGCAACCTCACCGATACAAACGGAACTCCAAGCTCTTTCGTATGCATTACGATTAATTATCAAGGAACATTTATTCCCAGTAGAAGTGGAAACTGACGCCATAGAGGTCATACGCGTCATTAGTGAAGATTACCCTACTAACAATAATTTAATTTACAAAAGCAGGTTGTTAGTGGAGGAGGCATCCATGCAGGGCACAATATCATTGAAGCATAGCTTCCACGAAGGAATATGGGGGCCATCTTTTGGCAAAGGCAGCGTTAATGAAAACTAGCTACAGAAACTTATATACTTTTATTTTACCACCTGAATTTGTTGTAGAAGTATATGGCAAGGATCAGGATGGGTATATTTATGCTAGGAACTGTTCTAGTGACCAATGTGAACGTTTGGCTGCTCTAGGGAATGATAGTGCCTTGTGAGGCATAATGGTAGGCTATGAAGGCATATATACTAATGACAATATTAACGGGCTCTAGCCCTACTATGTTATATATATTATAAGTATTCTTTTCCAGTTCAAAAAAAAAACATGAATGAAGTTAGATTGTGTATTCCTGTAATGATTTTGGGATTCCAGCCTGTTTTAAAGCTTTAAATCTACTTAATTTTTTGCATTCTGTTATTCTTCAGCTAACTTGTGTACTGTTTGAAGTATGAGGATATTGAAAATTGTCTATGGACATCTTTAGTCAATAAAACATGCAACATATGCTGTTTTCTTCTCTTTCTTTTCTTTCTCCCTGAAACATTGTTATGCCTACTTCTGAGTAGCCTGAGGCATTACTTACTAAATGCCTTTTGATTTTAAAGTTTTGTTGTTAAAGAATGTTGGTTATAGATTTTTTCTGTTATCCAAAACAATGGCACTATTGTACCAGCATGTCATGGACTGGGTATATTAGTTTGATTCTGTTCACTTGGTCTCTTTTTTTGAAGAGCAAATTTGTATGAACTCAATAATTTCCAACATAGTACTTCAAGAGCTATTTCTCTTTTTTTGCGGTTCAATTTGGCACTTCTGCTGTCAAGGTTTGCTTACTACAACTCATGTTGATTGGTAAGTTTACTAGAAATGATAGCAAAGCTTTGGTGTTGAAAGCTGTCTTGAAAATCCTTTAATGGTAAATTTTGTCATACTTTTGTACGATTCTGGGGTTGGTTATTTGGGTTTCAACTATTTCTGTTGATTATTTAGCATGACAAAAGAGAACAAAATGTACAAAAAGAGTACATTGAGAGGTGTTACTGAATATATAAAAACAATTCTTTGGTTAATTTAGACAAGAGGTTGCTCTGATGGTAAGCAACCCCCACTTCCAACCGAGAGGTTGTGAGTTCGAGTCTCCTCAAGAGCAAGGTGGGAAGTTCTTGGAGGGAAGGATGCCGAGGGTCTATTTGGAAACAGCTTCTCTGCCCAAGGGTAGGGGTAAGGTCTGCGTACATACTACCCTCCCCAAACCCCACTAAGTGAGATTATACTGGATTGTTGTGATCTTAGAATGATGATGTAGAATTGATTGATTATGTGTTATCAGGTTTTTCCTCAATTTAGTTCTTTAAATGGGCCAACTACTTCCTGGAATAGCTATGTCATGTGTTAATTTGTGCAATCTAAGATTACACCAGAGAATGTACAGATCAGTGAGCTTATGTGGAAAATAAGGGTCCAATGGACTCCCTAGCTATAAGGCCCATGATTTTGAGGCCTACACGAGATCTGTTGGCATTTTGTTGTTTGGTTTCGTTTATGTAATGCTTGGATTTTGACCAAGGCCCTTTTTATTATTAAAGCTATTGGGCTTCAGGCTGGGCCCATCAGAAGAATACGGATAGATTTGAAGTCACAATGACTTCCGAAAATCTCAAACATTTTATCTTGGACCCAATTCGGAGATTTTCGCATATGGGATTTGCTAAAATGTTTTTTTGAGGTGTGCCATTTGCAATCAAACCCCATAATTCATGGCCATCATACTAATACCAACTAGTGTAAAAAACACTTTTGAATATTTCGTAATTTGCTTTAGGCATGCAATTAAAATTATTATAACTACGGGTATAATTTTCGTGATGTGATTGTGATACCTAATTTTAAATTAGATAAAAAATTAGGAGCATCTTTAGTTTGCCGTTAAAATATATAACCTCTTTTCTGAAAATAATTTAAGGTGTGCCATGCTCAAAACGAAACCTATAATACATGTCCCTCACAAAATTAGATCAAGAGTCTTTTCCTTTTGGGAAAATAATTTGAGGTGTACCATACGCAAACAAAATATTATGGCCCTCACATAAATAAAAAATAGTAGAAATTGCTTTGAACTTTTCTATTTTGCTTTTGGCGTGTTAATTAAATAATTATCATAGCTATGGGTATGATTCCCGTGACGTAGTCGTGACGCTAAATTACTGAAATCAGGGGGTACATTTATGTGACACGACCAAAATTTAATATTTAATAATTTAAACATGTTATAGATCGTGGGTGCGATTCCCGTGGTATAATTCACATTATGTAACAGTAACTAATTAAAATCGGCTTAAAAGGTTAAAAATGCACAACATGGTTAGAACATATAATAAATTAGATACTTAGGCCAATTAATAACAGTTAAAGCGACCGTGCTAAAATTACAGAACCTGAGAATGCCTAATACCTTCTCCTAAGTTAACAGAATTCCTTACTTAGAATTTCTGGTTCGCAGACTTCTAAATAAAGTCGAAAATTTTCTCGATTTGGGATTTTAAAATAAACCGGTGACTTGGGACACCAGATAAACTATTTCAAGTGGTGACTCTGAAAATTAAATAAAATAAATTTATTTCAAATAATATAACTTTAATTGGAAAAACTCCCTTATATTAACCTCAGGTGGTAAAAAAGAGATGTGACATACGAGGGTCATCAAATTTTTAATTTTTCCCACCCTTTGATAATGAAGATAATGATAATTCATTGATGTTTGACCCAGACCACCATCACTGTTCATTATCTTAACCAGATAAATAGTATCAGTTGCTATCAAAAGAGAGACAATATCATGTGGCATTGACACAGTGCACACAGAAAATCTTGTGAAGCATAACTATAGATACTTATGAGCCAAAAAGTATGTCTAAAGATTCTGTAGAAATTCAAAAGTCACATTGGAACAAGTTAGACTTCAAAAGTTTGTTGGATTTCTTCATATCTGTTACAATGATCATACACATGATACATTAAGAAAACTAAATTCAAAAGAAAGAACTATTAAGTTCGCATCTATAATTAGTGCCAAGAAAAAGGTGCATGCATCCCAAACCCCACCTGATGGGAGTATACTGGATAGTTGTTGTTGTAAAAAGGTGCATACACCTTACTTGTGTCAAAGGCTAATTTATTGTACAATATAATTACGAATCTATTTGTTGTCTTGCTAATAGATAACATACAATTCCTTATTCCACTGTAAATCTTGAAATACATATTTACATTTTTGTACACTAATAGTAAAAAGAATATTATAGATTGAAGGTTAAAAAGTCATCCACCTATTAATGGGCATTTTAGTATTTTAACTTTCACTCTTTGGCTTCCCACTTATAATATAGTATTAGTATCTGGATACGTGCATTGAATGTGTGTATCAAATTAATCAGTACAAAATAATATAATATAATATAAAAAAACTTATTCGTAATGACTAATACCAATATTGAAGGAAAAAAACACAAGTACAAATTGATTAAGGGTGATCCTATTCGATTAATATGATGAACACAACAAGATTATCCTCTAAACTTACAACATTAAAAAATAAAATTACAGCTTTTCTTGTCACCATTTAAGAGAAGAAGACGACAACGTACGTATGAAAATAAGAAGATCAGGAAACTACTTACATATGGGATCGACTTTTACTTTTTAGTTAACCTAAAATATAGTTCAGATTTAAAATCGATACATTAAACTATTATGAAGTCGACAATTAATTAAGTTTTTCTTATGCTAATTCGGTCCCAAAAATTTAGTCCGTCCAAAAAATTTAGTCCGTCTTCAAGTTCTTTTCTTTTTCAAAATCATTATCCAGATATGACAGCCACTGCATTAAAAATTTAAACCTTATGTAACCACCCTGTATATATAAATGGATGAAAGAAAAAGTCATGAAATTATCAAGCAATAGTAAAAGGTAAGTGAAAAAGAAATAAAAATACCTAGTTTAACATTTGAGGGTGAATTTGGTGTGTTGGAGATGATGATCAGACATGCAAAACTAAAAACAGTGTTCTTCATGGAGAGAGATTTTTTTTTTTTCAATTGACAATGATCTTGGTTGAAAAAAAGAATTAGATAATTGAGTTCGTGCCTCTCATGATTTAACAGATAAATATATCGTCACCCTTTTGAAACGATAAAATTGCATTTTTAGTATTTTTGGGGCATTTTACGGCCATAAAACCAGAAATCCGCGCGAGTCGCAAATTTTCGGTCGGGACGGGCCCTGCTCGGAATCGCTTAATACTTGTCCTGGACGTCAAATACGGCCTAAAAAACGTATCACCCTTCTGAAATGACAAAATTACATTTTTGGTATTTATTGGGCATTTTACGGCCACCAGAAATCCGCGAGAATCGCAAATTTTCGGCCAGGACGGACCCGACTCGAAAATGCTTAATATTTGTCATGAACGTCAAATAAAGCCCAAAAAAATATTTTCACCCTTCCGAAACGACAAAATTACATTTTTGCTATTTTTGGGCATTTTACGGACATAAAACCAGAAATCCGCGCGAGTCGCAAATTTTCGGCCGGGATAGACACGACTCAGAATCGCCTAAATTTGTCGTGGATGTCAAATACGGCCTAAGAAAATGATGTCACCCTTCCGAAACGGAAAAATTGCATTATTGGTATTTTTGTTCATTTTACGGCCATAAAACTAGAAATCCGCAAGAATCGCAAATTTTCGCCCGGGACAGAATCGCCTCATAATAGCCTAATATTTGACCTGGACGTCAAATACGACCTTAGAAAACGTTTTCACCCTTCCGAAATGATAAAATTGCATTTTTGGTATTTTTTAGGCATTTAATGGCCATAAAACTAGAAATCCGCGCGAGTCGTAAATTTTGACCGGGACGGAACCGACTTGGAATCGCCTAATATTTGTCCTGGACGTCAAATACAACCCGAAAAAATATTGTCACCGTTCCGAAACTATAAAATTGCATTTTTGGTATTTTTGGGAATTTTATTGCCGTAAAACCAGAAATCTGCGCGAGTCACAGATTTTCGGATGGGATGGACCCAGCTCAGAATCGCCTAATATTTGTCCTTGATGTAAAATAGGTCCCAAAAATCATTGTCACCCTTCCGAAACGACAAAATTGTATTTTTGGTATTTTCAGGGCATTTTACGGCCATAAAACCAGAAATCAGCGCGAGTCGCAAATTTTTGGCCGAGACGGACCCGGCTTCGAATCGCCTAATATTTGTCCTGGACGTCAACTATGGCCCAAAAAATATTGTCACCCTTACGAAACGACAAAATTGCATTTATGGTATTTTCTGGGCATTTTACGACCATAAAACCAGAAATCCGCGCAAGTCGCAAATATTCGGTAGGTACGGACCCAGCTCGGAATCGCCTAATATTTGTCCTCGATATCAAATACGGCCTAAGAAAGCGTTGTCACCCTTCCGAAATGACAAAATAGCATTTTTACTATTTTTTGGGAATTTTACGGCCATAATACTAGAAATTCGCGTGAGTCGCAAATGTTCGGCCGGGACGGACCTGGCTCAGAAACGCCTTATATTTGTCCTGGATGTCAAATATGGCCAAAGAAAATATTGTCACCCTTCCGAAACGACAAAATTGCATTTTTGTATTTTTTTGGGCATTTCACGACTATAAACCCAGAAATCCGAGCGAGTCACAAATTTTGGGCCGGGACGGACACGGTACAAAATTGCCTAATATTGGAGAAAATGTTGTCACCCTTGCGAAATGACAAAATTTTTTTTTCGGTATTTTTTGGACAGTTTACGCCAATAAAACCAAGAATCCGCGAGAGTCGCACATTATCGGGGGGGACGGACCCGGCTCCAAAAACACATTGTCAATGTTCTAAAATGACAAATTGCATTTTTGGTATTTTTGGGCATTATACGGCCATAAAACAGGAAATCTACGCGAGTCACAAATTTTCAGTCGGGATGGACCCAGCTCAAAATCGCCTAATATTTGTCCTGGATGTCAAATAGGGCCCAAAAAATCATTGTCACCCTTCCGAAACGACAAAATTACATTTTTTGTATTTTTTGGGCATTTCACGACCATAAACCCAGAAATCCGAGCGAGTCACAAATTTTCGGCCGGGACGGACATGGCACAAAATCGCCTATTATTGGTCCTGGACGTCAACTACGGCCTAAGAAAATGTTTTCACCCTTCCGAAATGACAAAACTGCATTTTCGGTATTTTTTGGACAGTTTACGCCAATAAAACCAAGAATCCGCGAGAGTCGCACATATTCGGGCGGGACGGACCCGCTCCAAAAACATATTGTCAACGTTCCAAAACGACAAAATTGCATTTTTGGTATTTTTAGGCAATTTACGGCCATAAAACAGGAATTCTGCGCGAGTCACAAATTTTCGGTCGAGATGGACCCAGCTCAGAATCGCCTAATATTTGTCCACGACGTCGAATACGGCCCAAAAAAATATTATCACCCTTCCTAAACGACAAAATTTCATTTTTGGTAATTTATCGGAATTTTACGGCCATAGAACCAGAAATCCATGCGAGTCGCAAATTTTTGGCCGTGACGAACCCAGCTCTGAATCGCCTAATATTTGTCATGGTGGTCAAATACGGCCCAATAAACATAGTCACCTTTTCGAAACGAAAAAATTGCATTTATGGCATTTTCTGGGTATTTTACGGCCATAAAATCACAAATCCGCGTGAGTCGCAAATTTTAGGCAGGGACGAACCCGATTCAGAATCGCCTAATATTTTTCATGGGCATGAAATACGACCCAAAAAATATTGTCATTCTTCCAAAACTACAAAATTGCATTGTTGGTATTTTTTTTGGAATTTTACGGCAATAAAACAAGAAATTCGCGCGAGTCGCAAACTTTCGGCCGGGACGGACCCGGCTCGGAATCGCCTAATATTTGTGCTAAACGTCAGATACGGCCTAAAAAAAGGTTGTCACCCTTTCGAAATGACAAAATTACATTTTTGATATTTTTTGGGCATTATACGACCATAAAACCATAAATCTACGCGAGTCGCAAATTTTCGGCCGGGACGGACCCGTCTTGGAATCGCCTAATATTTGTCCTGGACCTCAAATACAGCTTAAGCAAATGTTTTCACCCATCCGAAATGAAAAAATTGAATTTTTGGTATTTTTATGGCATTTTACGACCATAAAATTAGAAATCCGCGCGAGTCGCATATTTTGGGTCGGGACGAACCCAGCTCAGAATCGCCTAATATTTGTCTTGGACGTCAAATACAGCCTAAGAAAACATTTTCATCATTCCGAAAAGACCAATTGTATATTTGGTATTTTTTGGGCATTTTACAGCCATAAAACCAGAAATCCTCGCGAGTCGCAAATTTTCGGCGGGACGGAACCGACTCGGAATTGCCTAATATATGCCCTTGATGTCAAGTACGGCCTAAGAAAACATTGTCAAATATTCCGCAGGGACGGACCCGATTCGAAATCGCCTAATATTTTTCCTGGGCGTGAAATACGACCCAAAAAATATTGGCATTCTTCTGAAACGACAAAATTGCTTTGTTGGTATTTTTTTGGAATTTTACGGCAACAAAACCAGAAATCTGCGCGAGTCACAAATTTTTTGTCGGGACGGACCCAGTTCGGAGTCGCCTAATATTTGTACTAAACGTTAGATACGGCCTAAGAAAACGTTTTCACCCTTCGATATGACAAAATTAAATTTTTGATATTTTTTTGTTATTTTGCGGCCATAAAACCAGAAATCCGCGCGAGTCGCAAATTTCGGCCGGGACGGACCCGCCTTGGAATCCAAATATTTATCCTGGACCTCAAATACGTCCTAAGAAAAAACGTTTTCACCCTTCCGAAATGATAAAATTGCACTTTTGGTATTTTTTGGGCATTTTACGACCATAAAATAAGAAATCCGCGCGAGTCGCATATTTTGGGTCGGGACGAACCCGTCTGAGAATCGCCTAATATTTTGTCTTGGCCGTCAAATACAGCCTAAGAAAACATTGTCACCCTTCCGAAAAAGACCAAATTGCATTTTTGGTATTTTTGGGGAATTTTACAGCTATAAAACCAGAAATCCGCATGAGTCGCAAATTTACGGCACGAAAGGACCTGGATCGGAATCACCAAATATTTGTCATGGAAGTCAAATACGGCCTAAGAAAAGTTTTCACCCTTCCAAAACGACAAAATGCATTTGTGGTATGTTTGGGCATTTTACGGCCATAAAACTAGAAATCCTCGGGGGTCACAAATTTTCGGCGGGACGGAACCGATTCGGAATTGCCCCATATAATTTTTTGATGTCAAATACGGCCTAAGAAAACGTTGTCACCCTTCCGAAATAACAAAATTACATTTTTGGTATTTTTTGGACATTTTACGGCCATAAAACCAAAAATCCAAGCGAGTCGCAAATTTTCGGCCGGGTGGAACCGAATCAGAATCGCCTTATATTTGTCATGCACGTCAAATACAGCCTAAGAAAATATTCTCACCCTTTCGAAAGGATAAAATTGCATTTTTGATATTTTTGGGCATTATACAGCCATAAAACAAGAAATCCGCGCGAGTAGCAAATTTTCAGCCGGGAACCCGTCTCGAAATCACCTAATATATGTCATGAACGTTAAAAACAGCACAAAAAATATTTTTATTCTTCCGAAATGACAAAATTCTATTTTTGGTATTTTTTGGGCATTTTACGGCCATTAAACCAGAAATCCGAACGAGTCACAAATTTTCGGTTAGGACGAACCCGTCTAATATTTGTCCTGGTTGAAAAATACGGCCTAAGAAAACGTTGTCACCCTTCCGAAATGACAAAATTGCATTTTTGGTATTTTAGGCATTTTACGGCTATATAACCAAAAATCCGCGCAAGTCGCAAATTTCGTCAGGGAAGGACCCGACTCGGAATCACCTATTATGTACTGGAGGTCAAATACGGCCTAAAAACGTTGTTACCCTTCCGAAATGACAAAATTGCATTTTTGGAATTTTTTTTGCATTTTACGGTCATAAATCCATAAATCCGTGCGAGTCACAAATTTTCGGCCAGGACGAATCCGGCTCAAAATCGCCTACTATTTGACATGGAAGTCAAACACAGCCTAAGAAAACGTTTTCTCCCCTCCGAAACAACAGAATTAAATTTTTTATATTTTTTTGGGTATTTTACGGACATAAATCCAGAAATCCGCGCGAGTCGCAAATTTTCGATCGGGACGGACCCGGCTTGGAATCGCCTAATATTTGTCCTGGTTGACAAATACGGCATGCGAAAACATTGTCACCCTTCTGAACGACAAAATTGCATTTTTGGTATTTTTGGGCATTTTAGGGCCATAAAATAAGAAGTCCGCGCGAGTCGCAAATTTTTGGCCTGGACAAACCCGGCTCGGAATCGCCTAATATTTGTCCTAGTCGTCAAATATGGCCTAATATAATGTTGTCACCCGTTCAAAATGACAAAATTTTATTTTTGGTATTTTCAGGCATTTTACGGCCATAAAACCAGAAATCCGCGCGAGTCGTAAATTTTCGGCAGGGACGGAACCGACTTGGAATCTCCTAATATTTGTCCTAGCCGTCAAATATGGCCTAAGAAAACGTTTTCACCCTTCTGAAACGACAAAATGCATTTTTGGCATTTTTGGGCATTTTACGGCCATAAAACAATAAATCCGTGCGAGACGCAAATTTTTGGCCGGGATGGTCCCGACTCGGAATCACCTAGTATTTTTTCTGGACATCAAATATGGCCTAAGAAAACGTTGTCACCCTTTCTAGATGACAAAATTGCATTTTTGGTATTTTTTAGGCATTTTACGGCTATAAAACCAGAAATCCGCACGAGTCGCAGATTTTCGTCAGCGAAGAACCCGGCTCGGAATCGCCTATTATTTGTACTGGAGGTCAAGTACGGCCTAAAAACATTATTACCCTTCCGAAATGATAAAATTGCATTTTTGGAATTTTTTGTGCATTTTACGGTCATAAATCCACAAATCCGTGCGAGTCAAAAATTTTCAGCCGGGACGGACCCGACTCAAAATCGCCTAATATTTTTCTTGGAAGTCAAACACGGCCTAAGAAAACGTTGTCACCCCTCCGAAACAACAGAATTGCATTTTATATATTTTTTTAGGTATTTTACGGACATAAAACCAGAAATCCGCGCAATTCGCAAATTTTTGGTCGGGACGGACCCGGCTTGGAATCGCCTAATATTTGTCCTAGTTTACAAATACGGCCTAAGAAAACGTAGTCACCCTTCTGAACGAAGAAATTGTATTTTTGGTATTTCTGGGCTTTTAAGGGCCATAAAATAGGAAATCCGCGCGAGTCGCAAATTTTTGGCCTGGACGAACCCGGCTCGGAATTGCCTAATATTTATCGTGGTCGTCAAATATGGCCTAATATAACGTTGTCACCCTTTCGAAATGACAAAATTTTATTTTTGGTATTTTTGGGCATTTTACGGCCATAAAATCAGAAATCCGCGCGAGTCGTAAATTTTCGGCGGGTACGAAACCGACTTGGAATCACCTAACATTTGTCCTAGACGTCAAATATGGACTAAGAAAACGTTGTCACCCTTCCGAAACGACAAAATTGCATTTCTGGTATTTTTTGGGCATTTTACGGTCATAAAGCCAGAAATCCGTGCGAGACGTAAATTTATGGCCGGGATGGACCCGACTCAGAATCACCTAATATTTTTTCGGGACGTCAAATACGGCCTAAGAAGACGTATTCACCCTTTCGAGATGACAAAATTGCATTTTTAGTATTTTTGGGCATTTCACGGTCATAAAACCAGAAATCCGCACGAGTCGCAAATTTACAGCCCGAACGGACCTGGCTCGGAATCACCTAATATTTGTCCTAGACGTCAATTACGGCCTAAGAAAAACGTTTTCACCCTTCCGAAATGACAAAATTGCATTTCTGCTTTTTTAGGCATTTTACGGCCATAAAACCAGAAATCCGCGAGTCGCAAATTTTTTGGCGGGACGGACCCAGATCGGAATTGCCTTATATTTGTCTTGGACGTCAAATACAGCCTAATGAAAACGTTGTCACCCTTCCATAAATGGCAAAATTGCATTTTTGATTTTTTTTGGGAATTTTACGACCATAAAACCAGAAATCCGCGAGTCTCAAATTTTCGGCCGGGACGGACCCGGCTTGGAATATCCTAATATTTGTCTTAGACATCAAATATGGCCTTAAAACATTGTCACCCTTCCGCAATGACAAAATTGCATTATTGCTTTTTTGTGGGCATTTTACTGCCATAAAACCAAAAATGCGCGCGAGCGGCTAGGACGGACCCGACTCGGAATAGCCTAATATTTTTCCTAGATGTAAAATACGGCCTAAGAAAACGTATCACCCTTCGGAAATGACAAAATTGTATTTTTGATATTTTTTGGTCATTTTACGGCCATAAAACCAGAAACCCGCGAGTCGCTAATTTCGGTCGGGACGGACCCGGCTAGAAAATGCCTAATATTTGTCATGAACGTCAAATAAAGCCTAAAAACATTGTCACCCTTTCGAAATGATAAAATTATATTTTTTCTATTTTCTGGGCATTTTACGGAAATAAGACCAAAAATCAGCGCAACTTGCAACTTTTTGGCTGGGATAGACCCGGCTCGGAATTGACAAAAATTTGTCCAGGATGTCAAATACGGCCTAAGGAAACGTTGTCACCCTTCCGCAAAAAAAATTACATTTTTGGTATTTTTATTCATTTTACGGTTATAAAGCTGGAAATCCACAAGAGTTGCAAATTTCGGCCGGGATCGAATCGACTCAAAATCGCCTAATATTTTACTTGTACGTCAAATACAACCTAAGAAAATGTTGTCACCCTTCCGAAACGACAAAATTGCATTTTTGGTATTTTTTGGGCATTTTACGATCATAAAACTAGAAATCTGCGCGAGTCGTAGTTTTCAGCCGGGACGGAACCGACTTGGAATCGCCTAATATTTGTCCTGGATGTCAAATACGGCCCGAAAAAACATTGTCACCGTTTCAAAACGATAAAGTTGCATTCTTAGAATTTTTCTAGGCATTTTACGGCCACAAAACCAGAAATCCGCTCGAGTCGCAAATTTTTGGCTGGGACGGACCCGACCTTGAATCGCCTAGTATTTTTTCCAAGGCGTCAAATACGGCCCAAAAAAAACATTGTCACCCTTTCGAAACGACAAAATTGCATTTATGGTATTTTCTGGGCATTTACGGCCGTAAAACCAGAAATTCGCGCGAGTCGCAAATATTCGGTAGGAACGGACCTGGTTCGGAATCACCTAATGTTTGTCCTGGACATCAAATACGGCCTAAGAAAGCGTTTTCACCCTTCCAAAATGACAGAATAGTATTTTTGGTATTTTTTGGGAATTTTACGGCCATAACACTAGAAATCCGCGCGAGTCGCAACTGTTCGGCCGGGACTGACCTTGCTAGGAATTGCCTTATATTTGTCGTGGATGTCAAATACGGCCAATGAAAACGTTGCCACCCTTTCGAAAGGATAAAATTGTATTTTTGCATTTTTAGGGCATTTCACGACCATAAACCCAGAAATCCGAGCGAGTCACAAATTTTCGACCGAAACGGAACCTGCTCAGAATCGCTTTATATTGGTCCTGGACGTCTTATACGGCCTAGGAAACGTTGTCACCCTTCAGAAATGACAAAGTTGTATTTTTGGTATTTTTTAGACATTTTATGCCCAAAAATTCAAAAATCCGCGAGAATTGCAAATTTTCGGCCGGGACAGACCTGGCTCGAAATTGCTTGATATTTGTCATGGACATCAAATATGGCCCAAAAACAGATTTTCACCGATCCGAAACAACAAAATTGCATTTTGGTATTTTTGGGCATTTTCTGGCCGTAAAACAAGAAATCCGCGCGAGTCACAAATTTTCGGCCGGGATGGACCCAGCTCAGAATCGCCTAATATTTGTCCTGGACGTCAAATACAGCACAAAAAACATAGTTACTCTTCCTTAACGAAAAAATTGCATTTTTGGTATTTTTTCGAAATTTTACGGCCATAGAACTAGAATACGCGCTAGTTGCAAATTTTCGTCCGGGACGGATCCGGCTCCGAATCTCCTGATATTTGTCCTGGACGTCAAATACGACCCAAAAAACATAGTCACCCATCCTAAATGACTAAATTGCATTAATGGTATTTTCTGGGCATTTTACGGCCAAAAAATTAGAAATCCGCACGAGTCGCAAATTGTCGTCAGAGATGGACCTAATTCCGAATCCCCTAGTATTTGTCCTTGGTGTGAAATACGGGTCCAAAAAATATTGTCATCCTTCTGAAACGACATAATTGCATTGTTGGTATTTTCTGGGAATTTTACAGCAATAAAATCGAAAATCTGCACGAGTCGCAAAATTTTGGCAAGGATGGACCCGGATTGGAATCGCCTAATATTTGTCCTAGGTGTCAAATACGGCCCAAAAAATTATTGTCACCCTTCCAAAACGATAAAATTGCATTTTAGGTATTTTTTGGGCATTTTGCGGCCATAAAACCAGAAATTCACGCGAGTTGCAAATTTTCGGCCAGGAAGGACCCAGCTTGGAATCGCATAATATTTATTCCAGGACCTCAAATATGGCCTAAGAAAACGTTGTCACCCTACCGAAATGACAAAATTACAGTTTTGGTATTTTTGGGCATTTTACGACCATAAAAGCAGAAATCTGCGCGAGTTGCATATTTTCGGTCGGGACAGACCCGACTCAAAATCGCCTAATATTTGTCTTGCATTTCAAATACGGCCTAAGAAAATATTGTCACCCTTCCGAAAATACCAAATTGTATCTTTGGTATTTTTTGGGTATTTTACAGCCATAAAACGAGAAATCCACGCGAATCATAAATTTTCAGCTGTGACGGACCGCCTTGGAATTTCCTAATATTTGTCCTAGATGCTATATACGGCCTAAGAAAACATTATCACCCTTCCAAAACGACAAAATGCATTTTTGATATTTTTTGGGCATTTTACGGCCATAAAACCAGAAATCCTTGCGAGTCGCAAATTTTCGACTGTGACAGAACCGACTCGAAATTGCCTAATATTTGTCCTGGACGTCAAATAGGGCCTAAGAAAACTTTGTCACCCTTCCGAAAGGACAAAATTGTATTTTTGGTATTTTTTTGGGGTATTTTATGACCAGAAAACCAGAAATCCGAGCGAGTCGCAAATTTTCGGCCGGGACGGACCAGACTCGGAATCGCCTAATATTTGTCCTGCACGTCAAATACGACCTATGAAGACATTGTCACCCTTCCAAAACGATAAAATTGCATTTTGCTACTTTAGGGCATTTTACGGCCATAAAACCAGAAATCCGTGCGAATCGCAAATTTTCGACTGGGACTGACCCGGCTCGAAATCGCCTAGTATTTGTCATGAACGCTTAAAACAGCCCAAAAAAACATTGTCATTCTTCCGAAACGACAAAATTATATTTTTTCTATGATTTGGCCATTTTACGGCCATAGAACTAGAATCCGCGCGAGTCATAAATTTTCGTATGGGACGGATCCGACTATGAATTGCCTAATATTTGTCTTGGATGTCAAATACGGCCCAAAAGAATATAGTCACTCATCCGAAATGACGAAATTGAATTTATGGTATTTTCTGGGTATTTTACGGCCATAAAATCAGAAATCATTGCTAGTCGCAAATATTCTGTAGGGACGGACCCGATTCGAAATCGCCTAATATTTTTCCTGGGCGTGAAACAAGAAATCCACATGAGCCGCAAATTAGCGGCCCGGAAGGACCTAGATCAAAATCGCCAAATATTTGTCCTGGATGCCAAATACGGCCTAAGAAAATGTGTCACCCTTCCAAAACGACAAAATGCATTTGTGGTATTTTTGGGCATTTTACGGCGATAAAACTAGAAATCCTCGCGAGTCGCAAATTTTCGGCAAGACGGAACCGATTCGGAATCGCCTAATATATGTCGGTGATGTTAAATACGGCCTAAGAAAACGTTGTCACCCTTCCGAAATAACAAACTTACGTTTTTGGTATTTTTTGGACATTTTACGGCCATAAAAGCAGAAATTCGAGCGAGTCGCCAATTTTTTTATGGGTGGACCCGACTCGGAATCGACTAGTATTTGTCCTGCGTGTCAAATACGGCCTAAGAAAACATTGTCACCCTTCTGAAAGGATAAAATTGCATTTTTGATTTTTTGGGCATTCTACATAAAAGCAGAAATCCGAGCGAGTCGCAAATTTTCGGCCAGGACAGACCTGACTAGAAATCGCCTAATATTTGTACTGCACGTCAAATACAACATATGAAAACATTTTCACCATTTCAAAACGACAAAATTGCATTTTTGGTATTTTTTTGGGAATTTTACGGCCATAGTACCAGAAATCCGTGCGAGTCGCAAATTTTCAGCCGGGACGGACACGACACGAAATCGCCTAATATTTGTCATATACGTCAAAAACAGCCCAAAAACATTGTCATTCTTCTGAAACGTCAAAATTATTTTTTTCTATTTTTTGGGCATTTTACGGCCATAGAACTATAATCCGCGCGAGTCGCAAATTTTTGTCCGGGACGGATCTGACTCTAAATCGCCTAATATTTGTCCTGGAAGTGCAATACGGCCCAAAAAACATAGTCACCCATCCGAAATGACGAAATTGCATTCATGGTATTTTCTGGGTATTTTACGGCCATAAAACAAGAAATCCACGCGAGTCGTACAATTTTTGTCCGGGAAGGCCCCTGCTTGAAATCGCCTAATATTTGTATTGGAGGTCAAATATCGCCTAAACAAGTGTTGCTACCCTTCCGAAATGACAAAATTGCATTTGTGGTTTTTTTGGCATTTTACGGCTATATAACCAGAAATCCGTGCGAGTCGCATATTTTCGGCAGGGACGAACCTAGCTTGGAATCGCCTAATATTTGTTCTGGTTGACAAATACGGCCTAAGAAAACTTTGTCAACTTTCCAAAATGACAAAATTGCATTTTTAGTTTTTTTTGGGCATTTTACGGCCATAAAACCAGAAATCCGCGCGAGTCGTAATTTTATGTTCGGGAAGGACCCGGCTTGGAATCGCCTAATATTTTTAGTGGAGGTCAAATACGGAATTAAAAATGTTTTTAACCTTCCGAAATGACAAAATTACATTTTTGGTATTTTTGGGCATTTTACGGCCATAAGACCAGAAATCCGCGCGAGTCGCATATTTTCGGCCGGGACGGACCCGGCTCAGAATCGCCTAATATTTGTGCTGGACGTCAATTACGGCCTAAAAAACGTTGTCACCCTTCCGAACTGACTAATTTGCATTTTTGATATTTTTGGGCATTTTACGGCCATAAAATAAGAAATCCGCGCGAGTCGCAAATTTTCGGTCAGGACGCACCCGGCTTGGAATCGCTGACTATTTATCCTGGACGTCAAATACAGACTAAGAAAACGTTGCCACAATTTCAAAATGACAAAATGCATTTTTGATATTTTTTGGGCATTTTACGGCCATAAAACCATAAATCCGCGCGCGTCGCAAATTTTTGGCCGGTATCGAGCCGAATCGGAATCCCCTAATATTTATCGTGCACGTCAATACGGCCTAAGAAAACTTTTTCACCCTTCTGAAATGACAAAATTACATTTTTGTTCTTTTTTGGTCATTTTATGGGCATAAAACTAGAAATTTGCGCGAGTCGCAAATTTTAGGCCTGGACGGACCCGACTCGGAATCACCTAATAATTGTCCTGCATGTGAAATACGACTTAAGAAAACATTGTCACCCTTCCAAAACGATAAAATTACATTTTTGGTATTTTTTGGGCATTTTACGGCCATAAAACCAGAAATCCGTGCGAGACAAATTTTCGGCCGCGACTGACCCGACTCGAAATCGCCTAATATTTGTGATGGATGTAAATACGGCCTAAGAAAACTTAATCACACCTCCGAAACAACAGAACTGCATTATTGATATTTTTTACGCATTTTACGGCCATAAAACCAGAAATCCGCGCGAGTCGCATATTTTCGATCGTGATGAACCCGGCTTGGAATCGCTTGATATTTATCCTGGTTGACAAATACGGCCAAAGAAAACATTGTCACATTTTCGAAACGACAAAATTGCATTTTTGGTTTTTTTTTGGGCATTTTACGGCCATAAAACCAGAATTCCGCGCGAGAGACAAATTTTCGTCCGGGAAGGACCTGGCTTGGAATCGCTTAATATGTGTATTGGAGGTCAAACACGGCCTAATAAATGTTTTTAACCTTCCAAAATGAGAAAATTGCATTTTTGGTATTTTTTGGGCATTTTACGGCGCCATAAAACCAGAAAACCGCACGAGTCGCATATTTTCGTCCGGGAAGGACCCGGCTCGTAGTCGCCTAATATTTGTAATGAACGTCAAATACAGCCTAAGAAAACGTTGTCACCCTTCCGATATGACAAATTTGCATTTTTGGTATTTTTTGGGCATTTGACGGTCATAGAACCAGAAATCCGCGAGAGTCGCAAATTTTCGGCCGGGACGGACGCGGCTTGGAATTGCTCAATATTTATCCTGGACGTCAAATATAGCCTAAGAAAAAGTTGTCACACTTCCGAAACGACAAAATGCGGTTTTGGTATTTTTTAGGCATTTTATGGCCATAAAACCAGAAATCCGCATAAGTCGCAAATATTCGACCGGGATGGGCCCGGCTTGGAATCGCTTAATATTTATCTTGGACGTCAAACATGGCCTAAGAAAATATTTTCACACATCAAAACGACAAAATGCATTTTTGGTATTTTTTGGGAATTTTACGACCATAAAATCAGAAATCCGCGCGAGTCGCAAATTTTCGGCCGGGACGGAACCGACTCGAAATCGCCTAATATTTTTCATGGACGTCAAATACGGCCTAAGAAACTTAGTCACCCTTTCGAAACGATAAAATTGCATTATTGGTATTTTTTGGTATTTTACGGCCATAAAACCAGAAATCCAAGCGAGTCGCAAATTTTCGGCCGGGACGGACCTGACTCAGAATCGCCTAATATTTATCCTGCACGTCAAATACGACCTAAGAAAATATTGTCACCCTTCCAAAACGATAAAATTAGATTTTTGGTATTTTTTGGGCATTTTACGGCCATTCAACTAGAAATCCGTAGAGTCGCAAATTTTCGGCCAGGACGGACCTCGCTCGAAATGGCCTAATATTGTTCATGAACGTCAAAAACAGCCCAAAAAACATTGTCATTCTTCTGAAACGACAAAATTCCATTTTTGGTATTTTTTAGCTATTTCACGGCAATTAAACCAGAATCCGGTCGAGTCGCATATTATCGGCCGGGATGGACCCAACTCGGAATCACCTAATTATTTTACTGTACGTAAAATACGTCCTAAGAAAATGTTGTTACCTTTAAGGCTAAAATTGTATTTTTGGTATTTTGTTAGGCATTTTACGACCGTAAAAGTAGAAATCCGCACAAGTCGCATATTTTCGTCTGGGAAGGACCCGAATCAGAATCGCCTAATATTTGTACTGGCGGTCAAATACGGCCTATTAAATGTTGTTACCCTTCAGAAATGAAATAATTGCATTTTTGGTATTTTTTGGCCTTTTACGGCCATAAAACCAGAAATCCGCGCGAGTCGCATATTTTCGGCCGGGACGGGCCCGGCTCGGAATCGACTAATTTTGCATAGTACGTAAAATACGGCCTAAGAAAACGTCGTCACTCTTCCGAAATGATAAAATTGCATTTTTGGTAATTTTAGGCATAATACGACCATAAAACCAGAAATCCGCGCGAGTCGTATATTTTTTGTCGGGACGGACCCTGCTCACAATCGCCTAATATTTGTCTTGGACGTCAAATACGGCCTAAGAAAACATTGCACCCTTCCGAAAACACCAAATTACATTTATGTTATTTTTGGGTATTTTACAGCTATCAAACGAGAAATCCATGTGCGTCGCAAATTTTCGGTCGGGACGGACCCGGCTTGGAATCGCCTAATATTTGTCCTTGATTACAAATACGGCCTATGAAAATATTGTCACCTTTCCGACATGACAAAATTGCATTTTTTGTATTTCTTTGGGCATTTAATGGCCATAAAATCATAAATCCGCACGAGTCGTAAATTTTTGCCCGGGAAGGACCTGACTTGGAAACGCCTAATGTTTGTACTGGAGGTCAAATATGGACTTATAAAATATTGTTACCCTTCCGAAATGACAGTATTACATTTTTGGTATTTTTGGAAATTTTACGGCCATAAAACTAGAAATCCGCGTTAGTCGCAAATTTTGGCCGGGACGGACCCGGTGCAAAGTCGCCAAATATTTGTACTGGACGTCAAATACGGTATAAGAAAACATTGTCACCCTTCCGAAATGACAAAATTGTATTTTTGGTATTTTTTGGGTATTTTACGGCCATAAAATGAGAAATCCGCGCGTGTCGTAGTTTTTCGGCTGGGACGGACCCTGCTTAGAATCTCTACTATTTGCATTGAACGTCAAATACAGCCTAAGAAAACATTGTACCCTTCCGAAAAGATCAAATTGCATTTTTAGTATTTTTGGGGCATTTTCGACCATAAAACCAGATTTTCGGCGGGGACGAACCCGGCTTAGAATCGCCTAATATTTTTCTCGGACGTCAACCACCGCCTATGAAAACATTGTCACCCTGCCAAAACGACCAAATAGAATTTATGGTATTTTTGGATATTTTACAGCCATAAAACGAGAAATTCACGCGAGTCATAAATTTTCGGCCGGGACGAACTCGGCTCGGAATCTCCAAATATTTGTCCTGGATGTCAAATACGGCCTAGGAAAACGTTGTCACCTTTCTGAAACGACAAAATGCAATTTTTGGTAATCTTTGGGCATTTTATGGCCATAAAACTAGAAATCCGCGCGAGTCGCAAATTTTCGGCCGGGACGGACCCGGCTCGAAATCCCCTATTATTTTTTCATGGATATCAAATATGTCCCAATAAAACATTGTCACGGTTCCGTAATGACAAAATTGCATCATAAGTATTTTTGGCCATTTTAAGGCCATAAAACGAGAAATCTGCGCGAGTCGCAATTTTTCGGTAGGACGGACCTGACTCAAAATCGCCTAATATTTGTCATGAACGTATAATACACATAAAAAATATTTTTACCCTTACGAATAGACAAAATTACATTTTTGGTATTTTTTGGCATTTTACGGCCATAAAACAAGAAATTCGCGCGAGTCGCAAATTTTCGATCGAGATAGACCCGACTCGAAATCGCCTAATATTTATCCTTGATGTCAAATACCGCCTAAGAAAATGGTGACTTCCTTCCAAAATAAGGCTGTAAGTTTCACGGTTCCGGACCGGAACCGGACCGGAATCGCGGTTCTGGCGGTTCTGCCGGTTTCGCGGTTCCGGTTCCGGTGGTTCCGGTTCCGGAGGTTCCCCGGAACCGTGATGTCGCGGTTCTACCCATTGGAACCGCGGAACCGGAACCGCCAGAACCGGAACCGGACCGGTTCTGGCGGTTCCAAACGGTTCCAAACGATTCTGTAACGATAATTTTAAAAAAAAAAATTCAAACGGTTCCAAACGGTTCTGGCGGTTCCAAACGGGTCTTTTTCAAAACTAGCCGTTTGGAAGTTTAAAAAATAGCCATTTGGCCCCCAAACTTTAGTTTAACCCCAAACTCTATATAATTACACTATTTTTCATTTCTCAACTATAAATACCTCCTCATTCTTTCATTTTTATTCACCAATTCATCAATATCTCTCAATCTCTCTCAAGCTCTCTTTCAATCTTTCTAGTGCAAGTGCTTAATTTATTGTTGCAAATTCATGAAACATTGTGAAGTTGTTGAATTGAAGTTTTCAAGTGTTCAATTTCAATGATTTTCAACTCTTACGTGCTAATTATTATGGCATTTTCGTTGAAAAATATGTTCGGTAAAGAAAAAGCTAAAACCGGTGAAAGTAGTGGCCAAAATACTACCCCTCCCCCGATTGATGACAATCTCAACATAAAACCGAAAGTTGAATTCTTGCCTGGTAATAAATTGCTGGAGGGAACATCTCTAGAGATTTTGGAGAAAGAAGGTACAAAGGACAACGTCACACCATCTTTGCATCACCTTGATGGTGTGTTCAACATTGTATCGTACGACATAGTCCCTAAGCTTCAAGATCTACTTATGGCATCAACTTTTAAGGTAAGTCCAGTACATTATCTACAGGATCTGACATCTGCTGTAATTCAATTCTCTAATACCTGAACAATTTGAATCCTTAGTAACTTATCTTTTGATGGACCTTGCCATTGTAGGGGCTTTGTCTGAGAAATCAATGGAGGCACACAGGACAGGGAAGAAGCATATGGCTCGGACAGGGAAGAAGCATATAGCTCGGCTCCAGGAACTCCAAAAGATGTCGAAAAAACTGAAGTGGGCGATGATGTGGGTGCAATTGTTAATAGAATTAACCCCAAGGAACAAGAATAAGCGTTCACCACAGGGGATAACTGAGTTAAGTCATGTTCAGTGAATAATGCATAAATTATGATGTAACTTGTACATTGGCATGTCTTCTTTTAGTTTTTTTTTCCATTGGGGGAAGGAAGACTAAGAAAGATATGCCATTTTGGTCAACAAATATGCTCTTTATCATATCCTTGAATATCTTTTGTCTCAATATTTCTTTGTCCTTACTTCTATATCAATCCTTGAATATTTATATAACATACAATATATAACATACAACATAATATACTAATGACAACATTCTTTTATCAATATATACTACTTATATACAATTTATACTAATTACTAACTACAACACAATATACACTACTTATATACAATATATACTACTTAAATACAATATATACTACTTATATACAAAATATACACTACTTATGCACAATATATACTAATTACCAAACACAATATACACTACTTATATACAATATATACTACTTAAATACAATATATACTACTTATATACAAAATATACACTACTTATAGACAATATATACTAATTACCAAACTCAATATACACTACATATATACAATATATACTACTTAAATACAATATTTACTACTTATATACAAAATATACACTACTTATACACAATATATACTAATTACCAAACACAATATACACTACTTATACACAATATATACTAATTACCAAACACAATATACACTACTTATATACAATATATACTACTTAAATACAATATATACTACTTATATACAATATATTCACCACTTATACACAATATATACTAATTACCAAACACAATATATATTATAATTAATAACATAGTACACCATATAAAAATATATTCTGCAATATACTAATCACTACAATACAAGATATTGATTTAAAAATAAAAAAAATAACTCGGAACCGCCTGGAACCGCCAGAACCGCGGTTCCGGAACCGCCAGAACCGGAACCGGGCGGTTCCGGAACTGTATGGTAGCGGTTCCGGTTCCGGTTCCGGAACCGTCAGAACCGGAATCGCCAGAACCGGAACCGCCAGAACCGCCAGAACCGGAACCGCCAGAATCGGAACCGCCAGAACCGGAACCGCAGGCCCAAATAGACCCAGAACCGGAACCGGATACACCCTTATTCAAAAATGACAAAATTGCATTTTTGGTATTTTTTTGGGCATTTTACGGCCATAAAACAAGAAATCCGCTAGAGTCGCAAATTTTCGGCCGGGAAGGACCCGACTTGGAATCACCTAAGATTTATGCTGGATGTCAAATATGGCCTAATAAATGTTGTTACCCTTCCGAAATGATAAAATTGCTTTATTGGTATTTTTTGGGTATTTTACGGCCACAAAACCAAAAATCCGCGCGAGTCATAATTTTCGGCTGGGACGGACCCGACTCGAAATCGCCTAATATTTGTCCTGGAGTCAAATACGGCCTAAGAAAATATTGTCTCCCTGTCGTAACGATAAAATTGCATTTGGTATTTTTTTGGAATTTTACGGCCATAAAACCATAAAATCCACGAGAGTCGCAAATATTCGATCGTGATGGACTCGACTCGAAATCGCCTAATATTTTTCATGAAGGTATATTACAGCCCAAAAAATATTATCACCCTTCCAAAAAGATAAAATTACATTTTTATTATTTCTTGGCATTTTACGGCCATAAAACCAGAAACTCGCGCGAGTCGCAAATTTTCGACCGGGATAAACCCGGCTCGAATAGCCTAATATTTTTCTTGGATGTCAAATACGGCCTAAGAAAGTATTGTCACCCTTCCAAAATTACAAAATTGCATTTTTAGCATTTTTTGCACATTTTACGGCCATAAAACTAGAAATCCGCACGAGTCGCAAATTTTTGGACCGGACGGAACCGACTCGAAATCGCAAAATATTTGTCCTAGACGTCAAATGCATCCTAAGAAAATGTTGTCACCCTTTCAAACGACAAATCGCCTAATAATGTTGCATTTTTGGTATTTTTTTCGGCATTTTATGGCCATAAAACAAGAAATCCGCGAGAGTCGCAAATTTTCGGCTGGGACCGACCCGGCTTGAAATAGCTTAATATTTGTCTAGGACATCAAATACGGCCTAAAAAAGTATTGCCACCCTTTCGAAACGACAAAATTGCATTTTTGGTATTTTTGGGCATTTTACGGCCATAAAACCAGAAATCCACGCAAGTCGCAAATTTTCGGCGGGATAGACCCAGCTCGGAATCGCCTAATATTTTTCCTTGACGTCAAATACGGCCCAAAAATACTTTTTCACCCTTCCGAAATGACAAAAGTACATTTTTGGTATTTTCTAGGAGTTTTACGGCTATAAACACAGAAATCCTCGCGAGTCGCAAATTTTCGGCCGGGACGTACCAGGCTCAAAATCGCCTCATATTTGTCCTGGTTGTCAAATACGTCCCTAAAAAATATTGTCACCCTTCTGAAACGAAAAAATTGCGTTTTTGATATATTCTAGGCATTTTATGACCATAAAACTAGAAATTCGACGGGTCGCAAATTTTCGGCCGGGACGGAGCCGGTTCGGAATCGCCTAATAATTATCGTGGGCATGAAATACAGCCCAAAAAAACATTGTCATCCTTCCGAAATGACAAAATTCCATTGTTGCTATTTTTTTGGGAATTTTACGGCAATAGAACCAGAAATCCCCGAGCGTCATAAATTTTTAGCCGGGATGGACCCACCTCGGAATTGCCTAATATTTATACTGGACTTCAAATACAGCCCAAAAACATTTTTGACCCTTCCGAAACGACCAAATTGCATTTTTAGTAATGTTTGGGCATCTTACGGCCATAAATGAGAAATCCGGGCGAGTCGTAAATTTTCGGCCAGGATGGACCCTGATCGGAATCGCCAAATATTTGTCCTGGATGTCAAATACGACCTAGAAAAAGTTGTCACCCTTCCAAAATGACAAAAAAGCATTTCTGGCATTATTTGTGCATTTTACGCCCATAAAACCAGAAATCCGCGCGAGTCACAAGTTTTGGGGCGGGACGAAACCGACTCAATATCGCCTAATATTTTTCCTATACATCAAATACGGCCTAAGAAAATATTGTCACCTTTCCAATATGACAAAATTGCATTTTTGGTATTTTTGGGGCATTATACGACCATAAAACAAGAAATTTGCGAGAGTCGCAAATTTTCGGCTGGGACGGGACCGACTTGAAACCGCCTAATATTCGTCTTGGACATCAAATACGGCCCAAAGAAACATTGTCACCATTTCGAAATGATAAAATTGTATTTTAGCTATTTTTGGAAATTTTAAGGCCATAAAACCAGAAATCCGTGCGAGTCGCAAATTTTCCGCTGGGACAGACCCGCCTCGGAATCGCCTACTATTTGTCCTGGACGTGAAATACGGTCTAAGAAAACATTGATACCCTTCCAAAATGACAAAATTGTATTTTTGGTATTTTAGGGGCATTTTACGGCCATAAAACCAAAAATCCGCGAGAGTCGCGAATTTTCGGCAGGAGCGGACCCGACTTGAAATCGCCTAATATTTGTATTGAACATCAAATAATGTCCAAAAATATTTTCACCCCTCCGAAACGACAAAATTCTATTTTTGGGCATTTTATGGCCATAATACCAAAAATCCGCGCGAGTCGCAACTTTTCAGCCTGGATGGAACCGACTCGGAATCGCCTAATGCTTGTCCTGGACGTCAAATACGGCCTAAGAAGACGTTGTCACCTTTCTGAAACGACAAAATTGCATTTTTGTATTTTTTGCTCATTTTATGGCAGCCATTAAACTAGATATCCGCGAGAGTCGCAAATTTTTGGCCGGAACGGACCCGGCTCGAAATCGCATAATATTTTTCATGGACATCAAATATGGACCAAAAAACATTGTCTCCTTTTCGAAACGATAAAATTGCATTTTTGGTATTTTTGGGCATTTTACGGCCATAAAACCAGGAATCCACGCGAGTCGCAAATTTTCGGTCGGGATGGACCCAGCTCGGAATCACCTAATATTTATCCTGGATGTAAAATACGGCCCCAAAGAACATTGTCACCCTTCCGAAACGACAAAATTGTATTTTTGGTATTTTTTTGGCATTTTACAACCGTAAAACAAAAATTCGTGCAAGTCGTAAATTTTCTACCGGGACGGACCCGACTCAGAATCAACTTATATTTGTCCTAGACGTCAGGTACGGCCAAAAAAATATTGTCACCCTTCCGAAACGATAAAATTGCATTTTTGGTATTTTTTGGGCATTTTACGACCATAAAACTAAAAATTTACGCGAGTCGCAAATATTCGACCGGGACGGACCCGAATTAGAATCGCCTAATATTTATCCTGGACGTCAAATACGGCCTAAGAAAAAATTGTCACCCGTTCAATATGACAAAATTGCATTTTTGGTAATTTTGGACATTTTACGACCATAAATCCTGAAATTCGTGCGAGTCACACATTTTCGGCCGGGACGAATCCACCTCAGAATCACCTAATATTTGTCTTAGACGTCAAATACAGCCTAAGAAAATGCTTTCACACTTCCGAAACGACAAAATTGCATTTTTGGTTTTTTGGGCATTTTACCGCCATAAAACGAGAAATTCTCGCAAGTCGTAAATTTTTGGCCGGGACGGATCTTGCTCGAAATCGCCTAATATTTGTCCAGGACGTCAAATACGGCCTATTAAAATGTTGTCACCTTTCTGAAACGACAAAATTAGAATTTGGTATTTTTGGGCGATTTACGGCCGCAAAACTAGAAATCCGCGCGAGTCGCAAATTTTCGGTTAGACGGACTCGGCTCGGAATCGCCTTATATTTGTCCTGGATGTAAAATACAGCCTAGGAGAACATTGTCACCCATCCGAAACGACAAAATTTTATTTTTTGTATTTTCTGGGCATTTCACGGCAAAACCAAAAATCCGCGCGAGTCGCAAAATTTCGGCCGCGATGGACCCGGCTCTGAAGCGCCTAATATTTGTTCTGAACATCAAATACGGCCTAAGAAAATGTTTTCACCCTTCCGAAATGACAAAATTACATTTTTGGTATTTTTTGGGCATTTTACGCCCATAAAACCAGAAATCCGCAAGAGTCGCAAATTTTTGGCCGGGACGGACACGACTCGAAATCGCCTAGTATTTGTCATGGACATCAAATACAGGCCAAAAAAACATTGTCACCCTTCCGACACGACAAAATTACATTTTTGGGCATTTTACGACCACAAAAACAGAAATTCGCGCGAGTCGCAAAGTTTCGGCTGGGATGGACCTAGCTCGGAATCGCATAATATTTGTCATGGACGTCAAATAAGGCCTAAAAAACATGGTCACCCTTCCAAAACGACAAAATTGTGTGTTTGGTATTTTCTGGGCATTTTACGGCCATAAACCATAAAATCCATGAGAGTCGCAAATTTTCGCTCGAGAGGGACCCTGCTCGAAATCGCCTAATATTTGTCATGAACGTCAAATACAGCCCAAAAACATTGTCACCCTTCCGAAACGACAAAATTACATTTTTGGTATATTTTGGGCATTTTACGGTCATAAAACCAAATATCCGCGCGAGTCGCAAATTTTTGGCCGGGACGGACCCGGCTCGGAAGCGCCATGTGAGCCTTACCTCCAAGGATTACAACATAATGATATACTTCTGACAGAGGTTGTTACATAAGTTTGCGCCTCTTTTAAAGTACAAGACATTTGCTGCTTAGCTAACAAAAAAATTTACTTTGTCATATTTAAGCGTAACAGTAGGCATCTGGTGTTTGTCAAGCTCAAAAGAACCTTTAGTTCCTTTTGGTAGTTGTTGGAAAGAAAGGTATAATTTGGCTTCAGATTTAGTAGTCGCCAATTTTGTGAGAGAATCTGCTGCTTCATTTGCCTCCCTGAAGCAATGCACAGGGCTAATATTGACCTGGTTCATTATTTGCACAGTGTCTTTTATGATCTTCTTCAACCTATAGTTGTTGGTATCACCCTCCTTAGCATATTCATTACCAGCATTGAGTCCAAATCAAGTGTGAAGTCTGAGAACCCATTTTGTACACACCAATTAATGCCAAACATAGCAGCTTGAGCCTCTACCATGTTATTGCTGCTGCATTTTGAAGGAATTGAGAAGGCCATAATGAGATCTCCTTGGTCGTTTCTCACTACTCCTCCCAATCCCGCTTTTCCACTACCATTAATAAAGCTTCCATCAGTGTTTATTTTAATTGATCCCTGTTTAGGTTTGTTCCAGCATACTGAGATAGCCTAAAGAATAGGTTGAAGTTGCATCATGTTGTCACAAAAGTTGGCCCAAGGCAATGTTACTTGCACTTTTGATTGCAACTTGAGTATTCCAGTAAATCTGTTGCTTCATCTTGTAGTAGTTGAACCTCTTTTTATCACCATATTTGTCCTCGACGTCAAATACGGCTCAAAAAAACATTATCATCTTATCGAAACGACAAAAATTAAATTTTTGGAAAATTTTCGGCATTTTACGGCCATAGAAGTAGAAATTCGCATGTCGCAAATTTTCGGCCGGGACGGACCCGGCTCGGAATCGCTTAATATTTGTCCTGGAGGTCAAATACGGCTCAAAAAAATATTGTCACCCTTACGAAATGACATAGTTGTATTTTTGGGCATTTTACGACCATAAAACACAAAATCGGCGCGAGTCTCAAATTTTCGGCCCGGACGAACCCAACTCGGAATCGCCTGATATTTGTCATGGACGTCAAATACGGCCTAAGAAAACGTTGTCATCCTTCCGGAACGACCAAATTGCATTTTTGGTATTCTTGGGTATTTTACGGCCATAAAACCAGAAATCCACGCTAGTCGCATATTTTTGACCGGGACGGACCCGGCTCGAAATTGCCTAATATTTGTCCTGGACGTCAAATACGGCCAAAGAAAATGTTATCACCCTTAAAAAATGATCAAATTGCCTTTTAGTATTTTTTGGGCATTTTACGATAATAAAACCAGAAATTCGCGCGAGTCGCAAATTTTCGACCGTAACGGACCCGGCTCGAATTCGCCTAATATTTTTCCTCTACGTCAAACAAGGCCCAAATAATTTTTTTTTACCCTTCCGAAACGACAAAATTGTATTTTTGGTATTTTTTGGGCATTTTACTACTGTAAAAACAAGAAATTCGCGCGAGTCACAAGTATTCGGCCGGGACGGACCCGTCTCGGAATCGCCTAATATTTGTCCCGGGCGTCAAATACAGCCCAAAAAACGTTTTTGACCCTTCCGAAATGACCAAATCGCATTTTTGGTATTTTTTGGGCCTTTACTGCCGTAAAACCAGAAATCCGCGCGAGTCGCAAATTTTCGGTCGAGACGGACCCGGCTTAAATTCCCCTAATTTTTTCCTGGAAACGGCATATTTTTATTTTTGGTATTTTTGGGGATTTTACGTCCATAAAAACTGAAATACGTGCGGGTCGCAAATTTTCGGCCGAGACGGACCCGACTCGGATTCTACTAGTATTTTTTCTGGACATCAAATACGGCCTACGAAAATGTTGTCACCCTTCCGAAGCGACAAAATTTTATTTTTGGTATTTTTTGGCCATTTGGCGACCATAAAACAAGAAATCCGCGTGAGTCCCAGATTTTCGATCGGGACGGACCCAACTCTAAATCAACTAATATTTGTCCTAGACGTCAAATAGGGCCTAATAAAATATTTTTCACCCTTGCGAAACGATAAAATTGCATTTATGGTATTTGTTGGGCATTTTACGGCCTTATAACCAGAAATGTGCGTGAGTCGCAATTTTTCGGCCGAGACGGACCTGGCCTAAATTCCCCTAATATTTTTCCTCGAGGTCAAATACGGCCCAAAAAAATATTCTCACCCTTCTTATACGACATATTTGTATTTTTGAAATTATTTGGGCATTTTACGGCCATAAAACCAGAAATCCGTGCGGGTCGCAAATTTTCAATTGGCGTGGAACCAGCTCGGAATCGCCTAATATTTGTCATGGATGTCAAATACGGCCAAAGAAAACGTTGCCTCCCTTCCGGAAAGACCAAATTGCATTTTTCGTATTTTTTGGGCATATTACAGCCATAAAACTAGAAATCAGCGTGAGTCGCAAATTTTCTGCCGGGACGGACCCTGCTCGGAATCGCCTAATATTTGTCCTTGACGTCAAATATAGCCTAAAAATAGTTTTCACCCTTCCTAAATGACCAAATTGAATTATTGGTATTTTTGGGCATTTTACTGCCATAAAACCAGAAATCTGCGTTAGTTACAAATTTTCGGCTGGGACGGACCAGGTTCAAAATCTCCAAATGCTTGTCCTGGACGTCAAAAACGGCCCAAAAATATTGCTATCCTTCTTAAATGACAAAATTAAATTTTCTGCATTTTTTTGAATTTACGACCATATAACCAGAAATTCGCATGAGTCACAAATTTTTGGCCGGGACGGACCCCACTCGGAATCGCCTAATATTTGTCTTGGACATGAAATACGGCCAAAAAAATATTGTCACCCTTCCGGAATGACATAGTTGTATTTTTGGTATTTTTTGGGCATTTTACGGCGCCATAAAACCAAAAAATCTGCGCAAGTCGCAAATTTTCGGCCGGGACGGACCTGGCTCGGAATCGCCTAATATTTGTCATGGACGTCAAATACGGCCTAAGAAAAGGTTTTCACCCTTTCGAAACGACCAAATAACATTATTGGTAGTTTTTGGGCATTTTACGACTATAAAACCAGAAATCCGCGCGAGTCGCAAATTTTTGGCCGACACAGACCCGACTCGAAATTCCCTCATATTTGTATCGCATGTCAAATACGGCCTAAGAAAATGTTATCACATTTTTGAAACGATCAAATCGCGTTTTTGGTATTTTTTTGGCATTTTATCGTTATAAAACCAGAAATCTACGCGAGTTGCAAATTTTCGGTCGGAACGGACCCGGCTTGGAATTGCCTAATATTTCTCCCGGACGTCAAATACGGCCCAAAAAATGTTTTGGCCCTTTGTAAATGACCATATTACATTGTTTGGTATTTTTTGGGCATTTTACTGCCGTCAACTACAAATCCACGTGAGTCGCAAATTTTCGGCCAGTACGGACCCGGCTGGGAATCGCCTAATATTTGTCCTGGACGTTGAACACAGCCCAAAAAACATATTTGACCCTTCCGAAATGATCAAATTGCATTTTTGGTATTTTTAGGCATTTTACTGCCGTAAAACAAGAAATGCGCGCGAGTTGCAAATTTTCGGCCGGGACGGACCCAACTCGGAATCGCCTAATATTTTTCCTAGACATCAAATAAGGTCTAAGAAAACGTTTTCACCCTTCCCGAACGACCAAATTACATTTTTGGTCTTTTTTGGGCATTTTACGACCATACAACCAAAAATTCACGCGAGTCGCAATTTTTTTGCCGGGACAAACCCGAATAGAAATCGCCTAATATTTGTCTTGGACGTCAAATATGGCCCAACAAAATATTTTCACCCTTCCGATATGAAAAATTACATTTTCGGTTTTTTTGGGCATTTTAATGCCACCAAAAATCCGCGCGAGTCGCAAATTTTCGGCCAGAACGGACCCGGCTCGGAATTGCCTAATATTTTTCATGGATGTCAAATACGGCTTATGAAAATGTTGACACCCTCCCGAAACGACCAAATTGCATTTTTAATATTTGTTGGGCATTTTACGGTCATAAAAACATAAATCCGCGCGAGTCGGAAATTTTCGGCTGGGACGAACCCCGCTCTGAATCGCCTAATATTGTCCTGGACGTCAAATACGGCCAAAGAAAATGTTGTCACCCTTTCAGAATGACCAAATTGCATTTTTGGTATTGTTTGGGCAATTGTACGATCATAATACCATAAATTCGTGCGAGTCGCAAATTTTAAGCTAGGACAAACCCGGCTCGGAGTGGCCTGATATTTGTCCTGGTCGTCAAATACGGCCTATGAAAACGTGGTCACCCTTCCAAAACGACCAAACTATATTTTTGGTATTTTTTGGGCATTTTACGGTCATAAAACCAAAAATTCGTGCGAGTCGCAAATATTCGACCGGGACGGATCCTGCTCAAAATAGCCTAATATTTGTCCCGGACGTCAAATACAGCCTAAGAATATGTTTTGACCCTTCCAAAATGACAAAATTGCATTTATGGTATTTTTTGGGCATTTTACGGCCACAAAACCAGAAATCCGCGTGAGAAGCAAATTTTCGTCCGGGACGAACTCGACTCGGAATCGCCTAATATTTGTTATGGATGTCAAATACGGCCAAAGAAAACGTTGTCACCCTTTCAGAATGACCAAATTGCATTTTTGGTATTTTTTGGGCATTGTACAGTCATAAAACCATAAAACTGCGCGAGTCGCAAATTTTCGGCAGGAACGGATCCTGCTCGGAATCGCCTAATTTTTGTCCTGGACGTCAAATACGGCCAAATAATATGTATTCACCCTTCCGAAACAACAAAATTGCATTTTTTGTATTTTTGGGCCTTTTACGGCCATAAACCAGAAATTCGCGTGAGACACAAACTTTCAACCGGGACGAACCTGGCTCGGAATCGCCTAATATTTGTCCTGGACGTCAAATACAGCCTAAGAAAATATTGTTACCATTTTGAAACGACCAAGCATTTTTGGTATTTTTTGAACATTTTATGGCCATAACACTAGAAATCCGCGCGAGTCGCAAATTTTCCGTCGTGATTGACCCGGATCGAAATCACCTAATATTTGTCCTGGACGTCAAATACGGCCCGAATAATATTTTCACCCTTCCGAAACGACAAGATTGCATTTTGGTATTTTTTGGTTATTTTACGGCCATAAAACTGAAATCTGCGCGAGTCGCAAACTATCGGCCTGGAAGTACCTGGCTTGCAATCGCCTAATATATGTCCTGGACGTCAAATAGTCCTAAGAAAATGTTGTCATCCTTCCGAAACAATAAAATTGTATTTTTGGTATTTTTTTGGAATTTTACGGCCTTAAAACTAGAAATTCGCGTGAGTCGTAAATTTTCGGCCGGGACGGACCTCGCTCGGAATTGCCTTATATTTTTCATGTAGCCACACAAGAGTGCGAGAAAAATCTCACAATTTTTATTAATAATCTGAATAATCTAAAAGCAAAGAAGATACCCCTTTATATAGGGAAGAGGTCACGAAATTCAACCTAATAACTGTTGGAAACACGTTCTCAAAGCATTATACTAAAACGTGTGTTCATATGTGTAGGTTTTGATGAATGAAAAACAAGCGCAAATTGACATATGACGAAGCTCAAGTACAAGCGCACAATTGATATATATAACGAGATTCAAGCACAAGACCAAGTTTTATAGTTTTACATGAGTCGTTCTTAATTGTGATCTTGATCCGACAACTTGACTCATGACATGGCTTCTCTCGTAAAACTATTTTTACAAAATCATGCATATTTAATTTAATGCTAAATGATTTTAAATCATGCATATTTACTTTAGTCAAAATGATTTTTAAACATGCCTCTAAAATCTGGACTAAGATAATCGATTATGTACTTATGATAATCGATTATGTTAAGCCAAGACTGCATGACAATAGATTGTGAACTAATGACAATCGATTGTGTTAAGGCAGTGAGCATCAGGTTTTTCAAACCTGCATGACAATCGATTGTGAACCTTATGACAATCGATTGTGATGAGGCAGTGTACATCAAAGTTTTTCAACGCTCAAAATAATCGATTGTGAAGTTAATGACAATCGACTGTGATGAGGCAGTGTCCATCAAAGTTTTTCAAAACTCAGAATAATCGATTGTGAAGCTAATGACAATCGATTGTGAAGAGACAGTGTCCTTCAGATTTTTCAAAGTCATAAAATAATCGATTATGAACATATGATAATCGATTGTTTTGAGACAGTGTCTTCCAGACTTTTCAAAGTTATTAAATAATCGATTGTTATCTTTGTGCAATCGACTGTCAAGAGGCAGTGTCTAAAATGTTTTTCAAAAACTAATAAATAATCGATTGTTAACTTTGTACAATCGATTGTGAAGCTGACCGTTGTCGTAAAGTTTTCATATACCGTCAGGTAATCGATTATTGATTTTGTATAATCGATTGTTTTAATTAAAATCTTGAAAAGATTTTTTGAACGTTGCTGAGTAATCGATTGTTGATTCTGGACAATCGATTGTTTTTGGTAAAATCTGGAAAGGATTCTTTGAACGTTGCCAGTAATCAATTATGGATTCTAAATAATCGATTGTCAAGCGTAAAATCTGGGATTGAATTTTGGAATGACTGGCAGACAATCGATTGTGGCTCTTTGACAATCGATTGTCACTCAGTAAAATCAGCAACTCTTAATTGGCAATTAGGCAACGGTAATGCCAAGTTTTTCAACTATAAATACAGCTTCATTTCAGTGTTTTAAACACAATAACACACAACAACTGATCATACTATTGCTATAAGCTTGCATACTATTGTTAATCATTTTATATTCATTTCATAAAGCTTTTGAGAGCCAAAGTCTTGTCCATAGTTGTTGTGATCTTGAGCTTACTTCTTTTACTCATATCTACTCATAAAGGAGTGTATTGTTTGAGTGTTTAGTGTTTTGTACACTTGAAGAGAATTGTGATTCTCTTGTTGTAAGGAACTTGTGTTTCCTTGGTCGAAGTCTTGGAGTGTTGTATCTCCGAGCAAAGGTGTTAAGGCTTGTGTCCTTAAGTTGTAAAGGTTGGTTAGGCACCCGTAAGCTTAACAGTGAAGTCTTGGAGTGTTGTATCTCCGAGCAAAGGTGTTAAGGCTTGTGTCCTTAAGTTGTAAAGGTTTAATGAGCACCCGTAAGCTTGACAAGTTAGTGGAAAATCTCGAGAGAGTCTCTCGGGGACTGGACTAGCCACTTGTTGTGGTGAACCAGAATACATCGGTGCGTTTGTTCTTTATTGCATTTAATTTCCGCACTTATTTTTCCTGCAAGTTTTTAAATTCCGCAAGGTTACGCTAATTTTTATTATAACGCTATTCACCCCCCCTCTAGCGTTAAGCGTATTATCTAACAATTGGTATCAGAGCTCAACTCTCTGAAGACTTAACAGTTTGAGAGAACCATCCATGGCTTCTACTCGTGACTCTTTTGCAGGAATAGGTGAAGGTGATTTTAACATGTTGCCCCCAATATATGATGGAAATAATTACTTATATTGGAAAGATCGGATGAGAATTTTCATCACAGCCAACAACTTTTATCTATGGCAAATCATCAAGCATGGTGATCAAATGACAACAAAAGTTGGGAAACCCAAGGTAAGTGAATACAACACTAATGCAATAAATATGTTGTATAGCACCTTGAATCAGGAAGACTATCAGAAAATTTCCCACTACAAAACCGCCAAAGAGATGTGGGATAAGCTGGAGGAAACGTATGAAAGCATGCCTCAAAAAGCGGACAGCTCATATGATGAATCAACTGGCCAATGTCTCATGGCAAACGAAGAAGAAGAGGTAAGTACGTCCAACTCTCACTCGCTTGAAGAAATGCAAAATGCTTATAATAAATTACATAGTGAGCTTGTTGATGCTTCCAAGACTATTAAAGATTTGCAGAAAACTCTGCCGTTGCAAGAAAAAGATTTTCAAAAACAACTCTCTCTAAAAGAAAAAGATTTTGAAAAACTGGTTTTAGAAAATGAGAAGTTGAAAGAGGAAAACAAGTTTTTCGGAAAAAGAAGCGCCGATAAGCCCGAAAGCTCTATTAGAAAGTGTACTTCTTGCTTGCATCTCAAAAATGAAGTAGAAAGGCTTAAAGGCACATTAGATAAGATTAATTCTTCGCACAAAAATTTGAATGATGTTCTTGATAATTTGAAGTCAACCAAGCATGGCATAGGGTTTACGAATGAGCCTAAAGAAAAGGTTGAAGCTACACCCCAACAACCTAAGGCTCAACCTAGGACTAATAATAAAAATGCTTATCCTAGAAATAGCAATCCTAGAACCAATATGCATGCTAGAATAAATGTTGAACAATTTAGAAGACCCAGCAATGACTTACCACCTAGAAATAACTACCCTAGAAATGATGCATATTATAGGCCAAATACTAGAAGGAATTTTGAACCCTTTAGAGCACATAGAAATGATTTCCAACGTAGAAATAATTATTCTAGAAATGCTGCTCATAGTAGGAGAAATGATGTTCATAAAACGGGCAATAGTCATAATGCTGAAAATAGAGTAAACCATTTTCGTCCGTCAAGTTACTATGAACCTAGAAGGATGCATAACCCCAACGTGACTTGTCATTATTGTAGACGTATTGGTCATATTGCTCCTGCATGTTTTACACGACATAGACATATCACTCAATCGCATCATTATGCCTAACCCCCAAGGACCCAAAATGGCATGGGTACCAAAAGATCATTAATCTGTTTTGCAGGTGTGCTTGAAAGGCTACAGTATTGTAGTAGATGCACTGAGCACGACACCTCATTGCATTTTGGTATTTTTTGGTTATTTTACGGCCATAAAACTGAAATCTGCGCGAGTCGCAAACTATCGGCCTGGAAGTACCTGGCTTGCAATCGCCTAATATATGTCCTGGACGTCAAATAGTTCTAAGAAAATGTTGTCATCCTTCCGAAACAATAAAATTGTATTTTTGGTATTTTTTTGGAATTTTACGGCCTTAAAACTAGAAATTCGCGTGAGTCGTAAATTTTCGGCCGGGACGGACCTCGCTCGGAATTGCCTTATATTTTTCATGTAGCCACATACAAGAGTGCGAGAAAAATCTCACACTTTTTATTAATAATCTGAATAATCTAAAAGCAAAGAAGATACCCCTTTATATAGGGAAGAGGTCACGAAATTCAACCTAATAACTGTTGGAAACACGTTCTCAAAGCATTATACTAAAACGTGTGTTCATATGTGTAGGTTTTGATGAATGAAAAACAAGCGCAAATTGACATATGACGAAGCTCAAGTACAAGCGCACAATTGATATATATAACGAGATTCAAGCACAAGACCAAGTTTTATAGTTTTACATGAGTCGTTCTTAATTGTGATCTTGATCCGACAACTTGACTCATGACATGGCTTCTCTCGTAAAACTATTTTTACAAAATCATGCATATTTAATTTAATGCTAAATGATTTTAAATCATGCATATTTACTTTAGTCAAAATGATTTTTAAACATGCCTCTAAAATCTGGACTAAGATAATCGATTATGTACTTATGATAATCGATTATGTTAAGCCAAGACTGCATGACAATAGATTGTGAACTAATGACAATCGATTGTGTTAAGGCAGTGAGCATCAGGTTTTTCAAACCTGCATGACAATCGATTGTGAACCTTATGACAATCGATTGTGATGAGGCAGTGTACATCAAAGTTTTTCAACGCTCAAAATAATCGATTGTGAAGTTAATGACAATCGACTGTGATGAGGCAGTGTCCATCAAAGTTTTTCAAAACTCAGAATAATCGATTGTGAAGCTAATGACAATCGATTGTGAAGAGACAGTGTCCTTCAGATTTTTCAAAGTCATAAAATAATCGATTATGAACATATGATAATCGATTGTTTTGAGACAGTGTCTTCCAGACTTTTCAAAGTTATTAAATAATCGATTGTTATCTTTGTGCAATCGACTGTCAAGAGGCAGTGTCTAAAATGTTTTTCAAAAACTAATAAATAATCGATTGTTAACTTTGTACAATCGATTGTGAAGCTGACCGTTGTCGTAAAGTTTTCAAATACCGTCAGGTAATCGATTATTGATTTTGTATAATCGATTGTTTTAGTTAAAATCTTGAAAAGATTTTTTGAACGTTGCTGAGTAATCAATTGTTGATTCTGGACAATCGATTGTTTTTGGTAAAATCTGGAAAGGATTCTTTGAACGTTGCCAGTAATCGATTATGGATTCTAAATAATCGATTGTCAAGCGTAAAATCTGGGATTGAATTTTGGAATGACTGGCAGACAATCGATTGTGGCTCTTTGACAATCGATTGTCACCAGTAAAATCAGCAACTCTTAATTGGCAATTAGGCAACGGTAATGCCAAGTTTTTCAACTATAAATACAGCTTCATTTCAGTGTTTTAAACACAATAACACACAACAACTGATCATACTATTGCTATAAGCTTGCATACTATTGTTAATCATTTTATATTCATTTCATAAAGCTTTTGAGAGCCAAAGTCTTGTCCATAGTTGTTGTGATCTTGAGCTTACTTCTTTTACTCATATCTACTCATAAAGGAGTGTATTGTTTGAGTGTTTAGTGTTTTGTACACTTGAAGAGAATTGTGATTCTCTTGTTGTAAGGAACTTGTGTTTCCTTGGTCGAAGTCTTGGAGTGTTGTATCTCCGAGCAAAGGTGTTAAGGCTTGTGTCCTTAAGTTGTAAAGGTTGGTTCGGCACTCGTAAGCTTAACAGTGAAGTCTTGGAGTGTTGTATCTCCGAGCAAAGGTGTTAAGGCTTGTGTCCTTAAGTTGTAAAGGTTTAATGAGCACCCGTAAGCTTGACAAGTTAGTGGAAAATCTCGAGAGAGTCTCTCGGGGACTGGACTAGCAACTTGTTGTGGTGAACCAGAATACATCGGTGCGTTTGTTCTTTATTGCATTTAATTTCCACACTTATTTTTCCTGCAAGTTTTTAAATTCCGCAAGTTTACGCTAATTTTTATTATAACGCTATTCACCCCCCCCCCCTCTAGCGTTAAGCGTATTATCTAACAATAACAAGCAAATAAGGTCCTAAACTACTTTGGACAACAAGTCCAACTATCTTAGGAAAAGGAAAAACTCTAGGAAACAAAAACCAAGTCAATCTTGGAAAGTAATTCTAATAAATTTAGGAAAAGGAAAATAAAACCTTAACTACCTAGGAAAGCATCAAATATGTCCTAACAAACTAGGAAACAAAATAAGGAAACTTGGGCATCATGTTTGCTCCTTTGCGAGTTGATTTAAGCGCCTAATTTAGGCCTTCCTGGCTGGTGCTTGGACCCCAATCAACCTCCTCTTGGGCTTGGACTTGGACCATGAAATGATTGTAGCACTTAGCTAAATCCTCTCCATAATTTTTGAGATCTTGTTCCATCATTAGCGCCTTCTTGATCTCCCATTGAAGCGCAACAACCTTGTCTTGCTTCTCCTTAGCTTGAGACCTTGTAAATGGCTTTCTTGGTACTTCTATAGCTTTATCCTTGTCCATGAAGCTATCATTCCCCTCTCTTGAAAAGAATTCGTCCTCAAATTTGAACCTATATCAAACAAGGATAAGTCAGCAACATTGAAAGTAGCACTTACTTGAAACTCACCTGGAAGGTCCAATTTGTAAGCATTATCTCCAATTCTTTCAAGTACTTTAAATGGTCCATCTCCTCTAGGGTGCAATTTTGTCTTCCTTTTTGAAGGAAATCTCTCCTTCCTCATATGAACCCAAACCAAATCACCGGGCTCGAAGATAACTGGCTTTCGACCTTTATTTCTTCGTAAAGCTATTTGCTCATTCCTCCTCTCAATTTCAAGTCTCGTATGCTCATTAATAGTCTTCATCAAATCCGCTTTCTTCTTTCCATCAAGACTAACCAGCTCATTAGCTGGCAATGGCAATAAGTTAAGGGGTGTAAGGGGGTTGAAGCCATAAACAACTTCAAAAGGAGAATAGCCCATAGATGAATGAACAGTTCGATTGTAAGCAAATTTTACCATAGGCAAGTGATCTTCCCAAGAAGTTAACTTTCCTTTTAGAATAGCCCTTAACATATTTCCAAAAGTTCTATTTATTACCTCAGTTTGCCCATCAGTTTGTGGATGACATGAAGTAGAAAACAATATTTTTGTTCCCAATTTTCCCCAAAGCACACGCCAAAAGTTGCTTAGAAACTTAGCATCCCTATCACTAATAATAGTTCGGGGTATACCATGCAATTTAACAACATCTATAACAAATAAATCAGCTACATGAGATGCATCATTAGTCTTTAAACAAGGAATAAAACGAGCCATTTTTGAGAACCTATCTACCACAACAAAGATGCTATCCTTACCATACCTTGTTCTAGGCAGCCCTAACACAAAGTCCATAGAAATATCAATTCAGGGTTAAGTAGGTACAAGTAATGGTGTGTATAAACCATGTGGCAACACTTTAGATTTAGCTTGTTTGCGTTGAAGGCATTGAGCACAAAACTTTTCTACATCTTTTCTCATATTAGGCCAAAAGAAATTTTGAACAAGGATGTCAAGTGTTTTAGGCACACCAAAGTGTCCCATAAGCCCCCCACAATGTGATTCCCTCACAAAAACTTCTCGTAAAGAAACAATTAGGGACACAAAGCTTATTCTCTTTAAAAAGAAACCCATCTTTCAGATTATTCTTCTCAAAAGGCCCATTTGAACATGCTGAAAATGCTACATCAAAATCAGAATCATGAACATAATTCCTTAATATGATCAAATCCCATCAATTTAGAAGTAAGCGTAGAAATAATAGCGTACCTTCTTGAAAGCGCATCAACAACTATATTGTCTTTACCTTGCTTGTAGATAATGACATAAGGAAATGTCTCAATGAATTCAACCCATTTGGCATGTCTTCTATTCAATTTACCTTGGCTTTTCAAGTATCTTAAAGATTCATGGTTAGTTTTTATCACAAACTCTTTTGACCACAAATAATGCTGCCATGTAGGGAGAGCCCTTACCAAGGCATACAATTTCTTATCATAAGTAGAATAATTCAATGTAGCCCCATTCAACTTCTCACTAAAATAAGCAATTGGTTTAGAATCTTGCGTTAAAACAGCTCCAATACCTCTACCAGATGCATCACATTCAATTTACAAAAACTTATTAAAATCAGTTAATTGTAACAAAGGAGCAGAACACAATTTATCCTTCAAAATATTAAATGCATGCTCTTGTTCTTTTCCCCAACTAAAGACCTTATCCTTCTTAATGACTTCAGTTAAAGGTGCAGCAACTGAATTAAAATCTCTAACAAATCTCCTATAAAAGCTAGCAAGTCCATGAAAACTTCTAACTTCAGTAATGATATTAGGTGTAGGCCAATCTTTAATCGCTTTGATTTTATCTTCATCTACTTCAACACCACTAGAACTCACAACAAAACCCAGAAAATTTACCTCATATACGCGAAAAGTGCACTTGGATAGATTTGCATACAATTGTTGCTCCCTAAGCACATTACAAACTTGTTTCAAATGTTCGACATGCTCTTCTAAAGATTTTGAAAAGATCAAAATATCATCAAAATAAACGACTTACAAATTTTCCATGAAAATCCATACAGATATGGTTCATTAACCTCATAAATGTACTAGGTGCATTAGGTAACCCGAACGACATCACTAACCATTCATACAATTTATATTTTGTTTTAAATGCAGTTTTCCACTCATCTCCAGGATTCATTCTAATTTGGTGGTATCCACTCTTTAAATCAATTTTAGAGAATATTTGAGAACCATGCAATCAGTCAAGCATATCACCTAAACGAGGAATAGGATGGCGATACTTTACCATTATTTTATTGATGGCGTGGCAGTCCACACACATCCTCCAAGTGCCATCCTTCTTTGGCACCAAATGTACGGGCACAGAACAAGGACTCATACTTTCTCTTACAAATCTCTTATCAGTAGCTCCTCTACTTGTCTTTGTAATTCGTTTGTTTCTTCGGGATTGCTCCTATAAGCAGGCCTATTAGGAATTATAATCCCAGCACAAAGTCAATTTGATGCTCTATTCCTCTTAAAGGTGGTAAACCTTTTAGGAAGATCCTCAGGAAAAACATCTTCAAAATCCTGCAAAAGGTTAAAAATAACACTAGGCAAAGAGGATGTTAATGAATCATTATTAATAAGAACTTCCTCATAAGTGAGCAAGATAATAGGCAGCCCCTCTTTTGTTGCTATTAAACACTCTTTGGCTTTTTCAAGGCTCACTTTTTTTTCAATCTTAGCCTCTTTACTCTCACCAATGCTTTTCTTTTTTTTCACTCTTACCCACTTTTTCCTTCCTCTCATTGCTACCCTCTCTCTCCTCATACCTCACTTCACATTTTCCCTCTTTTATTTTTCCCTTTAGTCTCTTGTTTTGATCCCTTCCCATGTTTCCTCATTGATCTTTCATCTTTTTTTAATCTTCATATACTTGGGAAGGAGTTAATGGTGAAAGAATGTACTTCTTGCCATTATGCTCAAGAGAGTATCTATTTTTCCTCCCATCATGGAAAGCACTCCTATCATACTGCCAAGGGTGCCCCAACAAGGTATGACAAGCTTGCATGGGTACTATATCACGTAGATCTTTGTCAGCGTACCTTCCATTCATAAAAGAGATCATGCATTATTTATTCACCTTGACCTCTCCACTATCATTGAACCATTGAAACCTATAAGGTCTAGGGTGCTTCATTCATTCCAACCCTAACCTTTCCACCAAATATGCACTCACAACATTAGCACAACTCCCATTATCAATTATCATAGAACAAATTTTATCTTTGATTTCACACCGAGTATGGAATATGTTTTCCCTTTGTTCTTCACTAGATTGACCCAAATTAATGTGCATAAGCCTCCTAACCACAAAACTCAGCCCACTATCCATGTACTCAATCTCTTCTCCTTCTTCATTCTCTACAAAGTTTTCTTCTTGTTCTTCACTTGGTTCACTTTTTTCACTCTCATATCCCCCATCCTCTTTCATTAGAATTTTTCTTCTACTTGGGCATTCATAAGACTTATGCACTGTACCTTGACACTTGTGACATTGAATAAAAGAAGTAGAAGTAGAATCTTAGTCATAAAAGGCCCCATCCTTGGATTCGAATTTACTCTTGCCCTTGTCTTCATGTAATTTAAGAGTAGGTGTCTCCTCATATTTCGACCATTGCTTCTTTGGAATAGTAGTTGGCCAGCTTCTCCATGAGCTAGATTGTTGTCTCTTTTTTTTGTCTTTCTACCTTGATAGCTAATTCAACTAACTCATCTAAAGTTACATATTGTTGTAATTCGACTTCATCAGCTATTTCTTTATTTAAACCATTAAAAAACCTAGCCAGTGTAGCCTCCTCTTCCTCCATACAATTAGCTTGGATCATAGCCATGTCCATAGCCTTAAAGTACTCATCTACAGACAATGACACTTGCCTCAAAGTTTGAAGACGTTGTTGTAGATCTCTTTGAGAGTGTGATGGAACAAATCTCTTCCTCATTACCCTTTTCATCTTAGCCCATGTAGCAACGAGTGCTTTTCCTTCTTGCACTCTCTCCCTAGAAAGTTTTTTCCACCAGATTGTTGTATAGTCAGAAAACTCAACAGCAGCAAGCTTAACCTTTTTCCACCAGATTGTTGTATAGTCAAAAAACTCAACAGCAGCAAGCTTAACCTTCTTACCCTCTGAATAGTTGTGGCAGTCAAAGATGGCTTCCACTTTCTCTCCCAATCAAGGTACAAGTATGGATCCCTTGTTCCCTTGAAATATAGCATCTTCATCTTTATACTACTTATATTATCATCTTCAAGTCTTCCTCCTTTTCCCCTCCTATCTCTTCCTACCCTATCAAAATCAAAATCATCATTAAAACCATCGATTATGATTTCTTGATTTACAATGGGGGCGGGTACATTTGTCCTAGCTTGGGGTCTAGAATTATTTCCTCTCCTAAGTTCAGCTATTGTAATATTTGCCCAGCACTAGTATCCCTTATATCTTGGAATTGTAAATTCCACCTTTCAAATTGTTGGTGCATAGCTTGCAAGGTAAAATCATTCCTTCCTTTGATTTCGGCTTCTTGAAGAACCCTTTGTTCATCATCATTGCCTGTACGAGACATCCTAAACAAAGCAATATATATCTCTCAATTTGGCTTTTTCCTCTAATATTCTCACCTCTCTTGCCTTTTTTCACTCAATGCAACTCTTGGTTGTTAATCTTTAGATTTATTAATAAACCTTACTAGTCACAACCCTTAGTGATAAGAGGAATTTCGAAAAAGAGAAACATGAATGACCAAACCTATTAAGAATAGGAATTGGTTAGTAGAGAAAAAAAGGAAAGAATTTTAGGAAACCCAAACAAGAATAAGGAAAGGAGTTTCCTTACTATTCAAGAACAAGGATCCCCTCTTCTTGTTTACTTTCTTGACTTGGACACCAAATAATACTTGAATTTGAAACGTAATAATAAGCAATAATACTTTTTTATTGGGCTGATTTTCATTTTTTTTTTCCTCAAGAACCTCCCAAGATTATCAAGATTGAAATCTTGATTAGCCTATTCTCTGATACCACTTGATAGCAACACGATAGGGGATTCAAGAATTACTAAAGAAAAACAAGAAAATCAAGAAACACGCGGAAGTTAAAAGAAAATACAGAAACAAAAAAAGACGGAAAGTTAAAGATAGATTGAATTCAAGAAAGAGTTTCTCGAATTCAAGAAGTCTATTCTTGAAGTTGAATCCTTACAACAACAATTAGCTAACGAAGAACTAATCGGCTTTGGTAGAGACTTAAAAACAAGAGATAGATTGTGAAACCCGACCCTTTAGAATAACAAGAACAATAATAAGCCAAAGCTTATCACCTTTCTTGAATACCAAGAAGTGATCTAAGATTTTTAGAAGGGTTTAATCTTACCACCTTTAAGTTGAGTCTTGAAGGTTGAAGAATAAATCCAAGAGTAGCCACACACAAGAGTGCAAGAAAAATCTCACAATTTTTATTGATAATCTGAAATAATCTAAAAGCAAAGAAGATACCCCTTTATATAGGGAAGGGGTCATGAAATTCTACCTAAAAAAAAAGCAAATAAAGTCCTAAACTACTTTGGACAACAAGTCCAACTACCTTAGGAAAAGGAAAAACTCTAGGAAACAAAAACCAAGCCAATCATAGAAAGTAATTGTAATAAATTTATGAAAAGGAAAACAAAACCTTAACTACCTAGGAAAGAATCAAATATGTCCTAACAAACTAGGAAACAAAATAAGGAAACTTGGGCGCCAAGTTTGCTCCTTTGCAAGTTGATTTAAGCGCCTAATTTAGGCCTTCCTTGACTGGTGCTTGGACCCCAATCAACCTCCTCCTGGGCTTGGACTTGGACCATGAAATAGGTGTAGCGCTTAGCTAAATCCTCTCCATAATTTTTGAGATCTTGTTCCATCATTAGCGCCTTCTTGATCTCCCATTGAAGCGCAACAACCTTGTCTTGCTTCTCCTTAGCTTGAAACCTTGTAAATGGCTTTCTTGGTACTTCTACATCTTTATCCTTGTCCATGAAGCTATCATGGACCCGGCTCGGAATCGCCTAATATTTGACATGGACATCAAATACGGCCCAAAAAACGTTTTCACCCTTCCGAAATGACCAAATTACATTTTTGGTATTTTTGGGCATTTTACGGCTAGAAAACGGGAAATTCGGCCGGGACGGACCCGACTCTAAATCACCTAATATTTGTCCTGGGCGTCAAATACGGCCCAAAAAAATATTTTCACCCACCCAAAGCGAAAAAATTGCATTTTTGGTATTTTTTGGGCATTTTACGGTCATAAAACAAGAAATCTGTGCGAGTCGCAAATTTTCGATCGAGGCGGACCTCACTCGAAATTACCTTATATTTGTCCTGGACGCATATACGACCAAAGATAACGTTGTCACCCTTCCGAAATGACAAAATTGTATTTTTGGTATTTTTTGGGCATTTGATGGCCATAAAACCAGAAATCCGCTCGAGTCGCAAATATACGGCCGGCACGAGCCCGGCTAAAAATCGGCTAATATTTGCCCTGGACGTCAAATACGGACTAAAAAATATTCTCACTTTTCCAAAACGAAAAAATTGTATTTTTGGTACTTCTTGGGCATTTGACGGCCATAAAACCAGAAATTGGCACGAGTCGCAAATTTTCGGCCGGTACCGACCCGACTCGGAATCGCCTAATATTTGTCCTGGACATTTAATACGGCCTAAGAATATCTTGTCAACCATCCGAAACGATAAAACTGCATTTTTAGTATTTTTTGGGCATTTTATTACCATAAAACCAGAAATCCGCGTGAGTCGCAAATTTTGGGCCGGGACGGACCCGGCTCGAAATCGCCTTATATTTATCCTTGACGTCAAATATGGCCTACGAAAACGTTGTCACCCTTTCGAAATGAAAAAATTGCATTTTTGATATTTTTTGGGCATTTTACGACAATAAAACCAGAAATCCCCGCGAGTCGCAACATTTCGGCCGGGACGGAACTTGATCGGAATCGCCTAATATTTATCCTGGATTTCAGATAATCCTAATAATATTTTCGCCCTTCCTAAATGACCAAATTGCATTTTTGGTATTTGTTGGGAATTTTACGGCTAGAAAACCAGAAATTCGGTCGGGACGGACCTGACTAAGAATAGCCTAATATTTGTCCTGGACGTCAAATACATCACCAAAAACATATTCACCCTTCCGAAAAGGAAAAATTGTATTTTTGGTATTTTTCGGTATTTTACGGTCATAAAACCAGAAATCTGACCGAGTCGCAAATTTTCGGCCTCAAGGAACCCGGCTTGGAATCGCATAATATTATTTATCCTAGAGGTCAAATACGGTCGAAGAAACTTTGTCACCCTTCGAAAATGACAAAATTACATTTTTGGTATTTTTTGTGCATTATACGCTCATAAAACAAGAAATTCGCGCGAGTCGCAAATTTTTTATCGGGATGGACCCGGCTCGGAATCGCCTATTATTTCTCTAGAATGGAAAATACGGTCTAAGAAAATGTTGTCACCCTTTCGGAACGAACAAATTGTATTCTTGCTATTTTTTAGGCATTTTACGGCCATAAAACTCGAAATTCACGCGAGTTGCTGATTTTCTTCCGGGCCGAACCCGACTGGAATCGCCTAATATTTGTCTTGGACGTCAAATACAGCCCCAAAAAAACATTTTCACCCTTTCGAAAAGACAAATTGTATTTTTGGTGCTTTTTGGGCTTTTTACGGCCATAAAAAAAATCTGTGCGAGTCGCAAATTTTTTGCCTGGACGAACCGGCGCGGATTGCCTTATTTTTCTCCTGGACATCAAATACAGCCCAAAAAAACGTTTTCACCCTTTTGATAAGACAAAATTGTATTTTTGGTATTTTTTGAGCGTTTTACGGCTATAGAACCAGAAATCCGTGCGAGTCGCAAATTTTTGGCCGGGACGAACAAGACTCGGAATCGCCTAATATTTGTCCAAGACGTCAAATTGGGCCTAAGAAAACGTTGTCACCCTTCCGAAACGGCAAAATTACATTTTTGGCACTTTTTGGGGCATTTTACAGCCATAAAACCAGAAATTCGCGCGAGTCGCAACTTTTCGGCCGGGATGAGCCTTGATTGAAATCGCCTAATATTTGTCCTGGACGTCAAATACGGCCTTAGAAAATGTTGTCACCTTTCCGAAACGACAAAATTGTATTTTTGGTATTTTTTGGCAATTTTAAGACAAGAAAACAAGAAATCCGCGCGAGTCGCAAAGTTACGACCGGGACGGACCCGGCTCAAATTCGCCTACTATTAGACCTGGACGTCAAATACGGCCCAAAAATATTATCACCCTTCCGAAATGACAACATTGTATTTTTGGTATTTTTTGGGCATTTTACGGCCATTAAACTAGAAAATCGCAAGAGTCGCAAATTTTCGGCTAGGACAGACCCTCTGGGAATTGCCTAATATTTGTCCTGGATGTCAAATACGACCTAAGTATATCTTGTCACCCTTCCGAAATAACAAAATTGTATTTTTGGAATTATTTGGGCATTTTACGACCATAAAACCAGAAATCTGCGCAAGTCGAAATTTAAGGTCGGGACAGACCTTATTCAAAATTGCCTAATATTCGTCCAGGACGTCAAATAGGGCCCAAAAAAATATTGTCACCCTTCTGAAACGACATAATTGTATTTTTGGTATTTTTTGGGCATTTTACAGCCATAAAACCAGAATTCGCGTGAGTCGCAAATTTTGAACGGGACGGAAACGACTCAAAATCACCTAATATTTGTCCTGGATTTCAAATACGGCCTAAGAAAATGTTTTCACCTTTTTGAAATGACAAAATTTTAATTTTGGTATTTTTTTTTAATAATTCATGGCCATAAAAGCAGAAATCCGTGCGAGTCGCAAAATATCGGCCGGGACAGACCTGGCTCAGAATCGCCTAATATTTGTTATGGACGTCAAATATTCCTAAGAAAATATTGTCACCCTTCCGAAATGACAAAATTGTATTTTTGGTATATTTTGCGCATATTGCGGCCATAAAACCAGAAATCTGCGCGAGTTGCATATTTTCTACTGGGACGGACCTTGCTCGGAATCGCCTTATATTTGTCCAGGACGTCAAATACGACCATAAAATCATAAAAATCCGCGCGAGTCGCAAATTTTCGGCCGGTACGGACCCGATTCGAAATCGCCTAATATTTTTCCTGGACGTCAAGTGCAACCCAAAAAACGTTTTTACCCGTCCCATAAGACAAAATTTCGTTATTGGTGTTTTTTGGGCATTTACGGCAGCGAGTCGTAAATTTTTGGCCTGGACGAACCCGGCGCGGAATCGCCTAATATTTGTCCTGGTCGTCAAATATGGCGTAACATAACGTTGTCACCCTTCCGAAATGATAAAATTTTATTTTTGGTATTTTTTCGGCATTTTATGGCCATAAAACCAGAAATCCATGCGAGTCGCAAATTTTCGCCGGGACGGACCTAACTTGGAATCGCCTAATATTTGTCCTGGATGTCAAATACGGCCTAAGAAAATGTTGTAAACTTTCCGAAACGACAAATTTGTATTTTTGGTATTTTCTTGGCATTTTAAGGCAATAAAACAAGAAATCCTCGCGAGTCGCAAATTTACGGTCGGGACGCACCGGCTCAAATTTGCCTTATATTAGTCCCGGACGTCAAATACGGCCCAATGTATATTATCACCCTTCCAATATGACGAAATTGTATTTTTGGGAATTTTTACGGCCATAAAACTAGAAAATCGCAAGAGTCGTAAATTTTCAGCTAGAACGGACCATGCTCGGAATTGCCTTATATTTTTCATGGATGTCAAATACGACTTAAGAATATCTTGTCACCCTTCTGAAATGAATAAATTGCATTTTTGGTATTTTTTGGGCATTTTACGGCCATAAAACCAGAAATACACGCGAGTTGCAAGACGAACCTGGCTTGGACTCGCCTAATTTTAGTCTTGGATGTCAAATACGGAGAAAGAAAATATTGTCACCCTTCCGAAACGACAAAATTGTATTTTTGGAATTATTTGGGCATTTTATGACCATAAAACCAGAAATTCGCGTGAGTCGCAAATTTAAGGTCGTGACAGAACTGGCTCAAAATTGCCTAATATTTGTCCTGGACGTCAAATATGGCCCAAAAAAATATTGTCACCCTTCCAAAATGACATAGTTGTATTTTTGGTATTTTTTTTGCCCTTTTACGGCCATAAAACCAGAAATCCGCGTGAGTTGCAAATTTTCGGGCGGGACGGACCCGGCTCAGAATCGCCTAATATTTTTCGTGTACGTCAAATACGGCCCAAACAAACTTTTTCACCTTTTCTAAACAAGAAAATTGCATTTTTGGTATTTTTGGGCATTTTACGCCCATAAAACGAGAAATCCGCGCGAGTGGCAAATTTTTGGCTGGGACGGACCCAGCTGGAAATCACGTAATACTTGTACTGGACGTCAAATACGGTCTAAGAAAACGTTGCCACCCTTCCGAAATGAAAAAATTGTATTTTTGGTATTTTTGGGCATTTTACGGCCATAAAATCAGAAATTCGCGCGAGTCGCAATTTTCGGCCAGGACGGACCTGGCTTGGAATCGCCTTATATTTGTCTTGGATGTTTAATACGGCCTAAGAAAATGTTGTCACCCTTCACAAATGGCAAAATAATATTTTTGGTATTTTTGGGCATTTTACGCCCATAAAACCAGAAATCCGCGCGAGTCGCAAATTTACGGCCGCGATGGACCCTGCTCGAAATCGCCTAATATTTGTCCTGGGCGTCAAATACGGCCTTAGAAAATGTTGCAACCCTTTCGAAATAACAATATTATATTTTTGGTATTTTTTGGATATTTACGACCATAAAACAAGAAATTCGCGCGAGTCGCAAATTTTTGCCGGGATTGACCTAGCTCAGAATCGCCTAATATTTGTCCAGGATATCAAATACGGCCTAAGAAAACATTGTCAACCTTCCGAAACGACAAAATTATATTTTTGGTATTTTTGGGCATTTTACGGCCATAAAACCAGAAATCCGCGGAAGTTGTAAATTTATGGCCGAGACGGGGCCGACTCAGAATCTCCTAATAATTCTCCTAGACGTCTAATACGGCCCAAAAAAATGTTTTCACCATTCCAAAATGAGAAAATTATATTTTTGGTATTTTTTGGTCAATTTGCAGCCATAAAACGAGAAATCCGCGCGAGTCGCAAATTTTCTGTCGGGACAGACCTGGCTCGGAATCGCCTAATATTTGTCATGGATGTCAAATAGGCCTAAGAAATTGTTGTCACTCTTCCGAAATTACAAAATTGTATTCTTGGTATTTTTAAGGCATTTTACGGCCATAAAATCAGAAATCCAAGCTAGTTGCAACTTTTCAAGCGGGACGAATCTGGCTCAGAATCTCCTAATATTTTTCCTGGACGTCAAACATGCCTAAGAAATCATTTTCACTCTTCCGAAATGACAAAATTATATTTTTGGTATTTTTGGGCATTTTACGACAATAAATGAAGAAATATGCGCGAGTCGCAAATTTTCGGCCTCGAAGGACCCGGATTGGAATCGCCTAATATTTGTCTTGGATGTCAATGGCCTACAAGAACTTTTTCACCCTTCCGAAATGAAAAAATTGCATTTTTGGCATTTTTGTGAATTTTACGCTCATAAAACCAGAAATCCGCGCGGGATAAAAATTTTCAACAGGGACGGACCCAGCTTGGAATCGCCTAATATTTCTCCTGGACGTCAAATATGGCCTAAGAAAACGTTATCACCCTTTCAGAACGCCCAAATTGTATTTTTGGTATTTTTTGGGCATTTTAAGGCCATAAAACAAGAAATCCGCGTGAGTCGCAAATTTTTGGTCGGGACGAACCCAAATCGGAATCGCCTAATATTTGTCCTGGACATCAAATACAGCCCAAAAAATATTTTCACCCTTCCAAAAAGATAATTGCATTTTCGGTATCGTTTGGGCATTTTACGGCCATAAAACTAGATATCTGCACGAGTCGCAAATTTTCGACCTGGACGAACCGACATGGAATCGCCTAATATTTATCGTGGACGTCATAGGACAAATAAAATGTTTTCACCCTTCCGAAATGATAGAATTGCATTTTATGTATTTTTGGGCGTTTTACGCTTATAAAACGAGAAATTAGCGCGCGTCGCAAATTTTAAGCCAGGACGGAACCGGCTCGGAATCTCCTAATTTTTTTCCTGAAAATGTTGTCACTCTTCCGAAACGACAAATTGTATTTTTTGGTATTTTTTTGGCACTTTACTGCCATAAAACCAGAAATCCGCGCAAGTCGCAAATTTTCGACCGGGACGAACTCGACTCGATATCGCCTAAAATTTGTCTTGGATTTCAAATACGGATTAAGGAAACGTTGTCACTTTTCCGAAACGACAAAATTGCATTTTTAGTATTTTTTGTGCATTTTACGACCATAAAACTAGAAATACGCGCGAGTCACAAATTTTTGACCGGGACGGATCATGCTCGGAATCACCTACTAATTTTCTTGTATGTCAAATACGACCCAAAAAAACGTTTTCACCATTCCAAGACAACAAAATTGTATTTTCTGTATTTTTTGGGCATTTTACGATAATAAAACCGGAAATCCGCGCGAGTCACAAATTTACTGCCTAAGAAAATGTTGTCACCCTTTCGGAATGACCAAATTGTATTTTTGGTATTTTTTGGGCATTTTACGGCCATAAAACCCGAAATTCGCGCGAGTCGCAAATTTTCGACCGGGACAAACCCGACTCGGAACCGCCTAATATTTGTCGTGGACATCAAATACATCCCAAAAAAAAGTTTTCGCCCTTCCGAAAGGACAAATTGTATTTTTGGTACTTTTTGGGCTTTTACGTCTATAAAACAATAAATCCGTGCGAGTTGCAAATTTTTTGCCTGGACGAATCGGAGAATCGCCTTATATTTGACCTAGACATCAAATACAGCCCAAAAAAAAGATTTCACCCTTCCGATAAGACAAAATTGCATATTTGGTATTTTTTGAGCATTTTTCGGCCATAGAACCAGAAATCCGTGCGAATCGCAAGTTTTTGGTCGGGACGAACAAGACTCGGAATCGCCTAATATTTGTCCAAGATATCAAATACGTCCTAAGAAAACGTTGTCACCCTTCCGAAACAACAATATTACATTTCTATCATTTTTTGGGCATATTACGGCCGTAAAACCAGAAATGCGCGCGAGTCGCAAATTTTCGACCGGGACGGACCTGGCTTTGAATTGCGTAATTTTTGTCTTGGAAGTCAAAGCCTAAAAAATGTAGTCACCTTTCCGAAACGACAAAATTGAATATTTGGTATTTTTGGGGCATTTTAAGGCCAAAAAACAGGAAATCCGCGCGAGTCGCAAAGTTACGGCCGGGACGGACCCGGCCCAAATTCGCTAAATATTAGTCCTGGACGTCAAATACTGCCCAAAAATATATTATCACCCTTCCGAAATGAACATTGTATTTTTGGTATTTTTTGCCCATTTTATGGCCATAAAACTAGAAAATCGCGAGTCGCAAAATTTCAGCCAGGACGGACCCGCTCAGAATTGCTTATTATTTGTCCTGGACGTCAAATACGGCCTAATAATATCTTTTCACCCTTCCGAATTGACCAAATTGCATATTTGGTTTTTTTTGGGCATTTTACGGCCATAAAACTAGAAATCCGTGCCAGTTGCAAATTTTTGACCGGGACAGACTCGGCTTGGAAACGCCAAATATTTGTCCTGGATATCAAAAGCAGCCTAATAAAATGTTTTCACCCTTCCGAAATAACAAAATTGTATTTTTGGAATTATTTGGATATTTTACGACCATAAAACTAGAAATCCGCGCGAGTTGCAAATTTTAGGTCAGGACGGACCTGGCTCAAAATTGCCTAATATTTGTCCTGGACGTCAAAAGCAGCCCAAAAAGATATTTTCACCCTTCCGAAATGACATAATTGTATTTTTTGGTATTTTTTGGGCATTCTAAGGCCATAAAACAAGAATTTGCGTGAGTCGTAAATTTTGGACCGGGACGGACACGATTCAGAATCACCTAATATTTGTCCTCGACGTCAAATACGGCCTAAGAAAACGTTGTCACCCTTTTGAAACGACAAAATTTTATTTTTGGTATTTTATGGATATTTTACGCCCATAAAATCATAAATACGCGCGAATCGCAAAATATCAGCCGGGATGAACCTTGCTCGGAATTGCCTAATATTTGTCCTGCACATCAAATATTCCTAAGAAAACATCGTCACCCTTCCGAAATGACAAAATTGTATTTTTGGTATATTTTGGGCATTTTGCGGCCATAAAACCAGAAATCGGCGCGAGTTGCAAATTTTCGGCCGGGACGGACCTCGCTTGGAATCGCCTTATATTGTCCTAGACATCAAATATGGCCTATGAAATGTTTTCACCCATCCGAAATGATGACTTTGTATTTTTGGTATTTTTTGGGCATTATACGGCCATAAAACCTGAAATTCGCGTGAGTCGCAAATTTTCGGTCGGGACGGACCCTATATAAAAGTGCCTAATGTTTGTCCTGGACGTCAAATATGGCCCAAAAAACGTTTTTACCCTTCCGATAAGACAAAATTGTATTTTTGGTATTTTTTGGGCATTTTACGGCCGTAGAACCAGAAATCCGCGCGAGTCGCAAATTTTTGGTCGGGACAAACACGGCTCGAAATCGCATAATATTTGTCCAAGACGTCAAATACGGCCTAAGAAAACGTTGTCACCCTCCGAAACGACAAAATTAGATTCCTTGCATTTTTTGGGCATTTTACAGCCATAAAACGAGAAATCCACGTGAGTCAGAAATTTTCGGCCGGGACGGACCTGGCGTGGAATCGCCTAATATTTTTCCTGGATGTCAAATACGGCCTAAGAAAATGTTGTAAACTTTCCGAAACGACAAAATTATATTTTTGGTATTTTTTGGGCATTTTAAGGCCATAAAACAAGAAATCTACGCGATTCGCAAATTTACGGCTGGGACAGACCCGACTCAAATTCGTCTAATATTAGTCCTCGACGTCAAATACACCCCAAAAAAATTTTATCAACCTTCCAAAATGACAAAATTGTATTTTTGGGCATTTTACGGCCATAAATTTTATCACCCTGCTCGGAATCGCCTAATATTTTTCCTGGACGTCAAATACGACTTAAGAATATCTTATCAGCCTTCCAAAATGACCAAATTGCATTTTTGGGTTTTTAGGCATTTTATGGCTATAAAACCAGAAATCGGGCGAGCTGCAAATTTTTGACCGGGACGGACCCGGCTTGGAATCGCCTACTATTAGTCTTGGATGTCATACGGACTAAGAAAGTGCTGTCACCCTTCCGAAACGACAAAATTGTATTTTTGGAATTATTTGGGTATTTTACGACCATAAAACCAGAAATCCGCGCGAGTCACAAATTTAAGGTCGGGACGGACCTGGCTTAAAATAGCCTAATATTTGTCCTGGACGTCTAATACGGCCCAATTGAATATTGTCACCCTTCCGAAACAACATAATTGTATTTTTCGTAATTTTGGGGCATTTTACGACCATAAAACCAGAAATCCGCGTGAGTTGCAAATTATCGACCGGGACGGACCCGGCTCGGAATCGCCTAATATTTTTCCTGGACGTCAAATACGGCCCAAAAAAACATTTTCACCTTTCCGAAACAAGAAAATTTCATTTTTGGTATTTGTGGGGCATTTTACGGCCATAAAACTAGAAATCTGCACGAGTGGCAAATTTTCGGCTGGGACGGACCCGGCTCGAAATTGCGTAATACTTGTACTGGACGTCAAATACGGTCTAAGAAAACGTTTCCACCCTTCCGAAACGAAAAAGTTGTATTTTTTGTATTTTTGGGCATTTTACGGCCATAAAATCAGAAATCCGCGCGAGTCGCAGTTTTGGTCGGGGCGGACCTGGTTTGGAATCGCCTTATATTTGTCTTGGATGTCTAATACGGCCTAAGAAAATGTTGTCACCCTTCACAAACGACAAAATAATATTTTTGGTATTTTTGGGCATTTTACGCCCATAAAACCAGAAATCCACGCGAGTCACAAATTTTCGACCGGGATTGACCTGGCTCGGAATCCGCTCATATTTGTCGTGGATATCAAATAGTCCTAAGAAAATGTTGTCACTCTTCCAAAATGACAAAATTGTATTTTTGGTATTTTTTAGGCATTTCACAGCCATAAAACCAGAAATCCACGCGAGTCGCAGCTTTTCGGGCTGGACGAATCTGGCTTAGAATCTCTAAATATTTGTCCTAGAAGTCAAATAGGCCTAAGAAATCATTGTCACTCTTCCGAAATGACAAAGTTATATTTTTGGTATTTTTTGGGAATATTACGACTATAAAACCAGAAATATGCGCGAGTCGCAAATTTTCGGCCTCGAAAGAACCGACTTGGAATAGCCTAATATATGTCCTGGACGTCAAATTCGGCCTAAGAAAACTTTGTCACCCTTTCGAATTGATAAAATTGCATTTTTGGCATTTTTTGTGCATTTTACGCTCATAAAACCATAAATCCGCGCAAGTCGCAAATTTTCGATCGGGACGGACTCGGCTTGGAATCGCCTTATATTTATCCTGGACGTCAAATACGGCCTAAGAAAATGTTATCACCCTTTCAGAACGCCCAAATTGCATTTTTGGTGTTTTTTTGGGCATTTTAAGTCCATAAAACAAGAAATCCGCGCAAGTCGCAAATTTTCGTCCGGGACGAACCTGAATCGGTATCGCCTAATATTTTTCATGGACGTCAAATAAAGCCCAAAAAAAATTTTCACCCTTACGAAAAGGAAAAATTGCATTTTCGGTATTTTTTGGGCATTTTACGGCCATAAAATCAGAAATCTCCACGAGTCGCAAATTTTTGGCCTGGACGACCCAACTTGGATTCACGTAATATTTGTCGTGGACGTCATATACGGCCAAATAAAACGTTTTCACCCTTCCGAAATGATAGAATTGCATTTTTGGTATTTTTTGGGCGTTTTACGCTCATAAAAACAGAAATTCGCGTGAGTCGCAAGTTTTCGGCCAGGAAAGACCCGGCTCGGTATCGCCTAAAATTTTTCTTGGATGTCAAATACGGCTTAAGAAAATGTTGTCACTCTTCCGAAAAGACAAAATTGTATTTTTTTATTTTTTGGCCATTTTATGCCATTATACTAGAAATCTGCGCGAGTCGCAAATTTTAGGCCGAGACGGACCTGGCTCGGAGACGCCTAATATTTGTCCTAGACGTCAAATAGGCCTAAGAAAACATAGTCACTCTTCTGAAATGACAAAATTTTATTTTTGGTAAGCATTTTACAGCCATAAAACTAGAAATCCGCGCGAGTCGCAACTTTTCGGCCAGGACGGACCCGACTTAAATTCGCCTAATATTTGTCCTGGACGTCAAATACGGCCCGAAAAAACATTGTTTCCCTTTCGAAACAACATCATTGTATTTTTGGTATTTTTTGGCATTTTACGGCCATAAAACCAAAAATTTGTTAGATAATACGCTTAACGCTAGGGGGGGGGGGGTGAATAGCGTTTTAATAAAACTAGCGTAAACTTGCGGAATTTAAAAATTGCAGAAAATAAATAAGTGCGATAAGTAAATAAATTAGAACAAACGCACCGATATATCCTGGTTCACCACAACCCGTGGCTAGTCCAGTCCCCGAGAGACTCTCTCGAGATTTCCACTAACTTGTTAAGCTTACGGGTGCTTAACAAACCGTTACAACTTGAGGACACAAGCCTCAACAACCTTTGCTCGGAGATACAACACTCCAAGACTTCAACCAAGGAAACACAAGTTCCTTCTTACAACACAAGGGACTAACACTTCCCTTCAAGTGTACAAAAAACACTTAGCACTCAAACAAGACACTCCTCTAAGAGTAGATATGAGTAAAAAGAATACGCTCAAGATCGCAACAACTTTTGACAAGAATTTGGCTCTCAAAAGCTTATGTAATGAATATAAAATGATAAGCAATAAAGTATGCAAGCTTTAGAAATTGTATGATCAGTTGTTGTATGTTGTTGTACTTAAAAGACTGAATTGAAGCTGTATTTATAGTTGAAAAACCTTGTATTACCGTTGCCTAATTGCCAATTAAGAGTTGCTGAAATTACTCAGTGACAATCGATTGTCAAGTTACCACAATCGATTGTTTGCCAGTTCTTCCAAAAATCAATCCTAGATTTTACGCATAACAATCGATTATATAAGATCAATAATTGATACTGGCAACGTTCAAAAAATCCTTTCCAGATTTTACGTAAAACAATCGATTGTCAACAATCTACAATCGATTACTCAGCAACGTTCAAAAAATCCTTTCCAGATTTTAATTAAAACAATCGATTATAGGAAATCAATAATCGATTACCTGACGGTATTTGAAAATATTTTGGCAACGGTCAGTTATACAATCGATTATACTAAGTTAACAATCGATTATATATCTGTCTTGAAAAATCAATTTAGACACTGCCTCTTGACAATCGATTGTCATAAGTTCACAATCGATTATTTAATAACTTTGAAAAAGTCTGGAAGACACTGCCTAAACACAATCGATTGTCATAAGTTCACAATCGATTATTTTGTGACTTTGAAAATCTGATGGACACTGTCTCTTCACAATCAATTGTCATTAGCTTCACAATCGATTATTTTGAGCTTTGAAAAACTTTGATGGACACTGCCTCATCACAATCGATTGTCATAAGGTTCACAATCGATTGTCATACAGATTTGAAAAATCTGATGCTCACTGCCTTAACACAATCGATTGTCATTAGTTCACAATCGATTGTCAAGCAGCTGACTTAAACATAATCGATTATCATAAGTACATATCGATTATCTTAGTCCAGATTTTAGAGGCGTGTTTAAAAATCATTTTGACAAAAGTAAATATGCATTATTTAAAATCATTTTGCTCTAAATTAAATATGCATGATTTGTTAAAAGTATTTTTACGAGAGAAGCCAAGTCTTGAGTTTAAGTTGTCGGATCAAGATCACAATTAAATACCCACTCATATAAAACTTAATCTCGATATTTGTCTTGTGCTTGAATCTTGTTATATATTAATTTCGCGCTTGTGCTTGGACCGCATCATATGTCAATTTGCGCATAGTTTGTCATTCATCAAAACCTACAAATATGAACACACGTTTAGTAATGCCTTGAGAACGTGTTTCCAACAATTTCCCCCTTTTTGATAATGGCAAACTTTAAGCGGGATATGCATATTAGGCAATTCATAATGACGATTCAAGACAAGTAAAGATATGCAACAAGTATATAGATATGCAATTTGTTCCCCCTCAATATATGAATTCCCCCTCAATTTATGCCGATAAGTATTGAGTGAGAGTGCATACCCGTTATCTTCCCCCTTTTGCCATTAGCAAAAAAATATAGAAAAATCAAAAAACTTGTTTACTTAAAAAAACGGTTACATAACGGGAACAATAAAACATAGAACAATAAAATGGAAAAACAAATAAAGAAATTATTCATCATCATTTCCCGCCTCATCATCCGGCACTGCTTCATAGGGAACAAGATCGGCATATGGATAATGAACATGGTCAAAATATCCATGGATCTCATGTGTCAATTGACCGACAGAGGTGGTCAATGAAGCAATTTGGTCGGAAATGGATTGAAGAGAAGGTTCTTGAGGCTGACGCGATCGACGAGTTGGAGGAGGAGCAGGAGCTACATGATCGCCGTCATGGGGAAAGGAGGATTCTGAAATTTCCCACTTCTTGGTGCTCTTTTTGAGAGGACCGATGGAAGTGTTGAATCCGGAAGCTTCAAGAAAATTCATAATAAGGAGGGCATAGGGAAGAGGTCTATCATCTCCTATGGCATCACGCATGTGAATTTTGACGAACTTACACCAATTGATGTGAGCTCCGGTTATAATGGCATGCATGAGCTTAGCGTCCTCTTGGGAAAGAGTGGTATGATTATGCTTCCAAGGCTTGAGGACTCGGGTGATGAAATAGAAAATCAAACGATACTCGGGGAGCATTCCCGTGATAGTAGGGCGACGAGTAGATAGATTAGGATCATAAGATGTAAGACCTATTTGGTTTAGGAGAGTTTTCTCATCAAATAAGGCGCCAGCCTCTCTAATGTAGCGAGTAATATTTTCGCCACGTCGAGGAAGATGGGCAATGGAATGCAAGTTTTCATTGGACAAAAGAATTTGAACACCATTAATATTTGACACAAGCTCACCATCGTCATCCTCATGAAGGTTTGAGTAAAACGCTTGAATCAATGGAGGATTAATATAAGGATAGGTAAGATATAAGAAGTCAAGAAGTTGACATTCCTTAAGCATGTTTGCAGCAGGGGCATATGATTCAAGATACTTGCTTGTTGAAAAGCGAGGAGGAAGAATGTCACGCTTTTCGAATTTTGTCAAAAATCTAGTAAGCTCGGTTTCAGTATTGAATTGTAAAATAGACCCACCTTGATAAGGGAAAGTTGGAGGTGGAGGAGCAGAAGAAGATGCACCTTGTCTACCTGAACGGGAACGTTTTTTAGAGTGTCTGCCCGACATTTTCAAAAAGTAGTAATGAACTTTGTAAGAAACTTGGAATATTTTTTGAAAGTTTGGGAGCAAAGATTGATGCTTGAGTGAATAAAATTGAAGACTTATGATGCCTATTTATAACGGGAAGAATGGCATTTCATTTATGATGAAAATCTGCAGAAATTTATGAGCCAAAACAGTCAGAAACGGTAAAAATAAATTGCACTGACCGTTAGACAATCGATTGTTGACACGAAATAATCGATTGTTGAGCAGATTTTGACTTGAACTCGAAACTGACACAAAATCAATTGCAGGGCCCAAAGGGTAACAAATATTTGAATTTATGACAAAAAATAATCGATTGTTGAATTATGATAATCGATTGTTGTAATACAGTGAGCACGGTGATTTTCAGACTTGGAAAATAATCGATTATATTTATGAAACAATCGATTGTTTTAGGAAAGCAGTACTGAATGGCTGAGACGGTAATCGATTATACAGTTAAAAAATCGATTATTAAACACAAATGCATAATAGGCATCAAATATAAATAATCGATTAGTGATACTTGCTAATCGATTGTCCGCACAGTAAAATAATTGATTATTTGCTGTAACAATCGATTGTTCTATTCCATTTCTTTATAATTCCCCCTGCCTTTAGGGCGATACCTACAAAAGAGAATTAGACGTCTCCGACGCTCAAGTTAGTAATTTGTAGCGAAATAATGCAATGAGAATGTGATCTCTTAAGAAGTGTGTCCTGAGGTGTTCTTAAGAGAGTTTCGGGTACTTACCTTTTCTCCGACGTCGCCAATTACCTGTTCGAGAGGGTGATCTTTGATGGTCCTCCACTCGTTTGGCATTTTCGTTTCTTTCTCCAATTGTGGCGTTTCCTCCGTTGATTGTTCCAAGATTTCATCTTGAATTTCCTTAGGAGTTTCTTCTTGTACTTTGTCTTTTAAACTATTTAAAATACCTGCAAGATCATAACAAGAATTCTCTCTCGCCAAGCGAGCATTACTTTCAGAAAACACAATATGAGGGGATTCCTCCACAGTTTGGGTTCTGTTATTAAATACCCTATATGCTTTGCTATGTGAAGAATACCCAATAAAAATTCCCTCATCGGATTTGACATCAAATTTTCCCAATTGATCTTTTCCATTGTTATGAATAAAACATTTACAACCGAATACTCTAAAATGGGAGATATTTGGTTTCCTTCCCTTGTAGAGTTCATAAGGGGTTTTCATGAGTATTGGCCTTATGACTACTCTATTTAAAATGTAGCATGCGGTACTCACGGCATCCGCCCAAAAATGTTTGAGAATCTTAGCCTCTTCGAGCATGGTTCTAGCCATCTCTTCGAGACACCTATTTTTCCTTTCCACCACCTCATTTTGTTGTGGTGTTCGTGGAGCGGAAAAGGTATGCTCGATACCGAGTTCGTCACAAAAGTCCGCAAAGAGATTGTGATCAAACTCTCCCCCATGATCACTTCTAATTGAAGTGACGGTTGTTTCCTTTTCGTTTTTAATACGTTTAAGAAAATATTTAAAATTTTGAAAAGCATCACTTTTATGGGCAAGAAATAAAGTCCAAGTAAATCTGGAATAATCATCAACAATAACAAAGGCATAACGATTTCTACCAAGACTTTCAATGCGAGATGGTCCAAACAAATCCATGTGAAGCAATTGCAATGGTCTAGTAGTTGAAACAATGTTTTTCGATTTAAAAGATGCTTTTGTTTGCTTCCCTTTTTGACAAGAATCACAAATAGAGTCATTTTCAAATTTCAAATTTGGAAGACCAACGACTAAATTTTGTGAAACCAATTTGTTCAAAAGATGCATGTTGATGTGAGCTACTCTACGATGCCATAACCAAGAATCATTCTCTTTGCTCATTGAATAATTTACATATTCGGGTGAAGAATTTGCAAGATCAACCATATAAATGGTATCCATTCTAAAACCACGAAGGATAATTTTAAAATCGCTACGTCTAAAAACTAAGCATTCATCCGAATCAAATAAAACAAGATTTCCCTTGTCACATAATTGACTTATGCTCAAGAGATTATGTTTTAAACCTTTCACAAGTAATATATGCTTAATGGAAGAAATTTCATCCTTACCGACCGATCCGATGCCGATAATCTTTCCTTTGTTGTTATCACCAAAAATAACACTTCCCCCTTCCTTGTGTTCTAGTTGAAGGAATTTGGATTCGTCTCCCGTCATGTGCTTGGAGCATCCACTATCAAGGTACCATAGTACACTTGATCCCTTCAAACATACCTACAAAACGAATTAATGAGTTTTAGGTACCCATGCCATTTTGGGTCCTTGGGGGTTAGGCAAATCATAGTGATGTGATTGAGTGTTATGTCTATGTCGTGTAAAACAAGCAGGAGCAATATGTCCAATTCGTCTACAATAATGACAAGTCACGTTAGGATTATTCATCCTTCTAGGTTGATAGTAATTGGACGGACAAAATTCATTTGCTCTATTCTTGATAGTATAACTATTGCGCAAATCATGAAAAACATTTCTCCTACCATTTGTTCTAGGATATGCATCATTTCTAGAATAGTTGTTTCTAGGTTGGAAGTCATTTCTAGGTGTTCTAAAAAAACTCTTTCTAATGTTTGGCCTAGAATGTGCATTATTTCTAGCATGATTATTTCTAGGTTGCGATTGATGAAAACCATTTCTAGGTTTGTTGTATCTAGGATGAGCATTTGTTTTATTTATCCTAGGTTGAGCCTTAGGTGGTTGGGGGTTGGCTTCAACTTTCTCTTTAGGCTCGTTTCTAAAACCTATGCCATGCTTGGTCGACTTCAAATTAACAAGCACTTCATTCAAATTTTTATGAGAAGAGTTAAACTTATCTAAGGTGCCCTTAAGCCTTTCTACTTCATTTTTGAGATGCATGCAAGAAGTACAATTTCTAGAACTTTCAGGCTTGTCGGCGCTTCTCTTGCAAAAAAATTTGTTTTCCTCTTTCAACTTCTCATTTTCGAAAATCAGTTTTTCCAATTCCTTTTGTTTAAGAGAGAGTTGTTTTTGAAAATCTTTTTCTTTTAAAGAAGCATTTTCTTTTATACTCTTAACAGTTTTTGAAGCTCTAATAAATTCGCTATACAACTCATCAAAAGCATTTTGTATTTCTTTAAGGGAAAAGAAATTTTTGGAAGAAATTTGACATACCTCTTCTTTGTTGTCTTCTTGTGCCATAAGACAAAGATTTGCGGCTTCGTCTTCTTCTTCCTCACTTGACTCGTCACCGGAGTCGCCTCCCCAAGATATGTATGCTCTTTGCTTCTTGAAGGGTTTCTTCTCCTTTTTAGCATTTGGGAAATTTGATTTAATGTGCCCGGTTTCTCCGCACTCATAGCACTTTATTTGATCTCCTTGCTTTTTGCCCTTTCGTTCATACTCTTTTCGCATGAACTTTTAAAATCTCTTGATAATGAGTCCGAACTCGTTGTCTCCGTCCTCATCATTTTGAGGTTGGCTTGTGCTTACCTTGAGAGCAATTCTTTGCTTCCTTTGATCATCAACAAGAGGGTTAAGTATAGTAGATTCATAAGTTTTAAGATTACCTCTTAATGCGTCGATGGTGACATTTGTAATGCCAATGGATTCTTGAACCGCGTCGGCCTTGGATCGCCATTCCGGAGTGAGACTTCGGAGAATTTTTCGGACAAGTTCCTTATCCGTGAAGGTCTTCTTAAGAGCATGTAAATCATTTACGATTTTTGAAAATCGTTCAAACATCTCATCGACCTTTTCGCCTTCCTTCATGTGAAACAATTCATATGCATGGGTTAGGAAATCAATTTTAGCTTCCCTTACCTGGTCCGTACCTTCGTACGTAATTTCCAGCTTGTCCCACATTTGCTTCGCCGTTTTGCAACAAGATATCTTCCTGTAATCATCAGCATTTACAGCACAATATAATAAATTAATAGCTTTAGCATTATTTTGCACCTTTCGGATATCATCCGCATCGTATTCATCTTCGGACTTTGGGACCCATTCATTTTCGACCTTCTTGGTTGGAATTTGTTCTCCATTCATTATGACCTTCCAAAGATAAAAACTATTTGATTGTACAAATATTCTCATCCTCTCCTTCCAGTATGTATAATTTGTACCATCGAATAGCGGTGGTCGGGTGGAGCATTGTCCTTCACCTATTCCTGCAAAAGAATCACGAGTAGAAGCCATGGATATTTCTCTCAAACGGTTAAGTCTTCAGAGAGTTGGGCTCTGATACCAATTGTTAGATAATACACTTAACGCTAGAGGGGGGTGAATAGCGTTTTAATAAAATTAGCGTAAACTTGCGGAATTTAAAAATTGCAGGAAATAAATAAGTGCGATAAGTAAATAAATTAGAACAAACGCACCGATATATCCTGGTTCACCACAACCCGTGGCTAGTCCAGTCCCCGAGAGGCTCTCTCGAGATTTCCACTAACTTGTTAAGCTTACGGGTGCTCAACAAACCGTTACAATTTGAGGACACAAGCCTCAACAACCTTTGCTCGGAGATACAACACTCCAAGACTTCAACCAAGGAAACACAAGTTCCTTCTTACAACACAAGGAACTAACACTTCCCTTCAAGTGTACAAAAAACACTTAGCACTCAAACAAGACACTCCTTTAAGAGTAGATATGAGTAAAAAGAATACGCTCAAGATCGCAACAACTTTTGACAAGAATTTGGCTCTCAAAAGCTTATATAATGAATATAAAATGATAAGCAATAAAGTATGCAAGCTTTAGCAATTGTATGATCAGTTGTTGTATGTTGTTGTACTTAAAAGACTGAATTGAAGCTGTATTTATAGTTGAAAAACCTTGTATTACCGTTGCCTAATTGCCAATTAAGAGTTGCTGAAATTACTCAGTGACAATCGATTGTTTGCCAGTTCTTCCAAAAATCAATCCCAGATTTTACGCGTAACAATCGATTATATAAGATCAATAATCGATTACTGGCAACGTTCAAAAAATCCTTTCCAGATTTTACGTAAAACAATCGATTGTCAACAATCTACAATCGATTACTCAGCAACGTTCAAAAAATCCTTTCCAGATTTTAATTAAAACAATCGATTATAGGAAATCAATAATCGATTACCTGACGGTATTTGAAAATATTTTGGCAACGGTCAGTTATACAATCGATTATACTAAGTTAACAATCGATTATATATCAGTCTTGAAAAATCAATTTAGACACTGCCTCTTGACAATCGATTGTCATAAGTTCACAATCGATTATTTAATAACTTTGAAAAAGTCTGGAAGACACTGCCTCAACACAATCGATTGTCATAAATTTACAATCGATTATTTTGTGACTTTGAAAAATCTGATGGACACTGTCTCTTCACAATCGATTGTCATTAGCTTCACAATCGATTATTTTGAGCTTTGAAAAACTTTGATGGACACTGCCTCATTACAATCGATTGTCATAAGGTTCACAATCGATTGTCATGCAGATTTGAAAAATCTGATGCTCACTGCCTTAACACAATCGATTGTCATTAGTTCAAAGTCGATTGTCAAGCAGCTGACTTAAACATAATCGATTATCATAAGTACATAATCGATTATCTTAGTCCAGATTTTAGAGGCGTGTTTAAAAATCATTTTGACAAAAGTAAATATGCATTATTTAAAATCATTTTGCTCTAAATTAAATATGCATGATTTGTTAAAAGTATTTTTACGAGAGAAGCCAAGTCTTGAGTTTAAGTTGTCGGATCAAGATCACAATTAAATACCGACTCATATAAAACTTAATCTCGATCTTTGTCTTGTGCTTGAATCTTGTTATATATCAATGTCGCGCTTGTGCTTGGACCGCATCATATGTCAATTTGCGCATAGTTTGTCATTCATCAAAACCTACAAATATGAACACACGTTTAGTTGAGAACGTGTTTCCAACAAAATTCGCGTGAGTCGCAAATTTTCGGCCGGGACGGACCCGACTCGTAATCGCCTAATATTTGTCATGGACATCAAATATGGCCTATGGAAGCATTGTTACCCTTCCGTAACGACCAAATTGAATATTTGGTATTTTTTGGGCATTTTACGACCATAAAACTAGAAATCCGCGCGAGTCGCAAATTTTCGACCGGGACGGATCTTGCTCGGAATCACATATAATTGTCATGTATGTCAAATACGACCCAAAAAACGTTTTCACCGTTCCAAGACAAGAAAATAGTACTTTGTGTATTTTTTGGGCATTTTACGATAATAAAATCGGAAATTCGCGCGAGTCACAAAATTGCATTTTTGGTATTTTTTTTTTATCATTTTTACGGCCATAGAACCAGAAATTCGCGCGAGTCGCAAATTTTTGGTCGGGACAAACACGACTCGAAATCGCCTAATATTTGTCCAAGACATCAAATACGGACTAAGAAAACGTTGTCACCTTCTGAATCGAGAAATAAGAAAATCGCATTTTTAGTATTTTTGGGGCATTTTACGGCCATAAAACGAGAAATCCGCGTGAGTGGCAAATTTTCGGCAGGGACGGACCCGGCTCGAAATCGCGTAATACTTGTACTGGACGTCAATTAGGGTCTAAGAAAACGTTGCCACCCTTCCGAAACGAAAAAAGTGTATTTTTGGTATTTTTGGGCATTTTACGGCCATAAAATCAGAAATCCGCGCGAGTCGCAATTTTCGGCCAGGACGGACATAGTTTGGAATCGCCTCATCTTGGATGTCTAATACAGCCTAAGAAAATGTTGTCACCCTTCACAAACGACAAAATAATATTTTTGATATTTTTGGGCATTTTACGCCCATAAAACCAGAAATCCGCGCGAGTCGCAAATTTACGGGCGGATGAACCCTGCTCGAAATCGCCTAATATATGTCCTGGACGTCAAATACGGCCTAAGAAAATTTTTCAACCCTTCCGAAATAACAATATTATATTTTTGGTATTTTTTGGATATTTACGGCCATAAAAAAAGAAATTCGCGCGAGTCGCAAATTTTCGCCCGGGATTAACCTGGCACAGAATCGCCTTATATTTTTCTTGGACATCAAATACGGCCTAAGAAAACATTGTCACCCATAAAATAAGAAATCCGCGCGAGTCGCAAATTTACGGCCGGGATGGACCCTGCTCGAAATCGCCTCGTGGACGTCAAATACGGCCTAAGAATACATTTTCAACCTTCCGAAATGACAAAATTATATTTTTGGTATTTTTGGGCATTTTACTGCCATAAAACCAAAAATCCGCGCTAGTCACAAATTTTCGGCGAGGACAGACCTGGCTCGGAATCGGCTCATATTTGTCGTGGATATAAAATAGGCTAAGAAAATGTTGTCGCTCTTCCAAAATGACAAAATTGTATTTTATGTATTTATTGGGCATTCAGCCATAAAACCAGAAATCCGCGCGAGTCGCAAGTTTTCGGGCGGGACGAATTTGGCTCAGAATCCCTAAATATTTGTCCTGGACGTCAAATAGGCCTAAGGAATCATTGTCACTTTTCTGAAATGACAAATTATATTTTTGGTATTTTTTGGGCATTTTACGACCATAAAACCAGAAATATGCGCGAGTCGCAAATTTTCGGCCTCGAAGGACCCGACTTGGAATAGCCTAATATTTGTCCTGGACGTCAAATACGGCCTAAGAAAACTTTGTCACCCTTCTGAAACGACAAAATTGCATTTTTGGCATTTTTTGTGAATTTTACGCTCATAAAACCATAAATCCGCGCGAGTCGCAAATTTTCAATCGGGACGGACCCAGCTTGGAATCGCCTTATGTTTATCCTGGACGTCAAATATAGCCTAAGAAAATGTTATCACCCTTTCAGAACGCCCAAATTGTATTTTTGGTATTTTTTGGGCATTTTAAGGCCATTAACAAGAAATTCGCGCAAGTCGCAAATATTCGTCCGGGACGAACCCGAATCGGTATCGCCTAATATTTGTCATGAACGTCAAATACAGCCCAAAAAATATTTTCACCCTTCCGAAAAGACAAAATTGCATTTTCGGTAATTTTTAGGCATTTTACGGATATAAAACAAGAAATCTCCACGAGTCGAAAATTTCGGCCTGGACGAACCAACTTGGAATCGCCTAATATTTGTCATGGATGTCATATACGGCCTAATAAAATATTATCACCCTTCCGAAATGATAGAATTGCATTTTTGATATTTTTTGGGCGTTATACGACCATAAAACCAGAAATCCGTGCGAGTGGCAAATTTTAAGCAAAAACTCAACTCTGTCATTTCGGAAGGGATAAAATGTTTTCTTAGGCCGTATTTGATGTCCAAGACAAATATTAGGCTATTCCGAGTCGGTTCCGTCCCGGCCGAATAATTTGCGACTCACGCGGATTTGTGGTTTTATGGCTGTAAAATCCCCAAAAGTAGCAAAAATGCAATTTTGTTATTTCGGAAGGGAGACAATGTTTTCTTAGGCCGTATTTGACGTCCAGGAGTAATATTAGGCGATTCCGAGCCGGGTCCGTCCCGGCCGAAAATTTGCGACTCGCGCGGATTTCTTGTTTTATGGTTTTAAAATGTCCAAAAAATAGCAAAATTGCAATTTTGTTATTTCGGAAAGGAGACAATGTTTTCTTAGGCCGTAGTTGACGTCCAGGACAAATATTAGGCGATTCCGAGCTGGGTCCGTCCCGGCCGAATATTTGCCACTCGCGCGGATTTGTGGTTTTATGACCGTAAAATGCTCAAAAATAGCAAAAATGCAATTTTGTTATTTAGGAAGGGATACAATGTTTTCATAGGCAGTATTTGACGTCAAGGACTAATATTAGGCGATTCCGAGCCGGTCCGTCCCGGCCGAAAATATGTGACGCGAGGATTTCTTGTTTTATGGCCGTAAAATGCCCAAAAAATAGCAAGAATGCAATTTTAACATTTCGGAAGGAAGACAATGTTTTCTTAGGCCGTATTTGATGTCCGGGACAAATATTAGGCGATTCCTAGCCGGGTCCGTCCAGGCCGAAAATTTGCGACTCGTGCAGATTTCTTGTTTTATGGTTTTAAAATGCCCAAAAAATAGCAAAAATGCAATTTCGTTATTTCGGAAGGGAGACCATGTGTTCTTAGGCCGTATTTGATGTCCAGGACAAATATTAGCCAATTCCGAACCGGGTCCGTCTCGGCCGAAAATTTGCCACTCGTGCGGATTTGTGGTTTTATGGCCGTAAAATACCCAAAAAATAGCAAAAATGCAATTTTGTTATTTCGGAAGGGATACAATATTTTCTTAGGTCGTATTTGACGTCAAGGACAAATATTAGGCGATTCCGAGCTGGGTCCTTCCCGACCGAAAAATTGTGACTCGCGCGGATTTTTTGTTTTATGGCCGTAAAATGCCGAAAAATAGCAAGAATACAATTTTGTTATTTCGGAAGGGAGACAATGTTTTCTTAGCCCGTATTTGACGTCCAGGACAAATATTAGGTGATTCCGAGCCGGGTCCGTCCCGGCCGAAAATTTGCGACTCGTGCAGATTTCTTGTTTTATGGTTTTAAAATGCCCAAAAAATAGCAAAAATGCAATTTTGTTATTTCTTAAGGGAGACTATGTTTTCTTAGGCCGTATTTGACGTCCAGGACAAATATTAGGCGATTCCGAGCCGGGTCCGTCCAGGCCGAAAATTTGCGACTTGCGCGGATTTCTTATTTTGTGGCTGTAAAATGCCCAAAAAATAGCAAAAATGCAATTTTGTCATTTCGGAAGGGATAAAATGTTTTCATAGGGCGTATTAGACGTCCAGGACAAATATTAGGCTATTCCAAGTCGGGTTGTCCCGGCCGAAAATTTGCTAATTGCGCGGATTTGTAGTTTTATGGCCATAAAATCCCTAAAAAATAGCAAAAATGCAATTTTGTTATTTCGGAAGGGAGACAATGTTTTCCTAGGCCGTATTTGACGTCCAGGACAAATATTAGGCGATTTCGAGCCGGGTCCATCCCGGCCGAAAATTTGCCACTCGCGCGGATTTGTGGTTTTATGGCCGTATAATGCGCAAAAAATAGCAAAAATGCAATTTTGTTATTTCGGAAGGGATACAATGTTTCTTAGGCCGTATTTGACGTCAAGGACAAATATTAGGCGATTTCGAGCTGGGTCTGACCTGGCCGAAAATTTGTGACTCGCGTGGATTTTTTGTTTTATGGCCGTAAAATGCCGAAAAAAGAGCAAGAATGCAATTTTATTATTTTGGAAGGGAGATAATGTTTTCTTAGGCCGTATTTGACGTCCGGAAAAAATGTTAAGCGATTCCGAGCCGGGTCCGTGCCGGCCGAAAATTTGCGACTCGTGCAGATTTCTTGTTTTAAGGTTTTAAAATGCCCAAAAAATAGCAAAAATGCAATTTGGTTATTTCGAAAGGGAGACAATGTTTTTTAGGCCGTATTTGACGTCCAGAACAAATATTAGGCGATTCCGAGCCGGGTCCGTCCCGGCCAAAAATTTGAGACTTGCGCGGATTTCTTGTTTTGTGGCTGTAAAATGCCCAAAAATAGCAAAAATGCAATTTTGTCATTTCGGAAGGAATAAAATGTTTTCATATGCGGTAATTGACGTCCAGGACATATATTAGGCTATTCCGAGTCGGGTCCGTCCCGGCCGACAATTTGCGACTTGCGCGGATTTGTGCTTTTATGGCCGTAAATTCCCCAAAAATAGCAAAAATATAATTTGGTTATTTCGGAAGGGAGACAATGTTTTTTTGGCCTTATTTGACGTCCAGGACAAATATTAGGCGATTCCGAGCCGGGTCCGTCCCGGCCGAAAATTTGCGACTCGCGCTGATTTCTTATTTTATGGTTTTAGAATGCCCAAAAAATAGCAAAAATGCAGTTTTGTTATTTCGGAAGGGAGACAATGTTTTCTTAGGCCGTATATGACGTCCATGACAAATAATAGGCGATTCTGAGCTAGGTCCGTCCCGATCGAAAATTTGTGATTCGCGCGGATTTTTTGTTTAATAGCCGTAAAATGCCGAAAAAATAGCAAGAGTGCAATGTTGTTATTTCGGAAGGGAGATAATGTTTTCTTAGGCCGTGTTACATGTTCGGGACAAATAGTAAGCGTTTTCGAGCCGGGTCCGTCCCGGACGAAAATTTGCGACTCGTGCAGATTTCTTGTTTTATGGTATTAAAATGCCCAAAAAATAGCAAATATGCAATTTTGTTATTTCGGAAGGGAGACAATGTTTTCTTAGGCCGTATTTGACGTCCAGGACAAATACTAGGCAATTTCGAGCCTGGTTCGTCCCGGCCGAAAATTTGCGACTCGCGCAGATTTCTTGTTTTGTGCTGTAAAATGCCCAAAAATAGCAAAAAATGCAATTTTGTCATTTCGGAAGGGATAAAATGTTTTCTTAGGCCGTATTTGACGTCCAAGAAAAATATTAGGTTATTCCGAGTCGGGTCCGTCCCGGCCGAATATTTGCAACTCGAGCGGATTTGTGGTTTTATGGCCGTAAAATCCCCAAAAATAGCAAAAATGCAATTTTTTTATTTCGGAAGGGAGGCAATGTTTTCTTAGGCCGTATTTGACGTCCAGGACAAATATTAGGTGTTTCCGAGCGGGGTCCGTCCCGGCCGAAAATTTGTGACTCGGGCTGATTTCTTGTTTTTTAGTTTTACAATGCCCAAAAAATAGCAAAAATGCAATTTTGTTATTTCGAAAGGGAGACAATGTTTTCTTAGGCCGTATTTGACGTCCAGGACAAATATTAGGCGTTTCCGAGCCGGGTCCGTCCCGGCCGAAAATTTGCGACTCGCGCGGATTTCTTGTTTTATGGTTTTAAAATGCCCAAAAATAGAAAAAAATGCCATTTTGTTATTTCGGAAGGGAGACAATGTTTTATTAGGCCGTATCTGACGTCCAGGACTAATATTAGGCGATTCCGAGCCGGGTCCATCCCGACCGAAAATTTGTGACGAGCGGATTTCTTGTTTTATGGCCGTAAAATGCCCAAAAATAGCAAGAATTCAGTTTTGTTATTTCGGAAGGGAGACAATATTTTCTTAGGTCATATTTGACGTCCGGGACAAATATTAGGCGATTCCAAGCCGGGTCCGTCCCGGCTGAAAATTTGTGACTCGTGCTGATTTCTTGTTTTATGGTCTTAAATGCCCAAAAAATAGCAAAAGTGCAATTCTGTTATTTCGGAAGGGAGACAGTGTTTTCTTAGGCTGTATTTGACGTCCAGGATAAATAATAGGCGATTCCGATCTGGGTCCGTCCCGGCCGAAAATTTGTGACTCGCGTGGATTTTTTGTTTTATGGCCGTAAAATGCCGAAAAAATATCAAGAATGCAATTTTGTTATTTCGGATGGGAGACAATAATTGCTTTGGCCATATTTGACGTCCGGGACAAATATTAGGCGATTCCGAGCCGGGCTCGTCCCGGCCGAAAATTTGCGACTCGTGCAGATTTCACGTTTCATGGTTTTAAAATGCCCCAAAAATAGCAAATATGCAATTTTGTTATTTCGGAAGGGAGACAATGTTTTCTTAGGCCGTATTTGACGTCCAGGACAAATACTTGGCAATTTCGAGCCGGGTCCGTCCTGGCCAAAAATTTGCGACTCGCGCAGATTTCTTGTTTTGTGCTGTAAAATGCCCAAAAATAGCAAAAATGCAATTTTGTCATTTCGGAAGGGATAAAATGTTTTCTTAGGCCGTATTTGACGTCCAAGACAAATATTAGGCTATTCCGAGTCGGGTCCGTCCCGGCCGAATATTTGCGACTCGAGCGGATTTGTGGTTTTATGGCCGTAAAATCCCCAAAAATAGCAAAAATGCAATTTTTTTATTTCGGAAGGGAGGCAATGTTTTCTTAGGCCGTATTTGACATCCAGGACAAATATTAGGTGTTTCCGAGGCGGTCCGTCCCGCCCGAAAATTTTTGACTCGGGCGGATTTCTTGTTTTTTGGTTTTACAATGCCCAAAAAATAGCAAAAATGCAATTTTGTTATTTCGAAAGGGAGACAATGTTTTATTAGGCCGTATTGGACGTCCAGGACAAATATTAGGCGATTCCGAGCCGGGTCCATCCCGACCGAAAATTTGTGACGAGCGGATTTCTTGTTTTATGGCCGTAAAATGCACAAAAATAGCAAGAATTCAGTTTTGTTATTTCGAAAGGGAGACAACATTTTCTTTGGCCATATTTGACGTCCGGGACAAATATTAGGCGATTCCGAGCCAGGCTCGTCCCGGCCGAAAATTTGCGACTCGTGCAGATTTCACGTTATATGGTTTTAAAATGCCCAAAAAATAGCAAATATGCAATTTTGTTATTTCGGAAGGGAGACAATGTTTTCTTAGGCCGTATTTGACGTCCAGGACAAATACTAGGCGATTTCGAGCCGGGTCCGTCCCGGCCGAAAATTTGCGACTCGCCAGGTTTCTTGTTTTGTGCTGTAAAATGCCCAAAAATAGCAAAAATGCAATTTTGTCTTTTCGGATGGGAGACAATGTTTTCTTAGGCCGTATTTGACGTCCATGACAAATATTAGGCGATTCCGAGCCAGGTCCGTCCTGGCCGAAAATTTGCGACTCGCGCAGATTTCTTGTTTTGTGGCTGTAAAATGCCCAAAAATAGCAAAAACGCAATTTTGTCATTTCGGAAAGGATAAAATGTTTTCTTAGGCCGTATTTGACGCACAAGACAAATATTAGGCTATTCCGAGTGGGGTCCGTCCCGGCCGAAAATTTGCGACTCGCGCGAATTTGTGGTTTTATGGCCGTAAAATCCCCAAAAAATAGCAAAAATGCAATTTTGTTATTTCGGAAGGGAGACAATATTTTCTTAGGCCGTATCTGACGTCCAGGACAAATATTAGGTTATTCGAGCCGGGTCCGTTCCGGCCGAAAATTTGCGACTCGCGCGGATTTCTTGTTTTATGGTTTTAAAATGCCCTAAAATAGCAAAAATGCAATTTTGTTATTTTGGAAGGGAGACAATGTTTTATTAGGCCGTATCTGACGTCCAGGACAAATATTAGGCGATTCCGAGCCGGGTCCATCCCGACCGAAAATTTGTGACGAGCGGATTTCTTGTTTTATGGCTGTAAAATGCCCAAAAATAGCAAGAATTCAGTTTTGTTATGTCGGAAGGGAGACAATATTTTCTTAGGTAATATTTGACGTCCGGGACAAATATTAGGCGATTCCAAGCCGGGTCCATCCCGGCCGAAAATTTGCGACTCGTGCTGGTTTCTTGTTTTATGGTCTTAAATGCCCAAAAATAGCAAAAATGCAATTTTGTTAATTCGGAAGGGAGACAGTGTTTTCTTAGGCTGTATTTGACGTCCAGGATAAATAATAGGCGATTCCGATCTGGGTCCGTCCCGGCCGAAAATTTGTGACTCGCGTGGATTTTTTGTTTTATGGCCGTAAAATGCCGAAGAAATATCAAGAATGCAATTTTGTTATTTCGGATGGGAGACAATAATTTCTTTGGCCGTATTTGACGTCCGGGACAAATATTAGGCGATTCCGTGCCGGGCTCGTCCCGGCCGAAAATTTGCGACTCGTGCAGATTTCACGTTTTATTGTTTTAAAATGCCCAAAAAATAGCAAATATGCAATTTTGTTATTTCGGAAGGGAGACAATGTTTTCTTAGGCCGTATTTGACGTCCAGGACAAATACTAGGCAATTTCGAGCCGGGTTCGTCCCGGCCGAAAATTTGCGACTCGCGCAGATTTCTTGTTTTGTGCTGTAAAATGCCCAAAAATAGCAAAAAATGCAATTTTGTCATTTCGGAAGGGATAAAATGTTTTCTTAGGCCGTATTTGACGTCCAAGAAAAATATTAGGTTATTCCGAGTCGGGTCCGTCCCGGCCGAATATTTGCAACTCGAGCGGATTTGTGGTTTTATGGCCGTAAAATCCCCAAAAATAGCAAAAATGCAATTTTTTTATTTCGGAAGGGAGGCAATGTTTTCTTAGGCCGTATTTGACATCCAGGACAAATATTAGGTGTTTCCGAGGCGGTCCGTCCCGCCCGAAAATTTGTGACTCGGGCTCATTTCTTGTTTTTTGGTTTTATAATGCCCAAAAAATAGCAAAAATGCAATTTTGTTATTTCGAAAGGGAGACAATGTTTTCTTAGGCCGTATTTGACGTCCAGGACAAATATTAGGTGTTTCCGAGCCGGGTCCGTCCCGGCCGAAAATTTGCGACTCGCGCGGATTTCTTGTTTTATGGTTTTAAAATGCCCAAAAATAGAAAAAAATGCAATTTTGTTATTTCGGAAGGGAGACAATGTTTTATTAGGCCGTATCTGACGTCCAGGACTAATATTAGGCGATTCCGAGCCGGGTCCATCCCGACCGAAAATTTGTGACGAGCGGATTTCTTGTTTTATGGCCGTAAAATGCCCAAAAATAGCAAGAATTCAGTTTTGTTATTTCGGAAGGGAGACAATATTTTCTTAGGTCATATTTGACGTCCGGGACAAATATTAGGCGATTACAAGCCGGGTCCGTCCCGGCTGAAAATTTGTGACTCGTGCTGATTTCTTGTTTTATGGTCTTAAATGCCCAAAAAATAGCAAAAATGCAATTCTGTTATTTCGGAAGGGAGACAGTGTTTTCTTAGGCTGTATTTGACGTCCAGGATAAATAGTAGGCGATTCCGATCTGGGTCCGTCCCGGCCGAAAATTTGTGACTCGCGTGGATTTTTTGTTTTATGGCCGTAAAATGCCGAAAAAATATCAAGAATGCAATTTTGTTATTTCGGATGGGAGACAATAATTGCTTTGGCCATATTTGACGTCCGGGACAAATATTAGGCGATTCCGAGCCGGGCTCGTCCCGGCCGAAAATTTGCGACTCGTGCAGATTTCACGTTTCATGGTTTTAAAATGCCCCAAAAATAGCAAATATGCAATTTTGTTATTTCGGAAGGGAGACAATGTTTTTTTAGGCCGTATTTGACGTCCAGGACAAATACTTGGCAATTTCGAGCCGGGTCCGTCCCGGCCGAAAATTTGCGACTCGCGCAGATTTCTTGTTTTATGCTGTAAAATGCCCAAAAATAGCAAAAATGCAATTTTGTCATTTCGGAAGGGATAAAATGTTTTCTTAGGCCGTATTTGACGTCCAAGACAAATATTAGGCTATTCCGAGTCGGGTCCGTCCCGGCCGAATATTTGCGACTCGAGCGGATTGTTGGTTTTATGGCCGTAAAATCCCCAAAAATAGCAAAAATGCAATTTTTCTATTTCGGAAGGGAGGCAATGTTTTCTTAGGCCGTATTTGACATCCAGGACAAATATTAGGTGTTTCCGAGGCGGTCCGTCCCGCCCGAAAATTGGTGACTCGGGCGGATTTCTTGTTTTTTGGTTTTACAATGCCCAAAAAATAGCAAAAATGCAATTTTGTTATTTCGAAAGGGAGACAATGTTTTATTAGGCCGTATTTGACGTCCAGGACAAATATTAGGCGATTCCGAGCCGGGTCCATCCCGACCGAAAATTTGTGACGAGCGGATTTCTTGTTTTATGGCCGTAAAATGCCCAAAAATAGCAAGAATTTAGTTTTGTTATTTCGGAAGGGAGACAACATTTTCTTTGGCCATATTTGACGTCCGGGAAAAATATTAGGCGATTCCGAGCCAGGCTCGTCCCGGCCGAAAATTTGCGACTCGTGCATATTTCACGTTATATGGTTTTAAAATGCCCAAAAAATAGCAATTATGCAATTTTGTTATTGCGGAAGGGAGACAATGTTTTCTTAGGCCGTATTTGACGTCCAGGACAAATACTAGGCGATTTCGAGCCGGGTCCGTCTCGGCCGAAAATTTGCGACTCGCCAAGGTTCTTGTTTTGTGCTGTAAAATGCCCAAAAATAGCAAAAATGCAATTTTGTCATTTCGGATGGGAGACAATGTTTTCTTAGGCCGTATTTGACGTCCAGGACAAATATTAGGCGATTTCGAGCCGGGTCCGTCCTTGCCGGAAAATTTGCGACTCGCGCAGATTTCTTGTTTTGTGGCTGTAAAATGCCCAAAAATAGCAAAAACGCAATTTTGTCATTTCGGAAAGGATAAAATGTTTTCTTAGGCCGTATTTGACGCACAAGACAAATATTAGGCTATTCCGAGTGGGGTCCGTCCCGGCCGAAAATTTGCGACTCGCGCGAATTTGTGTTTTTATGGCCGTAAAATCCCCAAAAAATAGCAAAAATGCAATTTTGTTATTTCGGAAGGGAGACAATATTTTCTTAGGCCGTATCTGACGTCCAGGACAAATATTAGGTGATTCGAGCCGGGTCCGTTCCGGCCGAAAATTTGCGACTCGCGCGGATTTTTTGTTTTATGGTTTTAAAATGCCCAAAAATAGCGAAAATGCAATTTTGTTATTTTGGAAGGGAGACAATGTTTTATTAGGCCGTATCTGACGTCCAGGACAAATATTAGGCGATTCCGAGCCGGGTCCATCCCGACCGAAAATTTGTGACGAGCGGATTTCTTGTTTTATGGCCGTAAAATGCCCAAAAATAGCAAGAATTCAGTTTTGTTATGTCGGATGGGAGACAATATTTTCTTAGGTAATATTTGACTTCCGGGACAAATATTAGGCGATTCCAAGCCGGGTCCGTCCCGGCCGAAAATTTGCGACTCGTGCTGGTTTCTAGTTTTATGGTCTTAAATGCCCAAAAATAGCAAAAATGCAATTTTGTTAATTCGGAAAGGAGACAGTGTTTTCTTAGGCTATATTTGACGTCCAGGATAAATAATAGGCGATTCCGATCTGGGTCCGTCCCGGCCGAAAATTTGTGACTCGCGTGGATTTTTTGTTTTATGGCCGTAAAATGCCGAAGAAATATTAAGAATGCAATTTTGTTATTTCGGATGGGAGACAATAATTGCTTTGGCCGTATTTGACGTCCGGGACAAATATTAGGCGATTCCGTGCCGGGCTCGTCCCGGCCGAAAATTTGCGACTCGTGCAGATTTCACGTTTGATGGTTTTAAAATGCCCAAAAAATAGCAAATATGCAATTTTGTTATTTCGGAAGGGAGACAATGTTTTCTTAGGCCGTATTTGACGTCCAGGACAAATACTAGGCAATTTCGAGCCGGGTTCGCCCCGGCCGAAAAATTGCGACTCGCGCAGATTTCTTGTTTTGTGCTGTAAAATGCCCAAAAATAGCAAAAAATGCAATTTTGTCATTTCGGAAGGGATAAAATGTTTTCTTAGGCCGTATTTGACGTCCAAGAAAAATATTAGGCTATTCCGAGTCGGGTCCGTCCCGGCCGAATATTTGCGACTCGCGCGGATTTGTTGCTTTATGGCCGTAAAATCCCCAAAAAATAGCAAAAATGCAATTTTGTTATTTCGGAAGGGAGACAATGTTTTCTTAGGCCGTATTTGACGTGCAGGACAAATATTAGGTGTTTCCGAGCGGGGTCCGTCCCGGCCGAATATTTGCGACTCGGGCGGATTTCTTATTTTTTGGTTTTAAAATGCCCAAAAAATAGCAAAAATGCAATTTTGTTATTTCGGAAGGGAGACAATGTTTTATTAGGCCGTATCTGACGTCCAGGACAAATATTAGGCAATTCCGAGCCAGGTCCATCCCGACCGAAAATTTGTGACGAGCGGATTTCTTGTTTTATGGCCGTAAATTGCCCAAAAATAGCAAGAATTCAGTTTTGTTATTTCGGAAGGGAGACAATATTTTCTTAGGTCATATTTGACGTCCGGGACAAATATTAGGCGATTCGAAGCCAGGTACGTCCCGGCCGAAAATTTGCGACTCGTGCTGATTTCTTGTTTTATGGTCTTAAATGCCCAAAAAATAGCAAAAATGCAATTGTGTTATTTCGGAAGGGAGACAGTGTTTTCTTAGGCTGTATTTGACGTCCAGGATAAATAATAGGCGATTCCGATCTGGGTCCGTCTCGGCCGAAAATTTGTGACTCGCGTGGATTTTTTATTTTATGGCCGTAAAATGCCGAAAAAATATCAAGAATGCAATTTTGTTATTTCGGATGGGAGACAATAATTTCTTAGGCCGTATTTGACGTCCGGGACAAATATTAGGCGATTCCGAGCCGGGCTCGTCCCGGCCAAAAATTTGCGACTCGGGCAGATTTCACGTTTTATGGGTTTAAAATGCCCAAAAAATAGCAAATATGCAATTTTGTTATATCGGAAGGGAGACAATGGTTTCTAAGGCCGTATTTGACGTCGAGGACAAATAGTAGGCGATTTCGAGTCGGGTCCGTCCCGGCCGCAAATTTGCGACTCGCGCGGATTTCTTGTTTTATTCTGTAAAATGCCCAAAATAGTAAAAATGCAATTTTATCATTTCGGAAGGGATAAAATGTTTTCTTGACGTCCAACACAAATATTAGGCTATTCCGAGTCGGGTCCGTCCCGACCGAATATTTGCGACTCACGCGGATTTGTGGTTTTATGGCCGTAAAATCCCCAAAAAATAGCAAAATACAATTTTTTTTATTTTGAAAGGGAGGCAATGTTTTCTTAGGCCGTATTTGACATCCAGGACAAATATTAGGTGTTTCCGAGGCGGTCCGTCCCGCCTGAAAATTTGTGACTCGGGCGGATTTCTTGTTTTTTGGTTTTACAATGCCCAAAAAATAGTAAAAATGCAATTTTGTTATTTCGAAAGGGAGACAATATTTTATTAGGCCGTATCTGTCGTCCAGGACAAATATTAGGCGATTCCGAGCCGGATCCATCCCAACCGAAAATTTGTGACGAGCGAATTTCTTGTTTTATGGCCTTAAAATGCCCAAAAATAGCAAGAATTCAGTTTTGTTATTTCGGAAGGGAGACAACATTTTCTTTGGCCATATTTGACGTCCGGGACAAATATTAGGCGATTCCGAGCCGGGCTCGTCCCGGCCGAAAATTTGCGACTCGTGCAGATTTCACGTTTTATGGATTTAAAATGCCCAAAAAATAGCAAATATGCAATTTTGTTATTTTGGAAGGGAGACAATGTTTTCTTAGGCCGTATTTGACGTCCAGGACAAATACTAGGCGATTTCGAGCCGGGTCCGTTTTGTGCTGTAATATGCCCAAAAATAGCAAAAATGCAATTTTGTCATTTCGGAAGGGAGACAATGTTTTCTTATGCCGTATTTGACGTCCAGGACAAATATTAGGCGATTCCGAGCCGGGTCCGTCCTGGCCGAAAATTTGCGACTCGCGCGGATTTCTTGTTTTGTGGCTGTAAAATGCCCAAAAATAGCAAAAACGCTATTTTGTCATTTCGGAAGGGATAAAATGTTTTCTTAGGCCGTATTTGACGCACAAGACAAATATTAGGCTATCCGAGTGGGGTCCGTCCCGGCCGAAAATTTGCGACTCGCGCGAATTTGTGGTTTTATGGCCGTAAAATCCCCAAAAAATAGCAAAAATGCAATTTTGTTATTTCGGAAGGGAGACAATATTTTCTTAGGCCGTATCTGACGTCCAGGACAAATATTAGGTGATTCGAGCCTGGTCCGTTCCGGCCGAAAATTTGCGACTCGCGCGGATTTCTTGTTTTATGGTTTTAAAATACCCAAAAATAGCAAAAATGCAATTTTTTTATTTCGGAAGGGAGACAATGTTTTATTAGGCCGTGTCTGACGTCCAGGACAAATAATAGGCGATTCCGAGCCGGGTCCATCCCGACCGAAAATTTGTGACGAGCGGATTTCTTGTTTTATGGCCGTAAAATGCCTAAAAATAGCAAGAATTCAGTTTTGTTATTTCGGAAGGGAGACAATATTTTCATAGGTAATATTTGACGTCCGGGACAAATATTAGGCGATTCCAAGCCAGGTTCGTCCCGGCCGAAAATTTGCGACTCGTGCTGGTTTCTTGTTTTATGGTCTTAAATGCCCAAAAATAGCAAAAATGCAATTTTGTTATTTTGGAAGGGAGACAGTGTTTTCTTAGGCTGTATTTGACGTCCAGGATAAATAATAGGCGATTCCGATCTGGGTCCGTCCCGGCCGAAAATTTGTGACTCGCGTGGATTTTTTGTTTTATGGCCGTAAAATGCCGAAAAAATATCAAGAATGCAATTTTGTTATTTCGGATGGGAGACAATAATTTCTTAGGCCGTATTTGACGTCCGGGACAAATATTAGGCGATTCCGTGCCGGGCTCGTCCCGGCCGAAAATTTGCGACTCGTGCAGATTTCACGTTTTATGGTTTTAAAATGCCCAAAATATAGCTAATATGCAATTTTGTTATTTCGGAAGGGAGACAATGTTTTCTTAGGCCGTATTTGACGTCCAGGACAAATACTAGGCAATTTCGAGCCTGGTTCGTCCCGGCCGAAAATTTGCGACTCGCGCAGATTTCTTGTTTTGGGCTGTAAAATGCCCAAAATAGCAAAAAATGCAATTTTGTCATTTCGGAAGGGATAAAATGTTTTCTTAGGCCGTATTTGACGTCCAAGAAAAATATTAGGTTATTCCGAGTCGGGTCCGTCCCGGCCGAATACTTGCAACTCGAGCGGATTTGTGGTTTTATGGCCGTAAAATCCCCAAAAATAGCAAAAATGCAATTTTTTTATTTCGGAAGGGAGGCAATGTTTTCTTAGGCCGTATTTGACGTCCAGGACAAATATTAGGTGTTTCCGAGCGGGGTCCGTCCCGGCCGAAAATTTGTGACTCGGGCTGATTTCTTGTTTTTTGGTTTTACAATGCCCAAAAAATAGCAAAAATGCAATTTTGTTATTTCGAAAGGGAGACAATGTTTTCTTAGGCCGTATTTGACGTCCAGGACAAATATTAGGCGTTTCCGAGCCGGGTCCGTCCCGGCCGAAAATTTGCGACTCGCGCGGATTTCTTGTTTTATGGTTTTAAAATGCCCAAAAATAGAAAAAAATGCAATTTTGTTATTTCGGAAGGGAGACAATGTTTTATTAGGCCGTATCTGACGTCCAGGACTAATATTAGGCGATTCCGAGCCGGGTCCATCCCGACCGAAAATTTGTGACGAGCGGATTTCTTGTTTTATGGCCGTAAAATGCCCAAAAATAGCAAGAATTCAGTATTGTTATTTCGGAAGGGAGACAATATTTTCTTAGGTCATATTTGACGTCCGGGACAAATATTAGGCGATTCCAAGCCGGGTCCGTCCCGGCTGAAAATTTGTGACTCGTGCTGATTTCTTGTTTTATGGTCTTAAATGCCCAAAAAATAGCAAAAATGCAATTCTGTTATTTCGGAAGGGAGACAGTGTTTTCTTAGGCTGTATTTGACGTCCAGGATAAATAATAGGCGATTCCGATCTGGGTCTGTCCCGGCCGAAAATTTGTGACTCGCGTGGATTTTTTGTTTTATGGCCGTAAAATGCCGAAAAAATATCAAGAATGCAATTTTGTTATTTCGGATGGGAGACAATAATTTCTTAGGCCGTATTTGACGTCCGGGACAAATATTAGGCGATTCCGTGCCGGGCTCGTCCCGGCCGAAAATTTGCGACTCGTGCAGATTTCACGTTTTATGGTTTTAAAATGCCCAAAATATAGCTAATATGCAATTTTGTTATTTCGGAAGGGAGACAATGTTTTCTTAGGCCGTATTTGACGTCCAGGAGAAATACTAGGCAATTTCGAGCCTCGTTCGTCCCGGCCGAAAATTTGCGACTCGCGCAGATTTCTTGTTTTGTGCTGTAAAATGCCCAAAAATAGCAAAAAATGCAATTTTGTCATTTCGGAAGGGATAAAATGTTTTCTTAGGCCGTATTTGACGTCCAAGAAAAATATTAGGCTATTCCGAGTCGGGTCCGTCCCGGCCGAATATTTGCGACTCGCACGGATTTGTTGCTTTATGGCCGTAAAATCCCCAAAAAATAGCAAAAATGCAATTTTGTTATTTCGGAAGGGAGACAATATTTTCTTAGGCCGTATTTGACGTCCAGGACAAATATTAGGTGTTTCCGAGCGGGGTCCGTCCCGGCCGAAAATTTGCGATACGGGCGGATTTCTTGTTTTTTGGTTTTAAAATGCCCAAAAAATAGCAAAAAGGCAATTTTGTTATTTCGGAAGGGAGACAATGTTTTATTAGGCCGTATCTGACGTCCAGGACAAATATTAGGCAATTCCGAGCCGGGTCCATCCCGACCGAAAATTTGTGACGAGCGGATTTCTTGTTTTATGGCCGTAAAATGCCCAAAAATAGCAAGAATTCAGTTTTGTTATTTCGGAAGGGAGACAATATTTTCTTAGGTCATATTTGACGTCCGGGACAAATATTAGGCGATTCGAAGCCAGGTCCGTCCCGGCCGAAAATTTGCGACTCGTGCTGATTTCTTGTTTTATGGTCTTAAATGCCCAAAAAATAGTAAAAATGCAATTTTGTTATTTCGGAAGGGAGACAGTGTTTTCTTAGGCTGTATTTGACGTCCAGGATAAATAATAGGCGATTCCGATCTGGGTCCGTCCCGGCCGAAAATTTGTGACTCGCGTGGATTTTTTGTTTTATGGCCGTAAAATGCCGAAAAAATATCGAGAATACAATTTTGTTATTTCGGATGGGAGACAATAATTTCTTAGGCCGTATTTGACGTTCGGGACAAATATTAGGCGATTCCGAGCCGGGCTCGTCCCGGCAAAAAATTTGCAACTCGTGCAGATTTCACGTTTTATGGATTTAAACTGCCCAAAAAATAGCAAATATGCAATTTTGTTATATCGGAAGGGAGACAATGGTTTCATAGGCCGTATTTGACTTCGAGGACAAATAGTAGGCGATTTCGAGCCGGGTCCGTCCCGGCTGCAAATTTGCGACTCGCGCGGATTTCTTGTTTTATACTGTAAAATGCCCAAAAATAGCAAAAATGCAATTTTGTCATTTCGGAAGGGATAAAATGTTTTCTTAGGCCGTATTTGACGTCCAAGACAAATATTAGGCTATTCCGAGCCGGGTCCGTCCCGGCCTAATCTTTGCGACTCGCGCGGATTTGTGGTTTTATGGCCGTAAAATCCCCAAAATATAGCAAAAATGCAATTTTTTTAATTTCGAAAGGGAGGCAATGTTTTCTTAGGCCGTATTTGACATCCAGGACAAATATTAGGTGTTTCCGAGGCGGTCCGTCCCGCCCGAAAATTTGTGACTCGGGCGGATTTGTGGTTTTATGGCCGTAAAATCCCCAAAAATAGCAAAAATGCAATTTTGTTATTTTGAAAGGGAGACAATATTTTCATAGGCCGTATCTGACGTACAGGACAAATATTAGGTGATTCCAATCCGGGTCCGTTCCGGCCGAAAATTTGCGACTCGCGCAGATTTCTTGTCTTTATGGTTTTAAAATGCCCAAAAATAGCAAATATGCAATTTTGTTATTTCGGAAGGGTGACAATGTTTTCTTAGGCCGTATTTGACATCCAGGACAAATATTAGGCGATTCCGAGCCGGGTCCGTCCCGGCCGAAAATTTGCCACTCGCGCGGATGTGTGGTTTTATGGCCATAAAATGCCCAAAAAATAGCAAAAATACAAATTTGTTATTTCGGAAGGGATACAATGTTATCTTCGGCAGTATTTGACGTCAAGGACTAATATTAGGCGATTCTGAGCCGGGTCCGTCCCGGCCGAAAATTTGTGACGCGCGGATTTCTTGTTTTATGGCCGTATAATGCCCAAAAAATAGCAAGAAATGCAATTTTATTATTTCTGAATGGAGACAATGTTTTCTTAGGCCGTATTTGGCGTCCGGGACAAATATTAGGCGATTCCGAGCCGGGTCCATCCCGACCGAAAATTTGCGACTCGTGTAGATTTCTTATTTTATGGTTTTAAAATGCCCAAAAAATAGCAAAAATGCAATTTGTTATTTTGGAAGGGAGGCAATGTTTTCTTAGGATGTATTTGACGTCCAGGACAAATATTAGGCAATTGCGAGCCGGGTCTGTCCCGGCCGAAAATTTGCGACTCGCGTGGATTTCTTGTTTTATGGGTGTTAAATGCCCAAAAAATAGCAAAAATGCAATTTTGTCATTTCGGGAGGGAGACAATGTTTTCTTAGGACGTATTTGACGTTCAGGACAAATTTTAGGCGATTCCGAGCCTGGTATGTCCCAGCCGAAAATTTGCGACTCGCGCGGATTTGTGGTTATATGGCCGTAAAATGCCCAAATATAGCAAAAATGCAATTTTATTATTTCGGAAGGAAGACAATGTTTCTTATACCGTATTTGATGTCCAGCACAAATATTAGGCGATTCCGAGCCGGGTCCGTCCCGGCTGAAAATTTGCGACTCGCGCGGATTTCTTGTTTTATAGCCGTAAAATGCCCAATAATAGCAAAAAAGCAATTTGTTATTTCGGAAAGGGAGAAAATGTTTTCTTAGGCCGTATTTGACGTCCGGGACAAATATTAGGCGATTATGAGCCTGGTACGTCTCGGCCGAAAATTTGCGACTCGCGCGGATTTGACGTAAAAGTCCAAAAAATACCAAAAATGCAATTTCGTCATTTTGGAAGGGTGAAAACGTTTTCTTAGGCCGTATTTGACGTCCATGACTAATATTAAGCGATTCCTAGTCAGGTCCGTCCCGGCCGAAAATTTGTGACTCGTGCAGATTTCTGGTTTTATGGCCGTAAAATTCCAAAAAAATATCAAAAATGCAATTTTGTCATTTAGGAAGGGTGATATGTTTTCTTAGGCCGTATTTGACATCCAGGACAAATAATTGGCGATTCCAAGCCGGGTCCGTCCCGGCCGGAAATTTGCGACTCGTGCTGATTTGTGATTTTATGCCTGTAAAACGCCCAAAAAATACCAAAAATGTAATTTTGTCGTTTCGGAAGGGTGAAAATGTTTTTTTGGTACGTATTTGACGTCCACGAAAAATATTAGGTGATTTCCACCTAGGCCCGTACCTGCCGAAAATTTTGCGACTCTCGTTGGATTAAGGGTTTACGACCGTAAAATACCCAAATACTACCAAAATTGCAATTTTGTCGTTTCAGAAGGGTGGATACGTTTTTTAGGTCGTACTTGATGTCTAGGATAAATATTAGGCAATTTTGAGCTGGGTCCGTCCCGTCCGAAAAATTTGCGTCTCGCGCGGACTTCTGGTGTTATGGCTGTAAAATTCCCAAAAATAAGATTTTGTTGTTTCGGAATTGTGGCAATGTTTTCATAGGCCGTATTTGACATTCAGGACAAATGATAGGCGATTTCGAGCTGGGTCTATCCTGGCCGAAAATTTGTGACTCGCACTAATTTCTCGTTTTATGGCTGTAAAATGCCCAAAAATACCAAAAATGTATTTTTGTCGTTTCGGAAGGGTGACAATGTTCTCTTCGGCCGTTTTTGAAGCCCAGGACAAATATAACGCGATTCTGAGCAGGGTCCGAACTGGTAAAAAATTTTCGACTTGCGCGGATTTCTGGTTTTATGGCCGTAAAATGCCCAGAAAATACCAATAATGTAATTTTGTCGTTTCGGAAGGGTGATAAAGTTATTAGGGCCGTATTTGACGTCCAAGACAAATATTAGGCTATTCAAAGTCGGGTGTGTCCCGGTCGAAAAATTTACGACTCGCGAGGATTTCTAGTTTTATGGCCGCAAAAAGCCCAAGAGTCACGGCCGAAAATTTACGACTCGCGCGAATTTTTTTATTTATGGCCGTAAAATTCCCAAAAAATACCAAAAATGCAATTTTGTCATTTGGGGATGGTGATACATTTTTAGACCGTGTTTGACATTTGGGATAAATAAAATGCGATTGCGAGCCGGGTCCGTCCCGACCGAAAATTTGCGACTCGTGCAGATTTCTAGTTTTATGGTCGTAAAATGCCCAAAAATACCAAAAATGCAATTTTGTCGTTTTGGAATTGCAACAATATTTTTTCGGCCGTAATTGATATCATGATAAATATTAGGCGATTCCGAGCTAGGCCGTCCAGGTCGAAAATTTGCGACTCTCGCGGATTTTTGGTTTTATGGCCGCAAAATGCAAGAAAATACCAAAAATGCAGTTTTGCCATTTCGGAAGGGTGACAACATTTTCTAAGGCCGTATTTCACGTCCAGGACAAATATTAGGCGATTCCGAGTCGGGTCCGTCCCGGTCGAAAATTCCCGACTCGCTTGAATTTTTTGTTTTATGACCGTAATATGCCCAAAAAATACCAAAAATGCATTTTTGTCATTTTGGAAGGGTGGAATTGTTTTCTGGGCCGTATTTGACGTCCATGAAAAATATTAGGCGATCTCGAGCCGGGTCCGTAATGGCCGAAAATTTTCTACTCGCGCGGATTTCTGGTTTTGTGGCCGCAAAATGCTAAAAAATTACCAAAATGCAATTTGGTCGTTTCAGAAGGATGACAATGTTTCTTAGGCTGTATTTGACGTCTAGGATAAATATTAGGCGACTTCCAGTCGCGTATATAAAATGCAATTTTCTCATTTCGAAAGGGTGGAAATGTTTTTTTTCGGCCATATTTGACGTCCATGACAAATATTAGGAAATTTCGAGGCGGGCCCGTCCCCCTTGAAAATTTGCGACTCTCGCGGATTTATGGTTTTATGGCCGTAAAATGTCCAAAAATAACAAAAATGCAATTTTTTATTTCAGAAGGGTGAAAATGTTTTCTTAGGCAATATTTGACGTCGAGGAGCAATATTAGGCGATTTCAAGCCGGGTCCGTCCGGGCTGAAAATTTGCTACTCGCGCGAATTCCTGGTTTTATGGTCGTAAAATGCCCAAGAAATACAAAAAATGCAATTTAGTTAATTTCGGAAGGGTGAAAATTTTTTCTTAGGTCGTATTTGACGTCAAGGAAAAAGATTAGATGATTCCGAGCCGGGTCCGTCCCAGTCGAAAATTTGCGATTCGCGTGAATTTCTGGTTTTATGGGCGTAAAATGCCTAAAAATACTAAAAAAGCAATTTTGTCATTTTGGAAGGGTGACAACGTTTTCTTAGACCGTATTTGACGTCATGGACAAAAATTAGGTTATTCTGAGCCGGGTCCGTCCCGGCCGAAAATTGATGACTCGCGCGGATTTCTGGTTTTATGACCGTAAAATGCCGAAAAAAATACCTAAGCCGCAATTTGGCCGTTTCGGAAGGGTGGCAACATTTTCTTAAGTTGTACTTAACGTCCACGATAAATATTAGGAGTTTCCGAGCTGGGTCCGTCCCAGCCAAAAATTTGCGACTCGTGCGAATTAAGGGTTTCACGGTCGTAAAATGGCCAACTAATACCAATATTGCAATTTTATCGTTTCGGAAGGCTGACAACATTTTCTTTGGTCATACTTGATTTCAAGGACAAATATTAGATGATTCCAAGCTGGGTCCGTCCTGGCCGAAAATTTGCGACTCGCGCAGATTTCTGGTTTTATGGCTGTAAAATGCCTAAAATACCAAAATAAGATTTTGTCGTTTCGAAATTGTAGCAATGTTTTCATAGGCCGTATTGACATCCATGACAAATAGTAGGCATTCCAATCTGGGTCCGTGCTGGTCGAAAATTTGCGACTCGTGCTGATTTCTGGTTTTATGGCGGTAAAATGCCAAAAGTATGAAAAATGCAAATTACTCATTTCGGAAGGGTGACAATATTTTTTTGGGCCTATTTGAGATCCAAGAAAAATATTAGGCGATTCTGAGCCGCGCCCGCCCCGGCTGAAAATTTGCGACTCCCTCGGATTTCTGTTTTTGTAGCCGTAAAATGGCAAAAATACAAAAATTGCAATTTTGTCATTTTGGAAGGGTGACAACATTTTCTTTGGCCATATTTCACATCTAGGACAAATAATAAACGATTCCGAACTGGGTCCGTCCCCACCGAAAATTTACGACTCACGCGGATTTCTAGTTTTATGGTCGTCAAATACCCAAAAAATACTAAAAATATAATTTTTTCGTTTCGGAAGGGTGACAACATTTTCATATGCCGTATTTAATGCCCAGGAAAAATATTAGGAGATTCCGAGCCGGGTCTGTCTCGGCCAAAAATTTACGACTCGCGCTGATTTCTAATTTTATGGCCGTAAAATACCCGAAAAATACCAAAATGCAATTTGGTCGTTTCAAAAGGGTGACAATATTTTCTTAGGCTGTATTTGATGTCCAAGACAAATAATAGACGATTCCGAGCCGGGTCCATCCCGGCAGAAAATTTGCTACTCGTGCGAATTTCTGGTTTTATTGCCGTAAAATGCCCAAAAAATACCAACAATGCATTTTTGTCGTTTCGAAAGGATAACAACGCTTTCCTAGGCCGTATTTGACGTCCATAACAAATATTAGGCGATTTCGAGCCGTGTTTGTCCCAGCCTAAAATTTATGACTCGCGCGAATTTCTTGTTTTATTTCCGTAAAATGTCCAAAGAATACAAAAAATGTAATTTGGTCATTTATGAAGGGTGACAATGTTTTCTTAGGCTGTATTTGGCGTCCAGGAAAAATATTAGACTATTCCAAGTCGGGTCCGTCCCGGCCAAAAATTTGCGACTCGCAACAGATTTCTTATTTTATGGCTGTAAAGTGCTCAAAAATACCAGAAATATAATTTTGTCATTTCGGAAGAATTACAATATTTTATTAGGCCGTATTTAACATCTAGGAAAAATATTTGGCAATTCTCAGCTGGGTCCATCCTGGCCGAAAATTTGCGACTCGCGCTAATTTATGGTTTTATGGATGTAAAATGCCCAAAAAGATCAAAAATGCAATTTTGTCATTTCGGAAGGGTGATAATGTTCTCTTCGACTGTTTTGAAGTCCAGGACAAATATAACGCGATTCCGAGCCGGGTCCGTACCGGTCAAAAATTTGCGACTCGCGCGGATTTCTGATTTTATGGCCGCAAAATGCCTAGAAAATACCAAAAATGTAATTTTGTCGTTTCGGAACGGTGAAAAAGTTTTTAGGGCCGTATTTGGCGTCCAGAACAAATACTAGGCTATTCCGAGCCGGGTCTGTCCCGGTCGAAAAATTTGTGACTCGCGCGAATATCTGGTTTTATAGCGGTAAAATGCCCAAAAAACACCAAAAATACAATTCTGTCTTTTCGAAGGGTGAAAACTTATTTTCTTAGGCCGTATATGACGTACAGGAAAAATATTAGACGATTCCAAGACGGGTCCGTCTCTGCCCAGAAATTACGACTCGCGCGTATTTCTAGTTTTATGGCCGTAAAATGCCCAAAAAAATCAAAAATGCTATTTTGTAATTTCAGAAGAGTGAATACATTTTCTTGGGCCGTATTTTATGTCCATGACAAATATTAGGCGATTTCGAGCCGCATCAGTCCCGGACGAGAATTTACGACTCGCACAGATTTCTTGTTTTATGGATGTAAAATGTCCAAAAAAGTCCAAAATTGCAAATTTGTCATTTCCGAATGGTGAAAACGTTTTATTAGGCCGTACCTGACATCCATGACAAATATTAGGCGACTCTGAGCTGGGTCCGTTCCGGCCGAAAATTTGCGGCTTTTGCGGATTTTTGGTTTTATGGCCGTAAAATGCCCAAAAAATACCAAAAATGCAATTTTGTCATTTCCGAAGTGCGACAATATTTTTTAAGGCCGTATTTGAAATCATGACAAATATTAGGCGATTCCGAGCTGGGCCTGTCCCGGTCGAAAATATGCGACTCGCTCGGATTTCTGGTTTTATGACCGTAATATGCCCCAAAATACAAAAAATGCATTTTTGTCATTTCGGAAGGGTGGAAATGTTTTATTGGGCCGTATTTGACGTCCATGAAAACTAATAGGCGATCTGGAGCCAGTTCCGTAATGGCCGAAAATTTGCGACTCGCGAAAAATGCAATTTGGTCGTTTCGGAAGGATGACAATGATTTCTTAGGCCGTACTTGATGCCGAGGAAAAATATTAGGCGACTCCAAGCCGCGGTTATCCCGGCCGAAAATTTGCGACTCTCGCGGATTTCTTGTTTTTATGGCCGTAAAATGCCCAAAAATATAAAAAATGCAATTTTCTCATTTCGAAAGGGTGAAAATGTTGTTTGGCCGTATTTGACATCCATGACAATTATTAGGAAATTTCGAATCGGCCCCGTCCTCGTCGAAAATTTGCGACTCTCCCGGATTTATGGTTTTATGGCCGTAAAACGCCCAAAAAGTACCAAAAATGCAATTTTTTTATTTCGGAAGGCTGAAAATATTTTCTTAGGCCATATTTGACGTCGAGGAGCAATATTCGGCGATTCCAAGACGGGTCCGTCCGGGCCGAAAATTTGCTACTCGCGCGGATTCCTGGTTTTATGGCCGTAAAATACCCAAGAAATAAAAAATTGCAATTTGGTTATTTCGGAAGGGTGAAAATATTTTCTTAGGTCGTATTTGACCTCCAGGAAAAATATTAGAGATTCCGCGACGGGTCCGTCCCGGCCGAAAATTAGTAACTTGCGCGAATTTCTTGTATTAGGACCGTAAAATTCCAAGAATACTAGAAAAGCAATTTTGTCAGTTCGGAAGGGTGAAAACATTTTATTAGGCTGTATTTGACGTCCAAGACAAAAATTAGGTTATTCTAAGTCGTATCCGTCCCGGCCGAAAATTTACGACTCGCGCGGATTTCTACATGTTTGGCAGTAAAATGCCGAAAAAAATACCAAAACCGCAATTTGGCCGTTTCGGAAGGGTGGAAACATTTTATTAAGTCATACTTAACGTCAATGTTAAATATTAGGAGATTCCGAGCAGGGTTCGTCCCGGCCGAAAATTTGCGACTCGCACGGATTAAGGGTTTTACGATCGTAAAATGCCCAAATAATACCAAAATTGCAATTTTGTCATTTCAGAAGGGTGATAACGTTTTCTTAGGTCGTACTTGATGTCTTGGAAAAATATTAGACGATTCCGAGCTGGGTCCGTCCCGGTCGAAAATTTGCGACTCGTGCGAATTTCTGGTTTTATGGCTGTAAAATGCCCAAAAAATACCAAAAATAAGATTTTGTCGTTTCGTAATTATGGCAAGGTTTTCATAGGCCGGATTTGACATCCAGAAAAAATATTCGGCGATTCCGATCCAGGTCCGTCCCGGTCGAAAATTTGCGACTCGTGCAGATTTCTGGTTTTACGGCCATAAAATGCCAAAAAATTACAAAAAGAGCAATTTTGTCATTTAGGAAGGGTGACAATATTTTTGACCCTTATTTGACATCCATGACAAATATTAGGCGATTGTGCGCAGTGCCCGCCCCCGCCCAAAATTTGCGACTCTGGTTTTGTGGTTCATAAAATGCCAAAAAATTCCAAAAATGCAATTTTGTCGTTTTGGAAGGGTGACAACGTTTTCTTAGGCCGTATTTGACATCCAGGACAAATATTAAGCGATTCGAATCGGGTCCGTCCCGACCAAAAATTTGCGACTTGCATAGATTTCTGGTTTCTGGTCGTAAAATACCCAGAAAATACCAAAAATGCAATTTTGTCGTTTTGGAAGGGCAAAAATATTGTTTTTGTTCGTATTTGACGTCCATGACAAATGTCAGGTGATTTCAAGCCGGGCCCGTCCGACCAAAAAATTTGCGACTCTCGCGGATTTACGGTTTTATGGCCATAAAATGACCAAAAAAATACCAAAAATACATTTTTTTCATTTCGAAAGTGTGACAACAATTTCTTAGGCCGATTTCGACGTCGAGGAAAAATACTATGCGACTCCAATCCGGGTCCGTCCTGGCAGAAAATTTGCCGCTAGCGCGAATTTATGGTTTTATGGCCGTAAAATGCCCAAAAATACCAAAAACGATATTTTGTCATTTCAGAAGAGTGACAACATTTTTTTGGGCCGTATTTGATGTTCATTAAAAATATTAGGCGATTTAGACAAGCGTCAGACCCGGCCGAAAACTTACGACTCGCGCGGATTTCTGGTTTTATGGCTGTAAAATGCCTAAAAGGACCAAAATTGCAATTTTGTCATTTCGAATGGGTGACAAAGTTTTCTTAAGCCGTATTTGAAGTGCACGACAAATTTTAGGGACCTGGGTCCATCCCGGCCGAAAATTTGCGACCAGCGCTGATTTCTTGTTTTATGGCCGTAAAATGCCCAAAAATAAGTGCAATTTTGTTGTTTCGGAAGGGAGACAATGTTTTTTGGGCCGCATTTGACAAACATGATAAATATTAGGCGATTTCGAGTCGGGCCCGTCCTGGTCGTAAATTTGCGACTCTCGGGGATTTTTGGTTTTATGGCTGTAAAATACCAAAAATGCAATTTGGTCGTTTCCAAGGATGGCAATGTTTTCTTAGGTCGTATTTAACGTCCAGTACAAATAGTAGATGATTCCGAGCCGGGTCAGTCCCGGCCAAAAATTTGCAACTCGAGCGGATTTCTGATTTTGTGGCCGTAAAATTTTAGGCCGTATTTGAAATCCACGACAAATATTAGGCAATGTTGAGTCGGGCCTATCCCGTCCGAAAATTTACGACTCTCGCGGATTTTTGGTTTAATAGGCTTAAAATACAAAAAATACCAAAAATGCAATTTTTTCATTTTGGAACGGTGACAATATTTTCTTAGTCCGTATTTGACATCTAGGACAAATAATAGGCGATTCCGAGTCGGGTCCGTCCCGGCCGAAAATTTGCGTCTTGTGTAGATTTTTGTTTTTGTGGCTGTAAAATGCCCAAAAATACCAAAAAGGCATTTTTGTCATTTCGGAAGGGTGAGAACATTTTCTTAGGAGTATTTGACGTCCAGGAAAAATATATTAGGCGATTCCGAGCCGGGTCAGTCCCCACCGAGAATTTGCGACGCGTGGATTTCTGGTTTTATGATCCTAAAATGCCAAAAAAGTTCCAAAATTGCAATTTTGTCGTTTCGGAAGGGTTACAACGTTTTCTTCGGCTGTATTTGACGTTCAGGACAAATATTAAACGATTCTGAGCTGGGTCAGTCCCAGACGAAAATTTGCAGCTCGTGCGGATTTCTGATTTATGGCCGTAAAATGCCAAAAATAATACTAAAAATGCAATTTTGTCATTTCGAAAGGTTGTAATGGTTTTATTAGGCACTATTTGACGTCCTGGACAAATATTAGGTGATTCCGAGGCGGGATCGTCCCGGCCGAAAATTTGCGACTCATGCGAATTTCTGGTTTTATGGGCGTAAAATGCACAAAAATACTAATAGTGCAATTTTGTCGTTTCGGTAGGGTGACAATATCTTTTTGGGCCGTATTTGACGTCCAGGACAAATATTTGGCGATTCCGAGCCGGGTCCGTCCCGGCCGAAAATTTGGGACTCGCACGTATTTCTTGTTTTATGGCCGAAAATACCTAGAAAATACCACAAATGTAATTTTGTCGTTTCGAAATGGTGAAAATGTTTTCATAGGATGTATTTGACGTCCAGGAAAAATATTAGGCGACTACAAGTCGGGTCCGTCCCGGCCGAAAATTTGCGACACGCTTGGATTTCTGGTTTTATGACCGTAAAATGCCAAAATCATACCAAAAATGCAATACTGTCGCTTCGTAAAGGTGACATTTTTTTTGGGCCGTATTTTATGTCCATGAATAATATTAGGCGGTTCCAAGTCAGGTCCATCCAGGCCGAAAATTTTGGACTATCACAGATTTATGATTTTATGATCGTAAAATGCTCAAAAAATACCAAAAATACAATTTTGTCGTTTCGGAAGGGTGAAAACATTTTCGAAGGCAGTATTTGACGTCCAGGACAAATGCTAGGCGACTCCGAGCCTGTTCTGTCCCGGTCAAAAATTTGCGACTCGCATGGATTTCAGGTGTTATGGCCGTAAAATGCCCAAAAATGCAAAAAAAGCAATTTTATCATTTCGGAAGGCTGAAAACATATTATTAGACCGTATTTGACGTCCTTGAAAAATATAAGGAGATTCCAAGCCCGGTCCGTCTCGGCCGAAAATTTGCGACTCACGCGGATTTTTGGTTTTATGGTCATAAAATGCCCAAAAAATATCAAAAATGCAATTTGGTCTTTTCGGAAGGGTGACAATGTTTCTTAGGCCATACTTGACGTCCAAGACAAATATTAGGCGATTCCGAGCCAGGTCTGTCCTGGTCGAAAATTTGCAAGTTGCGTAGATTTTTGGTTTTATGGCCGTAACATGCCCAAAAGATACCAAAAATGCAATTTGGTAGTTTCGGAAGGATGACAATGTTTTCTTAGGCCGTATTTGACGTCTAGGAAAAACTTTAGACTATTCCGAGTTGGGTCCGTCCAGGCCGAAAATTTGAGACTCGCGTAGATTTCTTGTTTTATGGTCATAAAATACCCAAAAAATATCAAAAATGCAATTTTGTCATTTCAGAAGGGTGATAAGTTCTCCTAGGCCGTATGTGACATCCAGGACAAATATTAGGCGATTTCGAGTCGGGTCCGTCAAGGTCGACAATTTGCAACTCGCGCGGATTTATGATTTTATGGTCGAAAATGCCCAAAAAATACCAAAAATGCAATTTTGTCGTTTAGGAAGGGTGACAATATTTTTTCGGGTCGCATTTGACGTCGAGGACAAGTATAAGGCGATATTGAGCCGAGCCCACCCCGGCCGAAAATGTACGAGTCGTGTAGATTTTTGATTATATGGCCGTAAAAATTCAAAAAATACCAAAAATGCAAATATTATTGGGCCATATTTCACGTAAATGACAAATATTATGCGATTTCGATACGGGTCCATGTCGGTCGAAAATTTGCGACTCGCAAGGATTTCTGGTTTTATGACCGTAAAATATCCAAAAAATACAAAAAATGTAATTTTATCGTTTCAAAAGGGTGACAATGTTTTTTGGGCCATATTTGATGTACGGGAAAATATCAGGAGATTTCAAGCAGGGTCGTCCAGGTTGAAAATTTGCGACTCGCGCGGATTTCTAGTTTATGGTCGTAAAATGCCCAGAAAAATACAAAAAATGCAATTTTGTTATTTCGGAAGGGTGACAATAGTTTTCGGGCCGTATTTAATGTCCCGAAAATATATTTCCGAGCCGGGTCTATCCCGGTCGAAAATTTGCGACTCGCGTGGATTTCTGGTTTTATGGCCGTAAAATGCCCAAAAATACCAACAATGCAATTTTGTCGCTTCGGAAGGGTGACAATATTTTTTTGGGCCGTATTTGATGTCCATGAAAAATATTAGGCGATTTCAAGCTGGGTCCGTCCCGCCCGAAAATTTTCGACTCATGCGAATTTTTAGTTTTATGGCCGTAACACGCCCAAAAACATGAGAGATGCAATTTTTTAATTTAAGAAGGGTAAAGACGTTTTCTTTGGCTGTATTTGACTTCCAGGACAAATATTAGGCGATTCCGAGCCGGGTCCGTCCCGGCCGACAATTTGCGACTTGCGAATTTCTGATTTTATGGCCGTAAAATGCCCAAAAATACAAAAAATGTAATTTTGTCATTTTGGAAGGGTGAAAATAATTTTTTGGGCCGTATTTCACGTCCATGACAAATATTATGCGATTCCGAGGCTGGTTCATCCCGGTCGAAAATTTGCGACTCACCCGGATTTTTGGTTTTATGGCCGTAAAATGCCCAAAAAATACGAGAAATGCAAATTTTTCATTACGGAAGGGTGAAAACGTTTACTTAGGCCGTATTTGACGACTGGGACAAATATTAGGCGATTCAAAGCCGGATCCGTCCTGACCGAAAATTTGCGACTCGTGCGAATTTATGCTTTTATGGCCGTAAAATGCCAAAAATATAAAAAATGAAACTTTGTCAATTCGGAAGTGTGATAATATTTTTTCGGGCCGTATTTGACATCTAAGACAAATATTAGGCGATTCTGAGCCAGGTCTGTCCAGGCCGAAAATTTGCGCGTCGCCCGAATTTCTTGTTTTGTGGTCGTAAAATGCCCAAAAAATACCAAAAATGCAATTTTATCATTTGGGAAGGGCGAAAACGTTTTCATAGGCCATATTTGACTTCCAGGACAAATATTAGACGATTTCAAGTCGGGTCCATCCCGACCAAAAATTTGCGACTAGCGCTGATTTCTGGTATTATGGCCGTAAAATGCCCTAAAAATACCAAAAATGCAATTTTGTCATTTCGGAAGGGTGACATTGATTTTTCGGGCCATATTTGACGTTCAAGACAAATATTAGGCGATTCCGAGCCGGGTTCGTCCCGGCCGAAAATTTGCGACTCGCGCGGATTTCTGGGTTTATGGCCGTAAAATTCTCAAAAATACCATAAATGCAATTTTTTAGTTTCAAACGGGTGACAATGTTTTCTTAGGCTGTATTTGACGTCCAATAAAATATTAGGCAATTCCGAGCCGGGTTCGTCCTGGCCGAAAATTTTCGACTCACGCGGATTTCTTGTTTTATGGCCGTAAAATTCCCAAAAAATACCAATAATGCAACTTTGTCGTTTCGGAAGGGTGACAATGTTATTTTGGGCGGTATTTGATGTCAATGACAAATATTAGGTGATTTCAAGCCCTGAAAATTTGCGACTCTCGTGGATTTTTTGTTTTATGGCCGTAAAATGCCCAAAAAATTACCAAAAATGAAAATTTATCATTTAGGAAGGGTGACAATGTTTTGTGAGGCCGTATTTGATGTCCAGGACAAATATTAGGCGATTCTGAGTCGAGTCCGTCACGACCGAAAATCTGCGACTCGCGGGGATTTCTTTTTTTATGGCCGTAAAATTCCCAAAAAATACTAAAAATACAATTTTATCGTTTTGGAAGGGTGACAATGTTTTCTTAGGCCGTATTTGACGTCCAGGACAAATATTATGCGATTTCGAGCCGGGTCCAAAAATACCAAAAATGCTATTTTATCGCGGAAGGGTGAAAATGTTTTTTGGACCGAATTTGACGTTCAGGACAAATATTAGGCGATTCCAAGCTGGGTCCGTCCCTGCCAAAAATTTGCGACCTGCGCGGATTTCTGGTTTATGGCCGTAAAATGCCCCAAAAATACAAAAAACGCAATTTTGTTTTTCGGAAGGGTGACAATATTTTTTTGGGCCGTATTTGACGTCCAGGACATATAGGCGATTCTGATATGGGTCCGTCCCGGCCGAAAATTTGCGATTCGCGCGAATTTCTAGTTTTATGGACGCAAAATGCCCAAAAATACCAAAAATATCGGAAGGGTGACAGCGTTTTCTTAGGCCGTATTTAACGTCCAGGATAAATATTAGGGGGATTCCGAGCTGGGTCCATCTTGGCCGAAGATTTGCGACTTGCGTGAATTTCTTGTTTTACGGCCGTAAAATGCCCAAAAAATACTAAAGATGCAGTTTTTTCGTTTTGGAAGGGTGACAATGTTCCTTTTGGACGTATTTGATGTTAAGTGCAAATATTAGGCGATTTCGATTCGGATCCGTCCCAGCCGAAAATTTGCGACTCGCACGGATTTCTGGTTTTATGACCGTAAAATTACTAAAAATACCAACAATGCGATTTTATCGTTTCATATGGGTGACCATGTTTTTTTGGACCGTATTTGACGTCCAAGATAAATATTAGGCGATGTTGAGCGGGCCAAAAAATTTGCGATTCGCGCGGATTTCGAGTTTTATGGCTGTAAAATGCCCAAAAAATACAAAAGATATATTTTGTCATTTCGGAAGGGTGACAACCTTTTCATAAGCCGTATTTAACGTCCAAATAAAATATTTAGGCGATTCCGAGCTGGCCAAAAATTTGCGACTTGCTCGGATTTCTGGTTTTATGGACTTAAAATACCCAAAAAATACCAAAAGTGTAGTTTTTTCGTTTCGGAAGGGTGACAATGTTTGTTCGGGACGTATTTGACGTCCAGTACATATATTTGGCGATTCCGAGTCTGATTTGTTTCGGCCAAAAATTTGGACTCGCGTGAATTTCTGGTTTTATGACCGTTAAATTCCCAAAAAATACCACAAATACAATTTTGTTATTTTAGAAGGGTGACAATGTTTTTTTGGGATCGTATTTGACGTCCAGGACAAATATTAGGCGATTCCGAGCCGGGTCCATCCCGACCGAAAATTTGTGACTCTCGCGGTTTTTGGTTTTATGGCCGTAAAATTCCCAATAAACACCAAAAATGCAATTTTGTCGTTTCGAAAGGGTGAAAACATTTTCTTAGGTCTCCGTATTTGACGTCCAGGAAAAATATTAGGCGATTCCGATCCGCTTCCGTCCCAGCAAAAAATTTGAGACTCGAACCGATTTCTTGTTTTCTAGCCATAAAATTCCCAAAAAATTCCAAAAATGCAATTTTGTTATATCCGAAGGGTGAAAATATTTTCTTAGGCAGTATTTGACATCCACGACAAATATTAGGTGATTCCGAGCCGGGTCCATCCTAGCAAAAAATTTATGACACGTGCGGATTTCTGGTCGTAAAATGCCCAAAAAATACCAATAATGTAATTTTGTCATTTCGAAAGTATGAAAATGTTTTTTTGGCCGTATTTGACGTATTAGAAAAATATTAGGCAACTTCGAGCCGGGTCCGGCCCTGCCAAAAATTAGCGACTCGCGCAAAATTCTGGTTTTACGGCCCGTAAAATGCCCAAAAATACCAAAAATGCAATTTTGTTGTTTCGGAAGGGTGACAATATTTTTTTAGGCTATATTTGATATCCTTGACAAATATTAGGTGATTTGATGTCCGTCTGGGCCGAAAATATGCGACTATTTTATGGCCGTAAAATGGCCAGAAAATAGCAAAAATACAATTTTATCGTTTCGAAATGGTGAAAATATTTTCTTAGGCCATATTTGACATCCAGGACAAATATTAGGCGATTCCGAGCCGGGTCCATCCAGGCCGAAAACTTGCGACTCACGCGGATTTCTGGTTTTATGGCCGTAAAATGTCCAAAAATACCAAAAATGCGTTTCGGAAGGGTGACAATGTTTTTTTGGGCCGTATATGACATCCAGGACAAATATTTGGCGATTTCGAGTCGAGTCCGTACCGGCCGAAAATTTGCGACTCGCGCGAATTTCAGGTTTTATGGCCGTAAAATGCCCAAAAATACCAAAAATTACAATTTTTACATTTCGAAAGGGTGAAAAACGTTTTCTTGGGCCGTATTTGACGTCCATGAAAAATATTAGGTGATTCCGAGCCGGTTCCGTCCCGGCCGAAAATTTGCGACTAGCGCGGATTTCTGATTTTATGGCCGTGAAACGCCTAATAATACCAAAAATGCAATTTTTGTCGTTTCGGAAGGGTGAATATGTTTTTTTGGGCCGTATTTGACGTCCATGACAAATATTAGGCGATTTCGAGTAGGGTCTGTCCCGGCCGAAAATTTGCAACTCTTTGTTGTTCCCTTGCTGGGATTTAGCTACTTACTTGTGATTTTCCCTTGCCGAGATCTTTATTATTATTTTTCTCTCCCCTCGCCCCGTTTGGTTGTGATTATTGTTTGGGTGAGAAAGAGTGATAATGCACGAAGGGTCATTCCGTGCCATGTTCTAAATATTATTCACAAAGGGTCATTTTGTGCCGTGTTTTGATTATAATTGCACGAAGTAACATTCTGTACCATGCTTTGATTATTAGTGCATGAAGGAACATTCTGTGCCCTGATTTGATTACTATTGCCCGAAGGGTCATTCCGTGCAATGATATGAGAGTTATGTGAGGAAAAACATGAAGGTTGATGCCATGCACTTTATTTGATTGTTTTTGGTGAGAATGAGAGATAAAGCACGAAGATCGGTGCTGTGTATCTATTAATTAACCTTCTCTCATTATTATTGTTAATTGTACTGTTCTTGCTCTATTTGTTGACCTTATATCTGGACTGTTACCTCCCCCGTAGCATGCTCCCTTCCCTCTTAGCAGCTTAAATTTGTATTTTTTTCTACTGCATATATATATATATTTGTTAGGTAGTCTTTTCTCGCCTCGTCACTACTTCGCCGGGGTTAGGCCAGGCACTTACCAGCACATGGGGTCAGTTGCGCTAATGCTATACTCTGTGTATCTTTTTGCACAAATTGTGGATCCAGAGCAGTTTTTGGACCACAGTAGGAGCATAGGGAGCTGACTTCAGTCCATAGATTGCCGAGGTAGCCTTACTGACATCCGCTTGGCCCGGAGTCTCTCCTATCCTAGTTTTTTGTTTGTTTTCCTTTGTATTGGAACATACAACATTGTATCTTCATTCAGACTTTGTATTTAGCATTCTGTAGAAGTTCGTAAGTTAGTGACACTAGATCTGGGTAGAGTTGTATATGAGCTTCCGTACTTGCTTTCAATTATTTAACTTTTAAAACTTCCGCTTTTATCTTAATTATCTCGTCTTTCTTTGTATTATTGATGTTGTTAAGAGAAGTATTAAATTAATTGGCTTGCCTAGCTCCTATTAGTAGGCACCATTATAACTTCCGATGATGAGAAATCCGGGTCGTGACAAGTTGGTATCGGAGGACTGGGTTACATAAGTCTCACAACTCACAGACAAACTCGGTAGAGTCTAATGGATCGGTACAGAGACGTCTGTATTTATCCCCCATAGGCTGTAGAGTTAGGAAAATTTCACTTTTGTTCTTTCTTGTCGTGCGATTCTGTTTCTCAATTACTGACTGTCTTTCTACTCCGTTTTTTTGCAGATGGCGAGAATGCGTGCTTCCTCTTCTACCGCGCAGCAGCCTGAGCCCCCAATAGCAGCTCCTACAAGGGGCAGAGGGCGAGGCCGAGGCCGTGCCAGAGGCCGAGGCAGAGGAAGATCTCAGCCTTGAGTAGCAATCCCTGAGGTGGAGCCTCATGTTGATTATGATGAGGAGGTTCCAGCTCCAGTACCTCCGGTGGGCCCAGCTCAGGTCCCAGAGGGGTTCATAGCCACCCCTATTCTTCAGGACTCCTTGGTCAGATTGGTAGGCTTTATGGAGAGCGTCACTAGAGCGGGTTTGCTTCTAGTAGCACCAGCCACTTCTCAGGCTGGGGGAGGAGTCCAGACTCCCGCTACACGCACTCCGGAGCAGGTAGCTGCTTAGGCTCAGGTTCCAGCAGTTCAACCGGCTGTGATTGTCCAGCCAGCTATTGCGGCTTAGACCGGGGATGGTGTGCGATGTGAGCGGATGCTTTTTGGAGACTTGATAGGTTCACAAAGCTCTTTACCACCTATATCACCGGTTCTCCTACAGAGGACCACTGAAATTTCTTATTCAGCTACCACGAGGTTCTCCGAACTGTGGGTATTGTGGAGACCAATGGTGTCGACTTCGCCACCTTTCGTCTAGCAGGATCCGCGAAGACTTGGTGGAGGGACTATTGTTTATCCAGGCCAGCAGGGTCGCCATCATTGACCTGGGACCAGTTTGTAGAGTTATTTTTGGAAACCTTTTTCCGAGTTACTCAGCGAGAGGCTCTTCGTAGGCAGTTCATGTGCCTCCAACAGGGCTCTATGATAGTCACATAGTACGAGACCCGGTTCATTGATCTGGAACGCCATGCTATTGTTATACTCCTCGCTGAGAGAGAGAGCGTGCAGAGGTTTAATTATAGGTTGATTAAGCCGATCCGTCCCCAGATGGCTATGGGAGCTGGGAGTGAGATTTCCTTTTAGGAGGCGACCAATGCGGCCCGTAGAGTTGAGATGGCTCTTGCACGGGGAGGTGGTAAGAGGCCAGACAAGAGGCCTCGTCATTCTGGTAGGTTCAGTGGTACCTCGTTTGGAGGTAGGGATTCTTATGGTAGAGGCCATCCGCCGAGGCCCTTTCAGTCAGCACTCCAAGTCTTTTTATGCACCACAAGCTCCCATCAGTGCATTGCCACTTCAGATTTTCTAGGGAGGACATTCAGGTCAACAAGGCCAGCAGGCTCAGCAGCCGAGGGCTTGTTACGATTGTGGTGACCCGAGTCACATTGTTATATTTTTCCCTCGATCTTCGGGTAGTTCTCAGCAGTAGGGCCCTCGCTCCATGATTTAGGCACCAGCTAATCCACAGCCAACCCAGCCAGCTAGAGGTGGGGGTAGGGATAAAAAAGGTAGAGGTACAGACCGTAGAGGTGGAGCTCGAACCGCCAGAGGTAGAGGCCAGCCAGCAGCCGATCGTCGTGGAGATATGATTCAGGGAGGTGGGGCATAGCCCCAGTGTTATGCTTTGCCAGCCATGCCAGAGGCTGAGTCATCAGATGCTGTTATTACAGGTACTATTCTGGTATGTGATAGAGATGCTTCAGTGCTATTTGACCAAGGGTCTACGTATTCGTATGTGTCATCCTATTTTGCACCCTACTAGTTCATGCCTAGTGATGCTTTGAGTATTCCTGTTTATGTATCTACACCGGTGGGTGATTCTATAGTGTTCGACCGAGTGCATCGTTCCTGCGTAGTAGTGTTGTAGGTTTTTGAGACCCATGTTGATTTATAGCTCTTAGACATGGTGGATTTTGACGTAATATTAGGGATGGATTGGTTGTCCCCGTATCATGCTATCTTGGATTGTCATGCCAAGACCGTGACCTTAGATTTACTAGATTTGCCCCGTTTGGAGTGGAGAGGGACCCCAGGTCATGCCACCCGCAGTGTTATATCATATGTGAAGGCTCGATGAATGGTCGGGAATGGGTGTTTAGCTTATCTAGCGTGTGTTCGCGACTCCAGCGCAGAGATCCCTTCTATTGATTATGTTCCTATTGTTCGGGAGTTCCCAGAGGTTTTCCCTTCAGACCTGCCAGGTATGCTGCCCGATAGGGATATTAATTTCTGTATTGATCTGGTTCCGAGCATGCAACCCATTTCCATTTCGCCGTATCTTATGCCCCTGTCAGAGTAGAAAGAGTTAAAGGATCAATTATAGGATTTGCTTGATAAGAGTTTCATTAGACCCAGTGTATCGCCTTGAGGTGTGCCGGTGTTATTTATGAGGAAAAAGGATGGTTCGATGAGGATGTGCATTGATTACCGGAAATTGAATAAAGTTACGATAAATAACAAGTATCAAGTGCCGAGGATTGACGATTTATTTGACCAGCTTCAGGGTGCAAAGGTATTTTCAAATATAGATTTGAGATCTGGCTACCATCAGCTGAGAATTAGAGCGATTGATGTCCTAAGACAGCACTCCTCACTCGGTATGGGCACTATGAGTTCCTGGTCATGTCATTTTTGTTAACCAATGCCCCGTCAGCATTTATGGAGTTGATGAACTGAGTGTTCAGACCTTATTTGGACTTCTTCGTGATAGTTTTCATTGATGTTATTCAGATATACTCCCGCAGTCAGGAGGAGCACGAGCAGCACCACAGACTAGTTCTTCAGACTCCGAAGAATAGTCAGTTATATGCCAAGTTTTCGAAGTGCGAGTTCTGGTTGAATTCGGTTGCATTTCTGGGTCACGTTATTTCAGCAGAGGGTATTCAGGTGGAGCCGAAAAAGATTGAGGCAGTCAAGAATTGGCCTCGACCAGCATCAGCTACAGAGATCCTGAGTTTCTTGGGGTTAGCAGGCTATTACCGTCGGTTCGTGGAGAGGTTTTCATCTGTCGCATCCCCGATGACCAGAAGGGTGCCCAGTTCAGATGGTCATATGAGTGTGAGGCAAGCTTTCAGAGGCTCAAGACAGCTTTAACTATGGCACCGATATTGGTTTTGCCCACATGTTCAGGGCCTTATACAGTCTATTGTGATGTTTCCTGTATTGGGCTTGGTGCAGTATTGATGCAGGATGGCAGAGTCATTGCCTATGCTTCGAGGCAGTTAAAGATCCATGAGAAGAATTATCCAGTTCATGCTCTAGAGTTGGAAACCATTGTTCATGCTTTGAAGATTTGGAGGCATTACCTATATGGTGTGACGTGTGAGGTATACACTGATCACAAGAGTCTTCAGTACTTGTTCAAGCAAAGGGAGTTGAATTTGAGGAATATGAGGTGGTTGGAGTTGCAAAAGGATTATGATTTTACTATGTTGTATCACCCGGGGAAGGCAAATATGGTGGCAGATGCATTGAGTTGGAAGTCCGCCAGCATGGGAAGTCTTGCTTATATTCCGTTCAGCCAGATCACTTGCTTTGGATGTTCACGCCTTGGCCAATCGATTTGTGAGGTTGGATATTTCTGAGCCTAGCAGGGTGTTAGCTTTCACTATCGCTCGTTCTTCGTTGTTAGAGTGTATCTGTGAGCAACAATTTGATGATCCCCATTTGTGTGTAGGGGTGTGCATTCGATTTATCGATTCGATTTTGACCCTTATCGATAATTATTTATCGATTATCGATTTGAACATATGCTCATCGTTATCGTTTCAATAAGGTTTCGATTTTTTCGATTTCGATTTATCAATTTTTGGGGCTTATCGATTCGGTTATCAATTACATCAATAAGAAAATTTTCGGGATTCCACAAAAAGTATATCGCTACAAACACGCCTAACTAATATGGACAAAAAGAAGCTAAAATAAGAAGAGCATCATTTACAACATAAATATTGTGTCAACAAGCACATAAAACGAAATTAAAGTAAGGGATCAAATGTATGTCACCAACACTTCAACGGTATAAAAAAATAAAGTATATCATTACGGCTAATTTTATTTTCCATTAATTTGAACTTTATTCCCTTGAAATTTAAATATGATCATTCCTTAAATGTGGTAGAGGAAATAATAGCGCTAGGGGCTTAGGGTAAAGGAAATGGTATTATAAAATAAGGGTAAAAAAATTAAATTTTTTTTTAAAAAAATTATTAAAATTTAAAAAATAGTGTATGTCGATAAATCGATAAATCGAAAAGGACAGAATCGAAATCAAAATCGATAACTCGATAAGGAAAATTTTGAAATCGAAATCGCAATCGATAAATCGATAAACCGATATCGATAAATCGATAACAAATAATCGATTCAATTTATCGATAAACCGATTCGAATTCACACCCCTATTTGTGTGTCCTGAGAGATACAGTGCAGCGTGGAAGTGCCTAGAATGTGACCTTAGATGGTGATGATGTTTTGAGATTTCAGGGACGAGTTTGTGTGCCTAATGTCGATGGGATTCGAAAGTTGATCTTAGCGGAGGCCCATAGTTCTTAGTATTCTATTCACCCGGGCTCCGCGAAGATGTATCAGGATCTGAAGCAGCACTATTGGTGGCGTAGAATGGATAAGTATATAGTTACATATGTGGATCGGTGTTTGAATTGTCAGCAGGTTAAGTACGAGCATCTGAGGCATGCCGGGTTGTTTTAGAGGATTAAGCTTCCCCAGTGGAGTGGGAGAGGATTACAATGGATTTTGTTACTGGACTACGATAACCCAGAAGAAGTTTGACGCAATTAAGGTTATTGTTGATAGGCTGACCAAGTCAGTGCATTTTGTTCCGGTTGCATCAACTTATTCGTCAGAGAGGTTAGCTGAAATCTACATCAGAGAGATAGTTCACCTTCATGGGGTGCTAGTATCTGTCATTTTGGACCGGGGTACGTAGTTTACCTCGCGCTTCTAGAGAGCAGTCTAGTAGGAGTTGGGCACCCGACTTGGGTTGAGCATAATATTTCATCCTCATATGGACGGACAGACCGAGCGGACTATTCAAATTCATGAGGATACGCTCTGAGCCCGTGTCATTGATTTTGGGGGATCATGGGACCAGTTTTTGCCATTAGTAGAGTTCGCCTACAACAACAGTTACCAGTACAACATTTAGATGGCTTCATATGAGGTGTTGTATGGTAGGAATTGTCGGTCTCCAATTGAGTGGTTTGAGCCGGGAGAGGCTCGGTTATTAAGTACAGATTTAGTTCAGGAGGCCTTGGATAAGGTCAAGATCATCCAGGACAGACTTTGGACACATTTTGGGTAAATGGACCCGGACCCGTGATTTGGTAGTCCTGGAGGGTCCGTAGAAAAATATGGGACTTGGCCGTATGCCTGGAATCGAATTCCGAGGTACCAAGCCCGAGAAATAAATTCTTATGTGAAATTGTTTTATGAAATTAATTAAGGAAATTGGAAAGGAAATTTGATCAGAAGACTAGGGTATCAGGCTCATATTTTTGTTCAGATTCCCGGTAGAAGTCTAATATGTGATTTAAGCACTTTCTGTAATGTTTGCTTGAAACCGGATGACATTTGACGAATTTCAGACTTAAAAATGGAAAATTAGAGTTTGATGAAAGTTGAAAGAAAATCATCTGTTTTGAGGCTTGATTCTATGTATATGATGTTATTTTGGCGATTTGATCCGTAGGATGTTTTTGAGGTTGTGTATTTGTTTGGTATTGAGACCCGAGGGCTCGGGTGGGTTTTGGATAGTCGTCGAGTTACATTTTGAACCTTAGGAAAATATGTTATTTTGGCTTCTATAGTTTTCGCAAATGCGAAGAGGAGACTCGCAATTGCGAGCTTTGAGTAGCAAATGCAGAGTCTGGGAACTGAGCACAGGATCGCAAATGCAATTCAATTGCTCGCAAAAGTGGAACTGGGTCCATCGCAAATGCGATATATTTGGTCGCAAATCCGAAAACCCCTATGTCGTTCAGAGTTCGCAAATGCAAACTCAATCTCGCTTTTCCCTTGCGAACCCAAGTTCGCATTTTCCATACATGCAACCTGCAATTTTTGTACTTAGACGATTTTAAAAATTCATTTTCACATTCTTTCAAACTCAAACACCCATAGACGATTTTCCAAGAAATATTTCTTCCCCAAATCATTTGTAAGTCAAATTTTGCTTAATTTCTTCAATCCTTAACACATTAAATATGTTTTCATCTTCAAATCAAGGATTTTCATGGGTGAAAATGAGAATTTTGGGTAGAACCTAGGTTTTCTCAAAATTGGGGATTTAGACCTCAATTTGAGGTCCGATTTTAAAACAAATCATAGATATGAACTTGTGGGGGAATGAGTAACCGGGTTTTGGTTCGAACCCCGAGTTTTGACCACGTGGGCCCGGGGGCATTTTGGGAATTTTTGAAAAACACTTTGGGAAATTTATTTTCATGCATTCAAATTGATTCAATTAGCAAATGTTGATACGTTCGAGTAATTTGTGACTAGATTAGAGCGGTTTTGTGGTGAATTCGAGCAGTAAAACTATACTAGAGGCTTAAGTCAAGTTTGAAGCATTCGAGGTAAGTGTGTGATCTAACTTTGGCTTGAGGGAATAAGATTAGAGTATTATTTGCTAATTTCTAAATGTTGAGTACGGTGTATAGGCATGGTGACGAGTACCTATACATTGGTGTCTAGCATGACCGTGAGTCCTTACTTGTACTTATTCTGATGTTGTTGTGACTCTTCCATGTTCAAATGATGATTTTTATGTAATGTGAAGGGTATGAGAAATAATTATGAACTGCAAACTCTTTGGAGTGTTGGATCGCACGGTAAAAAGGCCGTTGAGTAAGAAAATGAAGAAATAGAAAGAGATGTGATTAATCCCTTTTCTGGGATGTTTTGAGTATATTGATTATCTCCCTTACAGGGATGTGAAAGTTATTGTTGTTGTTCCCTTGCCGGGATTTAGCTCTTGTGATTTTCCCTTGCATGAATGTTTATTATTGTTTGTCTATCTCCTCGCCCCATTTGGCTGTGATTGTTGTTTGGGTGAGAAATAGTGATAATGCACGAAGGGTCATTCCGTGCCATGTTCTGAATATTATGCAAGAAGGATCATTCCGTGCCATTTTTTGATTATAGGTGTACGAAGGAATATTCCGTGTCATGTTTTGATTATTAATGCACGAAGGAACATTCCGTGCCCTGATTTGATTACTATTGCACGAAGGGTCATTCTGTGCCATAATATGAGAGTTATGTGAGGAAAATCACGAAGGTTGATGTCGTGCACTTTATTTGATTATTTTTTGTCAGAATGAGAGATAAAGCACGAAGGTCAATGCTGTGCAACTGTTAATTAACCTGCTCTCATTAATTATTGTTAAATGTACAGTTCTTGCTCTATCTGTTGACCTTATATCCAGACTGTTACCTCCCACATAGCATGCTCCCTTCCCTCTTAACTACTTAAATCTATATTTTCTTCTGTTGCATATATATATATATATATATATATATATATATATATATATATATATATATATATATATATATATATATATATATATATATATATATATATATATATATATATATATATATATATATATATATATATATATATATATATATATATATATATATATATATATATATATATATATATATATGTATGTATTGAATTGCACAGGTTTGTTTGGTAGTCCTGTCTAGCATCGTCACTACTTCGCCGGGGTTAGGCCAAGCAATTACCAGCATATGGAGTCGGTTGTGCTGATGCTACACTCTGTGCATCTTTTTGCACAGATTACGAACCGGAGCAGCTTGTGGACCACAGTAGGAGCATTGGGAGCTGATTTCAGTCCAGAGGTTCCCGAGGTAGCCTTGCTTACGTCCGCTTGGCCTCGAGTCTCTCCTATCCTAGTTTTTTCGTTTGTTTTCCAGCAAATGGGGTCGGTTGTGCTGATGCTACACTCTGTGCATCTTTTTGCACTGATTACGAACCGGAGCAGCTTGTGGACCACAGTAGGAGCATTGGGAGCTGATTTCAGTCCAGAGATTCCCGAGGTATCCTTGCTTACGTCCGCTTGGCCTCGAGTCTCTCCTATCCTAGTTTTTTCGTTTGTTTTCCTTTGTATCGGAACAGACAACATTGTATTTTCATTCAAACTTTGTATTTAGCATTTGTAGAAGATCGTGAGTTAGTGATACTAGATCTGGGTAAAGTTGTATTTGAACTTCTGCACTTGCTTTCAGTTATTTAACTTTTAAGACTTTCGATTTTATTTTAATTGTCTCGTCATTCTTTATATTATTGATGTGTTAAGAGAAGTATTAAATTAATTGACTTGCCTAGCTCCTATTAGTAGGCCCCATTACAATTCCCGATGGTGGAAAATTTAGATCGTGATACTAACTTTCTTAACTAATTGACTCATACAGTGCAGTGGTGCAATCTGCTATCTTTCCCAGATTAAATACATATCTCAAGCGTTATTACACCTATTATTCATTGTGACACTAAGTATGGATGTAGTAAAAATTTATAGTAAAAAAAGAATTAAACTATACTATATAAAACTAGTTAGGGCTACACATCCACCTTTAGCTGTCGATATAATATGGTAGCGTTTTTTAAGAATTGAATTCCATCAAGAATTATCGTGGGATTAACACAATCAATGAGCTACTTGTGAGTAATGTGTTTTCGGGTTCTATTTACACGTTTTATAAGCTAAGAGTGCTCTTAGAAATGGAAGATTAGAAGTATTTTGATGTGTTTGGTAAACGACATTATTCTTCTTAAGGAAAGGTTATCCTGAAATGTAGTATTCCCTTCGTTTATTTTTCCTTGTCCACTATTCTAAAAATAGATTTTCCCTTTATTTATAAAGATAAATTTTCACTTTTACTTGTCCACTTTCGCATATCAAGAGAAAAATAATTTATTTCTTCTGTTTGCCCTTAGTGTTGGAAGAGGATTGCTATTAATATTTGGAGGGAGGCTTTTAGGCTAAGGGAATTTTGGAAGAGTAGAAAGATTTTGGAGAAGAGAAACTTTTATTACTCAAACTTGTTTTGATTTTTTTTTGCTTGATATAAAAGGAGCAATCCTACACCTATTTATACTTGGCCACTTCCTCAATCAATGGCCAAGATTTATCCAACACAACTTTAATCTAATGGCTACAAATCACCTTCTACACAATTCTACAAAAATATCCACTCTCTAAATCACTCCATACTTACCTATATCATTTTACTATTCTAAAGATATTTCTAGAGCACATGGGCTCACATTCTAGAAAATAGGCTAATTGGGCTCTTTATTTTTCATAATTTCTTAAGCCCAAATAATTATTACAAAATCAAGTTTATTTTTATTTTCAACACCCCCCCTTAAACTTGATTTGTCATTCCAAGCAAACTTCTTAACTTGATGAAGTCCTCTTGCTTGAGTGGCTTGGTGAAGATATTCGCAACTTGGTCTTTGGACTTCACGTACTCTACTTGTACATCCTTTCTTGTGATGCACTCTCTTATGTAGTGATAGCGTGTGTCAATATGCTTGCTTCGATCATCGAACACCGGATTTTTAGCCAACACCAACGTCGACTTATTATCCACGCAAATTGTAGTTGGATCTTCTTGTGGCCATCCGAGCTCCTTTAGCAAACCTCGCATCCAAATTGCATGACATACACAGGAGGTAGCGGCAACGTACTCAGCTTCACATGTGGATGGAGTGACAATTGGTTGTTTCTTGGACATCCAAGTGAAGGCGGTGTCTCCCATGAAGAACACGAAGCCCGTGGTACTTTTTCTATCATCAATGTCTCCGGCCCAATCGCTATCGCTATAACCAACAAGCTTATAATCATTAGAAGTTGAATAGAACAAGCCAAAGTTGATTGTACCTTTGAGGTAGCGGAGAATTCTTCTTGCAGCCTTCAAGTGTGTAGTAGTTGGATTCTCCATGTAGCGACTTATGAGGCCGGTGGCGTAGAGAATGTCGGGTCTCGTGCAAGTCAAATATCGTATGCTCCCAACTAAGCTCTTGAACATCGTCGTGTCCACTTTCTCAGCTTCATCATGCTTCGACAACTTGATCCCGCACTCCACCGGTGTGTTGACTGGTTGCAATCATCCATCTTGAACTTCTTTAGGATCTCCTTTGCATAGCCCTCCTGTGAGATGAAAATTCCATCCTCAAGTTGTTTGACTTCAATGCCAAGATAGTACGCCATAAGCCCAATGTCGGTCATCTCGAACTCTTTAGCCATCGCTTGCTTGAACTCATCGATCATCCTTTGGTTATTTCCTGCAAAGATTAAATCATCCACGTACAAGCAAACGATCAAGATATCTCCATCTTTCATCTTGGCATAGAGCGCATGCTCATGTGGGCATTTGGCGAAGTCATTTTCTTGCAAGTACTTGTCGATCCTACTGTTCCACGCCCTTGGTGCTTGCTTTAGTCCATATAATGCCTTCTTCAATCTTAAGACTTTGTCTTCCTGCGTCTTCACCTCATAGCCCATAGGTTGTCGGATGTAAACTTCTTCCTCAAGGACTCCATTCAAGAACGCCGACTTTACATCCAATTGGTGTATCTTCCATTTATTTTGAGCTGCCAGAGAAATGATTAGTCTTACAGTTTCTAAATGGGCTACAGGGGCAAATACCTTGTCATAGTCGATGCCGGCTCTTTGACTGTATCCTTTTGCAACAAGCCTCGCCTTGTATCTTTCGATTTCTCCCTTACAGTTTTTCTTTGCCTTGTACACCCACTTGACGTTGATCGCCTTTTTCCCTTTTGGAAGTGAAGTCAGCTCCCAGGTGTCGTTCTTTTCGATGGATTGGATCTCCTCATCCATTGCATCTCGCCATTTCTTACTTTGTACGGCTTCTTCAAAGGTAACTGGTTCACAATCAGCAAATAGACAAAGAAGAGTTAGGTCCTCTAACCTTTAAGTGTCTTCATAAATGTCTTCCAAACTCCTTGCGCGTTCCTCGCTCCTTTCATTCAGAAACGATGGTGGCGAGTCATCTTGAACTGCTGTTGGCGAGGTGGTGGAGTAGTTAGCTCTCGCTGGGCATCCTCTGTTGTAGATCTTTGTTCTTCTTCTTCGGTTGGAATAATGGAATTAAAGTACTCGTGAGAACCAAAATTCCATTCTCCTTCTTCATCAAACTCCACGTCCCGACTTATCACAAGCTTGCTAGTATCTGGATTATATAATTTGTAGCCTTTGGAGTTGGAATCATACCCGATAAAGATGAACGCCTTACTTTTGTCATCGAGCTTGCTCCGTGTCTCGTCAGGTACATGTGCGTATGCTTTGCTTCCAAAGACTCTTAGATGGGAGATTCCTGGCTTCCTTCCACTCCAAGCTTCTTGTGGTGTCTTTCCCCACACACTCCTTGTTGGTGATCGGTTGAGTAGATAGACTGCACACGCTACTGCTTCGGCCCAGAATTCCTTTGGTAGCTTCTTGCTCTTTAGCATACTCCGCGCCATGTCTAGAATTGTCCGGTTCTTCCTTTCCGCCACTCCATTTTGTTGGGGGACCTTGGTACCGTTAGTGGACGCCTTATTCCATGCTCCTCGCAAGAATTTTGGAACTCTCTAGAAGTGAACTCGCCTCCACGATCGGATCTCATGGCCTTTATGTGTAGTCCACTTTCTTTCTCCACTGCCGCTTTGAATTTCTTGAATACTTCAAATGCCTCCGATTTTTGCTTCAAGAAATACACCCATGTCTTTCTAGAAAAATCATCAATAAATAGAAGGAAATAGTTGCTTTTACCGAGGGAGCTTGGCTTGATAGGACCACATATGTCGGTATGTATGAGCTCCAATGGCTTTTGGGCTCTCGAGCTTGACTCCTTTGGAAAACTCTTCCGAAATTGCTTTCCGAGTAGGCATCCTTCGCACAATTGATCGGGGTGGCTAATGGATGGTAGTCCCCGCACCATGTCCTTTTTGGATAGTAGCTCCAAGCCTCCAAAATTCAAGTGCCCAAATCGAAGATGCCAAAGTCAAGATACATCTTTGTAGCAAGCTTTAAGACACTTTGCAACATCATTTTGAATGTTCAACAAGAACATTCTACTTTTGGACATAGGCACCTTAGTAATTAAATTATTTTTATTATCTCTTATGGAAAGACTATGATCTTTCATGTGAATGTCATAGCCCTTCTCTAAGAGTTGCCCCAAACTCAATATATTATTTTTCATGTTGGGCACATAGTAGACATTTGAGATAAATTGGTGATTTCCATTCTTCAAGCGGATTAGGATGTTACCTTTGCCTTTCACTGGTATTTTGGATTCATCACCAAAAGAAACATTACCACTCACCGATTCGTCGAGCTCCACGAACATGCTCCTCTTTCCACATATATGGTTGCTCGCCCCGGTGTCAAGGTACCAAGTGTTGTCTTGTCTCCCTTCTTCTCCTTTGTATGCTAGAAGTAGGGTCACGTCTTTTTGGCCCTTATCCTCCACAAGGTTGGCGGTCTCTTCGACTTTGGTTTGAGACCCTCTACATTGTGAAGCATAGTGTCCATGTTTTTGACAAGAATAACATTTGATTTGAGATTTATCGTACCTTGCACCTTGGTTGCCTCTCCCACGACTTGGGTATATGTTGAAACCTCCTCGTCCACGTCCATGCCCTCGACCTCGTCCACGACCTCTTCCATATTGACCTCGTCCATTTCCGATATTTTCTTCCTTATCTTTTATTTGCATCTTGAATAATTGCTCCACTATATCTTGTTTTTTCTTATGTTTTTCTTCATATGCTTGTAAGGATCCCATTAATTGATCAATCGACATCTCCTCCAAATTTTTAGTTTCTTCAATTGTTATGACAATATGCTCGAATTTAGAAGTTAATGACCGGAGTATCTTCTCAATAATTCTAACATCTTCCAATTTTTCATCATTTCTTTTCATTTGATTTGAAACCACCAAAACTCTTGAAAAATAGTCTGAAATGGACTCCCCTTCTTTCATATGTAAAGACTCAAATTCTCCTCTTAATGTTTGGAGACGTACCTTCTTTACTTGCTCGGCACCTTTGCAAGACGTTTGGAGTTTCTCCCACGCTTCCTTAGCAGTGGTTGCACTTGAGATCTTCTCGAACCCATCATCATCCAATGCTTGGTAGATGAGGTAGAGAGCTTTCTTGTCTCTCTTTCTTGAATCCTTCACACCATCCTTTTGAGTTTGGGATAATGTAGATTCATCTCGGGGCTCATTGTAGCCTTTCTCTACAATATCCCAAACATCATGTGCACCTAGGAGAGCCTTCATCTTGATACTCCAATTATCATAGTTGCTCTTGTTGAGCATAGGAACTTGGAAGGATGCAACACCATTTGCCATGATTTTAGAAATTTTTGGTTAGAATCTTGTGGCTCTGATACCACTTTGTTGGAAGAGGATTGCTATTAATATTTGGAGGGAGGCTTTTAGGCTAAGGGAATTTTGGAAGAGTAGAAAGATTTTGGAGAAGAGAAACTTTTATTACTCAAACTTGTTTTTGATTTTTTTTGCTTGATACAAAATGAGCAATCCTACACCTATTTATACTTGGCCACTTCCTCAATCAATGGCCAAGATTTATCCAACACAACTTTAATCTAATGGCTACAAATCACCTTCTATACAATTCTACAAAAATATCCACTCTCTAGATCACTCCATACTTACCTATATCATTTTACTATTCTAAAGATATTTCTAGAGCACATGGGCTCACATTCTAGAAAATAGGCTAATTGGGCTCTTTATTTTTCATAATTTCTTAAGCACAAATAATTATTACAAAATCAAATTTATTTTTATTTTCAACACTTAGCATTAATTATTCATTTCAAATCATTTTCGCAATCTATTACTATGGGTATTATGGTAAATTAAATACTTTATTTATTTATTTTTAACGGATGTGCAAAGTCAATATTAGACAAGTAAAAATGGACAGAGAAAATACTAGTCAATGACCAAAACGACTAGAAATCGGTCATAAGCAAAATCATAACTTGTCCTAACGATAGAGGGAACTTTTAGCTAACGTTTGGACATAGATTTAGTTGAACTTGAAAAAATAACTTTTGAAGTAGTTTTGAAAAATAATTTTTGAAAATTGAAATTATGTTTGGACATGCATTTTATTTGAATAAAATTTGAAGCTTTGTAAGTGGGAGAACAAGTTTTACCAAAAATCTACCCTAAACTAGATTTTGGGAACTTGAAAAATAGTTTCAGAAATTTTTCAAAAAAAGATCATTAATCTATAAACAAATAATGTATTCAGAAAAGGATTTGAAAAAATATTATCACAATATATGGTCAAACGGGGCCTTAATGTAGCTCATACGCTGAGAAATTATTCGCTTATTTTCCAAATTGTAATTAAGCTTCTATCAAACGAGGAAACAGTTAATCGGCGACTATTTTATACTAGCGGCGACTGATTATTTATGGAGGTAACAAGCTGTTTATTTAAAATTTATTCGTTGTCAGTCTCATGCTTTAAGAGATACTACCAGTACTATCTTTTTGGTCTATTTTAATTTTTAAATCAACTTGAAAATCGTGACACGTTCTACAGAAAGGAAGTACAGAGGGGGATGAACAAGTACCGTACAATCTGAGGATCATGATGAATTTCACATGTCGATGATTATTTTGGATTGGTGTAAGTAGTGAGGAAGTTTGTGCCCAATGATCGATGTCCCAAAATTCATGCAAGCCTGTGATTGACATCTACTTCAATTGGAGTACAACTTTTCCATTCATCAGACGGTGTTCACTAGCACGTGTATGACAGTCAGCGGAATGTTCTTTCCTCCTCCGTTTATTTGTGTCGAATGAGCGAGATAGGCTGAATAATGAATTCAAGCGGATTAAAATGACTAAGTTAATAAATAGGCAGGTCATTAACCCGCTCATGACCGGAATCTTGAAACAATGATAAAAGATATATAAGTCACCGGTCGAGCCATAGAAGCAAATCACCGATATGCTTGTATCAGGCTAAGTTAGCTTCCTTTATTCAATGGAGGAACCAGAATTTTCCTAGGGATTGTCTAAATATAAAGAGGTAAACATATGAAGAAGTCAAGGGGAGTTAACATATAGTAATATATACGTATAAAATAAAAATTATCGAACTACATAGTATAATTTTCTGGACAAATGAGTGCCAGTTGACATCCCTTTGGACACTACTTGCATTATACAACTTAAGGTGCAGCCCTTCCTCAAATCTTGCATGGATGCGGTTAAATTGACTTGAGCAGATTGGACGATCATTTTCTTTTTAATTTGGACTGATTTTGCCACCCGTAATCCTTGTCCATGCAAAATTATAAGTGAGTAGTTGTAATGTACATGATTCTGAATAGTTAATAGATCATAATTCAAGTCATGCTGCTACAAGATATTACACTTAAGGCTCGTGGAGCAACTAGAAGAAGGAAAAGTCGCGAGACAAAGACTCGCCAATTGACAACAAGAGCAAGGTTAACTAAATTAGACATGTCTCAAATTTTTGAGAAGGAAAAGTCGCGAGACAAAGACTCGCCAATTGACAACAAGAGCTAGGTTAACTAAATTAGACATGTCTCAATTTTTGAAGTGAATATAGCCTTTTTCATTTCAATTTAGATAGATAGATTGACTCGTCATGAAATTTTTAAAAAATAGTTATTTTGTAACTTGTGCCCTTAAAAATTTAAGGGGTAAAAGTTTTATGGAGGCTATGATATTTGAGGGGTTATAAAAGCTTTCCATTAAGGGTAAAAAGGTAAAATAAAGATTTATAGTTGAATTATTTTTAATTATAAAAATGTGTCATTATTTTTGGAACGAACTAATAAGGAAAGTGTGTCATCTAAATTGAAATAAAAACAATAATAAGTTCAGATGGATTGGGTGTGAATACCAACCAAATGGGTCGTCTTTCTGTTAAATCTCCTTAAATTCCTAAACATATCCAAAACAAAAGAAAAGAAGAGAAACTATAATGGCTAATTTTTTTCCCTTTTGTTTTGGTGGTTCATAATAGTATAATATAAGAAGCTTTTTCCAAGGGCACGTGGTCTCTGATTCCTCTACATTAAACTAGTGTTACTTTCCAGTAATACCATCGAGACTCAACCTCTCTACCAGCTGTAGATAGCTGTCCCAATCTTCCCCATGTGAACCTACCCTTCCCCGTTATCCCCCACCCCCACCCAAACCAAGATCCCTGATCATTGCACAGAAAGTTAAGATAACTAGATTCATTTCAAATCATACAATGCAATACCAACCAAAGTTAAAAGAGCAACAATACAATGTAAAGTATTTGATGATGTTGATAATCATCACTTCATGTCCTTGTGTTCATGTTCTTTTCCTAAACATTCCATGTTTTGTTATTCACTTCACTATATAAAACACACTTTCAATTCTCATTTCTAGTTTGGTTTTCCTCTTTTTTCACTTCATTCTTTCACGATTCTTTTCCAATGGCTCATTTACCACCTAGAGTACCAAACATGACACCAAATTGGCCTGATTTTTCACATCATCAAAAAATAGACATCACCACAACTACAGCAATTCACAACCCTTCATGGGTAGACGAATTCCTCGACTTCTCGTCGACGAAACGAGGTTCACATCGGAGATCTATTAGTGATTCAATAGCTTTTCTTGAAGCTCCAATGGTTGAAGAATGCAGAAGGCTATCAACTCCAGGAAAAACAACTGGTTCAGAATTTGAAAGATTTGACGATGAACAACTCATGTCAATGTTTAACGATGATATTGCCAATCCTTCGTCGCCTTCGGACAATAACAGCATTAATGAAGAAAAGAAAATGAGTACAATAATCTCCACTGATGACCAGGTAACGCAACAGCAACAACAGCAGCAGCAGCTTAAGACTGAACCTGAAGAAGTTGAAAGTTCATGCAAATCAGATGAACAAACTGCTTCTGATCAACATGCAACTGCTGATAATAATTCTAGTGGAAAAATTGTCGATCCTAAGAGAATTAAAAGGTAAGAAAAAAAGTTTTATTCAATAACTCATCGTCACGTTTTAATCTTTTCTCATTATGTTAATTATCATACATATAGACGGATGAATTCTATTCTCGTTCAGCTCATCTTTTACACCTAGCATTATCTTTAAACAATGTCTCCGCACCCAGAGACTATACAATTTTAGTAATATAAATATTAATTTTCGGAACATAAATTTCTGAGTTTATATAGTAAAAGTATACTACCAACGTCTAAGAAAAACAGTGAAATTATAAAATGGTTGTTCATTAAAAATTAGTGGAAATTGGTTGTTGATAATTATTGCTAATTAATAGTAATGATTAATAATAATGATATTCCTTTTTTTTCCTACAATTATTTGTGGTCATGTAGGATCTTGGCAAACAGACAATCAGCACAAAGGTCACGGGTGAGGAAATTACAGTACATATCTGAGCTAGAACGTAGTGTTACCACACTTCAGGTATACAAAATGATTCCCAGTTTTAATTTTCTTTTCTATTAAATTAAAATATGCTTTATTAATTTGGAGATTCAGATTTATAAAAGTTAATCTTATTTATTTTTTTCTTCCTGATATTGTGAAGGCTGAAGTTTCTGTATTATCACCAAGGGTTGCATTTCTGGACCACCAACGTCTGGTCCTAAATGTTGACAACAGTGTCCTCAAGCAAAGAATCGCAGCTCTTGCCCAAGATAAAATTTTTAAAGATGGTAAAATTAACTTCTTTTTTACTCTTCTATTAAATTATTCATTAATTTAATTCCTCTTAAAGTCAATTAATTAGTAGAACAATGTCTTAATGTAGCTTATATTCTATGAGGAAGTAAATGAACGTTAACTTGATCTGGAACTGAGACGTAATTAGTTTTATTGTTATAGCTCATCAAGAAGCGTTGAAGCGAGAAATAGAAAGGTTGCGGCAAATATATTATCAACAAAACCTAAAGAAGATGGAAGATGAAATACCAACACCCCAATCAAAATCACAACCAACAGCTGCAGATGCAAATGCTTCTGAGGAGAAAGAACAGCTCTTCAACTGATCTTATCCTTCAGCTAGGTATGTTTTAGTTGGAGTTGAATAAAATATAGTACTAAGAAAAAAGAAGAAGAAAAAATTGATAGTATACTAATAAATAATAATGTCATAATAATGGTAGTAATAAAGAAAGATAGGTACCAATAAATGATGGATCTTAATATGTGAAATAATTGTACAAATGACTCTTCCTTATTGGGAAATAATAATTTCCATGAAAAAGAAAGACTTTTTTTTATTAATAGCAGTGACCAATCAATAAATTAAAGGCAATTTGATGAGCTATAACAACAATTATTTATCCTATCGCATAAACTAGAAGTAATTGACCGATATATTATATATATAATTTATGTATATTATGTATATAATCGTATATTCTTATTATGATTTATGTATATCAATTAAAAAAATAAATAATTTACGTAAAATTTCCTTTTTTTATGCAGGAAAAAAAGAAGAAAAAAAAAGGAGAGGTTGTAGTCCAAGGAGAAGCACTAAGCAGATTCATGTGGTGATTGGACCCACAAAGAAAGTTTCTTATTATGGAGGGGACAAAGATAAGGTCACTTGAATTTCTGCAGTGAACTCTCAAATTTAGGGGACCATTAAGAAGTTAGTTTGTTTTTCTGCTTAGGGATGGATGCGTTATTATTATTATTATTATTATTATTATTATTATTATTATTATTATTATTATTATTATTATTATTATTATTATTATTATTATTATTATTATTATTTATCAATCATTAATTTCTTTTTTTAATTTCTTCAACTACCTTCAAAAGTTTTATTGTTGGAAGGGGCAAGTGGGAGTTCTTGAAAGGTAGTAGCTGTTTGATGTCAGTTTATGGCACGCTCTTTTTTTTCCGTGTCTTTTGTTGTGAGTGGTTTATTATTCTTTTTATCTTTTGCTACTATGTATTTTCTCTCAAAGAGAGCAACAACATTGACAAATGTAAATACTTTCTTCTTTTTTTTCTTCTATTTACATGTCAGTATGTTTAACTGAGTACACGAGATTTTAAATAATATTTGTGTTTACATTATATTTTAGTAGAGTTGAACGTTACGCTCTATGATTTTGCTTTGTTCGGACTTCTTTAATTCATTTTAATACAAAATTTTATGTTGTCTTTGAGATAAAGTTGGGAATTCTCTAAAATTTAAAATTTTACTATCACACTTATGCAACGTTGTTGAGATGAAAGACTATACATGATTGTACACATTGTATATACATTGTATATTTATTGTATTTTCTGATATACAATATATTGGGCTGTGATGATTGCTGTATGGGTTGTATATTTCTGAGTCCACTTTTATTTTGCCATTGGGCCGTCCGACCCGACCCAATGTTAAGTGTATATATGGTCATGTAACAGATATTTTCTTTTGAGGAATTCACTTTCTCGGGTTTCCTCCAGAAGCTTCTCATCTCTCTCTCTTCTTCTCACTGTTCATCTTCATCTTCTCTGGTTTTCTCCTTCAAATCTCTATGTTTTCATGGTATCATAGCGGGAAAATCTTCCGATCCTTCCCTGTTATGTGTTATCCATGCTTGATGAAACTTTCGCTGAAGTTTTTCTTCGATTATCTGAGAAAAATATTTTTTTCAATAAATGTTAATCGGTTGATCGGGACTTTTATGTCTGTTTGAGGCTCCGATCTTTGGGTGATTTTCCGACATCTCTGACTCCGTTCCGACGAGTTCTTCAAATTCTAGGGTTTTCCGACTTTCGGACCTAGAGTTTTGGTGTTATACGATGATTTTTTTCTTCGCTTGGTGGACGTTTTGGCGATTTTCCGACGTCTATGACCTTACTCCGGTTAGTTTCAGAACCTAGGGTTTCCGGTGTTGGACCTAGGGTTTTCTTTGATTGATTGAAGGTCGAGCTTCTCCAGTTGCGAAGAAGGAGGGTAACTCTGTCCTTATTCTGACTATTGTATGCTTTGTATGTGATTATTTGGTTCTGTATGTGAGTATCTGGTTCTGTTATATTTTGATTGCCGACACTGTTTTTAAGTTGATTCATTAATCATGGCTTCTAATACCACTATCGGTACCTCCTCCTCGGTAGACTCTACCAGCCCCCTTTTTGTATATTCCTCTGATGTCCCTGGGGTCTCTCTAAGGCTGTATCCAGCTCCGGTGCTGGGTCTATTTGGGTCTGGCGATTCCGGTTCTGGCGGTTCCGGTTCTGCGATTTTGGCGGTTCCGGAGCCGGAACTGCTACCATACGGTTCAGGAACCGTCCGGTTCCGGTTCCGCGGTTCTGGCGGTTCCCGGCGGTTCTGATTTTTTTTTTTAAATCAATATCTTGTATAGTAGTCATTAGTATATTGTAGAGTATATTTTATATGGTGTACTATGTTATTAGTATAATATATATTGTGTTTGGTAATTAGTATATATTGGGTATAAGTAGTGTATATTTTGTGTATAAGTAGTATATATTGTATTTAAGTAGTATATATTGTATATAAATAGTGTATATTGTGTTGTAGTTAGTAATTAGTATAAATTGTATATAAGTAGTATATATTGATAAAAGAATATTGTCATTAGTATATTGTGTTGTATGTTATATATTGTATGTTATATAAATATTCAAGGATTGATATAGAATTAAAGACAAAGAAATATTGAGACAAAAGATATTCAAGGATATGATAAAGAGCATATTTATTGACCAAAATGGCATATCTTTTTTTATTCTTCCTTCCCCCAATGGAATGAGCACAACATGGTACTAATACCACCATTAAAAGGAAAAAAACTAAAAGAAGACATGCCAATGTACAAGTTACATCATAGTTTATGTATTATTTCTAACAAATCTCATAAAACCTTCAAGGTTTGGAGGTGGTTGTGTTGGCGGTGGTGGAAATGAAGCTTGTTCATCACCACTTCCGGGTGAAGATGTTTCCTGAGCAAGTTCCGCTAGCATTTCTTCATAGCACTCATCTATTTCTGGTTGTGATTCAGCTAGCCCAAAGTTCCTTCTTTCTGCGCGGATCCAATCTCGAAAAAGCACTGATTTTTCCAAAAGTACCCCTGAACTCCTTAACTCCGTCCACGATTTAAGAGCTGTTAATCCAGCAGCTCTTTTAGACGCCTGTGACGTGGACGAAGTAGGGGTTGGGATATTAGGCCTAGCATGCTCTAACGTCTGTTTATAAGCATTATAAACAGTTTGAGTATTCACTGTAATTGATGCTTTCGCATCAGATAGTGTAGCCATTTCTTCTTCTTCAAGATCTAAAGCTTGATAAATAGTAGAATACCAAAAGTTAGGACCTCCTACTTTCATAGTTGGATTTAACATAGCATCCGCACCAAATATAGGAGGGATTGGAGAAAAATATTTTTTAAACTTATTTTTCATTTCAGTAATTGCAATTTCATAAATTTCCCCTCCCTCGTTAAAATCAACAAACAAATTAGCAAGTGCGGCAATATAAACTAAACAGTTAGAAATAGTTGGATAATATTGGCCAGATAAAGTAGTTGTAGCCACATGAAAATGTTCTAAAAAATCTAAAAGAATTTTAACGTTAGTCCAATCTTGATTAGTTAGCATGTCATTATCTTCCTCCCCACAATCCCGAGAATTATAAGTAGCGTTAATTGGGTTTCTATATTCGTACGCCACTACTAAACGTTCGTACATGTAGTTCCACCTAGTCGGGCAAGGTTTAGGAACCTTTCTTTCTCTAAGGCCATATTCATCATATTTTTTAAAATATTCTATAAGTCTACTTCTATGGTTAATAAAAAAGCCAATTAAGAGCGAATTTAACCTTTTCAATTTCTATGTTTAAAATTCTCATACCATCACCAACAATTAAATGATAAATATGACATATACATCTAACATGGAAAATATTAGTAAAAGCAGGATTAAGTGTTCTAGTTAAAATACCTATTGCACTAGTGTTGCTACTAGCGTTATCCATGGAAATTGACATTATTTTATCACTAAAATAAAAATATCGACATACATCTGAAACAGTGTTAGCAATAAACTTACCCGTGTGCCGTGAATTAATTATTCTATATGCAATAATGCGTTTTTGCATTGTCTAGTCTTCGTCTATCCAATGACTGGTTACGGTTAGATAATCACAATCATTTCCACTTCTACCAATATCAGTTGTAATAGACATACGATTACTTATATGGGTAAATAAATAGCGCAAGTATTGTTCATATTCATGCTTGTATTTATAAATGTCGGCCTTTACTGTGGCGCGAGGCCAACCTTTATACGTAGGATTAAATACTCTTCTAATATAATGAATCCAAGCAGGATTAGAAGCAAAAGAATAAGGCAAACACATAACAGTAATCATTTTAGCTAATTCTTCACGATCCTTATTTGGATCGTAATACAATATACCTCCATTGCCAAACTAATGAAGTTTCTGAACGCTTAGGAGGTTGTCTACTAAAAGTGGGAGTTTGTACGGGTGGGTGTTCCGGTTCATTAGTAGCAGGACTAGTAGGTGTATCATCTAAATCTACCGGAGCTTGGGTTTCGTCATCATCATCATCCTCATTTCCCTCTAAGATAGGTGCATTAGGATAAAGCATATTCATAATATCATCGTCTATTCTATCACCAACTACTACATCATGTAGAAAATCAATATCGCTAAATTGAAAACACGGGTGATCACTATCAAGGATTCCGAAGGTTTCATTAGTATTTCTAGGTTGGCTACTACTTTGAACTTGTTTATCTTTTCTAGGTCGAGAGCCGGGGGAGGGGTAGTATTTTGGCGACTACTTTCACCGGTTTTATTTTTTCCTTTTCCGAACATATTTTTCAATGAAAATGCCATAATAATTATAATTAAGCAAAATAACAACACACAAAAATATTCTTCGCACGTAAGAGTTGAAACGAGTTTACCGGATTGACGAACAACTTCTTGAAAATTGAAAATCGTTAAAATTGAACACTTGAAAACTTCAATTCAACAACTTCACAATGTTTCACGAATTTGCAACAATAAATTAAGCACTTGCACTAGAAAGATTGAAAGAGAGCTTGAGAGAGATTGAGAGATATTGATGAATTGGTGAATTAAAATGAAAGAATGAGGGGGTATTTATAGTTGAGAAATGGGAAATTGTGTAATTATATAAAGTTTGGGGGCCAAATGACTATTTTTGAAAATTCCAAACGGCTAATTTTGGAAAGGAGCAGTTTGGAAATTTAAAAAAAAAAAAATTTTAAATATCGGACCGTTGCGGAACCGGATGGAACTGTCTGGTTCCGGTTCCGGTTCCGGTTCTGGCTGTTCCGGTTCCGCGGTTCCAACGGGTGGAACCGCTCCATCACGGTTCCGGGGAACCGCCGGAACCGAAACCGCGGAACCGCCAGAACCGCCAGAACCGCGGTTCCGGTTCGGAACCGCGAATTTTACAGCCTTAGGTCTCTCTTGTCCCCACTCCCTTCTCGGGTAGTGGCTATGGGGGTTGGAGGCGCAAGATGATTGTTGCATTATCTGCTAAAAACATAATTGGATTTGTTGACGGCTCATGTCCTCGACCTACCACTAATGTGGTTCAACAGAGACTGTGGGATAGATGTAATAACATGGTCATTTCCTGGTTGACCTCTTCCCTGTCTCCTCAGATTGCTGATAGTGTGCAGTATTCTGATACTGCATAGAGTATATGGTCCAAAATTGAGAAAAGATATGATACCCCTAACAAGACCAAAATCTTTGAATTAAAAAGGGAACTTTCCCACACATCTCAAGGCTGCTTAGACGTAGCCTCATACTTTAACAAGCTCAAAGGCTTATGGGATGAATTGGGCACAATGTGCACAAATCATGGGCAGAGATGTGTGTGTGCTGCTAAAAATGGAATAATTGAGGAAGATGATGAAAACAAGATATTCTAGTTTCTTATGGGGTTAAATGAAGCATACATGGGGGTTAGGAGTAATCTGTTGATGATGCAGCCATTTCCTTCCCTTGACAGTGTTTACAATATAGTGCTTAATGATGAGAAACAGAGACAAGTTCAATCTATTTCTCAAATCAGTCCAGACTCTATGTCTTTTAATGCTCATGCAAACAAGCACTCAGTTGGGTTTAATCAGGCCACAGTGCCTAGACCCCCTATTTTCAGACCCAGAGTTAATTTTGAGCAAAGCAGAGGGCCCTTATTTTGCAGATACTGCAAGAAATCTGGGCACTTAATTGATAAGTGCTACAAGATCCATGGGTTTCCTCAAAACATAAATTACAACAAGGGAAGGAAATCTGCAGCTGCTCATGTCTCCACTGGTGAGGAATTTGTGTCTATTAATCATGGGAATCCTAATTTGTCTGTTCCTCTTGGGGATCCTCCTGCCAGCCATCACCATGTTACACACATAGATGGTCACAGCTCTGTGATACCAGGGTTGAGCAGACACCACTATGATCAATTGATGAGCTTGTTGCAACAGACCAAGTTAGGGGATTCCAGTGATCAAGCTCCTCCTCCCATGTGTGCTGCTAATTTTGCTGGTACTATGTTGACTGAGAGTCTTGTTTCTGATTCCAAATTATTCATGCTTACACATATTAATTCTGTCACCTGGATCATAGATTCAGGGGCATCTAATCATATGACACATGATAAAAACCTACTCTTTAACATCATACCTTTGACTGTTCCTTATCTTGTAACTCTGCCTAATGGTTACAAAGTGAAAGTAACTTGTACAGGTTCTTTTGCATTAACTTCTTCCCTTACTCTTCACAATGTGCTTCTGGTTCCTTCCTTTAAAAATAACTTGATTTCTATTCACAAGTTGATAAAACAATTGCACTGTATAGTTTTGTTCACTCCAACTTCCTGTTTACTTCACATGATACATGACCCTTCTCTGAAGAGGCCTCTGGATCTTGGTAAAGAGGAAGCTGGCCTATACAAACTGTCTTGGGTGCCTTCTTCCCCCTCTTCCTCTCCTGGTTCTTCTTTTACTTCTGTGTGTGCTTTGTCTGATTTTTGTAATGATGACAATGTGTCTGACAGCAAAATTGTTGGCATGCCTCAAATTGTAATAATTCCATTTGTAATAATGTTGTTACCATTGATATGAATTACATTTGGCATTTAAGACTAGCATATACTCCTTTTGCAAATATGAGACATATTTCTGGTTTGTCTTTTCCACTTGCTTCTAAACAACCTTTTCCTTGTTCTGTCTGCCCCATGGCCAAATAGACTAGACTTCCTTTTCATGACAGCAGTATCATTACTACTAGACCATTCCAATTAATACATGTGGATACTTGGGGGCCTTACCACACTTCTACTTCTTCTGGTTATAAATACTTCCTTACTATAGTTGATGATTTTTCTAGGGAAACCTGGACACACTTAATGGGATCTAAAAGCAATGCTTTTTCCCTGCTTAAGTCTTTCATCTCTTTTGTTAAAACTCAGTTTAACACTGTGGTCCAAACTGTTAGGAGTGACAATACTTTAGAATTGGGATCCAGCATTGAGGGCATATCTTTCTTTAGTAGCCAGGGGATTATTCATCAAACCTCCTGCCCTCATTCACCTCAATAGAATGGTGTTGTTGAAAGAAAGCACATAACCCTTCTTAAAACATGTAGAGCCCTGCTTTTTCAATCTGGACTACCTGTGTCTTTCTGGGGGGATTGTCTGTTGACTGCCACTTATCTTCTTAACAAATGACCTTCCAGAATTCTTCACAATAAGTCTCCTCATGAAATTTTGTATGGCAAAGTTCCATCCTATTCTCATTTGAGGGCATTTGGGTGCCTTGCTTATGCTGTTGTCCCTATTCCTCAAAGGACAAGCTCAAACCTAGAGCCCTCTCTTGTGTTTTTCTGGGTTACCCCTTTGCCAAAAAGGGTTATAAACTGTATAATTTGGTTTCCAAGAAGTGTTTTGTCTCCAGGGATGTTGTTTTCCATGAAACTTGTTTCCCTTTTAAGCATAAACCTACTTCTGCTCACCCTTCTCCTTCATCTTTTCCTTCTATTCCTCCTGCTGATCATTTCCCTGATACAGATTTTCCTATACATGCTTCCCCTGATTCTCCTGTTCCTATTTTTACTTCTGCTGATTCTCCTGTTCCTGATTTTACTGATGCTAGTCCATCTTCCCTTCATTCTTTCAATCATGATATCCCTCCTCCTGTGTTACCTCCTTCACATCCTCTTCCTCCTCCTAGAAAGTCCACTAGACAGCATAATCCTCCTTCCTATCTTAAGGATTATGTCTGTCAACTCCCTGCCTTTTTTGGTTCCTCTTCTTCCATATTGGAATCAGAACCTCTGTATTACTCTCAAGCTGCATCTGTCCCAGCATGGCAGGATGCAATGAGACAGGAGTTTGATGCTTTGGAAGCTAACCATACTTGGGATATTGTTCCTCTTCCTCCTGGTAAGAAACCCATTGGCTGTAAATGGGTCTATAAAATCAAATACAAGTCTGATGGTCTTGTTGAAAGGTATAAAGTAAGACTTGTTATTAGGGGTGATACACAAGTTGAAGGGATTGATTTTACTGACACTTTTTCTCCTGTGATTAAGATGACCACTGTGAAATGCCTTATTGTTGTGGCTTTCAAGAATCATTGGCCTCTATTTCAGCTTGATGTCAATAATGCTTTTCTCCATGGAGATTTGGATGAGGAAGTTTACATGAAACTTCCTCCAGGTTTGACAGTTTCTGCTCCTATTTCTGGTTCTGTTTCTCCTCCTTCTTCTACTTCTTCTCCTATGGTTTGTAAACTCAAGAAATCCCTATATGGGCTGATACAAGCATCCAGACAATGGTATGCCAAGTTGTCTTCTGCTCTTTATTCCAGAGGGTACAAACATTCTTTGAATGACTATTCTTTGTTCATCAAAGATAAACGTGGCTCCCTTGTGGTTGTGGCAGTCTATGTGGATGGTATTATCCTTACTGGGGATGACAGTGATGAAATTACTGCCCTGAAACTGTTTCTGGATGATCAGTTTAAAATCAAAGATTTAGGATCTTTGTATTATTTTTTAGGCCTTGAAATATCAGTTGTTCCTGGTGGAATGATCCTTAATCAGCATAAGTATATTTCTGATTTACTGCATCAGTTTGACTGTGCAAATGTCTCCTCTGTTGTTTCTCCTTTGGACATTAATATCAAACTTCATGCTGATTCTGGTGACCTCTTATCCTCTCCTGACCAGTACAGGAGTCTAGTTGGTAAGATGTTGTTTCTGACTCATACTAGGCCTGACATATGCTTTGCAGTTCAACATCTGAGTCAATTCCTCAAATGCCCTAGACTTCCACTTATGACTGCTGCCTTGCATATTTTGAGATACCTTAAAGGCACTCCTTCTATGGGTTTATTCTATTCTGCCCATGCTGATTTCTCTGTTGCTGGCTATTCTGATAGTGACTGGGCTGTCTGCCCTGATACTAGACGATCTGTTACTGGATTTTGTATGCTTTTGGGTGGTTGCGGATTAGTTGGAAATCAAAGAAGTAACCTGTTGTTTCTCTGTCTTCTGCTGAGGCAGAATATAGAGCCCTCAGCAAAGTTGTTGCTGAGTTAACTTGGCTTTCTCGCTTGTTGGTTGATTGGGGTATCTGTTTCTCCTCCTTTTTCTGTATATTGTGACAGTCAGGCTGCTGTCCATATAGCTAACAATCCTGTTTTCATGAACGTACAAAACACATCGAGGTGGACTGCCATTTTATTCGGGACCTGCTATAGAATGGTTTTCTCAAGCTGCTTCATGTTCCTACTTCTCGTCGGCTGGCTGACCTGCTCACTAAGCCATTTCCTGGCACTGTGCTTCATCCATTGTTATCCAAGTTGCAGGTGGTTTCCCCCTCCAACTTGAGGGGGGGGGGGTGTTGAGATGATAGACTATAGATGATTGTACACATTGTATATACATTGTATATTTATTGTCTTTTCTGGTATACAATGTATTGGACTGTGATGATTTTTTTTTTAGGGTTGTATATATCTGAGCCCACTTTTATTTTGCCATTGGGCCGTCTGATCCGACCCAATGTTAAGTGTATATATGGTCATGTAACAGATATTTTCTTTTGAGGAATTCATTTTCCCTTCTCGGGTTTTCTCCAGAAGCTTCTCATCTCTCTATTCTTCTCACTGTTCATCTTCATCTGCTCTGATGTTCTCCTTCAAATCTCTATGTTTTCAAACGTTGCTAGATAAATCACTGTCGGAAATAGAAAGACACTTGATTCTTGGCAAATATGAACCTAATATATAAGAGAACACTTGAATCTTACTCTAAACTAGTTAGTATCGCACATATGACCATTTCTTTCATTATATATGTTTTCTTCTTAGTTCATAGTTTAATATGTTAACATGCCTTTTTTATTACACCAGTAGTAATGATGAAAAAAAATGATAAAAGGAAATAGTTGGCAAAAGGATTTCTATAACGTCGAGAAGTATATTTGAACAGTTAAATGTGTCTAAATTTATAAAAATATATTTAAATGTGTACCAATTATCAAAATATTTTCCATTTTGGGACGTTCAAAAAATAGAAATGTCGTCAAACAAATTAAGACTGAATGAATATTGTTACTTCTCTGAATTAACGACTGAAAATAATGACAATTTTAATGATGTCGTTCCAATCATCAAAGAGCCTTTGACTGCCAGTCAATGGTGAAGATTTCTATAATCTGAATTGTTGGGCCAACAGAAATCAGAACCAAGAAAAAAGTAAACTGTTGCAAAAAGATAAATTCTTTTAAAGCAAATGTAACGATAAGCTCTCAGAAACAAGAGCAAACGTGCATTTGACGGTGCTGCACCCATAAACACTGTGCATATATATCAGCTGGGATTTATTAGTCAGACCTGGAACTTGAAAGTGCTCCATTTATTATATAACAACAATAACATACTCAATAAAATTTCATTAGTAAAGTCCGTGTAGAGTATTGTGATCGGAATTCCATTTTCAAATTTGGCAACTTATGAGAAGCACATGTTCTGTCTTGATTTTCAAAGATAGGAAACTAATTTGTTTGAAGTCCTCCGTCCTTAATAAGAAATCTTGGGGAGAAATTCAAAAATAATCAGATCTACAAGTGATAATTGAAAAACAGTCACAGCTTAAAAAATAATTGAAATTTAATCACTTTTCATATAAGGATAAATTTGAACGAATATACTGTTCCAAATGTGGAAAATATTCCATCATAATATACTGAATTTCTATTATAATATACTGAAAGTTCATACACAAGTGCTCCAATCTCCAGTATATTATGCTGGAATTTTCTATGTGTTGGAGTTCCAGCATATTAAACTTTCTGTGTTGGAGTTCCACCGTAATATGCTGAAAGTTCATATACAGGTATACCAATCTCCAGTATATTATGCTAAAACTTTTCGTGTTGCAGCAAAATAATAGCTATTTTTCAATAACTTTACAAATACTGACTATTTTTTAATTACCAGTCTGAAAATTGACTAGTCCGTCCTATTTTCACAAAAGCTTGAGTTTGAGCCCGGCCACTTGATATTGGAATACTAGATGGCTAAACAAAGAAAAACTGGAAAATTAATTTTAAAATCACATCTAAAAAAACAGGAATTGAAGTGCACTGTAATTAACCAGATATCATGCCATAATAAATGGACCAAAGTGTAGATTAAGAGAGGAAAACTCAGTGAGAAGGGGAGAAGCCAGTATCCTTAGTCAGTACCATTATATATACTATTGTAAATCCAAAACCTAATATATAGAACCAAGTTATACCCCTATGCAATAGCAACGTTGCAACTACATTCATCAATAACTAATGTCAGAATTCAAGTCCTAGAAAATCTAAAGCATTTCAAAGAAGGCCCCAAAATACTAGTTTTAGAGATCAGCATGAGCTAATTTAGGTTTCTTCAAAATACATGCATAATCACCATCCTGCAAGCAACATAAGAGCAACATGTCAATTGTCGGTCGAAAATCTGCGAAAGAGCTGCATCCTACATGTAAGAGTAAAATCTATTAGACACACAGATAACCAGCACATACAAGAAAACATCTGAAAAGGCCTACACAAAGTACGCAGACAACGCAGAAGTTTGATGATCTTTCTCGTGAAAAAGCAAAAGTCCGCAAGATTTTGGTTTGTAATGTATCACGAACAATTAGCAAATATCTCCACTGAAAATGCTACCTTATATACCCATTATGGTACATATCAGTTTCTAGTCTGAACTATAACCATAAGCAGGCACATCTATGGGTTTAAAGATATGTCCCAAGCTGCTGTTGTTACCAAGTTTTGCAAGTATAATATATAAATTTGATTTTTCATGATAATGTACGGGAACTTATAGAATATTTATAACTGAACCACCTCGTATAATTTGGAGACTTATTATTTTGAAAGACAAAATTGCCCCTGCTATGATTCTCGTTTAATATGATACTAGGAACGTTTAAGGAAATCCAAAAGTGGGTACAACGCTAACCTACTACCTTCATGTAGTAGGTTAGCAAAACCCACATATATGTATATAAATTATAAATTGATAGGTAAACTGTAATATCCAACAAAATGGAAATGTGAAGATTCAGCGAGGATAAAAGGGATAGATGTTTCGAAGAAACAGCAATGATCAAATTTTGAATGTTTTACAGTAAAATTTCCAAGAGAAGGCGACATGGGAGTAAAGATTAACGCAGAAGATTTAAAAAATTAGCGATGAAGAAATGCACATTCACAAAAACTAAAGAGCAAAGTAAAGGTTTGAGATTGTAAAGATGGTAGGAACGGCTTAGTTGAATGAAGTAACCTACATACACTTACAAGCAGTCAATTGAAAAATTAAGTAAACAACGGTAGAGCAAAAACCCAACAAATCAGTTAATGACTCATGCAGAAGCGTAGAAGAACTTCATTTGTAGCAATTTCCACCCACAATGACCTACTTTCTGTCTTTGCATGTCCAACAACAATTGGACCCCATGCTTTGGAACAAAAAACATTAAAAAAATAATTTTATCATTTCGGAAGGGTGATAATATATTTTTGGGCCGTATTTGACGTTCACGAGAAGTATTAGGCGATTCCGAGCCGGGTCCTTTCCGGCCGAAAATTTGCGACTCACGCGGATTTCTGGTTTTATGGCCGTAAAATGCACAAAAAATACCAAAAATATAATTTTGTCGTTTCGGAAGGGTGACAACGTCTTCTTAGGCCGTATTTGACATCCAAGATAAATATTACGCGATTTCGAGCCGGGTTCGTCCCGGCCGGAAAATTACGACTCGCGTGGATTTATGATTTTATAGCCTTAAAATGCCCAAAAAATACCAAAAATGCAATTTTGTCATTTCGGAAGGGTGACAATATTTTTTTGGGCAGTCTTTGACGTCCAGGACAAATATCAGGCGATTCCGAGCCGGGTCCGTCCCGGCCGAAAAATTTGCAACTCGCATGGATTTCTGGTTTTATGGCCGTAAAATGCCCAAAAAATATCAAAAATGTAATTTTATCGTTTCGGAAGGGTGACAACGTTTTCTTAGGTCGCATTTGACACCAAGGACAAATATTAGCGACTCCAAGCTGATTCCGTCCAGGCCGAAAATTTGCGACCCTCGCATATTACTGGTTTTATGGCCGTAAAATGCCCAAAAAATATCAAAAATGCAGTTTGATCGTTTCAGAAGGGTGAAAACGTTTTCTTATGCCATATTTGACATCCAGGGAAAATATTAGGTGATTCCAAGACGGGCTCGTCCCGATCGAAAATTTGCGACTCGCACGGATTTCTGGTTTTACGACCGTAAAATGCCCAAAAAATACCAAAAATGAAATTGTCGTTTCAGAAGGGTGACAATGTTTTCTTACGCATTATTTGACGTCAAGGACAAATATTAGGCGATTCCGAGCCGGGTCCGCTCGGCCAAAAGCTTGCGACTCGCGCGGATTTCTGGTTTTATGAGCGTAATATGCCTAAAAATGCAAAAAATGCAATTTTGTCGTTTCGGAAGGGTGACAACATTTTCTTAAGTTGTATTTGATGTCCAGGACAAATATAGGCGATTCTGAGCTGGTCCGTCCCGGCCGAAAATTTGCAACTCGCTCGAGTTTATGATTTTATGGCCGTAAAATGCCAAAAAATGACAAAATGTAATTTTGTCGTTTCGGAAGGTCGACAATGTATTTTGGGCCGTATTTGATGTCTAGGACAAATATTAGCCGATTCCAAGCCGGGTCTGTCTCGGCCAAAAATTTGCAACTCGTGTGGATTTCTAATGGACGTAAAATGCCCAAAAATTTCGAAAATGTAATTTTGTCGTTTCGGGAGGGTGACATCGTTTTCTTAGGCCGTATTAGACGCCCAGGACTAATATTAGGCAATTTCGAGTCGGTTCCGTCCCGACCGAAAATTTGCGACTCGCGCAAATTTCTGGTTTTATGGTCGTAAAATGCTCAAAAATACCAAAAAATACAATTTGGTCGTTTCGGAGGGTGAAAACGTTTTCTTAGGCCGTTTTTGACCTCCAGGACAAATATTAGGCGATTCTGAGCCAGGTCCGTCCCGGCCGAAAATTTTTTGGGCCGTACTTGACGTCCACGAAAAAAATTAGGCTACTCCGAGTCGGGCCCGTTCCGGCCAAAAATTTGCGACTCGCGCGGATTTCTAGTTTTATGAGCGTAAAATGCCCAAAAAATACAATTTTTGTCATTTCGGAAGGGTGGTCTTAGGCCGTATTTGACGTCCAGGACAAAAATGAGGCAATTCCTAGTCGGTTCTAACCCGGCAGAAAATTTGCAACTCGCTTAGATTTTTGGTTTTATGGCCACAAAATGCTCAAAAATATCAAAAATATAATTTTGTCATTTCGGAAGGGTGACATTATTTTTTGTGCAGTATTTGACGTCCAGGATAAATTTTGGCGATTCCGAGCCGGGTCCGTCCAGGCCGAAATTTTGCGGCTCGTGTGGATTTCTTATGGCCGTAAAATGCACAAAAATACCAAAAATGAAATTTTGTCATCTCGGAAGGGTGAAAATGTTTTCTTAGGCCGTATTTGACGCCGAGGTCAAATATTAGGCGATTCCGAGTCGGTTCTGTCCCGACCAAAAATTTGCGACTCCCGCGAATTATTTGATTGTTGGTCGTAAAATGCCCAAAAAATACAAAAAATGCAAATTGGTCGTTTCGAATGGGTGAAAACGTTTTCTTAGGACTTATTTGATGTCTAGGAGAAATATTAGGCGATTCCGAGTCGGGTCCGTCCTGGCCGAAAATTTGCGACCCGCGGGGATTATTGGTTTTATAGTCGTAAAATTCCCATAAAATACCAAAAATACAATTTGGTCCTTTTGCAAGGGTGAAATTTTTTTCTTAGGCAATATTTGAAGTCCAGGACAAATATTAGGCGATTTCGAGGAGGACCCGTTCCGGCCGAAAATTTACGACTCGCGCGAATTTTTGGATTTATGGGCGTAAAATGCCCAAAAAAACCAAAAATGCAATTTGGCCGTTTCGAAGTGTGAAAATGTTTTCTTAGGACTTATTTGATGTCTAGGACAAATACTAGGTGATTTCGAGCCGGGTCCATCCCGGCCAAAAATTTGCGACGCGCGGATTTGTAATGGCCGTAAAATGCCCAAAAAATACCAATAATGAAATTTTATCGTTTCACAAGGTTAACGCTATTCTCTTTGGAATTATTAGACATCCAGGACAAATATTAGGGAATTCCGAGCCGGTTACGTCTCGGCCGAAATTTGCGACCTGTAGGGGATTACTGGTTTTATGGTCGTAAAATGCCCAAAAATGCCTATTATACAATTTAGTCATTTCGCAAGGGTGAAAACATTTTATTAGGCCGTATTTGAAGTCCAGGACAAATACTACGCGATTCCGAGGAGGGCCCGTCCCGGCAGAAAATTTGTGAATCACTCGGATTTCTGGTTTTATGGTTGTAAAATGGCCAACAATTACCAAAAATAAAATTTTGTCGTTTCGAAAGGGTGAATTTCTTAGGCCGTATTTGACGTCTAGGATAAAAATTAGGCGATTTCGAGCCGGGTCCGTCTGGGCCGAAATTTTGTGACTCGCGCGGATTTCTGGTTTTATGAGCGTAAAATGCCCAAAAAATGCAAAAAACGCTATTTTTTCGTTTCGGAAGGGTGAAAACGTTTTCTTAGGCTGTATTTGACGTCCAGGACAAATATGAGGCGATTCCGAGTCGGTTCCATCCCAGGAGAATTTTCATCTCGCTCAAATTTCTGGTTTTATGGGAGTAAAATGCCCAAAAAACATCAAAATGCAATTTTGCAATTTCAGAAGGGTGACTATTGTTTTTGGGCCGTATTTGACGTCCAGAACAAATATTACGCGATTCCGAGCTGGGTCCTTCCCGGCCAAAATTTTGCGACTCGAGCGAATTTTTGATTTTGTGGCCGTAAAATTACCAAAAAATACCAAAAATGCAATTTGGTCATTTCGGAAGGGTGAATATGTTTTTAGGACTTATTTGACCTCTAGAAAAATATTAGGCGATTCTGAGCCGGCTCTGTCCCGGCCGAAAATTTGCGACTTGCGCGGATTTCTTATGGCCGTAAAATACCCAAAAAATACCAAAAATTAAATTCTATCGTTTCAGAAGGGTGAAAACATTTTCTTAGGCATTATTTAACGTCAAGGACAAATATTAGGCAATTCCGAGCCGGTTCCGTCCCGGCCGAAAAATTGCGACCCATGGGGATTACTGGTTTTATGGTCATAAAATGCCCAAAAAAATACCAAAATGCAATTTGATCGTTTGATAAGGGTGACAACGTTTTCTTAGGTCGTATTTGACGTCCAAGACAAATATGAGGCGATTCCGAGTCGGTTCCGTCCCGGCAAAAAAATTGCAACTCGTTCGAATTTATGGTTTTATGGTCGTAAATTACCCAAAAATACCAAAAATGCAATTTTGTCCTTTCGGAAGGGTGACTGCATTTTTTTGGGCCATATTTGATGTCCAGGATAAATATTAGGCGATTTCGAGCCGGATTCGTCCCGGCCAAAAATTTGCAACTCGCGTGGATTTCTATTGGCCTTAAAATTCCCAAAAAATACCAAATATACAATTTTGTCATTTAGGAAGGGTGAAAACGTTTTATTAGACCATATTTGGTGCCAAGGACAAATATTAGGCGATTCCGAGTTGGTTCCATCATGGCCGAAAATTTGCGATTCGCGCGAATTTTTGGTTTTATGGCTATAAAATGCCAAAAATATCAAAAATGAAACTTTATCGTTTTAGAAGGGTGAAAACGTTTTCCTATGCATTATTTAGCGTCCATGAAAAATATTAGGCAATTCCGAGCCGGTTCAGTCCCGACCGAAAATTTGCGACCCGCTGGGATTACTGGTTTTATGGTTGTAAAATGCCCAAAAAATACCAAAAATGCAATTTGATCGTTTCGGAAGGGTTAAAACATTTTCATAGGTCGTATTTGATGTCTAGGATAAATATTTGGCGTTTTCGAACCGGGAACGTCCCAGCCAAAAAATTGCAACTCGCGCGGATTTCTGGTTTTATGGTCGTAAAACGCCTAAAAATACCAAAAATAAAATTTTGTCGATTCGGAAGGGTGAAAATATTTTCCTCGGCCGTATTTGACGTCCAGGACAAAGATTAGGCGACTCTGAGTCGGGTCCGCGCCAGTCGAAAATTTGCGACTTGCGAGGATTTCTCGTTTTATAAGCGTAAAATGCCCAAAAATGCAAAAAATGCAATTTTGTCGTTTCGGAAGGGTGACAACATTTTCTTAGGTTGTATTTTACGTCCAGGACAAAAATTAGGCGATTCCGAGCCGGGTCCGTCTCGGCTGAAAATTTGCGACTCACGCGGATTTCTCGTTTTACGAGCGTAAAATGCCCAAAATGCAAAAAATGAAATTTTTTCGTTATAGAATGATGACAACGTTTACTTAGGTCGTATTTGACGTCCAGGACAAATATTAGCCAATTCCGAGCCAGGTCCATCCTGGCCGAAAATTTGTCCCGCGCAGATTTCTGGTTTTATGGCCATAAAATGATCAAAAAAGACCAAGACTGAAATTTTATTGTTTCGGAAGGATGACAATATTTTTTTGGCCGTATTTGACGTCCAGGACAAATAATAGTCGATTACGAGTCGAGTCCCTCCCAGCCGAAAATTTGCGACTCTCGCGGATTTCTAGTTTTATGAGCGTAAAAGGCCATGAAAATGCAATTTTGTCCTTTCGGAAGGGTGAAAATATTTTTATGGGCTGTATTTGACGTCCAGGACAAGTATGATGTGATTTCTGATTTTATTGCCGTAAAATTTCGAAAAAATATAAAAAAATGCAATTTTATCATTTCGAAAAGGTGACATTATTTTCTTGGGCTGTATTTGAACTCCAGGGCAAATATTAGGCGAATCCGATCCGGGCCCGTCCCGACCGTAAATTTGCGACCCGCGCGGATTTCTTATATTATTGTCGTAAAATGCCCAAAAATACCAATAATGCAATTTTGTTATTTCTGATGGGTGACAATATTTTTGGGCCCTATTTGTCGTCCAATTCAAATATTCGGCGATTTCGAGACGGGTCCGTCCTAGCCGAAAATTTGCGACACGTGCGAATTTTTTATTATATGGCCGTAAAATGCCCAAAATATACCAACAGTGCAATTTTGTCGTTTCGGAAGGTTGGAAATATTTTTTTAAGCCGTATTTGATGTCAAGGACAAATATTAGGCGATTCCAAGCCGTGTCCATCCCGGCCAAAAATTTACGACTCGTGCAGATTTCTGGTTTTATGCCCGTAAAATGCCCAAAAATACAAAATATGTAATTTTGCCGTTTCGGAAATGTGACAACGTTTTCTTAGGCCTTATTTGACGTCCAGGACAAATATTAGGCGATCCCGAGCCGGGTCCGTCCCGTCCAAAAATTTGCAACTCGCGCGGATTTCTGGTTTTATGGCCGTAAAATGCCCAAAAAATACCACAAATGTAATTTTGTCGTTTTCAAAGGGTGTCAACGTTTTGTTAGGCCGTATTAGATGTCCATGACAAATATTAGGCGATTCCGATTCGGGTCTGTCCCGGCCGATAATTTGCGACCCGCACAGATTTTTGGTTTTATGGCCGTAAAAATGCCCAAATATACCAAAAATGCAATTTTATCGTTTCAAAAGGGTGACAATGTTTTTTGTGACTTATTTGACGTCCAGGACAAATATAAGGCGATTCCGAGCTGAGTCTGTCCCGACCGAAAATTTACGACTCGCATGAATTTCTGGTTTTACAATCCAGGACAAATATTAGGCGATTCCGAGCTGGATCCGTCCCGACCAAAAATTTGCGACCTGCGCGGATATCTAGTTTTATGGCCGTAAAATGCCCAAAAATACCAAAATGCAATTTATCGTTTCGGAAGGGTGACAATGTTTTCTTAGGCCACATTTGAGGTCCAAGACAAATATTAGGAAATTCCGTGTACGTCCCGACCGAAAATATGCGACTCATGCGGATATGTAGTTTTATGAACGTAAAATGCCCAAAAATACAATTTTATCGTTTTGGAAGGGTGAAAACATTTTCATAGGCGGTATTTGAAGTTGGGGACAAATATGAGGCGATTCCGAACCGGGTCCGTCCCGGCCAAAAATTTACAACTCAATGCCCAAAAATACCAAAAATATTTTATGGCCGTAAAATGCCCAAATATACCAAAAACGTAATTTTGTCATATTAGAAAGGTGACAACGTTTTCTTAGGCCGTATTTGACGTCACGGACAAATATTAGCTATTCCAAGCCGGGTCCGTCCTGGCCGAAAATTTGCAACCCGCGTGAATTTCAAGTTTTATGGCCGTAAAATTCCCAAAAATACAGCCAATGCAATTTTGTCTTTTCAAAGGGTGGAATTCTTATTTTAGGCCGTATTTGACATCTACGACAAATATTAGGAGATTCCGATCCGAGTCGGTCCCTGACGAAAATTTGCAATCGTGCGGATTTCTGGTTTTATGGATTTAAATGCCCCAAAAATATCAAAAGTGTAATTTTGTTGTTTCGGAAGGGTGAAAACGTTTTCTTAGGCCGTATTTGACGTCCAAAACAAATATCAACCGATTCCGAGTGGGGTCCCTCCCTGCCGATAATTTGCGACCCGTGCGGATTTCTGGTTTTATGACCGAAAAATGCCCAAAAAATACCAACAATGAAATTTTGTTATTTCGGAAGGGTGACAATATTTTATTGGGCCATATTTGACGTCCAGAACAAATATTTGGCGATTCCGAGCCGGGTCCGTCCCGACCAAAAAATTGCGACTTGGCGGGTTTCTCGTTTTATGGCAGTTAAAATGCCCAAAAAATAGCAAAAATAAAAGTTTGTCGTTTTGCAAAGGTGACAACGTCTTCTTAGGCAGTATTTAACTTCATGGACAAATATTAGGCGATTCCGAGCCAGGTTAGTCCTGGCCGAATATTTGCGACCCGCACGGATTCCAAGTTTTATGGTCGTAAAATGCCAAAAAAATACCACCAATGCAAATTTGTCGTTTTCGAAGGGTGGCAATATTTTTTAGGCCGTATTTGACATCCAGGACAATTTGCTGCCATAAAATGCCTAAAAAGTACCAAAAATGCAATTTTGTCATTTCAGAAGGGTGACAACATTTTCTTAGGCCGTATTTAACGTCCAAGATAAATATTAGGCGATTCCGATCCGGGTCCGTCCCGGCCGAAAATTTGCGACCCGCGTGGATTTATGGTTTTATGGCCGTAAAATGCCAAAAAATACAAAATGCAATTTTATCGTTTCAGAAAGGTGAAAATATTTTTTGGGCCTTACTTGAGGTCCAGGACACATATAAGGTAATTCCGATCCGAGTCCGTCCCGGCCGAAAATTTGAGACTCGTGCGGATTTCTGGCTTTCTGGCCGTAAAATGCCCAAAAAATACCAGAAATGCAATTTTGTCGTTTCATAAGGGCGACAATATTTTCTTGAGCCTTATTTGACGTCCAGGACAAATATTAGGAGGTTCTCAGCCAAGTCCTTCCCGACCGAAAAATTTGCGACCCGCGCGGATTTCTGGTTTTATGGTTGTAAAATGCATAAAAATACCAAAAATGCAATTTTATCGTTTCGGAAGGGTGAAAATATTTTTTTGGGCCGTATTTGACGTCCGGGAAAATTATTAGGCGATTCCGAGCCAGGTTTGTCCCGACCGATAACTTGCGACCCGCGCGGATTTCTGATTTTATGGCCGTAAAATATCCTAAAATACTAAGAATGCAATTTTGTCATTTCAGAAGGGTGACAATATTTTTTTGGGCCGTATTTGACAACGAGGACAAATAATCGGCGATTCCGAGCTGGGTCCCTCATGGCCGAAAATTTTCGACTCGCGTGGATTTCTGGTTTTATGAGCGTAAAATTCCCAAGAAAATGCCATAAATATAATTTTGTCGGTTCTGAAGGATGATAATATTCATTGGGCCGTATTTGACGTCCAAGAAAAATATGAGGCGATTCTAAGCAGAATCCGTCCCGGCCGAAAATTTACGACTCGCGCGGATTTCTGGTTTTATTGCCAATTAAATAGCCAAAAAGTACCAAAAATACAATTTTGTCATTTCAGAAGGGTGACATTATTTTTTAGGGCCGTATTTGACATCTAGGAAAAATATTAGGCAATTCTGAGCCGGGTCCGTCCACGCCAAAAATTTGTGACCAGCGCGGACTTCTGATATCTTGGCCTTAAAATGCCCAAAAAATACCAATAATGCAATTTTATTATTTCGGATGGGTGAAAATATTTTTTTGGGCCATATTTGTCGTCCAGGAAAAATATTCGGCGACCTTGAGCCGGATCCGTCCCGGCTGAAAATTTGCGACTCGTGCGAATTTCTAATTATATATATGTAAAAAGCCCAAAAAAATAAGCTGTATTTGATGTCCACGACAAATACTAGGCGATTCCAAGCCGGGTCTATCCCGGTGAAAATTTTGCGATTCGCGCGTATTTCTGATTTTATGCCCGTAAAATGCCCAAAAATACCAAAAATGCCATTTTGTCGTTTTGGAAAGGTGACAACGTTTTCTTTGGCCGTATTTGACGTCGAGCACAAATATTAGGCGATTCCTAGCCGGGTCCATCCCAACTAAAAATTTGCGACTCGCATGGATTTCTGGATTTATGGCCGTAAAACGCCCAAAAAATACCAAAATGCATTTTTGTCGTCTTGGAAAGGTGACAACGTTTTCTTAGACCATTTTTGACGTCCTGAACAAATACTAGGCGATTCTGAGCCGGGTCCGTCCTGTCCGGAAATTTGCAAACCGTGCGGATTTCAGCTTTTATGGCTGTAAAATGCCCAAAAAATATCAACAATGCAATTTATCATTTTCAAAGGGTGGCAATGTTTTTAGGCCGTATTTGACATCTAGTATAAATATTAGGCAATTTCGAGTCGGGTCCGTCCCGGTCGAAAATTTGCGATCGCGCGAATTTTTAGTTTTATGGCCGAAAAACGCCCAAAAATACCAAAAATGTAATTTTGTCGTTTCGAAAGGGTGGCAACGTTTTCTTAGGCCGTATTTGACGTCTAGGACAAATAATAGGCGATTTCAGCAGGGTCCATCCCGACTGACAATTTGCGGCCCGCTGCCGTAAAATGCTCAAAAATACAAAAAATGCAATTTTATCGTTTTGGAAGGATGACAATATTTTTTGGGTTGTATTTGACGTCCAGGACAAATATTAGGCGATTGCGAGCCGGATTCGTCACGACCGATTCGCTCAGATTTCTCAAGCCCGTAAAATGCCCAAAAAATATCAAAATTAAAATTCTGTTGTATCAGAAGGGTGAAAATGCTTTCTTAGGAATTACTTGACGTCCAGAACAAATATTATGCAATTCGGAGCCGGTTTCGTCCCGCCGAAAATTTGCGACCTTGGAGTATTATTGGTTTTATGGCCGTACAATGCCCAAAAAATACAAAAAATGCAATTTGATCATTTCAAAAGGGTGAAAAAGTTTTCATTGGCCGTATTTGATGTCCACGACAAATATTAGGCGATTCTGAGTCAGGTCCGTCCGAGCCGAAAATTTGCAACTCGCGCTGATTTTTGGATTTATGGCCATAAAATGCCAAAAAAATATCAAAGATGCAATTTGGTCATTTCGGAAGGGTAAAAATATTTTCTTAGGCCTTATTTGACGTCCAGCACAAATATTAGGCGATTCCGAGCCGAGTACGTCCCGACTAAAAATTTGCGGCTCGCGCGGATTTCTAATGGTCGTAAAATTCCCAAAAAATATCAAAAATGAAACTTTATCGTTTCAGAATGGTGAAACCATTTTCTTACGCATTATTTGACGTCCAGGACAAATATTAGGCAATTCCAAGCCGATTCCGTCCCGGCCAAAAATTTGCGACCCGCGAGGATTACTGGTTTTATGGTCGTAAAATGTCAAACAAATACCAAAAATGCAAATTGGTCGTTTCAAAAGGGGTGAAAACGTTTTCATAGGCCGTATTTGACGTCTAGGACAAATATTTGGGGTTTTCAAGCCGGGACAGACCCTGCCGAAAATTTGCAACTTGCGCGAATTTCTGGTTTTATAGCCGTAAAATGCCTAACAATAACAAAAATAAAATTGTAATTTCGGAAGGGTGAAAATACTTTCTTAGATTGTATTTGACGTCCAGGACAAATATTAGGCGATTCTGAGTCGGGTCCGTCCCGGTCCAAAATTTGCGACTTGCGCGGATTTCTAGTTTTATGAGCGTAAAATACCCAAAAAATGCAAAAAAATGCAATTTTGTCATTTCGGAGGGTGAAAATGTTTTCTTAGGTCGTATTTGAAGTCTGAACAAATATTATGCGATTCCGAGCTGTGTCCATCCCAGCTGAAAATTTTTGACTCGCGCGAATTTCTCGTTTTACAAGCGTAAAATTCCCAAAAATGCAATTTTGTCATTTTGGAAGGGTGATAACATTTTCTTAGGCCGTATTTGACGTTCAGGACAAATATTAGGCGATTCCGAGCCAGGTCCATCCTGGCCGAAAATTTGCGACCCGCGCAAATTTCTGGTTTTTTGGACGTAAAATGCCCAAAAATACCAATAATGCAATTTTATCGTTTCGGAAGCGTGAAAAATTTTTTGGGCCGTATTTATGTCCAACAAAACTATTAGGCAATTCCTAGCCGGGTCCGTCCCGGCTGATAATTTGCGACCTACGCGGATTTCTGGTTTTATGGCCGTAAAATTCCCAAAAAATACCAGGAATGAAATGTTGTTGTTTCGGAAGGGTGAAAATATTTTTTGGGCCGTATTTGACGTCTGGGACAAATAATAAGTGATTACGAGCCGAGTCCCTCCCGTCCGAAAATTTGCGACTCTTGCGAATTTCAAGTTTTATGAGCGTAAAATGCCCAAAAATGCAATTTTATTTTTTTGGAAAGGTGAAATTTTTTTGGTCGTATTTGACGTCCAGAACATATATGATGCGATTTCGAGCCGAGTTCGTGCATACCGAAAATTTGCGACTTGCGTGGACTTCTTGTTTTATTGCCGTAAAATGCCCAAAATACATCAAAAATGCAATTTTTTTCATTTCGGAAGGCTGACATTCTTTTTGGGGCTGTATTTGAACTCCTGGGCAAATATTAGGCGAATCCTGGTCCGTCTCGGCCGTAATTTTCGACCCGCGCGAATTTATGAAATTACTGCCATAAAATGCCGAATCTGAAGGCGAATCCGAAGGGTCACAATATTTTTGTGGGCCTTATTTGTCGTCCAGGACAAATATTCAGCGATTTCGAGCCGGGTCCCTCTCAGCCGAAAATTTGTGACATGTGCAAATTTTTGAATTTTATCGACGTAACGTGCCCAAAAAATACCAACAATGCAATTTTGTCGTTCCGGAAGGGTGGATATATTTTTTTAAGCCATATTTGATGTCCAGGATAAATATTAGGCGATTCCAAGCCAGGTCTGTCCCGGCCAAAAATCTGCGACTCGTGCGGATTTCTGGTTTTATGACCGTAAAATGCCCAAAAAATACCACCAATGCAATTTTGACATTTTTGAAGGGTTGCAATGTTTTCATGCCGTATTTGACGTCCAGGACAAATATTAGGTGATTACGAGTCGGGTCCGTCCTGGCCGAGAATTTGTGATCACGAAGATTTTTGGTTTTATGGCCTGAAAATGCTCAAAAAATACAAAAATTGCAATTTTATAATTTTGGAAGGGTGACAACGTTTTATTAGGCCGTATTTGATGTCCAAGACAAATATTAGGCGATTCCGATCCAGTTTTGTCCCGGTCGATAATTTGCGACCCGCGCAGATTTCTGGTTGTATGGTCGTAAAATGCCCAAAAAATACCAAAAATGCAGTTTTATCCTTTCAAAAGGGTGACAATGTTTTTTGGGCTTATTTGATGTCCAAGATAAATATGAGGCAAATCCGAGCCGAGTCCGTCCCGGCCGAAAATTTGGGACTCGCGCGAATTTCTTGTTTTATGGTCATAAAATGCCCTAAAAATACCAAAAATGTAATTTTATCGCTTTGGAAGGGTGAAAACATTTCTTTGGCCGTATTTGATGTCCAAGACAAATATTAGGCGTTTCCGAGCTGGATCTGTCCCGACCAAAAATTTTCCAACTTGCGCGGATATCTAGTTTTAAGGCCGTAAAATGCCCAAAAAATACCAAAATATAATTTTTTCATTTCGGAAGGGTGAAAATGTTTTCCTAGACCGTATTTGGGGTCCAAGACAAATATTAGGCGATTCTATGCCAGGTCTGTCCCGACCGGAAAATATGCGACTCGCGCGGATATCCAATTTTATGAGCGTAAAATGCCAGAAAAAATACAATTTTGTTGTTTCGGAAGGGTGACAATATTTTCTTAGGCCGTATTTGACGTTAGGGAGAAATCTGAGGTGATTCCGAGTTAGGTCCATCTCGGGCGAAATATTGCAACTCGCGCGAATTTCAGGTTTTATGGCCGTAAAATGCCCCAAAAATACCACCAATGCAATTTTGTCGTTTTCAAAGGGTGGAAATGTTATGTTAGGCCGTATTTGACGTCCAGGACAAATATTAGGCTATTCCAAGCTGGGTCTGTCCCGGCCGAAAATTTGCAATCGCGCGGATTTTGGGTTTTATGGCCATAAAATGCAAAAAAAATACCAAAAAAGGAATTTTTTTATTTTGGAAGGGTGAAACGTTTTCTTAGGCCGTATTTGAAGTGCAGGACAAATATCAAGCGATTCCGAGCAGGGTCCGTCCCGGCCGATAATTTGTGGCTCGCGCGAATTTCTCGTTTTATGGCCGTAAAATGCCCAAAAAATACCAATACTGAAATTTTGTTATTTCGGAAGGGGTGAAAATATTTATTTGGCCATATTTGACGTCCAGGACAAATATTAGGCGATTCCGAGTCAGGTCCGTCCCGACCAAAAATTTGTGACTCGCGCAGATTTCTGGATTTATGGTCGTAAAATGCCCAAATAATACCAATAATATAATTTTGTCATTTTACAAAGGTGAAATCGTTTTCTTAGGCCGTATTTGACATCTTGGACATATGATAGGCGATTCCGAGCTTGGTCCGTCCCGGCCGAAAATTTGCGACTCGCGCGGATTTCAGGTTTTATGGCCGAAAAATGCTTAGAAAAAACCACCGATGCTTTTTTGTCGCTTTCGAAAGGTGGCACTATTTTTAGGATGTATTTGACATCCAGGACAAATATTAGGCGATTCTGAGCCGGGTTTGTCCAGTTTGAAAATTTGCGATCGCACGGATTTCACATTTTATGGCCTTAAAAATGCCCAAAAAATATCAAAAATGCAATTTTTTCATTTCGGAAGGGTGACAACATTTTCTTAGGCCGTATTTGACGTCCAGGACAAATATAAGGGGATTCTGATCCGGGTCCGTCCCGCCGAAAATTTGCGAACTGCGCGGATTTCTAGTTTTATGGCCGTAAAATGCCCAAAAATATCGAAAATGCAATTTAATCATTTCGGAAAGGTGACAATGTTTTTTGGGCTGTATTTGACGTCCAAGAAAAATATTAGGCGATTCCGAGCCGGGTCCATCCCGGCCGATAATTTTCGACTCGCGCGAATTTCTTGTTTTATGTTCGTAAAATGCCCAAAAACACCAAGACTTCACTTTTGTCATTTCAGAAGGGTGACAAAATTTTTTGGGCCGTATTTGACGTCCTGGAAAAATATTAAGCGATTCTGAGTCGGGTCCGTCCCGGCGAAAATTTGCACCCGCGCGGAATTCAGGTTTTATGGTCGTAAAATGCCCAAAAAATAACACCAATGCAATTTTATCATTTTCGAAGGGTGGAAATATTTTTTAGGCCGTATTTGACATTCGCCACAAATATTAGGCGATTCCGATCCGGGTCCGTCCCATTTGAAAATTTGCGATCTCGCGGATTTCTCGTTTTATGGCCTTAAAATGCCCAAAAAATACCAAAAAAGCAATTTTGCCATTACGGGAGGGTGAGAACGTGCCTATGCCGTATTTGACGTCCAGGACAAATATTAGGCGATTCCGATCTAGGTCCGTCCCGGCCGAAAATTTGTGACCCGCGCGGATTTCTAGTTTTATGGGCGTAAAATTTCAAAAAAAACAAAATGCAATTTTGTCGTTTCAGAAAGATGACAATGTTTTTTGGGCCTTACTTGACATCCATGAGGCATATGAGGTTATTCTTAGCCGAGTCCGTCCCGGCCGAAAATTTGCGACTCGCGTGGATTTCTGGTTTTATGGCACGTAAAATGCCCAAAAATACCAGAAATGCAATTTTATCGTTTCGAAAGGGTGACAATCTTTTTTTGGGCCATATTTGACTTCCAGGAAAAATGTTATGCGATTTTGAGACGGGTCCGTCCCGGTCGATAATTTGCGCCCCGCGCGGATTTCTGGTTTTATGGCCGTAAAATGCCAAAAAATACCAAGAATGCAATTTTGTAGTTTCGGAAGGGTGACAATATGTTTTTGGGCTATATTTGAAGTTCTGGAAAAATATTAGGCGATTCCGAGCCGGGTTTGTCCTGGCCGAAAATTTATGACCCGCGGGAATTTCAGGTTTTAAGGCCGTAAAATGCCCAAAAAATACCACCAATGCAATTTTGTCATTTTCGAAGGGTGGTAATATTTTATTAGGCCGTATTTGAAATCCTGGATAAATATTTGGCGATTCCGAGCCGAGTCTGTCCCGTTTGAAAATTTGCGATGTCGCGGATTTTTGGTTTTATGGCCTTCAAATACCCAAAAAATACCAAAAATGCAATTTTGTCATTTCGGAAAGGTAAAAAGGTTTTCTTAGGCTGTATTTTATTTCCAGGACAAATATTAAGTGATTCCGATCCGTGTTCGTCCCCGCCGAAAATTTTGCGACCCCCCCCGGATTTCTGGATTAATGGCCATAAAATGCTAAAAAATACAAAATGTAATTTTGTCATTTCAGATAGGTGACAATGTTTTATTGGGCCGTACTTGACGTCTAGGACACATATGAGGTCATTCTGAGCCGAGTCTGTCTAGGTCGAAAATTTGCAGCTCGCACGGATTTCTGGCTTTATGGTCGTAAAATTCCCGAAAAAATATCAGAAATGCAATATTATCGTTCCGGATGGGAGACTATGTTTTTTTGGGCCGTATTTGACATCCAGGAAAAATGTTAGGCGATTCCGAGACGGGTCCGTCCCGGTTGATAATTTAGGCCCTGCGCGGTTTTCTTGTTTTATGGCCGTAAAATTCCAAAAAAATACCAAGAATGCAATATTGTAGTTTCGGAAGGGTGAAAATATTCTTTTGGGCCGCATTTGACATCCAAGGCAAATATTAGTCGATTCCGAGCCTGGTTCGTCCCGACCGAAAATTTACGACCCGCGAGAATTTCAGGTTTTATGGCCGTATAATGCCCCAAAAATACCACCAATATAATTTTGTCGTTTTCGAAGGGTGAAAATATTTTTTAGGCCGTATTTGACATCCTAGACATATATTAGGCGATTCTGAACCGGGTCCGTCCCGTTTGAAAATTTGCGATCTAGCGGATTTTTTGTTTTATGGCCTTCAAATGCCCAAAAATACCAAAAATGCAATTTTGTCATTTCGGAAGGGTGGCAACGTTTTCTTAGGCCGTATTTGACGTCCAGGACAAATATTAGGCGAGTCTGATCCGGGCCCGTCCTGGCCGAAAATTTGCGACCCCCACAGAATTCTTATTTTATGGCCGTAAAATGCCAAAAAATACAAAGTACCTTTTTGTCATTTCACATAGGTGACAATGTTTCTTTGGGCCTTACTTAATGTCTAGGACACAGATGAGGTCATTCCGAGCCGAGTCCGTTCAGGCCGAAAATTTGCAACTCGCGCAAATTTCTGGTTTTATGACCGTAAAATGCCCAAAAAATACCTGAAATGCAATTTTGTTGTTTCGAAAGGGTGACAATGTTTTTTTGGGCCTCATTTGACGATCAGGACAAATATTAGGCGACATTGAGCCAGGTCCGTCCCGGCCGAAAATTTGCGACCCGCGCGGATTTCTGGTTTAATGGCCGCAAAATGCCCAAAAATACCAAAAATGCAATTTTATCGTTTCATAAGGGTGATAATTCTTTTTTGGGAAGTATTTGACGTCCAGCAAAAATTACAGGTGATTCCGAGCCGAGTTCGTCCCGGTCGATAATTTGCGACCCGCGCGGATTTCTGGTTTTATTGCCGTAAAATGCTTAATAAATACCACCAATGCAATTTTTTCGTTTTCGAAGGGTGGAAATACTTTTTAGGTTGTATTTGAAAACCAGGACAAATATTAGGCGATTCCGAGCAGAATCTGTCCCGGCCGAAAATTTGCGACTCGCGTAGATTTATGGTATTATTGCCATATAATGCCCTAAAATTAAAAAAATACAATTTTGTCATTTTGGAAGGGTGACATTATGTTTTTTGGGCCGTATTTGACATTCAAGGCAAATATTAGGCGATTCCAAGCCAGGTCCGTCCCGGCCGAAAATTTGCGACCCGTGCGAATTTCAGGTTTTATGGTCGTAAAATGGTCAAAAAATACCACCAATGCAATTTTGCCATTTTCGAATGGTGGCAATGTTTATTAGGCCGTATTTGACGTCCATGACAAATATTAGGCGATTTCGAGTCGGGTCCGTCCCGATCGAAAATTTGCGATTACGCGCAAATTTCTGATATTATGGCCGTAAAATAATCCAAAATACCAAAAATACAATTTTATTGTTTCGGAAGGGTGACAATATTTTTGTGGCTGTATTTGTCGTCCAGGAAAAATATTAGAAAATTGCGAGTCGTATTCGTACCGGCCAAAAATTTGCTATTCGCGCGGATTTCTAAAGGCCGTAAAACGTCCAAAAATATCAATATTGAACTTTTGTCATTTCACAAGGGTGACAATGCTATCTTTGGCATTATTTGACGTGCAGGACAAATATTAGGCAATTCTGAGCCGGTTCCGTCCCTAACGAAAATTTGCGACCCGTAGGTATTAGAGGTTTTATGATCGTGAAATGCCCAAAAATACCAAAAATGCAATTTGATCATTTCGAAAGGGTGACAACATTTTCATATGTTGTATTTAAAGTAGAGGACAAATATTAGGCGATTCTGAGTCGAGTCCGTCCGAGCCGAAAATTTGCGACTCGCGCGGATTCTTAGGCCGAAAATTTGCGACTCTCACAGATTTCTAATGGCCGCAAAATGCCCAAAAAACACCAAAAATGAAATTTTGTCGTTTCAGAAGGGTGATAATATTTTCTTAGGCATTATTTGACGTCCAGGAAAAATATTAGACAATTCAAAGCCGGTTCCGTCCCGGTCGAAAATTTGTGACCTGCGGGGATTACTGGTTTTATGGTCGTAAAATGCCCAAAAAATACCAAAAATACAATTTGGTCATTTCACAAGGTTGAAAACATTTTCTTAGGCCATATTTGAAGTCCAGGACAAATATTAGGCGATTCCGAAAAGGGACCGTCCCGGCCAAAAATTTGTGAATCGCTCAGATTTCTAGTTTTATGGCTGTAAAATACCCCAAAATACCAAAAATAAAATATGGTCATTTCGGAAGGGTGAAATAGTTATCATAGGCCGCATTTGATGTCCAGGATAAAGATTAGGCGATTTCGAGCCGTGTCCGTTGCGGCCGAATATTTGCGACTCGCGCGGATTTCTAGTTTTATGAGCGTAAATTGCCCAAAAAATTCAACTTTGTCGTTTCGGAAGGGTGAAAACGTTTTCTTAGGCCGTAATTGACATTAGGGAGAAATCTGAGGCGATTCCGAGCCAGGTCCATCCCGGGCGAAAATTTGCAACCCGTGCGATTTCAGGTTAAAGGTCGTAAAATGCCCAAAAAATACCACCAATGCAATTTCATCATTTTCAAAGAGTGGAAATGTTATATTAGGCCGTATTTGACATCCATGACAAATATTAGGCGATTCCGAGCCGGGTCTGTCCCGGCCGAAAATTTGCAATCGCGCGGATTTCGGGTTTTATGGCCTTAATATGCAAAAAAAATACCAAAAATGCAATTTTGTTATTTTGGAAGGATGAAAACATTTTCTTTGACCGTATTTGAAGTCCAGGAAAAATATCAAGCGATTCCGAGCAGGGTCCGTTCCGGCGGATAATTTGCGACTCGCCCGGATTTCTGGTTTTATGACCGTAGAATGCCCAAAAAATACCAAAAATGCAATTTTGTTGTTTCGAAAGGGTGACAATGTTTTTTCGGGCCTCATTTGACGTCCAGGACAAATATTAGGCGACTTTGAGCCAGGTCCGTCCCGGCTGAAAATTTGCGACCCGCGCGAATTTCTGGTTTTATGGCCGTATAATGCCCAAAAATACCAATAATACAATTTTATCATTTTGGAAGGGTGAAAATGTTTTTTGGGCCGTATTTGACGTCCAAGAAAAATATTAGGCGATTTAGAGCCGGGTCCATCCCGGCCGATAATTTTCGACCCGCGCCAATTTCTTGTTTTATGATCGTAAAATGCCCAAAAAATACCAAGAATGCAATTTTGTCATTTCGGAAGGTTGAAAATATTTATTGGGCCGTATTTGACGTCCTGGAAAAATATTAGGGGATTTCGAATCAGGTCCGTCCCGGCCAAAAATTTGCACCCGCGCGGATTTCAGGTTTTATGACTGTAAAATCCCCAAAAAATACCACAAATGCAATTTTGTCGTTTTCAAAGGGTGGCAATATTTACTAGGTCGTATTTGACATCTATCACAAATATTACGCGATTCCGATTCGGGTCCGTCCCGTTTGAAAATTTGCGATCTCGCAGATTTCTGTTTTATGGTCTTAAAATGCCCAAAAAATACCAGAAATGCAATTTTGCCATTATGGAAGGGTGAGAATGTTTTCTTAGGCTGTATTTGACGTCCAGGACAAATACTAGGCGATTCCGATCCAGGTCCGTCCCGGCCGAAAATTTGTGACCTGCGCGGATTTCTGGTTTTATGGCCGTAAAATGCCCAAAAATATACCAGAAATGCAATTTTATCGTTTCGGAAGGGTGACAATGTTTTTTTTTGGGCCGTATTTGACATCCAAGAAAAATATTAGGCGATTCCGAGACGGGTCCGTCTCGGTCGATAATTTGCGTCCCGCGCAGATTTCTTGTTTTATGGCCGTGAAATGCCAAAAAATACCAAGAATGCAATTTTGTAGTTTTGGAAGGGTGACAATATTCTTTTGGGCCGTATTTGACGTCCTGAAAAAATATTAGTCGATTCCGAGACGGGTTAGTCCCGGCAGAAAATTTACGACCCGCGGGAATTTCAGGTTTTATGGCCGTAAGATGCCCCATAAATACCACCAACGAAATTTTGTTGTTTATGAAGGGTGGAAATATTCTTTTAGGCAGTATTTGACATCCTAGATAAATATTAGGCGATTCCGAACCGGGTCCGTCCCGTTTGAAAATTTGCGTTCTCGTAGATTTTTGGTTTTATGGCCTTCAATGCCCAAAAAATACCAAAAATGCAATTTTGTCATTTCGGAAGGGTGACAACATTTTCTTAGGCCGTATTTGACGCGCAGGACAAATATTAGGCAAGTCCGATACGGGTCCGTCCTGGCCGAAAATTTGCGACCCCCACGGATTTCAGGTTGAATGGCCGTAAAATGCCAATAAATATAAAATACAATTTTGTCATTTCAGATAGGTGACAATTGTTTTTTTGGGCCTTACTTGATGTCTAGGATACATTTAAGGTCATTCTGAGCCGAGTCCGTCTAGGCCGAAAATTTAAAACTTGCGCGAATTTCTGGTTTTATGACCGTAAAATGCCCAAAAAATACAAGAAATGTAATTTTGTCGTTTCGAATAGGTGACAACGTTTTTTTGGGCCTCCTTTGACGTACATGACAAATATTAGGCGGTTCTGAGCAAGGTCTGTCCGAGCCGAAAATTTGCGACCCGCGTAGATTTCTGGTTTAATGGCCGTAAAATGCCCAAAAATACCAAAAATGCAATTTTATCGTTTCGTAAGGGTGAAAATGTTTTCTTGGGCCGTATTTGACGTCCAGAAAAAATATCAGGCGATTCCGAGCCGAGTTCGTCGGCCGATTATTTGCGACCCGCGCAGATTTCTGGTTTTATGACCGTAAAATGCCCAAACAATACCACCAATGCAATTTTGTCGTTTTCAAAGGGTGGAAATATTTTTTAGGCCGTATTTGAAAATCAAGACCAATATTAGGCGATTCCGAGCAGAATATGTCCCGGCTGAAAATTTGCGACTCGCGCAGATTTATGGAATTATTGCCATAAAATACCCAAAAAATAAAAAAAATATAATTTGTCATTTTGGAAGGGTGACATTATGTTTTTGGGCCGTATTTGACCTCTAAGGCAAATATTAGGCGATTCCGAGCCAGGTCCGTCCCGGCCGAAAATTTGCGACCCGTGCGGATTTCAGGTTTTATGGCCGTAAAATGCCCAAAAAATACCACCAATGAAATTTTGTTATTTTTGAATGGTGGCAATATTGTTTTGGCCGTATTTGATGTCCAGGACAAATATTAGGTGATTTCGAGTCGGGTTTGTCCCAGTCGAAAATTTGCGATTGCGCGAATTTCTCATTTATGGCCTTAAAATGCCCGAAAAATACCAAAAATGCAATTTTGTCGTTTCGGAAGGGTGACAATGTTTCTTAGGCCGTATTTGATGTCTAGGACAAATATTAGGCGATTCAAGCAGTGTCCATCAGGACCGATAATTTGCGACCCGCGCGGATTTATGATATTATGGCCGTAAAAAAACCCAAAATACCAAACATACAATTTTATCGTTTTCGGAAGGCTGACAAAATTTTTGGGGCTGTATTTGTCGTCCAGGAAAAATAGTAGGAAATTGCGAGCCGGATTCGTCCCTGCCAAAAATTTGCGATTCGCGCGGATTTCGAATGGCCGTACAATGCCCAAAAAATATCAAAATTGAAATTTTGTCGTTTCAAAAGGGTGACAACGCTTTCTTAGGCATTATTTGACGTCTAGGACAAATATTAGGCAATTCTGAGCCGGTTCCATCCCTGCCGAAAATTTGTGACCCGCGGGTGTTGCATGTTTTATGATCGTGAAATGCCAAAAAAAATCCAAAAGGGCAATTTGATCATTTTGGAAGGGTGACAATATTTTCATAGGCCGTATTTAAAGTAGAGGACAAATATTATGTGATTCTTAGTCGGGTCCGTCCGAGCCGACTTGCGAAGATTTTTGGATTTATGGCCTCAAAATGCCCAAAAAATACCAAAAATGCTATTTGGTCGTTTTGAAAGGGTGAAAACGTTTTCTTAGGCCGAAAATTTGCGACTCTCGCGGATTTCTAATGACCGTAAAATGCCCAAAAAACACCAAAAATGAAATTTTGTCGTTTCAGAAGGGTGACAATATTTTCTTAGGCATTATTTAACGTCCAGGACAAATAATAGGCAATTCAAAGCCGGTTCCGTCCGGGTCGAAAATTTGCGACATGCTGGGATTACTGGTTTTATGGTCGCAAAAATGCCCAATAAATACCAAAAATACAATTTGGTCGTTTCACAAGGGTGAAAACATTTTCATAGGCCGTATTTGAAGTCCAAGACAAATATTAGGCGATTACGAGGAGGGCCCGTCCCGGTCGAAAATTTGTGAATCGCTCGGATTTCTAGTTTTATGGTTGTAAAATTCCCCAAAATACAAAAAATAAAATTTTGTCCTTTCGGAAGGGTGAAATAGTTTTCATAGGCCGCATTTGATGTCCAGGATAAATATTAGGCGATTTCGAGCCGTGTCCCTCGAGGCCAAATATTTGCGACTCGCGCGGATTTCTAGTTATATGAGCGTAAAATGCCCAAAAAATGCAACTTTGTCGTTTCGGAAGGGTGAAAACGTTTTCTTAGGCCGTATTTGACGTCCAGGAATAATATGCGGTGATTCCGAGTCGGTTTTGTCCCGGGAGAAAATTTGCATCTCGCTCAAATTTCTGATTTTATGGCCGTAAAATGCCCAAAAAATATCAAAAATGCAATTTCGTCATTTCGTAAGGTTGACAATGTTTTTTCGGGCTGTATTTGACGTACAAGACAAACATTGGGCGATTCTTAGCGGGTTCGTCTCGGCCGAAAATTTGCGACTCGCGAAATTTTCTATTTTATGGCCGTAAAATGCCTAAAAAATACCAAAAATGCAATTTGGTCGTTTCTGAAGGGTAAAGTGGTTTTTTCGACTTATTGTACATCTAGACAAATATTAGGCGATTCCGAGCCGACTTTGTGCCGGCCAAAAATTTGCGAGTCACGCGGATTTCTAATGGCCGTAAAATACCCAGAAAATACCAAAAATTAAATTTTATCGTTTTCGAAGGGTGACAACATTTTCTTAGGCATTATTTAACGTCCAGGACAAATATTGGGCAATTTCGATCCGGTTCCGTCCTGGCCGATAATTTGCGACCTGCGAGGATTACTGGTTTTATCGTTGTAAAATGCCCAATAAATAGGAAAATACAATTTGTTTGTTTCGGAAGGGTGACAACGTTTTCTTAGGTCGTATTTGACGCTCAGGACAAATATGAGGCGATTCTGAGTCGGTTCCTTCCTGGCAGAAAATTTGCAACTCGTTCAAATCTTTGGTTTTATGACCGTAAAATACCCAAAATATACCAACAATGCAATTTTGTCATTTTGGAAGGGTGAAAATTTTTTTTGGCCCGTATTTAATGTCCAGGATAAATATTAGGCGATTTCGAGCCGGGTCCGTCCCGGCCAAAAATTTGCAACTCGCGTGGATTTCTTATGGCCTTAAAATGCCCAAAAATATCAAAAATACAATTTTGTCATTTCGGAAGGGTGAAAACATTTTATTTGGCCACATTTGACGCAAAGGACAAATATTAGGCGATTCCGATCCGGTCTATCCTGGCCGAAATTTTTTGACGTCCATCACAAATATTAGGCGATTCTAAGTCGAGTACGTCCTGACTAAAAATTTGCGACTCGCGCAGATTTCTAATGGTCTTAAAATGCCCAAAAAATATCAAAAATAAAAGTTTATCAATTTCAGAAGGGTGAAAACGTTTTCTTACGCATTATTTGACGTCTAGGACAAATATTCGGCAATTTCGAGCCAGTTCCGTCCCGACCGAAAATTTGCAACCCAAAGGTTTTATGGTCGTAAAATACCCAAAAAATACAAAAAATGCAATTTGGTCGTTTCGGAAGGGTGACAACGTTTCCATAGGCCGTATTTGACGTCTAGGACAAATATTTGGAATTTTCAAGCCGGGATCGTCCCAACCAAAAATTTGCAACTCGCGAGGATTTCTTATTTTATGGTCATAAAATGCCAAAAGAATACCAAAAATAAAATTTTATCATTTCGTAAGGGTGAAAATAGTTTCTTAGGCCATATTTGACGTCCAGGACAAATATATGGCGATTCTGAGTCGGGTTCGTCCCGGTCGAAAATTTGCGACCCTCGCGAAATTTAGGTTTTATGGCCGTAAAATGCCCAAAAAATACCACGAATGCAATTTTATCATTTCGAAGGGTGGATAGGGTTTTTAAGGCCATATTTGACGTCCAGGAAAAATATTAGGTGATTCTGAGTCGGGTCCATCCCGGTCGAAAATTTGCGATCGCGCGAATTTCTTGTTTTATGGCCTTAAAATGCCCACAAAATACCAAAAATGCAATTTTGTCGTTTCAGAAGGGTGAAAACGTTTTCTTAGGCTGTATTTGACGTCTAGGACAAACATTACGCGATTCCAGTAGGGTCCATCTCGGCCGATAATTTGCCACCAGCGCAGATTTCTGATTTTATAGCAGTAAAATGCCCAAAACAAAAAATGTTATTTTATTGTTTCGGCAAGGTGACAATATTTTTCTGCTGTATTTGACGTCCAGGACAAATATTAGGTGATTGCGAGCCGGATCCATCCCCGATCGAAAATTTGCGATTGGCGAGGATTTCTAATGGCCGTAAAATGCCCAAAAAATATCAAAATTGAAATTTTATCGTTTCAGAAGGGTGAAAATGCTTTCTTAGGCATTATTTGACGTCCAGGACAAATATTAGGCAATTCTGAGATGGTTCCGTCTAGGCCGAAAATTTGCGACTCACGGGTATTACTGGTTTTATGGTCGTAAAATGCTAAAAAAATACCAAAAATGCAATTTGATCATTCCGGAAGGGTGAAAACGTTTTCATGGGCTGTATTTGATGTCCATGACAAATATTAGGCGATTCTGAGTCGGGTCCGTCCGAGCCGAAAATTTGCGACTCACGCAGATTTTTGGATTTATGGCCGTTAAATGCCCAAAAATACCAAAAATGCAATTTGGTCGTTTCGGAAGGGTGAAAATGTTTTCTTACGACTTATTTGATGTCTTGGACTAATATTAGGCGATTCCGAGCCGGGTCTGTCCCGACCGAAAATTTGCGACTCTCGCAGATTTTTAATGGCCGTAAAATACCCAAAAAATACCAAAGATGAAATTTTGTAGTTTCAGAAGGGTGATAATATTTTCATGGGCATTATTTGATGTCTAGGACAAATATTAGGCATTTCTGAGCCGGTTCCGTCCAGGCCGAAAATTTGCGACCTGCGGGAATTACTGGTTATGGTCGTAAAATGCCCAAAAAATACCAAAAATACAATTTGGTCGTTTGCAAGGGTGAAAATGTTTTCTTAGGCCGTACTTGAAGTACAGGAAAAATATTAGGCGATTCCGAGGAGGGCACGTCTCGGTTGAAAATATGTGAATCACTCGGATTTCTGGTTTATGGTTTAAAAATGCCAAAAAATACCAAAACTAAAATCTTAGTATTTCGGAAGGGTGAAATAGTTTTCTCAGTCCGTATTTGACTTCCAGGATAAATATTAGGCAATTCCGACCCGTGTCCATCTCGGCTGAAAATTTGCGACTCACGCGTTTTTCTAGTTTTACGAGCGTAAAATGCTCAAAAATGCAAAAATTCAATATGGTGGTTTCTGAAGGGTGAAAACGTTTTCTTAGGCCGTATTTGACATCCAGGACAAAGATGAGGCGATTCCGAGTCGGTTTCGTCCCGGGAGAAATTTTGCATCTCGTTCAAATTTCTGGTTTTATGGCCGTAAAATGCCCAAAAATATAAAAAATGCAATTTCGTCATTTAGGAAGGGTGAAAATATTTGTTTGGGCAATATTTGACGTCCAGGACAAATATTAGGCGATACCGAGCAGGGTCTGTCTCTGCCGAAAATTTGGATCTCGCGCGAATTTCTGATTTTATGGCTGTAAATTGCCCAAAAAATACCAATAATGCAATTTGCTCGTTTCAGAAGGGTGAACACGTTTTTTAGGACTTATTTGACCTCTAGACCAATATTAGGCGATTCCGAGTCGGCTCTGTCCCGGGCGAAAATTTGCGAGTCGCGCGGATTTCTAATGGTCGTAAAATACCCAAAAATACGAAGAATAAAATTTTGCTGTTTCAGAAGGCCGACAAGGTTTTCTTAGGCATTATTTAACGTCCAGGATAAATATTAGGCAATTCCGAGCCGGTTTCGTCTCAGTCGAAAATTTGCGACCCACGGGGATTACTGGTTTTATGGTCGTAAAATGCCCAAAAAATATCAAATATGCAATTTGGTCGTTTCTGAAGGGTGACAACGTTTTCTTAAGTCGTATTTGACGTCCAGGACAAATATGAGGCAATTCTGAGTCGGTTCCATCCGGGCAGAAAATTTGCAACTCGTTCGAAATTCTGGTTTTATGACCGTAAAATACCTATAAAACACGAAAAATGCAATTTTTTCATTTCGGAAGGGTGACAATATTTTTTTGGGCTGTATTTGATGTCTAGGATAAATATTAGGCGATTTCGAGTCTTGTCCGTCCCGGACAAAAATTTGCAACTCGCGTGGATTTCATATGGCCTTAAAATACCCAAAAATACAATGTTGTCATTTCGGAAGGGTGACAACATTTTCTTAGGCCATATTTGACGCCGAGGACAAATATTAGGCGATTCTGAGCCGGTTCCGTCCAGGTCGAATATTTGCGACTCGCGCGAATTTTTGGTTTTATGGCCGTAAAATGCACAAAAAATATCAAAAATGAAATTCGGTCGTTTCGGAAGGGTGAAAATATTTTCTAAGGCCATATTTGACGTCAAACACAAATATTAGGCGATTCCGAGCCGAGTACGTCCCCACTGAAAGTTTTGCGATTCGCGCCGATTTCTATTAGCCGTAATATGCCCAAAAACTATCAAAAATGAAACTTTATCATTTCAGAAGGGTGAAATGTTTTCTTACGCATTATTTGACGTCTAGGACAAATATTAGGCAATTCTGAGCCAGTTCCGATCCGGCCAAAAATTTTGCGACCCGCGGGGATTACTGGTTTTATGGTCGTAAAATGCCCAAAAATACCAAAAATCCAATTTGGTCGTTTCGGAAGGGTGACAACATTTCCATAGGCAGTATTTGACGTCTAGGAAAAATATTTGGCATTTTCAAGCCGGGACCGTCCCATTCGAAAATTTGCAACTCGCGGGGATTTCTGATTTTATGGCCTTAAAAGGCCTAAAAAATACCAAAATAAAATTTTGTCATTTGGTAAGGGTGAAAATATTTTCTAAGGCCGTATTTAATGTCCAGGACAAATATAAGGCGATTCAGAGTCGGGTCCCTCCTGACGAAACTTTGCGATCGCGCGAATTTCTTGTTTTATGGCATTAAAATGCCCACAAAATACCAAATATTCAATTTTTTCGTTTCGGAAGGGTAACAACTTTTTCTTAGGCCGTATTTGACGTCTAGGACAAATATTATGCGATTCCAGCAGGGTCCATCCCGGTCGATAAATTGCGACCTGAGCGGATTTCTGATTTTACGGCCGTAAAAAGCCTAAAAATACCAAAAATGCAATTTTATAGTTTCGGCAAGGTGACAATATTTTTTTGGGTTGTATTTGACGTCCAGGACAAATATTAGGCGATTGTGAGCCGGATCCATCCCGGCCAAAAATTTGCGATTCGTACGGATTTCTAATGGCCGTAAAATGTCCAAAAATATCAAAATTGAAATTTTATCGTTTCAGAAGGGTGAAAATGCTTTCCTAGGCATTATTTGACGTCCAGGACAAATATTAGGCAATTCTGAGCCGGTTCCGTCCAGGCTGAAAATTTGCGACTCGCGGGTATTACTCGTTTTATGGTCAAAAAATGCAAAAAAAAACCAAAAGAGCAATTTGGTTGTTTCGGAAGGGTGAAAATATTTTCTTAGGACTTATTTGATGCCTAGGACAAATATTAGGCGATTCCAAGCCGGATCCGTCTCAGCCGAAAATTTGCGACTCTCGTTAATTTCTAAAGGCCGTAAAATATCAAAAATGAAAATTTGTCATTTCAGAAGGGTGACAATATTTTCTTGGGAATTATTTGACTTCTAAGACAAATATTAGGCATGTCTGAGCCGGTTCCGTCCCGGGGATTACTGGTTTTATGGTCGTAAAAAGCCCAAAAAATACCAAAAATACAATTTGGTCGTTTCGCAAGGGTGAAAATGTTTTATTATGCCGTATTTGAAGTCGAGGACAAATATTAAGCGATTCCGAGGAGGGCACGTCTCGGCCAAAAATTTGTGAATCGCTCGGATTTCAGGTTTTATGGCTGTAAAATGCCAAAAAATACTAAAAATAAAATTTTATTGTTTCGGAAGGGTGAAATAGTTTTCGTTGGCCGTATTTGACGTCAGGGATAAAGAATAGGCGATTCCGAGCCGAGTCCGTCTCGGCCGAAAATTTGCGACTCGCGCGGATTTCTAGTTTTATGAGCGTAAAATGGTCAAAAATGCAAAAATTCAATTTTGTCGTTTCGGAAGGGTGAAAACGTTTTCTTAGGCTGTATTTGACGTCCAGGACAAATATGAGCTGATTCCGAGTCGGTTTCGTCCCGGGAGAAAATTTGCATCTCGCTCAAATTTGCTGGTTTTATGGCCGTAAAATGCCCACAAAATATAAAAATGCAATTTCGTCATTTCGGAAGGGTGACAATATTTTTTTGGGCCATATTTGACGTCCAGGACAAATATTAGTCGATTCCAAGTAGGGTCTGTCTCGGCCAAAAATTTGCAACTCGCGCGGATTTCTAAAATACCAAAAATAAAATTTTGTCGTTTCAGAAGGGTGAAAAAGTTTTCTTAGGCATTATTTAACGTGCAGGACAATAATTAGACAATTCCGAGCCGGTTCCGTCCCGGCCGAAAATTTGCGACCCGCGGGGATTATTGGTTTTATGGTCGTAAAATGCCCAAAAAATACCAAAAATGCAATTTGGTCGTTTCTCAAGGGTGACAACGTTTTCTTAGGTTGTATTTGACGTCCAGGAAAAATATGAGGCGATTCTGAGTCGAGTCCGTTCGGGCAGAAAATTTGCAACTCGTTCGAATTTCTGGTTTTATGGCCGTAAAATACCCAAAAAATACGAAAAATGTAATTTTGTCATTTCGGAAGGGTGACAATATATTTTTGGGTCATATTTGATGTCCAGGATAAATATTAGGCGATTTCAACTGGGGTCTGTCCCGGACAAAAATTTACAACTCGCATGGATTTCATATGGCCTTAAAATGCCCAAAAATACCAAAAATACTATTTTGCCATTTCGGAAGGGTGAAAACATTTTCTTAGGCCATATTTGTCGCCAAGGACAAATATTAGGTGATTCCGAGCCGGTTCCGTCCCGGCCGAAAATTTGCGACTCGCGCGAATTTTTGGTTTTATGGCCGTTAAATGCCCAAAAAATATCAAAAATGAAATTTGGTCGTTTCGAAAGGGTGAAAATATTTTCTTAGGCCGTCTATGACGTCCAGCATAAATATTAGGCGATTTCGAGCCGAGTACGTCCCACTGAAAATTTGCGAATAGTGCGGATTTCTAATGACCGTAAAATGCCCAAAAATATCAAAAATGGAACTTTATCATTTCAGAAGGGTGAAAACGTTTTCTTACGCATTATTTGACGTCTAGGACAAATATTAGGTAATTTCGAGCCGGTACCGACCCGGTCGAAAATTTACGACCCGCGGGGATTAATGGTTTTATGGTCGTAAAATACCCAAAAAATACCAAAAATGCAATATGGTCATTTCGGAAGGGTGACAACGTTTTCATAGGCCGTAATTGACATCTAGGACAAATATTTGGCGTTTTCAAGTCGGGACAGTCCCAACCGAAAATTTGCAACTAGCGCGGATTTATGGTTTTGTGGCCGTAAAATGCCTAAAAAATACCAAAAATAAAATTTTGTTGTTTCGGAAGGGTGAAAATTTTTCTTAGGCCGTATTTGACGTACAAGACAAATAGGCAATTCTGAGTCGGGTCCGTCCCGGTCGAAAATTTGCGACTCGCGAGGATTTCTAGTTTTATGAGCGTAAAAAGCCCAAAAAATACAAAAAATGCAATTTTGTCATTTCGGATGGGTGAAAACATTTTGTTGAGTCGTATTTGACGTCTAGGAAAAATATTAGGCGATTCTGAGCCGGGTCCGTCCCGACCGAAAATTTACGACTCACGCGGATTTCTCGTTTTACGAGCGTAAAATGCCCAAAAATGCAAAAAATGTTATTTTATCATTTTGGAAGGGTGAAAACATTTTCTTAGGCCGTATTTGACATCCAGGACAAATATTCGGCGATTCCAAGGCAGGTCCATCCTGGTCGAAAATTTGCGACCTGCGCGGATTTCTGGTTTTTTGGCCGTAAAATGCCCAAAAAATATAAAAATGTAATGTTATTGTTTCGAAAGCGTGACAATATTTTCTTAGGCCGTATTTGACATCTAGGAAAAATATTAGGCGATTCCGAGCAGGGTCCATCCCGTCCAATAATTTGCGACCCATGCGAATTTCTGATTTTATGGCCGTAAGATGCCCAAAAATGCAATTTTATCGTTTCGGAAGGGTGACAATATTTTTTTGGGCCATATTTGACGTCCAGGACAAATATTAGGCGATTGCGAGCCAGATCCGTCCCGGCCAAAAATTTGCGATTCGCGCGGATTTCTAATGGTCGTAAAATGTCCAAAAAATATCAAAATTGAAATTTTGTCGTTTCAGAAGGGTTAAAACGCTTTCTTAGGCAATATTTGACGTCCAGGACAAATATTAGGCAATTTCGAGCCGGTTCTTTCCCAACCGAAAATTTGCGACCCGCGGGTATTACTGGTTTTATGGTCGTCAAATGCCCAAAAAATACAAAAAATACAATTTGACCATTTCGGAAGGGTGACATTTTCATAGGCCGTTTTTGATGTCCATGACAAATATTAGGCGATTGTGAGTCAGGCTCGTCCGAGCCGAAAATTTGCGACTCGCGCGAATTTTTGGTTTTATGGCCATAAAATGCCAAAAATGCAATTTTGTCGTTACAGAAGAGTGAAAATGTTTATTTGGGCCGTATTTGACGTCCAAGACAAATATTAGGAAATTCCGAGCCGGCTCTGTCCCGATCCAAAACTTGCGACCTGCGCGAATTTCTGGTTTTATGGTCGTAAAATATCCAAAAATACCAATAATACAATTTTGTCATTTCGTAAGGGTGACAATTTTTTTCTGGGCCGTATTTGTCGTCCAGGACTAATATTTGGCGATTTTGAGCCGGGTCCGTCCCGGCCAAAAATTTGCGACTCGCACGAATTTATGATTTTATGGATGTAATACCAACAATGCAATTTTGTCGTTTTGGAAGGGTAATAATATTTTTTTGGGCAGTATTTGACGTCCATAATAAATATTAGGTGATTCCAAGTCGTGTCCGTCCCGGCCAAAAATTTGCGTCTCTCGCGGATTTTTAGTTTTTGTCGGAATCCTTCCCGCTATGTTTTCTATAAATTTGCCTAAGTATTCTCTACCGATCATGAGTGCTTTGACTGCCGTAACTCTCTCCCGAGTAATTACGATAATTTACTAGACATATTCTTCCGAGTTACGCTAGCTGGCTTTAATTACAGCTCACTTAGATCGCACTCAATATTTCGTTATCCCTAATCCCACCTTTAAATCCTTGGTTATTGATTTCTCACATACGTCGGGAGTGATATTGTTAAACAACTATCTAAATATGCACTCTTTCCTGAATAATACATACTAAATAAGCACAACTAATTGAGGGCCCTTCAATCAATCACAAGAATAATATAGTTGAACAAATAGAAAAAAATACTACGACTCAATTATATAAAAACATAACAAGAATTTATCCAACAAAAGGTTCCATCAAAACCCTAGATAACAAATTAGCTATTCATAATAGTACGTAAAACTACAATACTAAAAGTTATAACCAACAATGAAAAATAGGAAGAGGAAGGAAAAACTAGTAGAAGAATTCTCCGCCTTGCTCCTATTGTGTCTTTGCCTCCTTTGGTCGAATCTCAGTCTCCTTAGTCTAAAATATGTCAAAACTATGTCCAACTCCTCAAAATAACGTTTTTACATGCATTTATACCAAGTGGGGTTGGGCCCAGACAAAAATAACTTCTCCCGCGCAAAATATGACTCTGGCTCTGTAAACTTTGCTCCAGCGCGCCGCATGGGGCGACACGTCACGCGGTGTGCTTGTGGAAAAGTTTAGAGAGTTTATTCCAACAGGTTGCAGGAATTTTTCACAGGCGCGGCACACTGCGCGCCGCACCATGCACCGCGGTAATGGGAATTCGAAAAAATACAAAACAGGAAAGTTGTAGCCCTTTCAAATAGCTTTCCAACGATATATTGTGGAGTTCAAATGGAGTTTTGAGCGAAAAGTTATGTGTATTTTACTAGACAATGCACTGTATGCCCGCTCGATTCTTCGTTCGTTCTGACTATCATCTATTAATCCCCGAACACAATCCCAACTTGATTACTTAGGCTTTTACTCATACTTCAAAGCTCCAAATGACTTAAATTCATTCCATAATACGGAATCACTCCTACAAGGCATAAAATACACAATTAGTGCAAAACACTAGCAATTAAAGCTCAAACTCAATAAAAGTGCAGTAAATTTGAGTGTAATAAGCGACTAAAATACGAATTACAGCCTATCATCAACACCCCACACTTAAACCGTTGCTCGTCCTCGAGCAATCAAACTACACTTTTTTATAGACACGGCATTTTTTAAACAATTCTCCTAACTCATCACACAAAGAGTATTTACAATAGACTAAGCACAAAAGCGTAACATCTTCACCTCAAGATTTGATTCACAAATACCGCGCATTATTCACAACTCACCCACTTACTCTGACATAAAGGTCACTGACATTACCTTTCTTTCATGAATGAAGTGCCCTCATACAACAAAAAAAGTAGTTCTACACTAAAATTTAAGAACACTTAGGAACTCAAGATATAAAGAATTCACTCACTCTCAGAAATAACATTCATATGCCACAAAGATGCACCATAAGCTTGCTCGTATTATACTACCCCACTAATCGAGCTTACTCAATCTAAGATCAATTATGACTTTATTTGGTTGTAATGTAGGTTACGGGACGGGTAAGATACATTTAGATATAAGAGTGACTACACCTCCCTAAGCACTTTAATACATATACCTTAACATTCAAACCCCATGCTTATGTCAAACCAAACTCCACCTTCACATCAATGTATATTACCCCATTCTTCTTTATGCATACTTACATCAAAAGCCACCACTTACCAAGGAATATTTTTTCACAACAATCTAACTATTTTTTTAAATTCAAGTGGCTCTTACTTTTTCAAAACTGTGCGCTTTTCCCCTTATTTCATTAGTACCACTCAAAAGCCAAACCAATCACCCCCACTTTAACTTTTACACAGTTCATAACAATTCAAGTGCTCATGAGAGGTTAAAAGGTTCAAATAGATGGTTAATTCAGACAAATGGGTAAGACTTGTAATGTGGTTGCCAAAGAAACAAGACAACATGCTCAAAGGGGTTAACTACGATACATAACAATTAGGTAAGTAATATATATATATATATATATATATATATATATATATATATATATATATATATATATATTATCTATGTATTATGTATGTATATATATGTATTATGTATGTATATATATGTATTATGTATGTATGTATCTGGCTCAACAAAGAAATGCCTATATCACTTCCAAGATTGAACAAAACTACTATTTTGCTTGCAAACACACAAGGCAAGTTCTAGGCATCAAATGCAATGCAGTGAATATAAAAAATCCTTACACACACATGGTACACAACTCACTCAGGATTAGTTTTATCAAGGCACTCTAGTCAAAGCAGTTAAGCAAAGTTAAGATCATAAAATTTAATGTACTTATACAAGAGTCAAAAACAGAGCATAAGCGTCACAACCAAAGTACTCACTATTCTCAAGATATAACAAAGTCAACAGATATTGCTTCAATTCAAAACACAACATAATGACTCTTATTCCTAAAAAATAAACTAACTACGCCAGGTTCAAACAAAACCGTTGGAAAAGAATCGTGGTTAAAAGAAAACCAAGGGGAATTATTATACTACCTATAAATAATTTTCTTTCTTTAGACTTAAATCCCTCAAAAGAAAATTGTCTGGATATCCATCATCGGGAAATGTTCAATCTTTTTTTTCGTTTTTCTAAAAAAAAAATCATTTAAACTAACACAATTAAAATAGTGTAGCAAGTCACCTAGACAATTTCCTCACCCCACACTTAAAATTGTGCATTGTCCCCAATGAACACCATGCTAATAAGAGGGTAAAAGAAACTTCCTGACAGGCCAAAGGCCGAAGCACTAGCAGCTCATGGGGTGCTCAGACTTCTATCTGGCTTGGTCCTTCGTGCGAGTACCTCACACTTAGTTCCAACAATCTGGTTTGCTATTGCATCCTTCCAAAAGCTTTGCTTTCCATGCTCCTAGAAAATAAAAAATTGACACTACAAAAATAATAATTTTTTTTAAAAAAGCAGTAAAACTGGGTTGCCTCCTAACAAGTGCTTCATTTAACGTCGCGGCACGACGCAAGTATACTTTTTGCCTCCACTTCGCCGGAGGTGCAAAGGAGCTCTGGCAACCCCGACTTCTCCTTCAGCTGCCAGTCCAGACGGTGGACACATTGAAACTGCAGCAGAACTACCCAGAGAAACCGTAGGTAATTCTCCTGGACCTGCACTGAAGCCTGAAACACTTACTTGGGGAAGAGGTGGTGTCCGAAGTCAAAGTCGTCATGGCAGTGCAAGCGGTAGCATAAATGCTCGTAACACTCGAATATCAAAGTTAGTTGATTATCTTGAAAGTGTTCGAACAAATGATGGTGAGGTATTATAAGATTCTCTACATCCTTGTTCATCTGATTCATGAATGATATTATCCTAGCTTCTCTTATAACATCTCAAATGTGAAGAAGTCCAGCCATCCCCACCAAACTCAACCTACCATTCAACAACCATCTACCTAACCTCCACCAACCACCCACCATTGTTGAAAAAGGAAGCTTCCATGTTCACACCACACCTACCCCATAACTCATGCTATAAATAGAGGTGGATACCTCAGTTGGAAGGCATCCTGAAAATTAGTGTTCATCACCAAGAAGAGTGAAAACAAGAGTGATCCTAGAGAGTGATCCTTGTTTGTGAGTTTGAGAGTTTTTTTTATGAGTTTTGTAAATACTCGTGTAATCTATTCTTGTGAGTAATAGAGGTTGTTTTTCTCTCAAATTCGTGTCTACCAACGCCCAATTGATTTTAGGTAACCCAACAAAATGAGCATGAGCTATGTCTGGTTCTTTCTCAATAGCCACTTGTCCATAATTCACTGTTCTTATTTTGCAGTTAAATATACATCTTGAGCTTATTCCATTGGACAAACAAACAACACCAAGTCTGAAAAAGCCCTATCTCTGCTGCAGGACAAGTACATCAGTTGAACACCTCTATGAAGTAAGAATTCCTTTACATCATACTGTATTAAGAAGAAGAAAATTTCCTTTCTAGTATCCTTGTCAAAAATAGATATGAAACATATCATCTGGAATCCTTGGTGATCTAAAACATGAAATTCTCTATAGTAGATGCAAGACAAATTCAACCTTTTGTGCTGCATTATCTTATTACTGAGGCGAAATACATAAACGACCCCTTCAAGTTGTCTTCAATGGTCAGTCAGACACCTCAACTAAACCCTTTACCATTTAGACACTTCTTCTCCACTAAAGTGCGACCTCGCAAACCCTTCATGCTGACATTGTGAAGTGTGTGCTTTACACTTAATTCTAAGCGCGTGAAACCCTCGAAATTAAGGTTTTTTTCTTTTCTTTTAAATTTAACTTTATTTAATGTGGGTCCCATTATATTTTATTTTTCACACATTAATTTCACTTCTTCCCAAAATATTCCATCTTCACCAAACCTCTTCCTTCCGCCAATAATCCACCCGCGCCGACATACTCCGGCCTATAACCTCCAGAGTTACTCCGGTCGTAGGTGACGCTTCGGCGATTTCATCACGTTGAGAGAAATCGGACACCGGAAGAAACTAACACCGATATGTACAAAATCGTCCCTCCGCATTTCTTTTGTTGCCTTTGAACTGTGTGTGTTTTAGAGAGAAAATTGCAAATGCGCAATATCTGTTTGTTTGGTGGGTCAAGTTTTCAGAGAGAGATAGAAATATAGAAGAATTGGAGGTGGGGGAATCGGGAAAGAAGGGATTTATGAGGAAGAAGAAAAAAAAGAGTCAAAGGAATGGTGACGTCAGATGCTGGAAATTCCACTGCCTATAACCTCTAGAGCTCGGAGACTAATTTTCCGGCGAAGCTTTACTCGAGTAATTTTTCGGCGAGAGATAGGTGCGCTGGTTTGAATGAATAGGAAGAAGATGAAGGGGGTGGGGTGGCGCTAGTTTTGGGCGGAAGAAGAAGATGATGAGAGGGGGGAGTAGGGGGTGGGGTGGTGTTGGTTTTGGGTGGAAGAAGAAGATGAAGTTGGTTGGGGGAGGGGTTGCGCTGTTTGGTAAAAAAGTTATGGAAAATGATTTTTTTTAATTTCTTAAATGCATTTTCATTTTATGTTTATTATATGTGTCAAGTTTCTACTTAAAAATTACACGTGTCATTCATTAATTGGATCATTTGACACTTTATTAGCGAGTGTAATTTACGTGTATGGTCTGTTGCACTTGGGTGTTTATTTGATCTGGTTAATGGACACTTGAAGTGTCTAAATGGTAAAGGGTTTAGTTGAGGTGTTTGACTGGCCGTTGAGGACAACTTGAAGGGGCCGTTTATGTATTTCGCCTATTCCTGATCACAAGGAAAGGCACTTCTGATTCTGCTATAATGTCTCAATGCTGATGATACATGTTTGTTCAATGATTCTGAGTGCAGTTTGTTGCTCAGGAGATAAAATCACAAGTATAAGATGTTGAATTACTGGCAGTAAAGGACAATACCACTGTTAACCATTCAACCTTAATGGATGCATCAAATATGCTACCCCGAGTGGTCAGTGGGTCCAATGTTACTCTGCAAAGCTTGGAAAGGCAAGAAACTTTGGAAGGAATTAATTCAAGTTGCCCATTAAATAAGAATCTGGTAAGTTGGAAGTACAAATGAGGAATCAAGTCCCAATTGTTTTATCTTATAAACTTTATGTTTCTTGATGTTTCCATTAGTGTCCCATTTGAACAATCTTTTCTCTGTGGTTTCAGATCCTTGCTTACGTGCAAAAGAATTCCAAGGTATGACAATATATTCAGCTGATATGTGAGTTCCTTGAGTTGGCTTTGTAGAAGGACGAGTGCAGAGGAGAAAAGAAGGTTGCGGTGTATTTAGGAATTTCTATTAGTTTCCCTGAACAGCAATAGTCTGCTAGTTTCCAATTCTGCAGAATATAATCTTTCTTGTATAATAAATTCTGTGTTTTGTTTCATTTTTCCTTTTACACAAAGTTTTTGGATTGTTTACTGACTGACCAGCATCGAGATTTTGTTTGATCTCCTTATAGAGTGACGGTAACTTATTCCAAGGAGATTCCGACTCGATATAATTTTCAATTATGCATGAACACTAATTCACAAAAACAGACACTAGCGGTTTTGTCCTTTTTCCATCTTCCCATTTTTCCAAATACATTGGTACAAACCACTCTATACAAGAAAGTCGAGGAGATTACGACTTGATATTATTTTCATGAACAGATTTGTCCTTTTTCCAACAACAACAAGAACACGGTATAATTCCACTTAGTGGGGTCTGGGGAGGGTAGTGCGTACGCAGATCTTACCCCTACACTTGGATAGAGAAGCTGTTTCCAAAATTTGTCCTTTTTCCAACTATTTCCATTTTTCCCACAGTAATACTGGATACATTGGTTTTACAACTCTTACTTCCCGCTTCCTCCTCTTTCTTATTTGATGTTAATACCAAACAAATGAATGAAAAGGGAAAATAGCATGGCTATTGCTAATATACAAAAACTCTTTGGTATGTAAATCTCGAAGAATTCATTGTATACCAAAAAACGCACATCTTTTACAGATAAACACATTACTGGTTCCAGCCATTTGGCAGCATTGTCCCTCATCTGTCCATGGGGTTCAAGGATTCTTGAACAATTCATCCCCAGTTTTTGAATAATTAAACGTTTTTGACCTCACTGGGGACATCTTTCTCCTTCATTATCTTTCTAAGAATTTATAAGTTCACCTCATCCGGGAGGCAGCACTAGGAACTGCTGCTGCACAAGGACACGCCATTTTTCTCCTTTCTTGCCTCTTAATTAACAGCAGCTTGGGTGGTCTTGATTTTGTCACTGCTCTGGAAGACCTGTGAATACGCGTGCAAAAAAAAAGGTTCAGTAGTTGTTCGGATATGTAAAAGAGGAAAAAAGAACACAGGTAGAAATTAAAAATAAAATAAAAAGAACATGACTAAAGGTCTTGCAGCAGGATTTTACATACTTCTCTGGGAGGAAAGGATTATCAAATCTAGGCACAGGTCTTGCATGAGGCACCAAAATTTTCCGTAATTGTTTCAAGGCCCTCTCCTCCTTCATCTAACCAAATTCAAGTAAAAATTAGTCTAAAGCACATCGTTATAGTAGCTCGAAATAACACCAAGAATATGCATACCAGTCTAGCAGCTTCTGCCTCCTTCCTATATCTTTGATACATTTGTTCTTTCTCCTTATTCTGCAAACCAACTTATAACATGGGTGCTATAGGCTTAGTTTCCCGAGAAAGTTACATACAAGCATAAAAAGTGTTACCTTCTTGTCAAACTCAGCTCTATCAACATCACGGTGATCCACATGTAGATTAAATTCCTGTACTCGAGTTAGTGGTTTACGTTCTTTCTCAGGAACTGGAATTGGATCCCTACACATTTTAAAGGGTGGTAAAAGCATTATTCATCTTTCAGATTCACTAGGAAAATAGATAGTAGATAATGATGAATTCATTCTTTGAAGTCTTACTTCATCAAGACTGGTTGCGCTCTAAAAATCCTTGATAAAATAGTTATGTAAATAATAGTAAATAACCCTAATCCCATATGTATTAGGAGTAGGACTGGACATATTATGTATGTATATATCAGGCTCATTGTATCATGTTTAATATATGAGAATTTATCCATAATATTTTCTCCCATGCTTTCTCACATGGTATCAGAGTTATAGTGGTGATACATCCGGGAACTAAAATACAGAGCATACGTCACCCGTGCCTCAATTTTTCGGGACTTTTTCAAAGCCTTTTATGTTATCTCTCTCCCATCAGTGTTTTACAAAATCCAATACTACCACAAGATCCGTCATCGTCCGGCGACCAAACCCCACTGAACAACTCCGGCAGAACCCTCCACATCCGCGCTCACGCGACGTCAGAAGCTAGGGTTCCGACGAGTGTGTGAACCCATGCGCTGGCGAGTATGACCACTTCCGGCCATTTTTTGACGATGGTTCTTCAGAACAGTTGGTTCGGCTACTAATTCTAAAGCTACCCATCCTGTTTTTGTTTGATTCCAACCACTTTGAGTTTTTTCCGGCGACTACACTGATATTTTCCGGCAACTATAATGTTTCCTTCATCTATTTCAGCGAGTTGTCATTTGATTCTTTCTGTTATTTCTGTTTCAACGATGTCTTTGAGAGTCGATGCCTTCGGGTCTAAAAACGAGAGTTCTTGCAGTTCCGATGTTATGATTACCTCAAAACCTTTAATGGGAAGTTTAAACTACTTAGTTTGGGCTTCGTCTGTCGAGTTGTGGTGTTAAAGGTCAAGGTGTACAAGATCATCTAATCATGAAGTCTAGTGAAGGAGATGAAACGGCCAAAGCACATTGGGAGAAGATCGATGCTCAATTATGCAGTATTCTATGGCGATCTATTGATTCCAAAGTTGATGCCCTTGTTTCGTCAATTCCAGACATGTTATTTGGTTTGGGAAAAGGCTCGCACTTTATACACTAATGATATATCTCGTTTCTATGATGTGATATCGCGAATGACAAATTTAAAGAAGCATGAATTAGATATGTCTACTTACTTGGGACAAGTACGGGCAGTCATGGAGGAATTTCAGAAGTTGATGCCAGTTTCTGCTAGTGTTGTAAAGCAGCAAGAGCAACGACAAAAGATGTTTCTAGTCTTACTCTTGCTGGGCTTCCTAATGATCTTGACTCAGTACGCAATCAGATTTTGGCTAGTCCGACTGTCCCAACAATTGATGAATTATTCTCTCGATTACTTCGCCTTGCTGCAGCACCAAGTCACCCAGTGATCTCACCACAGACACTTGAGTCATCCGTTCTCGCATCCCAGACAGTGGACAATCAGACATCTCATACTATGGAGAATAGAAGAGGAAGAAGTCGTTTTGGAAGATATAGACCTATGTGCTCTTATTGTCATAAACTTGGACACACTTGTGACATATGTTATTCTTTACATGGTCACCCATCCAAAAATGCTTATGTTGCTCAGACTGAGACTACAGGTAACTAGGGATTTTCTTTATCTGAAGGGGAGCATAATGAGTTCCTTCAGTATCGAGGAAGTAAACAGACATCTCCACAAGTAGCCTCTATTTCTCAGACTGATACTTCTGTTGCTAGTAATTCTTTTGCTTGTGTTTTCCAGTCTAGTACTCTTGGACAATGGGTTGTGGACTCAGCCGCTTCTGATCATATCTCTGGTAATAAATCACTTTTGTCAAATAATGCGTATTCACAGTCTCTTCCCACTGTTACATTAGCCAATGGGTCTCAAACCAAAGCAAAAGGAGTTGGACAAGCGAATCTCCTACCTCTGTCACTCTAGATTCTGTTCTCTATATCCCTGGCTGTCCTTTTAATCTTGCATCTGTTAGTCGTTTGACTCGTGCCCTCCATTGTGGTATATATTTTATTCATGATTCTTTTATTATGCAGGACCGCAGTACGGGGCAGGTGATTGGAACATGACTTGAATAAGAAGGCCTTTACTACCTTAACTCACTTAATTCCTCCAAGGCATGTCTAGTTACAGATCCTCCGAACCTAATTCACAGACTTAAATAAAAGAAAGATGTCGAGAGAAAGTCTTAGCCCTTAAAATGCGTTGCGAAGAGAGATTGAAGACGAAGATTTTCTAACGCAGTGCGAGCACGTGATGCAAAAGACAGATAAAGGAACAACCCACCGGAAGGGCATACCTCAAGGGGGCCCAATCTCCCCCGGCAAAGATCTACAGACGTTTAGGACATCCAAGCTTCAGAAGATGGTGCCTAGTTTAACTTGTTTATTTACATTAGAATGTGAGTAATGTCAGCTCGGGAAACATACCCGAGCCTCTTTTCCTCATAGTATTAAGAGTCATGCAGAGTCTATTTTGTTTTTTACATTTTGTTAGTTTTCATTGATGATTTTCAAAATGTACTTGGATTTTCTTAATGAAAGATCGTTCTTCGTTGTTTTCTATATCCCAGTATTTTTGTGCTGAAATTAAAAATCAATTTGGTATTTCTATTTGCACTTTTCGCAATGATAATGCCTTAGAATATTTATCCTCTCAATTTCAGCAGTTTATGACTTCTCAAGAAATTATTCATCAGACCTCTTGTCCTTTTACCCCTAAGCAAAATGGGTTGCAGAGAGAAAGAACATGCACACCATTGAGACTGCTCGCACACTTCTCATTGAATCTCATGTTCCGTTGCGTTTTTTGGGACGATGCAGTTCTCACAACTTGTTATTTAGTTAAGCAGATGCCTTCCTCTCCCATCCAGAATCAGATATCGTATGTAGTATTGTTTCCCCTCGTGTTTTTGGGAGCACTTATTTCGTACATAACTTAGCCCCCAGAAAAGATAAGTTAGCTCCTCGTGCTCTCAAGTGTGTCTTTCTTGGTTATTCTCGTGTTCATAAGGGATATCGTTGTTACTCTCCTGATCTTCGTAGGTACTTTATGTCCTCTGACGTCACATTTTTCGAATCTAAATCCTTCTTTGCCCTTTCTGACTATTCTGACCACCTTGATATATATGAGGTCTTACCTATATCGACCTTTAAGGAGTCTACATAGCTCCTCATTCACCTTCCGCCGCAGAAATCTTACCCGAGTCTACTATGGCTCTTCCTTCACCTTCAGCTATAGAAGTCTTACCATTCCAAACGTTGGGGAGTCTAGTGTGGCTTCTCCTAGACTCCCTGCCACAGGAACACCAGTTTTGACATATCATTGTCGTCTGCACCTAGCATCAGGCCCAGCCAATTCATGTCCTGCACCTGACCCTGTTCCTACTGCGGACTTGTCTCTTTCTAGTACAGCGAGTGCACTTCGGAAAAGTATACGAACCACCCTTAATCTTAATCCATGTATGTCGGTTTGAGTTATCATCGTTTTTCATCAACCTATTGTGCTTTTCTATCTTCTTTGTCCTCTGTTTCCATCCCTAAGTCTTCAGGTGAAGCCTTGTCTCATCCAAGATGGCGATGGGCTATGATTAACGAGATGTCTGCTTTACATACGAGTGGTATTTGGGAGCTCGTCCCTCTTCTTTCGGGTAAATCTACTGTTGTTGTCGTTGGGTGTATGCAGTCAAGGTTGTCCGGATGGTAAGGTTGATCGTCTTTAAGGCTCGTCTTGTTGCCAAGGGATTTACTCAGATATTTGGGCTCGATTACAGTGATACCTTCTCTCCCGTGGCTAAGATAGCATCAATCCGCATTTTTCTATCCATGGTTGTTGTTCGCCATTGGCCCTTCTATCAGCTGGACATAAGAATGTTTTTTTACATGGTAACCTTAAGGATGAAGTTTATATGGTGCAACCACCTGGGTTTGTTGCTCGGAGAGTCTCGTGGATGGTATGTCGCTTGCGCCGGTCACTTTATGGTCTAAAGCAGTCTCCTCGATCCTTGTTTGGTAAGTTCAGCACAGTTATCCAGGAATTTGGCATGACTCGGATTGAAATTGATCACTTTGTATTCTGTCGGCATTCTGCTTCGAATCTCTGTATTTATCTGGTGGTCTATGTTGACGACATTGTTATTACCGGTAATGACCAGTGCTAAATTGAAACAACATCTCTTTCAACACTTTCAGACTAAGGATCTAGGCAAAATAAAATATTTTTTGGGTATTGAGGTCGCTCAGTCTAGCTCAGGTATTGTGATCTCACAACGGAAGTATGCCTTAGATTTTCTTGAGGAGACAGGAATAACAGGTTGTAGACCTGTTGACACTTGAATTGATCCGAATTCTAAACTTCTGCTAAGACAGGGGAACCTCTTAGCGATCCTGCAAGATATAGGTGGTTGGTTGGTAAATTAAATTACCTAACAGTAACAAGACCTGACATTTCCTTTCCTGTAAGTGTTATGAGTCTGTTTATGAATTCTCCGTGCGATAGTCATTGGGATGCAGTTGTTCGCATTATTCAATATATAAAATCAGCCCAAGCAAAGGTTTATTGTTTGAGTAACCCCGAATTCTCCTTAGCAGTCTGACTTGCAGAGATGGCGGAGGTGGAATTTGTAGGTGCTGACGCCCAGCTAGTCCCTTTTTGATAGAGTGGGCAATCTCTCTTATAATGTCTCATCTAACCATAGCGAAGGCATGCACTGATTTCTCTCGATCATTGGCTCGAATGAACCTTGTGACAACTAGGGCAAGTAGATATAGTGCGGTTGATCTGCCCAGGTATCGGTACCGGACCTCTAGGACTCTGTCTCGAGGCAGAAGCATTGATAGATGGTGCAATCCTTGGATGGTTGTGTGATCATGTGCCTCGATTAGTACTGATACTCCCTCCAAAGGATCCTGTGGTCTTTGTCCTCTTATTTTGGGGCTTTAGCTGTCTTCTCTTCTATCCACTGAGCCTCTACCTATCTTGCAACATCCACTGCCTGTGTGTAAGTTATGTCATTCTTAGTCAAATGTGATGCCAATGATTTGAACAAAGGATCGATTAGGCCTCGTATGAACCTCTTAGTATGCATAGCATCATCATCCACTAGACGTGGTGTATATCGAGATAAACGAGTGAACTGAATATTATACTCATTCACTGACATCTTTTAGGTCTGCTTCAACTCCTCAAATTGAGCTGCCAAAGCATCTCTACGGCTCATTGGCAAGAACCACTCAATAAAGGCAGTACAAAATTCATTCCACGTTAAGGGATGTGAGCTAATTGGTCAGGTTGCCTTAAAAGATTTAAACCATTCTACGGCGACATCCTGCAAACACTAGGCACTCAACGCAACCGACCTCATGCTGGAACATTCAAGCGGATCTAATGCTTTGTGAATTTCATCCCATAAAAGCTGAGGGTCCTCGGTCTCGCTAGCCCCCGTAAACACGGAAGGCTTCAGCTCCAGAAACTCAGGAATAAATTTCCCAAGTTGTTTTTCGTTCTGGTTATGTCTGTCACCCCTTTCGAGCATTGTACTAACGCTCAATTGTGTCTGGACCTTCTGTAGCAAACTTTCCATGGCTTGATGCAGCATTGCCGCTATCACATCTGTAGTACCACCACCTTGAGGTTGTCTGGGTGGTATCACCTTGTCTTCAGTGATTGGGTGGACAACTTATCTAGCTCTGAACTAACTCTATACGACCCGACGAGGGCCATGACCGGCGTCTTCTCTGTACCGGGAGCAAACCAAAATTCTAAACATGCCATCCTTCAATCAACACGTGTCCAATGCACCATAACACTAGTCATTCTGACATGCTAAGTTTAGGAAAAATAGACAATCTCAAGCCACAAGCGCCCACAACAACTTTATAATTTTTAAGCTACACTACCACTAACACAAGCCAAAATACAATCCCAAAACTGACTTAAAGAACAAAACTCTAAAAGTTTAACAAAATTTACATACTAAAGTAGTCTAACAACATGATAGCCCACGCAAAGCAAGTGTGGGGCTTACCGCATCCATCATTCCCTTTGTCTATCGCACTTCCTAAGTCGAAGTGCCAGCCTCACCTAGATTATCTGTGAGGGAGAAAAAGAAAACAAAAACCGTGGTCAGTCATACCGACTGAGTGAGTAATAACATCAACCATAGTATTTATTTGGGACAAGTATGGATAAAATATCATGCATTTCATAAGGTTTTCAACAACATGCTATTTAAACTAATGTAACAGTTTATGGATGAAAAAAAATGAATTAAACGGGCAAAATCATCATGATTCAATAGTTATCTGTATCATATCCTTTTTGTTGTATAATAAGGAGTACTTAAATCAGAGTCGATATACTTTCTGACACCGCGGGCCTACAATGGTCGTCTAACCACCCTGTCAGCTAGGTTCCCATATAGATGGTATAAGTGTGATGTATATAGGTCAATCATACAAGGTGTACCAGGTCTAATGATCCTGGCGTTAGATAATGGCGATCTGGCTAAGCTAATTTCCAAGTTCCTTTACTTTGTAAGACAATATATTTTTATACAGCTTTATGACAAAAAATTTAATTCTAATTATATGGAATCTTCATAAATAAATACAATTTCAAGGCATATCATTGATAAATAGAATTCAGGTATTAAAGCATTACTGGGTATATAACAATATATATCGAATTATACTATACTTGTCCATATGCAAGTAAATAAACCTTGGTCATCATTCACAGTACTCTTGCCCAATGGCTCCAAGTAGCTTCCAGCAATTGCGCCGTCAAATATCAATTATCTAAAAATACGTTATAAAATTTGAATATTAATTACTCTTAAATTCATGAAGTCAAAGTATTCCTAGCAATAGAATTACACCTCCCAAACTCGTTGCAATTCTACCACCCAACCTAAAACTAGAATGAACTAACATGAGTTGGCACTTTATTATAAAAGAAAGCTTTTTGTTCAATTTCACTTGGTATTAATTTAATCATATCCTTCAAATACTTTCTCGCATAATTTATTATTTCGGGAAGAAGAAAGTATTTCGATTAATTTAAGTTTGATGCCAAAAATCATCATTTGCCCCAAATTAAAGAATTTCTATTAAATTCCAGATTACTACATCTTCAACCTTGGCTATTTTTTCTGATAACTCATAAAAATAATAGATTCCTTGGTAATTAGGCATATAATAAACTTGTACAAATCAAGAAGGGAAAAAAGAAATGAATCTTCTTCCACACTATTTGTGTTCAAGGTTTTAGAGATAAGAATTTCTATTTCTTTCTTGCTTCACTTCTTCTCCTTCCTCGCATCTCTCTTCCTTTCCCCTTCTTTCGTTCTCCTTTTTTTTTCCTTGGGAGGATCATTGCTGGGCAGCTTCTGTTGAAGGAAGCGTTGCTGGTTTATTATTGTCACGGGCTCGTTTTATGTCACTTTAAAATAGCCCGCACGGTAGCCAAGCACCGATTTGACTTCAGCCTGCTCCAACACATAGCCGAAATTTCAGCAACTTGGGACTTCGATATATTTAGGCACCTTTTAACATAGTAAGCTTAGATTGAACTTAAACAATAAGAATATAATGAAAAGACAGAAATAAAATATGAACACAAGACACAAGATTACAGGAAACTCTTTTCCCAATTTTGTATTTAACTCGAGCATAGAAAGAAACTCAAACTCCGTAGTACACTCCGCGTACAAAAAGGAAGATCACTCTTGACCCTCACAAGACTTAGGACTCTTTCTAAATCAGAAAACATGCACTCATACACATTTTTGGACTCCTTAAGTATGCTCTCACACGTTTTTCTCTATGCCACAAAAGAGAAGGGTGCTGCCCATTTATAATTTATGAAACAGCCCCATGTTTACAATAGTTGCCTGGTTTTTAGGCTTGGCACTTGCCCACTACTTTTTCCTAGTATAGTTGACACCCCCAACTACTAGGAACATGTTAAGATCATGGGATCATGGCCACAATTCGTGCTAAGTCCTGTCAGTATGATAGACAAAGCTCAACCGTTGCCCATGTACACAGCATGTGCCGGTAACCGCCGTTTGACTTGGTCCATTTTTATGTTGCTGCCCAATTTCGTATGTTGGCTTGGACCAGGCGCCAATACCATTATATCCAGCTGCATTGTGCCCCAATTTTCCTTAACATTTCCCACGAACTTGGCCCGTTTGCCGCAACTCGAACCCACGCCAAATCTGCCCGCATATTGCCTTTTCGTTTTGCACATTTGCTTGTCTTTGCCCATCTGTTTCTGCCATGTCTTGGCATCAATGTCTCATGCCTTGAGGCTATAATCATGATCAAGTGTCATCTGTAACCCGCAAATCATTGTCATGCCCTTGCCAAGCTACCTCGCATCCTTTCAAAGCGTTAGCCATCGCTTGCCCGTTTCCCTTTTTGACTTTTGGCGTCACTCTTGCACCAATTTTGCAACACTCTTGCTGCCTCATGATAAAACTCTTGTTGTCAAGTCGAGATGAATTGGCGGAGTTCTAACAAACCACCCACACTATTTGAAACTCGACGTCCTCGTCGAGGTTAACTCAATTTATGAGTCCCAAGGGTTTGCCAAGCAACACCCCTTGACCACCTCTCTCTTCGGCCACAATTGCATTGACCCCAACAACTTGTTTATCACTGTTCAACGCCTCTAACGCAGCCCTCTTATCCTTGGTAGTGATTGCATTCAACACCCCCTTGTTTGGACAGTCCCTCGCTCGATGTGGTCCATCACAAAGGAAACAATCACTGAATTTCCTGCCCTTCCTTACTCTTTGAAGTTCCTGCTTCATGCTTTCCCTTCCCTCGATCTTCATTTGCATTGCCACTTTCACATTTCTTCCACTCCTTTGCCTTGTCCTTCTTTCCGTCGTTGGACTTTGAAGCAGAATTCTCCTTATTAATATGAAAATACCCCAATGCATCCGCCGCAGCCACAACACTTGCGAGGTTTTGAATGTTCTGCCTTCACAACCCAAGTTGTGACCACTGTTGCAGCCCTCTCATGAAGTTGTGCAACTTGTCTTCTTCCGACATGTTGCTGATGCTAAGCATCAACGATGTGAACTCTTTCACATATGCTCTAACTGATCCAGTATGTTTCAACTTTTTCAGTTTGTCCCTAGCAATCCAAGATATATTACTAGGAAGGAACTGATCCTTCAATTCCTTTTTAAGCCGCTCCCACGACTCAATCTTTGGTCTACCAAGACTTTCGTCTTCAGCCACACGAGTGCACCACCATAAATTAGCATCATCACTCAAATACATGCTAGTCAAGGTTACTTTTTCCGTCTCGTCTTGCACACGAATAGCATGAAAGTACTGCTCCATATCCCAAAGAAAATTCTCCAATTCACATGCACTTCTTGCACCTCTGAATGTCTTAGGTTCAGGTATTCTCACTTTGATATGTTCAGCACCACGTTGAGCATCCTCACCCACAGCACGTCGTAGTACCGCTGTCTCGGTCTTAAGATCTGCATTTTCTCGACTAAGCCTTGCCATTTCTGCCTCTAGAAACGCAAGTCTAGTCACAAGAGACCGAAGCTTTTCCCCTTCCAGAACATTTCCCACCAATGCTTCCAATTTTGTTAGCCTTTCTCAGAGTTCATTGTTACCACCAGCCATGTTCTCGAATAAGACCACGAAATCTACCACTGCCCGTCGTGTCTCCGCCACGAAGACAATCTGCTCTGATACCAGTTGTCACGGGCTCGTTTTATGTCACTCTAAAACAGCCCGCGCGGCAGCCAAGCACCGACTTGACTTCAGCATGCTCCAACACTTAGCCAAAATTTTAGCAACTTTGGACTTTGATATATTTAGGCAGCTTTCAACGTAGTAAGCTTAGATTGAACATAGGTAACAAAAATATAATGAATGGACATAAATAAAACATGAACACACGACACAAGATTACAGGAAACTCTTTTCCCAACTTTGTATTTAACTCGAGCATACAAAGAAACTCAAACTCTGTAGTACACTCCGTGTACAAAAAGGAAGATCACTCTTGACCTTCACAAGACTTAGGACTCTTCCTAAATCAGAAAACATGCACTCATACACGTTTTTGGACTCCTTAAGTGTGCTCTCACACGTTTTTCTCTATGCCACAAAAGAGAAAGGTGCTGCCCATTTATAATTTATGAAACAGCCCCATGTTTACAATAGTTGCCTAGTTTTTAGGCTTGGCACTTGCTCACTACTTTTTCCTAGTGTAGTTGACACCCCCAACTACTAGGAACATGTTAAGATCATGATCTCATGGCCTTAATTCATGCTAACTCCTGCCGGCATGATAGACAAAGCTCAACCGCTGCCCGTGTGCACAGCATGTGCCGGTAACCGCCGTTTGATTGGTCCATTTTTATGTTTCTGCCCAATTTCGTGTGTTCGCTTGGACCAGGCGCCAATGCCATTATATCCAGCTGCATTGTGCCCCAATTTGCCTTAACATTGCCCACGAACTTGGCCCGTTTGCCGCAACTCGAACTCACGCCAAATCTGCTCGCACATTGCCTTTCCGTTTGCACATTTGCTTGTCTTTGCCCTTCCGTTTCTGCCATGGCTTGGCATCAATGCCTCATGCCTTGATGCTATTATCATGATCAACTGTCATCCGTAGCCCGCAACTCATTGTCAAGCCCTTGCCAAGTTGCCTCGCATGCGTTCAAAGCCTTAGCCATCGCTTGCCCGTTTCCTTTTTTGACTTTTGGCGCCACTCTTGCACCAATTTTGCAACACTCTTGCTGCCTCATGACAAACACTCTTGTTGTCAAGTCGAGCTCAATTGGCGGAGGTCTAACAATTATTTTGCACAGCCGCTTCTTTACTTCTCTTTGACCGCCTTTTTTTTTTGTTTTCTTTTTGTTAAGTTTTATTATCTTTATTTAAGGCTAATGGGTTGGTTTGTCTTAATTTGCTTAATGGGCCAAAGGCCAATTTTGTTTGGGTCTTTACAGTTCAACAAGAATTATTCCAATTCAAAAAAGAAAATTACCAGCTATGTTCATTTATAAGTACCATATTACAAAAATTATTCAATTGATAAAATATTATTAATATTAGTTAAATTAGCCAATTAGCTATTTGTAGCAAAAAAATATTAAATTTTTGCTTTGTTTTGAGTGGGTATTATTAGAATAGATTGGGCACAACTAAGGAGCTTCAATATCAGTTTTGGGATGATTTAATGAAATTTTGAGGTGGTTTGAATTAAATATTCGAAGTAAAAGCTGAACATAAAAAAATAATGTGCACCACATATGTATCATATTTGTATCAATTGTATATCACATGTATATTTGTGTGTGAGATACATGCATGATACATGTTTGATATATGTGTTGCAGAAGACTTTTTTGAACTCGATTTAATTATGAATTCTGATACAAAACCGGTCCAAATCACCTCCATTCTTCCTCAAATTTTGTGTATTGACTTATCTATATATTTTCAATAAATTTCAACTATCCCCATTGAAAAAGTTCCTTTTTTATTTAGATTTTTGGAATATTGTATAGATTTTTGTATTTTATCACTTTATTTGCTACCCCGTCCTTGCCGTCTTGTATCTAGTATTGCTAATCACGCTTAAAAATATGAAAGGTAATTTTGGCATGTGATTCTTTGAGAGAAAGAACCCTATTATCTGGTTTTTCAATTTTTGTTGGCTAATTTTGGGAAGTCTATGACTAATGGCTAGAGGTTAGTAAGTTGAGATTTATTTTGAATATTTGTGTAAGTTTTCCTTCAAAAAAGGGACCAATTTAGTCTCATTCAATGTCCTAAAAATAATATAGAACGAAAATACATGGAATTAGTTCTTTACTATTCTATTGTTGGTAGTATGATGTATGCTCAGACTTGCACAAGACCAGATATTAGTTTTGCATTCCGAATGCTGGAAAGGCATCAGAATCACATAGGAATTGATCACTAGAAAGCTGCAAAGAAAATCTCGAAGTACTTGAAAGGAACAAATGATTACATACTCATGTATAGGAGATCCAAGTATTTGGAAGTTATTGAATACTCGGATTCACATTTCTCTGGATGTATTGATACGAGAAAGTCCATGTTTGGTAATTTGTTTCAATTAGCTCAAGGAGCAATATCATGGAAGATTCCAAATAGTCTATCATATAAGCAAATTTTGTGGCATGTTTTGAGGCCACAATTCATTCACTATGGCTGTGAAAATTTATTTCGGAATTTGGAGTTGTCGAACACCATTACCAAGCCGCTGAAAGTTTACTGTAATGATTCTGCAACAGTATTCTTCTCCAAGAACGATAAGTACTCCAAAGGTGCCAAGCATGTAGAACTAAAGTACTTTACCGTCAAGGAGAAAGTTTAGAAATAAAGAGTGTCACTTGAGCATATTAGAACTGATCTTATGATTGCATATCCGTTAACGAAAAGTTTACAACCAAAGATACTTAAAGAACATGTACATAAATGGGTCTTGGTTGTATTTATGATTTATGTATTTATGATATTTTGAAACTCTAAGCTCATTTATGTGTTTCTGATATACATTAATGATTTCCTGTTTGTCATTGTATTGGCAAAAATCTGACCACATGCCCTCGATGGGAATAACCCCGTCCTAATCATCTTATGAAAAGTCAACACGTTCGACCTCTGACTCGTTACTGTTATTTCTGATATCAGCAACAAGGCCAAGGCCCCTTGACGATAAAAGAATGTCTCCCCGACCTAACCATGATAAATCATGATAAGCTCAGGAAGTGTTCGACTATAAATGCAAGGTAAAAGAGATGAAAGGGGGCTCCAACCCTAACCTCCTTCTCTATTACTCTGACAACCCGAAGAAGGGATAACAAATCTCCATGAATAGAACCTTGAACCTACGGGCAAGGGGAGATCCATTTTCGGCTACCCATGAATGGGATAATATGATTGTAAATTCTGGAACCTCTTCAAGGAGAGGCAGGGTAATTTTCTATGATCAATGAAACTCCTCTAATGTTATTTCTGTCCAATATTTCCATGTTTCGATCATGTCTTTTGATCCAATATTAATTATGATTGGCTACGATTTACCCCTTCATCTCATTTGATTGATTTGCTTAAAAAGTATTTAATAATTTTTTAGTCAAACACATAATGGTGTACACATTATTGTTTTGAGATATTACAGGATAAGTCTCAATGAGACATTATTGTGGATCATAATATTTTATAGCTTGTGGACCTGGTACGATGAGTTGCTAATGTTATAATATATGGAAGGAAGTATGTAGACAAATTATATATAACTGCCATAACTCACATTTAATAGTTTATCGTATTATGGTATTTATAATGGGCATTATAAGAGAGATTTGTTTGGACTAAGTGGGAGAATGTAAGATTTTTCTATGTATATTGGTGGCCCAATAGGTTAAAGTTCCGTAATTAATATTTAATTAATGAGAAAATTTCATTCGTCCTATCGATTACTTGGTGGACGTACCTGATTAAGTGAGAACCTATATAAATTGGTCTTCTCCTCATCCATTAGGGTTATCGTATTTTTCTATTCTTCTTTCACGTCACTAAAGGCACCGGTAACATAAAGGTAGGGCAAGGGGCGAGAAATCAATTTACCATTAATGCTTCTGCTTTACGATAATCACTTCTGCTTCATGTTTTCTGCAATAATTATTTGTAAGATTATCATGTTCAAAATTCAAATACGAAATTAATGTTTATGTTAACAAAAATTACTTTGAACCGATGAAATTATTGAGCAAAGGAAATCAATATTTTTGAACTTCAATGATTTATGGATTTCTTAAACCATGCTAAGGGTATTGACCATTTGCTAACAAAGAAGTGAAAGAACTAAAGGCAAATCAGTCACAACGGCAGGTAAAATGTCTGGTGAAGTGAAGCATAATAACAATCACAACGGCGTGTAAAATACTAAAATGCATACTCAACAGCTATTTAATGAAAAAATAGGAGTTTAAAGCGCATAGGCACAAAATGAAAGCACAAATGTGGGCCTTGATTTTATAAAATAGAGCGCGGAAAATGGACACGTATCTACTGAAGATAGTGGGGTTTGTGGTGATCTGACGGTCTTAAAATCTGAAGATATAAGCGAATAGATAGACTCGTTAGTCGTTTCAGAGCCAAAGACGCCTTACCCTACCTTGGGTAGAGAGGTTGTTTTCAAATAGACCCCGGACATTCTTCCCTCCAAGAACTTTCCACCTTATTCTTGGAAAGATTTAAACTCACAACCTCTCGGTTGAAAGTGGGGATCGCTTACCATCAGAGCAACCCCTTTTGACATATTACTACTACTAATACAATACTTTGAAATACAGGTGTGCAGTAACTGTACGGAGCGGAATATGCGTCACTCTACCAAGACAACAACATAGTCGGCGGCTATTGGTAAGTGAAATGTGTCGTAGCCATATTTGTAATTTTCTACTATTAGACGCTTTTCTTTTGAATTGGTCATCATCTATTCCTAACTAGAAATCCATTTTACTTATTGCTCTTTGGCGTTTGCCATCCACGCTCCAATAATTCTCCCTTATTCATTATCTTAAGTTTTCCCCCCTTTTATGAGAAAACATAATAAATCACAAATATAGTTTAGTTTATCTTTCAAAAATATAAGAGAAGCTTCTCGAAAATAAGGGATTACCACATGTGTGATTGGTTACTAAAATAGATAAAAATCATGAAAGATTAGATTCTAAATTTTAATAAAATTATTAGGTTATATTTATATTTACTTAATATTTAATTTATTGCACTATTTAAAATATATGCCGGATATTCCTAAGTTGTCTAGAATTTGATTTTTACTAGTTTATTTAATTTATGTCTAATTAGAATTTACATCCAAAGTCATGTAGGAATAAGTTTTCTAGATTCTAGTCAAATTGATTTTGTAGTATTACAAATAGGGGGTGCTATTACATATTTTTTATTGTAGAGAGGTAGCTATGGTGTAGAGACACTATAAGAAAATTGGCTTTTAGTGAAGGAAAATTCAGTCGTTAAAAGTTCAAATCCGATCGCTATAAGTCAATAACGACCAAATAAAATCCGGTCGTCTCCGGTTGCTAAAAGCTCTGTCGTTAAAAGTTAATGACCGGATTAGAATATAGTCGTTAAATTCCTTTAACGACCAGAAAACTTCCCGTCGTTGTTCCTATTTAGCGACAAGTGTTCCCGTTGCAAATTGCCAATTTTCCCTTCACTAATGCACCTATAATCATTTGATAATCTTGTTATTAAAGAGTTATAAAGACCACCTTTCCCTTCGTTGATGAGAAATTTTAATAAATATAATTACACCAATTTTTTTTTCTGTAGTTATCCAATAATAATCATTACCATATGCTTTCACACACATATATATACAACAACTAAAAAAATACCAAATAATCAAAATTCATACTCAATAAAATTTCATTGTTCAAAGAACCGAAGGATCACAATGTCTATAAATATACCCAACCAAATTGCATGACACTATTTTTATCAAACTCCTAAAACCAAACACTAGAATTGTAGCACGATGTACAAATAACAAAAATTTTAAACCACTGCTAACAGAACAAAAACTGTATTGTGCTTCAACTTGCTCTGCACATTCTTCAAGCATAGCTTCTTCAGACTTCAAGTTCCTGATCTGTTAAGAGAAGAAATCATGTCACTTTAGTAAAAAAACCATGAACCAGTGTAAAACCTTAAGGATCTCTTGTGTAACAGTGTTAGGTCCTATAGATGAAAAGGATGCCATGACTGGAGCTGGCTTTGTTCCCAATTGAGTCGTTGGGTGTGTAATGGAAGTTGTAGGCGTACTGCATAAAACGTTTAATAAGAAAATGAAGTGGCATATTCAGACATTGTCTACACCGTTAGTGTATATAAATTAAATCTATACATAAATTGTTATACCTTGTTGAATTAACATAAGCGAAGAGTTCAAGTCCATCAGTGTAACTAATTCGCGTAGCAGGTAAGAGGTGAGGATCAACAATAATTTCATCGCCAGATGCATAATCGTTTGCTAGAACCATTCCAACTGCACCTGCCAAAGCAGCTTGCTGTCCTTTGTCAACCCTTGCATTATCTCCTCTTAGACAAACTAAGAGAAGGAAAAGAAAACCTTACTTTGTATTGCTTTTTGTTTCCTAGGATGATATAACTGGGAAACAGACGATCCATAGTGCTCGCGCTAACAGTTATGAGCCAAGGTGCAACATTTAATACTGTACCAGGGCTAGAGTTATCAGTAGACGTAACAATAACAATGCCATGCTTAACAGCATGAAATGAACCAATAGCTATACTGTCATTGACATATGCTCCAGCATCTCCTCCAAGTGATACTGAAAGCACTTCCACGCCATCATCAATTTCCTTATCAAAAGCAGCCAAGATATTTGAATCAAAGCACTCATTGCCCATAATTGGAGGCCATCAAACTCTGTAAGCTGCTACTCTTGCTTTTGGTGATCCACCCTTTTCTGTTCCGTTTCTATACCTGAAAACACTTGATACTTGAACAACGTGTGGGAACCATGTCCATTAGTGTCTCGTGGTGTGTTGAAACTTGAATTGAGAGATCATGCTAGAGTCGCGTATCCTTTGTTGAAGTACCCTGCTCCATCAAAAGAAATATAGCAAATTCAAAAAGAATGAAACCACTGATCAAAATTCTTCGTGATTACTATAGTATTTAAGTCTCTGATGAAAAAAAGGAAGAAAAAGGACGCAACCTCACAAAGTACTATAAGGAGACCAACGCATATATGTTATTGTATTAATCAAATAAGAAGGAAATAAAAAGAGCTTACATTCTGTGGCTATAATTTTAAATTAGTGTTGCTATTACAGGGTTGAGGGTTCGGTGGATCCAACACCATGTCTGCAGCTTCTTCTTGAAACAGAGATAATGCTGCTTTAAAAATATATTAAAGTTTCTCCTAGTATAACTAACCATACAGAACTCTCAATATTCGAAATTTAAATCTAAAGAATATATAAACCATGACAATAGTAACTGGGACAAACTTATCGGGTGAATATCAACTGATTTCTCTAGTATGTTATATCTATTCTGTATTACCACAGCCCTATGTAATCTAGACGCATTCTGCAATTTCAGAGTTATGAACATAGTCCAAGTGGTCATTCATAATTTCACATAGAGTAGCCAGTTTATATTGCTGAATTGAACTCAAACATTCAAAGCAGATAGTAGCACCAAGGCGTTTACCTGAGGATACGGTGGACATGATCCCGACGATGAAGGAACAACAGTGCAACCCCATACACCAGCATATAGCTGCATATCATGAAAAAACATATTTTTATAATTCTTTGAAATCCAAATTCAATGAAACACTTACTTTCAGCTACACAGAAGTTATTTAGTAAAGGGCATAAATATTACCCCTGGATGAGGCTTCCAGTGCCAAGTCTGGGAGAGTTGCCATCCAGGATAGTAAGGCGAACCCCACATATGTGCACCATTTGGGTAAGCTACCTTGTGGTACCCAGGGGGGATAGAATTGACCAGCAGCAGGTGCATGATTCGATTGATATGTTGGGAAGGCCATGGCAGGGTTATGTGGATAATAGCTCCTCTGTACTGAATTTCTAGGTTGAGGACGAAGCCATCTTTTCTCATCTTCCTTTGGCAAAATTTGCCTCCGTTGCATCCTAAATTTTCATTGAAATAACTTTAATTAAGAAATAAAAAGGTCTATTAAATCACCAAAGAGCAGAAACTCAACCAACCTGGAGATGGCTAGCTTCATTATGTCTCGTCAAACCTTCTACTTTCATCAGCTCTAGTATTCGAGAAGGAGTGGCTTGATCTATACCGAGTTGCTCTACTGCTTTAACAAATTTCTTGTGTAATTCAGGTGTCCAGTCTACCTTGATTCCAAAAACAAGTGATCCAAAATAAAGCAGGATTCGAAGATCTATGCTCAGTTAACTACATAATGCTAAAAAAGCACAAGCCAAACCTATTCTGATTGCCAGTCAAATATCAAATCCTATTTATTGTTTTAACACTAGCAGTCATGGACACCCAATACATTATTACTAAGATTGTCAGTCATAGAGTTAGTCAGCGCTTGTTCCATCTTACCTTCATCTTCTTATTATCTTTTGTCCCACTTGAATTACGGAGACCAGATTGTCTAAGAATCAATGGAGAAGTATTGGTGTAACGACCTGACCCGTCGTTCCGTGAGTTACCGCCCGTTTTTCCAGTTTTATGCTTTCATATGTTTCAATATATGTATTTGGAGAGTTTGAAGTAATTCGGATGGAGTTTGGATAGAAATGAAACAACTAGTCTCTTTAGGAGAAGGTTAGTTTGGAAAAAGTCAATCGAACATTGACTTATGAGTTAGAGGGATCGAAATGGATTTCCGATGATTCGACTAGTTTTAGATGGTGATTTGTGATTTAGAAGCGAAATCAGAACTGAATTTTGAGGTCTAATGCAGATTTAGGCTTGAATTGGCTAAGTTAGAATTTTGGCGAAGTCCGGTTGATAGGTGAGATTTTGATCCGGAGGTCATAATAGAATTCTGACGGTTGCAATATCTCTGTTAGGCTATTTTGGATGTGCGTGCAAATTTTCAGATCATTCGGAGGTGTTTAGGTCGGATTTTGGATCAAATGTGTGTTTCGGAAGTTTTAGAAGAACTTATGCTTGAATCCGATATAAATTTGGTGTTTGATGTTAGTTTTGGTGTTTTGAGAGTGTAACTATGTTTGAATAATCATATGTGATGTCTTAGTATGTTCGTATGCGGTCCTGAGGAGTTCGGGTGAGTTTCGGATAGGTTTGGACTGCGTTGTGCTCGTTTTTCTTATGCTTCGACATCGTTTCTTCAAACATAAATGATATCATATTGAACAAATAAGCTCTGATTACCGATTTAATGAATCAATAGATCCGTATCGTAATTATGAACAGGTAGCAAAAAGAATCGTCAAAATTTGACATCGTATGAGGATTTTATGGCTGTTTTACCAAAGTTTGCCCAGATTTTCAAGTTAATAACGAAATTGCCCCTGACGGCGTATTAAAAACCTGTACTATTTGCAAATCTTAAAACCTACATATATCCTTCATTATAAGGTCAAATTGAGTGATTGAAAAGCCTAAATTCATTAGAATTTCACAAGGAGTCCATTGGGAGCAGTAAAACGCGTGAACAGTATACCTATAATGAGCAGGTCAAGTTTTCTTCCAATTTTTAAATGGGAAGAAGCTTCCGAGATAATTTTTAAGAGAGAAAATCAGTGGGTATCGCAGAGGTAAGTTATTTGATTATTAAAACTCGTTTATATGTGATTATAAACCATAATCCCAGCTTTTAATTCATGAAAAACAGTAGAAAAATAGGATTTTGGGCCATGAGATTATGAGACCTTTAGGGGTCGTTTGAGGGTCAAACGAACTCCGATTTTGGTGTTCTTTATGTGTACGGAGTCTGGAGAAGACGAAGAACACTTTTCTGTAAAAAATTCATAATTTCGATAATTGGGCCCGGGGCTCGGGTTTTGTCAATTTCAGGATTATTGATGCTTTTCGATTATTTTCGATTGGGTATTGATCCTATTGCGTAATGTGATGTATTCGTTGTGGTTTTGGCTATATTCGACACACGAGGAGGTCAATTCAAGAGGAAAAGGCATCACAGGCTAGTCTACGACCGGTTAAAGATGAGTACTTTGTATAGATGATGACATGAGGGTTTGAAACTCCAGTTTATCACATCGTGATGCTATGTTAGGGTGTGACTTGCACCCCATGGCAGGTGCGGGATTGTAAATGATTGGGGATTGTGAATTGGTCCATCCCGAGAGCTGAATATAAATTATTGGTGTCTAATACTCACCTTGTGTTGTAGATAATTGGGCGTAATGCCATGTTTGGGGCCGTGTGCCGATCTGTAGTACACGTCTAGGGTGAATATCTATGTGATAACATGATTTGCATAATCATTGATCTCACTCATGTAGTTATTCACTGTCATTAAATGCTAAGTCACCTTACTTCTGAAATTGACTAATTAAATTATATTCACCTTAATAATGGAAAACTGGCAAGGAATCAGATTGAGTCTGTTATGTGACTTTCATGCATACTATGGACTGAAGATGGCTCGGGCTGCACCCACAGCGCTTATATATTGATATTGCTCTTGTGCTGAAGGAGCCCCTCCCGAGTCTGTACACACCCCCAGTGAGCGCCGTCGACGATAAATAAATATGGATGGCTCGGGATGAACGCCGTAGCGTATTCATGTTCATTGCATTGCATCTTTATCTGATACTTGACTGCTATATTTCATATTGTTTTGCTGTTAGTTCGTGGCTAAGGAATAAGACTGTTAGATTTAGCTTTACTTTATCTCATTTCGTGGATTTCTTACTTTCGAACATTTTTCTATGCTTATTATTCACTAAGTCATTTGTACTCACCCCTACTCCCTGCACCTTGTGTGCAAATTCAGGTATACCGGAGGCTTAGTTGACATTCGTAGTCTCCAAACATCTTCTAAAGTCGTTGAGGTAGTTGCTTGACGTTCACAGAACCTAGCTGCTCTATATATTCCAGTTATTATTATTATATACTTTTCCATATTTTTATATTCTTATCCAGATATTATTATCCAGTTTTGATTAGAGGCTTTAGACTCGTGATCCCAGATCTTATGGGTGTTTATCGGTTTCCGAATTTGTTCTTATTACTCTATTAATATTTTTGGATTATTATTCTAAAATTACTATAATATTCTTAAATTATCAGTTTTGAGACTTAATGTTAAATTGGAAGCGATTGTTGGTCAGGCTTACCTAGCTTTAGGGCTGGGTGCCATTATGACCGGGTTTGGGTCGTGACAAGTTGGTATCAGAGCTTAGGTTACTAGACCTCATGAGTCATGAGCCGGTTTAGTAGAGTCTTGTTCATTGGCGTGTCGTGCACCACACTTATAAGCAGGAGGCTACAGAACCTTTAGGAAACACTCCACTTTCTTGAAATCTTATCGTGCGTCTGTGATTTAGCTTGAAAGGGTAACTCTTGAAATTCCTTCCTCACGCTTGTATGCACGCATGAGCGCTCAGTATTATATGTGCTTCGATGGATTGCGATTCCCCGATCGAGGGGTGAGATGTAATCTTCGTGAGGATGATGTAGGGCTAGTCTGGAGGACTTGAGGCCAGATATTGCCTAGGGCTTGAGCACTGAGGTGCTGATCGTGTGAGCAAGTATTTTAAACTTAGACGTTCGCAACTGTCGCTGTTAGCCGGAATGGCAATTTGGTATCCGTTTGGTGAGTATGCTAGTACTGCGAGATGCAATTAAATGACCTGGTATTCACGAAGGAGTCTGTTAAATAATGGATGAACTGTCGAGTGATTCGTTTCCTATGGTTGTCCGATGAGTAGCCCGAGTTGTGGGCGCGTGAAGAATCTTTTCGAGTCTCCTAGTGGGAGTGAAGTAAATTTCATGATACGATATGAGTTCAGACTCGGGAAGACTAAGTAGCTGTGTAGTGTGTATGACAGTGGAAGGTATACAGAAATGTTATACTGAGGCAAAGCAGGTGGGTTATCTCCTGTGAGGTGATCTGAAGTGATGGGGTTCCTATGTATATTGTGAGAAGATTTCATGTGTAATTAAAAGGTATTTTCCATGTGTTATGACTCAAATAGGTGCAACGCATGTCCATATATCAATTTTGATAATAAAATACATGTAGTATTGAGATTTATGTTGTTGATATACATTGTGATGCTTTGTAAAGTTGTGGATGTGTTGTTAGGATGGTTTTGGGTGATTCTCTGGCAGGTGGATAGGCTCAGTTACAAAGGAAACTCTGTCGAAATTTTTGAAAAATTTGGGACTTAGTAAATTTTGTCGCCTACAGAGTGGGCTTAACTGTTGTGTGAATAAATGCAAGAATTGTAGAAGAGTTAAAAAATTCTGATGATTCGTGTTCCACAAGCTTATGAAAAGAGTGAGTTTAATCTCAGCATGATATTACGACAGCAATAGAGTATATGTGTTGTGATATATATTGCTTTGAGCTAAATTGGGGAGGTTGCTGTTGTTTAGCTGATTGTATGGTTAGGTACTATGTTAGATCCGTTTTGATGCATGCGGGTGAATCAGTTTTAGTTGCAGAAATTGAGCCGAGAATGGCACGAGTGAAGCAAAATTTCGACAAAAGTTATATGGTGCTTAGTAGATGTGAGAAAATAATAGGATGTATTGAGTTGTTGATAAATAATGCTTAGTGTAAAGAGGAGGAAGTGGATAGGTTGTATTGGGAGGAGATCGTGTCCTGCAGTGTCATAATGCTGATAAGGCACGAGTGGTTCGACTCGTTTAGTCGAGTAATTTGCAGTGTGTCTCTTGATGGATGGTTTTGATGTATTCCGGATTCTATAGGTGGCACTCAGGTGTTTTAAGGTTGAATATGTGACCAAGTCAGTATTTTCATTAGAACAAGTCAAGACTTGTGGCATTTTTACGCTAATTACGGGATTCTATGTATCAGTATCTGGGAAATAAAGGTAGCGGACTTAAATTCACAGGAAGTTCTTCAAAGTAGGGTATTTTAGAAGTGGTATTTTTGGGAATGTTTGAGAGAGTGTGTAGTGTCCTATTGGTCTTAGATAGTGTGGTCTTACGTTCAAGTCTCGTGTGGTAATCCTGGGTTGAGGCATTGTTGTGCTACAGCAAGAGAGTATATCAAGTTGAAAATGAATCAGAAGGAAATCTAGACAAATGAAGTAGCTTGTTAGCGGGCTGAATAAGTGTAGTAAAGATATGATCAACTCCTTGTTTATGTTCGAGGTAATGAGCCCTTACGGGGTATTGGGCGGCATAGCTTTTGAGCTCGGATAGCTTGCTTAGGCTGGTGTGGATAGAAGGATTTAGTCCTGGCAGTATAGCTTGTGGTTAGAAAGAAGGAGATGGAGTTCTCAGGTTACCCTAGTATGGTGTGGTATGTGCGATCTGTTGTGGAGGATTGGGATTTGAGTGTGTGTAAGGTATGGTTCAGTTCCGAATGAAAGTCATTAAATTTTTAAGCAGCTCGGGCAGCTGCATGTGATTTAAGAAGCGACCCTCAGATGATTAAGGAAAATGGTATTACTATTCTAGTAATTTGACGGAGTATACGTTCAGTAAGAGGGGAAGGTGATGTAAACTGATGACACTTCGGTGGGATTGCGGGAGTTTCCTATTGGATTGACTGTTGGCACATGAGTCTGTCGATGGCATAGGAAAGTTTTAGAATATCTTTCGTGGAACGAGTAGGTAGTTGATGTGTAATATGTATTCCTATGGCGGAATGTGGGATGAGGTATAGTGATTTGTATGTTATATGGAGTAGGAGACTGGGAGTTCTCCGGTGCAGTCGATGTAGTGGTTGTGGATCGTGTGCATTGGCACCGTAAGCAGCTATTGGGATTAGGAAGCACGAGTGGATCTTTATTTGTTGATATGTTAGATTTTGGACATGAGGTTAGGGGTAGACCGGTTGCCTCAGTGTTAGGTTAATCTAGATAATCGTGTTATGGGCTAGGCCAGAGAATGTCACAGGTTGCGTGGCGAGATGCATCAGACTATGTTCTAGCGGAATGGTTGTGTTCCAAGGACCAGCAGATTGCTGGTAGGAGTTGCTTCCCTTAATTTTGCCTTTGAGGTGGGAGGCAGTGTAGAGTTTTCTACCAGTGATTCAGTCCGGCATTAAGGGACTTTTCAGATGCGTGTTCCAGCCTGAATCGACTCGGTTAACTCTGAATTATATTGTCGGGGGATAAGTGGACTCGACCATTGATGAGCTGATTAGCGATCCTGGAGAGATCTATGAGTTGTTTTCTATGTTGCAAGACGTTATGATTTACGGACTAGGAGCACATATGGTGCGGCGCTATCGAGATTCATAGTGGAAGTTGAGTTTTGTATCTTACACTGCCATAAATAGATATGATTAAGCATACAATATGCTTGCGACCGATACTCAGTACTCTGTGATTATGAGAAAATTCGGCTCGATGTGCATCTCCCTATGTGAGATAGTTGAGTGGATCGGGTGGCACGCCGCCACAGGGTATGTTATCTGGATCGGGTTGTGCGCTGCAACAGTGTTATGTTGAAGATAGTTTCCGTATGATACTTTGTATGCCTTCTTTCTTGGTTTTTGAGAAAAGTCTGTATTGGGAGTTGCTCGGCGAATAGCGCATCGATTGCATCCTTTTAGGATTGAAAGCTGTATATAACTTGCTTCACCGTGGGTGTGATGGATTGCTTGGTTTCACACATCAATCTGTGCGTGGTTGTCAAGTCCGAGTATAGCGATTTGAGGTACTTCATGTGGAATCGTGTTGGATGAGATCGCGCATTATAGCGAGGCTATGTGGAGAATAGAACCTTCGGGAAAGATTCAGGTATTCTATTTCTATGATGTGGGACGGGGTCCCAGCCTTGTGTTGTAACGGTATTGATGAGCTTAATGTGCAGCTCTTTCATTTGAGTAATTTTCATGACTTGAGTATGTTCAGACCGTCTCTTATTGGTTTATGTGTTATGTAAGTTGGGGCTTAGGCTGTATTGAAGTGTCATGTCACCAGGATGGTGTGTTTGATACGAATGGATTTGGTCTCAGCTTGTTGGAAGGTTAATATCGAGTTTCGGCTCGGAGATCTGTTATGATATTAGTCAAAGGGGAAGAAATGTCTTCGTGAATGGTTGATATGAGAAATGGTTATGGTCTACTGCGTGTTCATTATCATTGATAGAGTAAAGCAGTGTTGGGATAAGACCTTAGTTAATAAGAGGTTCCTATCGATGATTGAGTATTTTGGGCAACTGTTGTGAATAGAGACTATCGTTTCGAGGGTCGAACTGTGTGGTTTGTTTCATGGGTTCACCTGAGGTTGCAGGTATGGGTTATGACAACCGGTTCAGGCTTATTCTGAGTATAAATGGGAGGTTTTGGTCTTGTGTATGGTTTCGGAGGTGCAATGTGACTCTACAGTTATGGTCTAGACGGCCTGTGAAATTTTAGCTGTGTTGTATTATCGGGCATATGTGAGTTAGGGTGATGTGGGATCACTCCGAGTGTATGATTAGTAAGGTCATTCGGAGATTGGTTGGCTCCTAGTGCAACTCTGGGCACGCTCGAGAACGAGCGTTTGATTAAGTTGGGGAGGATGTAACGACCTGACCCGTCGTCCCGTGAGTTACCGCCCCGTTTTCCCCATTTTATGCTTTCATATGTTTCAATATATGTATTTGGAGAGTTTGAAGTAATTCGGATGGAGTTTAGATAGAAACGAGACAATTAGTCTCTTTAGGAGAATGTTAGTTTGGAAAAATTCAACCAAACGTTGACTTATGAGTTAGAGGGCTCGAAATGGATTTTCGATGATTTGACTTGTTTTGGATGGTGATTTGTGACTTAGGAGCGAAATCATAACTGAATTTGGTGGTCTGATGTAGATTTAGGCTTGAATTGGCTAAGTTAGAATTTTGGCGAAGTCCGCTTGATAGGTGCGATTTTGATCTGAGGGTCGGAATGGAATTCCAACGGTTGCACTAGATCCGTTAGGTGATATTGGATATGTGTGCAAATTTTAAGATCATTCGGAGGTGTTTAGTTCGAGTTTTGGATCAAATGTGTGTTTCGAAAGTTTTAGAAGAACTTAGGCCTGAATCCGATGTAAATTTGGTGTTTGATGTTAGTTTTGGTTTTTTGAGAGTGAAACTAAGTTTGAATGATCATATGTGATGTTTTAGTATGTTTGTATGCGGTCCCGAGGAGTTCGAGTGAGTTTTGGATAAATTTTGGCTGCGTTGTGCTCGTTTTTTTATGCTTCGACGTTGTTTCTTAAAACATAAATGATATCATATTGAAAAAATAAGCCGATTACTATTTTGAATGAAGCGCTATATCTGTATCGTAATTATGGACCCATAGCAAAAAGATTTGTCGAATTTGGACATCGTATGAGAATTTTATGGCCGTTTTACCAAGGTTTGCCCAGATTTTACGTATTAAAAACTTGCACTATTTGCAAATCTTAAAACCTACATATCTCCTTCATTATAAGGTCAAATTGAGTGATTCAAAAGTCTAAATTTATTAGAATTTCACAACAAATCCATTGGGAACAGTAAAACGCGTGAACAATATACCTATAATGAGCATGTCGACTTTTCTTCCAATTTTTGAACGGGAAGAAGCTTCCGAGGCGATATTTAAGAGAGAAAATTAGTGGGTACTGCAGAGGTAAGTTATTTGATTATTAAAACTTATTTATAGGTGATTATAAACTATAATCCAGCCTTTAATTCATGAAAAACAGTAGAAAAATAGGATTTTGGGGCCTGAGATTATGAGACCTTTAGGGTTCGATTTGAGAGGTCAAAGGGTCTTCGATTTTGGTGTTCTTTATATGTACAGAATTGGGAAAAAGATGAAGAAAACTTTTCTATAAAAATTTCATAGTTTCGAGAATCGGTCCCAAGGCTCGGGTTTTGTCAATTTAGGGATTATTGATTCTTTTCGATTGGGTATCGATCCTATAGATTAATGTAATGTATTCGTTGTGGTTTTGACTAGATTCGACGCGCGAGGAGGTCGATTCAAGAGGAAAGGGCATTGCGGGCTAGTCTACGACCGGTTAGAGGTGAGTAGTTTATATAGATGATGACCTGAGGGTTTGACACCCCGGTTTATCACATCGTGACGCTATGTTAGGGCGTGACTCGCACCCCATGGCAGGTGCGGGATTGTAAATTATTGGGGATTGTGACTTGGTCCATCCCGAGAGCTGAATATAAATTACTAGTGTCTGATACGCACCTTGTCTTGTTGATAATTGGGCGTAATGCCATGTTTGCGGCCGTGTGTCAATCTGTAGTACCCGTCTAGGGTGGATATCCGTGTGATAACATGATTTGCATAATCATTGATCTCAGTCCTATGCTTAATCACTGCCATTAAATGCTAAGTCACCTTATTTATGAAATTGACTAATTAAATTATATTCACCTTAATAATGGGAAACTTGCAAGGAATCAGATTGAATCTATTATTTGACTTACATGCATACTGTGGACTGAGGATGGCTCGGGCTGCACACCGTAGCGGTTATATATTGATATTGCGCTTGGGCTGAAGGAGCACCTCCGGAGTTTGTACACACCCCCGGTGAGCGTCGCCGACGATAAATAAATATGGATGGCCCGGGTTGCACACCGCACCGTATTCATGTGCATTGCATTGCATCTTTATATGATACTTGACTGTTATATTTGATATTGTTTTATTGTTAGTTTGTGGCTAAGGAACATGACTATTAGATTTAGCTTTGCTTTGTGGCATTTCGTGGATTTCTTACTTTCAGACATTTGTCTATTCTTATTATTCACTGAGCCGGTAGTACTCACCCCTACTCATTGCCCCTTGTGTGTAGATTCAGATACACCAGAAGCTTAGCTGACATTCGTAGTCTCCAGACATCTTCCAGAGTCGTTGAGGTAGCTGCTTGACGTTCGCAGAACCTGGCTGGTCTTCATATTCCAGTTTATTATTATTATATACTTTTCTAGATTTTTATATCATCATCCAAATATTATTATCCAGTTTTGTTTAGAGACTCCAGACTCGTGACCCTAGATCTTATGGGTGTTTATCGGTTTCCGTATTTGTTCTTATTACTCTATTAATATTTTCGGATTATTATTCTAAAATTATGATAGTATTCTTAAATTGTCAATTTTGAGATTTAATGTTAAATTGGAGGCGATTGTTGGTCAGGCTTAACTAGCATGGGTGCCATCACGACCGGGTATAGGTCGTGACAATTGGAAGAAGTTAAAATTGTTGAAAAAGTATTGCAGTCTCTAAGTTTAAGTTTAGCAACAAGAAAGTTATTCTTGAGGCTACCAAAGATCATAGCACTCTCGCACTTGATGATTTAGAAGGTGAATTGGTAACATATGAGAGATCATTGAATCTACAAAAAGATGAGACATTGGACGCGGCGTCACAAGAAAAGAATTATTAACCAAACAAAAAAGAAGACACATCAAAGATGATGAAAATAAATCAAGAAGGCCAAAAATCAAAAATAGAGGAGAAAAGAAGAGAAGGTAAATATAATTTATGTTGTGATAGAGATTCCATTGAAAGCGAAAAGAAGTCAAATAATGTTCAAATTGATGTGCCAAACATTTATCTGGTTGTTAAAATGGAAGATTTGGTTGCAAGGGACGTTCGTCCAAAAGAGATTGGTGTTTCACCTGAAAAGTTATTTGATAGTATTGAAGATGAACTTATTAACGAAAAAAGCAAGATGTTCATCAAGATAAAGTCAATGATGATCTGCATAAGATTGAGGTAAAAATAGCTTGGGATCCAGAACTACAACACATGATTATAGATATTGAAGATGAAATAAATTTTATGTCATTGTACGAGATTGCATGTTTCAAAGAGCAAGATGATATATCAATTGGTGGCATTACCCTACAACCTATTGAATCATCAATTGGAGTTGAATGGTTGTACAAGTCCAAATACAAGGCAATTGGGGAAGTAGATAATTTTAAAGTAATGGAAAATTATATTGATGATGTTTTGAAGAAATTTATCACGAGTAAAGAAAAATCATATATGAGCAATATTCAAGAAAATTAAAGTTGACTAAAGATGACACTCGTGATTTTATTGATGCTACATATTTTAGGAAATTTGTGAAGAGTCTAAAGTACTTAAATTCTACAGGGCTTGATGTTACTCATGGTGTTTGACTCAAAAGATGTTAAAATCTTTTTGAACAAATCAATCAAATATGGAGAGGTAAATCGTAGATGAAGATAATAAATTCTAGGATAATAATAATAGAAAGAAGAGGGTTGTAAATCTTCTTTTGATTCAAGGTTGGTGAGTTTTACAGAGTGTTCCTCTCCCGTTGCAAGGCTTTCATTCCTCTTATATATTGAGGATTTTACCCCCCCCCCCCTCCCGTAGAAATTACACACAAAGGGTTATTAAGGAATATTCTTGATATCCCATAATAGGCTTACTTTATTGCCGAGGTCGTATTGTTCCTTCTTTTATTACTAGGTCATGTCCTTATACGCTTCGACTCGCAGATGTTCAGTCATTTATAGTGCTTACTGTAGGTCGTGGTTGGTCAAATTCAGACCCATACAGTTAGTCCATCCGCTCAACGGAGTTGCAGTCAGGTACATCCTAGATGAGGGGGCTCTATGCCTTCTTTGGGAGGAATTTTACACGTTGGAACATTGCGACGTGGCCAACAAGAGGTGGCTATCATATTTATCGAAACACCAAAGAGTACATGCTACCCAGGGGAGATGTCAGTTTTACGTGCGTCAACATTATGCGAATTTTTGAGGCAAGGGTTGACGCTTTGGCGCTTTGATTCTTGTGCTGATTTGAGCCCTTCCGCCTCGATTATAGAACCACCCAGCCCTATAAATAGATGAAGGGTTTGATTTTTTAAAACAATTTAGCCATTTCTCTCTTGATAAGCTCTCAGTCTTTATTTTTTCTTATACCATCTTGTTCACGTTTTCGTTCTTTATAAGAAGTTTATTCTTTTTCACTCCCTATGTGTTGCTGCTTACTATACCGAGGGCTTGTCGTACTAGCGAAGAGGTTCCTGAAGCCACACCGTCATCCACAGTGCCTCTTTCCGGAAGCGGAGAAGTGGTGACAGAAGAGGGTGACAATCCTCTTACGGTGGAGGCGCTACTACCGAGGCATCCCTTATATCGGAGTGATTCTCGCAAAGGCCCGCATCATACCCCAAACCTCATATTTTCTAAGATGGAGCAGGTTCATCTTGATGCCCTCCGTGTAAAGAATGGTATTCCTGCCCATGTAGAGATGATTCTGGCGGGGGAAGATTACATTGACGTCCACAGACCTGGGTACTGTGTTTCTATGAATATCCTTTCATGGGCTACACCCTTCCTCTCTTCCCTTCAGCATAATAATTATGTAGATTTTACCAGGTATGCCCGGTACAGCTTTTATCACACACGCTTAAAGTGCTTCTGCTATTGACTAAGTACGCAGAGTTGGCGGAGTGTAACATCTCTGTTCATCATCTTTTGCATCTATTCACGCCTGGATTTCTCAGGGGTAACATGGTGCATTTGATACTTTGTGGTAAGAAAGGTCTGGTGGTCGGGATGGATGACCGGGCGAGCCGTAAGTTTTGGCACAAGTATTTATTTGTCAAGAACACGTCGTTTCTGATTCCGCATGATTTCTGGAACGATGGAACGGAACACGCAAGTGCCGTAGTTCGTAATGTTCCCCTCTCTTCTGTAATTATTGTAACTCTTACTTACTCGCCATTTTGCAGCTATGGCCTGTCCGCCTCGCCCCTTTGCGGGTATCAAGGATTGGGTGGCCCGCATGTTGCCTCATGCGGCGGAAACTCGGACTTGGCCCACCTTAGTGAAACGTTATGGCCGTGGTGTCTCCTCAGGTAAATATTTGACTTACTGCCTCGTTGGACATGAGACCTTGCTTAATAGCATGATCCTTTGTGATGACAGGTCGGGAAGGTTCCTGACGGAGGGCGCCAGCTCCCACCTTTAGACAAGCTGTTGCTACTGCACACACACAATTTATTTTGTGCAAGTCTGTTCGGGAGGGTCTTCCCCAATATATTCAACGGGGAGATTCATCTCGAATTGTGTTCACGAGAGAATAGGCTTCATTGATACCTGCCTCACATCCTTTAGATTAATCTTATAATGGTGACTAGCTGTTTGATAGGAAAAGGAGGTTGGAGTTGGGGAAGGACGTGGCTCCGGAGGACGACAACAGCAGGGCATCCTGGACAGCCTCGGTGTCCATATTTATGGTCGATACCATTTTGTCGGGGAGGTCTCCCAAGTGGACGGAATTGGTCCAGGAGCCGATTCAGTGCGCTTCGTTGATGGTGGTGCATCGTCTAATGTTGGAGGACCTCGTATCGAGGGTATGGCTCAGGTTTGGATATCGACCCGAAGGATGTCAATGAATTTATATGTCGCCATACCAATGTGGAGGTTAGGATGTTCTGTTGCTATGTTATCTCCTGCTAGGTTAATTTTATGGCCCATTTGGCAAGTCTACCTGATAGTCTGGGTTTGTGCAGGGTACCTGTTAGGGGACAGGTTGTTACCACTTTTATGGGGTGACATTGAAAATATGGTCTAAGCTTGCTTGAAGCCACGACCAGTGCTGTAGATAGCTTTTCAAGGTGATGGTACCTTGTCTCAGCATCTATTAAAGTTTTGCTGGTATAGTAAATTGGAGATTGTGTACCTTTATTCTCGTGGACCAAGAATGCACTTATTGCGACTTCAGAAACTGCCAAATACACAAGCAGACACTCACCCGGATTTGCTTTGACGAGTAGTGGCGGCGAAGACAGATATACTTTTTGCTTTCTCAGGGTGTTGGCACATTTCTCATTCCATTGCAACCTATGGTCTTTTCTCAGCACATTGAAAGATTTGTGGCATCTGTCCGAGGATCGTGAAATGAACCTTGATAAGGCAGCTATTTCCCTTGTTAGCATATGTACTTGTTTGTTTATTGGTCAGTACCTCTGGTATTGTATATATGGCTTTGATTTGACCCTGGTTGACTTTGATTCCCCGCGAAATTTTCCTGAGGTTTTGCTGAAGGTGCACATCTCAGGATTTAACTTCATCCCGTACTGCCTTAATATTTCGAAAGTTTCTTTTAGATGGCTAATGTGATCCTCCTGCTTTGTCGACTTTACCAGCAAGTCATCAATATAGACCTCCATGATGTTTCTGAGTTGCTCTTTGAACATTTTGTTGACTAGCCTATGGTACGTGGCCCCTGAATTCTTGAGTCTGAACGGCATCACTTTATAGCAATACGTTCCTTGGTGAGTGATGAAAGCCATCACTTTATATCCACCTCTTCGCTGACTGCCTCATTGATTGTGGCATTAAACTTTCTCCTCATTTGCCGTATCGATGGATGAGTAGGTCGACATTCAGTCTATGAGTGGAGAAGTCCTTTGGGATTCCTAGCATATCTGGGTGGGAGAAGCCAAATAAGTCGGCGTTTTTAGTTAAAACTTCACGATACTTACCTGGCTCCAAGAGGTTGTGCCCTATGTAAGCCTTTTATATATGGTCGACTTCGTCCAATTGGACGGGGTCAAGATCTTCTGTAGTCGCCTTGCAGGCTTCTACAATATCTGGGTCTTTGATGGCCTCTATTTGTAGGTCAGGTTTAGTTCCCGACATGGCTGATTGCTATACCTCCGCGCTTGCTCCTTTCAGTTGTTTTGTGTGCGTGCAATCTTGGGCAATCCGATAGCATGTTTGGGCGGTGTGTGGCTCGCCTTGGATGCTGAATATTCCCTATGAGGTGGGAAATTTAATCACTTGATAGAAGCTTGAAGGGATGGCATGCATCCATGGTTGCCCTATGATGGCGTTATAGGTTGTTTCCTGGTTCATGACGTGCAAAGTTGTTTCCAAGGTGACTCCTCCTGCTAGGACAGGTAGCACTATTTCTCCGAATGTCTGCTCTACTGCATTATTAAAACCCATTAGTGTTATGCAATGCAGTATTATTTTATCCTCAAGCCTCATTTGCATGAGAACTCGCAGGTGAACAATACACGCGCCACTTTCGTCATCTACCATGATTCTTTTTGCATCTGTATCAGCGATGCGTAAAGTTATAACCAAAGCCTCATAGTGAGGGGAAGACAAACTGTCAGCATCTAACTTATCGAAGATGATACTGTCTTCGAAGTCATCATACCATTCATGGGCGATCGTCTGTTTGAGTTTATGCGTGGTGGTGAACTTCACATGGTTGATTATCGTGTCGTCGCCATCGCCAATGACCATCTCTATGGTGCGCGCTGGTGACAGTGGCTACGGAGGTCCTTGAGATTGATCGTGCCCTTTGGCGAAGTTGGCCCTTCCTTTATTGCTGAGCAGTTCCTTCAAGTACCCCTGGTTCAACATCCTAACTACTTTCTGCCGCAGACCTATGCAATCTTCGGTCTTGTGTCCTCTTTCTTGGTGGAATTCACAGAGGACATCTGACCTTCTGGTGTTTGGGTCCGATTTCATTTATTGCGGCCACTGCACCATTGTGCCCAGCTTCTCTAGTGCATACACTATCTCTGAAGAGAAAATGCAAAAGTTATGAGCAGATATCAATGGAGGCATACCTCTTTCGTCTTCGAAAGGGTGTAGTGTGTCGTAGCACGACATTCGCATATCTTGGAGCGGGTGTGTTAGATGTTCAGACATAGGCCTGATGCCTTTCTCGATTGAAACGTGGGGGTTGATCTCTTCGTCCCTCGTTACGCCGGTCTCTCCTTGCCTCGGTCTGAACTAACGTTAATCGTTGAATCAGGCAGTTCAGATCGACCTTATCTGCCCTTACCTTAATGCAATAGGCGTTGTGGATTTCTTCCCATATGGTGGGGGGAAGGGTACTTCACGAGTCTACTGAGCAATTTTTTGATTGCCTTTGATCTCTTCCCGTTTAACCCATTTTGAAAGGCTAATACAGCCTCCCTTACTAATGCGTTTGACAGGATCATCCTTACTCTATTGAATTGGTCCAGGAGATCCCGAAGTCCCTCGCCCGCCGTTTGCTTGACGATGAAGATATCATTGACCCTAGCTTCAGCTTTCTTCGTCCCGCATGAGCGGTGATGAATTTATCCGTCATCTCTTCAAACATTGATATTGATCTCGCTGGTAGCTAGGAGTACCATGTCAATGCTCCCCTTGTCGAAGTTCTACTGAAATTTTAGCAGCACAGATAGTACTTGTTCCTTTGACAGATCGTTGCCTTTTATCGCAGTAACATAATAGATTAAATGATTCTCCGGGTCCATGGTCATGTAGTATATTTTCAAGTATGGCGGCATTTTAAATGTTTTTGGAATGGGATGGGGAGCAACCCCATCACTGTATGGCTGTTCGACGAGTTGGCCCACATAGAATTTTTGTAATAGCTTAGGGGCACCTGGTATTTTTTCAACCCTTTCCTGATGCTCCTTTATTTGATCGCAGAGTGTTTGTTCTCGTTTTCTATCTCTTTCATTTTCTTTAAGATGGCCATGAGTACATTATCACCTGCATCAATGACAATGCGGGTGTTACCCGCTCGTGTAGTTCTCGGCTCATTGGTGGTAGCAGCGATTTTTTAGGTGGCAAGTCTTCGACATCTCTTTGAGGAGGTTTTTCGAGCATGTTGCTTAGAACACTTGTCAACCATTCTTCTAGCAAATTTTTGACTGCTGGTGGTATTTCCCCCATCATGTACGTTGAGGCTCCACTTTCGCGTAAGATCGTTAATCCCCGTGTGGAAGAGGTGATATATCTCCCTCCGGTGTAACTCTTGGTGTTGTATTCTCATTGTATTCTGGCTTCGTTGAGGGAGTTCAGGAGATTATTTGAGATATCTGCTATCGTCTTCAACCTTGCTTCCTTTTCCGCCATTATTGGTTTTTTGAGGTTTGAAGAACATTAAGTCACTTTCTAGAACTTAGATGAGAACTATGATTTCAGCTATGAAAATCCTCATAGACTTTGCCAATTTATTTGACTCAAAAGATGTTAAAATCTTTTTGAACAAATCAATCAAATATGAATGGGTAAAATAACCGAATATAATAAATTCTAGGATAATAGTAATAGAGAGAAGAGGGTTGTAAATCTTTTTGTGATTCAAGTTTGGTGAGTTTTACAGAGTATTACCTCTTCCGTTACAAGGCTTTCATTCCTCTTATATATTGAGGAATTTCACCCCCCCCCCCCCCGCCCCAACAAATGATATGCAAAGGGTCATTAAGGAATATTCTCGATATCCCTTAATGGGCTTATTCTACTGCCGAGGTCGTATTGTTCCTTCTTTTATTACAAGGTCGTGCCTTTCTAGGCGTCGACTCGCAGATGCTCGGCTGTTTGTCGTGCTCACTATAGGTCGTGGTCGGTCAAATTCAGACACATACACACGACATGCTCAAGTTTGAAGATCTTGGTTTAATGGAGGCTGTTGAAAATTAAATCAAGATTAATTAGTATTCCTAAGTTGTCTAGGATTTGGTTTTTACTAATTTATTTAATTTATGTCTAATTATGATTCACAACCAAAACCATGTTGGAATAAGTTTTCTAGATTCTAGTCAATTTGATTTTGTAGTATTACAAATAGGGGTGCTACTGCCTATTTCTATTGTAGAAAAATAGCTATAATGTGAAGAGATCCAAGAGTTTATAACTTGTGAAAAAGCTTCATTCCAAATTCTCTCCCTAATTTAATAAATTTCTCCTATATAAGCTTTTTTTTAAATTTTTTATTTGTGACTAAATTGTTCTTGGAATATTTCAATCCTTCAGCGGTGAATGGAAATAAGCAAAATATTAATTGATTTGCGTAATAAAAAAAATAAAGGGAGTACCTCTTTGATAACACAAATTTAGGAGCTCCAGAAATATAAAGTTTTCATGGAGCTATATTATTTTCGTTAACTTTTGATTTGCTTATTATCTCTAAAAGAAAATTTAAATCTAACTAAATTTAAATTTAAATATTACTTAGTACAAAATTGGTATGTTGCAGTACAAAACAGTGGACTACACGTGTCCATGAAAAGCGTAGAGTAAAATAAACAAGTACAACAAAGGCCGTCTCTAAAATCAAAAATCCAAAGCCGGCAGGGCCGGCATTCAACATCTCTAAACCGCTTTTGTCTACGTAAACGCCCGTGTGCCACGTAACTCTTCTACACATTTCTCAATTATTACTCTCTCCACACACCTCTCTTCTTTATATTGCTTGGGCGGCGCTCTCTCACCTCCAGTCAAACCCCTGATTGACCACGCTCCCCTACCCCACTTCTCCTTTTAATTTCTGTTCCCTCGTCCATTATATATAAGAAACCTCTTACCTATCCATTATTCCTCACTCTGTTTTTTCGCATAGAATATTATTTTCTTTTGAAAAAATGGCTGTCAAAAATAAGGTTAGTAATGGCGATATGAAAGGAGGAAATGTGAAAACAAATGGAGTTAAGGAGGTTCACTACAGAGGTGTAAGGAAGAGGCCGTGGGGTCGGTATGCAGCTGAAATCCGTGACCCGGGTAAGAAGAGTCGGGTCTGGTTGGGTACTTTTGACACGGCGGAAGAGGCGGCTAAGGCGTACGACACTGCCGCTCGCGAGTTTCGTGGACCCAAAGCAAAAACTAACTTCCCTTTACCGACGGAGAATCAGAGCCCAAGTCACAGCAGCACCGTGGAGTCCTCTAGCGGAGAGACTGGTGTTCACGCGCCGCAGAACGCGCCCTTCGAGCTGGATCTCACTCGCCGGCTTGGCTCCGTTACTGCTGATGGCGGTGACAACTGTCGCCGTGCTGGTGAAGTTGGGTACCCGATTTTCCACCAGCAACCGACGGTGGCGGTTCTGCCAAATGGCCAACCGGTTTTGCTCTTTGATTCTTTGTGGCGACCGGGAGTTGTTAACAGGCCTCAGCCTTACCATGTAACGCCGATGACGATGGGGTTTAACGGCGGTAACGCCGGTGTGGGTCCTACTGTATCAGACTCATCCTCAGCGGTGGAAGAGAAACAAGATGATGAGAAAAGAGGAATTGATCTGGATCTTAACCTTGCTCCACCTACGGAGTTTTGATGATGACGATAATTTAAATTGGCAGAGAGAAGAGTGAGACAGAGACTAATGGTTGAATTTTGTAAATACGTAAAAGAAACTGTTCCTTTTTTTTGCAGCTGAGGGGGTTGTTCTGATGTTCTGTTGCTGTTTTTACTATTTGTCACCTCTAATCCTTGTTTAGGCGTTCTGATTAAATGAGAAAATTAGTGTTTTCTCCTTTCAAATATGTATCTCGTGTTCCTCTTCAGTTTATTTTTCAGCTAACCTAATGTTTGGAGCATGTTTTCCCTATTATTGAGAGTTGGAGTATATTATAGTACTCCTATTTCATTATCCCAGCACTTGAAATCTTTTTGATTATTACTAATTTAATGTAGCGAAGCAATGATGGATAAAGTTCGACGATACTGCAATTTTTCTCCTCTCTCTAGGTTTTCAGTTGTACACGAGCTATTTTTCTAATGGTTTTTATTTTGTACTTAATTATGAGAATTTTTTCTATTTATACCATATATCAAAATTTATTACCAAAAATGTTCATAATTTATTGTTTTTGTATTGTTTATATTTTTTCTATAAATTATATATCAATTAAAAAATAGGTAGATTTTGCCATAAATAACGTGTTAAAATGAAGACACCAGATATGCGTGTGATTCAATCAACATTAAATACGAAATTGGAAACAAAAAGAGATTTCAAAGTTAAAAAAATCTGTTCTTTCATATATTTTCCATCATTGATAGCCATTAAAAAGGTTGAAAGCTTTGAATTTAAATTTGAATTTTCAAAAATCATTATTTGTTTGGATTGTGTATTTTTGTAAATAATTCGGTATATGTTTAGGAGCTTATATCATAATTTTGAGGGATTTTTGTGAAGATTAGACTTGGTTTTGACTGAATTTCACATTGAAACTCGTCGAAGAAGAAGAAGAAGAAGAAGAAGAAATATTTCCAGAAATTGTAGATAAGTTCCAAATAAATTGTAGATAAATTATAAAAATGTGAATAAATTGTAGATACTTTTTGTAGATAAATTATAGATTAAGAAGACTAAAATTTCTACAAGTCTTCTATAATTATGTCGAAAATGTCAATTATGCTACAATTGAAATGGGAATTGGGATAATAAATGTCACGACCCAAATTCTATACCCGATCGAGAGGGCGCCTCTCGTGAAGACAAGGCCAGCCAACAACTCAAAATCCTCTTTAAGCAGCTTTTAAACATAAAAGAAGAGAAATGCTACTTAACGGCATTTAACTATGAAGTTTCATTCCAATGCAATCCGACCGAGGTGTCACAAGTCACGAGCATCTAATGAGTGGGGACTCTATTACTGGATTAACAATGTATATATATATATATATATATATATATACAAGATAAAATCAGAATACAAAGATGGAGTGCAGTGTCGCGAACGCTGGCGGTCACCTTTCTCAATTACCACAATAATTCCTTCGGTCCTACTGATAACCCGCTACCGGGTGGTCAATAGCTGCAACTGCATGCAAGGTACGGGGAGTAAAGTGAGTACTTTCAACTCAGTGGTAATAAGAGAAAATAATATCTGAGCGATAAGAAAACACATATGAGCACACCAAACTGCTATTAAAGACAGAATAATCCTTTTTGAGAAATTCGAAATACTGTGAAAATCCCTTTAGAACAAGTTCAGTTCAGAAACCTCTTTTGAAAATATGCTTTTTCAACAATTGCAAGGGTAATTTCAACAAGGAGGAAATAGTCAGAAATATGCCCCTCGGGCTCAATATCAACTCACAATATCTAATATCAGCCTCTCGGGCTCAGCACACCTTAACATATAACACAAGGTTATCTGGTCAATAAGGCAAGTAACAGTATGTATGCCAATGATATATGAGTGCTAAATGTCGTGCCACGTAGTTCAAACAGGAGTAAATGCATGAATGCAATGCAATGCACATGAATACACTGCGACGTGCAGCCCGAGCCAACAATGCATATGATTTAACGTCAACGATGCTCACTGGGGGAGTGTACAGACTCCGGAGGGGCTCCTTCAGTCCAAGCGCAATATCATACAGTGCCAATAGTTACCACTGTTTCCATTTCAATACACGGTGCCAATAGTTACCACTATTTTCATTAAAATGCACGGTGCCATTAGTTACCACCGTTTCCATTAAAATACATGGTGCCAATAGTTACCACCGTTTTCATTAAATACACGGTGCCAATAGTTACCATCGTTTCCATTAAAATATATGGTACCAATTGTTACCACCATTTCCATTAGAAAAAATATATAGTCCAGAAATTAGTAAGATAATGATCGTCAGCCTGAAATATTAGCTAAGAATCATTTGTGTTTTCAAAACATAGAATTATGGCTGAGTTTGCAAAACAATATTTAAAACCTTGGATTGAAACAAAATGATATGAAAATCATGCTAAAGCAAAAACATCAATTCCCAAAGGATTCTACAAGTCGGCACAAGGCCACAAACATGGCATCAAGCCCAGATAACATCAATATAGGGTGCGGAGCAATCACCAATATAGTATAATTCATCCCTGAGATTGAACCGAGTCACAATTTCCCACATATATAACCCCACACCTGCCATGGAGTGCGTGTCTCGCCTCATATAGCGTCATAATGTGATATATCGGGTTTTAAATAATCGGAGATAAGCCCCAAGTATGGCAATGAGCCCAAGTCATAATGATAACAACTAAACATACACAATTTAGCGGTAAAAACCAATCGGGACGGACCAAGTCACAATCCCCAACGGTGCTCTACCCCGTGCTCTGGTCCAGCGCGCAAGTCACCACAATACATCACTAGGATATGAATATTCGAGGTTTCAAACCCTTAGGATATCATACCCAAGTATTACTCACCTCGAACCGGCGAAATCTCAAGCTCGTGACGCCTTTGCCCATCAAATTGGCCTCCACGCGCGTCGAGTCTAGCCAAAAATAGAGCGAATACATCACAATATGAAAATGGGATAATACCCAATCAAAAACAATCGAAATACACCCCAAAACACAAAGTTGGCAAAATCTGAGCCCACTTCTCGAAAAAATTACGGAATTCACATTTTTAGAATATTTGTCTCGCCACGAGTCCGTACATATAAAATTCACAAAAATCGAGGTTCATTTGACCCCTAAAATTGGTGATTCTAACCAAGAGGGTTTTCTACCACTTCCAAAAAAAATCCTCAAATTAAACACCAACTAGTGATAGATTCGAGTTATAAAACCAAAATTGAGTTAAGAACACTTACCCCGATGTTTTCCTTGAGAATCACTCGAAAAATCGCCTCACCCGAGCTCCCTTTGTCCAAAAATGAAAGAGTGAGACGGGTTTGGACTTTAATATGCTGCCGAGGTATTTGTTTTTCGTGTTCGCGAAGAACAAATTTCTAAGAAATCAGTTTTCAAACTCTTCTCGGACAGCCTCTAGTAAAATGATCATAACTTTTTCTACAGATGTCCAAATACCTATTATAATATGTTTCTGAAAACTAAGTGCAAAGATCTACAACTGTTGTTTTTCCATCTATCCTAAATTACTTGTGGATCAATGAGCTTCCGAAGTAAGACCTTCGTGATAGAAAATTCCTTCTTCGCGAACGCGAAGCACAGTCGCGAACACGAAGAACAAAAGTCCCAGATGGTAATTTCTTCTTCGCGAACGTGAAGAACAGTGGCGAACACGAAGACAAAAAGTCCAAGAAGCCAATTTCTGCTTCGCGAACGCGGTGGGACCTTGCAAACGCGAAGGACAACACTAGATACCAGCAATCAGCAGTTCAAAACCTTCCAAAAATGACCCGTTGACCACCCGAAATCACCCCAAGGCCCATAGGACCTCAACCAAAACACAAATATGTTCTAATACCTCATTCAAACTTTCTCTAAGCATAAAAGCTCTATCATAAACATCAAATCATCAAATTCCCACGGATTCAAGTCTGAGTTAAACTAAAACTTCCGAAACTTGCATTCGATCCAAAACCCGACCTAAACACCTCCGAATGATATGAAAATTTGCGCACACATCAAAAATCACCTAACGGAGCTAGTGCCATATTCCAAATTCCATTCCGACCCCCGGGTCAAATTCTCACCTATCAACCGGAATCTGCCAAAATTTAAACTTAGACAATTCAAGCCAAATTCTACACCGGACCTCCAAATTAAATTTCGATTTCACTCCCAAGTCATAAATCACCTCCCGAAACTAGCCGAATCGTCGAAAATTCATTCCGAGTCATATAACTCATAAGTCAACATCCGTTTACTTTTTAATACTAGCCTTCACTTAAAGAGACTATTTGTCGCAATTCCAACCAAACTCTGACCGAATCATTTCAAACTTTACCAACACATATAATGAAGCTAGAAGCATAAAACGGGGAAAACAGGGTGGTAACTCACGTGACGACGGGTAGGGTCGTCACATTAAAATTCAGTGTATTTAGTTTGTAGATATCTTGTTGACACAATTTCTACAAATAAACTACAAAATCAATTTACTTGTGTATAAAGCAATATTTGTTTTTAAGAGTATCTACAAAATTACTACATTTATACTAAAATTAAACTACAATCTTGTGTATAAAAATGTTGACAACAAACATCCATATACCCCGTTTTTCCTACTCATATCCTACTTATGATTCAGGAAAACAATTCATTAAATATTAAGATGGCTATGTTTCATATTACAACATTGGTTCGTCAATATTATTTTTGAGGAATCCACCAGAAAATGGATTGATGTGAGAAATAATGGAGGAAAATATTTCGGCGACGCCGAGAAATATTCCAGTATATTTTTTGTGCTGGAAACAGGAGAATTTGTGGAGTCGTAACAAATTTGTTACGATTTCATTTGGAATGGAGAAGAGAAGAACCGAAGAGAGAAAATGGGAGAGGGAAAACGGCCAGGTCAAATCCTGAAAATTAAGGGGAGAGAGAAACGTGGGATATATGGACACCTTTAATTAAGGAGTAAAAATTATCAATTAATTATTATCTCTAAATTAATTATGATATATAAATGATAATTTGATATGCTTAAATGTTATAAACACAAACCTTAAATATAGAGGGTAATAAAGTTTGATATATGACATATATATGTAAAAATCTCCTTAATTATTGAGAAAAAATACCATATTAGTTGCCGGCCAAATCGATCCCAAAATTTAGGAAGCGTTAAACAATGTTGGAAATCATGTATATCTATGATATGTGCTCTTTGGTTGTATGAGCATGATTTTCAGGTATAGGTTTTGATGAATGACAAACAATGAAGTCAAGTGTCAAACAACGATATAATATGACAATCAATCAAATGGCGAGAAGCATACTGATGACGGAATTGCATGAACGAGCCAAAGAGTTCAAGACCGAAGACCCAAGACGTAGGTCGTTTGGTAGAACCAATGTAAGGACAACGTTTAAGTTATCTTATCCTTTGGCTCAACATTAGGTCATCATAAATATGCATAAAATATTTTATTAAATCATATTTATCATAAACATGCATCTTTGTGTTAAAACAAAATGATGTTAAAGGTTTTAAACATGTCTTTTAAATCTGGGTCTCAACAATCGATTATTTGAATCCTACAATCGATTGTATTAAGACAGTGTGATCCGAAGTTTTTCAAAATAGCAAACAATCGATTGTCTACTTTTAACAATCGATTATTTTGAGACAGTGTGCAACCGAAGTTTTTAAACATCTAAACAATCGATTGTTTTTGTCATATAATCGATTATATTCATAAACAATCGATTGTCATTTTCATACAATCGATTATATTTTGACCGTTCCCACAGAATCCTAAATTGATTTTTGAACGTTGAATACAATCGATTATTTAGTCCATACAATCGATTGTTTAGCCTAAAATCAGGAATCTGTCTTTTGAACGTTGGTCAAACAATCGATTATCTACTCCAAACAATCGATTGTTTGAGCACAGAATCAGGGATTTTATTTGTCAATTAAGCAACGGTCAGCACCACTTTTTCACCTATAAAAAGAGGTCTTTTGAGCTGATTTTAAATACACAACTCCTCCATACATTGTTATACATATTGATCATTTTCAAGCATCATTTTAGAGCTTTTGTTGAGCCATTTGATAGACAACTTTGTGTTGTTCATAGAGCTTATTGTGTATCTCTTTATCCACTCTATTGAGAGAGTATTTGTTGTAAAAGAGAGTTGTTTGAGAAGAACATATCTTCTCATTTGTCGGGTTTGCTGAGTACCCAAAGTCTTAGTGGTTGAAGTCTTGGGGTGAGGTATCCTCAAGCAAGTGAAGTCTTAAGGTGTGGTATCCTTGAGCAACTGTAACGATTTGTTAAGCACCCGTAAGCTTGACGAAGATAGTGGAAATCTCGAGAGAGTCTCTCGGGGACTGGACTAGCCACGGGTTGTGGTGAACCAGGATACATCGGTGCGTTCGTTCTTTATTATTTACTTATCGCACTTATTTCATTCCTGCAATTTTTAAATTCCGCAAGTTTACGCTGTTTTTTATTATAACGCTATTCACCCCCGTCTAGCGTTAAGCGTATTTTCTAACAATTGGTATCAGAGCCTAACTCTCTGAAAGCCTTAACCGGTTGAGAGAAATATATATTTTTCTGTTGAGAATATTGAACGCAGGAATGATGGATGAAGGACAGTCCACCACTTGCGCTCCACTATTTGACGGAACAAACTATGCATATTGGAAAGAACGGATGAGTATCTTCCTCAAAGCAAACAGTTTTCGTTTGTGGCAAATCATCAAAAACGGTGAACCAATGCCGATAAAGAAAGTTGGAGAAACCACGGTTCCAAAGAAGGAAGATGAATATGATGCCGAGGACATCAAGAAAGTTGAAAATAATGCAAGGGCCATCCATGTATTATATTGTGTGGTGAATCCAGATGATTATCGAAAAATCTCTTGCTGCACAACCGCCAAGGAGATGTGGGATAAGCTCGAGATCATTTATGAAGGTACGCCTCAAGTCCGAGAAGCCACAATTGATTTTCTAACACATAAATATGAAATCTTTAAAATGTAGAAGGAACCCATAGGTGTTATGTTTGAACGATTTTTAAGAGTCGTCAACAATCTCCATGCTCTCGGAAAAGTTTACACGAACAAAGATCTTGTTCGAAAAGTCCTACGGAGTCTCACTCCCGAATGGCGCTCCAAAGCCAATGCCATCCAAGAGTAGATGGAATTCACGGATATCACAATTGATGGACTAAGAGGTAACCTCGAAACTTATGATAGCACAATTTTTAATCCTTATCTTAGAAGCAATTCGAATTTCGCCTTCAAAGCCTCATCCTCTAAAAGAGAAGAGGTAAGTGATTCGGAAAGGGATGATGATAATATTTCCAATGATAAAATTAAAAAGTTTTGTAAGTCTATGAAAAAAGACAAGAAAAAGAAGAAACACCATAGGCGCTTATCACGGGATTCGGACAGCTCAAGCGATGAAACCGCCGCATTGTGTCTCATGGCTAACGAAGGAGAAGAGGTAAGTACATCTAACTCTCACTCGTTTGAAGAATTACAAAATGCCTATGATGAATTGTATGGTGAATTTGTTAATGCTTCCAAAACTATCATAGAATTGAAGAAAACACTTTCTTTGCAGAAAACACTTTCTTTGCAAGAAACATATTTTCAAAAAACACTTTCTTTACAAGAAAAAGAGTTTGAAAAATCCTCTTCTTTGAAAGTAATAGATTTTGAAAAATTGACTAACGAAAATGATGTTCTTAAAAATAAAATTGAAGTTTTAGAAAAAGAAAATAAATTTTTGAAAAATGACATTGTTGATTTTAAAAATAAAATCAAGGAATTGAATGAAGCCTCTTCTATTGATAAATGTTCCAATTGTTCTTCTTGTAGTTCTTTAAAACTAGAGAACACAGAACTTAGGAAAGCACTAGAAACACGTAGTGTTGATAGTCCTAAAATTGAAGATATTAAAAAGGATGAAAGTAATGAGGTCGGACCATCTAGAAAGAATTCTAGGAACCTCACTAATGAGTCTAAGATTAAATGTTTTAAACCACCTAGAAACAACTCTAGGAATTTTGTTAATGAGTCTAGAATGAATAATTTTAGACCACCTAGACACAATTCTAGGAATTTTATAAATGAGTCTAGAATGAATAATTTTAGACCACCTAGACATGATTCTAGGAAATTCAACGCTTCTAGGGGAACAACTTTAGATCACCTAGAACGCATTTGGCACAACCTAGACATATGCACAATCCTAATGTTATATGTCACTATTGTAATCGGGTAGGACACATTGCACCCGTTTGTTTTGCTAAACATAGAGATTTATGTGTTGATTATGACTATTGTTACCCTAACCCCCAAGGACCCAAAAGAAGTTGGGTACCAAAAACCTATTTTTAGGTTATTTTTGCAGGTGTGCTTGAAGACTACAATATTGTAGTGGATGCACACGAAACCTTAATGCATTAAGGGGGAACGTCGGTTAGTTATCGTATTTTGAATAAAAAACGCATTGAGTTGATATGTGCAAATAATCTATATTAGTTTTGGTTGATACATGCTTTAACAAGTTTTATTTCTGAATAACAATTAGTATCAATTGGTTTTATAAGAAATGATTGATTCATGTTTTGATGAATATTTGAGTTTAAATAACAATTGGCATAGTTGAGAAAAATGATCGTTAGTATGCCATTTACTAACTTTTTATATGATCTTGTCTATAACGATTGGTATCGTCAATGGTCTAAATAACTTTTGGTATACTCTTTTTGGTTGCATAAATTGAATGTTGAGATATAGCATCTATTTAGGGGGAATTCAATATGCATATCTTCCGTTGTTTATCATTATCAAAAAGGGGGAAATTGTTGGAAATCATGTATATCTATGATATGTGCGCTCTGGTTGTATGAGCATGATTTTCAGGTATAGGTTTTGATGAATGACAAACAATAAAGTCAAGTGTCAAACAACGATATAATATGACAATCAATCAAATGGCGAGAAGCATACTGATGACGGAATTGCATGAACGAGCCAAAGAGTTCAAGACCGAAGACCCAAGACGTAGGTCGTTTGGTAGAACCAATGTAAGGACAACGTTAAGTTATCTTATCCTTTGGCTCAACATTAGGTCATCATAAACATGCATAAAATATTTTATTAAATCATATTTATCATAAACATGCATAAAATATTTTATTAAATCATATTTATCATAAATATGCATCTTTGTGTTAAAACAAAATGATGTTAAAGGTTTTAAACATGTCTTTTAAATCTGGGTCTCAACAATCGATTATTTGAATCCTACAATCGATTGTATTAAGACAGTGTGATCCGAAGTTTTTCAAAATAGCAAACAATCGATTGTCTACTTTTAACAATCGATTATTTTGAGACAGTGTGCAACCGAAGTTTTTAAGCATCTAAACAATCGATTATTTTTGTCATACAATCGATTATATTCATAAAAATATCGATTGTCATTTTCATACAATCGATTATATTTTGACCGTTCCCACAGAATCCTAAATTGATTTTTGAACGTTGAATACAATCGATTATTTAGTCCATACAATCGATTGTTTAGCCTAAAATCAGGAATCTGTCTTTTGAACGTTGGTCAAACAATCGATTATCTACTCCAAACAATCGATTGTTTGAGCACAGAATCAGGGATTTTATTTGTCAATTAAGCAACGGTCAGCACCACTTTTTCACCTATAAAAAGAGGTCTTTTGAGCTGATTTTAAATACACAACTCCTCCATACATTGTTATACATATTGATCATTTTCAAGCATCATTTTAGAGCTTTTGTTGAGCCATTTGATAGACAACTTTGTGTTGTTCATAGAGCTTATTGTGTATCTCTTTATCCACTCTATTGAGAGAGTATTTGTTGTAAAAGAGAGTTGTTTGAGAAGAACATATCTTCTCATTTGTCGGGTTTGCTGAGTACCCAAAGTCTTAGTGGTTGAAGTCTTGGGGTGAGGTATCCTCAAGCAAGTGAAGTCTTAAGGTGTGGTATCCTTGAGCAACTGTAACGATTTGTTAAGCACCCGTAAGCTTGACGAAGATAGTGGAAATCTCGAGAGAGTCTCTCGGGGACTGGACTAGCCACGGGTTGTGGTGAACCAGGATACATCGGTGCGTTCGTTTTTTATTATTTACTTATCGCACTTATTTCATTCCTGCAATTTTTAAATTCCGCAAGTTTACGCTGTTTTTTATTATAACGCTATTCACCCCCCCTCTAGCGTTAAGCGTATTTTCTAACAATTGGTATCAGAGCCTAACTCTCTGAAAGCCTTAACCGGTTGAGAGAAATATATATTTTTCTGTTGAGAATAGTGAACGCAGGAACGATGGATGAAGGACAGTCCACCACTTGCGCTCCACTATTTGACGAAACAAACTATACATATTGGAAAGAACGGATGAGAATCTTCCTCAAAGCAAACAGTTTTCGTTTGTGGCAAATCATCAAAAACGGTGAACCAATGCCGACAAAGAAAGTTGGAGAAACCACGGTTCCAAAGAAGGAAGATGAATATAATGCCGAGGACATCAAGAAAGTTGAAAATAATGCAAGGGCCATCCATGTATTATATTGTGTGGTGAATCCAGATGATTATCGAAAAATCTCTTGAAGATCATGTGTGTAGAATAATTTTGATGAAATGTGCTTCGTTCTATCTCCTTTTATGAATCCTCCCTTCAGTTGGGGTACGCATGCAGCATTGCGTTTGTAGAAAATTGTGGATCTTTTATCACATTCCAAATCATATTTTTCTCGAAGAAATGAAGTTGTTGTGTAAGCTGTAATGGCAAGCTGATGTGTAAGCTGTTACTGCAAGTTGATATGTAAGATGCTTGTAAGCTACTTGTAAGCTGCTACTGTACCAGATATAAATAATTTTCTGCTCGGGGTAATATTTATCCATAACGGACTACCGAAATGATAAGTTTCTTCAGGAAGCTTATTTCCAATAGAGTACTAAATAGATAACTATATTTACGGTGGAATCCCATATGGATAAGATTCTTCAGGAAGCTTATGTACAACAGAGTACTAAATAAATATCCATAATAAATTTATAACACTCTCCCTTATATGTTTATTATTATGTGCCTCGTTAAAACCTTACAAGGAAAAATCCTGTGGGAAAAAAATCTTAGTTAGGGAAAGAAAATCCTAGTTAAGGAAAAAGAGTACATTAATAATATAAATTGCAAGCTGCCTCATAAAAAATCTTACCAGGAAAAATTTAGTGGGAAAAAAAACCCGAGCAAGGGAAAAATAGTACAGTGCAGAGACTTGGGTATATCTGGACCAAGGAGTTCATTATTCTCTTCTGGAGGTAAGAACGGGTCCTTAATCCGTGTAGGAGAAGAACTATATCTTGCTAGTAAATTAACAAAAAATGCTATGTCAGACCTTGTAGGATTAGCAAGATACATTACTGCACCAATTGCACTGAAATAGGATACTTCAAGACCAAGGAGTTCCGCATCTTCTTCTGGAGGTCGGAACAAATCCTTATCTACTTCAAGTGATCGAACAACCATTGGTGTACTCAATGGGTACACTTTTTCCAGGTAAAAGCATTTTAAGATCCTTACTGTATAGGCAAATGGATGGATAAAGATCTAATCTGCTAAATATTCAATTTGCAAACCAAGACAAAGTTTTTTCTTTCCAAGATCTTTTATCTCAAATTCTTTCTTAAGATATTCAATTGCCTTTTGGAGCTCTTCTGGAGTTCCAACAAGATTTATGTAATCAACATAAACAACAAGTATAACAAATTCTATTGCTGTTTTCTCATAAAAATACATGGACAAATAATATCACTCATGTAACTTCTTTAAGCAAATATTCATTGAGGCGATAATACCACATATGCTCAAATTGGTTTAAATCGTACAAAGATCTTTGTAATCTAGTTGAGTACATTTCTCAAGATTTTGAATATGTTTCATGCATTTTAAGTCATTTAAGGATCTTTATAGAGATTTTATCAAATGAATCATATAGGTTATGACTCGCATTTAAATGGCATGATATCTTCTGGTGTCTGGACTACTGGTCTGATCCTCATAATATTTCACAGTATTGTGCACTATATTGTATCAAATATATCGTCGACCTCATTTTGTATCGTTTCGCAAGCTACATAACTTGTTGAGATCTCATCACTTTCTTTATATTCAGGTACCTGAACTTCTTCTGGAGTTTCATGAAATGCTATGTTGTGAGCTCTTCTAGAGCTCATTTCCTCCTCATTATAATCATTTTGATCATTAGCTCCTTATCATTTTTCAAGGATTGTTACCTTCGGAACCGATTGGTCTACCACGCTTCATGTGTACAATAAACTCTATCCTTCAGGGACTTTAAATTTTATAAGAGCATTTGCAGCTGAACTATGATATTTAATTTTATATTAGCGCAAATGCTTCTGGCATTTGACTTGAATTATCTTCTAAGAAAGGATCATATTAATGATAATTCAATTCATATAGCATAATTTTAGCTGTTTATTCCATCCCCCAAATGTTAGAAAACTAACATATATTCCCAATCTTCTTTGGGAAACATATCTTTGTGTATTGTGGTAGAGAAATTAATCATATACCACACATCAAAATATAGTAAAAATATTTAGTTTTTGATCCTAAACCAATTGTGAGGGGAGGACTTATCATATATTTTTGGTCTGATGCATACAAGTGCCGCTGTATGCAATTTAGAATATCTAGACCAACACATGAAGCTTTGTTCTCATAAGTAATAGTTTAGCCATTATTAGGCTATATTCATTGCTAAACCGGCTTGGATATAAACCGGTATTATCAAGATGAATGTCTTGATTTTATAATCTAAAAATTATGCTCTTAATTGAGAAAAGCAATCTCAAATGCCAAACTGCAGGTTGACAATAAATACATGTAACCATCTTATATATTCATCTATAAGTGGTTCACATGATAGATGAATGGGTCCATATTCACCTTTTATATATTTCAGAATCAGGGGTCTTAATCGAAACTTTAGCTGGTAGAATTAATTTATTATGAGAACAAGTAACACAGGAAAATTCTTAAAGAATCTTCTAGTTATTTCAGTATATGCTTATCTGAATTCTTAAATAGCTCATTTAAAAATGGCAAATAAAAACTTCAAGTTTATCACGACATGTGCTATCTCTTAGTAAACTTATGGTTTACTATGGCATAAAATTTTGCATTAGTAAACTTCTAGTTTACTGTGGCTACTTTCATATAAGTAAATTTTTACTATAGCTGCTTTTACATTAGTAAACTTCGGATTTACTATGATACATGATGTAATACAAATTGAAAAATAAGGCAGGTTACTTCTCACATACATATTTACCCCATATGATTGTTGGAATATAAAGATTTTCAATCTTTCAATCATTTGTAGACTCAGGATGATTGTCATTTACTGTAGCAAACTTAGTAATATGAACGTCATATTTGTATATAAGTTCTTCAAGAGCCTTCATTCATTATCCACAATATAATATTTATCGGACACTACTAGTGTCATATGTCTTCTTGGCAAATAGTTAGCTCTTCAGGAGTTTTTGATAAATTTTGTACTACCAAATATTGCTCAGATAATTTACCAATTTTATGACAAATGACTCCTTCATGGAGAAACGCCATTAATATCTGAATATTTTATATCAAAGCGATAACCACATAGTCATTACATCCTTTAGGAATAGATATACGAGTTGTTATTTTCTTCGGGCTCCTCGATAACTAACAATAATATATTGATACGGTTGTAGTAGAAAATATTCTACAAAATAGTTTTGCCTTAGAATGATATTTTTTAAAAAAATTTCAGATATTTTGCGTACAACAGGTACATGCGACAATGTTCCTTATGCCATAAAAACAAAATTTATATCCTTTGTTATTCTACCTCTTCGGGAGGTAAGTTGTGGTATTTTTTCATTCACTCCAGGGAATGAAAATGTGCTTCAAAAATAACTCTGAATAGCTTATTATTTTGTTTAAGCACAGAAAGATACAATTTCGTAATATTTTTCTACTTCAGGAGAAAATTCCAATTGTGTTACTTCTTCAGGAGCAAATTTAAAATATGAAATATTGAGTATATATTCCCTCAATCATATTATCTCTTCTGGAGGTGAATTGTAGTATATTCACATCAAAAGTGTGTTCATATTTATGGGCTTTATTAATATTGTCACTTTCACTTCAGGAAATGGATTAATTTTTATCAAAAGTTCTCATCCTTCAAGGAACGAAACATAATTATCTGAACGCGCATTAATCACACCAAATCGTGTGATGCTTTAACCTCTTTTAAGATAATGCTACTTCAGGAGCAAATCGAGGCATGCAAGTAGTATAGAGAAATTTTCTCTAGCTTATCTTCAACTGTAACCATAGAAAGCCTAAATTATCACTTCTGGTGGATATAGGCATATACCACTTCTGGTGGTTATATATTTCTTGCAAACTCTACTGGAGTTTAAGTGGATCTAACAATGTTATCCACTTTATAATCATTTATTAAGATAATAAGGATGAAAATAAATACCAAAATAGGTACTATATACGTAGCATATAACTAAGCAAGCGATGATAAAGATATTAAACTAAATATAGGCAAAAACTCAAATTAATTTACACAAATTTGCCACTCCAGACGTAAGTGATATCCACATTACTATTTCCACGGAAAAATGCTCATCACCTCAAGGATATAACTTGCCTTATGATGCTCGGAGTGAACAAGATCTACCACGGACGTAAGAACGTCGCTTTACATCATAGATGAACACTGAAATAGAAATTAAATTCAAAATAAGTGCTAAAAATGGCAGAGTATTGTACTGGTAACGTGTTATAAAATAAAGACTTTAAAGTAAAGAAATCAAAGACAAGTACAAAGAGAGCGAGATTTATTATTCAACTTCAAACTCATATACATAATGAAATAAAAACTCCTCTATTTATAGAAGAAAAGAAGTAGTTGTGAGGCTTTTCAGGAAGCAACTGCGAGTCTTTTCTTTAGTTGCTTGCAACTTGCCTGCATTAGCTGCTTGTAGATAAACTTCAATCGAGTACCATATATGTAACGACCCGACCTATCATTTTGAGCCCTAGCTCGTCGTTCATCAATCTGAGGCCATGAGTATCTGCATTTCAGGTATTGTAACTTGTATGCATAGTCGGAATTTAATTTCGGGAACTTCGGAGTTAATTGGGAAGAGAATTCTCATTCGAGAGCTTAAAGTTGAAAGAATGAACAAGGATTTGACTTTTGAGTAAACAACCTCAGAATCAGGATCTGAAGGTCCTAGTAGGTTCATATGATGATTTCAGACTTGAGCGTATGCCTGGTTCGGGTTTTAGATAACCCGGGAGCATTTTGGCGCCTATTGTGGAAGTTAGCATTTTGGAAGAAATTTCTTAATTTTGGCTTGAAGTGCTTTTCAGTGTTATCGATGTCCTTTGGGATTTCGAGACTGCGAGTAGCTCCGTATGGTGATTATGGAATTGAGAGCGTTACCGGAAGTGAATTCGGAAGTCTGTAGGTCGTTTTGAAGATATTCGGCTAAAGATAGAAATTTGAAGGTTTTTGCAAAGTTTGATCAGGAGTGGACTTTTTGATATCGGGGTCGGAATCCAATTTCAGAAGTTGGAATAGCTTCGTAATGTCAAATATGACTTGTGTGCAAAATTGAAAGTCAATCAGACGTGATTTAATAGGTTTAAATATCGGAAGTATAAGTTGGAAAGTTTAAAGTTCATAAAGCTTGAATCGAGGTATAATTCATGGTTTTAGTGTTGTTTGATGTGAATTGAGGCCTCGAGAAAGTCTGCAATATGTTTTGGGATTGGGTGGTATGATTGTTTGAGGTCCCGGGGGCCTCGGGTGGATTCCGGGTGGTTAAAGAATCGAATTTTCAATTTTTTGAAAAATCTAAGCAGCTGGTATCTGGTATTTCCGCTTCTGCGGAAATGGGACCGTTGAAGCGGCCCTGTAGAAGCGAGGAAGAAGCGAAAAAGTAGACGAGGGCGAGGGCATCCAGGACCGCAGAAGTGGCCCTTCATCTGCTTATGTGGAACCGCAGAAGTGGTAGGCTGACCGCAAAAGCTGAAGGCCTGGAGTTGATGGGAGCCGCAAAAGTGGTAAGCGGTCCGCAGAAGCGGGACCGCATAAGCGAAAAAGGCACCGCTGAAGTGAAAAATGTTGGGCAGTAGTCTTGTTTCAAATCGTGATTTGGGATTCATTTCTCTCATTTTTTATGCCTTGGGGCGATTTTTAGGGAGCTTGAAGAGAGGGAAATGATAAGGTATGTTGTTCCCACTTATTATGAGTTAAATACATTGAATATGTATGGATTTTAGTATGTAAATGGGTAGAAAATTGAGGGTTTGAGAAAGACCTAGAAATATTGTATTCTTGGAATTTAGCCACGATTTTGGATATGAAATTAAGAGAAAATTATATATTTGAGTTCCTAAGGTCACGTGCAAAGATTATCTTCGAAAAAGTTTGTATTCCGGGCACGTGGACCTGAGGGCAATTTTGTCAACTTTTCGTTCGGGATTATGAATTGGTGTAAATTGGGTTGTAAAGTATAAATGAGCATATACTAATAGATTTTGTATGATCATTGGCTTGTTTTGGAGTACTGTGCATTGGTTCGATCCTTCGGACGAACGTAGAATGTCGGTTGTGGATCTTCGGAGCGCGTTGAGTCTCCTTTATAATCTTGTGAGGGGGAATTTACCCTATAGGTGAGTTAAATTGATTATGTGCTCCTATTTGTGGGGGCTATGTATGCACGAGGTACGAAAGTCCGTGCGTAGCTACTATTATGCTATTGTTTGGGTAGTCTAGGACCCCAAAAAAATGCTATACATGGGGTATTTGCAATCTTATTGGTATTTAAATTGATTAAAATCTAATTGAACTAGAAGTGAATTTCAAAAGGATTAAACTTCAGTTTCTCAAATTATTAAAAGAGGATTTGGTTTTTATTTGATAAAATGTTCTCCGATAATTCTTAATTGGGTGTTTGAACATGTATCCATGTGTGTGCCTGCGTCACATGGATGATTCGCGAGCAGGGTATTTGTTTACTTTATGCTGACCGCGTCGCTTGGATGATTCACGAGCGGAAAAAAATAGATGCATCTATATGTTCAGGCCGTTCGACCCTCGGGAATGCACAATTTATATATTTTTTGGATTGGGCCGTCGCCTCGGCATGACATGCGGCATGTTTATATTGCTTACTTGAAGTACTTGATATTGATATTGTCTTTTGGCCCGACATTTAATTGCTGAAGATAAAAGAAAAGAAATCTTGAAAATCCTTTGTTAATTATTAAAGGTGGTAGATTACCTATTTTACAGTTTGTGAACTAGAGCATGCTATATAAATCCGCGAATTCCTCATGTTTTAGCATATTATTATTGAATCATTAGTAAGTGTCAAAATTAACCATCTCGTCTCTACTCCTTCGGGATTAGGCGGGATACTTATTGGGTACACGGCGTTTTTGTACTACACTTGCTGTGCATTTTGTTGCACAGGTATATGTGACTCCAATGGTCTATTAGGCATAGTAGCGTGGATGATTCTGGGACTAGGTGAGCTGCGTCATTGGAGACGGCCACAGCTAGGGTGGTCCCTTCCAGTATACTGTTTTTACTTTTCGTCCACTGTATTCCGGACGATTGTTGTATTTTATTTCTTTTATCAGTAGATGCTCATGCACTTGTAACACCAGGTTTTGGAATGGTTTAAAGTATTGTATTAATTGCTTTACTTTTAAATTTAATTTGAAACTATATTCCTTAAAAATTTCTAAATAATGAAGAAAAAATCCTGTAATTCAAAAGTGTTAAATCGAGACTTAGTTTAGTATTTGAGTTGGCTAGCCGTAAGATTATCTATAGCGAAGCATGAACATCCATAATATATAATTATTTTCATAACATATTTTAAGAAATAATCAAATTGTTTTCAATTCTTAAAATCTAAGTCTAAGTTAAACAAAAGAGAAATGTCTTTTTCAAGAGGTAATCAAATTGTTTCCAATTATCTATTTATATCTATACTTACAACAAAAGCACAGAGGCCTTAGCAAAAGAACGTCTGTCTTTTTTGTCCATTAAAAATAACTTTCACATTGGATAAATTAGCCAGTTAATTATTAGTTTAAAATCAACTAAAATATTAATTATTAATCTTTCCTTATTTAAACTATGTAGAAAATCTATTATTTTAGGAATTCAAAATCAGCTATGATTTTCTTAACATAAATTCTTTCCTTATTTGAATTGTGTAACATAATTTTTATTCCTTCCATATTATTTTATCTAAATTCTAATAGTATAAAAAGACTTGCTAATCTATTACACTTTGCCAACGATATATGTATTGCTCCTTAGCAGATGAGTTCTTTAAACTTTTTTGCAATATATGGGTTTTGGAAGAATTATTTTTTGTTAAAGTCTTTTGTTCTTCTTCTTATCGACCGTCAAATTCAACTTTTCAAGGAATAAAAGATTAAGCTGATTTTGGATTGAAAGAGGTTACACGTCTAAAGAAATATTTAAAGATTAATGTAGTATCAATATGGATTTCTATGACTAATATGCAGGTTTTCTTTCTTATTTAGCCGTTGTCACGACCCAAAAAATCCACTAAGGGACGTGATGACGCTAGATATTGCTGTCAGGCAAGCCAACCAGATTACTTAATCAAATTTCGCTTTAACACTTTTGGAAATACATGATTTTTCTTCCATATTTAAAAATTCAAAAGAATGCCATTTTTAAATCAAATTTCTTTGAAAGTTAAGCAATTAATACAATATTTCAACCATCCCAGAACCCGGAGTCACAAGTACATGAGCATCTATTGATAAGAGGAATATAAATACATCATCCGTTCGGAATACAATGGACGAAAAATAAATACAGTACTGGAAAGGGACTACCCTAGCTGCGACCGTCTCGAATGATGAAGCTCTCTAGTCCCTAGAATCATCTGTGCCGCTACGTCTAATTGACTGCTGAAATCACATATACATGTGCAACAAAATGCACAGAAAGTGTAGTATAAGTACAAACAACGTGTACCCAATTAGTATCCCGCCTAATCCAAAAGGAGTAGAGACGAGATGGTCAATCCCGACACTCACTAGCAGTCCAATGACTATTTATCCTTAAAAATATATCCAAACAGTGAATTTGTTTTATAAATATGATTCTAATCTAGATATAGGAAATCAGGTAGTCGTACAATTCTTTCATGGGAAATTTTCTTAGTTTTCTTGTTATTATTAAATAAATGATCTCGAGCCAATTTGTGCCATAAAACAACTCAAATGAGTTCAAGAAAACAACACAAACATGCGCAATCATGACGAGGCGACGGCCCGCTCCAACAGAAATGTAACTACCGAGGGTCGAGCATCCCGCACCGTAGATGCATCCATTTCACCGAGGCGATAGGCCCGTTCCAACAGAAATATAAATACCGCAGATAGATAATCAGTCAAACAGTCAGAGTGGAGCAAATATCCAAGTAAGGTCCATTCCCTTTCAATAATTTGAGAAAAACATAGCTTCAATATTTTTAGAAATCTGCTTATTAATTCAATATGGTTAAAACATTTCAAGCTATCAATGATTTTTACAAAATAATTCAAGTATAACATGATTTTGGGTCCTAGACTACCCGGACAATAGCATAATAGTAGCTTCGCACGGACTCTCGTCACCTTGTGCGTACGTAGCCCCCACCAATCGGAGCACATAATCAGTTTAATTCCCCTATGGTGTAATTTCCCCCTCACAGGATTAGAAAGGAGCCTCACCTTGCTCCGAAGATTCATAAGCGGCATTCTACATTCTTTCGAAGGATTGAACCAACGCAAAATGCTCCAAAACTAGCCAAATAACGTCAAACTAATGAGAATATACTCAAATACTTACTAACAATTCAATTTATTTAATTTCACAACTCCGCTTTGTGAAATGACCAAAATGCCCTATGACCCACGTGCCCGAAATCCGAAATTTTTCGAAGGTAAATGTTACCCATGAACTTAGAAAATCAAATATATAGTTTACTCTTAATTTCATACTCAATTTCGTGGCAAAAATCCAAGAATCTCAATTTCTTGGTTTTTCTTTAAAACCCAAATTCTTCTTTAGATTCTCATGAATTTTGATGTTAAATCTAAGGTATAATTACAAAATATAGTTGGAAATGAATTAGAAATACTTAACACATGATTTGCAGGAGGTTGGGTCTTTTGAACATCGCCCATGGAGGTTCGGAGGTTGAGAAAATTGAAAAATGGGTTGCGACTCAGGGTTTGCATTTGCGAACCCTCGCAAAAGCGAAGAAGAATTTCGCAATTGCAAAAAAAAAAAAAAAAACAGGGCCAGGGAGGTTTGCATTTGCGAAAAAAAAGTTCGCATTTGCGAACTGGCAAACTCACACTCAGGCATCGCAAATGCTATGAACATCTTCTCATTTGCGAAGATAGCAGAACCAGAAAAATTTCCGACACTAAAATAAGAATAACTTCCTCATACGATGTCTAAATTCAATGATTCTTTTTCCTATGACTCCGAAATTAAATTACGGATATAATGGTATAAACAAAACCGAATTTGGAGCTCATTTTCTTATTATGGTACCCCTTTATGTCCAAAGAGGAAACATTGAAATATCGAATAAGAGCGGAATCACAACCCGAAACACACCCGAGGACCCCGACCAATCACACCAACCAGTCCCAAAACAAATTATGGACTTTCTCGAGGCCTCAAATCACATCAAATAATGCAAAAATCATGAATTGACCTACAATCCAAGCTTGATGAACTTTAAAATTTCCAACTTCTATTTCGATGCCTAAACCTATCAAATCACGTCCGATAGACTTCAAATTATGCACACAAGTCCAAAATGACATAACAAAGCTATAGAAACTTTCGGAATTCCATTCCGATTCTCGGATCAAAATCTCACCAATCAACCGGAATTCGCCAAAGTACTAACTTTGCCAATTCAAGCTTAATTCTACACCAGTCATCAAAAAAATATTCCGGACACACTCTTAAGTCCAAAATCAGCTAACGAAGCTATCCGAACCATAAAATTTGCATTTCGAGCCCGATATAAAGATTTCCACTTCCACTCAAGCTTCTTAAAAACCTTCAAATTCCTACCTTTAGCCAAACGAATCCAAAATGACCTACGGAACTCCGATTTCACTTCCAAGCATGCTCCCAATTCTAGAATCACTATACGGAGCTATGCCCAACCTCGAAATTCCAAACGAACATCGATAACGCTGAAATGCACTTCAAGCCAAACTTTTGAAATTTTTTCCAAATGCTAACTTCCATAATAGGTGCCAAAATTCTCGCGGGTTATCCAAAACCCGAACCGGGCATACGCCCAAGTCGGATATCATTATACGAACCTGCTGGACCCTTCAAATCCTGATTCCGAGGCTGTTTACTCAAAATCAAATCCTAGTTCATTCTTTTAACTTAAAGCTTCTGAAATGAGAATTTTCATTAAAATTTAACTCCAATCTCCCTGAATTTAGATTCCGACCAAGCGAACAAGTTATAATACCCGAAATGAAGCTGCTCATGGCCTCAGACCGTTGAACAACGCGCTAGAGCTCAAAATGACCGGTCGGTCGTTACATTCTCTCCCACTTAAACACACGTTCTTCCTCGAACGTGCTGAGAACTACGCCGAAGTAGAATGAACTCATTGTTTAGCATCTTATGCATCTTCCCGTGCTTCCACAACTCAGCTGAGCACATTACCCCTATATATATATATATATATATATATATATATATATTCCCTTTTATTCAAACAAATAAGTCTTAGAGCCCAATTCCAACATCCGGAATTCTATGTTAGGCATGTTTTCATCAAGAGATCACCCAATTATTCACCACACGCCGTCCTCAAATATGACTGCATAACTTTGCTGGATTCTTACCTTGCAACACAAAAGCCACATGACCACGATAATATTTTATGATCAACTTAGCCAAAATTCAACGAATCAGATACTCCCATTGCACCTCATGACCTACATAGGTCTTGTTCTAACTTTTACAACACTGAAACGAAGGAAGAGATGTGCCGAAATTCATAACCAACTGTTGAATCAACAAGTCATTGGGTCTATACCTCTTACAGAACCATTACCACATTCTGAACCAATTAAGGATCTTTGCGCTCTGATATACTTCATGTGCTTAGATTGCACTGATCCTAAACTCCATAATCTCATCTCACCCAGTACGAACTGCTCAAGCAATAAGCCACCTCGGACACAATCAAGAGTCCCATATGATGCCACCATGTGCCAATAGGCCGCCGATTAGGATATGATACAAGGAGAATACAAACTCTGAAACAGACATCTAATTACCCCGCCGCGAAACATACGCGCGACACAGGATAACAACTTATACGTATTTTTCTCCGAAAAATGGGAAACAATAAATTGTACTGAACTTCATACTATTGCGGCGTGCAACCTAATCCAAACAACATAACCATGGCGGCGTGCCACCCGATACATATCATAACTATGACGGCGTGCCACCCGATCCAAATAATATACCCGTGGCGGCGTGCCACCCGATTCACATACAGGATCATATAAGGAGATATTCATTCAACTAAATAGCTCATCACATCAAAATACCGAATATTGGTCGTAGACACGCTAAGGTGTATAATACCATCCTTGAGGAACCATTTAGTGCTATAGGCTACAAAACTCAAGCACAACTAGTTGGATATAAAGCCCTGTTCACATATAATTCAATCTACTGATCTCAAGCCGATTTCTGATCGCACCAACTGGGCTAATAACCCTTCCAAGGTTCATAGTAACTTATTCTTCCTCATAACATATAGGAAAAACCCTTACAACCGGAGCAACCTACTGCATTCATGTCCCAATAAACAAAGTGCCCTTCAGGCCTAAATTCTCAAATCGATGATATTACCAAAATCCTCATCCTTAGTTTAAATCCCTAAATAATCAAGTGAATACACGTCACACTTATACAGTCTTCCTATAGGACACGCTCCAAAAATCTTCTGAATAAATAACGGGTTCGCACATCCAAACCATCGAACACACTAACGCTGAGAAGCGATTCAGGATCCTTAATAAGGACGCAAATCCTTTCTCACGAAACACCGATCTCAGGTGACAATGCAGACAATACCAATTTACCCAAAACATAGAAACTCCCTTCCTACTCATTTGAGCTCGTGACATCATAACCATTACTAAACTACACCCTTGATCCTTACTTCAAATTCCATACCACTCACTGAACCTTCGTGCCGATATACGATTGACACGATTTCCATCACAACTCTGGAACCACTGTTAGACTAACACTTCATTGTATAAATTTTTTATTTAGCCCATTTCTGGAGAACTACAGCAACATACAGGCGAATTCTCGTAACCATCGAATATGCCAATCCCTAAGTAGTGGTCCAAGCCACCATAAACCTTCCGGGATCTGCCTACTCATAAAAGGCTATAACAGAAAAATGCTTCTGAATAACATCAATCACTGCCGCCGACAAGCATCACACGCACCGCCACACTTCACATGCATGACTCGATCACGCTGGATGAACTGATCACCACTACCAATACGTTAACCATGGAAAATCAATCTACTTCCTTCCACTAAATCCTTGATTGCCTTAGAAATAATACTTCTTCATTCAACACATAATACTCCATCTGCACTCACCCCGAGTGATCTTAAATCATGAGACCATGCTGTCTCGAATCCCACGAACCATTTCATATTTCTCAATACTACCCATAAGTAAAAATATCATAAAACATTATGGGCATCTCCTTATAAGCTGCTATAAAGCTTGATCCTCAACTGTACCCATAGGCTCGAAATTACTGAGCACTACACTTAAACTCCTGAATTCACTAGGACCATTATTGAGAGCCACCCACTCTGTCTTGGTTCCTAATACAACTCGCTCATAGATCTTATAACTTACGAATACTCTCTCGGCGAAGCACTCGGCGAAATCACTTACTCTGAAACCTTCATCTATACGAGGCATAAATCCTGAATCTTTTTCCAAGTCCGGACATGAGCCAATAAGGCCAACCATCGCATGCCTCCAACAATTCATTTTCTCAAATTACCACTTATGGTATTTTCTCATAGCTGAAATAACCCATCAATATGCTAATAACCAGAAATCACGCAAGTAGCTAATCGTACAGTCCAATCATAAGCGGCGGGACTCTCCCACTAAGCTTGAAGCCATCATTTCATAATTCATGAGTTTAATAGAATTCTTTATCTCTCATTTACATAACCTTGTGCAATTCACCGCCAAAATTCTCAAATTCATGCGGTAGAAACTCTGAATCATCAACCTCATTCGCGCGACCGATCTCTTTTTGGAACAACCAATATAATTCCTTACGGAAGCTTCGCCAACCACGCGACTGCTAACCTGCTTACGGGGAATAACCCATCTGGGGGAATCACCTCCCAACATCTTCCACGCCGCTACACGGGGTGCCTTCACTACGTCACCAATAACCCATCCTGAGTTCGAGCTCGCCTTCCAGTTGCACAAGTCCCTTCACCCCTCACAGACATCGATTAAATGTGTGGCAATATCCTCCCAATAAGAATTATGTTGCGTCTTCCTTCACATCAAGCATCTCCTTTTCGCTATATAAAATCTTTTGCCGCATAACGGCCCATGCTTCAAGTTCGCTCCTAGGCCCCAATCACTAATCTCTAAAGTTCTCCGGTCATTCCAAACTCTCCTTAAGGTGCGTAGTCATCCTACTACCAAGCCCATATGTAACCCCCGCCACTCTCCCACTTTGGCAGAACTCATATCCTTAATCGGTCACTCGACCTTGCTTCTCATACTTGGCCTTCTAGAAATTTTAAACACCGCATGACACTTCCCACATGTCCTTCCTCGTATTTCACTGCTCAAATGTTGCCTTAAATGAAATCTATCTTCGTGACACTTAAATCCACCATTTCTGCTAACTTTAGAACCTTTCCAAAGGCCATCTTTATCGATCCATCAACGTTAAAAAAATCTGCTTCGATCTTAAACCACTGCGCCATGCGATATCTGACAACTGTATCTCCAATCCTATTTCACAATATCCTGCCATAAGGCGAATTGTAGCTGATTATAATATCGATAAACCTAGTAGGTTTCGTTAGGGACACATCACCCCCTCATAATAGAAAGCTCAACCATGCGTAGATACCGGTCTCATTACTTCCAGCAGCCAAAATATAACCAACCTTAGTCCGACAGCCTTTCCCCTTGCCAGGGATAAAATACTGAATCCCTTGATCACATGCTGAGTAAACTTCCCATCAATTCATCTACTGCCCCGACATGTGGGAAAATATCATACAATAACAACCACACCACAGAATAATAGCTTATAAGCATCATGGCAACCTGTGCCTAGCCTCAAGGCCCTCAGAGTACTGCTGCTGAGCCAAAACAATGCGATATCCTTCCATAGAGCGACTATAAAAGTCCGATCAATTATACCGGGAGAAACATCCCGCACCACATCTGTAGTGCCATTGCAATTCTTCAAATTTTCAATTTCTAGTAAGCGCTCGAGTCGCGTAAGATTGACTAGGAAGGAATCAAAGGCATAAGCCTCAAAGGAATCAAACCGCACGATAAGGAAATCAAGAAGGGAAGTAATCCTAACAGCCATGTAGCCTCCCGAGGATAAGTACAGACAACTCCGTACCGATCCGTGAGACTATACTAGACTTGCTCATGACTCGTGAAGGGAACCTAGTGCTATGATACCATGTTGTCACGACTCAAAAATCCACTAAGGGTCGTGATGGCGCCGGACACTGCTGTTAGGCAAGCCAACTAGATTACTTAATCAAATCTCGTTTTAACACTTTTGGAAATACATGATTTTTCTTCCATATTTATAAATTCTAAAGAATGCCATTTTAAATTAAATTTTTTTGAAAGTTAAGAAATTAATACAATATTTCAACCATCCCAAAACCTGGAGTCACAAGTACATGAGCATCTACTGATAAGAGGAATATAAATACATCATCCGTTCGGAATACAATGGACGGAATTATAAATATAGTACTGGAAAGGGACTACCCTAGTTGCGGCCGTCTCGAATGATGTAGCTCTCTAGTCCCCAGAATTATCCGTGCTGCTACGTCTAATAGACTACTGAAATCACATATACCTGTGCAACAAAATGCACATCAAGTGTAGTATTAGTACAAAAACAACATGTACCCAATGAGTTTCCCGCCTAATCACGAAAGAGTAGATACGAGATGGTCAATCCTGACACTCACTAACAGTCCAATGACTATTTATCCTTAAAAATATATCCAACCAGTGAATTTGTTTTATAAACAGGGTTCGAATCTTGATATGGGAAAACATGTAGTAATACAATTCTTTTATGGAAAATTTCCTTAGTTTTCTTGTTGTTATTAAATAAATGATCTCGAGCCATAATGTGGCATAAAACAACTAAAATGAGTTCGAGATAACCACACAAACATGCGCAAGTCATGCCGAGGCGACGACCCGCTCCAACAGAAACGTAAATTTGTGCAGTGCCGAGGGTCGAGCGGCCCGTACCATAGATGCATCCACTTCATCGAGGCGATCGACCCGTTCCAACAGAAATATAAACACACAGAGATAGATAATCAGTTAAACAGTCAGCGTGGAGCAAATATCCAAGTAAGGTCCATTCCCTTTTAATAATTTGTGAAAAATATAGCTTTAAACTTTTTAGAAATCTGCTTATTAATTCAATATGATTAAAGCATTTCAAGCCATATATGATTTACAAATGATTCAATTATAACATGCTTTTGGGTCCTAGACTACCCGGACAATAGCATAATAGTAGCTACGCACGAACTCCCGTCACCTTGTGCGTAAGTAGCCCCCATAAATAGGAGCATATAATCAGTTTAATTCACCTATGGGGTAATTTCCCCCTCACAGGATTAGAAAGGAGACTCACCTCGCTCCGAAGATTCATAACCGACATTCTACATTCTTTTGAAGGATTGAACCAACGCAAAATTCTCCAAAACTAGCCAAATAATGTCAAACTAATGAGAATATACTCTAATACTTGCTAACAATTCAATTTATTCAATTTCGCAACTCTGCTTTGTGAAATGACCAAAATGCCCTCGGACCCACGTGGCCGGAATCCATAATGTTTCGAAGGTAAATGTTACCCATGACCTTAGAAAATCAAATATATAATTTACTCCTAATTTCATACTCAAATTCGTGGCTAAAATCCAAGAATCTCAATTTTTAGGTTTTTCTTTAAAACCCAAATTCTTCTTTAGGTTCTCATGAATTTTGATGTTAAATCTAAGGTATAATCACAAAATATAATTGGAAATAAATTAGAAACACTTACCCAATGATTTGCAGTAGGTTGAGTCTTTGGAAAATCGCCCATGGAGGTTTGGAGGTTGAGAATATTGAAAAATGGGTGAAAATCTCATCAAAATCGTCACTTAACAGCCCTCAGATGTCGCCTTCGCGACTCAGGGTACTCAATTGCAAACCCTCGCAAAAGCGAAGAAGAACTTCGCAATGGAGGTTTGCATTTGCAAGAAGAAAGTTTGCATTTGCAAACCGGGCAACTCACACTCAGGCATCGCAAATGCGATGAAGATCTTCGCATTTGCGAAGACAGCAGAATCAGAAAAATTTCCGACACTAAAATAAGCATAACTTCCTCATACGATGTCCAAATTCGGGGATTTTTTTTCCTATAGCTCCAAAATTTGGATACGGATCTAATATTTTAACAAAATTGAATTTGGAGCTCATTTGCTTATTATGGTACCCCTTTATTTCCACAGAGGCAACATTAAAATATCGAATAAGAGCGGAATCACAACCCGAAACACACCCGAGGCCCCTGGGACCCTGACCAATCACACCAACCAGTCCCAAAACAAATTATGGACTTGCTAAAGGCCTCAAATCACATCAAAAAGGCAAAAATTATGAATTAACTTCTAATTCAAGCTTGATGAACTTTGAAGTTTCCAACTTCTATTTTCGATGCCGAAACCTATCAAATCATGTCCGATTAACTTCAAATTTTGCACACAAGTCCAAAATGACATAACGAAGCTATAGAAACTTTCGGAGTTACATTCCGACCCTCGGATTAAAATTTCACCTATCAACCGGAATTCGCCAAAATACTAACTTTGCCAATTCAAGCTTAATTCTACACCGGCCATCACAAAAATATTCCGGACACACTCCTAAGTCCCAACTCACCTAACGGAGCTATCCGAACCATAAAATTCTCATTTCGAGCCCGATATCAAGATTTCCACTTCCAGTCAAGCTTTTTAAAAACTTTCAAATTCCTACCTTTCGGCAAACGACTCCAAAATGACCTACAGACCTCCGAATTCACCTCCAATCGCGCTCCCAAATCCAGAATCACTATAAGGAGATATGCCCAGTCTCGGAATTGTAAAGGACATCGATAACACTGAAATGAACTTCAAGCCAAACTTATGAAATTTCTTTTAAAATTTTAACTTCCACAATAGGCGCCAAAATGCTCTCGGGTTATCCAAAATCCGAACTGGGCATATGCCCAAGTCCGATATCATTATACGAACCTGCTGGACCCTTCAGATCCTGATTTTGAGATCGTTTACTCAAAAATCTAATCCTAGTTCATTCTTTCAACTTAAAGCTTCTGGAATGAGAATTTTAATTTAAATTTAACTTCAATCTCCCTTAATTTAGATTCCGACCATGCGAACAAGTCATAATACCCGAAATGTAGCTGCTCATGAACCATTGAACGACGCGCTAGAGCTCAAAACGATCGGTCGGATCGTTACAGCAGTTTCTTTCAAAATCTTTAAGGCTTCCTTCTTTCCTTTTCATTTAATTTTCGTTTAACAACAAAGATTATATGTTTGAGATTTTGGGTCAAAAAAGATTTTTCCATGTTTGAAAGAAAAAACAAAATTCAAACATCATTGTCGCTCATTTTTAAAAAGAGCTCCACTCTAGCCACATATATGTCCAACAAAATACTGATTCTTCTCCTAACATTTGGTAATTAAAATCAATTAATTATAATTATTTTATATAAATTATTACTTTCTTTAAACAATATAATATTATTGTAATTCCTTTCACGTTACACTCAAATATTAAAAGTACGAAGATTCTTAGTAAAATATGATTCGCCTTTTCTTTTTTATCCCTTAAAAGTAAATTTTACAATGGATAACATTGTTATTTAGTAATTTTTATTATACTTTGGACCTAAAAACGAGAATAGTGATTCTTCTCCTAATATTTGGTAATTAAATTTTTTGCATAAATTATTGTTTTCTTTGAACAATTTAATATTATTGTAATTTCTTCTACGTTACCGTAAAATATTAAAAGCAGTTCTCATTTTTTACCCCTTAAACTAAATTTTGCATTGGACAACATTGCCGTTTAGTAATTTTCGTAATATTTAGTTCTTAAAATCAGATAAAATTTAGTTTATTAAAACTTTTCTTATTGGTATTAGGTTTAGACCTTCAAAATCAATTGAAAGAATTTTTCACTCTTGCAAAAAAAAAAAGAAATAGAGACTGTGAAATTAAAAAAAAAGTTACATGCGTTAATTATGTGTTTAAATAGGAAAAATCGATGGATTCTAATTTATTGTTTTATAACGTAATAACGACATAAGTAAACAGAGTTTCTTTAATTAATTATAAAGTTTTAACAATTTATAAAATTTAAGTGACCGATCGCTTATTTAATTTAAACAAGTCTTAGAGTAGCGCGATGCGCGTCCACTCATGTGTTGAATAAAAATTTCTTAAAAATGACATAAATATTATCTTAAAAATATATCTTGTGTGTATGATATTAGGATTCACAATGCTAAATCTCAGTTTACATTTTCGTTGCTAGTGTGTTTGTACTTTAATTAAATATTTTCAAAGGTTTAATTCTAGTCTTTCATTAATTATAGATAAATATTAACTCATTAATAATATTTTACTTGATATTATCGGAATTAAAAATATGAAGGGTACGACATCTTTATTAATGAAGGATTGGTGAGATTGGCAGAATAAACGTGGTAAAGATTATTTGATTTAGTTTCTAATTTTGGATCGTTGGTGATTTTTCTTTCTTTTTAATAATTTATATATATATTGTAAAATTTTATTTAATTTTAAAGTCCTAAATATTGCGACTTGATACTTATTTCAAAAAAAGAAATAATTTAATAAGAAATATTTTAGTTTTTTTCCAAATTACTTAATATTAAGAAATAATCAACTGACTATTTTTTTCAATGTCTCTATTTTAAAAAAGTAAAAACACGAATGATATTTCACTAAAAGTAGGGTGCACTTTGGAAAAAGAAAAAGATAATTAATGATAACTCATTTAGAATAAACTTTTTTTATTTTATCGTTATTGTTTTAAGTTTGCATGCATTAATAAAAATAATAATTGATTTTATGTTGTCTTTTAACTAGTGAATAAATTCTATACATTGAGAATAAATGATGTTTGGAAGTTGAAATAACTATTAAGTGTATTTTTAAATATTATACAAAAGTACAATAGATGAAATTTAGTTAATTTCAAAATTATAGATATTAAAAATTTAACATGAAAGATATTATAGATGCGTTACACACTTCAAATAATTAAATATTTGTTTAATATTGAAATTTTAGAATTTTGTATATAGTTATAATAAAAAGTTATTTAATAACTAAAATTTTAGTTGATTTAAAAGTTTTAAATATTAAATTATAACTTTATCCAGGGGTTAAGTTAAGAGTATTTTAACTTATTTTTCAACTACACTGAATTGCATACTATTTAGTTTTCATTATTTTTGTATAGTTGTCAAGTATTACTTCAAAACTTCGATTTTAAATTTTTCATAATACTCATGATTTTTAGATGGTTAGAATGGGCTAAAGTTATAGATAGAAAAAACGATAATTAATAACATTAATATATTTTTAAGTGTTAAGAATAGAACTCTAATTAGAGTGAATGTCTATCTTATAGAAGAGTTTTACTTTGAGGCTAAGTCATTTATCTTCCTATAAATAGAGGGGTCTTACCCCATTGTAAATTATCCCAAAAGTATCAATAAGAATACTCCTCTCCCTACTCTCTCTGCAATATTGTTCTTGTTCTTTTATTATTTCATAACACGTTATCAGCACGAGTCTCTAACCAATTGAATTTGATTTCTTCCTTCTTCCAGAATTTCAATACAGAAAAATAGAATAGATAGTATCATCATAAAGTAATGCAACGGGATGGAAACTCAAGCAGTATATTTGATATCACAACATTTATTGGTATACCTTAAAGGTAACAAAGGCATAGCTGTAGCGCACAAATATTTATGCTATATTTCACTACTGTTTTATGAAGATATGGTTTGTGAAATTTTGGTTTATGCAATTTGTACCTTATGAATTTACGTATGTACAAATATGTTGTTGCCATTGGATAACAACTGTTTGTTTTACTATATTATTTTTTCATGTCTCTAAACTTGTGTTATTTGCCTAATAATGGATTAGATTAAATAAATCTCATACTGTTGCTGCGTTGTATATTTGCCAAATGGGTCGAAATTTTAGTCACATAACTTTCAGTTTTGTTAAATGAATAATTGACCCGAGATCAGTTCTTCTTAACTTTAAATTTGCTGCGCCTACTGTTATACCATGATATACATCAAAGTGACTAAAGTGTGTGTCACCTTTTGTTGTTATATAAATATTTGACCAAATAGGTATTAATCTGAGATTATTTTTGGTTTGAGTTTTCCAAGGATTCTAAGTAAGAATAGATTATTGAGTATTAAATGGGTGAGAAAACAGAAGCATGAGCGGAATCGTTTTGTCATTAATGCAATTAGACCATTCAGTAACATTATTTTCTTGAAATCGTGTTTGGGCAGAATTATTTTCTAAAGGTTATTTATTGATATATGATTTCAAGTATGGGCGTTTGATGTAAAAATATCTGTTTAATTTATTCATGTACCACACATACGATATTCAAAGAGAAGAAATATTTCTCTCATTTAAGTATGTGTAAGGCAGATGTTACTACAATTTTTGGTAGTAGTAAATTGATTGAAGGCTCCGGAAGAGCAACTATAACTCTGCCTAAAAGAACAATATTTATCATAGAGAATGCAATGTTCTCCTCCAAGTCCAAGAGAAACTTGTTGAGTTTTAAAGATATCAGTCAAAATGGATATCATGTTGAGACAATAGATGAGAATAATCTTGAATACCTCATTTACTCATGAAAACGAGGCTGCCCACTTCGGTTGGGGGTCACGCCATTTTGCATGCAGCAATGCTAGTTTGTCTCAGACCGACGAATTATCACAAATATTCCCCGTTGCAATTAGTTTTGGGTCATGAACCTAATATATCCCATTTAAGAATTTTTGGATGCGCAGTATATGTGCCTGTAGCACCGCCATATCACACCAAAATGGGTCTGCAAAGAAGGTTAGGAATATATGTTGGGTTTGAATCGCCCTCAATTATTAGCTACCTCGAAATATTGACAGGGGATTTGTTCACTGCACGATTTGCAGACTGTCGATTCGATGAGACACTTTTCCCAGAATTAGGGGGAGAAGTTGGTGGAACCAAACGGGAAATTTTGTGAAAAAATCCATCATTATCTCATCTTGATCCACGTACCTCTATTTGTGAAAAAGAGGTGCAAAATATTATCCATTTGCAAAGAATGGCAAATGAAATGCCTGACGCATTTACGGACTTGAAAAGGATAACAAAATTACATATCCCCGCAGAGAATGTGATAGCAGTATGTGATAAGTCTGAAAGAAGACAAAATTATTACCGTGAAGGTATCAATGAATATGGACGTGGCAATAGACGGAATTATAATCGTCATCATTGTGATAATGAGAATAATAAAGATTCTCAAAATAATCTTTCACTTTATGAAAGTAATATTTGACATGAGATTTTATATAGCACATACAGATGATTATGATCCATTCATGGTGTGAATGTGACAACATATGATTTATGAATAAATATTCATTCTTGGAAGAATATGAACGTGCTTGTGGTATTGAATATACCACATCACCTCTAGAAGGAGGTTTGAGATGATATATGAAAATAATGTCATTATTATGGCATGAATGATCATTGGCCACGTACCTATTGTACGCCAAAATATTTTGGAAATATGATTATTAAAGGACAACAATAATACAAGAAACATATCTTGCATATAATTTTGACCATGACCATAATGGTATAACTTTCTCTTTAAAGGATATATTCACCACATGGATGTTGATGAATTTGTGGTAGTACAAAATTAATTGAGAGCTCTAGAAGAGCCAATTATTACTATGTTGGAGAAACACAATTGATTACCAATAAGGTATTGTGTTGTAGTAAGTCTCAAAGAAACTTATTCAGTTTCCAAAGTATATGTGAAAGTGGTTGATTATATTGAGACTATAAATAAAGGAAAGATTTGACATCTTCTATTACTACAACTTGTAGCGGGATAATTTGTATATGAAAAGCTACCCGCTTCATTCTCCAGTTTGTACTACACAAACAAAAGAATGCCACAATAAAGTGGATATTTATTGGTATAAAAACCCATATCATAATAAACTTGAAGTTTATTGATAATTGCACATGTCATGGTGTAAATTTGAAGTTTATCAATATTGATAATTTATTCAGTTGGCATTCGGGTTAGCCATATCAATTTAAGTATGATGTGCAATAATAGCGAATTCACATGGGTGAATATTAAAGAACTAGAAAGTTCTTTACGAATTCTCTTGTATTACTTGTTCTCATTAATTAATTGACCAACTAAAGAGTTCGGGTTGAATCCCATAAATTCTGGAAATATCAAAGGTGAATATGGGCCCATTCACCTGCCATGTATACCACATATGATGCATCTATGATATGGTTACAGGTGCGATTATTATTAACCTGCAACCTGGCCGGTGCTTGCGAGGTAAATTGCTCAGTAATCTAATTTCGAGCATAATTTCCAGATTTTCTATTCAAGATAGTTCATCTTGATAAGTTGGTTTACATCATAGTGGGTTTAGCAAAATAATTTATTGAGTGCCTCCATTTAATAGCTAAATTATTGCTTATGAGAACAACGTTATCTATATCAATTTGATATACGCTATACACGAGAGTATATTATATTCTCCCCTCACAAGTGGTTCAGGGTCAGGAACCAAATAATTTCATCTTATTATTATTAATGTGCTGTGTATATTAACATGATAATGCACAAAGATGATTTCCCAGAGTTGAGGAAACAAGTTAGTTTTCCTAACATGAGGGGGAGACATGATAAACACTTGAGAAAAGGTTACATGAGATGAATTATCATTTTGTATATTTTAGATCCTCGAATATCATAATATGAACCTGAAGTTCATAAAAGGATAATTCAATTGCAACATATTGCAAAGCATGCCATACGCATTTGCTGACCCAAAGAAAGTAACTATATTCTCACTGCAAATGCTCATATTAAGTCCTAGAAGGACAAAGTCTTTGATACGCTTAAAACGTATAGACAAATCGGTTTCAAAAGAACTTCTTAATAAAGAAGATGAGCAAATGATCAAAGTGATCATAATAAGGAGGCAAGTGATCTAGAAGATCACATGACATAACACTTCATAAAATCTCATGAGAGATTCAGGTACCTGAATGTATGAATGAAGAGATCTCCATGTTATGTCTTTATGAAAATTTACTGGAACCGATATAAAATGTTCGTCGACGACATCTATGATATCACTAAATATCGATGATGATCTTATGTTTGTCGAATACAAACAAAAATATTGGCCAAATGAAAAAGATACAATTCAAGTAGAATTGATTCCATATGAAAGACATGTAATTTTGGACATGTAGTTCGAATACTTGAAAGTATAAGGTCAATGGTATGTGTAATCAGTTTTCGATATCTTATTTGTTTAGCATGACATGAAAACTTGATATGCATCTAAAGTCTACTATATGACTTATATGACTTAACTTATATGACAACCCATGAAGGATTTAAGTTGCTTGAAGAATCTACAATTCTTGATCTTGAGGTACCACTTCCTTAATGCAATTTATGCACAAATATATCTTGCTATAATTATGATAATGTGATGGCGAGAATATCTCTATGGAAATATTGAAGAGCCATTCCACGATATTTGTGAAGACATTATATATCTATCACGAGTTATGATTTCAAGGTGCAAATATTCATTATAGTTAATATGGCTGATTTATTTATCAAATCTCTACTAACGATCTCTTGAAGCTAGTGCACAAGATTGGGATTCGAAGACTCAAGGATGTGAATTGATGCTCTCTTCAGGGGGAGTTAATGCGCGTTGCACTCTTTTTCCCTTACAAGGTTTTGTCCCACTGGGTTTTCCTTGCAAGGTTTTTAACGAGGCAACCAATAGGCGCATTTGTAAATTTGTGTACTCTTTTTCCTTTTCTAGAATTTTTTTCCCATTGGGTTTTATTTCAGTTAAGGTTTTAACGAGGCACATTATTTATTGAGTAGACATTCAAGGGGGAGTGTTAAGAATAGAACTCTAATTAGAGTGAATGTCTATCTTATAGAAGAGTTTTACTTTGAGGCTAAGTCATTTATCTTCCTATAAATAGAGGGGTCTATCCCATTGTAAATTATCCCAAAAGTATCAATAAGAATACTCCTCTCCCTACTCTCTCTGTAATATTGTTCTTGTTCTTTTATTATTTCATAACATTAAGTAAATAATAATATAAATTGATGTATATAAAGTAGTTTAAATATTTTATTGGAAGAAAAATGTACTGCATTTAATGGAGCTTTGCATGTTCCTAAAATATTCTATGGACGTTGAACAAGAAGAAAATTATAAACTAATTGTTTGATTATTATATGGTAAACTTAATTGATTTTGATGGCTTAAATAGTATAATTTTATGTGTAAGGATAACTTTAATAAGTAAAGTTTTAATTGACTTCAAAAAGGTAAATATTATGGGATAATTAAACGACTATTTTATTCAGTGCGAACTCTATTTTAAAGGGGTAAAAAAGACGAACAACATTTCGCTAAGAGTCTTTGTGCTTTTACTATAGTATAGATAAGGTTAAATTGGTTCTCTAATATCAGTATAACAACATCTTCCCACCGCAAATAACTATAGTAAAATATGTATAAGTAAAGAACTAAGATAAATATGTTCAAGTCTCTAAACTTAAGTGCCACTCACTTTAAATATGAATTTGGGCATCCAGTTTTATATTATAATATTGTTGTTCTTTTTTAGTTCACCATATTTTTTAATTCACGAGAATTAAAGACTCTATGTTATTTTATAGAGTACTGTCAGCGTCTATCCGTTATTACAATACCAATAATTATTGCATCTATATTGACGTCAATTGTTATCTCAAATTCATTCTTATTCTATATTCTGTAAACTTATTATTAATAATAGACACAGAATACACGTGTATCGCACGTACTATCACGACCCATTTCCAAAACAGGTCATGATGACGTCCAACAACCTTGTCGGGCCAGCCAAGTGCGAAATATTACTAACAATTCATATAGAGTTGTACTCAATTTTAAATGATATACCCATTTAGCTTGGGTTTAGAACTAAAGAAGAAAATACGGCGAGTAGTATAATATTACATAACTCAAAAACCAGTCTACTAAAGTGTACGTGCCAAGACCTGGTGTCACACTGTAAAGGCATCTAGTAGAATATACACATCTCTACCCTACTGTCTGAAATAAGGGAAAGACAGCAAAAATACAAAAGACGACTCCATCCGGTTGCTGAATGATGTGGAAAGGAAAGCAGCTCACCGTAGAAGTCTCAACAGCCACTCACTGGCGCGCACCCTGACGGTATACAGATGAATCATCTTCAGACCCTGTACATTTAAGTACAGAAGCGTAGCATGAGTACATAAATAATATGTACCCAGTAAGTATCCCGTCTAATCTCGGAGAAGTAGAGACGAGAAGTCGACTTGACACCTACTAGTTCTAGATAATATCATATTAACGATGTACAATATACAACATGAATAATGTAATTAAATAACAGTTACCACAGAAGTCATATCATGCTTGCACTCATATTTTCATTTATCCTACTTCCTCTTTTCATTTATTTAGAAACAAATCATGAAAAGCCTAGGTTCAAGTATTAACATATAAATCATGTGCAACAACGCCAAGATCGACGACCTGCTCCAACAGAATATAAATTTATACACTACCGAGGGTCGAATGGCCCGTACCATAGATGCATCTATTTTACCAAGGCGATCAGCCCGGTCCACAAATATCAAGACAATATCAAGAATGCGCAATAAGGCATCATGTATATATAAGGAAAAATTCTTCCAAGTTCATAAATAAGAATATGTTCATTTTTCATTCTCCTCTAGTATCTAGCAAGTCATAAAAGACCATTTATATATTCCAAACAAGGAAAAGTTCAAAGTAGGAATTATGTGGGTCCTAAACTACTCAAACATTTAACATTATAGTAGCTACGCACAGACTCTCGTCACCTAGTACGTACGCAACCCCCACATTTATAGCAATTTATCATTTATTAGTCCTAAAGGAACAATTCCCTCTCATGAGGTTAGAAAGGAGACTCACCTCGCTCCAAACTGTACTTCGAAATTCCAAGAACGAGCTCGAAACCTAAGGCAAAGTCGAAAGTGCACAAACTAGTTAAACAATGTGGGAATTAGTCAATAAGGGCTTACAAGGTTGAATTCTAACAATTTAAGTGGTTTCCCAACCTTTCCCGCAAGTTTCCAAATTTCTTACCCCGGGCCCATGTGCCTGTATTCCGAGATTTTTTGAAGGAAAATATTCTTTAAAATCTAAGGATTAATAATATGTAAATTTTAGTTCATTACATAGCTAATTAGGTGGTTACATCATAATTTTATCAAAACCCTAGGTCTAGCTCTAACGCTTGATTTTTATTTGATTACTAGTATTAAATCTATGTAAGGTTTATGTATTTAAGCTAAGAGTGAGTGGGGATTAGTTACCTCGTGATATTAGGAAGAAAATCTCTCTTTGGAACCTTCAAAATCGCTCAAATGGTATGAAAATGAGAGAGAAGGGGCTTGGGTTCGAATTTAATGAACCATTACTGTCCCCAGCGATTTCCGCTTCTACGGTCGAAATTTCGCTTAAGCGGTGACCGCTTATGTGGTCATGAGGCCACTATTGCGGTTTGAAGAATAACTGAGCGGATCGCTTCTGTGGTCATGCGTCCCCATAGGCGGGATCACTTCTGCGGTCCCAGAAGCCGGACCTACGATCCCCCTTCTTTCCTCCCTTTTCCACTTCTACGTGATATGGACCGCTTATGCAGTCAAAATGCTGCAGAAGCGGTTTTGATAGAAGTAGCAGATTGTATTTTCTCTAAGTTTCTACTTCGGTCGAATCTCGACCATTTGAAGATCGGGGCTCCCGATCCCCACCCGAACATACCGACAAGTCTGAAATCACGAGGCGGTTCTAGTCGAACCCTCTAAATTCCCAAAACAATGCTAAATCAATGAATCAGACCCCAAAACCAATTGATCAAACTTAATGAATTTCATGTTCTGAATTTCCTACCAACGGGTCAAAACGCCCTTAGACTACTCGGATTGACACCAAATTTTACGAGTAGGTCTTATATGATATTTTGGACTTGTTTCGGAACTAGAATTTTAACCCGATACCTAGGTTTTTAATAATACGTAGATTCTTTAATTCCTTAAAACTTCGATTTCACAATTTTACATAAAAATTCCCTACTCGGGCTGGGACCTCGAAGTTCAATTCCGAGCATATGCCCAGGTACCATATTTTCCCACGGACCTCCCAGGACCATCAAATCACAAATCGGGGTCCATTTCCCAAGGAAGTTGACCGAAGTCAAAATTGGCCTTTTAATAAAACCTTAAGGGAATAATTTCTTTTATTTTTACTTCAAACTCTTCTAACTTCTAAATTAATCGCCCCTGAAAGTCGTAATTTAGCTAAGGAAGGTGTGGGGAGTATTATTTAAGGGAACGGGGTTCCAAATAGTAAAACGACTAGTCGTGTTGTTACATTCTCCACCTCTTAAACAAAAGTTCGTCCTCGAACGAACATAGAAAAGTACCTGGACTGCTGAATAGGTGAGGATATCGGCTCCGCAGGTCCTCCTCGGACTCCGAGGTCGCCTTCTCAACCGGTTGGGCCCTCCACTGAACCCTTACCGCAAAAACCCTCTTGGACCTCAACTGACGGTCCTGTCTATCAACAATTGCAACTGGATCCTCCTCGTAGACCAAGCGTTCATCTAACTGAATGGTACTGAAATCCAACATATGAGAGTATTCATCATGATACTTCCGAAGTATCGATACATGGAAAACTGGATGAACTCCTGATAGACTGGGAGGTAAGGCAAGCTCATATGCCACCCCTCCAACTCGTCTCATCACCTCAAAGGGCCCAATAAATCTTCGGCTCAACTTACCCTTCTTCCCGAACCTCATAATACCCTTCATTGGCGAGACTTTCAAGAACATTCTCGCCACTCATGAATGATACGTCACGTGCATTCTGATCCGCGTAACTCTTTTTCTTGGACTGAGCTGTGCGGAGCCTCTCCTCAATCAACTTTACCTTATCCAAGGCATCTTGTACCAGATCTGTACCTAGTAACGTAGCCTCACCAGGTTCAAACCACCCTATAGGAGAACAACAACGCCGGCCATACGATGCCTCATATAGGGCCATCTCTATGCTGGACCGATACCTGTTATTATATGCAAACTCCGCCAAAGGCAAAAAATGATCCCAGTGCCCTCCAAAGTCAATCACACATGCTTTAAGCATATCCTCTAAAATTTGAACTGTTCACTCCGACCGCCCATCGGTCTGAGGGTGAAATGTTGTGCTGAGATTTACGTTGGTGCCCAAACCTCTATGAACAACTCTCCAAAAGTGAGATATTAGTTGAGGCCCCTGTCTGATATGATGGAGACCGGTACACCATGCAACCAAACTATCTCCCGAATATAAATCTGAGCGTATCTCTCCGCTGTGTAAGTAGTTGCCACTAGAATGAAATGGGCCGACTTGGTCAACCTATCCACAATAACCCACACTGAATCAACCTTCCGCGAAGTCTTCGGCAACCCAACCATGAAGTCCATAGTGATGCGCTTCCACTTCCATTCCGGAATGGGCGTCTGCTGAAGTAGGCCACCTGGCCTCTGGTGCTCATACTTTACATGCTGGCAATTCAAACATTTATCCACATACTCAACAATGTCCTTCTTCTTTCTTCGCCACCAGTAATGCTGTCTCAAGTCACGATACATCTTCGTGGCACCCGGATGAATGTAGTATCTCAACTGTGGGCCTTCTCTAGAATCCTCCTCTGCAAGCCATCAACATCAGGAACACATACACGGCCCTGAAGTTGTGATCTCCATCCTCGCCGATAATAACCTCTTTGGCACCTCCCTGAAGTACCGTCTCTCTGAGGGCTACCAAATGCAGATCATCGAACTGTCGGGCCTTAATCTACCCTAACAATGAAGACTGAGCGACCACGCATGCTAGAACTTGGCTAGGCTCCGAAAAATCAAACCTCACAAGTGTGTTAGCCAAGGACTGAATGTTCAAAGCCAATGGTCTCTCTGCAGCAGGAATGAATGCCAAACTGCCCATGCTCTCCGCCTTTCTGCTCAAGGCATCTGCGACCACATTCGCCTTACTTGGGTGATAAAGAATGGTAACATCATAATCCTTTAGTAACTCAAGCCACTTGCACTGCCTGAAATTAAGGTCCCTCTGCTTGAACAGATGCTGCAAACTGCAATGATCGGTGTAAACCTCACATGACACCCCATATAAATAATGCCTCCATATCTTCGAAGCATGAACAATCGCTGCCAACTCTAGATCGTGCATTGGGTAGTTCTTCTCATGAATTTTCAGCTGCCGTGAAGCATATGTAATAACGCTTCCCTCCTGTATCAATACACATCCCAAGACAACGTGAGAGGCATCGCAATATACAATATACATCCCTAAACTAGAGGGCAATACAAGAATCGATGGGGTAGTCAAAGCCGTCTTGAGCTTCAGAAAGCTCTCCTCGCACTCATCGGACCAACAAAATAGGACATCCTTCTAATTCAATCTAATCAAGGGCGAAGCAATAGAAGAAAATCCATGCACAAACCATCTGTAGTAACCTGCTAACCCCAGGAAACTCCTGATTTAAGTCAGTGAACCACGTCTTGTCCAACTCTGAACTGCTCAATCTTTTGGGGATCCACTTTAATACCCTCTATTGACATAATATGCCCCAAGAATGCCACTGACTCTAGCCAGAAATCGCACTTAGAGAACTTAGCATATAGCCTATGCTCCCGCAAGGTCTGAAGCACTACTGTCAAATGCCGCTCGTGCTCCGCCAGGCTACGTGAGTATATCAAGATGTCATCAATGAATACGATAACAAAAGAATCAATAAAAGGCCGGAACACCCTATTCATCAAGTCTATGAACACTGCTGGAGCATTCGTCAACCCAAAGGACATCACCAAAAGCTCGTAGTGGCCATATCTAGTCCTGAATGTAGTCTTCGGAACGTCAGAATCTCGAGTCTTCAGGTGATGATACCCTGATCTCAAGTCAATCTTGGAGAACACCCTAGGACCCTGCAACTGGTTAAACAAATCATCAATACGATGCAATGGGTACTTGTTCTTGATGGTGACTTTGTTCAACTTACGGTAATCAAGCATATCCGCGTAGTCCCATCCTTTTTATTTACAAATAGCACCGGTGCACCCAAGGCGACACACTAGGCCTGACAAACCCCTTTGCTAATAACTCCTCCAACTGCTCCTTCAATTCCTTCAGCTCTCTAGGAGCCATACGATATGGTGGGATAGATATAGGATCAGTACCTGGAGCCAAATCAATACAAAAATCAATATCACGAACTGGAGGCATGCCCGGAAGATCAGAAGGTAAAACATCAACGAACTCTCGAACTACTGGCACTGAATCAATCATCAGAGACCCTGCTGTGGTGTCTCAGAAATAAGCCAGATAAGCCAAACACCCTTTCTCCACCAAGTTCTGAGCCTTTAGAAAAGAAATAACCCTACTAGGGGTATCAACTCTGGAACCCTTCCACTCCAATCTCGCCAATCCTGGCATCGCTAGCGAAATAGTCTTGGCATGAAAATTAATGATGGCGTGATAGAGGGATAACCAATCCATACCCAAGATAACCTCAAAATCAATCATATCAAGCAACAGAAGATCTTCCCTAGTATCGTAACCACAAAAGGTAACCACACAAGACTGGTAGATTCGGTCCACAACCACAGAATTGCCCTTAGGAGTGGAAACATGAACAGGAACACCTAAAGGCTTAGGAGAGATAACCAGAAAATGAGCAAATAGAGAGGATACATATGAATAAGCAGATACTGGATCAAATAATACTGAAGCATCCCTACTAGTGATTGAAATGATACATGTGATGACGACATTTGAAGCCAATGCATCTGGCCTGGTTTGGAGAGCATAAAATCTAGCTAGAGTGCCGGCTGCCTGGCCTCCGCCCAACTGAGAAGCATCTGGCTGACCTCTTCTTGTATGGCCTCCAGCTCTATGACGACCCCTACCGATCTGCCCTCCACCTCTAGGTGGCTAGGTCGCTGGTGCTGGAGCCACGGGCTGCTGTCCCTGCTGCATAGCCTTGCCCCGAAGCCTGGGGGAGTACCTCCTCATATGACTTGGGTCTCCACACTTGAAACAACGTGGTGCGGTGGCTTGCTGCCGAGATGGCTGAATCTGAAAATCGGAAGACCCACTAGATGAAGCCTAAATAGCCGACATGCGGTGTGAACTCTCCAGCATAGCACTGAGATAAGAACCGAAAGAATCTAGAGGAAATGAATACTCACTAGAAGAACCCTGAACAGCCAGTGTGCGATACGAGCTCTCTGGCATGGTGCTAAAATAAGAGAGCGCCGGAGCACCCCGAGCAAATGGTGGTGCTGGAGCTGGGGGCCTACTGGGCTGACCCCTCCCGGAGTGATCTTTACCCCTAGCTGGGGCGCCTCTAAACTCTCCGGAGAATCTGGACCTCTTCTCCCGCTGCAGCTGCTCAAAACCTCGCTGACGGTAACCCTCGATCCTACGAGCAATCTCAAGTGTAAGCTGATAACCTGTACCCATATCCAGCTATCTAGCCATAATGTTCCGGATAATGGGATGCAACCCTGCTACAAACCATCGCACCCTCTCTGCCTCTGTGGGGAGTATCATAAGTGCATGGCGAGACAACTCAGAGAATCTCGGCTCATAGTTGATCACTGACATTTGACCCTACTGTAGATGCTCAAATTGATGATGCAGCCCCTCCCTCTTAGAGGGTGCAATATACCGATTAAGAAATAGCTGGGTGAACTGACCCCAAGTGAGGGGAGGAGAACCAACTGGCCTGCTAAGAACATAGGACTACCACCATCTGCGAGCCCTCCCCTCCAACTAAAACGTGGTAAAGTCGACTCCATGTGACTCCAATTTCCTCATGTTCTATAGTCTGTCCCTCCACCTCTCGATAAAGTCCTGTGCATCTTCATGGTTTTCATCCCGGAACACTGGAGGGCGAATTCTAGTCCACCTGTCTAGCAGCTTCTGCGGATCACCGCCCACAGCTGGCATGGCTTGGGGTGCCACAACAACAACTGGCTGAAACCCATCTGCGGGTAGTGCGCCCAGAGTCTGATATACTGCGGCTGTACCACCTAGAGCTTGAGCAGTAGGGGTCTGTGCTCCCCTTCCTGCCTGTGAGATGGCTGGCTCCGCTTGAAATAAACCAGCCTAAGTCGTAGAATCCATGAGCCAAAGCATACGACCCATAACCTCCTGAAATTGTGGTGCTATCATGAAGTCTGCCGGGGTAGGCTCAGCTACAGGTATCTCACTCTGCTCCTCGATAATAGAGTCTGCTGGTGAAATAACTGGAATGGCTCTGGGACGCCCTCGTCCCCTACCGTGTGCTGGTGCCTTTTCCTCGGCCTCTACCTCGGCCTCTGGCAACAGGGGGAGCAGCCCCTTCCGGGTCTGGAATGTCAGCAATACGAGTCCTCACCATTTGTGAGAGAATAGAAGCGGAAATTTAGTACACTAACCAGTGCACGATAGGAATTGAACAAAGAGTAGTTTTTCGTAATACCCTATTGCCTCTCGAAGATAAATATAGACGTCTCCATATCGATCTAGAAGACTCTATTAGGTTTGCCCGTAACACTGTGAGAACTACGTGAACTTAGTGCTCTGATACCATGTTGCCACGACCCATTTCGAAAACAGGTCATAATGGCGCCCAACAACCTTGTCGGGCCAGCCAAGTGCGGAATATTACCAGCAATTCATATAGAGTTGTACTCAATTTTAAATGAAATACCCATTTAGCTTGGGTTTAGAACTAAAGCAAAAAATGCGGCGAGTAGTACAGTATTACATAACCCATAAACCAGTCTACTAAAGTATACGTGCCAAGACCTGGTGTAGTGTAAGAGCATCTAATAGAATATACACATATCTATAGTACTATCTGAAATAAGGGAAAGGCAGCAAAAATACCAAAGAAGACTATATCCGGCTGCCGAGCAATGTGGAAAGGAGAGCATCTCACCGTATAAGTCTCAACAACCACTTACTGGTGCACACACTGACGGTATCCAGATGAATCAGCCTCCGACCCTGTACATTTAAGTACAGAAGTGTAGCATGAGTACATAAACAATATGTACTCTGTAAGTATCCCGTCTAATCTCATAGAAGAAGAGACGAGAGGCCGACTTGATACCTACTAGATCCAGATAATATCATAATAACGATGTACAATATACAACATGAATAATGTAATTAAATAACAGTTACCACAGAAGCCATATCATGCTTGCAGTCATATTTTCCTTTATCCTATTTCCTCCTTTCATTTAGCAACAAATCATGAAAAGCCTAGGCTCAAGCATAAACATATAAATCATGTGCAACAACGCCGAGATCGACGGCCCGCTCCAACAGAATATAAATTTGTGCACTGTCGAGGGTCAAACGGTCTGTGCTATAGATGCATCTATTTCACCGAGGCGATCGGATATATATATATATATATATATATATATATATATATATATATGCCTTTGCATGCTATATTCCAATGCTCTTTCTATTAAAGTTACATGTAACCATTTCATTAAATTTGTTTTGGACTGATCATGTCTAGGTCAAGGGAGTAATTTAGATTTCTCATGCTATTATTTGTATATTATTTTAACCGTCTACCTACATTTACTGCTATAAAATTACAAATGTCAAATGCGAAGTAATGTTGAACAATAAAAATATTTTCAAAATATTAACTAACTTTTATCTTTTCAGAAACTAAGTTATTATGTAAAAGAAATAATATTACATTGGCTGAAATCGTCATGTCTAATAATTCTTTCTATAAAAACAAGGTTTCCCTGACCATTTTTCTTATGGAAAATTACTTATAATAGGATTCATGCTTGAAGATAGGGTCTTTGACTTATCGTATTTACGAGTCCTTTTAGAACTAAGCTGATTAAAGACGCTCAGATAAAAACTAAATGTTACAATTCTTTTACTGAAATTTTATTAAATATTATGGTTCATCAATTCTCTTCTCGGTATTCATGTTGTAATCGCTTACTAATGTCTAGAACTATATTTGAAAGAACTTTAATTAAGAAAACTATTGTTAATATTTAAGTCGAACAAACCAAATATACTTGACAGAATTAATCAAAATCGAAAGAAGAAAAATGGAACCATACCGAATCTAATTAGGTATGATATTTTTATAGTATTTTAAGAAGCCAAATACCGAGAACATCGAAATGAAATATCATACCGAACAATAAAACTCCTACCTATAAGCCTAAATATGGATCGGTGATATCAAGGTAAACTAAAATAATGATAACTTCTGTCGTGAATATAAAATTATGAGATATACATATAATATACATAGGATTTCGAATGGCATCGCGTCTAGATAAATTAAACTGCAAGGCCAAAAATTATTGACACATTAGAAGACCAAAAATTTCTCCTTCTTCATATAATAAAAAGATATAATAGAAAGCAAGTTTTTATGGTTTAACCTGCTCAATCTTTCAATCAAATAACTTACGTTAAATATTAGACGAACTTATGGTTATTCGTGTGAGGCACGTATATAAAGACTAACTATTATAAAGCACGAATAATTTAGGATGAATATTAAACGATTAAAATATCATCAAAATATTGATTGATTTTTATAACCTTAAATATTTGTATAATTTAAGAATATAACTGTAAATTACTGAGAATATAATTCTATTCCAATTTTAACTCAACATACGCCGAACAAAAGAGGAAAACGTGGAAAGGTGGAATGCTCGTAGCCTACTCAGTTTTGGATTCATCCTCCAATATTTATTATATTTTAAATTGTTACGATCCAAAATCCATTAAGGATCGCGTTGGTGGTGGATACTATTGTTAGGTAAACCAACTCAAATACTTATAATTTAAATTTCGTTTTAATACTTTTGAAATCCATAATTTTTCCTTCAATACTTAGAAATTTTAAAGAATATAGTTTCAAATCAAATTTAAAAGTTACGCAGTTAATACAATACTTCAAACCATTTCAGAATCCGGTATCACATGTGCATGAGCATCTAGTGATAAGAGAAATAAAATACAACATCCACTCAGGATACAATGGGCGAAAAGTAAATACAGTACAAAGGAAGGGACTACTCTAGCTGCGGCCGTCTCGAATAATGTAGCTCACCTAGTCCCAGAGTCATTCGTACTGCTATGCCTAGTACGCTACTGGAGTTACATATACCTGTGCGGTAAAATGCACAACAAGCGTAATATGAGTACAAAGAATAACGTGTACCCAATGAGTATCTCGCCTAATATCGAAGGGGTAGAGATGAGATGATCAACTTTGGCACTGTCTAGCGGTCCAATAATTAATCATCTTTAATAAATATATTTAAACAGTAGATTTATTTTATAAATGTGATTCTAATCCAAATAGAGGAAACAAATGAACACATAATTCTTTCAGGAATTTTCCATAAGTTCTCTTTATTATTAACAAATAAATCTCGAGCGAGGATGAGGTAGTTACAACTTTAATAAGTTCAAGACAACAACAAAAACATGCGCAAATCATGCCGAGGTCGACGCCCCGCTCTAACATAAATGTAAATTGTTCACTGCCGAGGGTCGAGCGACCCATTTCATAGATGCATCTATTTAATCAGCCAAGGCGCTCGACCCGTTCTAGAAGTAAAAACACACCCTGCTCGCAAATAATGCATGCGACACTGGTAAACATAAGAATACATGCTCAATCAGTCAAATAAGAGCTTATCGGGGAATATTTATTCAAGTAAAATCAATTCTCTTTTAACGTTTTAAAGAAATGAAGCTTAACCCCTTTGAAAATCATTTACTATTTTAATGTGATTTAGGCAATTCAAGCCATCAATGGCTTTACAATAATCCAAGTATAACATGCTTTTGGGGTCCTAGACTATCCGGATCATAGCGTAACAGTAGCTACATACGGACTCTCGTCACCTCGTGCATACGGAGCCCCCACAAATAGGAGTACATAATCAATTTAGCTCACCTATGGGGTAAATTCCCCCTCACAAGATTAGAAAGGAGATTCACCTCGCTCCGAAGATCCACGACCGACATTCTACATTCTTTCAAAGACTTGGTAAAATTCACTCCAAGCTGGGAGGATAGTGAAACCATACCCAAATCACCATCAGCCCATACCCCAGAATCCAACGCACAATACTCCAAAACTAGCCAACAATCATACAAATCTGATAATACATGCTCAATTATACTTTACAACCCAATTTATAATAATTTCTAACCCCAAATGAAAAGCTGACAAAAATGTCCTTGAGCCCACGTGCCCGGAATCCGAAATTTCTCGAAGATAAAGTTTACATGTCACGACCCGAAATTTCAACTATATCAATATTATTATATAAATTTAAAAATTTTAACACATATTTCATATATTTCCACATAAAATATTTTCGGGCTTCGCGCCCGGACTACATACGCAAATCGAGGAGACCAAATTAGAGGTTTTCAGCGGAAGCACAAAGAAAGAGAAAATTACAGTGATGACCTTTTGGGTTGTCACATTACCCATAAACTTACGAACTCAAATATATAGTTTTCTCTTAATTCCGTACTCAAAATCGTGGTTAAAATCCAAGAATATAATTTTCTAGGTTTTCCACCAAAACCTCAATTTTTATACTAATTTCCACGCCTAAATTCACACAAAACTGATGTATTTAACTCAAAATAGGTGGGGATAACTTACATCAATCATTGATGGCAAAAATCCCTTTTTGAAGCTCCCAAAGTCGTCCCAAGCCATGAAAAATGAAAGAAATGAGCTCAACCCACGATTTAAAACAACCTTGCTGCCTCCAGGTCTTTAGCTTCTGTGAAATCCTGTCCGCTTTCGCGGTCCCGCTTCTGCGGACCGCTTGCCGCTTCTGCGGCTCCCATCCACATCAAGCCTTCCGCATTTGTGGTCCTGGCTGCAACTTCTGCGGTTCCATATCAGCGGATCAAGGGCCCCTTCTGCGGTCTTAGCTGTCCTCGCCCTCGTCCGCTGGGGCTTCTTCTTGGCTTCTGCGGGGCCACTTCTGCGGTCCCATTTCCGTAGAAGCGGAAAATACTAGATACCAGCTAACTCAACTTCTCCAAAAATTCAAATTCCGATTCGTTAATCACCCAGAATCTACCCGAGGCCCCCTGGACCTCAACCAAGCCTACCAACAAATCCCAAAACACATTACAGACTTTCTCGAGGCCTCAAATCACATCGAACAATGCTAAAATCATGAAATACACCCCAATTCGAGCTTTATGAACTTTGAACTTTCCAACTTCTACTTCTGATGTTTAACATATCAAATCATGTCTGATTGACCTCAATTTTTGCACACAAGTTATATTTGACATATTGGACCTACCCCAACTTCCGCAATCGGATTTCGACCCGATATCAAAAAGTCCACTTTCGGTAAAACTTCTCAAAAACCTTCAAATTTCTATCTTTACCCAAATGACTTCAAAATGACCCACGGACCTCCGAATTCACTTCCGATCGGGCTCCACACTCCAGAATCACCGTACAGAGTACTCCCTGTCTTGGAATCCTAAACAGACATTGATAATGCTGAGATGAACATCAAGCCAAACTTAAGAAATTTTTTGGAAAATGCTAACTTCCACAGTAGGCGCCAAAATGTTTTCGAGTTATCCAAAACCCGCATAGGCCATACGTGCAAGTCCGAAATAATCATACGAACCTGCTGGAACCTTCAAATCCTGATTTCGAGGTCGTTTACTCAAAAATCCAATCATAATTTATTTTTTCAACTTAAGGCTTCTAAAATGGGAATTTTAATTTAAATATAACTCTGATCTTTCCTGAATTCAGATTCCGTCCATGCAAACAAGTCAGAATACTTGACATGAAGCTGCTCATGGCCTCAGACTGCTGAACGACGCGCTAGGGCTCAAAACAACCGGTCGGGTCGTTACATTCTCTCCCACTTAAGCATACGTTCGTCCTCGTAGGTGTTGAGAACTGTACCGAAGTAGTCTTGAATCACTGTTTAGCAGCTCATACACCTTCCCGTGCTACCAAAACTTAGCTGAGCACATAAGCTCTATAAATTCTGAAGATACTACCTTTTTTAAATAAGCCTTAGAGCCCGATTCCAACAATCCAGAATTCTATCCAGGCCTATTTCCAACATACGATCACCATAACACTCACTACACGTGTACTCAAACATGACTGCATAACTTTGCAGGATTCTTACTTTACAACAATTAATCCGCAGGACCACAATAATATTTTCGGATCAATTTAACCAAAATTCAACGAATTAGATGCTCCTATTGCACCCCATGACACATGCAAGTCTTACTCTAACTCTTACAATACCGCTGCAACGGATGAGATGTGTCGAAATTCATAATCAACTGCCGAGTCAACCAATAATTTAGTCTATACTTCTCACAAGAAACACTACCACATTCTGAACCAAATAATGGTCTTTGCTCCTTAATATACTTCATATAACCAGAATGCACTGATCCTAAATCCCATAATCTCGTCTCACCCAGTACGAAATGCTCAGGAAATAAGCCACTCCAAATGTAATCAAAGTTTCACATGACGCCACAATGTTCCAAAAGGCCACCAATCCGAACACAACACAAACAGGAAATTGAACTCTGGAAGGACTTACCTAACCCCGCACTAATACGGACTTTTTCCTAGAAGATAGGAAGAAAAACACACAACAAAAATAACATATAGAGGACCAGACTTGACATCACACTGTTGCGGCGCGCAACCCGATCCAAATGAAATACCCATGGCAGCGTGCCACCCGATCTACACATAAATATCACATAAGGAGATTGCACTTCGATCTAAATCTGCTCATTACAATAAAAATATCGAATTTCGATCGCAAGCATGCTAAGTGCATAATAACATCCCTAAAAACACATAGCGCCATAGGCTACAAAACTCAAGAACAACTGAGGTGGATACAAGATCTGAATCTCAAGAGCCATTTTGCTCACATAGCATCATCGCCACGCAGAACCTCAACACATGAGAATATACCAAACCTCACAACTCATACGGCGCAATACACCATTACTTGGAATAGCTGATGACAAAATAACACCCCGGCTGTTCCTCCATAGGGAACGCTCGTTAAAACGGACACAACTGGCTTGATATAAAGCCCTGTTAACATATAAATCAATCCACTGACCTCAAGCCGTTTTCTGATTGCACCAACTTGGCTGATAACCTTTCAAAGGTCCATAGTAACTCCCCTTTGCCTCATAATACGTAACAACAACCATCATAACCGAAGCAACCTCCTCAGTTCATAACCCAATAAACAAAGTGCCCTCTAGGCATAAATTCTTAAACTAATGATATTACCACAATCCTCATACTTGGTTAAATCTCTAGTCAATCAAGTGACTACATGCCACACTTATATAATCTTCCCGTGGGTCACGCTCCCACAACTTTTCAAAATACATAATGGGTCCACACATCTAAGCCACCATACGCACTGACGCTGAAAAGCGATCAAGAATCCTCACCAGGATGCAAAACCTCTTTCACAACACATCGATCTCAGGTGACGCTAAAGACAATGCCAATTTACCTCAATCATTCAAAACTTTCCTTGCTCATCCGAGCCCATGACATCCTTACCAGCATCAAACTGCAACCTAGGTCCTCACTTCGAATTCGATGCTACTACTTTCACCCAACGTGCCAATATACGATAGAACACGATTTTCATCATAACTCCAAAATCATCAATATTTTAAAACTTCATCATATAAGAACTTTACACTTAACTCACTTAAGGAGAATCATAGCAACACACATGCAAATCCTCGTAACCTTAGAATATGCAAATCTGTAAGTAGTGATCCAAGCCACCATAGCCCTTCCGGAATCCGCTTCCATTTAACAAGCCATAATACAAGAATGCCCCTGATAAATCATCAATCACGGCGGCCAACAGACCTCACACGTACTGCCACAGATCATACGCATAACTTGATCATGTGAACCGAACTGATCACTGTCCCCAATGTGCCAATTCAACTATGGCTAATCAATTAACCTTCTTCCAGTTCTTCCTTGCTTGCCTTAGAAATAGGACTAACTCCATTCAACACATAGATTATTCCATCTACCCTTTCCCCGAGTGACCTTGAAGCACGAGACCAGGATGTCTCAATTCCCACGAACCATTTTGTATAACTCAAATGCTACACCCCGAGTCAAAAATATCATAGAACATTCTGGGCACCCTCTCATAAGCTGCTATAAAGCTTGATTCTTATATGTACCCATAGGCTCAAAATTATTTAGCACACACTTAAACTCCTGAATTCACCAAGACCACTATTGAGAGCCACCCGCTCTGTCTTGGTCCCAAATATAACTCACTCTATAGATCTTATAACACATGAACACTCTCTCCGTGAAGCACCCGACGAAATAACTTCCTCTGAAACCTGCATCTATACGAGGCATAAATACTGAACCTTTTTCCAAGTCCAAACGTGAGCCAATAAGGCTAACCATAGCATGCCTCCAACAATTCATTTGCTCGAATTACCACTTATAGTCTTTTCTCATACTTGAAATAATCCATCACCATGCTAATAGACAAAATTCACGCAAGTTGCTAATCATACAGAGCAATCATAAGCGGTGGGATTCTCCCACTTAGCTTAAAGCCATCATTCTACAATTCTAGTGTACGCCCGACCTCTTTACCTCTTATTGGCATAACCTCGTGCCATAAATCGTCAAATTTCTCGGAATCTTCCTGAAAATCCCCATCTTCATACTATGAATCATCATCCATATTCACGCAACCGATCTCCTTGTTGAATAACCTACATAATTCCTTGCATAAGCTTCGCCAACCACGTGTTCGCTAACCTGCTCACGGGGAATAACCCACCTAGGGGAACCAACTCTTAACATCTTCCCACGCTGCTGCACGAGGTACATTCACTATGACACCAAAAGGCCATCCCCAGTCCGAGCTCACCATCCAGATTCAGGGTTATGCTGCACCCTCCTCCATTTCAAGTAGCTCCTTTCCTCCATATCAATCTTTTGTAGCATAATAGACCATACTTCCCATCATACCCACAGGCTTCAATCACCAATCATTAAAATCCCCAATTCGATCCAAGCTCTCCTTAAGGCCCGTAGTCATCCTACTACCAAGCCCATATGCAACACCCTCCACTCTCCCACTTTTGCGGAACTCATCTTTTTAATTAACCTCTCGATCTTGCTCCCCATACTTGGCCTCCTAGAAGTTTTAAACACAACCTGACACTTCCCACATGCCTTCCTCATACTTTGCTGCTAAATTGTTGCCTTAAAAGAAATCTATCTTCACTGCACTTGAATCCGCCACAGCTGCTAACTTTAAGCCTTTTTGAAGGTCATCTTTATCGATCTGTCAACATTAGAAATTCTAATTCGATCTTGAACCACCGCACCATGCGCCAACGGACAGTCCTATCTCCAATACTATTTCACAATATCCTGCCATAAAGGCGAATTGTAGTAGATTATAATATCGACGAACTTGGTCAATTCCAATAGGACCACAACACCCATCACAGAAGTAAAGCTCCACCATGCTTGCAAATGCCAAGTCTCATTACTTTCACTAGCCCATATCTGACCATTCTTAATCTGTCGGCCCTTTCCCCTACCGGAAATAAAATACTGAATCCCTTGATTACATGCTGAGTAAACCTCCCTTCAATTTGTCCACTACCCCGACACGCAGACAAACATCCTACCATAACAACAATACTGCAAAAAATCTCATGAGCATCATGGCAACCTGTGTCTAGCCTCAAGGATCTTAGAAGTCATGGTACTGAGTTGAACAATAGAATACCCTTCCATAAAGCGTATATAATAGTCCAATCAAATATACCGGGAAAATCATCCCGCACCACTTTTGCACCCCACGACACATGCAAGTCTTACTCTTACTCTTACAATATCGCCACGACGGATGAGATGTGTCGAAATTCATAATCAACTGCAGAGTCAACCAATCATTTAGTCTATACTTCTGAAAAGAAACAGTACCACATTTTGAACCAAATAATGGTCTTTGCTCCTTAATATACTTCATATAACAAGAATGCACTAATCCTAATTCCCATATTCTCGTCTCACTCAGTACGAACTGCTCAGGAAATAAGCCACTCCAAAAGTAATCAAAAGTCTCACATGACGCCACAATGTTCCAATAGGCCACCAATCCGAACACAACACAAACAGGAAATTGAACAATGGAAGGACTTACCTAACCCCCGCACTAATACAGACTTTTGCCTAGAAGATAGGAATCAATACACACAATAAAAATAACATATAGAGGATCAGACTTGACATCACACTGTTGCGATGCGCAACCCGATCCAAATGACATACCCATGGCAGCGTGCCACCCGATCTACACATAAATCTCACATAAGGAGATTGCACTTTGATCTAAATCTGCTCATTACAATAAAAATATCGAATTTCGATCGTAAGCATGCTAAGTGCATAATACCATCCCTAAGAAAACACATAGCGCCATAGGCTACAAAATGCAAGCACAACTGAGGTGCGATATAAGATCTGAATCTCAAGAGCCAGTTTGCTCACATAACATCATCGCCACGCAGAACCTCAACACATGAGAATTTACCAAACCTCACAACTCATACGGTGCAATACACCATTACTTGGAATAGATGATGACAAAATAACACCTCGGCTGTTCCTCCGTAGGGAACGCACGTTAAAACGGACACAACTGGCTTGATATAAAGCCATGTTCACATATAAATCAATCCACTGACCTCAAACCGATTTCTGATTGCACCAACTTGGCTGATAACCTTTCAAAGTTCCATAGTAACTCCGCTTTGCCTCATAATACGTAAGAACAACCATCATAGCCGGAGCAACCTCCTCAGTCCATAACCCAATAAACAAAGTGCCCTCTAGGCATAATTTCTTGAACTAATGATATTACCACAATCCTCATACTTGGTTAAATCTCTAGTCAATCAAGTGACTACATGCCAAACTTATACCATCTTCCCATGGGTCACGCTCCCACAACCTTTCAAAATACATAACGGGTGCACACATCTAACCCACCATACGCATTGACGCTGAAAAGCTATCAAGAATCCTCAACCAGGATGCAAAGCCTCTTTCACAACACATCGACCTCAGGTGACGCTAAAGACAATGACTATTCACCTCAATCATTCAAAACTTTCCTTGCTCATCCGAGCCCGTGACATCCTTAACATCATCAAACTACAACCAGGGTCCTCACTTCAAATTCCATGCTACTCACTGCACCCAACGTGCCAATATACGATAGAACACGATTTTCATCATAACTCCAAAATCATCAATATTTTAACACTTCATCATATAATAACTTTACACTTAAATCACTTCAGGAGAATCATAGCAACACATAGGCAAATCCCCGTAACTTTAGAATATGCAAATCTGTAAGTAGTGATCCAAGCCACCATAGCCCTTCCGGTATCCGCTTCCACTTAACAAGCCATAATACAAGAATGCCCCTGATAAATCATCAATCACAGCGGCCGACAGACCTCATACGTACTGCCACAGATCATACGCATAACTTGATCACATGAACGGAAGTGATCACTGTCCCAATGTGCCAATTCAAATATGGTTAATCAATTCACCTTCTTCCAATTCGTCCTTGCTTGCCTTAGAAATAGGACTAACTCCATTCAACACATAGAATATTTCATCTACACTTGCCCCGAGTGACCTTGAAGCACGAGACCAGGCTATCTCAATTCCCACGAACCAATTCGAATAACTCAAATGCTACACCTCGACTCAAAAATATCATAGAACATTCTGGGCACCCTCTCATAAGCTGCTATAAAGCTTGATTCTTATATGTACCCATAGGCTCAAAATTATTGAGCACCACACTTAAACTCTTGAATTCACCAGGACCACTATTGAGAGCCTCCTACTCTGTCTTGGTCACGAATATAACTCACTCCACAGATCTTATAACACACGAACACTCTCTTCGTGAAGCACCCGATTAAATCACTTCCTCTGAAACCTGCATCTGTACGAGGCATAAATCCTAAACCTTTTTCCAAGTCCAAACGTGAGCCAATAAGGCTAACCATAGCATGCCTCCAACAATTCATTTGCTCGAATTACCATTTATTGTCTTGTCTCATAGTTGAAATAATCCATCACCATGCTAATAGCCAAAATTCACTCAAGTAGCTAATCATACAGAGCAATCATAAGCGGTGGGATTCTCCCACTTAGCTTAAAGCCATCATTCTACAATTCTAGAGTACGCCCGACCTCTTTACCTCTTATTGGAATAACCTCGTGCCATAAATTATCAAAATTTCTCGGGATCTTCCTGAAAATCCCCTTCTTCATATTATGAATCATCATCCACATTCACGCAACCGATCTCCTTATTGAATAACCGACATAATCCTTGCATAAGCTTCGCCAACCACGTGATCGCTAACCTACTCACGGGGAATATCCCACCTAGGGAAACCAACTCCTAACATGTTCCCACGCTGCTGCACGGGGTACATTCACTATGACACCAAAAGGCCATCCTCAGTCCGAGCTCACCATCCAGATTCAGGGTTATGTTGCACCCTCCTCCATTTCAAGTAGCTGCTTTCCGCCATATCAATGTTTTGTCGCATAATAGATTATACTTCCCATCATAACCACAGGCTTCAATCACCAATCATTAAAATCCCCAATTCGATCCAAGCTCTCCTTAAGGCGCGTATTCATCCTACTATCAAGCCCATATGCAACACCCTCCACTCTCCCACTTTGGCGGAACTCATCTTTTTAATTAACCTCTCGACCTTGCTCCTCATACTTGGCCTCCTAGAAGTTTTAAACACAACCTGACACTTCCCACATGCCTTCCTTATACTTTGCTGCTGAATTGTTGTCTTAAAGAGATCTATCTTCACTGCACTTGAATCCGCCACAGCTGCTAACTTTAAGCCTTTTTGAAGGTCATCTTTATCGATCCGTCAACATTAGAAATTCTGATTCGAACTTGAACCACCGCACCATGCGACAACTGATAGTTGTATCTCCAATACTATTTTACAATATCCTGCTATAAAGGCGAATTGTAGAAGATTATAATATCGACGAACTTGGTCAATTCCAATAGGACCACAACACCCTATCAGAGAAGAAAAGCTCCACAACGCTTGCAAATGCCAAGTCTCTTTACTTTCACTAGCCCATATCTGACCATTCTTAATCTGACGGCCCTTTCCCCTGCCGGAAATAAAATACTGAATCCCTTGATTACATGCTGAGTAAACCTCCCTTCAATTTGTCCACTACCCTGACACGTGGGCAAACATCCTACCATCACAACAACACTGCGAAAAATTGCTCATGAGCATCATGGCAACCTGTGTCTAGCCTCAAGGCTCTTAGAAGTCATGTTACTGAGATGAACAATAGAATAACCTTCCATAAAGCGTCTATAATAGTCCAATCAAATATACCGGGAAAATCATCCCGCACCACTTTTGTAGTGCCATCTCAATTCTTCGAATTCTCGATTTCTAGCAAACGCTTGTATCGCGTAAGATTGAGTAGGAAGGAATCAAATGCATAAGCCTCAAAGTAATCGAACCACACGATAAGGAAATCAAGAAGGGAAGTATTCCTAACAGCCCTGTAGCCTCCCGAGGATAAGTACAGACGTCTCCATACCGATCCACGAGACTATACTAGACTTGCTCATGAATCGTGAGACCAACGGGAACCTTGTGCTCTGATACCATGTTGTCACAACCCAAAATTCACTAAGGGTCGTGGTTGCGCCGGACACTGCTGTCAGGCTAGCCTACTCAAATACTTATTTAAATCTCATTTTAACACTTTTGACATCCAGGATTTTTCCTTCAATACTTAGAAATTTTAAAGAATATCGTTTTAAATCAAATTTAAAAGTTAAGCAATTAATACAATACTTCAAACCATCCCAGAACCCGGTGTCACAAGTGCATAAGCTTCTAATTATAAGAGAAATAAAATATAATATCCGTCCGGAATACAGTGGGCAAAAAGTAAATATAGTACAAAGGAAGGGACTACTCTAGTTACGACCGTATCGAATGATGCACCTCACCTAGTCCCAGATTCATCCGTGCTGCTATGCCTACTAAGCCATTGGAGTCACATATACCTGTGCAAAAAAATGTACATCAAGTGTAGTATGTGTACAAAAAATAACGTGCACCCGATGAGTATCCCGCCTAATCTCGAAGGGGAGAGATGGTCAACTTTGACACTCTCTAGCGGTCTAATATTTATTCATCTTTAATAAATATATTAAATAGTAGATTTATTTTATAAACATGATTCTAATCAAAATGGAGCAAACAAGTAAACACATAATTTTGTCATAAGAATTTTCCATAAGTTCTCTTTATTATTAACGAATAAATCTCGAGCTTGGGTGAGGTAGTGAAAACTTTAATAAGTTCAAGACAACATCACAAACATGCCCAAATCATGCCGAGGTCGACGGCCCACTCCAATAGAAATGTAAATTGTGCACTGTAGAGGGTCGAGCGGCCCGTACCATAGATACATCTATTTAATCTGCCGAGGCGTTCGGCACGTTCTAGAAATAAGCACACACCCTGCTAGTGAATCATGCATGCGACACAGATACACATAAGAATACATGCTCAATTAGTCAAATAAGAGCTTATCGGGGAATGTTTATTCAAGTAAAATCAATTCTCCTTTAACAATTTTTAAGAAATGAAGCTTAACCCCTTTGAAAATCATTTACTAATTTTAATGTCATTTAGGCAATTCAAGCGATCAATGGGTTGACAATAATCCAAGTATAACATACTTTTGGGTCCTAGACTACTCAGACAATAACGTAATAGTAGTTACGCACGGACTCTCGTCACCTCGTGCGTACGCTGCCCTCACAAATAGGAGCACATAATCAATTTAGCTCACCTATGGGGTAAATTCCCCCTCACAATATTAGAAAGGAGACTCACCTCGCTCCGAAGATCCACGACCTGCATTCTACATTCTTCTGAAGACTTACACCAACACACAATGATCCAAAACTAGCCAACGATCATACAAATCCATTCATATATGCTCAATTATACTTTATAGCCCAATTTCTAACAATTTCTAACCCCAAAAGAAAAGTTAACAAAAATTCCCTCGGGTCCACGTGCCCGGAATCCGAAATTTCTCGAAGATAAAGTTTACCCATGAACTCACGAACTCAAATATATGATTTTCTCTTAATTCCATAATCAAAATCGTAGTCAAAATCCAAGAATATAATTTTCTAGGTTTTCCAACAAAAACCTCAATTTCTATACTAATTTCCATGTCCAAATTCACCCAAAATTGATGTATTTAGCTCAAAATAGGTTGGAATAACTTACCTCAATCATTGATGGTAAAAATTCCTTTTTGAAGCTCCTCAAAGTCATCCCAAGCCATGAAAATTGAAAGAAATGAGCTCAACCCACGATTTAAACAACCTTGCTGCCTCCAGGCCTTTCGCTTCCGCGGTCCCACTTCTGCGGTTCGCTTGCCGCTTCTGCGGCTCCCATCCACTCCAAGCCTTCCGCTTCTGCGGTCCTGGCTACCGCTTCTGCGATTCCGTATCAGTGGATCAAGGGCCGCTTCTGCGGTCCTAGGTGCCCTCGCCCTCGTTCGCTTCAGCGGCTTCTTCTTCGCTTCTGCGGTTCGATTTTTGCAGAAGCAGAAATACCAGATACCAACTAACTCAGCTTTTCCAAAAATCCAAATTCCGATCCGTTAACCATCCGGAATCCACCTAAGGCTCTCGGGACCTCAACCAATCCTACCAACCAGTCTCATAACACATTACGATTTTGCTCGAGGCCTCAAATCACATCGAACAACACTAAAATCATGAATTACACCCCAATTCGAGCTTTATGCCAACTTCTACTTCTGATGTTTAAACCTATCAAATCATGTCCAATTGACCTTAAAGTTTGCATACAAGTCATATTTGACATTACGGACCTACTTCAATTTCCAAAATCAGATTCCGATCTCGATATCAAAAAGTCCACTTTCGGTCAAACATCTCAGAACCCTTCAAATTTCTATCTTTAGCCAAATGGCTTCAAAATGACCCACGGACCTCCAAATTCACTTCTGATCGCGCTCCCAACTCCAGAATTACCGTATAGAGCTACTCCCAGTCTCAGAATCCCAAGCGAACATCGATAACGCTGAAATGCACTTCAAGCCAAACTTACGAAATTTCTTCCAAAATGCTAACTTCCACAATAGGCGCCAAAACGCTCCCAGGTTATCCAAAACCCGCACCGGGCATACGCCCAAGTCCAAAATTATCATGCAAACTTGCTAGACCTTCAAATCCCGATTCTAAGGTCGTTTACTCAAAAATCCAATCCTAGTTCATTCTTTCAACTTAAAGCTTCTGAAATGAGAATTTTCATTTAAATTTAACTCCGATCTTCCTGAATTCCAATTTCGACCATGCGAACAAGTCAGAATACCTGAAATGAAGCTACTCATGGCTTCAGACTGCTGAACAACGCACTAGGGTTCAAAACGACCGATAAGGTCGTTACAAAAATATTAAAATATAAAATGCGCCCTTTTTTACATAGTTGTCCTATTTTTTGTTTTTACATGCATGAATTGAACAAAACATAAACTATAAGAAGATGGCTAAAAGGTTAATAATTGAACATATTTTTTAATTATAAACCATAAAGTGATGTTTTAATTAGTTTTATGAAAATTATAAACTAATTTAATTTATTTCAATGTTATATTTAAAGCACGAAGGCCTTTAGCGAAATGTCGTTCATCTTTTTTGCCTTTTAAAAATAGAGTTCACATTGGACAAGATTGTAATTTAATATTTTTTCTAATATTTAGAGTTGTGAAATTAAATAAAGTTTTTCTTATTAAACTTTTCCTTATTTAATCTATGTTGAACTCCTAATATTTATGGATTCAAAATCAAATATAACTAAGACGATTGTTCTTATATTTGGTAAGTTTTGTGCTTTTCTCAACGTTTTTATTTTTCAAAAAGTTTCAATCCTATTTAATGCTAGAAGAATCATAATTTCAATCATATTTGATTAAAATTTCTTTCCTACTTAATGCTAGAAGAATTATAATTTCAATCTTAATTAATAAAAGTTTTGTTCCTACTTATTGCTAGAAGAATTATAGTTTCAATATTATTTGGTAAGAACAATCACATACAAGTTTTTGTTATATTAAAGTTTTAATCTTATTTATATCGATATCTATATATCTATGTATCTTTCTATCTATTTACATATATATATATATATATATATATATATATATATATATATATATATATATATATATAAAAGCACGAATACTTTATATTAAATGTTGAACGATTAAAATATTATAGAAATATTAATTAACTTTTCTGCCCTTAAATATTTATATAATTTGAGGATCTTATTATAAATTATCTAATGATGATTTTTTTTATTTAAACTACACATACGACTCTACAAAGTTTATCCTAATTGTATTAGAAAGGTGCGTCCATAATTGGTGTTATTACCTATCAGCTTGTGTTTGTTTCTATTCATATTGTGATGACATCATAGAATTGTCTTATGAAATATAAAGTAGGAAAAATTTAGATTTTTGGCTGTCCTTTGGTGTTCAAATTTTAAGGTATTCAAGGGAACAATTTCTATATGATCTTTAATTCTATGTGATTTGGCGAAAAGGCTATTGCTTAAGTTGGTTCCAAGTTTCAAACATAACCAACTATGTGTTAAGGTATTCTCTCTCTGCTCGAGAAACTATCTTTCTTTTGCACTTTTATGTTATTTATCTAATTAATAACCAAAATAATAGTGTATGTCCCCTTTCTTTTCTTTTTCTATAATATTTCTTATGCATAAAAAGAAAGAAAGCCTTAAATGGCGTGGAAGTAAAATACTGTTCGCTCATTAGACTGAGGGTCAAGGTATCTGTTGTTTCGAATAGTAAAGCTCATGTTGTAAAATTATCTTATTGTTATGAAATCTCCTATTTAAGGTGAATGTTTATAATTAGAGAGATTCTAGAGTTCTATTCTTGGTAGATAAATCATCCCCCTCCCTATAAATAAAGGGGTCTTCTACCATTGTAAGACATCCCTAACAAGCTCTAAGTATCAATAAGAATACTTCTCTCTCTCTATTGCTCTTGTTCTTGCATTATTGTTCTTGTCTTTATATTATTTCATAACACGTTATCAGCACGAGTCTCTAACCAATTGAAATTTTCGATTGTCTTAACTTTTGTTTGTGTAGGGTTTTGCTTCAAAGAAAGAATGAAGAAAGAAGGAAAAGAAAAAGAAAAAAAAAGAGGAACGAGAAACAGAAAACAAAAGAAAGAAAAAAAAAATATTCTGGAAAGCAAAGAAAGAAAAAACGTTGAAAAGAGAAAGAAAGAAAGGAAAGGAAGAAAGGAGAAAACATTGAAAATAGAATTGGTATACCTTAAAGGTAAGTATTTTATTTTTCCCTTTTAAATTCTTGAAATTCTATAATTTGATTTTATATACAAACATAGACAACAAAGTTTGATTATAACTCTAAAGGAGTTTGTAAGAAATTATAACCACACGAAGTGGTAAAATCTCTATGTCCTGCCATGATTAAATTCATGTATGATTGTGGGCAAATAATTGAAAATCCGTCCCATTGAATTTGCTCCATTCCCTTTAGAGAATGTGGAAGCAGTATATGATAAGTCTGAAAGAAGACTAAAATATTACCATGAAGGTATCAATGAATATGGACGTGGCAAAGAATTCCGTCCAATTGAATTAGCACCATTCCCTTTAGAGAATGTGGTAGCAGCATGTGGTAAGTCTGAAAGAAGACAAAATTATTACCAGGGACGTGGCAATAGACGAAATTATAATCGTCATTATGGTGATGATGAGAATAATAAAGATTCTCAAAATAATCTTTCACTTTATGAAAGTAATATTTGACATGAGATTGTGTAAAGCACATGATTTTGATCCATTCCCTGAAGTGAATGTGATAATTGTAATAGAGCCCGTAAGTATGAACACGCTCTTGATGTAATTTTGGTTTATGTCTGACATTATGAAAAGAAAGTTCGTTGCCCTTGAAATTTCGGGCAAGAACTATATGATATGGGTGTTGGATACTTAAATCCATTTTGGATGCTATGGGTCTTGGAGACGCCATTAAAGACAGAAATAATGCATCCACCCAAAACCATGCTAAGGCCTTGATTTTCTTGCGCCATCACCTTGATGAAGGTTTGAAGATTGAATATCTCACCGTCAAGGATCCACCTATCTTGTGGAATGGCTTAAAGAAGAGATATGACAACCTGAAGTTGGTCACTCTGCCACAAGCACGATACGATAAGAATTCAAAAGCAAATAGTTTATGAACTATATATTATCGTTGCGGTGGAAACGGGCACTGGTCAAAGGCTTGCCGTATACCATGACATTTGGTTGACCTTTATCAAGCATCTCGAAAGAGTAAACGCCCTGAAACGAATTTTGTCTCTAACGACAACTTTGACATCACCCACTTGGATGTGGCAGACTTCTTTGAGCAACCCGAGGGGTAGATAGACCACCTAATCGGTGATGGATCCGTGATGAAAGAAGATGGAGCTATTTGATTTTATTTTACTTGTTTGTATTAGTGAATGAATAAACTAATAGCCATCAGTATTTGCTCGTATTAGTTAGTTCATGACATAATGTTAGTATTAGTTCTTTAGAATGTATCAATATGCTCAAATATCAATAATATTTTTACTTTCCAGTAGAGGTAATCGACTAACCTGAAAAACTAGTCGGTTATCTCATATTTCGCATAAAAACTGCAAAACAATCGATTGTCAATGATCAACAATCGATTGTCTTTAAAACAGTGATCTGGAATTTTTCAAAAACAGTTAACAATCGATTGTCTATGTTTAACAATCGATTGTCTTAAAACAGTGATCTGGAATTTTTCAAAAACAGTCAACAATCGATTGTCTATGTCTAACAATCGATTGTCGTTAGACAGTGTAATCTGGAATTTTTCAAAAATCATCCACAATCGATTGTCTATGTCTAACAATCGATTGTCGTTATACAGTGAGGTCTGGAATTTTTCAAAAATAACCAACAATCGATTGTCTATGTCTAACAATCGATTGTCTTAAGACAGTGTGATCTAAAGTTTTTCAAAAATAGCAAATAATCGATTGTCTATGTTTAACAATCGATTGTCAATGTTCAACAATCGATTGTGTGTGTTTAACAATCGATTGTTTTATGAAAGTGCTTAAACTGAAATTTTCAAACTGCATAGTAATCGATTATGGAAAACATATAATCGACTATCTGATTTATTTAGTCAACTGACATCAGCAGATTTTGAAAATATTATGTGACACAAACGAATTGAACTTGTTTATTCTTATGTTCGTGTATTTTCTTTTATATGTCAAACCAAGGGAAGTAAATTGATTGAAGGCTCCGGAAGAGCAACTGTAACTCTGCCCAAAGGCACGACGTTTATCTTAGAGAATGCAATATTCTCCTCCAAGTCTAAGAAGAACTTGTTGAGTTTTAAAGATATCATTCAAAATGGATATCATATTGAGACAATAGATGAGAATAATCTTGAATTCTTCATGAAAACGAGGCTGCCCATTTCGGTTTGGGTTCACGCCATTTTGCATGCAGCAATGCTAGTTCGTCGGCTGCCCACTTTGGTTTGGGTTCACGCCATTTTGCATGCAGCAATACTAGTTCGTCGGCTGCCCACTTCTGTTTGGGGTCACGCCATTTTGCATACAGCAATGCTAGTTCGTCTCTGACTGACGAATTGACACAAATATTCTCCGTTGCAATTGGTTTTGGGTCATGGACCCAATATATCCCATTTAAGAATATTTGGATGCGCAGTATATGTGCCTTTAGCACCGCCATCCCGCACCAAAATGGGTCTGCAAAGAAGGTTAGGAATATATGTTGAGGTTGAATCGCCCTCCATTATTCGCTACCTCGAAACATTGACAGGAGATTTGTTCACTGCACGATTTGCAGACTGTCAATTTGATGAGACACTTTTCCCAAAATTAGGGGGAGAAGTTGGTGAAACCAAATGGGAAATTTTGTGGAAAAATGCATCATTATCTCATCTTGATCCACATACCTCTATTTGTGAGAAAGAGGCACAAAAGATTATCCATTTGCAAAGAATAGCAAATCAAATGCCTGACGCATTTATAGATTTGAAAAGGATAACAAAATCACATATCCTCGAAGTGAATGTGACAACATTTGATTCACGAATACATATTCATTATTGGAAGAATATGAACATGAAATTGGTATTAAATATACCACACTCACCCCTAGAAGGAGGTTTGAGATGATATATGGCATGAATGATCGTTGGTCACGTACCTATTGTACGCCATAGTATTTTGGAAATATGACTATTAAAGGACAACGATAATGCAAGAAACATATCTTGCATATAAGTTTGACATGACCATAATGGTATAACTTTCTCTTTAAGAAAGATATTCACCACATGGATGTTGATGAATCTGTGGTAGTACAAAATTAATTGAGAGCTCTAGAAGAGCCAATTATTACTATGTTGGAGAAACACAATTGAGTATTGTGCTGTAGTAAGTCTCAAAGAAACTTATTCAGTTTCCAAAGTACACGCGAAAGCGATTGATTATATTGAGACTATAAATAAAGGAAGGCTTTGATATCTCCTATTACTACAACTTGTAACGGGGTAATTTGCATATGAAAAGCTACCCACTTTGTTCTCCAGTTTGTACTACACAAACGAAAGAATGCCACAATAAAGTGGATATCTATTGGTATAAAACCCATGTCATAATAAACCTGAAGTTTATTGATAAGTGCACATGTCATGGTGTAAATTTGAAGTTTACCAATATTGATAATTTATTCAGTTGGCATTCGTGTTAGCCATCTCATTTTAAGTATGATGTGCAAATTCACATAGGTGAATATCAAAGAACTAGAAAGTTATTTACGAATTCTCTTGTATCACTTGTTCTCATTAATGAACTGACCAACTAAAGAGTTCGGGTTGAAGCCCATAAATTCTGGAAATATCAAAGGTGAATATGGGCCCATTCACCTGCCATGTATACCACATATGATGCATCTATGAAATGGTTACATGCGCAATTGTTATTAACCCGCAGCTTGGCCGGTGCTTGCGTGGTAAATTGCTCAGTAATCTAACTTCGAGCATAATTTCCAGATTTCCTACTCAAGATAGTTCATCTTGATAAGTTGGTTTATATCAAAGTTGGTTTAGCAAGATAATTATTGAGTGCTTCCACTTAATAGCTAAACTGTTTCTTATGAGAACAAAGTTATATATATCAGTTTGATATAAGTTGTATACGAGAGTATATTCTCCCCTCACAAGTGGTTCAAGGTCAGGAACCAAATAATTTCATCTTATTATTAATGTGCTGTGTATATTGACATAATAATGCACAAAGATGATTTCCCAAAGTTGAGGAAACAAGTTAGCTTTTCTAACATGAGGGGGAGACATGATAAACACTTGAGAAAAGGTTACATGGGATGAATTATCATTTGTATATGTGTATCCCCGAATATCATGATATGAACCTGAAGTTCATAAAAGGGATAATTCAATTGCAACATATTGCAAAGCATGCTATACGCATTTGCTGACCCAAAGAAAGTAACTAAATGGAAGAGATACAATTCAAGAAGAATTGATTCCATATGAAAGACATGTAGTTTTGAACCTATAGTTCAAATGCTTGAAAGTATAAAAGTCAAAGGTATGTATAGTCAGTTTTCGATATTTTATTTGTCTAGCATGACATGGAAAACTTGATATGCATCTAAAGTCTATTATATGGCTTATATGACTTAACTTGAAAGATTAAGTTGCTTGAAGCATATGCAATTCTTGGTCCTGAAGTACCACATCCTTAGTACAATTTGTGTACATATGTATCTTGCTATTATAAGCATGATGGCATTGAGAATGCATCTATGGAGATATTGAAGAGTTATTCCACGACATTATATGAAGATGTTCATATCTATCAAGAATGATGATTTCAAGGTACGGAATATTTATTCAAGTCAATATGGTTGATTTGTCAAATGTCTACCAAAGATCGTTTTGAAGATGATGCACAAGATTGGAATGCAAATGCTCAAGGATATAAATTGATGTACTCATTAGGGGGAGTTAATGCGCGTTGCACTCTTTTTCCCTTACAAGGTTTTGTCCCACTGGGTTTTCCTTGCAAGGTTTTTAACGAGGCAACCAATAGGCGCATATTCAAACATGTGTACTCTTTTTCCTTTCTTTAATTTTTCCCATTGGGTTTTGGTTTTAAGGTTTTAACGAGGCACATTGTTGAATAGACATTCAAGGGGGAGTGTTATGAAATCTCCTATTTAAGGTGAATGTCTATAATTAGAGAGATTCTAGAGTTCTATTCTTGGTAGATAAATCATCCCCCTCCCTATAAATAAAGGGGTCTTCTACCATTGTAAGACATCCCTAACAAGCTCTAAGTATCAATAAGAATACTTCTCTCTCTATATTGCTCTTGTTCTTGCATTATTGTTCTTGTCTTTATATTATTTCATAACACTTATTTTCTTTTGCTTTTTTATTTTACGGAAGATGAAAAAGTTCGCCTTTAGTTTTCTTAAAAATTCATAAATTTAGGGCACTCTGTTTATTTTGACATTTCTTCGTAACGATTTGACGGGTAGTTTTGAGCTCTAGCGCGTCGTTCAGCAGTTTGAGGCCATGAGCAGCATCACTTCACGTATTATGACTTGCACGCATAGTCAAAATTCTATTTCGGGTAGTTCGGAGTTGATTAATTCTCATTTTGGAAGCTTTAAGTTGAAAGAATTAACTAAGATTAGATTTTAGAGTAAACAACCTCGGAATCGGGATTTGAAGGTTCCAGCAGGTTCATATGATGATTTCGGACTTGGGCGTATGCCCGGATCGGTTTTTGGATGATCCGGGAGCGTTTTGGCGCATATTGTGGAAGTTAGCATTTTGGAAGAAATTTCATAAGTTATGCTTGAAATGCATTTTAGTGTTATCGATGTCCGTTTGGGTTACCGAGTGTGGGATTAGCTCCATATGGTGATTCTGGAGTTGGGAGCGCGATCGAAAGTGAATTCGGAGGTCCGTAGGTCATTTTGAGGTCATTTGACTAAAGATAGAAATTTGAAGGTTTCTGAGAAGTTTGACCGGAAGTGAACTTTTTGATATCGGGGTCGGATTCCGATTCCGAAAGTTGGAGCAGGTCCGTAATATAAAATATGAATTGTGTGCAAAATTTGAAGTCAATTGGATATGATTTGATAGGTTTCGGCATCGAATATGGTAGTTAGAAATTCTAAAGTTCATAAAGCTTGGATTGGAGGTCGATTCGCGATTTTGGCGTTGTTTGATAGGATTTGAGGACTCGAGCAAGTCCATAATATGTTTTGGGACTGGTTGGGGTCCCGGGGGCCTCGGGTGGATTCCGGATGATTAACAGATCGAAAATAGAATTTTTGGAAGGCTGAAGTTGTTTGTTGCTGCATAACCGCACCTGCGAGAATATGACCGCAAGTGCGGAGCCGCAGAAGCGGCCAGATGAGCCGCAGATGCGGTTTGGACTAAACGTGAAGGGGACCGCAGATGCAGTCGAGCAGCCACAGAAGAGGAGCTGCACCTGCGGCGGTTGAATCGTAGAAGCGGAAGGGAGGCCTAGTGAGATATCCGCAGAAGAGGTAGAAGAGCTGCACCCGCGGAACCACTGAAGCGGTCAAGAGACCGCAGGTGCGGAAGCGCTGGAGGCAGAATGGTTGTTTTAAAAATCGGAATTTTGCCATCTTTTAATATATTTTCTTGGCTTGGGCGATTCTTGGAAAGTTTCAAGAGGGGATTTTCATCATTACCTTTAAGGTAAGCTACCCCGACCTATTTTGAGTTAAATATGTCGAATATGTATGGATTTTAGCATGTAAATAGGGAGAAACTTGGGTTTTGAGAGAAAACCTAGAAAATTTATATTCTTGGAACTTGACCACGATTTTGGGTATGGACTTAAGAGAGAATCATATATTTGATGTCGGGAGTTCATGGGTAAACTTTATCTCCAAAAAATTTTAGAATTCGGACACATGGGTCCGAAGGAAATTTTGTCAACTTTTCGATCGGGGTAAGGAATTATTATAAATTAGATTGTAATGAATAATTGAACATATATTAATATATTTGCATATTTGTTGGCTAGTTTTGGAGCATTGTGCATTGATTCGAGTCTTCGGAAGAGCGTGGGATGACGGTTGTGGATCTTCGGAGCGAGGTGAGTCTCCTTTCTAATCTTATAAGAGGGAATTGTCCCCATAGGGGAGTTAATTGGTTATATGCTCCTATTTGGGAGGGGGGAGGGGGCTACGTACGTACGAGGTGACGAGAGTCCGTGTATAGATACTATTATGCTAATGTCCGGGTAGTCTAGGACCCAAAAGCATGCTATACTTGGATTATTTGTAAACTTATTGATAGCTTGAATTGCTTAAACCACATCGAGTCAGTAAATTAATTTCTAGACAGATCAAACTTTATTTTCTTAAATAGTTAAAAAAGGATTGGCTTTCCTTGGATAATTGCTCCGTGTTGACTTCTTGATTGACTGTCTGTGTGTGTTTTTTTCGGAACAGGCTGAACGCCTCGATAGATCAAATCGATGCATCTGTGGTTCGCGCCGTTCGACCTTCAGTAGTGCACAATTTATATTTCTGTTGGATCGGGTCGTACGAGCTCGGGATGATATGAGCATGCTTGTATTGCTGCCTAAGAATTTTAAATATTGATATTTGCCTTTTCTGGACCGATATAAATTGATAAAGATAATGAAAATTAAATTTTAGAAATCCTTTATTATTTAAAAGGGTGTGTACTTGCTTTCCGGCTTTGTGAGTTGTAATTGTCTATAAATCCATGATTTCCTCACATTTTTACTATACTATTATTGGACCACTAGCAAGGGTCGAAGTCGACCTCTCGTCTCTACTTCTTCGAGATTAGACGGGACTTGCTTAGTACACATTATTTTCGTACTCATACTACACTTGCTGTGCATTTTTGTTGCACAGGACTATGTGTGACCACTGGCTTAGTGTCAGGGCGGAATGGTTGATGCAGAGACTTAGGTGAGTTGCATTTATCGAGGCGACCGCAGCCAACAAAGTCTCCTTCAGAGTATTGTACCGTGTTTTCATTTTTGTCCACTTTTATTCGGACAGTTACTGTATTTTTATGTTATTCCTTAATAAGTGCTCATATACTTGTGACACTGGGTTCTGTGATGATAATGGGGCATCTTGTATTAACTTTCTAACATTTATATTTGATTTGAAATGATTATTTTTTACTGGTAAAATTAAAGGAAAAATCATATTTTTCAAAATTATTAAACCGAAAATTTAATTAAGTATTTGAATTAACTTGACTGACGGTAGTATCCGACGCCATCACGACTCTTAGTGAATTTTAGATCGTGACATTTGTTATGAGGTAAAAGAATTTGGAGTGACGTAAAACATTTGGTCACATAAATAATTGATTGAAGATTAGCATGCAACGTACGTGCATAGAGATCACTAGTTATTATAAAAGCATAAATAAAATATTAATAGACCAAAATAGTCCTAAAATATTGATCAAACAATAATTTAATATTGAATAAAATTGTATGTTTAGACTATGCCTAATATTGGTCGAACTTTGAGTTGAACTACAATTATGTCCACTTAGAATTATGGTAAATAAAGGATGGATTGTTTTCATTCCTTTTCGAATTAAGAGTGGTAAGACTTTTTCCACAAACATATCACTGCTACATTAACTATATTGGTTTGACAAGGTAATCACAAAATTTTCTAATTATGCAGACAATTTGGTAAAAAAAAAAACATAGAAAGAAGAGAGTTCTACGTACCTAAGCACTGCGGCCTCTGAATACTGATTTGGTGATTAACAAACAATTATTAAATGCTTAATAAAGCTTTACGTATCTATAGAATGAAGACAGAACTAAATAGTTCATTAATATTGTAAATATTTGGTGTACTACATAACTATCTTAATTTATAAACGTGCTCATATGTATCAAAGATCTCATAGGTAAAGCCATAATTTCGAGTTTATGGATTCTAGATTTTAGAGAAAATAACTATTGGGTTCTATATGAATTATTCATTTATTCATATTAAGTAAATTTTTACCATAAATAAAGGATCTAACCAATCCTATTGAGTTCTACCAAATACCGTAGCAAAGGCTAGATCTACCCCTAAGAGAACAAATATCGCCCTGCATGTCTCGATATATCTTAACCATGATTAAAACTGATTATCTCTTAAATTTTTTTCTTATTGGTTTCTTTCATTATGTTCTTTACTTTTGTATTGTTGGCTGTTTGTGCCATTTTTCATGAGTTCTACGTAAGTTAATTCTTCATTAAAGTAGTATGCATTTATCATGTTGTTTCAGAAAGTTCCATTATATTTGAACTGAAATATTACACGTGGTCTTTAAGGAAAGACTTTACTTTCCAATCATTAAACGCTCATTATACTTCAGTTATATCTTTGACGGAGACTAATATTTACCTGCTATAATTGAAGCTTTTGAAAGGTTCCTTGCACTCTCAACTTGACGAAATACACAATCTAAGAAAATTTATTAAAGTGCAGAAGAGCCTGTACCAGGGGCGGATCTACCCTATCAAAATATGATTCATGTGAACCCGTGATCCTCGGGTTAAAGTATAGATACGATATATATAATTTGAAAAAATTAAATATATATATATACTTAATGGAACCCATGGTCAAAAGAGATCAAGCGGCGCACTGGTTTTGGTCTCTTACTTAAACATCATGTTTTTACTTAAATGATCAAGTTGCTATTTCTTTCTTACTTGCTTTGTTATTTGCCATACAGTCTGTGGTAGCCTAAAAAAGCATGCTAGCTGACTTAATTGGTTTAATTGCCTAAATTGCCTTGTTGCACTATATGAAACATGTTAGGCTAGATTCCCTGTTGCTTTGGTGTATAATTCCATTTTCCGATTATTCTCTGGTTGTGGTTGCGCATTTATTTGGGACTACGGATGTGAGATTCCGGTAACCCTCCCCTTGCTTGTTTACTTTGGGACTGGGGGTTCGATTCTCGATAGTTCCCCCTGCATATTTACTTTGGGAATACGGGTTAGATTCCCGGTAGATCCCCTACACATAGGAGTTAGACTACGGGACAGTTCCTGGGAGATCCTTCGGACATACTTATGAGATGGACTACGGACGGTATTCTGGGAGATCCACATGACAGTTGAGAAAGGACTACAGGACGGTATCCTGGGAGATCCTTAGGGCATCACTGATACTGAGTTGTATTTCTCCGTATTTATTTCTTATTTCGATTATTTGTTGTTGACCTGTAAATTTTTGTTTATTTCACTAATGTTTCCATTATTTTACTTGTTTTCATACTGCACATTTCTATTCTCATATTTATCTCAGTAGGGCCCTGACCTTCCTCGTCACTACCCGACCAAGGTTAGGCTTGGCACTTACTGAGTACCGACGTGGTGTGCCCACGCCTCTTCTGCGCATATTTTTTATGTGCAGATCCAGGTACCTCTTCTCAGGTGCACTATCAGTGAGGCAAGAGGACTGCAGAGACTTCGAGGTAGAACTGTTGCGTCCACAGACCAATAAGTCTTCCACTTTAGTCTATCTGTAGTACTAAGCCTTCTTATCTTTCTGTCGTTAAACTTTCTGTAGTTTAGAGCCTTTGGTATACATTTCTATAGCCTGTGTATCCCGTGAGTTTCCGGATTTTGGATTTGTTTTGTCTTGTGATGTTGAGTTGTATATGCCGAGCGGCATCCGGTACAATTTCCTTTAGATATTTAGTTTGGTATTTTTCTACATTCCGCACTTATTATATTTTTCGCAAATGTTAGGCTTACCTGGTCATGGGGACTAGGTGATGTCATGATATGTTCACAGTTGGTGAACTAGGATCGTGGCAAGTTTGTATCAGAGGATGAGCAGCTGATGCTTGAGAGGATTAAGAAATATAAGCTTCATGTGTTCATATATTTAGCATCGGAGGATGCCTTGGGGTTTCTAAAGAAGTGTCGTCGTATTCTTCTCACTATGGGTGTAGTAGAGTCTAGCGGAGTTTCCTTTACCGCCTTTCAGCTTCAGGGAGCCGCATATGATTGGTGGCGTACTTATGAGATAGACAGTCCAGGCGAGACTGCTTCACTGATTTGGACTTAGTTTTCGGACATGTTTCTGAGAGAGTTTGTTTCAGAGCCTCATGGGCGCATGATGTGTAGAGTTTGAGCACTTGCGCTAAGGTACTATGACAGTTTCAGAGTATTCCATCCGTTACACAAGGTTGGCCAGACATGCACCGTCTTTGGTTGCTACAGTCTGCGAGAGAGTTTGCAGGTTCATTGAGGGACTTGTCCCACCCATCATATCTAACATGGGCGAGAGTTGGTGATGGACATCCCTCAGCAAGTAGTGAGAATTGCTAGGAGGATCGAGGGTATGCTCGTCAGGGAGCAAGGGAGAGGGAAGCCAAGAGGTCTCGTGAGTCGGGCCACTACTCTGGTGCCCGTACTCCAGCAACAGGTCGACATGGTAGGGGTTTTGTGGGTTGCCCCGTTTATTCAACTCTTCCAGCAGCCAGCAGTCAGCAGCCAGCAGCCAACAGTGCTCCACCTATACCTCAGGAGCCTTATTATGCGCCTCCAGTTTCTAGCGCACCTCCTGCGCGGGGTACTTCCATGAGTCAGTCCAGTAGACCCGGTCCTAGCCAGTTATAGACGTCGCGTCCTCTTAGGGCTTAATTTTAGTGTGGCGATACACGTCATATGGTTAGGGACTACCCCAGACTTGGTAGGGGTTCATCTTCACATTCTTCTCAACCAGAGCGTGCTTCTCAGAGTTCTCAGGCCATGATCACAACCTCAGCTACCACCCCATCTACTCAGCCAACCAGGGGCAGAGATTGGGGAGATAGAGGTCGCCCTCGAGGGAGGGTCCGAGCTAGATATTATGCTATTCCTGCTCGCACCGAGGTTGTTGCCTACGATTCTGTCATTACAGGTATTATATTGGTTTGTCATAGAGAGGCATCAGTTCTATTCAATCCAGGCTCTACCTATTCTTGCGTTTTTTCTTATTTTGCTCTGTGTTTGGGTATAGCCCGAGAGTCATTGAGCTCTCCTGTTTATGTTTCTACTCCAGTGGGAGATTCTCTTGTTGTGGATCGCTTTAATCAATCATGTTTTGTTACTATTCGTGGTTTTGAGATACGAGCAGATTTATTTTTACTCGGTAGGTTGACTTTGATATTATTTTAGGCATGGACTGGTTGTCGCCTCATAATGCTATTCTTGATTGTCACGCCAAGACCGTGACATTGGCTATGCTAGGTATTCTGCGTATTGAGTGGAGTGGTACTTTTGATCACACTCCCAGCAGAGTTATCTCTTTTCTTAAAGCTCAGCGTATGGTTAAGAAAGGGTGCACCACGTATTTAGCTTATGTGAGAGATGTCAATTCTGATACCCCTTCTATTGATTTTGTCACAGTGGTACGGGATTATCCCCATGTGTTTCCAGCTGATCTTCCGGGTATGCTACCGGATTGAGACATTGATTTTGGTACTGATTTGTTGTCGGGAACTCAACCCATTTCCATTCCTCCGTACCGTATGGCTCTTCCTGAGTTGAAGGATCAGTTACAGGAATTGCTGGGTAAGGATTTTATTTGACCCAGTGTTTCACTGTGGGGTGCTATTGTCTTGTTTGTGAAGAAAAAAGATAGTTCTATGCGCATGTGTATCGATTATCGTTAGTTGAACAAGGTTATAGTGAAGAACCGATATCCTTTGCCTCGTATTGATGATCTATTTTACCAGCTTCAGGGTGCACACATGTTTTCTAAGATTATTTGCGCTCCAGATATCACCAGTTGAAGATTCGAGAACCTGATGTCCCGATGACTTGTTTCAGGACTCGGTATGGTCATACGAGTTCCTTGTTATGTCATTTGGGCTGACCAATACCCCCAACAACTTTTATGCATTTGATGCACAGTATATTTAGGCCCTATCTCGACATTCGTTATTGTCTTCATAGATGATATTCTTGTATACTCCCGGAGTCAGAAAGATCATGAGTAGCACCTGAGGACAGTGCTTCAGACCCTGGGAGAGAAGAAATTATATGCAAAGTTCTCAAAATGTGAGTTTTGGTTGAGTTCTGTGGCATTCCTAGGCCACGTAGTATCGAGTGAGGGCATTCGTGTGGATCTGAAAAAGGTGAAGGCCGTGCAGAGTTGGCCCAGGCCCTCCTCATTTACGGAGATTCGCAGTTTTCTTGGCCTGGCAGGTTATTACCATCGTTTTGTGGAGGGTTTTAATCGATTGCAACCCCTATGACTAGATTGACCCAGAAGGGTGCTCCATTTAAGTGTACAGATAAGTGTGAGGCAAGCTTTTAGAAGCTCAAGACAGCTTTGACTTCATCCCGTATTCTTATATTGCCTACTAGTTTGGGGTTCTATTCAATTTATTGGATACCTCACGGGTCGAACTTGGAGCGATATTGATGTAAGACGGTAGGGTGATTTCCTACGCGTCGAGACAACTGAAGATACATGAGAAGAACTACTATGTCTATAACCTTGAGTTAGCTTCCATTATTCATGCCTTGAAGATCTGGCGCCATTATTTTTACGGCGTGCCCTGTAAGATTTACACGGATCATTGGAGTTTACAACACTTGTTCAAGCAAAAAGATATGAACTTGCGCCAGAGGAGATGGTTGGAATTACTGAAGAATTATGATATTACCATTCTTTACCACCCGGGCAAGTCCAATGTGGTATTCAATGCCTTGAGTCACCCGACGGAGAGTTTGGGTTTTTTTTGCATATTTACCAGCTTCAGAGAGACCTATGGCGATGGATGCTCAAGCCCTAGCCAGTCAGTTCGTGAGATTGGATCTTTCGGAGCCCAGTCGGGTTCTAGCCTGTGTGGTTTCTCGGTCTTCCTTGTTCGATCGCATAAGGGAGTGGTAGTATGATGACTCTCATTTGTTTGTTGTCAAGGACACAGTTCAACATGGCGATTCTATGGATGTGACTATTGGAGATGATGGGGTATTAAGGATGTACGGTCGGATATGTATGCCCAATGTTGATGATATTCGGGAGTTGATATTGACAGAGACTCATAGTTTGCGGTACTCCATCCATCCGGGTGCCGCGAAGATGTATCAGGACTTGAGGCAGCACTACTGGTAGAGGCGGATGAAGAATGACATATAGGCTTTTGTAGCTAGATGCCTCAACTGTCAGCAGGTGAAGGCTGAGCACCAGAGACCGGAGAATTACTTCAGCAGATGGAGATTCCAAAGTAGAAACGGGAGAGGATCACCATGGATTTTGTAGTTGGTCTCCCTCGGACTGCAAAGAAGTTCGATGCCATTTGGGTTGTTGTAGATCAGTTGACCAAGTCCGCGCACTTCATTCCTGTGTGTACTACTTATTCATCGGAGCGGTTGGCAGAGAGTTATATCAGGGAGATTGTCCGTCTACATGGAATTCCACTTACTATTATTTCGGAAAGAGGTACTCAGTTTACATCGCGGTTCTAGAGATCCGTTCAGTAGGATTTGGGTACTCGGGTGACGATGAGCACATCATTTCACCCCCAGACAGACGGACAGTTTGAGCGTACCATTCAAATTCTTGAGGATATGCTCCGTGCGTGCGTGATTGAGTTTGGAGGGTCTTGGGATCAGTTCTTGCCACTGGTGGAGTTTCCCTACAAAAACAGTTATTAGTCCAGCATTCAGATGGCGCCGTATGAGGCTTTATATGGTAGGAGATGCAGATCCCCAGTGGGTAGATTTGATCCGGATGAGGCTAGGCTATTGGGCACTGATTTGGTCCAGGATGCGGTAGAGAAGGTTAAGGCGATTTGGGACAGACTCCGTACAACCCAGTCCAGATAGTAGAGTTACAAGGACCTGAAGGTTTGTGATGTTTCATTTATAGTTGGTGAGCGGGTTCTGCTTTGGGTTTCTCCTATGAAGGGCATGAGGTTTGGAAAGAAAGGGAATTTGAGACCGAGAGTTATTGGCCTTTTTGAGATCTCGAGTCGAGTTGGAGAGCTTGCTTATGAGCTTGCCTTACCTCCTAGCCTGGCAGGAGTTCATCCGGTATTTCATGTCTCGATGCTCCGGAGATATCACGGTGACCCGTCGCACGTGTTGGATTTCACTTCTGTCTAGTTGGACAAGGACTTATCTTATGTTGAAGAGCCAGTGGCTATATTGGATAGGCATATCAGAAAGTTGAGGTCAAAGAACATCGTTTTAGTAAAGGTTTAGTGGTGGGGTCAGCCGGCCAAGTTGGGGACTTGGGAGACCGAGCGGGATATGCTCAGCCGATACCCTCATCTTTTCACTACTTTAGGTTTGTTCTTTATGCTCGAGCACGAATTAATGTTTAAGTGTAAGAGGATGTAACGACCCGGCCGATCGTTTTTGGAATTTACGCCTTGATTCCCCATTTACTGCTTCCCCTAAGTCTATTTCTGCTATTTTGGATTATTGGGACGTTCAATATTAGGATTTGGAGTGTTCTGGGACACTTAATCCCTAAATGACATCTTAAGTGTTGGAAAGTGGTCCGTAGTCTGAACAAGGTAAAGACGACCTAAAATGGAAAACCGATGGTTCCGCTAGCTCCGTTAGGTGATTTCGTTGTTGGGAGCGTGTTCGGAGAGTATTTTGGGAGCATGTAGCTCATTTAGGCTTGAAATGCCGAAGGTTGTATTTTGAAGTTTCCGATCCGATATCAATTTTTTGATCCTAGGGTCGGAATGGAAATCTGGAAGTTGCTCTAGCAGCGTCATGCCACTTGGGACGCGCGTGCAAAATTTCAGGTCAATCAGACGAGTGTTGGTTAGGTTTTTGATCGAAAGCGTATTTTGGATGAATTTGAAGTTCTTAGGCTTAAATCTTTGATATAGTCGAGTTCACGGTGTTGTTTTAGGTGTTTTATGGATTGATACATGTTTGAATAAGGTATTAGGTGGTACTGATGCTTCTGGTTGAGGTCCCGGGGGCCTCAGGTGTGTTTCGGATGCTCAACGGGCAAATTTTTGAGTTAGAAGAAAATTGCAGCAGCTGCTTTCTGGTATTTTTGCTTCTACGTCTTGGGAATCTTAGAAGCGTCTTGGTAACTGCAGGAGCAAAGCGTGGGCGTTGGTCAGGAACCGCAGAAAGCGGTAAGGATTCCGTAGAAGCAGAATCGCTTCAAGGATGTATAGACCACAGAAGCGGAAGGCCGAATAATTAATGAAATCGCAGAAGCGGCTTGGATTCTGCATAAGCGGGACCGCAGAATCGGTCCCTAGAATGCAGAAACGATTATCACTATTCTGAAAAGGGAATAGTCCGAGGGTTAATTCAAAAGTTAGAAAAACCAATTGGGAGCTCGGGAGAAGGCGATTTTGGGTGGATTTTGAAGAGAAGATCAATGGGTAATGTTTTCTTGACCCTATTTAGTTGTATTCCATCAATATATAGTTAAATCCACCGTTAGAATTCAAATTCATGGTCAAAATTGGGGGAAGCTGGAAGAAACTTCATAGACCTAATTATTGAGTTTTGAGTAGGTAATGGCCTCTGATTTGAGAGATTTTTATATGGTTAGACTCGTGAGAGTACGATGGTTTGGAAAATGTGAAAATTATTCGATTATGAGACGTTGGTCTGAGGGGCATTTTGGTTATTTTTACCTATTTTCGCGCATTAGCTTTAATTTTAATAGTGGATTCAGTTGTTTGTGATGTTATTTACGTTATGTAATTGAATTGAATAGATATGGTCCATTCGCAGTCGGATACTCATGGCAAAGGAATGGTTCCTCAGTTGACTTTATATCGGTTCGAGGTAGGTGACTTGTCTAACTTTGTGTGGGGGACCTTTTCCACTTAGGACTTGTTATTTGATGATTTAGTGCCTTGTATGAGAGGTGACGAGCGTGTACTTGTGCTAATTGTTGAACAACCGATTTTTACTTAAATAATCAAGTTGCTATTTCTTTCTTACTTGCCTTGTTATTTGCCATACAGCCTCTGGTAGCCTAGAAAAGCATGATAGTTGACTTAATTGGTTTACTTGACTAAATTGCCTTGTTGCACTACATGAAGCATGTTATACTAGATTCCCTGTTTCTTTGGTGTTTAATTTTTTTTTTTCCGATTATTCTCTGCTGTGGTTGAGAATTTATATTTGGTACTACAGATGTGGGATTCCGGTAGCTCCACCCCCTGCTTGTTTACTTTGGGACTGCGGGTTCGATTCCCGATAGCTTCCATTGCACATTTACTTTGGGACTATGGGTTAGGTTCACGGTAGATCCACTACACATATGATATGGACTACGGGATTGTATACCGAGAGATCCTTCGGACATATTTATGAGATGGACTATGGGACGGTATTCTGGGGGATCCATAGGACAGTTGAGAAATGACTACAGAACGGTATCCGGGGAGATCCTCAGGGCATCACTGATACTGAGCTGCATTTCTCTATGTTTATTTCTTATTTCGATTATTTGTTGTTAACCTGTAGATTTTGTCTTATTTCTCTACTGTTTCCATTATTTTACCTGTTTTGATACTGCTCATGTTTATCTCAGTAGAGCCGCTACCCGACCGAGGTGAGTCTTAGCACTTATTGAGTACCGTTGTGATATAATCACGCCTTTTCTGTCACGATCCAAAATCCACTAAGGGTCGTGGTGGTGTCGGACACTGCTGTCAGGCAAGCCAACCAAATTACTTAATCAAAATCGCATTTTTAGCACTTTTGAAATCTAGGATTTTCCTTCCATATTTAAAATTTTTAATAATACAGTCTCAAATCAAATTTAAATGTTAAGAAGTTAATACAATACTTCAAACCATTCCAGAACCCGGTGTCACAAGTGCATGAGCATCTACTGATAAGAGAATAAAATACAACATCCGTTCGGAATACAGTGGACTGAAAATAAATATAGTACACTGGAAAGGACAGCTCTAGCTGCAACCGTCTCGAATGATGTAGCTCGCCTAGTCCCAAAATCATCCGAGTTGTGATGCCCAGTAGGCCACTGGAGTTACAAATACATGTGCAACAAAATGCACAGCAAGTATAGTATAAGTACAAAAAAAAACGTGTACCCAATGGGTAACCCACCTAATTCCGAAGGGGTATAGATGAGATGGTCAACTTTGACACTCTCTAATAGTCCAATAATGATTATCCTTTATATATATATATATATAAATATATATATATATATATATATATATATATATATATATATATATATATATATATATATATATAACTGTGGATTTATTTTATAAACATATTTTTTAATCTAGATAGAGGAAACAATTAAACATATAATTATTTCACAGGAAATTTCCCAAAATTCCTTTACATTATTAACAAATTATTCTCGAGCCAGGATGGGACAGTAACAACTTAATAAGTTCAAGGCAGCAATACAAGCATGTGCAAATCATACCGATGCAACGACCCGATCCAACAGAAATAAATGTGTACTTGCCGAGGATCGACAACGCGCCTGTAGAGGCATCTATTAATTTGCCGAGGCATTCGGCCCGTTCCAAAATAAACACACACAGACAGACAGACAGTCAAAAAGTCAATATGGAGCAATAATACAAGGAAGGAATTTTCTCTTTAATAGTTTGAGAAAACGAAGCTTAAGTGTGACGACCCGACCCGTCGTCTTTTGTATTTCAGCCCCATTTTCCCCGTCTTATGCTTCTATATGTTCGTTCTTATGTGTTTGTGAAGTTTGAAGTGATTTGGTCAGAGTGGGGATGAAATTGAGAAAAATAGTCTCTTTAAGGAAAGCTTAAGTTGGAAAAGTCAATCGAATATTGATTTATGAGATATAGGGCTCAGAATTGATTTCCTATGATTCGACTAGTTTCGGATGGTGATATGTGACTTGGGAGTGAACACGGAATTGAATTTGGAGGTCTGATGTAGAATTAGCCTTGAATTTGGCTAAGTTGAATTTCGACGAATTCCGGTTGATAGGTGAGAATTTGATCCAAGGTTCGTAATAGAATTTCGAGAGTTGCAGTAGCTTCATTAGGTGAATTTGGATATGTGTGCAAAATTTCAGGTCATTCGGACTTCGTTTAGTTGGTTTCGCCATCGAATGTGATTTTGGAAAACTCTAAGTTATCTTAGGATTTGATTTGAGGAAAATGATAATTTTTGGTGTTAATGTTGGCGCTTTCAGGGCTCAAGCAAGTTTGAATAAGATATTTGGTCATATTTGTGTTTTTGGTTTGGACCCCAGGGGCCTCGGGGTGATTACGGATGGTTAAACGAGAATTTTTGGAGTTTTTATTAGATTTGGGAGTCTGTCTTCTAGTATTTCTGCACTTGCGGATAATGGACCGCGTTGGCGGTGTCCGCTGAAGCAGAAGATGGGCCGCTGAAGCGGCCAAGGGCATTTTGACTGGGACCGCAGAAGCAGACAAGCGACCGGAGGAGCGATGGTCGCGAAAGCGGTCAAAAGCTGAAGAAATGGTCGCTGAGGAATTAAACTAAACCGCAGGAGCGGTTAAATGGGCGCAGAAGCGGGTGCCGCTGAAGCGGAAAAAGGACCGTTGGAGCGTAAATCGACCAGGTTTAATGAAACAGTAGGTTCTCAAAATTTTAAAAGGGAAGAACATTGGAACCTCGGGCTAAGGCGATTGTGGGCGATTGTTGGAGAGATTTTTGAGGGAATTCTTTAGGTATGAACTCAAGGACCTAAATTATGTCATTATAGTGTAAAATCACGGATTAAACACAAAGAATTCAAGTTTTTTAATTTCAAAAATGGGGGTTAGGGCTTGAAACCCAAGTGAGCTTAAAGTGTTGATTTGAAGGGTCAAATGGACTCCGATTCTTGTAAATTTAATATGTATGGATTTGTGGCGAGACGAGGATTTTGAAAATGTAAATTTCATAATTTTTCGAGAAATGGGCAGGGCTCGGGTTTTGCCAACTTTGTGTTTTGGGTGTATTTCAAGCTATTTCGATTGGGTTATGTCCCATTAGCCTATTGTGACGTATTCCTATTGGTTTAGTTCAGATTTGGCATCCGCGGAGGTTGATTCTCTAGGGAAAGGCATTGCGAGCTAGTTCGCGGCCGGCTTGAGGTGAGTAATGGGTGCAGATGACGATCCAAGGGTTTGAAACCCCGGTATGTCACATTGTGACGCTATTATGAGACTAGACACACACTCCATGGTTAGTGCGGGTCATATATATTGGGAATTGTGACTTGGTCCAATCCAAGGGATATATTGTGCTCTGTGGCGATTGCTTCGCATACTATATTGATGATATCTGGGCTTGATGCCATGTTTGGGGCTTTGTGCCGACGTGTAGAATCCTTCAGGGATCATTATTTCAAGATTATCACGAATTGCATACTAATTTAATTCCGTCCAGGGTTTTAAACACTATTTTTGCAAACTTAGCCATATTTATACGTTTTGAAAACTCAAATGATTCTTAAATGATATTTCGGGCTGACGATTACTATCTCACTATTTTCTGGACTGTATATTGTTATTGGAACGGTGGTAACTATTGGCACCGTATATTCTCATGGAAACAGTGGTAATTATTGGCACTGTATGATATGTCGCTTGGGCTGTAGGAGCTCCCTCCGGAGTCTGAACCCCCATAGTTAGCGCGGGTACCTAAATGGATCTGGCTGCACGTTTCGCAGTGTTCATGCATTGCATCGCATCTCATGCATTTATTTACTAATGTTTTATTTGTATATCTCTGAGGCTTGTACTGTATAGAACTTCTTGATAGCTTTATTTTGTGTTATTTCGTGTTTTCTTATCTTTGCGTTTTTATACATGCTTATTACTCACTGAGTTGGTAGATTCACCCCATACTCTGAACCTTGTGTGCAGATCCAAGTGCTCCAGAGATCTAGTGCTGCTGCGGTTGCTATCCGAGCTATCAGAGTATTGAGGTAGCTACCCAGCGTCCGCAAGACCGCTTACTATGTCTCATTCAGTCTATTTCCTTTATAGTTTTTGTCAGACATTTGTATCATTTCCTTTCAGACTTGTATTCAGTACTGTTAGAGGCTCTGTACTCGTGACCCCAAGGTTTTGGAAGTGTTGTTGGCTCATTTGTGTTTTCAACCGTATTGCTTATCCCTAGCTAGGAGTTTATATTTCAAAATTGATGCCTTACCTCAAATTTGTGTCTCTTTGGGTTGGAAGGCCGTTCTTTGGAAGTGGTTTTGACGGGCTTGCCTAGCCTTGCAGCCGGGCGCCATCACGATCGGGGTTGGGGTCGTGACAAGTTAGTATCAAAGCCTAGGTTGCTAGGCCTCGCGAGTTATGAGCTAGTTTGGTAGAGTCTCGCTGATCGGTACGTAGACGTCCGTATCTATCCTCGAGAGGCTGCAAAACCTTTAGGAAACACTTCATATTCTTGAACTCTTTTCGTGTAGTTTTGTTTTTCCGAGAACTAAACTTCTATATTCTATTCTCTCGTAGATGGCGAGAACTCGTGCTACTGGACGAGGTGGACGACCACCATTGCCACCAGCTAGAGGCCGTGGACGTGGTCGTGGCCGTGGTAGTGGTAGAGCAGCAAGGGCAGTACAAGTTGACCCACCTATTCCCTCTATTAAGGATTATCCCCCAGTTGTTGAGGCTCCAGCAGTACCCGCTCAGGCAGCGGCAGTGCCTATTGTCATTCCTGGCCTTCAGGAGGCATTAGCGCTGATCTTATTAGTCTGTAGTGTTTTGGCCCAGGCTGTTTCAGCTACAGCTGCCGCAACAACATCTCAGACCCGGGGTGGTCATCAGACCCCCCCCCCCCCCCCGCTCGCACACCAGAGCAAGTTGTACAGGGACTTCAGATGCCAGAGGTAGCCCCAGCTCAAGCAGTTGCACCGGCTGTTCTAGTTGCGCTAGTTGCGCTAGCCCTAGAGCATGTTGTTCCGGTTATGCCTGACGACGAGCAGCGTCGGTTAGAGAGGTTTGGTAGACTCCAGCCTCCTACATTTAGCGGTACTGAAGGCGAGGATGCTTAGAGGTTTTTGGATAAGTGTCAGAGGATGCTTCGTACAAAAGGATACTAGTGTCCAGTGGGGTATCTTTCACTACTTTTCAGTTCTCGGGGCCAGCATTCACGTGGTGGGAGGAGTTTGAGCGGTGTAGGCCCCCAGGAGCATTACCCCTTACCTGGCAACAATTTTACACTCTCTTTTTAGAGAAGTATGTGCCGCAGTCCCGCAGAGAAGAGCTGCGCCGCCAGATTGAGTGGCTAGTTCAGGGGGAGATGTCACTGACACAGTATGAGTTGAGGTTCACTCACTTAGCCAGACATTCTATTTGGATGATCCTGACAGATCGAGAGAGGATCAAGAGGTTCATTGATGGCCTCAACTATTCTATTTGTATCTTAATGACCGGGGAAAGAGTGATAGCAGCATCCTTCGAGGAGGTAGTCGACATGGCTCGCCAAATTGAGGCGGATCGTCGCCAAGAGCGAGAGAAGAGGGAGGCCAAGAGGCCTCGAGGTTCGGGCAGTTATGGTGGTGCTTCATCTAGGGGCCATTTTCATTCCGGAAAAGGTCGTTCTTTTAGACCTCCTCAGTCAGGACGTCTAGAGCACGTCGAGGCTTCTTCCAGTCGTGGCCGTCAGGGTCACCAACAGGGCCAGCGTTTACTCAGTGCCCTCCAGCTCAGAGTTCTGCACCCGCTTTGTCAGCCTAGGGTTCATTTGCGGTGAGGGGTTCTCTTCAGTCTCCTTCTCCAGCTCTAGGCAATTGTTTCGAGTGTGGGGAGTTTGGTCATTTGAAGAGACATTGTCCTCGACTTCGTGGTGGTAGGTTTGAGCAAATGGATCAGCCCTCCTCTTCTTCTCCATCTACTTCACCACCATCCCAGTTTTATAGGGGTGGGGGTTAGTCATCTATAGGCCGCCCCAGGAGGGATGCGCGATCGAGCGGTGGTCAGGCTCGTTTCTATGCACTCCCAGACACGAGAGATGATGTTGCTTCAGATGCAGTGATCACATGTATTATCTCAGTTTGCCACAGTGATGCTTCTATTTTGTTTGATCCCGAGTCTACATGTTCTGATGTATCTGCTTACTTTTCTCATCATTTGGGGACTACCCGAGGGTGTCTAGCATTGCATGTACATGTATCTACCCCGGCGGGTGATACTATCATTGTGGACCGCGTGTATCAGTCCTGTCTTGTTACTATTGAGGGTCTGGAGACCCGAGATGACTTGCTGCTATTGAGCATGGTGGATTTTGATATTATTCTGGGCATGGATTGGCTATCACCGTTCCATGCTATTCTGGACTGTCACGCCAAGACAGTCACTTTGGCTATGCCGGGTATCCCAAGGATTGTGTGGCGTGGTTCGACGGATAATGTATCCAGCAGGGAAATCTCTTTCTTGAAGGCCCAACGGATGGTTGGGAAGGGATGTTTATCATGTCTAGCATTTGTGAGGGATGTTGGAGCTGAGGCTCCTACTCTTGATTCGGTTCCCGTGGTGAGGGAGTTTCGTGATGTATTTCTAGCAGACATGTCGGGCATGCCGCCAGACAGAGATATTGACTTCGGTATGGATTTGGTGCGGGGCACTCAACCCATCTCTATTCCTCCCTATCGTATGGCACCAGCAGAGTTAAAGAAGTTGATGGAGCAGCTGCAGGAACTCCTAGATAAGGGGTTCATTTGTCCGAGCGTGTCACCGTGGGGCGCACCGGTGTTCTTTTTTAAGAAGAAGGATGGAACAATGAGAATGTGCATTGGTTACAGAGAGTTGAACAAAGTGACAGTAAAGAACAAGTATCCACTGCCCCGTATTGAGGATTTGTTTGACCAGCTTCAGGGAGAAAAGGTATTCTCCAAGATTGATCTCCATTCAGGCTATCACCAGCTGAAGATTAGAGATTCTGATATCATGAAGACAACTTTCAGGAGGAGATATGGGCATTATGATCTTCTGGTTATGTCATTTGGGCTGACTAATGCTCCAGCAACATTCATGCACCTGATGAACAGTGTATTTCGGCCGTATCTGGATTCTTTTCTGATTTGTGTTTATTGATGATATTTTTGTTTACTCGCGTAGCCAGGAGGATCATGCACGACATTTGAGGGTGGTATTGCAGAGGTTGAGAGATGAGAAGTTGCATGCAAAGTTCTCCAAGTGTGAGTTCTGGCTCAGTTCCGTGGCTTTTCTGGGACACGTGGTGTCCAGTGATGGTATTCAGGTTGACCCAAAGAAAATCGAGGCATGCAAAGTTGGCCTAGACCATCCTCAGCTTCTGAGATTCGGAGTTTCCTCAATTTGGAGGGTTAATACCACAGGTTCGTTTAGGATTTTTCATCTATTGCTTCGCCTTTAACGAAGTTGACACAGAAGAATGCACCATTTGTATGGTCTGATGAGTGCTAGGAGAGCTTCAAAAAGCTCAAGTCATTGTTGACTATGGCTCCAGTGTTATTATTGCCAGCAGGTTTTCATCCTCAGACGGACGGATAGTCTGAGTGTACTATTCAAATATTGGAGGACATGTTATGTGCTTGTGTTATTGAGTTCGGAGGTTTTTGGGCTGAGTTCTTTCCGCTCGCGGAGTTTGCTTATAACAATAGTTATCAGTCCAGCATTCAGATGGTGCCGTATGAGGCTTTATATGGGAGACGGTGGATCTCCAGTTGGTTGGTTTGAGCCCGGCGAGGCTAGACTATTGGGGACAGAGTTAGTTTAGGATGGCTTAGAGAAAGTGAAAGTTATCCAGGAGAGACTTCGTACAGCTCAGTCGCGTCAAAAGAGTTACGCGGACCGGAAGGTTCAGGATGTATCTTATATGGTGGGGGAGAAGGTTTTGTTGAAGGTTTCGCCTATGAAAGGTGTGATGAGGTTTGGAAAGAAAGGGAAGCTGAGTCCGCGGTTTATTGGACCTTTTGAGATACTCAGGAGGATTGGATAGGTCGCGTATATGCTTGCTTTGCCACCCAATTTGTCAGGGTTCACCTGGTGTTTCATGTTTCTATGCTCAGGAAGTATGTTGGGGACCCGTCTCATGTATTAGACTTTAGCACGATCCAGCTGGATGAGGATTTGACCTATCATGTGGAGCCAGTGGCTATTTTGGGTCGTCAGGTTCGGAGGTTGAGATCTAATAACATAGCTTCGGTGAAGGTGCAATGGAGAGGTCGGCCCGTGGATGATGCCACTCGGGAGATCGAGCAGGAGATGCGGAGCAGATATCCTCGTTTGTTTCAGGCTCCAGGTATGTTTCTTGACCCGCTCGAGGATGAGCATTTGTTTTAGTTGGGGAGGATGTGCGACCCGACCTGTCGTCTTTTGTATTTCAGCCCCATTTTCCCCGTCTTATGCTTCTATATGTTCATTCTTATGTGTTTGTGAAGTTTGAAGTGATTTGGTCAGAGTTGGGGTGAAAATTGAGATAAATAGTCTCTTTAAGAAAAGCTTAAGTTGGAAACGTCAACCGGATGTTGACTTATGAGTTATAGGGCTCGGAATGGATATCCGGTGATCTGACCTGTTTTGGATGGTGATTTGAGACTTGGGAGTGAAAACGGAATTGAATTTGGAGGTCCGGTGAAGAATTAGGCTTGAATTTGGCTAAGTTGAATTTGGGCGAATTCGCTTGATAGGTGAGAATTTGATCCGAGGATCGAAATGGAATTCCGAGAGTTGCAGTAGCTTAGTTAGGTGAATTTGGATATGTGTGCAAAAGTTTAGGTCATTCGGACTTCGTTTCGTTGGTTTCGGCATCGAATGTGATTTTGGAAAACTCTAAGTTATCTTAGGCTTTGATTTGAGGAAAATGATGATTTTTGGTGTTAATGTTGGTGTTTTCAGGATTCGAGCAAGTTTGAATGAGGTATTTGGTCATATTTTTGTTTTTGGTTTGGACCTCGGGGGCCTCGGGGTGATTCCGGATGGTTAAACGAGAATTTTTGGAGTTTGCTTCGGATTTGGGAGTCTGTCTTCTGGTATTTCCGTGTTTGCGGACAATGGACCACGTAGGCGGTGTCCGCTGAAGCGGAAGATGGGCCGCAGAAGCAGCCAAGGGCATTTTGACTGGGACCGCAGAAGCGGACAATCGACAGCAGGAGCGATGGTCGTAGAAGCGGTCAAGGACCGCAGAAGCGGTCGCTGAGGAATTAAGTTAAACCGCGAGAGCGGTCAAATGGGCGCGGAAGCGGGTGTCACTGAAGCGGGAAAAGGACCGCCGGAGTGAAAATCGTCCTGGTTTAATGAAACAGTAGGTTTCAAAATTTTAAAAGAGAAGAACATTGGAACCTCGGGCTAAGGCGATTGTGGGCGATTGTTGGAGAGAGTTTTGAGGGAATTCTTCAGGTATGAACTCATGGATCTAAAGTATGTCATTATAGTGTAAAATCATGGATTAAACAGAAAGAATTCAAGGTTTCAAATGGACTCCGATTCTAATAAATTTGATATGCATGGACTCGTGGCGAGACGATGATTCTGAAAATGTGAATTTCATAATTTTTCGAGAAGTGGGCACGGGGCTCGGGTTTTGCCAACTTCGTGTATTGGGTGTATTTCGAGTTATTTCGATTGGGTTATGTCCCATTAGCCTATTGTAAAGTATTCCTATTGGTTTTGTTCAAATTTGGCATCCGCAGAGGTTGATTCTTGAGGGAAAGGCATTGCAAGCTAGTTCACGGCCAGCTTGAGGTGAGTAATGGGTGTAGATGATGACCCGATGGTTTGAAACCCCGGTATGTCACATTGTGACGCTATTATGAGTCTAGAAACGTACTCCATGGTTAGTGCATGGTCATATATGTTGGGAATTGTGACTCGGTCCAATCCGAGGGATAAATTGTGCTATGTGGCGATTGCTTCGCATACTATATTGATGATATCTGGGCTTGATGCCATGTTTGGGGCCTTGTGCCGACTTGTAGAATCCTTCAGTAATCATTATTTCAGGATTATCATGATGTGCATATTAATTTAATTAAGTCCAGGGTTTTAAACACTATTTTTGCAAACTAGCCATATTTATACGTTTTGAAAACTCAAATGATTCTTAAATGATATTTCGGGCTGACGATTACTATCTCACTATTTTCTGGACTGTATATTGTTATTGGAACGGTGGTAACTATTGGCACCGTATATTCTCATGGAAATAGTGGTAATTATTGGCACTGTATGATATGTCGCTTGGGCTGTAGGAGCCCCTCTGGAGTCTGAACCCCCACAGTGAGCGCGGGTACCCAAATGGATCGGGCTGCACGTTCCGTAGTGTGCATATATTGCATCTCATCTCATGCATTTATTTACTGTTGCTTTATTTGTATATCTCTAAGGCTTGTACTGTATAGAACTGCTAGATAGCTTCATTTTATGTTATTTCGTGTTTTCTTCTCTTCGGTTTTTATACATGCTTAATACTCACTGAGTTGTAGACTCACCCATCTCCCTGCATCTTGTGTGCAGTTCCAGGTGCTCCAGAGATCTAGTGCTGCTGCTGTTGCTATCAGAGCTATCAGAGTATTGAGGTAGCTGCCCGGCGTCTGCAGGACCGCTTACTCTGTCTCATTCAGTCTGTTTCCTTTATAGTTTTCGTCAGACATTTGTATCATTTCCTTTCAGACTTGTATTCAGTAATGATAGATGCTCTGTACTCGTGACCCCAAGGTTTTGGGAGTGTTGTTGGCTCATCTGTGTTTTCAACCGTATTGCTTATCCATGGCTGGGAGTTTATATATCAAATTGATGCCTTACGTTAAATTTGTATCTCTTTTGGCTGGAAGGCCGTTCTTTGGAAGTGGTTTGGTCGGGCTTGCCTAGCCTTGCGGCCGGGCGCCATCAAGACCGGAGTTGAGGTCGTGACATTAAGTCTTTTTAGAAATCTGTTTATTAATTTAATGTGATTTAAGAAATTCAAGCCAACAATGGGTTCACAATTAATCCAGATATAACATGCTTTTGGGTCCTAGGCTACTCGTCCAGTAGCATAATAGTAGCTACGCACGGACTCCCGTCACCTCGTGCGTACGTAGCCCCCACAAATAGGAGCACATAACCCATTTAACTCACATATGGGGGCAACTTCCTCCTCACAAGATTAGTAAGGACACTTACCTCGCTCTAAAGACTCATAACCGGCATTTTTCATTCTTCCGAAGGCTTGAACCAACGCATAAGGCTCCAAAACTAGCCAATGGTTATACAATTCCATTAATATTTTCTCAATTATTTATTACAACCCAATTTATAATAATTCCTAACCCCGATCGAAAAATTAACAAAATTTCCCTCGGGACCACGTGCTTGGATTCCAAGAAAATTCACAATATCCGATAACCCATTTCAATACGAGTTCAACCGTACCAATTTTATCAAATTCCGATAATAACTTGACCTCCAAATCTTGAATTTTCGTTCTTGAAAAAATTTACAAAAATCTTGATTTCATCCATTTAAATCCAAAATAAATGATGAATATAACCTTAGAATCATGAAGTAAAAGTACTTTTGGATATAGAACACTTACCCCAAGCCATATGGTAAAAATCCCCTCAAAAATCGCTTCAATCCGAGCTCCATAGCCCAAAATATAATAAAATTGGCCAAAACCTCGAAATATAGCTTCTGTCCAAGTATTTACTCTTCGCGATCGCGGAAAATGCTCTGCAATCGCGAAGCACATCATTTCTCAGCCCAAAATTTGCCCATCGCGATCACGGAGAATAAATGCCCAACTCTTCCGGACAATATCTAGTATAATGGACATAACGTTTTGTGCAAAACTCCAAATTGAAAATAGTTTAACTTTTTGAAAACTAGACTCCAAGTACAACTTTTATGTGTTGATCATTTTGCAATTCCTTATAGATTTCCAGATATAACATGTCAAAGTCAGCCCATGTGTAGCTCAACTTTCTTCTTCATCTTCCCGGACACCCTGTAGTGTAACAGCCATACCTCTTAGTACACAAATCCAAATCATAAATGTTTTACTTTTACTAGACACAAAGGGCTTCGACTTATATATCATCTCACAATTCCTTTTATATTGTGAGATATGAGCCTCCGAAGTCGAGTCAGTGCAGCAGAATATTTACTCTACGCGATCGCGAAAGGCTTTCCACAATCGCGATTTACTGGCCCGTTTCTCATATTTTACTCACCGAGATCGCGACCAATTCCCCGCGATCTCATAGAACACTGATGTAGCCAAAAATCAGCAGTTATAAATGGCCTAGTATTGGTCCAAAACTACCCCGAAACTTACCCGAGCCCCTCGGAACCCCGTACAAACATACCAACAAGTCTCAAAACATATCACAGATTTAGTTGAGGCCTCAAATCGTATCAAACAATGCTAAAACCATGAATCGCACTCCAATCCAAGCTTAATGAACTTTAGAATTTCATACTTCTATATTTGATGCCAAAACCTATCAAATCACATCCGATTGACTTCAAATTTTGCACACAAGTCATATTCGACATTACGGACCTACTCCAACTTCCGGAATCAAAATCGAAATCCGATCCCGATATCAAAAAGTCCACTTACAGTCAAACTTTTCAAAAACCTTCAATTTTCTATCTTTAGGCAAATGACTTCAAAATGACCTACGGACCTCCGAATTCATTTCCGATCCCGCTTCCAACTCCAAAATCACCATATGGAGCTAGCCTCAGTTTCGGAATCCAAACGAACATTGATAATGCTGAAATGCACTTCAAGCCAAACATTAGAAATTTCTTCCAAAATGCTAACATCCACAATAGGCGCCACAACGCTCCCGGGTTATCCAAAATATGAACCGGGCATACGGACAAGTCCGAAATTTTCATTTGAATCTGCTGGAATCTTCAGATCCCGACTCTGATGTCGTTTACTCAAAAATCCAATCCTAGTTTATTCTTTCAACTTTAAGCTTCCGAAATGAGAATTCTCTTCCAAAATTAACTACGAATTTCCCAAAATTGAACTCCGATCATGCGTACGAGTCATAACACCTGAAATGAAGGTGCTCATGGGCTCAAACTGCTGAACGACCCGCTAGGGCTTAATATGACCAGTCGGGTCATTACATTCTCTCCCACTTAAACGTATGTTCGTCCTTGAACGTTCTGAGAACTATATTGAAGTAGTCTGAAATCACTGCTTAGCACTTCATGCCCCTTCCCGTGCTACCACAACTTAGCTGAGCATATTAGCATGGTAAATTCTAAAGTTATTCCCTTTTATTCAAGAAAATAAGCCTTAGAGCCCGATTCCAACATATGGAATTCTATGTCAGGCCTGTTTCCAACATTGATCACCATATCAATCACTACACGTTGTACTCAGACATGAGTGCATAACTTTGCTGGATTCTTACTTTGCAACACTTAACCCACAGGACCACGATAATATTTTCTGATCAACTTAGCAAAAATTTAACGAATCAGGTACTCCCATTGCACCTCATGACACACGCAAGTCTTACTCTAAGTCTTACAATACCTCCACGTTGGATGAGATGTGCGAAAATTCATAATCAACAGCCGAGTCAACCAATCATTGAGTCTATACTTCTAACAAGAAACATTACCATATTCTGAATGAAATAATAATCTTTGCTCCTTAATATACTTCATATAATCAGATTGAGCTGGTCCTAAATCCCATAATCTCGTCTCACCCAGTACGAACTGCTCAGGCAAAAATCCACTCCAAATGCTATCAAAAGTCTCATATGACACCATAATATACCAATAGGACACCAATCCGAACACAACACAAACATGAAATTGAACTCTGGAAGGAATTACCTAACCCCCCGCACTAATACAGACTTTCCTTAGAAGATAGGAAGTGAAACACACAAAAATAGCATATAGAAAGCCAGATTCGACATGACACTTTTGCGGCATGCAACCCGACCCAAATAACATACCCATGGAGGCGTGCCACCCGATCCACACATAGATCTCACATAAGGAGATTACACTTCGAGGTAAATCTACTCATTACAATAAAAATATTGAATTTCGATCGCAAACACACTAAGTGCATAATACCATCCCTTAGAAAACACATAGCGCTATAGGCTAAAAAACTAAAGCACAATTGAGGTGCGATACAAGATCTGAATCTCAAGAGCCATTCTGCTCACATAACATCATCGCCATGCGGAACCTCAATCATTTGTTACCTTAAATAAACTCTATCTTCATGGCACTGGAACCCACAATTGACACTAACTTTAAATCCTTCCGAATGTTATCTTTATCTAACCGTCTATATTAGGAATTCAGATTCGATCTTAAACTAATGCATCATGCGATATCTCGCACCTGTATCTCTAATGCTATTTTACTATATCTTGCCTTAAAGGCGAATTGTAGCAGATTATATCACCTCCAAACTTAGTACGTTCAATCAGGACCACGACACCCCATTATAGAAGAAAAGCTCCACCATGCTTGCAAATACCAAGTCTCATTACTTTCACCAGCTCACACCTGACCATTCTTAGTCCGACAGTCTTTCCCCTGCCGAGAATAAAATACTAAATCCCTTGATTACACAATGACTAAACCTCCCTTCATTTCATCCACTACCTCGACATGTGGGCAAAGATCCTACCATCACAAAAATACTGCAGAATAATCCCTCATATACATCATGACAACATGTGCCTAACCTCAAGGCTCTTAGAAGGTCTGTTACTGCGTCAAAACAATTGAATATCCTTCCATAAGGCGACTATAATAGTCCAATCAACTATACCAGGAGAATCCTCCCGCACCACATTCGTAGGGCCATTTTACTTCTTCAAATTCTCAATTTCTAACAAGCGCTCGCTTCGCTTAAGATTGATAGGAAGGGATCAAAGGCATAAGCTCAATGGAATCGAACAGCACGATAAGGGAATCAAGAAGGGAAGTGCTCCTAACAGCCTTGTAGCCTCCCGAGGAAAAGTACAGACGTCTCCGTACCGATCTGCATGACTCTACTAGACTTGCTCATGACATGTGAGATAGAAAGGAAATTAGTGCTCTGATACCATGTTGTCACGACTCAAAATCTACAAAGGGTCGTGGTGGCGCTGGACACTGCTGTCATGCAAGCCAACCAAATTACTTAATCAGAATCTTGTTTTTAACACTTTTGATATCTAGGGCTTTCCTTCCATATTTAGAAATTTTAAAGAATATAGTCTCAAATCAAATTTAAATGTTAAGCAGTTAATACAATACTACAAACCATCCCAGAACCCGGTGTCACAAGTAGATGACCATCTACTGATAAGAGAATAAACTACAACATCCGTCTGGAATACAGTGGACAGGTAATAGATACAGTACACTGGAAAAGACAGCTTTAGCTACGGCCGTCTCGAATGATGTAGCTCGCCTAATCCCAGAATCATCTGTGCTGCGATGCCCAGTAGGCCACTGGAGTTACAAATACCTGTGCAACAAAATCCACAGCAAGTGTAGTATGAGTATAAAAATAACGTCTACCCAATGAGTAACCAGCCTAATTTCGAAGGGGTAGAGATGAGATGGTCAACTTTGACACTCTCTAATGATTTATCCTATATATATATATATATATATATATATATATATATATATATATATAACTATGGATTATTTTATAAATATATTTTTTAATCCAGATAGAGGAAACAATTATACATATAATTCTTTCACTGGGAATTTCAAAAATTCCTTTAGATTATTAATAAATTATTCTCGAGTCAATATGGGTCATCAACAACTTAAAAAGTTCAAGGCAGCAATACAAGCATGCGCAAATCATACCGAGGCAAGGGCCCGATCCAACAGAAATGAATGTGCACTTGCCGATGGACGACCGCGCACCTATAGATGCATCTATTAATCTCCCGAGGCGTTCGACTCGTTCCAAAATAAACATAGAATATATATTTGAAGGGTTATTTATTCGTCTAGCAACATTGTATTTATGTTTTTTTATAAATTTATATGTACATGTCTTGCATGTATATCATTGGCTAATCATTAAAAAATAGGGTAAAAATATTTTCTTCCTCAAGCTTTATAGTAAAATAAATTTTTTTATTTAGCTTTAAATAATATACATTTTCTACGTCTTATGAAAATTATAGTTTCTACTTCATGTCTCAAAATATTCAATGCCAACGAAGCTATGATTCAGAAAGACAATTCATTTAGTGAATAGATAATTAAATGTCACGATCCTAATTCACCAACCGTGAACATATCATGATGGCATCTAGTCCCCATGACAAGGTAAGCCTAATATTTGCGGAAAATATAATAAGTACGAAAGTAGAAAAATACCAAATTAAATATCTAAAGGAAATTGTACCGGATTCCGCTCGTCATATACAACTCAATATCACAAGACAAAATAAATCTCAAAATCCGAAAACTCACGGGCAACACAGGCTATAGAAATATACACCAAAGGCTCTAAACTCCAGAAAGTTTAACGACAGAAAGATAAGAAGACTTAGTACTATTGATAGAGTAGAGAGCGAGATTCGTCGGTCTGCGAACACATCAGATCTACCTCGAAGTCTCCGCAGTCCTCCTGCCTCAGCGATAGTGCGCCTGAGAAGAGGTACCTGGATCTGCACATGAAAAATATGCGCAGAAGATGTAACGAACCGATCGGTCGTTTTGAGCCTTAGTGCATCGTTCAATAGTCTGATGCCATGAGCAGCTTCATTTCAGGTGTTTTGACTTGTACGCGTAGTCGGAATTGAATTTCGTGAAGTTTGAAGTTGATTTGGGAAGAGAATTCTCATTCCGGAAGCTTAAAGTTGAAAGAATGAACTAGGATTGAATTTCTGAGTAAACGACCTCGGAGTCGGGATTTGAAGGTTCCATCAAGTTCGTATGATGATTTTGGACTTAGGGGTATGCACGGTTCGGGTTTTGGATAATCCGAGAGCGTTGTGGCACCTATTGTGGATGTTAAAAATTTCTGTGCATTTCAGCGTTATCGATGTCCGTTTGGGATTCCGAGACTGGGAGTAGCTCCGTATGATGATTTTGGAGTTGGGAGCGTGACCGGAAGTGAATTCGAAGGTCAGTAGGTAATTTGAAGTCATTTGGCTAAAGATAGAAAATTCAAGGTTTTTGACAAGTTTGACCGGAAGTGAAATTTTCAATATCGGGGTCGAATTTTGATTCCGGAAGTTGGAGTAGGTCCTTAATGTCAAATATGACTTGTGCACAAAATTTGAGGTCAATCGGACGTGATTTGAAAGGTTTCGGCATTGAATATATAAGTTTGAAATTCTAAAGATCATTAAGCTTGGATTGGAGTGCGATTCATGGTTTTAGCTTTGTTTGATATGATTTGAGGTCTCGACTAAGTTCGTGATATGTTTTGAGACTTGTTGGTATGTTCGGACGGGGTCCTAAGGGGCTCGGGTGAGTTTCGGGGTGGTTTCAGAGCATTTCTAGGCCATTTATAACTGCTGGTTTTTGGCTACAACAATGTTCTATGCGATCGCGGGGAATTAGTCGCGATCGCAGTGAGTAAAATATGAGAAACGGGCCAGTGAATCGCGATCGCGGAAAGTCTTTCGCGATAGAGTAAATATTCTGCTGCACTGACTCAACTTCAGAGGCTCATATCTCACAATCTACGAGGAATTTTGAGATGATGTAGAAAAAAAGAAAGTTGTATCCCTTTGTGTCTAGTTTCTATAAAAGTAAACCATTTATGATTTGTATTTGTGTACAAAAAGATATGGCAGTTACACTATAGGGTATCCGGGAAGATTTAGAAGAAAGTTGTGTTACACATAGGTGGAATTTGACAGATTATATCTAGAAAGATATAAAGAATTGGTAAATGACCAACGCATAAAGGTTGTAGGCCTTGGAGTCTAATTTTCAAAAAGTTAAACCATTTGCAATTTGGAGTTTTTTATAAAATGTTATGGCCATTATACTAAAAACTGTCCGAAACAGCTGGGCATTTATTCTCCGCGATCGCGAAGGGAAAATTTTAGCCTGAGAAATGTTGTGCTTCGCAATTGCGAAGTATTTTCCGCGATCGCGGAGAGTAAATACCTGGGCAGAAGCTATATTTTGAGGTTTCGGCCATTTTTATCATATTTGGAGCTATGGAGCTCGGATTAAAGCAATTTTTGAGGTGATTTTCACCATATGGATTGGGGTAAGTATTCTATATCCGAAGGTAATTTTACTTCATGGTTCTTTGGTTATATTCATCATTTATTTCGGATTTAAAAGGAAGAAACTAGGATTTTTGTAAAACTTTTCAAGAACGAAAATTCAAGATTTGGAGGTCAAGTTATCATCGGAATTTGATAAAATTTAAGGTTGAACTCATATCGAAATGGGTTATCGGAGTTTGTGAGTTTTTTTCGAAATCCGGGCACGTGGGCCGATGGCAATTTTATTAACTTTTCGATTGGGGTTAGGAATTATTATAAATTGGATTGTAATGAATAATTGAGCAAATATTAATGAAACTGTATAATCATTGGCTAGTTTTGAAGCCTTATGCGTCGGTTCAAGCCATCGGAAGAATGAAAAATGCCGGTTATGAGTCTTCGAAGCGAGGTGAGTCTCCTTTATAATCTTCTGAGGGTAAAATTGACCTCGTAGATGAGTTAAATGAGTTATGTGCCCCTATTTCTGGGGGCTATATATGCACGAGGTGACGGGAGTCCGTGCGGTAGCTACTATTATGCTACTGTCCGGGTAGTCTAGGACCCAAAATCATGTTATATTTGGATTAATTATGAACTCATTGATGGCTTGAATTGCTTAAATCATATTAAATTAATAAATGGATTTCTAAAAAGACTTAAGCTTCATTTTATCAAATTATTAAAGAAAATTGGCCTTTCTTGGATAATTTCTCCATGTTGACTTCTTGACTGACTGTATGTCTGTGTGTGTTTATGACAACAATGTAATTTTAATATGCCTCTTTTCATTTACTAAATTACCAAACGAAGAGAGACAATAAAGTCCAAATTTGGAAGAACTATTATGCGATCAAAATCTTTAAATTACGGTACGTCTACGACTTTATATTGGACACCTATAAGGATTCAATTACAGAAACTTCTAACTTGAATATAACAAGAGAGGTCTTGTGGTATGGTAAGTTTTCCTCATTTGAGCAACTAAAAGTAAAAAATAACAAATACAAAAAATAGAGGATGTCGTCAACGTCATATCTTTGTAGCGAATCGATCGGTCGTTTTGAGCCCTAGCGCGTCGTCAGTAGTCTGAGGCCATGAGCAGCTTCGTTTCAGGTATTATGACTTGTCCGCATGGTCGAAATTTAAATTCATAAAGATCGGAGTTAAATCTAAATGAAAATTCTCATTTTAGAAGCTTAAAGTTGAAAGAATGAACTAGGATTGAATTTTTAAGTGAACGACATTGGAATCGGGATCTGAAGGTTCTAGCAGGTTCGTACGATGATGTCGGACTTGGGCGTATGCCAAGTTCGGGTTTTGGATAATCTGGAAGAGTATTGGCACCTATTGTGGAAGTTAGCATTTTGGAAGAAATTTCTTAAGTTTGGCTTGAAGTGCATTTCAGCGTTATCAATGTCTATTTGGAATTTCGAGACTGGGAGTAGCTCCGTATAGTGATTCTGGAGTTTGGAGCACGATCGAAGTGAATTCGGAGGTCCGTGGATTATTTTGAAGCAACTTGGCTAAAGATAGAAATTTAAAGGTTTTTGAGAAGTTTGACTGGAAGCGGACTTTTTGATATCGGGGTCGGAATTTGATTCCGAAAGTTGGATTAGGTTTGTAATGTCTAATATGACTTGTGTGTAAAATTTGAGGTCAGTCGGACGTGATTTCGTAGGTTTAAACATCGGAAGTAGAAGTTGGAAGTTCTAAAATTCATTAAGCTTGGATTGGAGGTTGATTCTTGATTTAGCATTGTTTGATGTGATTTGAGGCCTCGAGCAAGTCCGTAATGTGTTTTGGGACGGGTTGGTGGGATTGGTCGTGGTTTCGGGGACCTAGGGTGTGTTTCGGGTTGTATCATGCTCTTGTTTGATGCTTTAACGCCTTTTATTTGGACATAAAAAGGGTACCATATTAAGCAAATAAGCTCCAAATTAAGTTTTTATTGAATAATTAGATCTGTATCGTAATTTCGGAGTCATAGCAAAAAGAATCATCGAATTTGGAGATCACATGAGGGAGTTATGTTCATTTCTGTATTGAGAAAGTGCTGGTTGCTATCATAACCGCAGAAGCGGGACCACGAAAGTGGGAATTTGTCCGCGGAAGCGAAAATTGCTGGAGACATAGAGATTTCTTCAAAAATCAATGTTTTGCTCATTTTCACTTTATTTCTTCCATGGGAGCCGATGTTGGAGCAACTTTGGAGTGACATTTTCATCACCAAGCATGAGGTAAGTGATTTCTACTAGTTTTGAGTATATACAAGGTTTATATATGAATTTAGACATGGAAAATTGTAGAAACTTGGGGTTTGAGGGAAAACCTAGAAAATTAGTATTCTTAGAATTTGACTACGATTTTGAGTATGAAATTAAGAGAAAATTATATAATTGAGTTCCTAAGGTAATGGGCAAAGTTTATCTTCGAAAAATTTCGGATTCCGGGCACTTGGGCCCGAGGGCATTTTTGTCAACTTTTTGCTCGGGTTAGAAATTGTTATAAATTGGGTTGTAAAGTATAATAGAGCATATATTAATGGATTTGTATGAACGTTGGCCAGCTTTTGAGCATTGCGCGTTGGTTCAAGTCTTCGAAAGAATGTAGAATACCGGTTGTGAGTCTTCGGAGCGAGGTGATTCTCCTTTCTAATCTTGTGAGGGGATACCCCATATGTGAGTTAAATTGATTATGTGCCCCTAATAATGGGGGCTACATACGCACGAGGTGACGAGAGTTCGTGCGTAGCTACTATTATGTTATTGTCCAGGTAGTCTAGGACCCAAAAGCATGTTACACATGAATTATTGTGAACCCATTTATGGCTTGAATTGCCTAAATTACATTAGATTAGTAAATGAATTTCAAAGGGATTAAGCTTTATTTCTTAAAATTGTTAAAGGAGAATTGGTTTTATTTGAATAAGTATTCCCCGATAAGCTCTTATTTGACTGATTGAGCATGTAATCTTATATATACCTGCGTCGCATGCATGATTCGCGAGAAGGGTATGCATTTATTTCTGGAACGAGGCGAACGCCTCGGCAGATGAAATAGATGCATCTATGGTACGGGCCGCTCGAACCTTGGCAGTGCACATATTATATTTCTGTTGGAGCGGGTCGTTTACCTCGGCATGATTTGCGCATATTTGTGTTGTTGTCCTAATCTTATTTAAGTTGTCACTGCCTTACCCTGGCTCGAGATTTATTTGTTAATAATAAAGAGGACCTATGGAAAATTCCTATTAAAGAATTATGTGTTGACTTGTTCCTCTATTTGGGTTAAAATCATGATTATAAAATAAATCCACTATTTAATATATATTTATTAAAGACGAATAATTATTAGACCACTAGAGAGTGTCAAAATTGACCATTTCGTTTCTACCCCTTCGGGATTAGGCGGGATACTCATTGGGTACACATTATTTTTGTACTCGTACTACACTTGCTGTTCATTCTTTTGTACAGGCATATGTGACTCCAGTGGCTTACTAGGCATAGCAGGGCAGATTATTCTGGGACTAGATGAGTTACATCATTCGAGACGGTCGTAACTAGAGTAGTCCCTTCCTTTGTAGTGTATTTACTTTCCGTCTACTGTATCCCGAGAGGATATTGTATTTTATTTCTCTTATCAATAGAAGCTCATGCACATGTAACACCCGATTCTTGGATGGTTTAGAGTATTGTATTAATTGCTTAACCTTTAAATTTTATTTGAAAACATATTCTTTAAAATTTCTAAATAATGAATGAAAAATCCTCTATTTCAAAAGTGTTAAAACGAGACTACCTTAAAGTAATTGAGTTGGCTGGCATGACAGTGGTGTCCGGCACCACCACGACCCTTAGTGGATTTTAGGTCGTGACAACATGGTATAAGAGCACTGGATTCCTGTCGATCTCACGAGTAATGAGAAAGTCTAGTAGAGTCTCGCTCGGTACGGAGACGTCTGTACTTATCCTCGGGAGGCTACAGGGCTTTTAGGAGTATTTCCCTTCTTGATTTTCTTATCGTGTCATTTGATTCCTTTGAGGCTTATGCATTTGATTCCTTCCTAGTCAATCTTACGCGACGCAAGCGCTTGCTAAAAATCGAGAATTTGAAGAATTGAAATGGCACTACAAATGTGGTGCGGGATGATTTTCCCGGTATAGTTGACTGGACTATTATAGTCGCTTTCTGGAAGGGTATTCTATTGTTCAGCTCGGTATCAGGACTTCTAAGAGCCTTGAGGATAGGCACAGGTTGCCATGATGCTCATGAGCGATTTTCCGTAGTATTGTTGTGATAGTAGGGTGTTTGCCCACGTGTTGGGGCAGTAGATGAATTGAAGGGAGGTTTACTCAGCGTGTAATCAAGGGAATCAATGCTTTATTCCTGACAGGGGAAAAAGCAGTCGGATTAAGAATGGTCAGATGTGGGCTAGTGAAAATAATGAGACTTGGCATGTGCAAGCGTGGTGGAGCTTTTATTCTATGATGCGGTGTCGTAGTCCTATTGGAACGTACCAAGTTTGTCGATGTTATAATCTACTACAATTTGCTCATATGGCAGGATATTGTGAAATAGTGTTGGAGATACGACTGTCATTTTTCGCATGGTGCGGTGGTTCGAGATCGAATAAGAATTTCTGATGTTGACGGGTCGATAAAGATGACCTTTGGAAAAGTTTAAAGATTAGTAGCTATTGTGGGTTCAAGTTCCACAAAGATAGGTTTTATTTAAGGAAACAATTGAGCAGCAAAGTATGAGGAATGTCATGTGGGATGTGTCACGCGATGTTTATAATTTCTAGAAGACCAAGTATGAGAAGCAAGGTCGAGTGACCGATTAAGGAGATGAGTTCCGCCAAAGTGGGAGAGTGGCGGGTGTTGCATACAGGCTTGATAGTAGGAAGACTACGCGCCATAAGGAGAGTTTGGATCAAATTGGAGATTTTAATGATTTGTGATTGAAGCATGCGGGTATGATGTGAAGTATGGGCTATTATGCAGCAGAAGATTGATATGGCGGAAAGGAGCTTCTTGAAATAGAGGAGGGTACAGCATAACCCTGAATTAGAAGGGTGTTGCGGCACATTTAGTTGATGTCCGCGAGTGGAAAATGGACTTGTGCAGCTGGAAGGTGTTGGTGTCATAGCGAATGTATTCAGTGAAGCGGCATAGGAAGATGTCGGGAGGTGATTCCCCTAGATGGGTTATTCCCCGTGAGCACGTTAGCGGTTGTGTGGTTGGCAAAGCTTCTGCAGGGAATTATATTGGTTGTTCAACAAGAAATCGGTTGTGCAAATGTGGATGATGATTCATAATATGAAAGATGGGGATTTACATGAAGATTCAGAGAAATTTTCATAATTTAGGGCGCGAGGTTATGCCAATAAGAGGTAAAGAGGTCGGGAAAACTCAGGAATTGTGAAATGAGGGCTTCAATCTAAGTTGGAGAGTCCCACCGCTTACGATTGGGTTGTATGTTTAACTACTTGCGTGATTTCTGGTTATTAGCATATTGATGGATTATTTCAGCTATGAGAAAATACCATAAGAGGTAATTCAAGCAAAGGAATTGTTGGAGGCATGCTACGGTTGGCCTTATTGGCTAATGTTCGGGCTTGGAAAAATATTCAAGATTTATGCCTCGTATAGATGCAAGTTTCAGAGGAAGTGATTTTGTCAGGTGCTTCGCCGAGAGAGTATTCGTGTGTTATAAGATCTATGGAGTGAATTATATTCGAGATCAAGTCAGAGCAGGTGGCTCTCAATAATGGTCCTAGTGAATTTGGAAGTTAATGTGTGGTGCCCATTGATTTTAAGACTATGAGTACGGTTAAGAATCAAGCTTTGTAGCAGCTTATGAGAAAGTGCCCAGAATGTTCTATGATATTTTGACTTGTGGTGTAGCATTTGGGTGATATGAAATGGTTCATGGGAATTGAGACAGCCTGGTCTCATGATTCAAGGTTACTCTGGACGAGTGTAGATGGAGTATGTTATGTGTTGAATGGAGTTAGTCTTATTCCTAAGGCAAGCAAGGATGAGTCGGAAGAAGGTAAATTGATTAGCCATAGTCGAATTGGCATGTTGGGGCCAGTGATCAGTTCGGTCCGTGTGATCAAGTTATGTGTATGATCTGTGGCGGTACGTGTGAGGTCTTTCGACCGCCGTGATTGATGATTTATCAGGGGCATTTTTTTGTTATGGCTTGTTAAGTGGAAGCGGATTCCAGAAGGGATATAGTGGCTTGGACCACTACTTACAGATGCATATTCTACGGTTATGGGGATTTTCCTGTGTGTTGATATGATTCTCCTGAAGTGAGTTAAGTGCAAACTTCTTATATGATGAAGTGTTAAAATATTAATAGTTTTGGAGTTATGATGAAAATCGTATATTGGAACGTTTGGTGCAGTGAGTAGCATGGAAATTCAGAGTGAGGATCAAGGTTGTAGTTTGGTGATGGTAAAGATGTCACGGGATCGGATGAACAAGGAAAGGGTTGAATGATTGAGGTAAAATGGTGTTGTCTTCAGCGTCGCCTGAGATCGATGTGTTGTGAAAGAGGCTTTGCATTCTGGTCGAGGATTCTTGATCGCTTTTTAGTGTCAGTGCATATGGTGGGTTAGGTGTGCGGACCTGTTATTTATTTTGAAAGGTTGTGGGAGCGTGGCCCACGGGAAGATTGTATAAGTATGGCATGTAGTCACTTTATTAATTAGAGATTTAACCAAGTATGAGAATTGTGGTAATATCGTTAGTTTGAGAATTTATGCCTGGAGGGCACTTTGTTTATTGGGTTATGAAATAAGGAGGTTGCTCATGTTATGATGGTTGTTCTTACGTGTTATGAGGCAAAAGGGAGTTACTATGGACCTTTGAAAGATTATTAGCCAAGTTGGTGCCATCAGAGCTTGATATCCGTAGATTGATTTATATGTGAACATGGCTTTATATCAGGCCAGTTGTGTTCGTTTTAGCGAGCGTTCCCTATGGACGAACAGTCTGGGTGTTATTTTGTCATCAGCTATTCCAGGTAATGGTGTATTGCGCCGTATGAGTTGTGAGACGGTTTAGTAAATTCTCATGTGTTGAGGTTCCGCGTGGAAATGATACTACGTGAGCAAAATGGCTCTTGAGATTCAGATCTTGTATCGCATCTCAGTTGGCTTGAATTTTGTAGCCTATGGCGCTATGTTTTCTCATGGATGGTATTATGCACTTAGCGTTCTTGCGATCGAAATTCGATATTTTTATTGTAATGAGCAGATTTAGCTCGAAGTGCAAAACTCCTTATGTGAGATTTATGTGTGGATCGGGTGGCACGCCGCCATGGCTATGTCATTTGGATCGGGTTGTGCGCCGCAACAGTGTGATGTCAAGTATGGTCCTCTATATGTATTTTTTTGTGTTTCGCTTCCTATCTTCTAGGGAAAAGTCTGTATTAGTGCGGGAGTTAGGTAAGTCCTTCAAGATTTCAATTTCCTGTGTGTGATGGGTTTGTATTGTTGGCCTATTGTCACATTGTGGCGTCATGTGAGACTTTTGCTCGCATTCGGAGTGGCTTATTGCTTGAGCAGTTCGTACTGGGTGAGACGAGATTATGGGATTTATGATCAGTGCATTCTGGTTATATTAAGTATACCAAGGAGCAAAGACCATTATTTGGTTCAAAATGTGGTAGTGTTTCTTGTCTGAAGTATAAACTAAATGATTGGTTGGCCAGCAGTTGATTATGAACTTCGTCACATCTCATTCGTCATGGAGGTATTTGAGTAATACTTGCTTGTGTCATGAGATAATAGGAGCATCTGATTCGTTGAATTTTGGTTAAGTTCATCAGAAAATATTCTTGTGGTCCTGTGGATTAAGTGTTGCAAAGTAAGAATCCCGAATAGTTATGCAGTCATGTTTGAGTACAGCGTGTAGTGAGTGTTATGGTGATCGTATGTTGGAAATAGGCATGGCATACAATTCCGGATGTTGGAATCGGGTTGTAAGGCTTATTTGTTTGAATAAAAAGGAATATCTTCATAATTTATCGAGCCGATGTGCTCAGCTAAGTTGTGGTAGCACGGGAAGGTGTATGAGGTGCTAAACAGTAATTTCAGACTACTTCGATAAAGTTTTCATCACGTTCTAGGACGAACGTATGTTTAAGTGGGAGAGAATGTAATGACCCGATCGATCGTTTTGAGCCCTAGTGCGTCGTTCAGTAGTCTGAGGCCATGAACAACTTCATTTCAGGTATTGTGACGTGTTCGCATGGTCGGAATTGGAATTCAGAAAGATCAGAGTTTATTTTAATAAAAATTCTCATTTTAGAAGCTTAATGTTGAAAGAATTAACTTGGATTGAATTTTGAGTAAATGACCTCGGAATCGGGATTTGAAGGTTCCAGCAAGTTCGTATGATGATATCGGACTTGGGTGTATGCCCGGTTTGGCTTTTGGATAACGCGGGAGCGTTTTGGCGCCTATTGTGGAAATTAGCATTTTGGAAAAACATTCTTAAGTTTGACTTGAAGTGCATTTCAGCGTTATCGATGTCTGTTTGGAATTCTGAGACTGGGAGTAGCTCCGTACGGTGATTCTGGAGTTGGGAGCGCGATCGGAAGTGAATTCGGAGGTTCGTGGGTTATTAGACTGATTGAGCATGTATTCACGTGCATCTAAAACACCTTTTACTAAGATCAATGTAGTTGTTTGTAAACCAAGCAATAGTATGATGAACCAAAAGGTCTCTGGGACCTATTGTTAAAAATAATGAATTATTATTTTCATTAACAACATTTAACCAACCCGGCAACTAAATGCTTCGAACCGCATTGAATGATGGACCACTCGTTGAAGATAAAAGTACATCAAACACGTACTGCGCACATTACTTAGATGTGTTCTAGAAAGGCATATAGGAAGGAATGGAGAAATCCGGAATGAGGAAATCGAATATGAAAGAAAAGACAAAGAAATGTGAGAATATCCGATTCTATTTCTTTAGATCTGAGCTGAATCTTGTCTATTTCAAGCCCCCTAGATTCGGATTCGACTTTTGAGCCTTTCAACAATTAACCAATTGAACCTTTCGAATTTGCATTACATATTCAAATTCGTTTGAACGAGAGGATAGAAAAAAAGAGGAGATAGAATCCAATTCTTTTAGATACTTTATCTAAGAAACTCTACCCTGGTTGACTATTTTTCTTCCTTTTTACATACTTCAGGAGTAAGAGATAGACAGGTTCAACTTCCACTGGTTATCATGTCAATGCAGAGGAAATGAATACATTTTCATACTATTTAATCTTATAAGTAAACTAGATAAAACGAAATCTTGATTCTGTTTTATCTAGCTCACTTATACTGGATCTTACAGAGCCTGCTGATGTACAACATGATTCGAACCTGATCATAGAAAAGATTCTCTTTAAGCGAACCAGTCCATCCTCTGCATAGGGCATACACGGCGATTAAAACAACGACACATTTGGTTATGAATTCCCATGTGGCAGGCATATATCTACACAGACCAATCAATAGTTCAAATCATACACTCCCATAATCCATTTTCTCTTCACAAAATTCCCTTCAATCCCCGCGGGGGTTGGGGCGGATGTGGCCAAGTGGATCAAGGAAGTGGATTTTGAATGCACCACGCGCGGGTTGAATCCCTAACGTTCGCCCATCAAAATGGATCGGGATATACGGGATAGACGGGCCAGCCTCGCTGCGGGACAGCACCTCGGGCTCTCTTTCCTCTTTCTGTCTGTCTACAAGCGGAAGGGGTTAATGAAAATGTTTTAGTAAAATAGCCATCAAATGCGAATTGATGTTGAGATGGAGTCCTTACGGAGGTACTTCTATTATCAGATGAGGCAGAATAAGATCCTGGATATCAACCCCAAGGACTGATTGCGGGAGCAAAAGTTCCTCCACCGAACTGTACTACGGAATCATCCCCAAGATCTCGGTCAGAGCAGTTGTATACCAAACGTGAATACCTCCTGAAGCCACGGGTAGAACACCTGGTAAAGAAACCCAATCTTGAGTGAAATAAATACCGCGACTTCGATCTTGTTCAACAAAATCATCACGCAAATCAACAAATCCCAAAGTTATGTCTCTTTCACCTTCAAGTTTACCTATTACGGTACCAGAGTGAATATGATCTCAACCAAACATACATAACGCTTTTGCTAATACCCGGAGCTTAGTAATAACTGCATGCATTTCACGGTGGATGTGAAGAAGTAGACCATTATCTCGGCAATAATGAGCCAAGCTACTATTTGCGGTGAATCCCCCTGTTAAGTAGTCATGCATTACGATCGGAACGCATAATTCTCTAGCAAATACAACTCTTTTGTTATTTTCATTCAACCGCTACAAGATCAAAAATTCCATAAGCTTGGGATTCTTTTGTTGACATAAAAACGTCTCTTTCCATATCTTCGGATACAACCTGTAAGGGTTTTCCTGTTCTTTGTACATAAACCCTTGTGAGGTCTTCACGCAGTTTCAGCAGTTCTTCCGCTTCCAGGACAAATTCGCCTGTTTGTGGCTCATAAAAAGAACTAGCAGGTTGATAAAACAAGCAAGAGGTGGAATACCACAATGAGAAAGTTTGCCTAATAAAAATGTGATTTTTATAATTGGTACATGTTTTCTTAAACCTCCCATAAGACCCATATTCTCACTTTTAGCTGGAGAATATCCAACAATAGTTTCCATTGAATGAATAATGTATCAAAATCCTAAAAATAATAATGCTTTGGAATAAGCATGCGTAATCATATGAAATAAAGCGCTTCAATAAGACCCCATACCAAGAGTTAATATCATATAACCCAATTGAGACATTGTGGAATTGGCTAAACCTCTCTAAATGTCTTTTTAAGCAAGAGCTGAAGTAGCTCCTAATAATATTGTTATTATTCCTATAACCGAGATCAAATACATCATGGAAGGTATAACTCTGAAATGAAGAAGAAGTCGAGCTACAAGAAAAATCTTGCCGCTACCATAGTAGCAGCATGTATAAGAGCCGAAATGGGAGTAGGCCCCTCCATGGCATCAGGTAACCATACATGAAGGGGGAATTGAGTTGCTAAAACAAACGGGATGGGAGGATCGACCCGTTCAGATAATTCCGAAGAAAGACTGTTGACAGCAGGTAGAGAGTTTTTTTTCCTCTTCAAAACACAAGGAAATGTTATGTGTACCTGCGTCGCATGCATGATTCGCGAGCAGGGTATGTGTTTATTTCTGGAATGGGACGAACGCCTCGGCAGATGAAATAGATGCATCTATGGTATGAGCCGCTCGACCCTAGGAAGTGCACAATTTACGTTTCTGTTGGAGCGAGCCGTCGACCTCGGCATGATTTGCGCATGTTTGTGCTATTGTCCTGAACTTATTTATGTTTTCACTGCCTCACCCTAGCTCGAGATTTATTTGTTAATAATAAAGAGGGACTATGGAAATTTCTTATGAAAGAATTATGTGTTTACTTGTTTCCTCTATTTAGATTAAAATCATGTTTATAAAATAAATCTACTGTTTAATATATTTATTAACGACGAATAATTATTGGACCACTAGATAGTATCAAAGTTGTCCATCTCGTCTCTACCTCTTTGGGATTAGGCGTGATACTTATTTGGTACACATTATTTTTGTACTCGTACTACACTTGCTGTGCATTCTGTTGCACAGGTATATGTGACTCCATTGGCTTACTAGGCATAGCAACACAGATGATTCTGGGACTAGGTGAGCTGCATCATTCGAGACAGCCGCAACTAGAGTAATCCTTTCCTTTGTACTGTATTTACTTTCCGTCTACTGTATCCCGGGTGGATATTGTATTTTATTTATCTTATCAGTAGATGCTCATGCACTTGTGACACCGGGTTCTGGGATGGTTTGGAGTATTTTATTAATTGGTTAACCTTTAAATTTGATTTGAAAATATATTCGTTAAAATTTCTAAATAATGAAGGAAAAATTCGGTATTTCAAAAGTATTAAAACGAGAATAACTTAAAGTATTTGAGTTAGCTGGCATGGCAGCGGTATCTGGTGTCACCACTACCTTCAGTGGATTTTGGATCGTGACAGTATTGAACTGCAATCACTTTATACCAAAAACTACTAGGAAATATAATCCTACTTTTTTATTCTCCACAAAGTTTATTTGAAAATGTGACATCATTATTTCAATTTGGATTAATATTGAAATCTTCAACTTTATGAATTTGATTATATTATTGTTAACTTTTTAGATTAGATTTACAAAAATTCTGATCAATTTGAATATCTCTCTCAATATATATCTATATCTATCTATGTTATTATAAAGTGCAAATAATTAATATTAAATATTGAACGACTAAAATATTCTCGAAATATTGACCGATTTTATGTCCTTAAATATTTATATGATTGAAGAATGTTATTTTAAATTATCCAAGGCTGAAATTTTTCTCCAATCTAAACTGAAATTGTAATATCAAAAACCTCACTGTAAACAAGTTTGCGTTGACTTCTTATACCAATCAGACATCCTACGTACTGTTGAAGTTTAAAACCATACCAATTCCATTAGTATATAGCCGCATGGACCTCTAGCCAAGTTGTTCCAAACGGACAGGTACTTTCTATAGTAACTTCATGGCATACATATATATATTATTATGTATTTATAATTTGTAGTTGGCTAGAAGCATGTGAAAAGCTTCTATTTTTTATTTCTTTTTTTTTTCTATTTGTAAACCTAAGATAATTTTCCTAACATAATTTGGTTTTGCTTTTTTTTTTATTCCTTTATTTCATAATGCTGAAATCTTTTAGGCTTATGTGATGAGTTAGATATGGAAAAAGATAATTGTTTATAGAATACTCCTCATGTTAACTGTCACAATCCAAAATCAACTAAGGCTCGTGGTGGCACCGGACACCATTGTCAGGCGAGCCAACTAAAATACTTAATTAAATTCTTGTTTTTAATAATTTTAAAAATATTTCTTCTATACAATTAAAACAATACTCAGTATATTCCTCTGAAAGGACAATGAAATATTTAAATAACTTTTAAAATTTTCGTATAAATCCAAATACATCCCAGAACTCAGTGTCACAAGTACATGACTATTGGACAGAAAATAAAGAAAATCCAGAGAGAGACTATACTAGCTGCGAAATCGCATCGAGAAAATGCAGCTCACCTAGTGTCTGTGCCAGCCAAGCCGCTATGCCACTAAGCCAAAAGCCACACAATAAACCTGTGCAATAAAAATGCACAAAAGTGTAGTATGAGTACGAAAATAACGTGTACCCAATGAGTATCCCCTCTAATCTCGAAGAAGTAGAGATGAGATGGTCAACCTTGACACTTACTAATGGTCCAGCAATAATATACTAAAATGTGAGGAAATCATGGATTTTATATATAGCAGGATCTAATTCAAAAAACTACAAAACAGGTAAACACCTTTAACAATTAACAAAGAATTTTTAAGATTTCTTTCATTTATCTTCAGCAATTTATGCCAGGCCAAAAGGCAATATCAACATAGAGTATTTCAAGTAAGCAGTATAAATATGCACATATCATGCTGAGGTCGACGGCCCGCTCCAACAGAAATGTAAACTGTGCACTGTCGATGGTTGAACGGTTCGAACCGTAGATGCATCTATTACCCTGCTCGTGAATCATATGTGCGACGCGGTAAAATTTAAATAAACAGTCACTCTAATCGTGAATCATGCATGCCACGCAGGTACACATAATATAAACAATCACCCTGCTCGCGAATCATACATGCGATGCAGGTACACATAAAATACTTGCTCAAATAGCAATTTAAGAATTTATCGGGGAATAATTATTCAAATAAATGCCAATCCTCTTTTAAAAATTGAAGAAAATAAAGTTTAATACTCTTTGAAATTCATTCACTAATTCACTTTAATTTAGGAAATTCAAATGTCTAGAGGATTACAGATATTCCAAGTATAGCATGTTTTTGGGTCCTAGACTACCCGAATAATAGCATAATAGTATCTGCACAGACTCTCCTCAGGTCGTGCATACGTAGCCCCCACAAGTAGGAGCACATAATCAATCAACTCACCTAAAGGGACAATTCCCTCTTACAAGGTTAAAAAGGAGACTCACCTCGCTCCGAAGAATCATAACCAGCATTTTACATTCTTCTGAAGGCTTGAACCAACACACAATTCTCCAAAACTAGCAAATGGTTATACAAATTCATTAATATATTGCTAAGGTACTAATTATAATAATTTATAACAATTCCTAACCCAGATTGGAAAGTTAACAAAAATGCCCCCCAGCCTACGTGCCCGGAATCCAAAAATTTTCGAAAATAAAGTTAACCCATGAACTCACGAACTCAAATATATGATTTTCTCTTAATTCCATACTCAAAATCATGGTCACAATTCAAGAATACTAATTTTCTAGGTCTTCCCTCAGAACCCAAGTTTTTCTGCAATTTCATGCTCAAATCCATACATAATTTGAAGTATTTAACTAAAAATAGGTGGGGGACAACTTACCTTCACATTAATGATGAAAATCCCCTCTTGAAACTCTCCAAAATTCCTGATACCTAATGAAAATAGAAGAAAAATGACTAATTCCCGAGTTTTTAAAAGACTCACTGCCTCAGTGACCTGCGGACCCTAGACCGCTTCTGCGGTTCCGCATGTGTGGTCCAAATGCCGCTTCTGAGTCTCCTTCCCAAGCCACCCAGCTTCCGCGTCTGCGCTTCCTTTTCCGCAGGTGCGATCCTGCACTTGTGGCTCCCTGAGCGCATATGCGGTCCCAGCTCTCATCACCAAAAATCCGCATCAGCGATCTTCCTGGCAGCTTCTGCGGCTACGCACCTATGGCCAGATTTTCGCAGGTGCTGAAATACCAGATATCGTTAACCACCCGGAATCCACCCGAGGCCCCCAGGGCCTCAACCAAACCTACCAACCAATCCCAAAACACATTGCGGAGTTGCTTTGCTTAAATTATATCAAACAACGCTAAAACCATGAATTACATCCCGATTCAAGCTTTATGGACTTTGAACTTTCCAACTTCTACTTCCGATGTTTAAATCTATCAAATCATGTCCGATTGACCTCATATTTTGCACACAAGTCATATTTGACATTACGGACCTATTCCAACTTTCGGAATTATATTTCAACCCCGATATCAAAAAGTCCACTTTTGGTCAAACTTCTCACAAATCTTCAAATTTCTATATTTAGCCAAATAGCTTCAAAATAACCTACGAACCTTCGAATTTACTTTTGATCGCGTTCCCAACTCCAGAATCACCATACAGAGCTACTCCCAGTCTCGAAATCCCAAACAAACATCCATAACACTGCATGCACTTTGAATTAACTAGGCTAGTAACCTTTCAAAGGTCCATAGTAACTCCCTTTTCCTAATAATACACAAGAAAAAACGTCGTAGCCGGAGCAAACTTCCTCAGTCCATAACCCAATAAACAGAGTACCTTTCAGGCATAAATTCTCAATTTAATGATATTATCACAATCCTCATACTTGGTTTAAATATTTAATTACTCAAGTGACTACATGGCACACTTATACAATCCTACCATGGGACACGCTCTCATTATCTTCCAAAATAAATTAACGGGTCCACACATCTGAACCACCGGCCGCACTAATGCTGAAAAGCGATCAAGAATTCTTAATCAGGATGCAAAGCCTTTTTCACAAAACACTGATCTCAGGTGACGCTGAAGACAATACCAATTTAATTTAAACATCCAATTCTTTTCTTGCTCATCCGAGCTTGTGACATCATTACCAGCACTGAATTTCAACCTTAATCCCCACTTCAAACTTTCATACCACTCACTGCACAATATACTATAGAACACATTTTTCATCATAACTCCGGAGTCACTAATAGGTTAACACTTCATCATATACAACTTTCCACTTAACTCACTTCAACAGAAACATAGCAACACACAGGTAAATTCTCATATAAATTTGAGGTTTTGAAGAAGACCTAGAAGTTTGATATTCTTGAATTTTAACCTTGATTTTGGATATTAAATTAAGAGAAAATCATATATTTGAGTTCGTGAGTTCATGGGTAAACCTTATCTTCGAAAATGTTCAGAATCCGGGCAAGTGCACCCGATGACGTTTTTGTCAACTTTTCGATCGGGATTAGAAATTTCTACAAATTGGATTATAATGAATACTTAGCATATATTAATGTGTTTACATAATTATTGACTAGTTTTTGAGCGTGTGCATCAATTCGAGCCTTCGGAAGGGCGTCGGATGCCGGTTATGAATCTTCGGAGCAAGGTGAGTCTCCTTTCTAATCTTGTTAGAGGGAATTATCTCCATAGGAAAAATATGGTTATGTGCTCTTATTTGTGGGGGCTACGTACACATGAGATGACGATAGTGCATACGTAGCTACTATGATGCTATTATCGGGGTATTTTAGAACCCAAGACCATGTTATACTTGGATTGTTTGTAAACTTATTGACATCTTGAATTGCTTAAATCACGTTGAATTAGTAAATGAATTTCTAAACTGATTAAACCTCAGTTCTCTTAAATGGTTAAAATAGGATTGGCTTTCTTTGGAGAATTTTCTTCGTGTGGAATTCTTGGTTGTCTGTCTGTGTGTGTTTATTTTTGGAGCGGGCCGAACTACTCGAGAGATTAAATAGGTGCATCTATGGTTCATGTCGTTGAACCATCGGCAGTGCACAGTTTACATTTCTACTGGAGCGGGCCGTCGACCTCGGCATGATATGCACATGCTTAAATTGCTTGCCTAAGAATTTTAAATATTGATTTTGCCTTTCATGGCTTGACATAAATTGATAAAGATAATGAAAAGTAAATCTTGAAAATCCTTATTATTTGTTAAAAGCGCTTACCTGTTTTCAAGCTTTGTGAGTTAGCACTGCTATATAAATCCATGATGTCATCACATTTTAATATATTATTATTTGACCACTAGCAAGTGTTGAAGTCGACCTCTCGTCTCTACTTCTTCGAGATAAGACAGGATACTTGTTGAGTACACGTTGTTTTCGTACTCATACTACATTTGCTACGCATTTTTGTTGAACAAGTTTATGTGTGACTTAGTGGCATAGCGGCATGGTTGACACATAGACTAGATGAACTGTATTTTCTAGGGGTGACCCGCAGCTAGTATAGTCTCCCTGGATCCTATTTATTTAGTGTCCAATTGTATTTCAGACAACTATTGTACTTTATACTTCTTTCTTAGAAATTACTCATGCACTTGTGACACCGGGTTCTGGGAATTTTTCTTTTTGGATTATTCAGTATTAAGTCCGTTATCAACTTTATGTTCATTTCTGTAAAATTTTATTATTTATTATTTAATGTTTAAAGAGAAATGATTTCTGCGAATATTAAATTCAGAATTTAAGTATGCATTCTTGGTTGCTTGCCTGACAGCGGTGTTCGGTGCCACCACGACTCTTAGTGAATTTTTGACGTAACATATATAAGATAGGGTTTATTTTTTATTGAGTTAGCTAAACAGGATGAACAATCATCATTCTAGGAATTTATATTTTTTAACTTTTATTTAAGCACAAGTTTTAATATAATATTTATGTAGATTTTTTAAAAAAGGTTATGCTCATAGAGATAAGAGATAAAGTACACGCGCAAAACACATACTCTAATATTAATACTAAAAGGAGAGCCTTGAACATGAACAGATAATGAAATTTATGAAACTATGAGGCGGTTAAACTCATTTTAGTGAAACTATTGTCAATGGAATATGTTTTATACTAACTATGTGAGACGGCCAATAAATCTGAAACACTTGTTAATTAACGACGATAAAACGAAGTTTAAAGAAACTTTACCAGTCGAGTTTTGTGAATTGTTTTGCCCCTAACAAATCGAACAAGTCACCGACGGGGTAGACAGGTAGCTTTAAGGCAGACAGTATATGCCCCATTGGTAGTAGGTAACAAAGCAATATTACGAATTCCAATGTGGAAAGGGTCCATGTCGACATGTCGTGTCTAAGGTGGGCGGCACGTGTCCTATTCCTGCCGTCCAAACATTATTTATTTAATAACTTTCGTCCAAATTTAATTGTTGATTTTGTACTTAAGATTTCAAGATTAAATTTATTAATATCTTTTTCATATACATGCAATATTTAAAAAATTAATAGTTCTTTTCAATACAAATTATTCTCAAAAATATTTAATTGAGGTAATTGAGTAAATTATATATTATATTTTTTTAATACATGTTTGGAAAAAACTAAAGCATTAAAATTGAAAGAAAAAATAAGTACAAATTTAAAGTATCATTTGGTTAGGGGAGAGGTGAGAGAGTGTAAAAGTATGGATAATTTCTTGGTAAAAAGGAAGAAATGAGGAGGAGAGCGGTAGGAGACAGCGGGTTTAGAGGCCCCACGTTGTAGGACTTGGTGCCTCAATTAGTCCACAATATTGGCCTTCCTTCGCCGGCGGAATTTGTGGAGTACAGTAATATCACTTTCGCTTTCTCTTCTTTTGTTTGTTCCCCTCTTTTCTTAATTTTTTTCCCCCACATAATTCCTCGTGGGTGCGCCATGCGGCGGCCATCAGGAAGCATTAAAAATGTACTGTTAAGATTTTCAAATGCACATTGGAATATTCGAATATACCGTTTCTTTTTTAAAAAAATAATTCTCAAATTGTCAACAATCATATTTGGGATATTATCATAATTTATTATCGTTCCTCAAAATGTAAATTTAAAGAAGTTAAGAACTTAAAGAGTTCGTTGGCCATAGAAAAAATTTTGATTTTTTTGGGATCAGTATTTGACCATAAAAATTTAAAATTTCATTCGAAGTAGAATTCAAAAATTTATAAAAATTTTAAAAATTTCAAAATATTATTTTTAAATTTTTTTTATCAAATTACTCATAAAAATTTAAAAATGGCTCTAAATAATGTTTATGTTCAGGTATAATTCAAATATTATTGTTACTTTTTTTTTACTTTTTCTGCAATTTCGCAATTCTTATATCGTAACGCCCTCTTTATAAACTCAACGCCATGTTGGAAAATAGCAAATATTTCAGAACTATTTTAAGCTAGAAAATGAACTTATGAGGTGGTGACAAAGATTCCCAACAGACGCGCGGTTGAACAGAGTAAGGGAAGGTTGTTTAGCTTAAAAGTTGTCAGGATACTTTGCAAATATAAAATAATTAAAATAAATGAGGATAAATTATAATAAATTAATAAGACTTAGAGATAAAAATAGTATTATTCAAGTAGATATGATGATATTGGAAGAATATATTTTTAAAGATAGAGAGAGAAAAAGAGAGTTATATTATCCGAGAATAATTATCATGGCCCCTACACAACATTAAGGTTTTCCTTATATAATAAGAGATCCTCTTCAAAATAATAAAAACAGTACAAGAGTAGGTAATTTCCCTTAGTGGGGACACCGAGTATAAACGGCGTCGTTCCTATCCTCACGCCTAACTCGTCGTACATCCGCTGGTTGTACCCACTAATGCGGAGACGTCGAGGGTCGAATTCAACCTCGTACAGATAGTCCCTTCGTCCGTTGGGGGACGCATTGGGAAACATCCCCAAGGGGACAGAACTGCAAACTCGTTTTGTGAGAATTTGACCTTATTCGAAGGCGGTAACGTGAATGAGATGAAACATATGAGATTGTTGGGCTGCTGACGCGTGACTTCCTCTTCAGAATGATGACATTGCCCGCATGCGTCGTTATTACACTTGTTCCCGAGACGGTTCAGAAGGTGAGTTGACGTTCAGTTTCCCGCGCCCGTTTCGAATTATGCCTCATCGAGTTTTGCGCCACCCAACCCTATAAATAGGGGAAGGGTTTAACCTGATTTAGCTTTCGATCCCTTTGCAAAACCTTTCTGGCTTCTTTCTTTGTTTTCCTTCCCAAATAACTGTTCTTTCATTTGAGGCTCCTCTGTTTCTTAGAAGTCACACTTCCCGTTGTTCATACTTTATTTCTTGAACGGAAACCATGGCAAAGCACCACCAAGATAACAAAAAGGCTAAAGACACCGCCCCATCTAAGGCACAACCTTTCTCCGGCGGCTTAGAGGAGGAAGTGGAAAAGGCTTTTGTTCCTCTTACTGTGGATAATGTGCTGCTGAAAGAATTCTCGTTCGGGGTGACTTCAAAAGGACCTGCCTTGCTATTCTCTGAGAACACAGTGATCTGATGTAAAATTATTTAAATGACCTTCGTGCGGCACATAACATTCCGGCTCATGTGGAAATAGTTCCGGCGAGAATAGATTATGCAAACGTTCATAGACCGGAATACTGCACGTTTTATGAATACCCATTCTTGATCGGTTATAGTCTCTGCATTTATCCTTTGGCAGAGGAGTTTTGCCGATTTTAGAATGTGTGCCCGACCCAGCTTACCCCCTATACCTTGAAGGTGTACAGGATTCTGACTACGTACGCGGAGCGGACCGGGTGCGAAGTATGTGTTCATCATCTTTTACACCTGTTTAACACTGGTTACCTGAGGGGTACTATGTTACACTTAAACAGTTGTGGCTCGAAAGGGCTGGTAGTCAAGAACGATGACAAATCTAGTCGTGGTTTTGGCGTAGGTATTTTTTCATTAGAACAGAACATTGTGTTTTCTTAAAATGGAATTCAAAACGTATGTACCTCCGTTTGATGAATTTCTTGTTTGCACGTGGCCTTGACGGCCCTGACTATTTGGCCATTGTGATTTTTCTTTCTTTGTAATAAGGGCCACTCCGCCCCGATTTATCAACACTATTAGACAATGGGTGGCTAAGTTGCTGCCTTATGCGGAGGAGTGTCGTACCTAGTCTGCATTTATTCAACATTATGGCCATGCTGGACCATCAGGTAATTCTTTGGCTTTGGTTTGATAGTTTCTTTAGGCTTTAACGACTGACTTAACGACTGACCTGCTTATGTTGATAGGTCGAAGGGCTCCCAGGAAGAGAGCAGCTGTTTTAGCCTCAACTAGGTCGGATACCGATTCTGACAGTGAAGACCTGTTTGCGATTCAGTCAGTGAAGGCGTTTCAGTAGATTCTCCGCAGGAGGTTGCGCCTGTGACGGTGGCTACTGACGAAGGACCCCTTCAGTACCGTCTCTGCAACCCCTAGATGCAACTTCTAAAGGCGAAGAGCCACCAGAGAGAAAATGACGGAGATTGATAACAGGCAAGTCAGTGGTGACTGAGGACGAGAGGGTTAGCACGCTCCGGCTAGTGCCTAGGCCCGTTTTCATGGTTGATGTTATTCGTATGGGGAGGTAAACCCCTCAAATGAGTGCAGCCACCGAGGCCAGCCCAATATGAGTCACGGAGAGTGGTTCGATGTCCACTTGACGAGGTGGGCAACGATGTTGAGGGAGCGGACCCTGATGGGGTAGCAAGGGGTACGACTCATGTGGAGATGACGACGGGAAGATCCGATCGCTGAATTATGATCGCGGGAGGCTAAAATTTATTACAACACATTGAGCAGGCGGCAACAGACATGACCCTATTGTGTGCGGCCCCCGAGCTTGAGATGCTGAGAGGCGTCAGTGACGGGGAGCTATCTCGAAGGGTAGCCGGCGCGGCTTTGCAAGTTATTTTCCGTTTTCCCTATGTGTTGTGAGGCTAGTTTTGATGCGTACTGACTCGTCTCTTTCTTTTGTCTTCTTGTCTTTTTTTCGACTTTTATCTTTGAGGTAGAGCGGATGTGACGTGCGCAACGGAAGGAGACCATTTTTAACAAAGTGGCAAGGAAATACAAGAAGTGTCGCGCCAAGCATCATGCGGTGGTGGATTTTCTCAAGCAGGACCCCAAATTTCGGGTATTCTGTGAGGGTCTCGAGCAGTCAGAGGAATAGTTGAAGCGCAAAGCGGCCGAGCTGGAGAAGACTGACGAGGGGTTGATGCCGGTGATGACTCGGAATAGTGAGCTGGAGTCGCTCCTCAAGTTGAGTGAAGATGAATTGGAGCTCAGTCGTAGAGTAGCAGCGGAGGTCGCTGACCAGCACCATAAGGTTGCAGATTTGATTGGCGAACTTGAGGCCAAAGCGGCGGAAATCGTAGCTCTTAAGTTGGCTGCCTTATCGAGGTCTAGGGACGCAAGACGGGATGCTCACGAGATGTGGGTATATGTGGAGGCCCAACTGGAAATGCTTAAGTAATATCTTGTTGTGGGTCGCGCTACTGAGGAGGAGGTTCAAAGGCAGCGGCACATGACTCATGCCGCCCGCGCTACCTGTAGGTACAGTTCCGACTCCCCTGATCAGGAGGGATATAACTCTGAGGACGTCAACCGGCTTAAGTCCGAATCTAGGTATACCGTAGCTTATCGCCCCAGGGGAGATGAAGGACAGGATGGCAGACAAACGGGGGCCGACGACCAGGATGGCGGGCAAACAAGGGGCGACGAACGAAATGGTGAAGCTCCTTTGAAATTTTATGTACTTTGCTTATTTTTTGAAAGTAATAGGGACCCTTTATAAGGTGAGATGTAAATATTTTTTTTGATGATAGTGAAAATCATACTTTTGCTGCAATTCCTTTCTTTTTGTCCCTTTGTTTTTGGCACCCCTTCGACGTTTTATGGCGATGGCCTTAGCCTGTAATATTGTACGACTGGCATCGAGTTATTTATTGGTCGTGGTCTAGCTTTGTCGACGCTTTATGGCGATGGCCTTAGCCGTTTACACAATGGAGATGGTGGCCTTAGTCGTTTATACAATGGAGATTGTGGGCTTAGCCGTTTATGCAATGGAGATCATGGACTTAGCCGTTTATACAATGGGTATTATGGCCTTAGCCATTTACACAATGGACATCATGGTCTTAGCCGTTTGTACAATGGAGATCGTGGCCTTAGCCATTTATGCAATAGAGATCTTGGCCTTAGCCGTTTATACAATGGAGATCTTGGTCTTATCCATTTACATAATAGAGATCGTGGCCTTAGCCGTTTATACAATGGAGATCGTGGCCTTTTCCGTTTAGATAACGGAGATCATGCTAGTCCAGTCCCTTTATCATATCCGCCTGGAGAGCACGTCGAGCGGCTGATATGATAAACTTGGCCACAGATACTTTCAGGTATCTCCTCCGCCACCTCGTTAAAAACCTTCCCGAGAAAACCCAATTGGTACAAAACTCGGGTAAGGGAAAAAGAGTGCGACTCGGGAGACGCCTTTTAGAAATGGAAATACTTGAGTTGGGCGATGTTCTAGTTATTTTGGAGTGTTTTCCCTCCATCATTTCCAACCGGAACGCTCCTTTGCTTGTTGTCGCTGTGATTTTGTATGGTTCGTCCTAATTGGTGCGCAGTTTTCCTTCGCTAGAATTCTTTGACGCTAATGTTTCGCCTTTGAGGACGTAGTCTCCCACTTTGAGCGACCTTATTTTGTCTTTCTTGTTGTTGTACCTTTGGACCTGTTGTTTTTGGGCCTCCATTCTTATGTGGGGCATATCCCTTCTTTCCTCGATCTCGTCAAGGTCTTGAAGTCTATTCGTGTCGTTCTCTGCTCCGCTTATGTGTGAATACCTCAGGCTTGGTTCTCCAACTTCGACGGGTATGACCGTGTCGGTTCTGTAGACCATAGAGTATGGTGTTTCTCCTGTGCTGGATTTGGACGTGGTCCGGTGTTCCCATAACACTTCCGGTAGTAGCTCGGGCCATAGCCCTTTGGCTCCTTCGAGTTTCTTTTTTAGTATTGTTTTGTTGGAAGATTCTGCTTGGCTGTTGGCGGCGGGGTGATATGGTGTGTAGAATATACGCTTAATGTGCCATTTATCGAAGAACTTCGTCGTCTTTTTGCCAATGAACTATGGACCGTTGTCGTAGCTGGTTTCTTTGGGGATGCCGAAATGGCATATGATGTTTTTCCATACGAAGGCGATGACTTCCTGTTCGCGTATTTGGTGCGTACGCACCTGCTTCCACCCACTTGGAAAAATAGTCACTTAAAACTAATAGAAATCGTACCTTTCCTCGTCCCGCTGGTAGGGGGCCGACTATGTCCATCCCCTATTTGGTGAAGGGACATGGTGAGGTGATTGAGTGTAGAGGTTCTCCCGGTTGGTGTATCATGGGGGCATACTTTTGGCATTACTCGCACTGGCGAATGTATTCAAATGCCTCCTTTTTCATAGTGGGTTAGTAATAAACAGCTCGGATGATGCAGCGGACGAGGCGCAATTACCTTTGTTGGTGCCACAGTGACCCTCGTACCTCTTCAAGTACTTGCCTCATTTGGTGCGGCCATAGGCACTTTGCTAGGGGTCTGCCAAACGTCCTCTTGTAGAGGTTGTGGTTTATTAGTCTGTACCAGGCGGCTTATAGGCGGAGCTTCTTTGCTTCTTTTTTATCAATTATGAGTGTCCCGTACTGCAGATAGGATACAAACCGGTTGCACCAGTACCAAGTCAGTTTAAAAGAGAGTACCTCAGAATGATCGATGGCTGAATGGAGGAGGGTGACCACACTTTCTCTGTTGATGTTTTTAGTTGCCGCGACCAGTTTTGCTAAGCCGTCTGCTTCGATATTCTGTGCCCTTGAAATTTTCTGAGAGCGACACTCGTCGAACTCACTCATTAATTTGTGGATTTCTGATTGGTACTTTTGTAGCCTCATTTCCTTGATTTGGTAAGTCGGAGTGACCTGGTTCACTACGACTTGGGAGTCGCAATGGAGAATGAGCCTCCGAGCTCCGTATTTGACGGTTAATTTCATACCTACAATCACATCTTCGTATTTTGCCTCGTTGTCAGTCATCTTGGGGTATCGTATGGACTGGCAAATTATTTTGCCCGTGGGGACTTTAAGAATGAGTCTCAGTTCAGATCCCGAGGCATTAGCTACGTCGTCAGTGTAGAGATCCACATGTCGCCGTTGGAGGAGGCGCGACTAGCTTCTAGTTCCTCCTTCGGCTGTATCTCTGCGCTAAAATTGGTGATGAAGTCGGCAAGTACCTGCGACTTGATGGCAGTTCTTGGGCGGTATGAGATATCGTGCTCGCTGAGTTTTATGTCCTATCTGGCGAGCCTGCCTGACAATTCATACTTATGTAGGACACTCCTTAGGAGGAACGTCGTCACTACTTTTTGTGGTGGCACTGAAAATAGGGTCTCAGCTTTCGTGAAGCTATGACCAATGATAGAGCCAATTTCTCAAGGTGTAGGTACTGTGTTTCGGTGTCCACTAGGGTTTTACTGATATAATAAATGGGAGATTGCGTACCTTCATTTTTGCAGACCAAGACCGCGCTGACAGCGACTTTGGATAACGCCAAATATACCAGCAGGGGGTCGCCTGGGTTCTCTTTGTCCAAAGGTGGCGAAGATAGATATGCTTTAAATTTTCTCAAGGCTTCGATGCATCCCTTGTTCCACTGTAGCCCCTTATCTTTCCGCAACACGTTGAAAAACTTGTGGCATCTGTCGGAGGACCGCGATATGAATCTGGATAAGGAGGCTATTCGCCCAGTTAGCTTTTGCACCTATTTTTTACTATTCAAAATCTCAGGTATTGTGTCTATCGCTTTGATCTGATCCGGGTTGAACTCGATACCGCGTTGTAATACGAGGAAACCCATGAACTTCCTTGAGGCCACATTGAAGGAATATTTTTTTGGGTTCAACTTCATCACGTACCGTCTTAGTATTTGGAAAGCTTCTTTCAGATGACCGATGTGGTATTCTTTCTTTACCGACTTTACCGGCATATCATCGATATAGACCTCTATGGTCTTACCGAGCTGTTCTTTGAATATTTTGGCAATTAATCTTTGATACGTTGCCCCTGCAAATTTAAGTCTGAAAGGCATCACCTTGTAGCAATACGTCCTTTGGTTGGTGATGAAACTTGTCTTTTTTTTGGTCCTTCTCGACCATCATGATTCGATTGTAACCAGAATAGGTATCCAAGAATCTCAGTAGTTCATGCCATGCGGTGGCGTCAGTTAGTTGGTCGATATGGGGTAGTGGGAATGAATATTTTGGGCATGCCTTTTTTAGGTCGGTGAAATCTACACACATTCTCCATTTCCTGTTTTTTGTTTTGACAATAACGACATTGGCGACCCACTGTGGGTACTTTAATTCTCTGATGGAGCCGTTAGCCTACAACTTGTCCACTTGTTCGCTTACTGTCTCATTGATTGCGGCGTTGAATTTTCTCCTAACTTGCCGCACGGGCGGGTGTAAAGGGTCGACGTTCAACTTATGAGTGGCGATGTCTTTTCGAATTCGTGGAATATCTAAATGGAAGAAAGCAAATAAATCTGCATGGTTAGTTAAGAATTCATGGTACTTACTTGGATCATCGAGGTTGTACCCAATGTAGGCCTTTTTTGCGTAGTCGGTGCTGTCCAATTGAATCGGGTCTAGATCCTCAACTGTCGCTTTACAGGCTTCCACGACATCGGGTTCTCTGATGGCTTCTGTCGTCAGGTTGACTTTAGTCCCCAACATGGCTGATTGTTATGCCTCTGCACTCACTCCCTTCAGTTGTTTGGTGTGGGCGCAATCTTGAATTATTCGGTAGCATTCTCGTGCGGTGCGAGGCTCGCCTCGAATGCTAAATACTCCCCAAGGGGTGCGGAATTTGATAACTTGGTAAAAGCTCGAGGGACTACTCGCATCGCATGTATCCAAGGGCGTCCTATGATAGCGTTGTAAGTTGTTTCTTGGTTCATCATGTGAAAGGGGGTCTCTAACGTGACTCGTCCCACCAAAACCGGCAACATTATTTCTCCAGAGGTCCGTTCCACTACATTATTAAAACCTGTTAGTGTTATGCAACGCGATATTATCTTATCTTCGAGCCTCATTTGCACGAGGACCCTTGGATGGATAATACAGGCGCCGCTTCCATCGTCGACCATGATCGTTTTAACGTCAGTATCAGCAATACATAAAGTTATAACAAAAGCATCATAGTGAGGAAAAGACAAACCATCAGCATCAAATCTATTGAATGTGATACTATCTTCGAGATCGTTATACCGTTCATGGGCGATTGTTCGTTCAGTTTATGCGTGGTGGTGAACTTGACGTGATTGATTGCTGAGTCGTCGGCTCCTCCGATGATCATGTTTATGGTGTGCGCTGGGGAAGGTGGCTTCGACGACCCCTGGGGTTGTTCCTGCCCGCGTGCGAAGTTGGCTTTCCCTTTGTCGCTGAGTAGTTCCTTCATGTATCCTTGATTCAGCATCCTGACCACCTCATGCCGTAGGCCTATGCAGTCCTCGGTTTTATGCCCTCGTTCATGATGGAATTCAAACAGGTCGGTTGACCTTCTCGTGGTGGGGTCTGATTTCATCTTCTGCGGCCGCTGCACCTTGGTGCCCAACTTCTCTAATGCGTACTCTATTTCTGAAGGAGACACACAAAAGTTATGGGCAGATAATAAAACCGACATACCTCTTTCATTCCGGAGTGAAGCGACAAATCACTGTAGTGCATCTGTGTGTCTTGGAGGTGGCGGAAGGGAAGATCTGACGTAAGTTTGGTGCCTTTCTCTCTTAAAATATGGGAGTTGCTCCCGTCGTCCCCTTGTTGCATCGATCCCTCCTTGCTTCCGAGTGTATCGTTGTTAACCGTTGGGTTGGCCCGTTAAGGTTGTCCTCATCCGCTCGCACCTCAGCACAATAGGCGTTGTGGATCTCCTCCAATGTTGTAGGGGGACATTTCATGAGGCGGCTTAGTAGATTTTTGGTTGCTCTTGAACCATCTCTGTTCAACCCGTTTTGGAAAGTTGTGACCGCCAAACTTTTCGATACATTTGGTAGGTTCATCTTTACTCTGTTGAACCTTGCTAGGAAGTCCCTGAGTCCGTCTCCTGCGGTTTGCCTGACGGCGAAAATATCATTAACTCTGGCTTTTACTTTCTTTGCTCCTGCATGGGCGGTGATGAACTTATCTGCCATTTCCACGAATATTGATATCGTTCTAGCTGGTAGCTGAGAGTACCATGTTAGAGCCCTCCTGTAAACGTCTCGCCAAACTTCTTCAGCTACACGAATGGTACTTATTCTTTCGATAAATCATTGCCCTTCACAACAGTAACATAATGGATCAGATGATCCTCAGGATCTGCGGTCCCATCACATATCATTAAGTAAGGTGGCATCTTGAAGGTTTTCGGGATGGGTGAGGGGTTGCTTCTTCGGTGTATGGTTGTTCAACGAACCTTCCCACGTTGTGCTTTGGCAGCAACTTGGGAGCACTGGGGATTTTGGTCACTCTTTCCTGATGTTCCTTCATTTGGTCATGAAGCACCCTGTTCTCATTCTCCATTTCTTCCATCTTCTTGAGGAGGACTGGAAGTATACTTTCGCTGGTGGTGGCTTCGGTTTGGGCGTTGTTGGTTCGTGCAACACCATGTTCATCGGTAGTTGTGGCGATATCTGTCGCCGATGAGTTTCTCATGTTAATTTGGGGTGGCTTTTCGAGCTAGCTACCTAAGGTGTTCATCGACCACTCCTCTAGTAGTCTCTTGACCACCGAGGATGCGTTTCTTTGACCGCAGAGGTTGATGCCCCTTTTTCGTGCAAGATTGTCAGGTCCTCAGATGGAGAGGGTAGATCTATCCATCCGGTGTGCTAGGGGTTGTGTTCAGAATACCCTCCTCGCCGGCCTCGTTGAGAGGGCCTATAATGTTGGTTTCAATGCCTGTTATTGCTTTCATTCTCGCGTTATTTTCTTCCATCTTTGCTTTTGTTGGTGTGGGAGATGGTGGTTGGTTGTTCTCTAGGTGTAAAACTATGATTTTGATTCTCGAAATCCCCACAGACGGCACCAAATTGTTTAGCTCAAAAGTTATCAAGATACTTTGCAAGCATAAAACAATCAAAATAAATGAAGGTAAATGGTAATCAAATATAGTAAGACCTAGAGATGAAAATAGTATTGTTCAAGTAGATATGATGATATTGGGAGAATATCTTTTTTGAGATAAAGAGAGAAAGAGAGAGTTGTATTATCCGAGAATAATCATCATTATCCCTTTATAGCATTTGGTTCTCCTTTATATAGTAAGAGACCCTTTCTCGAAATAATAAAAATAGTACAAGAGTAGGTAATATCCCCTTTATCGGGGCGTCGAATTTAACCGATATCTTTCCTATCCTCACGCCTAACTCAGCATATATTCGTTGGTCATACTCACTAATACAAAAACGTCGAGGGTCGAATTCGGCCCCTTAAAAAAATGGTGTAGAGCGGGGGAGATGGGGACTAAGAAAGGGTACATGAAAGGCACGTGGAAAGGTGGTGGGTACGGTGCGGGATGGCGCAGAATTGGCGTGGGGGCATAATGGCAACGTGTCGAAAGAGCTAAAATACGATGACATCAAAAGCCGCCTTGTTTTTCACAAGGGACACCGTACGTGGGACCTACCACCGCCAGCGGGTTAAAATGATGACAGTAACGTCTTTATTCGCCACGTCTCACGTGACACCGCCATCAAAAGACTGCCATTTGCATTCACCATTTACTGAGGGCGGCTACTGTTGCCCACACTTTCTTCCTTTCAAACTAAGTGCTATCAGATGTGTATGGTTAATTAAGTTTAAATGATTAAAAGTGAGTCAATGAGCAATTTCATTGACTTTGTTAATCAAAAGAGTATTCTTTAAGTTAATATAGATTGGTAAAATAGATTAACTGGGATTACGTCAATCTCCCCAGTTCCATTTATTTTGTTTAATCTCTAGCATGTTGAATTGCTCACTAATTTTTGACAAAGTTCTCTTTTGTGTCGATTTCGACTGGTATGTAAGAATTATAATCCGACTTAATACTGTGGATGGATAAGTAAATGAAAATTATACTCCTAAGTTATATAATTCATATCAAATTAAAACATCTGAGTAGTTTAACAAATTGAAGCATCTAAAACTGCGACAAGTATGCAAAAAAATAGAATGGCACGGTTCATTTTAAAATTGAAATAATATTAGGGGTGTACATAGATCGGGTTAGTTCGGATTTTACAATTACCAAACCAAACTAATTGTGTCGGGTTATTAAATCTAAAGACCAAACCAAACCAATAAATTCGGGTTTTTCAATATCGGTTTTTCTCGGGTTTTTTCGGGTTTTCGGGTTATTCGGGTTTTATTTCGAATTTTTTTCCCGGAAAAATCTTCGCAGAACAAAATATATAACGTATGCTCAAAATATCTCTTTAATCCTAGTAAGATACAACTATATAAAGTATTTTCAAGAAAATAATACAAAATATGAGATATGTCATGACATTATCCTAAAATATTCAACAATAAAAAATAATAAAATTATGTACTATAAATATTGCTAATTAAAAAGTCATAATAAAAATAAACATAATCTAAAAGCACTAATTCATGCTAAACTAGATAGACTAATGAGGGAGTATTAATTATATGCCTATAAGCTAAAGAAAAATAAAAATAAGTTATGTATTTTTATCTAAATTATTGCAAAATAAAAAATAGACATTGAATACATTCCCGTTCGTAATATTGAATTGAATGTCTTTTGTTAGCATTAGTATTGATTGCTAACATTATTTAATTTACTAATATTAATGGCTATAAAACTTATTGGAGCATTCAAAAGTTCTAAATCAAACCTTCAAATAATACCTTAAAAGATAAAATTATGAAATGTTTTAAGAAATATTTATAAATTACATTACAATAAGTATATTTATATATTAAATATATCTAAAATTGCTATACATGTAATGTCAGGTTGGTTTGGTTTCGGTTTGACTTTCTTTAGTTAAAACCAAACCAAACCAATTATGGTCGGGTTTTTTTTTCCAGCACCAAACCAAGTCAAACCAAACCATAATCGGGTTTTTTTTTGCGGTTTGACTCAGATTATCGGGTTGGTGCGGTTTATCGGTTTTCTTTGTACACCCCTAAATAATATCATTAAAATTGAGACAAAGAACATACTCATTTTAATTCTTAAATGAAAACGATTATTATAAAGATTGTGTGAGATAGATAGAATTCTTTTACTTTTATTAAGAGGTTTGTGGGTTAAAATCTAACCTAGAAAATATTTAAAATAAAATAACATTAAATAAAAAATTCTCGAGTCGTCGTTAGTTGAGGTGGACTAGGAAGCAGCAAGGCTTATAGCCGAAGAGTCACGTGAGCCGTCGTCGAGATGTCAATAATGGTCGAGGTCGAGCATTGTTGATGAAGCTATAATGTCTAGTTTTCGAAATAGGATATTAAAAAGAATATTCTAGCGGATATTCTCTCCACTTGTACTATTAGGGTTTACTAGGAATGTATCTCATATGACAAGAAAAAGAGACAATGACGTGGGGTATGTGATATTCATATGTAAGAACATGACAAAAAGATTCTCTCTCTTACTAAGATACAACCATCACCTTTTCACTAAGATTCTGGTCGATATTGTTCTATATTTTTCAATCAGATATGAGAATAATTCGAACATTCAAGGATTTGTCTGTCACTCATCATTGTCAGGATGGACAATCATCTAGTTCATCTTTTATTGGGTGAATCATTTCTCCTATTTACTTAAGTGCTATTTATTGCTATTAAATGCTACATTATTACTAATGCTTTTGGGAATGGCTATATCGATATCAGTATTCAACCAGATCTATCTGACGTTTATCACTTTCTCGGAAACTACATCTAGAGATATTGTTATTAACTAAATTTAACCCTTAATCAATTTAGTCGAGGTGCACTAGGAAGCTGCAAGGCTTATAGCTGAAGAGTCACGTGAGCCGTCGTCGAGATGTCAATAATGGTCGAGGTCGAGCATTGTTGATGAAGCTATAATGGCTAGTTTTCGAAATAAGATATTAAAAAGAATATTCTAGCAAATATTCTCTCCACTTGTACTATTAGGGTTTACTAGGAATATATCTCATATGACAAGAAAAAGAGACAATGACGTGGGGTATGTGATATTCGTATGTAAGAACACACTTTGACAAAAAGATTCTCTCTCTTACTAAGATACAACCATCACCTTTTCACTAAAATTCTGGTCGATATTATTCTATATTTTTCAATCAGATCCGAGAATAATTCGAATATTCAAGGATTTGTCTGTCACTCATCATTGTCAGGAGGGACAATCATTTAGTTCATCGTTTATTGGGTGAATCATTTCTCCTATTTACTTAAGTGCTATTTATTGCTATTAAATGCTACATTATTACTCATGCTTTTGGGAATGGTTATATTGATATCAGTATACAACCAGATCTATCTGACGTTTATCACTTTCTCGGAAGCTACATCTAGAGATATTGTTATTAACTAAATTTAACCCTTAATCACATAAATTCAATTATTTGAACCAAGAGTCATATTTTTTAGTCAAACAATTTGGCACCGTCGGTGAAAATTTATTAGTTAAATTTATATTTTCCTCTAGATCTACAACTAACACGAGTCACTAATGTCACCAAAAATAAAATCTCATTTCTTTGTGAACAAAAATCTCAACATGACAGGTAACCAAGAAGGAAGGACGAGGAAAATAAATGACCTCCCGGCCGACCTCGTGGAACATCATCAACGAAAGTTGTCAAACGACAAATGAAGGCGCGATGCGCAGTGCCTCCCCTAGGGGAGATGGTTTATCGCCCCCTCACTACAGCATCACAAGGTCTCTTTGGTAAGGGAGCCTCCACATCTGTGGGGAGAAAGATGCCCCAGCTGTAAAAAAGCTCCTCGAAGCGTGCTAAGTGATATGCTAGTCAGCGTACTCAACAGGCCCACTCGAGACACGACTACAAAAAATGTAAAGACTTGCATGATACAGCAAGTGGACGAGCAGTGCAACCAACCTTTTCCTCTAATGACAGGTATTACTCACAAGGTCATTGATAATGCAGGTGTCAACGCCCTTGCAGCCGTTCTTGAAAGGATGGAAGAAATGAAGAACGAAGACAAGGCACTCCGAAACCAAATGAAAGAACACCAAGAAAGGGTCGATAAAATATCGGGCACCCCTAAGCAATTGACGAAGAGGGATGCCGGCCGTTGCTTCAAACAATTGTACAATGATGATGCCGCCCCACATTCTATACCAAAGACCTTTAAAATGCCGCCATACCTCAGAATATATATGAAAGCTCAACCGACCCTGAAGATCATGTGGCTCATTACGTCACAGCCGTAAAATGTTGGAAATCATGTATATCTATGATATGTGCGCTTTGGTTGTATGAGCATGATTTTCAGGTATAGGTTTTGATGAATGACAAACAATGAAGTCAAGTGTCAAACAACGATATAATATGACAATCAATCAAATGGCGAGAAGCATACTGATGACGGAATTGCATGAACGAGCCAAAGAGTTCAAGACTGAAGACGGAAGACGTAGGTCGTTTGGTAGAACCAATGTAAGGACAACGTTTAAGTTATCTTATCCTTTGGCTCAACATTAGGTCATCATAAACATGCATAAAATATTTTATTAAATCATATTTATCATAAACATGCATCTTTGTGTTAAAACAAAATGATGTTAAAGGTTTTTAAACATGTCTTTTAAATCTGGACCTAAACAAGCAATTATATGCTCCTTACAATCGATTGTGTTTTTCAAAATAGCAAACAATCGATTATACAGTTTTAGCAATCGATTGTATTAAGACAGTATGTTCTGAAGTTTTTCAAAATAGCTAACAATCGATTGTCTACTTTTAACAATCGATTATTTTGAGACAGTGTGCAACCGAAGTTTTTAAACATCTAAACAATCAATTGTTTTTGTCATACAATCGATTATATCTATAAATAATCAATTGTCAGTTTCATACAATCGATTATATTTTGACCGTTCCCACAGAATCCTAAATTGATTTTTGAACGTTGAATACAATCGATTATTTAGGGTTAACAATCGATTGTTTAGCCTAAAATCAGGAATCTATTTTTTGAACGTTGGTCAAACAATCGATTGTCTACTCCAAACAATCGATTGTCTGAGCACAGAATCAGGGATTTTATTTGTCAATTAAGCAACGGTCAGCACCACTTTTTCACCTATAAAAAGAGGTCTTTTGAGATGTTTTTAAACACACAACTCCTGCATATATTGATATACATATTGATCATTTTCAAGCATCATTTTAGAGCTTTTGTTGAGCCATTTGATAGACAACTTTGTGTTGTTCATAGAGCTTATTGTGTATCTCTTTATCCACTCTATTGAGAGAGCATTTGTTGTAAAAGAGAGTTGTTTTGAGAAGAACATATCTTCTCATTTGTCGGGTTTGCTAAGTACCCAAAGTCTTAGTGGTTGAAGTCTTGGGGTGAGGTATCCTCAAGCAAGTGAAGTCTTAAGGTGTGGTATCCTTGAACAACTTAACGGTTTGTCGAGAGAGTCTCTCGGGGACTGGACTAGCCACGGGTTGTGGTGAACCAGGATACATCGGTGCGTTCGTTCTTATTTATTTACTTATCGCACTTATTTCTTTCCTGTAATTTTTAAATTCCGCAAGTTTACGCTGTATTTTATTATAACGCTATTCACCCCCCTCTAGCGTTAAGCGTATTTTCTAACATAAAAGACAACGACCTCACCGAAGAACAAACTTCTTCCATCCTGTTGAAGAAGTTCCGCGAGACCCTCATGAGAGGAGCATTAACCTGGTATTTATAGCTACCAGTACGCTCCATAGAAACATTTGAAGAAATGGTTGATAAGTTTGTAACGGCCTACGCAGGAGCCAATAAGACCGAGGCAAGAGTTAAGGACATATTCATTATTAAACAATCTCTGGGAGAGGGACTAAGGGACTTCCTCACCCGAATCAGGATGACTTTTCCAAACATATCCGAAGGGATGGCGGTCGTAACTTTTCAGAAGGTGTTGAGTAGTGATGGTTCGAGAGCAACTAGGAAACTATTGAGTTGGTTGATGAAGTACCCCCCCAACCACTTGGGACTAATCCACAATACTTATTGTGCTGAGGTCCATGCAGATGATAGCGACCTCAATGGGCCAGACCAGAGACTAACCTTGGTACATGCTAAAATAGAAAGGATCGAAGAGACAACGGCAGAAAAGATGATCCGATACCTCGACTTAAGAAGGAACGACATCAAACATATGCTAGGGCGGCCGCTGCGGCCTTTCCCCACTACAACGAGAGTCCACCCAGACCAAGGACGAAAACGCATAAGAACGATCGAGGTATGCCTCATCTATTATCTGCTCAAGATAGTCTACGCTCTAGAAAAAACCAGACCGAAAGTAAAGTGACCACCGAAGATGAGATTAGACATGAATACCAGAAAGTTCACCACTACTCAGAAACTCAAGCGACCAATCATCTGCTAGTTATACAATGAACTCGAAGAAAGTATCATCTTCAATAAATCGGACACTGATGGTTTGACATTTCCTCATAACGACGCCCTCATTATTACTTTATGTATTTTAGAAAAGAACCTAAAGGAGCATGAGTCATATATTCTTCGGAACGCCGTTCCTGCCAAGGATGTATGTCTTTTTTCAACCTACTCAAGTCTAATCCATTTGGACCCCTTAGAGGCTCTAACCATGGAACACGCAGATCCCAAAAACGCATAGTTTCTCCTCTAAAAATGTCTTCTCTATTAAACACATTAAGATTGATGATGGGAGCGACGCATGCATTATCCATCCCCGAGTGCTCGTCCAAATAAGACTCGATGACTAGATAGTGTCGCACTGCATCATGCTAATTGGTATTAACGATGCAGTTGAGCAGACATCCGAAGAAATCACATTTTGCGTTTTGGCTGACCGCGTGACTCTAGAGATAACATTCCACATCAAAGACTAGGACACCGCGTATAACGCCATAGTGGGACGATCGTAGATACACCCTATGAAGGCCGTCCCTTCCATCATATACCAAGTCGTCAAATTTCCAACACCATGGAGAGTGTTCTGTATACGGGGGGAACAAGGCACATCCAGGGAATACTACCGCATCGCTCTAGACAGCACAACCACCCTGGAAAAAAAGGACAAAGAAAAAAAACATAGTAATCATCAGCGTCGAGGTCGGAACATAACAATTGCGGGGATGGAATTAGAGACCCCAATATGGTCGAAGCTGCAGAATCGACCATAGAAGTCCTCGACCCTATTAAATTAGACCTTAACGACCAGAAAAAAAAGTCTTACATTGCTTGGAAACATTACAAACCTGGTAAATTCCATCAATTCTTAACAGTTAACGCAGATTTGTTTGCTTTCAGCCATGCAGATATGACAGGTATCCTAAAGGAAGCACGCATAAGCTGAACATCGACCTATTCCACCCCCATTGAGACAAGTTGGGCATATGTTCAACTATGTAATGAATGATGCAGTATGCGAGATATGGAAAAACTATTAGAAAATGGCTCAATCACGGAGCCAACGTATTCCAAATGTTGCCAATGTGTCCATGGTGAAAAAGAAGAATGGAAAATGCAGGATGTGTGTGGATTTAATATATTTAAACAAAGCATGCCCCAAGGATTCGTTCCCGTTACCTCATATCGACTAACTCATCGATGCAACGGCCAGACATGAACTACTAAGCTTCTTAGACATTTACTCAGGTTATAACCAATTCCTCATGGAAGAAGAGGATTAATAGAAAACCAAATTGTTTCCCTCTGCAGTATTACAATGATGTTACACCCTGTTGTATAGTACGTTGAATTTGTCATGAGGTAATTGACATTAGTTCAAGGACAAGATCATTTTGAGGTTATAAGCATTTATGCTATTTATAAAAGGTGATAAGTAAGTACCGTGAAGGTTAGAGGGTAAATAAATCAAGGAAAATAAGTTTCTTTGAATGTTGTCAATTTGGGATATAATACGGTCTAGCTATATTACCCGGTATTTATGGACTATTGCCATACAAGGTACCACATAACCATGATAGTAAGGTATATAAAGTATGTTAAAAGTAATTAATATTTTAAGTATTTTGAGATAATTATTAATTATGTGAATAAATGGATAATTATTAATTTTTAGTGGGAGAATAACTAAAATCTTTAGATAATGTTAATGAATCCCAACATAGCAGAAAATAGAGTCTTAATCAAAGCCAAAATGGTGACTCTTATTTCATGTAATTAGGTGGCGCAACTAGGGGATCTTTGGGCAAAAAATAAGCCCCAAAACCTAAAATTTTAAGACATCTTCATACATCATTAAGGGGGTAGGTGTATGTTCTAAGTAACAAATGAATTCCCAAATGAATTCATATGAAATTTCATAAAGCTACAGCAGCATGAGATGCAATCTAAGGAAGCACGGTACAATTTTTTTCAAGAATATCATACAGATGTTTTCCTATTTCGATCTATCATTACATGTTTTTCAAAAAAGATGTTGGTTAGAGGGATTGTGAAGAGAATTAACTCATGTACATTAAGGCTATTCCTTCTTTCCTTTTGGCATAATCCATACGATAAAAACAAAACGAGTAAATACACAACTTTCATAAATGACTCTATTTATTGAAGTACTAGAGGTGCCAATGTTCTCGATTCCCCATGTGTCATATTATTCTATCATCTGTTCATGGATCTCTGAAAATACGAAGTTGATAAAGTTTATTTCATGATATTAATCGAAGACATAATGATCTTATGACATTCCGAGAATCCTATTGACTTGCTTCACTATGCATTGCATTCCTTTATATATGTACATTGACCCATGACCAGGTGGTGTTATATACGCATGTATATATGTATATGGAAAGGATATGACATTATATACGCACCACCACCTGATCAGTTGATATATGTTGATGATTTTGCCCACAATGGCCGAGATGATACGATGGGATGTCCTCAGAGGCTTGATGATCTAACATACGCATATACCTATGTATCATATGATATTTATACACATATGCATGACATTATAAATGTTAAATGATTCACAGAGCTATTAGACTTACATGTTGAGTCTTTTACTCCATGTTTCTCTCATGTCTTTTAGTTACTAATTTTTATTCTTTACATACTCGGTGCATTATTTGTACTGACGTTCCTTTTGCTTTGGGATGTTGCGTTTCATGTCTGCAGGTCCTGATAGATAGGTTGAGAGTCTTTCGAGTAAGCTATCAGCTCATCGGAAGGTGTTGGTGTACTCCATTTGCTCTAGAATTTCCTATTTAGTTAGTATAATTTGGACATATATTGATTGGTATGGCGGGACCCTGTACTGGCCTTTATGGTACTTATCTACTCTTAGAGGCTTGTAGATATATGTCATGTATATAAAAGATTGTATGACCTTGTCGGCCTATGTTTAGTGTACGAGTGATTATTTTGGTCTTATAAGCCCATACATCATATGTATAAGTCGGTATAGAGTATTACCTCATGCTTTATTCTAGTCATTTTATGACAACCTTTCTATTTCATTACCTATGATAATATAATACGAAAGATAAATTATGTTGGTACTCGATTAAGTAAGGCATCGGGTGCCCGTCGCAGCCCATTAGTTTGGGTTTTGACAGAAGTGGTATCAAAGCAGTTCTATCATAGGCAGTCCATAAGCCGTGTCTAGTAGAGTCTTGTTTATGAGTATGTTGTGTACCACACTTGTAAGCAGCAGGCTATAGGGCATTTAGGATTGTCACTCTTTCTTCTTACTCTAGATCTTGTGGTAGAGCTCATTTGTAAGATATCAAACTCCTAAATTCTATTTATTCGTAATAGGACGCTATCTACATCCAAAAGATAGTTGGTAAGATATTCCATGTGGTACTGGAGGAGTTGAGTTAAAAGAACTCGATTTTGCATCACTCTTGTGATGAGTGATACTAGGCGAGATAGTGGTTATTTATGCCATAATTACCCATGCTTTGTTGTTGTTTTGTAATGAAAAGTGCTATTAAAATGCTTAGATTGATGCTATTTGATTTCGCAGGGAATACAAGAGGCAAATAAGCATAAATGAAGTGTTTAAAGGCAAAAAAAATGAGAAGGATTTACCCACTCAGGAAGCACCCGAATTCAAAGGAGCAAATGAGAGAAGTGAAGAGAAAATAACTAAGTGCTCCAGGTATTCCCGCTGTCCAGGCCGCGGTCCACACCACGGTCAGCAACAGAGAGCTCTGTGGTTGGAGCCGCGCTGTTTCGTGAAAAGGTGCAGACTTGAAGGAGTCAAAGTGTAAACTCGGGAAAAACTTTTGTAAAAACCCCTATATTTCGTAAGGAGCTCGCCCACTTTTGGAGGAGGAGTTTTTGGAGCTCATTGGTGGAGAAGAAACAAGCTTGGAAGATCATCCAACAACATTAGTGTTCTTTTTCTCTTTTAGTTTCTTGCAAGTTATGATTATGAATCTTTTCTTATTTTATTCCCCCATTGTCATGAGTAGCTAAATATCTTAATTTAAGGTATTGGTGGAACCCGTTGGGGATAACTTGATTGTTTGATTAATATAATTTGGTTTAGTTGTCAATCTCTATTTGTTCATACGTGTTTTGATTGTAGTTGATTGAAAGGACCCTCAATTAACTGTTCCTATTTATTATGTATCTGCTTGAGAGAGAGTGCATATTTAGGTACTTGTTTGAACAACATCACTCCCGGAGTATAAGCGAGAGCCATAACCGAGGTTCAGAGGTTGGATTAGAGATAATGATACCTCGGGTATGATCTAAGTAAACTGTAATGTGAATCTAGCTAGCTTAGCTTGAGAGAGTGCGTCTAGTAAATTATCATCATTGCTTGAGAGAGAGTTATGATAACTAAAGAGTTCATGATTGATAGAGGTAACTAAGTCATAGCTATAAGAAATATACAACCAAGGAATTCACAACGGGGGAAACCATTGCCTTAGACCTTTCTTCCAATTGTTTACAATTCAAGCATAGTTAGTATTTAGCTGTTTATTTATTTTCGGTTTTAGAAAATTATTCAATCTTGTATTCTTAGTGATATTAAACAGATATAGCTAAGCCTCAGTTCTCTATGGAATTCGGCTCCGGACTTTTAGACCAGGTTATATTTGCAGCGACCGATTATCCTTTTTAGGACTAGAGTTGGGCGTGATCAATGAGTAAATGTGAGGTCTTCAGAAGAACATGTGTGTACTAAGACGTGTAAGCTTCTTGATAAGGAACCTTAGGGCAAGAATATTTATCGACCCATATGGTGAAAAACAATGTGAGATTCAGAAGGTAGAGACAAGTTTCAACAAGTAAAAGAAGCAATGTGAAGAAGTTTACCAAGCACCCAGTTCATGAAGATTATTAGTATTTTACAATTCAGTCAGAGATATATAAGCATTTGAGTTACCTTTAACAGTAATAGATTTATGAAGAATCAGCCATACCCATCTCAGTTATGCCATATGGAAGCTAACAGATATTGTCTAAGAGAAGGATGAGATATCAGGATCCGGTTGGGGTTATAGTAACCTAAAATGGTGAATGGATTATTTGTGTTAGTTGACATTTCAGAAGGATATTACGATGGTGCTAATAGATCTCCTTGTGATACAACCAGATGGTGCATTCTGGAATAGTATAGCTAGATATGAATACTAGAATATTTAAAAAGAAACAAAGATAGGAAGTGGGAGCCTAGAAGGAATAAGTATTACCTTAGTGTAGCTCCCATCCCTAGTAGAGAGAGAACGTTGGGCAACCCGAAGAGCCAGTAGATGGAGCAAGGGGAGCTAAAAGCAAAATAATGTATTGTTGGAGTTTTAAGAATAAAGTGATAGACATAAATATTAGCAAGAAAATAAGAAGAGAGTTAATAAAGCAATATGAGTAAGATGTGGTACATGGATGACAATGCTATAAAAAAACTGACAGTATTACAGAGTCTATGGTCAAGGGAAAGAAAATACCAGAGATGACAGGCCTTGATACCCTCTTTTCAAGAAATAATTTGTGACTCTAACGTGATTACCAAAAGGAAAAGTTAGACCTAAAAGTAATAAAAATAAGTATGGACTGGTGAACAAGATAAACTAAACATGAATTAAGGACTAAGTGACTTGAAAATCTTGGAAAGAGTAAAATATTGAACACTTAGTCTAAGGGCTGATCAACGATTCTCCTCGACAGAGTATCGTCATCCAACTCTTGAAGGGTCTTGCCCTCTATCTCGGAACAAATGAGGCAGAGGTTATGGACAATGTTCTCCATATTTTCAGCAAATCATGATCCATATGGATCGCAATGGTCCTCTTAGACCCCTCCAAACTTACTTCAAGTTATGAAAACCCTTTTTTCTTCCATCATCTTCAGATTGCCAACATCACTGTCTGAGGCCGTCTCAAAGCCTTGTTCAGCTGCTCCTTTGCTCCCTCATCGATCGGCAAGGAAGTATCATTAGCCAAACGCAAAGTCAACATCTCTTTCTTGCCGCAAAGCCTCTAATACTCCAGTAGCTGGCCCATCAGCCTCCGTTATCACAGAAGGAAAATACGTACCTACGTCGACCTCCATCATCCCACCCAGTAGGGATAAACTCGATGTGGTTGGGAGGCTGTAATTTTATCAAATCGGCTTTCGGCGTCGCTGATTTGAAGGTCCAGGGTCGGTTTCAGGAAATTTTGAGAAATCAAACTAGATATCGGGTTTATGAGGAAGTATCAGCTCCATCGTTGGGAAGCTTCCGCCCTCGATGTCCGCAAAAATATTCTCCGCATAGGGGGAAACACCATCACTATTGGGATCACATCGCTTCCCTCGCTAGACTCAGAAGGTACATTAGGCATGTTTTCAATGAAAGAGGGGAAGGTATTAAACAACAACAGATTAAACATGATAAGGATTACTCGAATGAAGGGAAAAGATGCATAACAATGGAAACGAAGAAGAAGATATAGGGTTTCGATGCAGGAAATCTGTAACGTTTGGGATTGCACCCTCATATCACTATTTATTGGAATTCAGGCATCAAAACTGAGAAACTGCATCATCATTACCTGGCAATGAAATTGAAGCAACAGGACCACTAGGAGTCCCATGCAAAATAAAGCAACACATATAGAAGACGCATGAGTTTGTGACGTCATTTTGATTCATGGACAACACAACTCCAAAATTTGCGGCTCATGAAGGACCATGTTGCCAGCTTGCCTCAATCATCACGACCTGATCAACTCGTCCAATCATTATGACTGTAATGAACAAATTCCTCTCATCAAGCCCGCCTGAGGCCAACCTCAATAAGCGGATGGACTAACCGTATGGGTCAAAATAATTCCTAGAATATCTAAAATATGATAACACTAAAGAAAAAAATCTGAGCCGCCGTTACTCGAGGTGGACCAGGAAGCAGCAAGGCTGATAACCGAAGAGTCGACGCGAGATATCGTCGAGAAGTCAATAATGGTCGAGGTTTAGCACCGTTAATGAAGCTGTAATAGCTAGTTTTCAAAACAGGATATTAAAGAGAATATTCTAGCGGATATTTGCTACACTTGTACTATTAGGGTTTACTAGGAATATGTCTCATATAAATAGAAAATGAGACAATGATGTGAGGTATATGATATCTATTTGTAAGAACACACTTTGATAAAAAGACTCTCTCTCTCTCTCTCTCTCTCTCTCTCTCTCTCTCTCTCTCTTACTAAGATACAAACATCATCTTTTCACTAAGATTCTGGTTGATATTATTCCATATTTTTCCACATATCCGAGAACAATTTGAACATTCAAGCATTTAATTGTAACTCATCATTGTCAGGAGGGATAATCATCTAGTTCATCCTTTATTGAGTGAATCATTCCTCCTATTTGCTTAAGTGCAATTTATTGTTATTAATTGCTATTAAATGCTACATTGTTACTCGTGCTTTTCAGAATAGGTGTTGCATATCGATCTCAGCACTCGACTAGATCTATCTGGCGTTTGTTATTTTTTCCGAAGCTACATCTAGAGATGTTATTGTTAACTAAGTTTAAGCCATAATCACATAAATTTAATTATTTGAACTAAGAGTCATATTTTTCGGTCAAACAGTTTCAAGTTTCGGCCGATACAAATAAGATTAGTTAAAGCTTTAATGTAGGTAACACAAACAGTAAGTGAGAAACTTAAAAAACCTTTGAGGCTACGACTAACAGAATGTGCGAGAACTATATCCATTATACATATATATACATATATATACATATATATATGTGTGTATATATACATACATATACATATATTATAACGAGTATGGTATATTTTTAGTAATATTTTTTCCCAATTCAATGTTTGTATACTGTTTGGCTAAAAAGTTAAGTACTTGTTAAGCTCAAGAAAAATTGAAAATAATAAGGGTTAATCGGAATCAAGGGTTAGATAAAACCATTTTTTCAAGATATGTGATAATAGTGAAGGTAGCTTAAGATGTAAGAATAATAAAACAAATAATAATCTTTTCACAAGAGAGAGAGAGAGCGATAGATAGAGAGAGAGTTGTATATTCTTAATAGCAAGATACACATGAGTCCTTTACAAAGGGAATGTCCTCTTTATATATCAATGGACCTTCCTCGAAATAATCAAGGAAAAGTACAAGGGTTGGTGGTCTCAGTGTACGGGAGAGTAAAAAATTTAAGCGACGTCCTCTTGAGTCATGTCGCTGGGTCCGTTCGCTTACAGGGACCGACCTTATTCAATTCGGCCTCAATTAGGCCGTTCTATACGTCAAAGGCGTGCGTAGATAACATGAGAACATAGGGAACCAAATTTTCCCAATAGAGTCCATTTGTTGGGGACGTAGCCGAGATATGTCTCCAATGAATGGACATGCATGCTCGTCCTTTCTATGAATTTGGTCGTTCCCGTTGGTACTGTGGAAAGGGGACGTGATCATATCCGGAGGGGTTTTGCCGTTGACATAAAACCTCCTTTTAAGGCTCCTTTTTAGGATGACATCATCGATCACGTGCGTGATCATTACCTTTTCTCTCGAGGCGGTTCTGGAAATGACGTGACGTTTTGGTTTCCCGCACCGGTTTTCAAACCAAGCCTTTTTTATTTCCGTGCATGTTTCCTTATAAATAGAGGAGAGGTTGAATCTGACTCATCTTTCAATCTTTTTCAAGAGTACTTTCTCAACCTTTTCATCGTCTTTCTCTGGCAGTCATTGATCTTTTCTTTTAAAATCTTGGTTCCCAGGAATCGAACCTTGTATCCTTAAAACTCCTTTCTCTCATAACTTCCATCATGGCTAAGCGTCATCACGGTAGTACCAGGACCAAGGGTAACACCCTCTCTAGGGTTTCGTTGTCCTCAGATGATGGTGAAGACGAGGAGGTTCTTGTTCCTCTGTCAACAGCCAATATATTTCTACTGGATATGGCTACACGGAAGGATTTTAAGAACCAATGTAAACTTCCCCCTTGGGAACTCAGTGAATTGATGCCATCTCATTTGGCTACTCTCAGGGAGCCGTATAATATCCCTAACTACATCGAGATGCCTCCCGCCGGGAAGGACTATACTAATGTGCATAGGCTTGGGTATTGCAAATTCTACGAGTATGCTTTTCGGATAGGGTATTGCCTTCCGCTCAATCCTTTGGTGGAGGAGCTTTGTCGTTTGTACGGGGCGTGCCAGCCCAACTTACTCCGTACGCGTTGAAGGCGTGTAGGATTCATACCACCTACACGGCGAGGGCTGAGAAATAGGTTACCATTCACCACCTCTTGCAAATGTACAACGTGAGCTTTATGAGAGGCTTAATGCTCCAGTTAGTACGCCGGGGCAAGAAAAGTTTTGTAGCGCAAGCTGGCGACAAGGACAGTCGTAAATTTTGGAGAGATTTTCCTATGTGCATACTGAACACCTGGTGTCTAACCGTGAGGTGTTTCCGAAGGCGTGGAACGATACATGTAAGCATTCCTGTATGTAGCTTTTACGACAATCTTATTTTGCTGGTTTTAACCATTGTAGATTTCCTTTTGCCTTTATGTAGTGACAGCTCGCCCTCCTTGAAGGATTGATGACATTAGGTCGTGGGTGCGAGCGTTGATATCGTTTGCGGAGGAATGACGTACCTGACCGAAATTCCACAGGCTCTAAGGCCCGTCAGGTAACGGCCTTGCTTGATTTTTCTTTTCCGTTCTGACTTGGGTTCCCCATAATGTTCTTGCCCATATCATACATATTTTGGTAGGTCGGGGCGCCTCTAAGAAGGCGCAGAAGAATAGAGATGTGGCCGGCCCCTCTAGGGCGGCATCTAACCTTGGTGAGGAGGATATGATCCTCGTAGGCACGTCTAGGGGCAGTGTTTCTCCCCCATCAAGAGGCAGCTCCGGAGTTAGTGTCTGAGGCAGTGCCAGGGGCCATATTTGAAATGATTCCCGAGAGATACCGACGGCTGTGCCTGGAACCGTCCCCAGGGTTGTTCCCATAAGGACGCGAGCTGCTGAAGCGACTCCATCTGAACTCGTTCTGCATCCAACGGAGGGGGACCTTTAAGAGGAAGAGACGTTGGAGATGAGGAGACGCCGGATTCTAACCGGCAAGGCTGTGGTTACTTAGACGGGGAAGGTTAAACCACCCCATCATGAATCTAGGCCGGTTTTTATGGTCGAGTCCATTCGCTCGGGGAGGTCCGCTATGAGGAGGGAGGCCGCGGAAAGAAGGGGCTAAAGTGTGGGCGTGGCAGGCCCGGAGGTCGCTATGGAGGACACGGGCAGAGAAGGCGGGTCCTTGGACCAAGTGGAGATGGTGGCTGGCCGGTCTTCCCGTTGCATAGTGATTCCTAGTCATTATAATTTGTTGGAGAACTGTGAGGAGGCAGCCACCAGCATGACACTTCTATGTGCGGGCGCTAAGAGCGTGGCCTTAGCGGAGCTCGGCGATAAGGGCTTGGCCCGAAGAGTGGTGGGCGCATCCTTGGAGGTATGTCTTTTGTCTTGATTGATGATTTTTATTTTGCAATAGTGGAGGGTGATTTTCTATGTACTCACCTTTCGATTTTTGCCATACTCTTATCTTGGAGGCGAAGAAGGGTCAACGCCTAAAGAAGAAGGTGGCCAAATACAACAGGTTGGTGCAAAAATACAACAGGACGCGTGAGGCGCACTAGACCTTGGCCAATATGTACAAACAGGACCCTAACTTCAGGGTGGTTTGTGAGGGCCTCGTGTAGTCCAAGGAGTAGCTGAAGAAAAGGGTGGCCGAACTAGAGAAAGTCGACGAACAACTCATGGCCACCGTTTTCGGACTACAGAGATGGAGGTCCTTATTCAAGCTAAGGACGAAGAGTTGCAGCTCGGCCGCGTAGTGGCAGAGGAGGCGGCGGAATTGCGCACTCTGGTTGCGACCTTAACGGTGGAACTTGATGCCAAAAATGCCGAGGTTGAGGACCTCAAGTGGGTTCTTGCACATTCTGGCGCGTCTCGTGAGGCAAACGAGATATGGATGTACGCGGAGGCGGGCTAGTTGTGCTTGATGAATTTCTGGCGGCTGGGCGAGCAATTGAGGTGGAAGTTGAGAGCCAACGCCAGTTGGTTAGAGATTCCCGTGAAGCGGCCGGCTATAGTCCTGGATCGTCGGCCCGGGAGGGGGGTAACTCTGCAGATGTCAACCGTTTGGAGTCCAGCTCTTGGATATCCAAGGCATATCCTCCTGGGAATGAATATGGGCCACATGAAGGCCAGGCGGGGAAGGATAATCAGAGGGGCGGAGGCCTTTAGTATCTTTGTAAATATGTTTGTAAAACTAATTTTTGTATCGTGGGTGTTGGCCCTTTTGAGGATAAACTGGTTAATTTTTTCTGTTTCTTGGAACATGTTTTTTCTTTTTGCCGTAGTTGAAGATAAGTGGGCCATTCGGTGGCCTTGGTCGTGTGAAAATGATGGTTGTAGCCAAGTAAAGTTCGACGGCCATAGCCTTGTAAAATTGAACGGCCTTAGCCATGTTAAAACAATGGCCTTAGCCATGTAATATCCGACAGCCTTAGCCGTGTTAAAACAATGACCCTAGCTATGTAAAATTCGACGGCCTTAGCCTTGTTAAAACAATGGCCTTAGCCATGTAAAATTTGATGGCTTAGCCGTGTTGAAACAATTGCCTTAGCCATGTAAAATTCAATGGCCTTAGCCGTGTTAAAACAATGGCCATAGCCATGTAAAATTCAACGGCCTTAGCCGTGTTAAAACAATGGCCTTAGCCATGTAAAATTGATGGCCTTAGCCCCTTCATACATTTGGAGTTGGCCGTATCCCTTTCGTCCACTTGGAGATGGCCGTAGCCTTTTTGTTCGTTTGGAGATGGCCGTAGCCTTTTCATTCACTTGGAGATGGCCGTAGCCTTTTCATTCATTTGAAGATGGTCTAGCCTTTTCATTCATTTGGAGATAGTTGTATCCTTTTCATTCATTTGGAGATGGCCATAGCATTTTCATTCATTTGGACCGTAGCCTTTCTGTACATCTGGAGATGGCTGTAGCCTTTCTATAAATCTGGAGATGGCCGTAGCCTTTCTATACATATGGAGATGGCCGTAGCCTTTCTATACATCTGGAGATGGCCGTAGCCTTTATAGATATCATTATTGATCATGCAGTATCGGGCGGCCTGTACACGAAGCTTTTTCGCCTCCTTTTTATTGGGGGGAAATGTCCCGTCCTGCAGATAAAATATGAACTGGTTGCGCCAGTCCCAAGTCAGGTTTAAGGAAAGTACCTCAGCATGGTCGATGGGCGAGTGGAGGAGCGTGACCACACTTTCTTTGTTGAAATCTTTGGTGGCTGCAGCCAACTTTGCCAGGCCGTCCGCTTCGACATTCCGTGATCGGGGAATTTGTTCGAAGCGGCATTCATCAAACGTAGAAATCAGTTTGCGAATTTCTGTCTGGTACTTTTGTAGCCTATGATATTTGACTTGATAAGTTCCAGTGACCTTGTTTACCACAAGTTGGGAGTCGCAGTGGAGGAGGATTCGTCGAGCCCCATATTTTGTAGTCAGTTTCATGCCTGCAATAACTTCCTCATACTCGACCTCATTATTAGTCATTTCCGGGAGTTGAATGGACTGGAGAATTGTTTCGCCCGTGAGGACTTCAAGAAATAGTTCCATTCTCGATCCCGATGCATTGGTGGTGTCATCCGTGTAAAGGACCCATAGGTCATTATTGGAGGATACGCGTTGCGCCTTGAGTTCTGCCTTTGGCAGGGCTTCCACGCTGAAGTCGGCAAGGACTTGCGACTTGATGACAGTCCTTGAAAGGTATGTGATATCATGATCGCTGAGCTTAACGGACCATCTAGCGAGTCGTCCTGAGAGTTCAAGTTTGTGTAAGACACTCTGTAATGGGAAGGTCGTTACTACACTTATCGGATGGCACTGGAAATAGGGTCGTAGTTTCCGTGAAGCTACTATGAGTGCTAATGCCAGCCTCTCAAGGTGTTGGTACCGGGTTTCGGCGTCCACTAATTTTTTGCTAATGTAATAAATAGGAGATCGCGTACCTTTATTTTCGCGCACTAGGACGGTGCTGACTGCAACCTCCGATACAACCAAGTACACCAACAACGGTTCGCCTAGGTTGGCTTCGACCAGTAGGGGTGGTGATGACAGATATGCCTTCAAACTTCTCAGGGCGTCGACGCATTCTTCGTTCCTTTTAGTCCTTGGTCTTTTTTCAATACACTAAAGAATTTATGGAACCTGCCGGAGGAGCGTGAGATGAACCTGGAGAGGGCGGCTATCCGACCCGTCAGCTTCTGCACTTGTTTTTTACTGCTCAGCATTTTCAGGATGGCTTCTATGGCCTTGATCTAGTCTGGGTTGACTTCGATGCCCCTTTGTGATACCAGAAACCCCAGGAACTTTCTCGAGGCTATGCCGAAGGCGCACTTTTCGGGATTCAGCTTTATACCGTATCTCCTTAGTATTTCGAAGGCTTCTTTCAGGTGGTCGAGGTGGTCCTCTTTTTTTGACGACTTTACTAGCATGTCGTCGATATAGACCTCCATCGTCTTGCCGAGTTGCTCTTTGAACATTGTAGTCACTCTCCTCTGGTATGTAGGCCCCACATTCTTGAGCCTGAAGGGCATTACCCTGTAGCAGTATGTTCCTTGGTGAGTGATGAAGGTCTTTTTCTCCTGATCCTCCTCGGCCATCATGATCTGATTGTAGCCGGAGTACGCCTCAAGGAAGCTCAGCAACTCATGTCCTGCCGTAGCGTCTATCAACTGGTCGATGTTGAGTAGTGGGAATGAGTCTTTTGGACATGCTTTGTTTAGGTCAGTGAAATCTACGCACATCCGCCACTTCCTATTTTTCTTTTTGACCATTACGACGTTGGCGACCCACTCTGAATACTTGGATTCCCTAATGAAGCCATTAGTCAGTAGCTTGTCTACTTCTTCACTCATCACTTCGTTGATAGCGGCATTGAATTTTCTCCTCGCTTGCTGCACCAGAGGGTGTAGCGGATCGACATTCAGTTTGTGGGAGGCAATTTCTTGTGGAATTCCTTGCATATCTGCATGGGAAAAAACAAACAGGTCTGCATGGTTTGATAGAAATTCACGATAGTTACTTGGATTTAAAAGACCGTGGCATATGTAACCTTTCTTTGTGGAATCGCTCTTTTTCAGTTGGACGGGTTCGAGGTCTTCGACCGTGGTCTTGCTTGCTTCAATGTTGTCGGGATCTTTGATGGCATCTCCTGTTGGGTGGATCTCAGTCCCCGACAGGGCTGATTGCTATGCCTCCGCGCTTGCTTCTTTGAGCTGCTTGGTTTTAGTGTAATCTTGAGCTATTTTAAAACACTCTTGGGCGGTGCGTAGCTCGCCCCGTATACAGTGCACTCCCCATGGGGTTGGGAATTTGATCACTTGATAGAAACTAGAGAGGACTGCCCTCATGGCATGTATCCATGGACGTCCGATGATGGCGTTGTATTCCGTTTCTTGGTTCATTACGTGGAAAGTGGTTTCCGTCGTAACTCGTCCCGCCATGACGGGCGGCGTTTGCTCGCCAGAGGTTCTTTCCACTGCATTGTTAAAACCAGTTAGTGTTATGCAGCGTGGAATTATCTTATTCTCGAGTCCTATTAGTGCAAGGACTCTTGGATGAATGATACATGCGATCGTCGACCATGATCCTTTTTACATCAGTAGCTACTATGCGTAAAGTAATAACTAAGGTATCATAATGGGGGAAAAACAAACCGTCGGAATCAGACTTATCGAAGGTGATACTATCTTCGAAGTCGTCATACCATTCGTGAGCGATGGTTCGCTTTAATTTGTGAGTGGTGGTGAATTTGACGTGGTTGATTGCTGAGTCATTGCCGTCCCCAATGATCATGTTGATGGTGCGTATTGGTGAGGGCAGCCTTGGTGGGCCGGGAGGTTTTACGGCCCACATGCAAAGTTGAGTTTTCCTTTATCGCTAAGCAGTTCTTTCAAGAACCTTTGGTTTAGCATCTGGACCACCTCCTGTCGGAGACCTATGCAGTCTTCAGCTCTGCGCCCCCGTTCCTGGTGGAACTCACATAGGGCATTTGATTTTCTGGTGGCGAGGTCGGACTTCATCTTCGCTAGCCACTGCACTTTGTTTCCGAGATTCTCCAGTGCGTACACTACTTCTGAAGGAGATACACAAAAGTTATGTACAAATAATGAAGGAGGCATGAGACTTGTTCCCATCGTCCCTCATTGCATCGGTCTCTTCAGATTTCTGGGTTTACCATTATTATCCACCTGGTCGGGCCATTAAGGTCGTCCTCATCTCCACATACCTCGGTGCAGTAGGCGTTGTGAAATTCTTCCCAGGTGGTGGGGGAATATTTCATAAGACGGCTAAGCAGTTTTCTGGTCGCCCGTGTGCCGTCCCTGCTGAGTCCGTTCTTAAAAGCTGCGACTGTCATGCTTTCAGGCACGTTTGGTAGGCTCATCCCGACCCTGTTGAACCTGGCTAAGAACTCTCTGAGCCCTTCTCTTGAGACTTGTCGGACAACAAAGTTGTCGTTGACCCGTGCTTCTGCGTTTTTGGCTCATGCGTCGGCGGTGACAAATTTATCTGCCATTTCCTCGAACGTGGAGATGCTTTTGGCCGGCAACTGGGAGTACCACGTTAGGGCACCTCCTGTTAGTGTTTCACTGAACTTCTTCAGAAGTACGGATGGTACCTGTTCTTTTGATAAGTCATTATCTTTGACCGCCGTAACGTAGTGAGTCAGGTTGTCCTCGGGATCTGAGGTCCCATCATATACCTTCAACTAGGGGGCACTTTGAAGGTCTTTGGGATGGGGTAAGGTGCAGCTCCTTCTGTGTAGGGTTGTTCAACGAACCTCCCCACGTCTCGCTTTGGCCGCAACTTAGGTGCATCCGGGATCTTGTCCACTCTTTCTTGGTGCTCCTTCATCTGGTCCCGAAGCGACCTATTTTCGTTTTCCATTTCTTCCATATTTTTGAGGATGGCTGTGAACGTCCCCTCGTGAGCCAGAGCATCAGTGGGCACGTTGTTTGTTTGTGTGACCTCGAGTTCATCTTCGGTTATGGCATGGTCCGTCACTGGTGTTGGTGTGCATCTAGCGTTTTGGGGCGGCTTTCCAGCTAAACTACTCAGAGCATGTTTAAACCATTCTTCCAATAACCTCTTTACCTCTGGGGTTGCTTCTTTGGTTGTAGATGTAGAGGCCTCTTTTTCTCGTGCGACCACCAGATCTTCAGAAGGGAAGGTAGGTTTTCCATGCATATCAGGGTACTAGGGATTGCGTGTGGAGCATCCCCTTCAGTAGTCGTGTTGAGAGGGCCCATAAGATCGGCTCTAGTATCCATGATAACTTTCATTCTTTCGTTGTTTTCAGCCATTCTAGGTTGTAAAAGGTGATTTTTGAAGGATCTCTAGAAGCAAACTACGACTTTGATTCACGAAATCCCCATAGATGACGCCAAATTGTTTAGCTAAAAAGTTAAGTATTTATTAAGCGCAATAACAATCGAAAATAATAAGGGTTAATCGGCATCAAGGGTAATATGAACTAGAGAAACTCGTTTTATCAAGATTTGTGATAATGTGAAGGTAGCTTAAGATGTAAGAACAATAAAGCAAATAATAATCTTTTCACAAGAGAGAGAGAGAGAGAGATAGAGATAGAGAGAGAGAGTTGTATATCCTTAATAGCAAGACACACATGAGTCCTTTACAAAGGGAAGGTCCTCTTTATATATTAAGGGACCTTCCTCGAAATAATCAAAGAAAAGTACAAGGGTTGGTGGTCTCAGTGTACGGGAGAGTCAGAACTTTAAGCGACATCATCTCGAGTCATGTCGCTTGGTCCGTTCGCTTACTGGGTCCGACCTTATTTGAGTCAGCCTCAATTAGGTTGTTCTCTACGTCAAAGGCGTGCGTAGATAACATGAGAATATAGGGAACCAAATTTTCCCAATACAGTGCGTTTGTTGCGGATATAGCCAAGAGATGTTTCCAACTAATGGACATGCGTGCTCGTCCTTTTTATAAATTTGGCCATGCGTGCTCGTCCTTATAATATACTGGATATAGCGAACCAAATTTTCCCAATATATATACTATTAATTTACATTATATTATATAGTATATATAATATATACAATAATACATTGTATAAAATCTTGGGGGAAGTAAATACATTTTGCTGATGAAAGATGAAGAAGAAGCAAACTTGAGGAAACAAATTTAATATATATATGTTTAAATGTATACTATAAAAAGTATATATTATTAAAATATACAGTAACACAATATACAGAATATATAATGTAAATTAATACATTGTCAATTAAACTTGGGCAAAGCAAACACGTTCTGCTGCAAAATTTCCAAGCTTTAGTGATTTTTGGATTGTTTACGGGTGTCCTAAGGGAGAACAAATGCAAAACCTTCTATAATTTAAAACTGAAAGGGTATTTCTTTTGCGAGTGAATATCCTTTGGTTGTATTAATAATTAATACACGGATGGTTGAGACATTATAAGAGTTTAAAAAATTAAATAATGTGTAACTGATCACTTATCAAATTATTTGTACCATTATCCCACGTTCAGGGGATAAATTTTAGGAATTTATGAACTTAGTAATCCAATTAAAAAGTTAAAAAGTTGTAATAAATTTTATTTGTGAAATTTTCTAAAAATTATTGGAACTTTTATAAATAAGTGTTAAAGAAATGGTATTCTGTGTAAATTCCTCGTTTTTAGATGAGATTTTTTCATTTCCTATACACTATTGGAAATTATATTATCCTAAATGTTCATGTTTAGTAAATTACCTAATCTACACAAGTTTTGTTTATAAAATATATACATTCCACCTTAAAAGGCCCTCAAACCATTATTAATGCCTTCAATTAAGGAATTTAGTTACATCATTTTTTCTTTTTTTCTCTTCTGTTCTCTTTCCATATTTTTCAACAATTGTAAACTTAGTTTCAACAAACTATCTTATATTGGGCAAATTTAGTTCCCTACGCCCACATATTATCCACATACGGCCTCACTAAAGAAAGCGGCATTATCGTGGTCGACTTAAGCAAAGCCGGTCTCAGTCAATAAACAGACCGAGTGATGTGACTCGCTATAACGTCACATCAAGCTCTAACATTCGCATATCGAGGCCACCAACTCTTGTACTTTCTTTGTATTATTTCGAAGAAGGTCTCTTAGTATATAAAGGGGACCTTCTCCCTTTGTAAAGACTCATGTGTATTTCCTTACTGAAAATATACAACTCTCTCTCTCTCTCTCTCTCTTTCTCTCTCTCTCTCTCTCTCTCTCTCTCTCTCTCTCGTGCAAACAACCTATTATACATCTTACTGCTCTTACACCTCGATTTTTATATTATAATCACCGATTTCTATCATCTAACATTCTCTAGATCATATTTTCCTTGATTCCGATTAACCTATATCATTTTTTGATTGTTTTAAAGCTAGTTAAGTGTTCGAATTAACTTTTTAGCCAAACAATTTGGCGCCGTCTGTGGGGATTTCGTGAATCAAAGCTGTAGTTAGTTTCTAGAGATCTTTCGAAAAGCCACCCCCTACAACCTAGAATGGTTGAGAACAATGCTAGAATGAAGGCAATCTTGGAGGTTAGAACAGACCGCACATGCACTCTCGGCGTGGCTGGCGAAGGAGATGCCCTACACGCAAACCCCAGTACTTTGATCGGCGTGGAAGCCTTACCCTCCTCATCAGAAGACCTGGTGGTGCCACGAGAAAGAGAAGCTTCAACATCTACCACTAAGGAAGCAACCCCAGAAATAAAGAAATTACTAGAAGAGTGGCTGACAAGCACTCTGAGAAGTCTAGCCAAGAAACCACCTCAAGATGATAGATGCACCCCAACAGCAGATCATGTTGCAACCGAGGATGAGATCGAGGTCACAAGAACAAAAAACGTACCCATCGATGTCCAAGATAACGACGGAACACTCGCAGCCATCCTCCAAAAAGATGGAACAGATGGATAACGAGAACAGATCGCTCCGTGACCAGATAAAGGAACACCAAGAAAGGGTGGATAAGATCCCAGGCGTGACGAAGTTGCTTCCAAAGCGAGACATGGGGAGGTTCATCGAACAACCCTGCACCGAATGAGCCGCGCCATACCCCATCCCAAAAACCTTCAAAATTCCCCCTACTTGAAAGTATATGACGGGACCACCGATCACGAGGACCACCTGATAAACTATGTTACAGCCGTCAAAGGCAATGACTTATCGAAAGAACATGTACCATCCGTACTTCTGAAGAAGTTCGGTGAGACGCTGACAGGAGGGGCCCTAATGTGGTACTCACATCAACCGGCAAAGAGCATCTCAACCTTTGAGGAAATCGCTGATAAATTTGCTACCACCCATGCAGGGGCGAGGACGGCGGAAGCACGGGTCAACGATATTTTTGCTGTGCGTCAAACCCCAGGAGAAGGACTCATAGAATTCCTAGCCAGATTCAACAGAGTCAGAATGAGCCTACCGAATGTATCCGAAGGCATGGCAGTTGCGGCCTTTTAGAACAGGCTCAGCAGAGATGGCTCAAAGGCGACCAGGCAGCTACTCAGTTGTCTCCTGAAATATCCCCCCACCACCTGGGAAGAAATACACAATGCCTATTGTGCCGAGGTACGTGGGGATGATGACGATCTTAATGGCCCGACCCAAAGGTTGACGACGGTACACCCAGAAATCCGAAAGGACCGGCGCAACGAGGGAAGGAGGGAAAAAATCCCACGCATCAACAGGGAAAGACATCAACCATACATCGTGTCCTCTCACCCGCCACCATTGAGGCATGCAGACGCCTTCCAACGACATATTGCTCCACTAAGAAACGACAGAGGTAGTGTACGCACTAGAGAAACTGGGAAACAAAGTACAATGGCCAGCAAAGATGATGTCCGAAGTCAAACGCCTTGTGCGAGTTCCACCAAGAACGAGGGCACAGAACGGAGGACTGCATAGGTCTCCGACAGGAGGTAGTCTGAATGCTAAACCAATGGTTCTTGAAAGAGTTGCTCAGCGACAAAGGAAAGCTCAACTTCGCACAAGGGCGGGAACCGCGCCATGGCCCACCAAGGCTGCCCTCACCAACACGCACCATCTGCATGATCATTGGAGACGACAATGACTCAGTGATCAATCACGTCAAGTTCACCACCACCCTCAAGCTGAAGCGAACTATCGCCCACGAACGGTATGATGACTTCAAAGATTGTATCACCTTCGATAAGTCTGATGCCAGCGGTTTGTGTTTTCCTTATTATGATACCTTAGTTATTACTTTACGCATACTAGATACTGATGTTAAAAGGATCATGGTCGACGATGGAAGCGGCGCATGCATCATTCATCTAAGAGTCCTTGCACTCATGGGACTCGAGGATAAAATAATCCCGCGCTGCATAACACTAACATGTTTTAATAATGCAGTGGAAAGAAACTCAGGTGAGGTGACGCTGCCCATACTTGTAGGTGGAGTCACGATGGAAACCACCTTCCACGTGATGAACCAAGAAACATCATACTATGCCATTATCAGACGTCCGTGGATACACGCCATGAGAGCCGTCCCCTCCAGCTTCTACCAAGTAATCAAATTCCCAACCGCATGGGGAGTGCACTGCATACAGGGAGAGGCCCACACTGCCCAAGAATGCTATATGATAGCCTAGGATTACACACATACCAAACAACTCCATGGAGCAAGTGCAGAAGCATAGCAATCAGCCTTGTCGAGGACTAAGTTTTATCCGACAAAGGACACCATCGAAGAGCCTAAGGAGGTCGAGGCTTGCAAGGCTAAAGTCAAAGACCTCGACCCCGTTCAGATAAATAGGGGCGACCCCGCAAAGAAAGCATACATAGGACACGACCTATCAAATCTAGGCCAGTACCGTGAATTTTTATCTAAACATGCGGATCTGTTCGCTTTTTCTCATGCAGATATGCGAGGAATTCCACGAGAAATTGCCTCTCAGAAACTCAACGTCGACCCATTGCACCCGCCCGTGCGGCAAATAAGAAGGAAATTCAACGTTGCCATGAACGAAGCAATGAGCAAAGAAGTGGACAAATTGCGAGCCATTGGCTCCATCAGGGAATCCAAGTACCCGGATTGGGTCGCCAACGTCGCAATGGTAAAAAAGAAGAACGGGAAGTGGCGGAAGTGCGTAGATTTCACTGATCTAAACAAAGCGTGCCCGATAGATCTTTCCCGCTACCCCACATCAACCAGCTGATAGACACAACATCAGGCCATGAGCTGCTAAGCTTCCTTGATGCGTATTCTTGCTAAAATAAAATCATTATGGCCGAAGAAGATCAGGAGAAGACAACTTTTATCACCAATCAGGGGATGTATTGCTGTAAAGTAATGCCCTTCGGGCTCAAGGACGTAAGGGCCACTTTCCAGAGGCTAGTGACAACGATGTTCAAAGAACAACTCGGAAAAACAATGGAGGTTTACATCGAGGACATGTTGGTTAAATAATCGAAATAGGAGTACTTCCTCACCCATATGAAGGAAGCTTTCAAAATACTAAGGAAGTACAAGATGAAACTGAACCCCGAGAAGTGCGCTTTTGGAGTAGCGTCGGGAAAGTTCCTAGGATTTCTAGTATCACAAAGGGGCATCGAAGTCAACACTGACCAGATCAAAGCCATAGAGGCCATCCCAGAAACGCTAAGCAGCAAGAAGCAGGTGCAGAAATTAACGGGCCGAATAGCCGCCCTTTCCCAGTTCATCTCACGCTCCTCCGACAAATGCCACAAGTTTTTCTGTGTAGTGGAAAAGACCAGGGACTGCAATGGAACGGGAAATGCGTAGAAGCCCTGAGGAGCTTAAAAGCATACTTATCATCACCGCCCTTACTGGTAAAAACCAACCTCGAAGAACTATTGCTAGTATATTTGGTCGTATCAGAGGTCACAGTTAGCGCCGTCCTAGTGCGCGAAAACAAAGGTACACAATGTCCTATTTATTATATCAGCAAAACTTTAGTGGACGCCGAAACCCGGTATCCCCACCTTGAGAGATTAGCCTTGGCACTTATAGTAGCTTCACGAAAGCTACGACCGTATTTCCAGTGCCATCCCGTACGGGTGGTGACGACCTTTCCTCTAAGGGGCGTCCTGCACAAACTCAAACTCTCAGGGCGACTCGCCAGATGGGCTGTCGGGCTCAGCGAGCATGATATTACATACCTCCCAAGAACAGCCATCAAGTCACAAGTCTTAGCTGACTTCATCGCCGACTTCAGTGCGGAAGTCCTGCCAAAGGCGGAACTTGAGGTACAACGCGCTTTCTCCGAAAATGACCTATGGGTCCTTTATATGGATGGCACCGCCAATGCTTCGGGATCGGGACTGGGACTCATTCTCGAAGTCCCCACGGGCTAAACGATTTGCCTGTCCATACGATGCCCATAAATAACTAACAACGAGGCCGAGTAAGAGGCCGTAATTGCGGGCATGATGCTGGCCACCAAGTATGGAGCTCGCCGAATTCTCATCCACTATGACTCCCAGCTTGTGGTATACCAGACCACTGGGACTTATCAAATCAAGGAATAGAGGCTACAAAGTACCAGTCAGATATCCATAGGCTGATGACTACATTCGACGAATGCCGCTTCGAACAAATCCCAGAGCATGGAATATTGAAGCGGACGGCCTGGAGAAGGACTGCCGCCACAAAAAGCATCAACAAAGGGAGTGTGGTCACACTCCTTCACTCAGCAATCCATCACACCGAGATACTTTCCATAAACCTGACTTGGGACTGGTGCAACCAGTTCGTATCTTGCTTGTAGGACGGGATACTCCCCTTGATAAGAAAGAAGCAAAAAAGCTCCGCGTACAAGCTACCCGATACTTCATGATCAAGGACGACCTTTATATAAGGACGTTCGGTGGCACCCTATCCAAGTTCTTAGGACCGCAACAAGAAAGACCTGTACTCGAAGAAGTACACGAAGGCCATTGCGGCGCCCACACTGGCAACCACGCCCTCGTTAGTTGCATCATACACGCCGGATACTATTGGCCCACCATGAAGAAAGAGGCAACGATGTACGTTCGCCGATACAAGCAGTGCCAATAGTTCTCCCTAGTGATACACCAACCAGGAGAACCCCTTCATTCCGTCACATCCCCCTGGCTATTCATCAAGTGGGGGATGGACATAGTCGGCCCGCTACCCCCAGGACAAGGAAAGTTTCAATTTTTACTTATTTTAACTGACTATTTCTCTAAGTGGGTGGAAGCAGGTGCGTACACACAAATACGCCAGCAAGAAGTCATCACCTTTATTTGGAAGAACATCATATTCCGTTTTGGGATCCCCAAAGAAATCAGCTGCGATAATGGGCACTAGTTCATTGGTAAGAAAATGACCGAGTTCTTCAAAAAATGGCACATCAAAAGGATATATCGACGCCTTACCACCCTGCCGCCAATGGTCAAGCGGAGTACTCCAACAAAACAATCATGAACACACTCAAAAAGAAGCTTGAAGATGCCAAGGGACTATGGCCCGAACTACTACCCGAAGTCTTGTGGGCGCACATAACCACGACCAAATCCAGCACCGGAGAAACCCCATACTCACCGGTTTATGGAACCGATGCGGTCATACCTGTCAAAGTGGGCGAACCAAGCTTAAGGTACTCACACACCAGCGGAACGAAAAACAACATCGGTAGGCTTCAAGATCTTGATGAAGCCGAAGAATGAAGAGAAATGGCCCACGTCAGAATGGTAGCCCAAAAACAACAAGTCGAAAGATACTACAACTAAAGGGCAAAAATAAGGCCGCTCAGAGTAGGGGATTACGTCCTCAAAGCCAATAGTCTAGCCTCAAAAGACCCAAATGAAGGAAAATTGGGCACAAACTAGGAAGGACCCTACAAAATCACGGCAGCGGCCGGGAAAGAAGCATTCCAGCTGGAGACAATGGAAGGAAAGACACTCCAAAACAGCTGGAACGTCGCTTGTTGAAACACGTCCTCAAGTCGATATAACTAAACGTGTGTTCATCCTTGTAGGTTTTGATAAATGACAAACCAACGCGCATGGAATATCGACATATGCCAAAGATCAAGCACATGAGAAATAACGAGCAAGATCAAGAAAATCAACAAAGTTATAGTTGAGTCGTTTTACATTTATGCTCTTGATCCGACAATTGATTTAAGACTTGGCTTCTCTCGTAAAATCATTTTTAAACAAATCATGCATCATTGTGTTAAAACAAAATGATTTGCATTTTAGTCAAAATGGTTTTTAAACATGTCTTTTAAATCTGGACCTATATAATCGATTATATGAACCATACAATCGATTATATTAAGACCGCCAAAACTGGATTTTAAAAAACAACGAAACAATCGATTATATTCTTTTAGCAATCGATTATATTGAGACAGTGTGTCCCAGATTTTAAAAGACAGCTAAACAATCGATTATCCACTTCCAAGTAATCGATTATTTTAAAACAGTATGCACCAGATTTTTCTAAGTACAAAAATAATCGATTATGTCCTTACAGGTAATCGATTATGTTGAGGCAGTGTGCATCAGATTTTTCAAAGTAAGAAAATAATCAATTATATGTTTTCAAGTAATCGATTATGTTAAGACCGTTGCCAACGATTTTTGAATCACCGAAAAACAATCGATTATATAGATTCTTATAATCGATTATATGAGCGTAAAATCGGTGATTGATTTTTTAACGTTACCAACTAATTGATTATTAAGTCAAACATAATCGATTATTTAGCGTGAAACCTCCATATCATTTTTGACTGATCTTAAATAATCGATTATATAGAATCGCATAATCGATTATATGAGCACAATTTCAGCAATCACTAATTGGCAATTAAGCAACGGTCATAGTGATTTTGAACTCTATAAATACACCTCAAAATCACTTGTTTCTGCACAACAACTGATCATTATCATTGCTTAAAGCTTACACACTCTTGCTTATCATTTTATATTCATTTCATTACATTTGAGAGCCAAAATCCTTGTATAAGTTGTTGTGATCTTAAGCCTATTATTTTTACTCATACCCACTCTATTAAGAGAGTTTTGTTTTGAGTGCTTAGTGTTTGTAAACACTTGAAGGGAAGTTGAAATCCCTTGTTGTAAGAAGGAAAGGTCAATTCCTTGTTGTGAAGTCTTGAGGCGTGGTATCCTCGAGCGGATTGAAGTCTTGTACAGGATATATCTACGAGCACTTGTAACGGTTTGTTAGGCACCCGTAAGCTTAACAAAGTTAGTGGAAAACTCGAGAGAGTCTCTCGGGGACTGGACTAACCACACGTTGTGGTAAACCAGGATAAAATTGGTTTGTTCTCTCCTTGCTATTTTTATTTCCACATTCACTTTATTCTTGCAAGAATAAATTCCGCAAATTTACATAGAATTTCATTTAAACGCTATTCACCCCCCCTCTAGCATTAAGCGTATATTCTAACATCGCTCACCTCAAACGTTTCCACTTCTAATAAGGTGACACCTGAGTCGTACTTTTTTTCCCTTACCCGAGTTTTTTCCCAATTGGGTTTTCTCGGGAAGGTTTTTAACGAGGCGGCAAAGGTGTCACCTGGAGATGTTTGTAGCGCAAGTGCATCATGTCCACCTCTCCATGTACACTCCAAGCCCGACATGATACATGGACTGGATTAGTGTCATATCCAGACATATAGAAAGGCTACGGCCATCTCAAAGTGTATGGAAAGGCTAGGACCATCTCCAAGTGTATAGAAAGGCTACAGCCATCTCCAAGTGTATAAAAAGTCTACGGACACCTTCAAGTGAATAGAAAGGCTACGGCCATCTCCAAGTGTATAGAAAGGCTAAAGCCACCTCCAAGTGTATAGAAGGACTACGACCATCTCCAAATGAATGAAAAGGCTACGACCATCTCCAAATGAATGAAAAGGCTACGACCATCTCCAAATGAATGAAAAGGCTACAGCCATCTCCAAATGAATGAAAAGGCTACGGCCATCTCCAAATGAATGAAAAGACTACGGCCATCCACAAATGAATGAAACGGCAACGATCATCTCCAAATGAATGAAAAGGCTACAACCATCTCCAAATGAATGAAAAGGCTATGGCCATCGTTTTATATGGCTAAGGCTATCAGGCTACGACCTTTATTTTACATGGCTATGACCATCATTTTATATGGCCGAGACCATCATGCTATGGACCTTATTTTATATGGCTATGGCCATCGTTTTATATGGATAAGGCCATCAGGCTACGTTCTTTATTTTACATGGCTATGGCCATCGTTTTATATGGCAGGGGCCATCAGGCTACAACCTTTATTTTACATGGCTATGTCTATCATTTTATATGGCTAATGCCATCAGGCTACGACCTTTATTTTACATGGCTATGGCCATCGTTTTATATGGCTAAGGCCATCAGGCTACAATATTTATTTACATGGCTATGGCCATCACTTTATATTGCTATGGACATCGTTTTATATGGCTAAGGCCATAAGGCTACGACCTTTATTTTACATGGCTATGGCCATTGTTTTATATGGATAAGGCCATCAGGCTACGGTCTTTATTTTACATGTCTATGGCCATCGTTTTATATGTCTAAGGACATTAGGGTACGACCTTTATATTACATGGCTATGGCCATCATTTTATATGGCTAAGGCAATCAGGCAACGACCTTTATTTTACACGGCTATGGCCATCGTTTTATATGGCTAAGGCCATCAGGCTACGGCCTATATTTTACATGGCTATGGCCATCTTTTTATATGGCTAAGGCTATCAGGCTACGACCTATATTTTACATGGCTATGGCCATCATTTTATATGGCTAAGCCATCAAGCTACGACCTTTATTTTACATGGCTATGACCATCGTTTTATATGGCGAAGGCCATTAGGCTACGACTTTTATTTTACATGGCTATGGCAATCGTTTCATATGGCTAAGGCCATCAGGCTACGACCTTTATTTTAAATGGCTATGACCATCGTTTTATATAGCTAAGGCCATCAAGCCACAACCTTTATTTCACATGGCTATGGCCATCGTTTTATATGGCTAAGGCCATCAGGCCACGACTATTATTTTACATGGCTGTGGCCATCATTTTCATCGAGCTACGGCCTTTATCTGTACATGGATAGAGCCATCGTATTCACATGGCCACGATTGCATATTTTATATGGCTAAAGCCATCGGGTTAGCTTTAACAACTATGGTTCACAAATTTCAAGCAGCTACGGTAAAGAAAAGTACGACGACATGCCAAAAAGTAGAAAAGATTACTTACAACAAAAATTATATGTTCTTACCAAGGGGAACAAACACCCCTGATACAAAAATCAGAATGAACAAGTATATTTACAAAGACCCTAAGAAACCACTACTTATCTAGCCCGGCCTAGCCCTCAGGTGGCCCATCCTCATTTCTGGGAGGGTACGCCATGGAAATCCAAGAGCTGGATTCCAAGCGATTGATGTCTATCGAGTTGCCCCCTCCCGAGCTGGTAATTCAGGACCATAGCTTACCGCCTCACGAGCGACTCTAACTAGTTGGCGCTGGTTCTCAACCTCCGCTTCAAACGCTCGACCAGCTGCCAGGAATTCTTCAAGCATGACCAACCTGGCCTTCGCATACAGCCACATCTCGTGCGCCTCACGAGACGTATCGACTTGTGCGAGAGCTAGCTTAAGCTCCTCGATCTCGGCCTTCGTGGCTTTGAGTTCCTCTGTTAGAGCCGCCGGGTGCACAATTCCACCGCTTCCTCTACCACAACACGATCGAGCTGCAGCTCCTCATCCTTGGCCTGGATAAGGACCTCGATCTCCGCGGCCCGAGCAATAGCGGCCAGGAGCTGTTCATCATCCTTTTCCAGCTAGGCCACTATTTTCTTCAATTGTGCCTCGGACTCCACTAGGCCCTCACGAACCACTCTAAAGTTGGGTTCCTGCTTGTACATATCGGCCAGGGTCCGATGCGCCTCGCGCGCCTTATTGTACTTCTGCACCAGCCTGTTGTATTTGGCCATCTTCTCTTTTCGGCGCCGATCCCTCTCCACCTCCAAGACAAGAGTCTGGAAAAGAAACCAAGTAAGTACGGGAAAATCATAACTCTACATGAAGAAAGGTCATCAAGCAAGGCAGAGGCATACCTGTAGGGCCACACCTGCCACCCTCTGGGCTAAGACTTTATCACTAAGCTCCGCCAGGGTCTCACGCTCGGCACCGGCGCACAAGAGCGTCATGCTGAAGGCGGCCTCCTCACAGTTATCCAACAAATTATAGTGACTTGGGATCACAATACGACGAGAAGATTGGTCGGCCATCATCTCCACCCGGTCCAAGGACCTGTTTCCTCTGTTTGCGCCCTCCGTGGCTGCCCCCGAGCCCGCCACGTCCATGTCTTCGCTTCTCCTCGCTGCAGCCTCCCTCCTATATCAGCTATTCCTGAGCGAATAGCCTCTGCCATAAAGGCCGGTCTTGATACCGGGCAAGATGGCCTAGCCTTTCCCGACTAGGTGGCCATGACCTTGCCAGTGAGAATCCGACACTGCCTACTCTCCAACGTCCCCTCCTCTTTACGGTCCCCTTCCACAGGATATAGAGCGGGCTTAGAGGGGGTTGACACGGTAGAAGGCGTCCTTGCGGGGGCAATCTCAGGAACAGAAACCGGCACCTCCATGGGCGTCGTCTCAGGTAAGACCCCTATCACGACCTCAGATGCTATCTCTTGGGCCGCTTCTAATGTACCCTCCTTTCTTAAAGAGGGCGAAGCACTACCCCTGTACGTGTCGACGAAGACCAGATCCTCCTCAGAATTTACGGTTGGCCTTGTCGTCCACCCGCGCCACGAAGCTTTTATTGCCCCGACTCCTCAACTGGAGCATCAAGCCTCTCATTAAAACCACATTGAACATTTGCAAAAGATAACCTCTTTTCCGGCCTTTGCCACGTAAATGGATACTATCCTGCACGCCTTCAAGGTATACGGGATAAGCTAGGCCGGGCATGCTCCAAACTAGCGACACAACTGTTCCGCTAAAGGATAAATCGGAAGGGTGTATCCAATTCGGAAGGCATACTCGTAGAAGGCACAATACCCGGTCCTAGGCACGTTAGCATAATCCAGCCCGCGGGAACCATGTCAACGTGATCGAGAATATCATACGTCTCCCTGAGAGAGGCCAAGTGGGACAACATCCTCTCACTGTGCTCCCAAAGGAGGAATTTACGCTTATTCAGAAAGTTGCTCCTTTTGCTCATATCGCGTGGGAGCAGGTTGGCCGTTGATAGAGGAACAAAAACTTCCTCGGCCTCCTCGCCATCCGAGGATGAAGAAGCCCTGGTGGAAGCAATGTCCCTGGTTCTGGTATCGTCATGCTGACGTTTATCCATAGTGAATGATATAAGAAAAAGGTGTTACAGGTCGCAAGTTCGATTCCTGAGAATGAGAATTTCGGAGAAGAAAAGAATAGCAAACACCAGAAAAATAGGGAAAAGAGTGAGAAAATACTCTCCGAAAAGGATCGAAAGATGAACCTACTCCAACTCTCTTCCTATTTATAAGAAAATGTACACAGAAATCGAAAGTGCGTGATTCAAAAATCGGCGCAGGAAACCCAAACGTCACATCATAACCTGAACCACCTCGGGAGCAGAAGTAATGATAATGCACGTGATTGATGACGTCACCTCAAAAGGAAATTCCAAAAAGGAGGTAGCATGTCAACGGCATGACCTTTTCCCACACGAACGCGTCTCTCACAGAGGTATCAACAAGAACGACCAAATTTCCATAGGCGACGAGCACGCATGTCCGTCCATTGGAAATGCCTTTCGAATATGTCCCCAATAAACGGAGGGACTATCTGTTTTGGGCAAATTTGGTTCACTACGCCCACATATTATCCACATACGGCCTCAGAAAAGAAAGCGGCCTTATCATGGTTGACTTAAGTAAGGCGTGTCCCAGTCAATAAACGGACCGAGTGTTGTGACTTGCTGTAACGTCACATCAAGCTTTGACATTTGTATATCGAGGCCACCAACTCTTGTACTTTCTTCGTATTACTTCGAGGAAGGTCCCTTAGTATATAAAGGGGACCTTCTCCCTTTGTAAAGACTCATGTGTATTTCCTTACTGAAAATATACAACCCCCCCTCTCTCTCTTGTGCAAACAACCTGTTATACATCTTACTGCTCTTACAACTCGATTTTTATATTATAATCACTGATTTCTATCATCTAACATTCTCTATATAATATTACGCTTGATTCCGATTAACCTGTATAATTTTTTGATTGTTTTAAAGCTAGTTAAGTGTTCGAATAACTTTGTAGCCAAACACGTCTCAAGCTTTCTGAACTCTCTGAGTACTACCTTTCCTTTTTGGTTAAAGTTTTAGGCCAGCCTCTCTTATCAGGTTTAAGAAGAATACATAAAATAGCATTTGAATTTGTACCCAAATCTTTGTTACATATTTGTGAATCACGGATAACTTTTTACACACCTAACTTTTTAAGAGTGTGTCAAATACACACTACTTTTTTCTTGATCATTTTTCTAAAACATGTGTGATTTCACGCTCCAATCAGATAGTAACATATGTCACTATTTTTTACTTTCAAAATAAATCACTTAAAATTACACCTATACCCCTTAACCATCATCTCCATTTCATATCTTTCTCTTCTCCGTGGGAGATTGATACCAGACACCACCAAAAATTCACATTTAATCACCTTCATATTGTAAAGAAAAATTAGGAACTCAAGTACATTAATCACGAGTTTGTAAGTCTAGATTCAAATCTGACACAAGAAATATAATACAAAACTCAAAACTCCATTAAAGTTGGTTATGGCCAAATCCATGATTGCTCGATTCGTGGTATAGATTCAAACTCAGATTTATAAAATTCTCTTGATATAGATTTCTTTGACTTTCTTTACCAATTTCTTCCAAAGCTATTTTATATTATTATTATTCTTAAAATGGTGGATGTGAAAGATGAGGAAAATGGGTGGGGAGCAAGACGAAAATGGGAAAAGGAAAGGAGAACAACAATGAACTGGTTGTTTATTTTCTATGGGAGATGGAAGGAAGTTTTCTATTGTGAGATTTTGGAGAAAAAGAAAAGGGAATAATTTCTCCATTGTTGCTAGAGTTGGTTGTTTGTTTCAGCTCTTGAGGAAGAAGATGATATTTTTAATTAAAAAAAAAAATAGATATGTGTCAGTTACACACGAGAGTTCACAGATTTCTTTTCCTATTCACTTGCTTAATTTGTGTGTAAAACACGCTCTTACCATGTAATCAAAATGGTGTATAACTGACACACTTTTAAAAGGTGAGGTGTGTAAAAAAATTTCCATGATCAACAAGTATATAACAAGGATTTGGGTACAAATTCAGATGCTATTTTATGTATTCTGCCGCTTAATTAATAAAGGAGTATCAATTACGAGTTCTGAGGAAAGAAGAAATCCAAAACACGTAGTAGTAGTAGCTGTTATATTTGTGAATTAAGCTGCAAGGCACTATATGTTCTTTCTATTCTGTTCTAAACGAACTTTTATAAAACTAAACAATTTCAATACAATTTTATAAAATATATCTTTTGTATATTTTATATTTGATTTATACACAGTAAAAATAAATTTTGTACAACTAATTATATATTATACAACATATCTACAACTTTCATACTTTATTTCTACCCAGTTATATAAAACTACAGTATAATACCACTTAAATATAATTTTTATAAAATATGTTTAACACCCCGCACATTTGGATTAGGTATGAATGAGTTAAAATGAATATTAAGTATATATTTTGGACATATGAAATCCTATCAGTATGATTATGGGTAAAAATAGTTATTTAAAAATCAAGATGGAAAGTGAGGTGCATAAGATTCGACAAAATCGACTAAGTTTGCAAAATGTTCGCGTTCCATCAGGTTTTAATGAAAATGTAAAAGGAATTTCGGAAAACGCATTATATGAAAATCGTAGGCCTTTGAAATAGCTTTCCAATGATATATTGTGGAACCTAAACGGAGCTCTGTGAGAAAGGTTAAGCCCGATTTACAGAAGGGTGTGTAAAGACCGCAGTACTGTCACGTTTTTACTGCGACCGCAGTGATGAGTCAGTGTACCAGCAATTTACCGTGGTCGGGACCGCGATCGCACCTCGTGGGACGCAGTGGATAACTTGGGAAGTCGTTTATAGCCTTATTTCACCCCCACAACCCCAAAACATAAAAACCTGCTCTAGAAAGTAAAGCTCTAAAAAAACCTAACTCCTCACGGGTCCCTCCACCGCCCAAGAAAAGTTCTAATGGTGATTCTAAGTTAATTTTTATATTACAACATCTTATTAACATGATTAAATCCTCCATATTATTATATATTCGATTGGGACACCATTGTTGAGAGAAGAAACCCTAGAGCTCGAATTCAAGAGGATTGAACGTCAAAAAGGTAATATCTTCCACCTCTAGTTGATTCTATCAGTGAATTAATGATTATAGACTCTATTTCATGAGATATGAGTTGATGGGTTTGATAGAAAAGCATGAATGGTGATAGGTTTAAGTTATTGATTGGTTATATTATTGGTTATGTGTGTTGATTACCTTATGGGTGATAAAGAATAATGTTGTTTATAACCATTTGACACTTTAATATTTATCTAAGAGCAAGAGAATGTGTTATTAGGTGTATAAATACCATTAATAGGGATTATGAAGCTTTATACTCACCAAGTGTTTGATAAAATGCTTAAGTAACCAAAACATGTGTATTTTTACTAATTTGGAATCTCTTTGAATTGTATTGACATAGATTAAAGTTGAAAGGGTTGGCGAATGTTGTATTATGATCAAGAGAAGGAAGTTAAGGTATGTGAGACTAACTCTCTATGGTTGGGAGTGTTAATGATTCTCCCTACACTACGTTTCTTTTATGATGTTACTAATTGCCTCAGAAATATAGTTAAGCCTAGTTTCTTGAATAGTTGTAGAGCTTCTATTCTCTATCTTCGTAAGTCGCTCATGACTTTCATTCTGAACGTTTTGAGCTCAGTGCGTATTCAATATAGACTTGGTTTTGATGCTCCCGAGTCATAGTATAGATTACTCAGTATGCCATATACAGTTGAAATTTCAATATTCATTATCAGTTCAAGAACACATGTCTCAGTCTAATCCCATTCAGTATTCCAATATTATGTAACCTAGTATGATCCAGTATTTCAGTATCATGTAATTCAATGGCATTCAGTATTGCACTATCATGTATTGCAGTATGATTCTCAATTTCTGATTTTAAATTCCAGAATGTTGAACACTTGTATTTTGGCACGAGGTCGTAGCTTATGCTTTATGCATGTTTGTGTCTGAGGCCGTAGTTTATGCTATATGCATTTTTGGGTCTAAGTCCATAGTTATGCATACGTATACTTGGGCCTGAGGCCGTAGCTTGTGCACATATATATTGGGCTCGAGGCCGTAGCTTATTAAGATAGACATGTTGTTCATTATTCAGAAAAGGAGAATTCATATCCTTACTTCCTTTGTTCAGTTCAGTTATCAGTTGTCATTTCAGTAATTAGTTATCATATCAGTTATCAGTTATCAGTTATTATTTCAGTTTCAGTTTCAATAGTTATTATTTCAGTTATCAATTATCAATTTTTAGTTCTCAGCTTAATTTCAGTATCAACATTAATAATCCTTTCTTTCAGTTGCTTTACATACCAGTGCAATTCAAACGTACTGACGTCCCTTTTTGCCCGGGGCTTGCATATCACGATGCAGGTAATGATTTACAGGTTGATGATTCAGAGCGCTAGGATTCTTGTACCAGTTATTGGGTGATCTCCATTTCTTTCAGGGAATTATCATTACCTTACACTCTCTCAATATTTACATATAGACATTGTTTTCAGTACTTCAATATAGGCTTCATAGACTAGAGTAACAGTTAGTCAGAGTCTAATGCAATATTGGCTACATATATGTTCCGGATTTGTTTAAGTATTTCTGCACTTTGATTGATATCATCTAGACTTTAAGTATATCTCCATGTGTTAGTTTATCTTCTGTAGTCAGTATGTTATGATATCACGTGTTGATTCAGCCAGCCAGTCGGTTCACTCGATCACATGTAGTCAGGCATCGAGTGCCATGTTACGTCCAGGCCAAGGTTCGGGGCGTGACAAAGCTTGGTACTAGAGCACTAGGTTCAATAGTCCTAGAGAGTCTATGAAGCCGTGTACAGAGGAGTTTCCTTTATATTTGTGTGCCGACCACTCATATAAACAGTTAACTACCAAGACATCCAGGATAATCTCACTTCTTTCTACTCTAGATCGTGCCATGAAGCTTATAGCAAAAGGTAACCTTCTCTTCCTATGGTATTCCAAACATATGGGATTCCCAAGCGAAGTGTAGGAGAAACGTAAGGTCCTAGAGAGGATAATTTCCATTTGGGGTATAATCATGGAGTACTAGTTGGTAAATATGATACTTTAGAGGAAGTAAAAGTAGGATGCAATGGATATTGTTACATATTATAGCATAATCTTATCAGAAAGTACAAAAGCAATTATCATGTCTTATGGTTATCGGTTTACCTCAGTTATCTGTTAAACAATCTTTCAGCTAGCAATATGGTTATCCAGTACGCTAGTATTCGGTTATATGTTTACCAAATATCCATTTTCAGTATAACAAAATTTCTGGTGACTTGTGAGTATACATTGATGCATATGGGTTCTCAAATAAAATATAAGTAACGGTGGAGAAACCTTCACATATTTTAGGTCTGGATTAAGACCAAGACTCACCAGATGGAATAGGAAGTGATCAGTCAGATAATGATATACTCGGAAGGACAAGTTTGTGCATGGTATTGTATTCGTATGTGTTTTATCTCCTAGAACAACTTTATTTTATTCTCGGGAATGGATCCATAAGTTGGACGATGATAGTTCAGATGTCCACCCTAATATTGGTCACTATAGTTTCGGACACGAAAGATCCTAAGGGAAAAAAATACATAGGAGTCAGAAACATTTGTTATTACCAAAGATGCCATTTCGTACAACTCATGCAAATGATTAGAAGATATGATGTGCGAAATTAGAACCAATAGCATGCGTCATTGAATTTTAGGGAATGATTTTAAATTGTTTAGATCTATTCAAATTAGAACTAGAAAGTACCATGTCAGTGAATTTATACATGAAGTGGATATTATTGTGAGATAAAATATATGATAGTTCCCCTTGCTGTGACTATGTGTTTAGGTTGGAGGTTTATAGTCTGAATGAATTTTGAAGTGTATAGAAATTTAGGGATTCGATATCACAATTGTGTTTAAGATAAATGAATTTTCCCAAAGAATGATCCATGTACATAGTTCAAAGGAATGATAGTGTATGGAAAAAGAATATGGTCAGATAATAACTGAAGTGAGGATAAACCTTATGCCTCACTTTAGTTATACAAAGCAGAGCAAGAAAAAGAATAGTAAGTAAGTTTTGAGTTGATGCAGTGAATTAGCACTTTCAGCAGAGCTAGTAGAATTACAATTTGATTCACTTAGCTAGGTGTTAACGAGTGGATGATAAGTTCCCAAAGAATGATCCATGTACATAGTTCAAAGGAATGATAGTGTATGGAAAAAGAATATGGTCAGATAATAACTGAAGTGAGGATAAACCTTATGCCTCACTTTAGTTATACAAAGCAGAGCAAGAAAAAGAATAGTAAGTAAGTTTTGAGTTGATGCAGTGAATTAGCACTTTCAGCAGAGCTAGTAGAATTACAATTTGATTCACTTAGCTAGGTGTTAACGAGTGGATGATAAGTTGAAATATCGAACGCATGTTAGAACCCAAAGAGTTTAATTTAAACCTGAAGTACATTGGCAGCGCAAAAAAGATCAGCTAGCAGTGAGAAAGCAAACTATAAAAGTCCTTTAAGAGTTATCGAAAAAGGGATTTCCCCAAGATTAGCAGTGTGGGTAGAGTTAAATCATTACGATTATGTATGACAGTTATGAAGATATAAGCTTTCCGTTTATGCAAATAATTTTGTTTTTTCTAGTAAGAAAGAGGTAAGTTGGGAGATGAGTCCTCATTAACGTAAAGTGCAAAGAGTTGGAGAAGATAATGAAAATTGTTAGGATCCCAACAAAAAAATGGAAGGCTCCGCAAGTACTCAGTAAGTCTAGTTAGAAATTTAAAACCCAAATAGTTAGCATGGGATATGAAAAGGAAAATTAGTTCGGTAATGAGGGAGTTGTATAATTACCACAAAGAATATGTCTAGCATTTGTAAGAAATACAAAGTGAGTATAATGATCACTGAGCTTAGTTGTTGATGATAAAGTGATCACAGAAACCTATAAAAATCATGCCCATGTATCACAAGGGTAGTGCCATTGCATGAGACTCTAATCTTTGGAGTATAGACTTAGCTTACAATAATTCTAATAGTGTTTTTAGGAAGTGCTTAAGAAGATAATCAAGTATGGGAAGTATAACTCATGATCGAGGTAGATAAGACAACTCTAGTGAAAGAAGTTCACTACTTAGCCTAGCTAGGAGTTCAATTTGCGTAATCCAAAGATAGTAAAGTTATCTTCTAGAATATAACTTGTCCCTCCCTTAGTAGGAGAGGTGAAGGAGAAATAGTTGATAATCCCTACTTGTTGTAGCTGAAAGACGAGATTCACAGACATAAAATGATAGCTTTTGAATAAGAGGGAGATGATGGTACTTTGAGATACCACGATAGATTGTGTGTCCTAGACATAGATGGGCTTAAAGAGGGAAGATCATGTTAAAGGCCCATAATTCCAGGTATTCTTTCCATCTAGGTTCCCAAATATGCATCATGACCAAGGAGATTTATTGGTTGAATGACATGAAAAAGAACGTCGTAAAATTTATGGCCAGGCAGAGCATTTTATTTAAATAGTTGAGGATATGTCCTTGATGTTAAAGGTAATTGGGATGATCACATACCTGTCATTGACATTGCTATTAATAATACCTACCATTTCGGTACAAATACGGCCCCATGTGAAACTTTATATGGGAGAAAGTGTAGATTGCCGATTGGTTGGTTCAAGTTGGTGATCGGGTGTTTTTGAAAGTTTCGCCGATGAAAGACATTATGAAATTTGGGAAGAAGGGAAAGCATCCTTCCTACTATATTGGGCCATATAGAATATTGCGAAGGATCGGTCAATTAGCTTTTGAGTTGGAGTTGCCACCAGAATTAGTGGTGGTACAACTAGTTTTTTAAAGTTCATGTTATAACATTCAAGTTTCCACCACTTAAATACTCATGTGAGTTCAGTACTCTGATACTCATGCCAGTTAAGTAGTCAAATATTTATGCCAGTTCAATATTCAGATATCCATGTTCAGTATTCACGTATTTATGGCAGATCAATATTCAGTCAATGCATTTCAGTTCAATATCTTAACAGTTCAGTAATCATGTATTAATTAGGTTTAGTATGCAAGTGTTAATGAAAGTTCATGGTTGCACCAGACCCATTTACGGTCCGGAGATAGCAGAAGTTACAGTCAGGACAATCATTCGAGGACGAATGATCCCAAGGGGGAGATAATGTAACACTTTCCATATATTCAGATTAAGTATGAATGAGTTAAATGAGTAGTAAGATTATATTTTAGACATATGAAGTCCTATCGGGATGATTATGGGTGAAAATAGTTGTTTCAAAATCAAGATGGAAAGTGAGGTGCATAAGATTCGATAAAATCGACTAAGTTTGCAGAAGGTTTGTGTTCCAGCAGGTTTTAATGAACATTTATAATGAATTTGGGAATACTCAAAGCATGAAAGTTGTAGGTCTTTGAAATAACTTACCAACAATATATTGTGGAGCCCAAACGGAGTTTAATACAAAACATTATGCCCATTTTACAGAAGGGTGTGCTACCATTGCGGTACTGCCGCGTTTTTACCGTGACAGAGGTGGTGAGGCAGTGTCCGAACGATTTACCGCACTCAGGACAGCAGTTGCGCCAGTTGGAACATGGTGGATGACTTGGGAAGTCATTTTTTTTAACTTTATTTCGTCCCCCACAACCCCAAAACATAAAAACCTGCTTTAGAAAGTAAAGCTCTAAAAAACTTAACTCCTCAAGGGTCCATCCACCACCCAAGAAAAGTTCTAGTTGTGATTCTAAGTAAATTTTAATTTTCCAACATCTTATTAAAATGGGTAAACCCTCCATATCATTAGATATTCGATTGGGACACCATTGTTGAGAGATGAAACCCTAGAGCTCGAATTCAAGAAGATTGAACGTCAAAAAGGTAATATCATCACCATCTAGTTGATTCTATCATTGAATTAATGATAATAGACCCTATTTCATGAGATATGAGTTGATGGGTTTGATAGAAAAGCATGAAAGGTGATAGGCTTGGGTTATTGATTAGTTATTATTGGTTATGTGTGTTGATTACCTTATGGGTGATAAATAATAATATTGTTTATAACCATTTGAGATTTTAGAATTTATCTAAGGGCAAGAGAATGGGTTATTGGGTGTATAAACACCATTAATAGGGATTATAAAGCTTTATACTCACCAAGTGCTTGATAAAATACTTAAGTGACCAAAACATGAGTATTTTTTCTAATTTGGAATCCCTTTGAATTGTATTGATATAGATTAAAGTTGAAAGAGTTGGCGAATGTTGTATTATGCTCAAGAGAAGGAAGTTAAGGTATGTGAGAATAACTCTCTATGTTTTCGAGTGTTATTGATTCTCCCTACACTATGTTTCTTTTATGATGTTACTAATTGCCTCAGAAATATAGTTAATCTTAGTTCCTTGAATAGTTGTCGAACTTCTATTCTCTATCTTCATAACGCGCTCATGAATTTCATTCTGAACGTTGTGAGCTCAGTACGTATTCAATATAGACTTGGGTTTGATGCCCCGAGTCTTAGTATAGATTGCTCAGTATTCCATATACAGTTGAAATTTCAATATTCATAATCAGTTCAAGAACACATGTCTCAATTTAGTCCCATTCAGTATTCTAATATTATGTAACCCAGTATGATCAAATATTCCAGTATCATGTAAATCAATGGGTGTCAGTATTTCACTGTCATGTATATATTCTTTCAGATTTGTTTTAGTATTTCCGCACTTTGATTTATATCTTCCAGACTTTTAGTATATCAGCATGTGTTAGTTTATCTTCCGCATTCAGTATGTTATGATACCACGTGTTGATTCAGCCAACGGGTCGGTTTGCTCGGTCACATGTGGTCAGGCACTGAGTGGTGTATTACGCCCAGGCCCTGGTAAAAATAATTTATACATAGTAAAAATAAATTTCATACAACTAACTATATATCATACAATTTATCAATAACTTATCTATTATTTTCACACATTATTTCTATCAAGTTAAATATAATTACAATAACATATATCTTAAATACGAAATTTATACAATATATATTTTTTATATATTTTGTATTTGATTTACACATAGTAAAAATAAATTTCATACAACTAATTATATATTATATAATTTATCTATAATTTTTATTCATTATTTCTACTCAGTTATATACAACTATAATATCATACAACTTAAATATAATTTTTATACAATGTTATTCAACTTTCATACAATTGTTAAATGAATCAAAGAAAAATATATATTCCCTCCATTCCAATTTATGTGAACCTGTTTGACTGGAAATAAAATTTAAGAAAAAATAATGACTTTTAAAATTTATGGTCCTAAAAATTTGTGCAAGATACGCGGGGGAGGGGGGTGAGATGTGGAAAAAGAAACGTGAGAGAGTGGAAGATATGTTAGAGTAATTTTAGGAAACTAATTATTATCATTAGTTCCTTTATAATATATATAAATGGTAATTTGGTATATAAAATATAATTATAGTAAAACTTGAATAGAAAGGGTAATATATTTTCATATAGTGTATAGAAATGTAAAACTTTGTTTCTTTAAATCCTTCTACATTTGGGCTTTGAGTTGGTATACGTACGAAAGTACGACCAGCTTTATCCGTGCTGATTGGCTTTGTTATGTAAACGTTTTAGGCCCATACGGCAAGCCACGAAAATATACTTTTGCTTACATAAAATCTCCAAACAACAAAATAATGATTTTTGGTAGTTTACTGTGGTTTATTGCTGATGTGCAAGTTTGTTCCTTCAATCATCAAGCTACTTTTTGCATATTCAGTTACGTTACCTTATCAGAAACTATATCCTGTAGAAGTTTAAAACAAGATCTTCAAGCAACTGTTCATTCATTTTGAGCTGCATTTGACGTCAAAAACATGTCATTCCGGTTGTCTAGATCATCATAGATTTGTTTATTTTTTATTGGATAAGTTTCAAGCAGAATATTTAGCTGGACTGACATTCATTTTTATCAAAAATAACATTTATCTGCAGTTCCATTTGAAAATTTAATAACAAGATTGGTCCACCATTCTAAATAGATTTACGTGTAGTACTAGCATATATTATAGCAAGAAAAAAAAATGCTCCTTAAAAGTTTAATGCGTGTGTTGAACAAAAAACAAGTACGACTCTTGTATGTGGTCAAATTTGGCCCTCAACGTTCCTATGATTAACAAGCACGCCCAATGAGTAAATGCTGACAAAGTGAAGGGACGGCCTGGACGTGAGTGTGAAAGCGACGTCGTTTAGAGCTTAACTTCTTCACTAAGTGGGAGCCACCAACTTTTATTTTTTTATTATTTCGAGGAAGGTCTCCTACTATATAAAGAAGACTTTCACATTGTAACATGAATCATGATTATTCTCGAATAATAAAACTTCTCTCTCTATCTCTATCTCTTTCTATGTTTCCCCTACTATTGCTTTTCTCTTAAGCTAAAATTGTTTTCTTCATCTTTGAGATTTAGAATCACAATATCGTCTATCTAACCTCTAGGCCAGATTATATTTGATTACGATTTACCCTTATCATCTTTCGATTGTTTTCTAAGCTTGCAAAGTATATCGATAACTTTCGAGTTAAATAATTTGGTGCCGTCTGTGGGAATTTCTGGAATCAAAACAATAGTTTGCACCTAGAGAACAACCGACAAATATTCTACATCACACGAACAAAAATGGCTGAAAATAACGCAAGAATGAAGGCGATAGTAGATGTTGCAACCAACCTCATCGGTCCTCTCAACGAAGCCGGTGAAGAGGGTGTTTCGATCACAACCCCTAGCACCACAACGAATGGGGGGATCCCACCACCCCTACCTGGAGATCTGATGATCTTGCGGGAAAAGGGTGCTTCTACATCTACAACCAAAGAAGTACCCTCGGAGGTCAAAAAGCTACTGGAAGATCGGCTAACAGGTACCCTAAGTGGCTTGATCGAAAAGTCACCACAAGGTAACATCGGGTGTGCACCAACATTAGATCTTACCGCCACCATGGTTGAACCTGAAATGGCACGAGCAAATGATATGCCAGGCAAGGTACATGCCAACGATGACATCCTCACAACTATTCTTAAGAAGATGGAGCAGATGGAAAACGAAAACCGATCACTTCGTGACCAGATAACGGAACACCAAGAGAGGGAAGACAAAATCCCAGGTGCCCCCAAGTTGCTCATAAAGCGCGACGTGGGAAGATTTGTTGAACAACCCTACACTGAGGAGGCTACCCCATACTCCATTCCGAAGACCTTTAAAAAGCCACCCTAGCTAAGAGTATACGATGGAACCACAAATCCCGAGGATCATATGATCTAATATGTCACGGTTGTAAATGGCAACGACCTGTCAAACACTAACAGGGGGATCCCTGACTTGGCACTCTCAGCTACCGGCTAAGATTTTTTCTATGTTTGAGGAAATGGCGGATAAGTTTGTCACCGCCATGCATGAGCAAAGAAAGTAGAAGCAAGGGTTAACGATATCTTCGCCGTCCGTAAAACCGCATGAGAAGGACTCAGTGACTTCCTAGCCATATTTAACAGGGCAAGGATGAGCCTAACCAACGTACTGGAAGGCATGGCGGCGACCTCTTTCCATAACGGACTAAGCAGAGATGGTTCGAGGGCGACCAAGAAGCTACTAAGCCGTCTCATGAAGTACCCTCCTACCATATGGGAAGAAATCCATAACGCCAACTGCGACGAGGTAAGAGCAGATGTAGACGACCTCAACGGGCCGACCCAACAGTTGACGACAATACATCTAGAAATTCGAAGAGATCGACACATCGAGGGTCCGCGGGAACAAATTTTGCGTTTCAACAAAGAAATGCACCAGCCTTACATCAAATCCTCTCACTCGCCACCACCGAGACACACGGATACACTACAACGACATGTCGCTCCATTCCGAAGCGAAAGAGGTATGCCTCATTTATTATCTGCCCATAACTTTCGCGTGTCTCCTTCAGTGATAGTGTACACACTAGAGAAGCTGGGCAGCAAGGTACAGTGGCCAACGAAGATGAAATTAGACCCCACCACAGAAAATCAAATGTCCTGTATGAGTTCTATCAGGAACGATGGCACAAAACCGATGACTGCATAGTCCTACTACAAGAAGTGGTCAGAATGCTAAATTAGGGGTACATGAGGGAGCTACTCAACGACAAAGGGAAAACTAACTTTGCACGCGGACGTGAGGAACATGGAGCCGCCCTCCCTAGCACGTACAATTAATATGATCATCGAAGGCGGTGATGACTCATCAATCAACCACATCAAACTCACCACCACGCACAAACTAAAGCGAACCATCGCCCATGAACGGTATGACGACTTCGAAGATAGTACCACCTTTGATAAGCCCGATGCCGACGGTTTGTCTTTCCCTCACTATGATGCTTTAGCTATCAATTTACGTATCATAGATACAGATGTTAAAAGAATCATGATTGATGATGGAAGCGGCGTCTGTATTATCCACCCGAGGGTCCTCATACAAATGGGAATCGAGGAAAAGATAATACCGTGTTGCATAGCACTAACTGGTTTCAATAATGCAGTGGAACGAACCTTCGAAGAAATATCCCTACCTGTTTTAGCGGGAGGAGTCATGCTGGAAACAGCTTTCCTGGTGTTGAACTAGGAAACGACATACAACGCCGTCATAGGACGCCCATGGATACACGCCATGCGAGCAGTCCCGTCAAGCTTTTACCAAATGATCAAATTCCCTACCCGATGGGGAATATTAAGCTTCCGAGGCGAGCCGCGCACCGTAAGGGAATGCTACAAAATAGCCCAAGATCGCACCCACACGAACCAACTTAAGGGAGAGATTGAAGAGACATATCAATTAGCTATGTCGGGGACTAAGGTCGACCCGACAAGGGATGCCATTAAAGATCCTCATACCATAGAGGCCTGTAAAGCTACGGTCGAAGATCTCAACCCAGTCCAACTGGACGACGCCGATCCCACAAAGAAAGCCTACATCGGTCACGGCCTCACTGATCCAAGTAAGTTTCGTGAGTTTTTAACTAACCGTGTAGACCTGTTTGCTTTTTCCCATTCAGATATGCCAGGGATCTCGCGAGATATCGCCACTCACAAGCTAAATGTTCACCCGTTACACCCGCACGTGAGGCAAATGAGGAGGAAATTCAATGCGGCTAAAAGCGGTCAGTGAAGAGGTAGACAAACTACTGGCAAACGGCTCCATCTAGGAATCAAAATATTCCAAATGGATCGCCAATGTTGTAATGGTAAAAAAGAAAAATGGGAAGTGGAAAATGTGCGTGGACTTTACCGACCCAAACAAGGCATGCCCAAAGGATTCATTCCCACTGCCCCACATCGATCAACTGATCGACGCTACCATGGGACATGAGCTACTAAGCTTCCTAGACGCTTATTTAGGCTACAATCCGATCATGATGGTCGAAGAGGACCAGGAAAAAACAACTTTCATCACACACCAAGGGACATATTGCTACGAGGTAATGCCCTTCGGACTTAAAAATACAGGAGCTACGTCCAGTGATTGGTCACCAAGATGTTCAAAGAACAACTCGGTAAGACTATGGAAGTCTACATCGACGAAATGCTGGTAAAATCACCAAAGAAAGAAGACCACATCAACCACCTGAAGGAAACCTTCGAGATATTGAGGAGATACACAATGAAGCTGAACTTTGAGAAGTGCGCCTTCGGCATGGCATCAGGAAAATTCTTAGGATTTCTCGTATCACAATGAGGCATCTATGTCAACATAGACTAGATCAAAGTGATAGACGCAATACCTAAGTTGTTGAACAGCAAGAAACAGGTACAAAAGCTATCAAGACGGATAGCCGCTCTATCCAGATTCATCTCGCGGTCCTCTGGCAGGTGCCATAAATTTTTCAATGTGCTGAAAAAAGAGCAAGGGTTACAAAGGAATGAGGAGTGTGTTGAAGCCTTGAGAAAGATGAAAGCGTACCTATCCTCACCACCCCTACTAGTCAAAGCGAGCCCAGGCGAACCCCTGCTGGTGTATCTGGCCGTATCCGAGGTTTTCGTTAGCGCAGCCCTGGTCCGCGAAGACATATGTACACAATCTCCTATTTATTACATTAGCCAAACATTAGTGGACGCCAAAACATGGTATCCACACGTTGAGATATTTGCTCTAGCATTGGTCGTGGCTTCACGGAATATGCGACCTTATTTACAATGCCACCCCATAAAAGTGTTAACGACCATCCCATTGAGAAGCGTCTTACACAAGCCTGAATTATCAAGCCGGCTCGCTAGATGGGCCATTGAGCTCAGCGAGCACGACATCTTATACCTCCCAAGAATCTCTATCAAGTCACAAGTACTTGCCGATTTTGTTACGCATTTCAATGCAGAATCCTACCGGGCGCGAAACGTGAGACATAACGTGTCTCCTCTAATGCCGACCTATGGACTCCCTATACTGACGGTGCCTCTAATGCATCAAGATTGGGACTGGGACTCGTACTCAAGGTTCCCACGGGCGAAACAATTTGCCAGTCCATACGATGCCCCAAAATGACTAACAATGAGGCCGAGTACGAGGCCGTAATTGCAGGTATGAAACTAGCCATAAGTTATGGGGCTCGACAAATCATCCTCCATTGCGACTCCCAACTTATGGTATATCAGGTCACTGGGACATACCAAATAAAAGAACAAAAGCCTGCAAAAATACCAGTCAAAAATCCATAGGCTGATGGCCGAGTTCAACGAGTGCCACCTCGAGTAAATTTCGAGGGCACAGAATGTTGAAGCAGACATCCTAGCAAAACTTGCCATGACCACTAAAAATTTTCACAAGGAAAGCATGGTCGCCCTCATCCATTCAGCCATGGACCATACTGAGGTATGCTCTTTAAATCTGACTTGGAACTAGCGCGACCAATTTGTATCCTACCTACTGGATGGAATGCTGCCGACAAAAAAGAGGCAAAGGAACTCCGTGAACAAGCTGCCTAGTATTGCTTGATAAATAATGTCCTCTACAAAAGGACATTTGGCAGACCCTTGGCCAAGTGTCTAGGACCGCACCAAATGAGACCTGTTCTCGAATAAGTGCATGAGGGTAACTGCGGCGCCCATACAGGTAACAACGCCCTCATGTGATGCCTCATACGGTTCGGCTATTACTAGCCTACCATGAAGAAAGAAACATCGGAATACGTTCACCAGTGCGAACAGTGCCAAAAATATGCCCCCATGATACACCAACCAGGAGGACCTCTCCACTTGGTCACATCACCACGGCCCTTCATCAAATAGGGAATAGACATAGTCAGACCCCTCCCCGCGGAACAAGGAAAGGTACGATTTCTACTAGTTTTAACTGACTATTTCTCCAAGTGGGTGGAAGCAGGTGCGTATGCTCAAATACGCGAACATGAGGCCACCACCTTCATATGAAAAAATATCATATGCCGCTTCGGCATCCTTAAGGAAATTAGTATTGGAGGATAATTTGTCGGTCAAAAAATGACAGACATCTTCGAAAAATGGCTTATCAAGCGAATACTTTAAATACCATACCATCCCGCTGCCAATGGCCAAGCAGAATCCTCCAACAAGACAATACTAAATATACTAAAAAAATAAAATTGGGGAAGCCAAAGGGCTATGGCCCGAGCTACTTTCAGAAGTATTATGGGCCCATCGGACCACACCCAAATCTAGTACAGGGGAAACACCATACTCACTGGTCTATGGAACCGATGCGGTCATACTTGTCCAGGTCAGTGAACCAAGCTTGAGGTACTCGCACACCAGCGGAACAGAGAATGACACGAACATGCTCCAAGACCTCGACGAAGCTGAGGAAAGGAGAGAAATGGGCCACATCAGAATGGTGGCCCAAAAACAACAGGTCGAAAGATACTACAATAAGAGGGCCAAGATAAGACCACTCAAAGTGGGAGACTATGTCCTCAAGGCCAAGGCATTGGCATCCAAAGACCCAAGCGAAGGATAATTGGGCACTAATTGTGACGGACCCTACAAAATCATTGCAGCAGCCAATAAAGGAGCATTCCAATTGGAAATAATGGAAGGGAAAACGCTACAAAACAACTGGAATGTCGCCCACCTCAGGTATTTCCATTTTTTAAAGGCGTATCCTGAGTCATACTCTTTTTCCCTTACCCGAGTTTTGTCCCAATCGGGTTTTCTCGGGGAGGTTTTTAACGAGGCGGTGAAGAGGAAACCTGGAAATATTTGCGGAACAAGTTTATCATATCAACCTCTCCATATGATCTCTAGGCCAACATGATAAAGGGACTGGACAAGCATGATTTCCAATGTATAAACAGCTATGGCCATCTCGAATGTATAAACAGCTATGGCCATCTCGAATGTATAAACAGCTATGGCCATCTCCAATGTATAGATGGCTATGCATATCCAATGTATAAACGGCTATGTCCATCTACAATGTATGAGCGGCTACGGCCATCCCTAATGTATGAATGGCTACAGCCATATCCAATGTATAAATGGCTACGGTCATCCCCAATACACAAATGGCTACAGTCATCTCCAATGCGTAAGTGGCTAAGGCTATCGCCACCAACATTCGACCTAGTTTTACGGCAAGCAAGTGATTTGACGACAGTCGAAATCAACCATATGGACAAGGCCATCAACATGTTATGACCAAAGGTCATCAACTTAACTCTGGAAAATGCCATCGACTTCATCATGGCCAAGGCCATCGCCACCAACAGTCGACCCAGTTCAACTACGGCAAGCAAGTGATTCAACGACAATCGAAGTCATCCATATGGCCAAGGCCATCAACAAGTCATGATCAAGGTCATCAACTTAATTCTGGCCAAGGTCATCAAATTCATTATGGCTAAGCCCATCGCCGCCAACAGTCAACCCAGTTCGACTACGGCAAGCAAGTGATTTGACGACAGTCGAAGTCACCCATACGGCCAAGGCCATCAACAAGTTATGACCAAGGTCATCAATTTAACTCTGGCCAAGGCCATCTACTTCATCATGGCCAAGGTCATTGTCACCAACAGTTGACCTAGTTCGACTACGGCAAGCAAGTAATCCGACGACAGTTTAAATCAACCATATGGCCAAGGCCATCAACAAGTTATGACCAAAGGTCATCAACTTAACTCTGGCGAAGGCAATCGACTTCATCATGGCCAAGGCCATCGTCGTCAGACATCGAACCAGATCGACCACGGCAAATAAGCGAGTGACTCGACGTCAGTCGAAGTCACACTCACAGCTAAGGCCGTCAAAATTATATGGCTAAGGCCTAGTTCGATTGCAGCATAAAGCATGTGAACGTCAAGCAAAAATGCAATAAAAGTCCAAAAAGTAACCGATCGTCCACTCTACAGAGACGAGACACCAGAAAACAAGAAACGAAAGCAAAAATTAGCAGAAAGCTATAATTCATTACCTCCAAAAAAATATACATGTATATCCGACCCTAAAAAGGGCCTCGGTTACATACAAAAAATATAAATATACACAAGCCCTAAGAGTCTTTGACGCTTCGTCCACCATGGCCTGCTTTCCAACTATTTGGTCTGTCATCGCCCCCAGGAGGATAAGCCTTAGAAATCCAAGAGCCAGACTCTAGACGGTTGACATCTTCAGAGTTACAACCCGTCCTATTGGGAGAATCAAAGCTATAAGCACAAGCGGCACGGGCGACACAGGCTAAGCGCCTTTGTTCCCCAACCTCCGCCTCAGTGGCTCGACCAATAGAGAAATACTCCTCAAGAACGACTAATCTAGCCTCGACATACACCTATATTTTTTGCGCCTCACGATGAACATCATCTTCGAGCTTTGATAAAATGGCCCGTTCAAGGGTCTCAACTTCAGCCGGCCTTGGCATCGAGCTTAGCAGTCAAAGCGGTGACTCTAGCTTGCAACTGAGCCGCCTCCGCCACTACCTCACGATTTATCTCTAGTTTCTCCTATTTTAATTGAAGAAGAGTCTTTATCTCGATGTTTCGAGCCAAAGCAACCATCAGTCGCTTGTCGACCTCCTCCAACTCGGCCACACTCCTCTTCAACTAAGCTTCCAATTGTTCAAGACCCTCATGAAACACCCGAAACTGAGGGTCCTACTTGATCACATCTGCCAACATCTGATGCTTGGCGCGACACTCCTTGTACTTCCTTGCCATTTTGTTGAAGATTGCTACCTTCCTTTGCTCACGCTGCCTCCTCTCCACGTCCAAGAAAAGGGTTAAAAAAGGAATGAGGAAATACAAGTCAGTACATACCAAAGTCGCCTTTACGACTCATAAAAGAAAAATTGAAAGCTACCTACAAAGCTGCACCGGCGACCGTCCTTGATAAATCCCTGTTACTAACGCCTTTCAGCATTTCATGCTCTGCAGCCGCACATAACAAGTTCATTTTAGTTGCGGCTTGCTCGTTGTTTTCTAACAAGTTATACCCGCTAGGGATCATGATTTTGCGAGTAGACCTTCCCGCCCTCATCTCCACGTAGGATGAATCCCCCCTTGTATCTCCAAGAGCGTCCTCAGAGCCCGTTCTCTCAATTTCTATGCCCGCCTCCCCAACAACAGAGGATGACCCGCCCTCTGGGACACGGGCTGAGCTGGAAACAGCAGCGATTGTCCTTCGGGGAGCCAACCTCCCTGAACGAATGGCCTTGGTCATAAAAACTGGCCTTGGCTCTTGAACGGGCTTGCTAGGCCTCGCGTCATCGGTCGCAATCCCCTTACCAGTAATCAACCGCCGCCTTTTTCTCACCAAGTGCTCCTCGCGAAGCCTCCTCCATCGGCATGGCCTCAGGCACCATCACAGGCACGACCTCAGGTGTTGTCACTGGCACAGCTTTATGAGCCGACTTAGATGCCGCCACCGGAGCAGCCCCTACTGAGAACCCGCACGAGCGCTGTCATTGGGTAAGCAGCGTGATACGACTTCGTCATCTGAGTTGACCTCCACCCTAGACGAGGCAACTATGGTTTTCTTCTTTCTTGAAATAACCCGACCTGCCAACACGAACGAGTCTGGTAACAAAAACCTGAGAGGCTTTCGAAACTGAAGCCAAAATAAAAAAACAACCTGCGGGCCGTACTGGTTATGGAACGCGGGCCAAGTGCAACACTCCTCCGTGTATGGTATCAACCCCTCCACCCACGATCTAATATTCTCGATGGACCGGGGTGGAGAAGCTGGCACTAGAAAAAAGAGGAAAAGAAGTCACAACGGTTAAAAATTCAGAACCCCAATTAATCACGAAATTCACACAAGGATACTTACATTCTGAGTTCCACCTCTCTGGGAACCCTCCAGGATTAGACACCAGGTGCTCCGTCTTGATAATATCTTTTCCAGAACCCCCAATTGGTCTTATCATCAGACTTCACTATAAAGCTCTTTGTACCACGACTCTTCAAATGTAGCATGGTACCCCTTAAGCAACTAGGGCTGAACATCTGCAGAAGACGGTGAACCGTCACCTCACTCCTCGCCCTGGCCGCGTACATAGTTAGAATTCTATACACCTTCAACGTATAGTGCATGAGTTGGGCTGGACACACCCTGTAAAAGCGGCATAGCTCCTCCAATAGACGGTTAAACGGTAAGGTGTATCTGATCCTAAACGGATACTCGTAAAAATTACAAAACGAGGCCTATGCACATTGGCATAGTTCGTCCCAGCTTGACAGCATCCTAGGAAGCTCAAAAATACTCAAGTATTATGATCAACCATTTGAATCTCAAAGAGGGCCTTTAACAAGATCTTAGGCTAAAAAGCTACAAAATAAGGTCATTGGGCTTCTGGAGCAATCAAAGAAGTTGTTAGTTGAGAGGAAGAGCTTAAGGATAAAGGATATGATTTCCTAGGCGATATAATTATTTTATGGCCCAAATTAATGTCCAAGAAGAGGTGGATTATATCCCAAGATACATCCTCTGAAGAAAGTCCAAATCAAGCCACTGTTGGACCAATTTGGCATCTAAAATGTGTCCAAACTTGCAGCCCATGAAGTCCTACATTAAGCCATGTGTCATTGAATACAAAGGACTTACTTGATGTCCAAAAAGGGTACAATAGGCGTGCTAGATGTTGAGTGTAAGTTGGTGCCATGTTTCTTGCAAATTTCCTTCAAGATTTTTAAGATTTCCAAGATTTTATCCAAGATGGTTTGGGACTTATTTACATAAGTTTTGGGACTATAATTATTGCTTTCCTAGTTAGTTAATGCTATGTTTTCCTTTTCCTAAGATTTTTGGAATTACTTTCCAAGAATGACTTGGTTTTTGCTTCCTAGTATTTTCCTTTCCTAAGGTAGCTGGACTTGTTGTCCAAAGTAGTTTAGGACTTTATTTTCTTATTTTTAGCCTTAATTTCGTGATCCCTCCTACCTATATAAGGGGTGTATTCTCTGTTTTTAGATTATTCAGATTATTATCAATAAAAATTGTGAGATTTTTCTTGCACTCTTGTGTGTGGCTACTCTTGAATTTATTCTTCAACCTTCAAGTTTCAACTTAAGGTGATAAGATTAAACTATTTCAAAATCTTAGATAACTTTTAGGTATTCAAGAAAGGTGATAAGTTTAGGCTTATTGTTGTTCTTGTTATTCTAAAAGGTTGGGTTTCACAATCTATCTCTTGTTTAAATTCTCTACCAAAGGCGATTAGTTCTTTATTAGCTAATTGTTGTTGTTAGGATTCTACTTCAAGAATAGAATTCTTGAATTCAAGAAAATCTTTCTTGAATTCAATATATCTTTAATTTTCCGTTCTTGTTTTATTTATTTATTTTCTTTTTGCTTCCGCACGTTTCTTGATTTTTCTTATTTTTCTTATTTTTCTTTAGTAATTCTTGAATCCCTTATCATGTTGTTATTACAGCCGGAACCATTTCTACATGGCCGAAACGTGGTACGTGGATCGAAGGTTTTCTGAGTGGGATTGCAGTAGTTCACTGTGCTCCCAAGGAATAAATGTGCTCTTTGTTTTAAAATCACTTCAAACATGCATCTCTTTCGAAAGCACATTCTCCATAGATAGGGGAATTAGAGCATTTTCGGTCTCCTCCTCTTCGCCGCCAGAAGAGGGTGGATCCCTAGATAGGGCGGTACCCTTGCTTTTCTTGCTACATTGGTGTTTTGCTATATGAAATAGTTTTGAAATACCAGTGACAGGAAATACAAGCACACTGAAGCAAGAAAAATCTGACACGAGATATTTAGTGCAAGAAAGCAAGACAGAAAAGGGAATAAGAAAGTATTCTTAAAGTTTGAAAGATGAATCAGTTTGAATCTTTTTCCTATTTATAGGATGAAATTACGCGAAAATCAAAAAGGTATGATAAGAACGAGAACAAAAGTAATTATGACGCATGCGAATAATGAAGTCATTCCAAAAACAGACCATAGGTCAACGGTGCAACTCTATAATGCATTTTTGTCTTATTCATGCTAAATCCGAAGATGTGGCCAAATTCTCTCAAGACAAGGTTTGTGAATCCCTCCATTGAAGACACCCATCGGGCATGTCTCCAGCGAATGGAGGGACTAACTGTATGGGGTCAAATTTGGCCCTCAACATCCCTATGATTAACAAGAACGCCCAATGAGTAGACGCTGACCAAAGTGAGGGCACGGCCTGGACGTGAGGGTGAAAGCGACGTCGTTTAGAGCTTAACTTCATCACTAAGTGGGAGCCACCAAATTTTGTACCTTTTTGATTATTTAGAGGAAGGTCTCTGTTGGACAATACGCTTTACGCTAGAGGGGGGGGGGTGAATAGCGTTTTAAAAATATTAAGCGTTTTAGTGCGGAATTTAAAAACTTTGCAGAAATTAAAACAAGTGCAGTAGAATAAACTTACACAATGATGTATCCTGGTTGGCCACAAACGTGGTTAGTCCAGTCCCCGAGAGACTCTCTCGAGATTTCCACTAAACTTGTCAAGCTTACGGGTGCTTAACAAACCGTTACAGCTGAGGACACAAGCCTCACCTAGTTGCTCAGGGATCACAATCCCAAAGACTTCAATTGCTCGGGGATACCAATCCCAAAGACTTCAATTGCTCGGGGATAACAATCCCAAAGACTTCAACTGCTCGGGGATAACAATCCCAAAGACTTCAACCGAGGAATCACAAGTTCCTCAACAAACGAGAATCGCAATTCTCTTACAAACACAAAACACACTCACTTTACAAAGCACTCCTTAATGAGTAGATATGAGTAGAAATAGTACGCTCAAGATCACAACAACTTAGCTCAATAGAATGGCTCTTCAAAAATCTTTATGGATGAATGGAAAATGATGATCAATGTAAGAAAGCTTTTAGCAATGAAAATACTCAAAGTGTATATGTTGTTGTTGTGAAAACACTGAGTTGAAGCTGTATTTATAGGTGAAAAACTCAGTCTTACCGTTGTCTAATTGCCAATTAAGGATTGCTGAAATTACTCAGTGACAATCGATTGTCAAGACTAAGCAATCGATTGTTTGCCTATCAGATTAAAAATTCAATCCCTGATTTTACGTCAACAATCGATTACTTCAAATCAATAATCGATTATTTATAACGTTAAGAAATCCTTTCCAATTTTTGGCATAAAACATCGATTGTCCGGAAATCAACAATCGATTATTTTATAACGTTCAGAAAATCTTTTCCAGATTTTAAGCAAAACATCGATTGTTAAATATCAACAATCGATTACCTGAAGGTAATTGAAAATATATGACAACGGTCGGCTTCAACAATCGATTATCAAATGGAATAATCGATTATTAATTAATTTCAAAACTCTCTGTCTCATATATAATCGATTATCAAAAGCCACAATCGATTATCATCTTATTTAAAATCACTGGGAGACATTTTTCTCATTCTAATCGATTACCATTAGTTCATAATCGATTTTTATGAGTTTTGAAAACTTTGCCTTAGTTAACAATCGATTATCATAAGTACACAATCGATTGTTATGCAGTTTGCAAAAACCTGATGTTAACTGACTTACTCACAATCGATTATCATTAATTCACAATCGATTGTCATGCAGTCTTGGCTTAGAGATACTCGATTATCATAAGTACATAATCGATTATCTTAGCCCAGATTTTTGAGGCATGCTTGGAAAACATTTTAACAAATGTAAATATGCATAGTTTAAAATCATTTGACACTTAATTTAAATATGCATGATTTTGGAAAAATAATTTTAGTAGAGAAGCCATGTTATGAGCCAAGTTGAGGAATCAAGATCACAATTAATATTGACTCAATTATAACATTTCTAAACTTTGTCTTGAGCTTCTTGTAATGCATCCATTTTGTGCTTGTCCTTGAGTACTGCTATATATCGCTTTTTGCTTTGTTTGACATTCATCAAAACCTACAAAAGAACACACGTTTAGTATATTGCATTTGAAACGTGTTTCCAACAATTTCCCCCTTTTTGATAATGGCAAACATAAGCGGGATATATGCAATAATTATTTTGATAATCCAAGACAAGTGTAAAGTATGCAATTTGATGTTCCCCCTCAATTCATGTTCCCCCTCACTTTAAGCATGAATGAAGTTGAGAGTGATATAGCATACTTCTTGATATCCCGTTTCTTCCCCCTTTTGCCATTAGCAAAAATATATACAAGGGAAGAATATGCAAAAAAAACATATGAAATAAACAAAAGTTTATTTATTGGAAAATAACATTACATGGGTGGAGCCAAACACAATAAAACGAACAACAACTAACCAACCAAGGAAAAACAAATCAAAAACAACAATTTCACATCATCAAAAACAACAATTTCATCATTCATCACCCTCATCTCCTTCATCATCATTGGGAGGCGCTTGATATGGCACCACCTGAGCATAGGCATAATGCACGTGATCAAAGTAACCATGGACCTCACGGGTTAATTGAGTAATTTGGTCAGAGATAGTCCGGAGGGTAGGCTCCTGAGGAGGATGAGCACGACGGGCTTGTCGATTTTGAGGAGGAGCGGGAGCATGATCACCATCATGATGAAAGGAAGACTCCGAAATTTCCCAGATTTTGGTGCTCTTTTTGAGAGGACCATTAGCAATATTGACCCCGGAAGCTTCAAGAAATTTCATTATTAAGAGGGCATAGGGGAGAGGTATGTCATCTCTGGTGGCATTGAACATATGAGATTGAATAAGCTTGCACCAATTGATTTTAACACCGGTGATAATGGCATGAAGAAATTTGGCATCCTCTTGGGAAATGGTGGTGTGATTGAGTTTACGGGGTTTGAGAACACGAGTGATGAAATAGAGAATGAAACGATAATTCGGGTCCATACCCTTTATGGTGGGACGACGGGAAGAAGACTCATCATAGGCGACTCCGGCTTGGCGGAAGAGATTAGCTTCATCAATCATGTCCCCGGCATCATTTATGTACTGGTAGATGTCTTCACCATCATGCGTAATGCCGACAATGAGGTGGAGGTTATCTTCAGAAATTAGAATGGAAATGCCGTTAACATTGGTAACGAGTTCACCCTCATCATCTTTGTGAAGGTTGGAGTGAAAAGCTTCAACCAAAGTAATGTTGTAGTAGGGGTGAGTAAGGAGTAGGAAATTGAAAAGTTGGCACTCTCTTAGCATATTCGCGGCTGGAATGAATGGTGCAACAAGAGCGTTTGTTGAAAAGCGAGGAGGGAGAATAAGGCGTTTCTCAAATTTGGTTAAGAAACGGGTGAGCTCTTCATCGGATTCAAAGAATAGAACCGATCCATCTTGATATGGATGGCGAGAAGAAGAAGCACCTTGTTTGGAACGAGCACGTTTGGAGTTGCGGCTTGGCATTTTTGAAAAGGATGTGCTAGGATTTTTCAAAGATAACAAGATAATTTGATGCTTGGGAGGCTTGAGTGAGTATACAAGAGCATATGTGCAGCCTATATATAGAGAAGGAATGAATCTTACACCTATTTGAAAAGATTTGAAGAGATTTGAAGAGCTTTGAAGTCTGAAACGGTAAAAATAAATTCACTGACCGTTCAATAATCGATTGTTTGAATAGAATAATCGATTGTCATTAATGAAAATGATCTGACACATCGATTACACGCCAGAACGGTAAAAAAAATTTGAAAAAGATAGTCGATTGTCAAACTTGGTAATCGATTGTTTTTCATATTTATGACCTGACAGGAATCGATTGTAGAGCCAAAACGGTAACATAAGTTTAAAACAGATAATCGATTATCAATATATAGTAATCGATTATTTCACTCACAGAGAGTTTGGATTTTGGCAAATAATCGATTGGCAGAACAAATAATCAATTGTTTGGAAGGGGGATGCTAAAATGATGAGACTTAATTCTATCAAGCAATGTAAACATTCAACAAGATTTCATGACAAAAAAATTGAATCAACAAATAATCGATTATTGATACTGATAATCGATTGTAAGCATAAATAATCGATTATGATCGATTTTTCTTGTATCAAGACAATTTATACTTTCCTCTTACCTTTTGGGGGATACCTGCAAAATAGAATTAAACATCTCCGACGCTCAAGTCAGTAATCTATAAATGAAATAATAACTTTGAAACTAGTGTAGTCGGGTGAAAAATGTGAACTCTTAAGAATTTTGTCCTAGGATGTTCTTAAGAGGGTTTAGGGTACTTACCTTCCCTTCGACTTTGCCAATTACCTGATTTTGAACATCCTCCGTTCATTTTGGTCTTTTGGCTCATTCTTCAATTTAAGAAGCTTCTTCCACAATTTTGCCTTTGTCTTCCTTGTATTTTGTCTTTTAAATTTTTCGAAAATACTTCCGATTTTGAAAAAAATGCCTAAATCGACTTTTCCGTCTCTTCCTCCTTCTTTGTGCTTTAATTTAAGGAATTTTGAATTCGTCTCCCGTCAAGTGTTTGGAGTATCCACTACACTTGATTCCTTCAAGCACACCTGCAAAACAAATCAATGCTCTTTTGGTACCCATGCCATTTTGGGTCCTTGAGGGTTATGCATACTATAATGATATGTTTGAGTAGCATGTCTATGTCTAGTAAAGCATGCGGGAGCAATATGACCAATTCGTCTACAATAATGACATGTCACATTTGGATTATGCATGCGTCTAGGCTCATAGTAGCTAGAATAATGCACATTGTTTACTCTATTTTCATTTCTCCTAATTTGAGCACCATAATCATTTCTAGGTTGAACATTTCGGGATCTTCTAGCATGATCACTGTTGTGCCTAAAATATGCATCATGTCTATGGTGACGATTGCTAGGCGGAAGGTCATGTCTAGGTCTCCTAATATTTTGTCTAGCATGCATGTTTGTTTTAGGAAAGGCATTTTTGTTATTAATCCTAGATTGAGCTCTAGGTGGTTGGGTTTTTGCATCAACCTCTTCTTCATTTATGAAGCCTATTCCATGCTTGGTTGATTTCAAGTTATCAAGCACCACATTCAAGTTTTTATGAGAGGAGTTGAATTTATCTAGTGTGCCTTTTAATCTACCTACTTCATTCTTAAGGTCTACACAAGAAGCACAATTTTTTGTAGAACTCTCGGGCTTGTCAGAACTTCATTTCCCATAAAACTTGTTTTGTTCTAGTAGCTTCTCATTTTCCAAAACCAATTTTTCCAATTCTTTTTCTTTTAATGAAAACTGTTTTTGAAAATCTTGTTCTTTTAGAGAAGCACTTTCTCTTAAACTAGTAACGGTTTTTGTAACTTTGAGAAATTCAGCATACAATTCATCAAAGGCATTTCTCATGTCATCAAGAGTGTAAAAATTTTGAGAAGAGATTTGACTTACCTCACTTTGATTTTCTTCCTGTGCCATGAGGCAGAGATTTGCCGCTTCTTCATTTTCTTCTTCACTGGATTCGTCTCCGGAATCTCCTCCCCAAGATATGTATGCTCGTTGCTTCTTGAAGGGTTTCTTCTCCTTTTTAAGATTTGGGCAGTTTGTTTTGATATGCCCTATTTCACCACATTCATAACATTTAACTTGCTCACCTTGCTTTTTCCCTTTGCGGTCATATTCTTTTCGCATGAATTTTTGGAATTTTTTGATGATGAGTCCGAATTCGCTATCTCCATCCTCTTCAATTGGTGATTGACTTGTGCTCGCCTTTAGAGCAATCTTTTGCCTTCTTTGTTCATCAATAACAGGGTTAAGAATAGTGGATTCATAAGTCTTAAGATTACCTCTAAGAGCGTCTATGCTGACGTTCGTGATTCCTATTGACTCTTGAATCGCATCGGCCTTTGATCGCCATGCCGGTGTTAGACTCCTAAGGATTTTTCGAACTAGTTCTTTGTCTGTGAACGTCTTCTTGAGCGCGTGGAGATCATTCACTATTGATGAGAACCAGCTCAAACATCTCGTTTACCTTTTCGCCTTCCTTCATATGGAACAATTCGTAAGCATGAGTTAAAAAGTCAATTTTAGCTTCTCTTACCTGGTCAGTCCCTTCGTAAGTGACCTCAAGCTTGTCCCACATTTCTTTCGCTGTTTTGCAGCAGGAGATTTTCCTGTAATCATTAGCATTAATAGCACAAAGTAATAAATTAATAGCATTAAAATTATTTTGGACCATTCGATTATCCTCGGCGTTGAATTCCTCTTCTGATTTTGGCACCCATTCTCCTTCCACCTTTTTGACAGGAACCTCATTTCCTTTGGTGTACACCTTCCACAAGTAAGGGCTGTTTGATCTGACGAATATCTGCATCCTTTCTTTCCAATATGAATAATTAGTCCCGTTAAACAAAAGAGGTCTTGTGGGGCACTGTCCTTCATCAATACCTACAAAAGAGTCTAGAGTAGAAGCCATGGAAAGATTCTCTCAAACGGTTAAGTCTTTCAGAGAGTATGGCTCTGATACCAATTGTTGGACAATACGCTTTACGCTAGAGGGGGGGGGGGTGAATAGCGTTTTAAAAATATTAAGCGTTTTAGTGCGGAATTTAAAAACTTTGCAGAAATTAAAACAAGTGCAGTAGAATAAACTTACACAATGATGTATCCTGGTTGGCCACAAACGTGGTTAGTCCAGTCCCCGAGAGACTCTCTCGAGATTTCCACTAAACTTGTCAAGCTTACGGGTGCTTAACAAACCGTTACAGCTGAGGACACAAGCCTCACCTAGTTGCTCGGGGATCACAATCCCAAAGACTTCAATTGCTCGGGGATACCAATCCCAAAGACTTCAATTGCTCGGGGATAACAATCCCAAAGACTTCAACTGCTCGGGGATAACAATCCCAAAGACTTCAACCGAGGAATCACAAGTTCCTCAACAAACGAGAATCGCAATTCTCTTACAAACACAAAACACACTCACTTTACAAAGCACTCCTTAATGAGTAGATATGAGTAGAAATAGTACGCTCAAGATCACAACAACTTAGCTCAATAGAATGGCTCTTCAAAAATCTTTATGGATGAATGGAAAATGATGATCAATGTAAGAAAGCTTTTAGCAATGAAAATACTCAAAGTGTATATGTTGTTGTTGTGAAAAACTGAGTTGAAGCTGTATTTATAGGTGAAAAACTCAGTCTTACCGTTGTCTAATTGCCAATTAAGGATTGCTGAAATTACTCAGTGACAATCGATTGTCAAGACTAAGCAATCGATTGTTTGCCTATCAGATTAAAAATTCAATCCCTGATTTTACGTCAACAATCGATTACTTCAAATCAATAATCGATTATTTATAACGTTAAGAAATCCTTTCCAATTTTTGGCATAAAACATCGATTGTCCGGAAATCAACAATCGATTATTTTATAACGTTCAGAAAATCTTTTCCAGATTTTAAGCAAAACATCGATTGTTAAATATCAACAATCGATTACCTGAAGGTAATTGAAAATATATGACAACGGTCAGCTTCAACAATCGATTATCAAATGGAATAATCGATTATTAATTAATTTCAAAACTCTCTGTCTCATATATAATCGATTATCAAAAGCCACAATCGATTATCATCTTATTTAAAATCACTGGGAGACATTTTTCTCATTCTAATCGATTACCATTAGTTCATAATCGATTTTTATGAGTTTTGAAAACTTTGCCTCAGTTAACAATCGATTATCATAAGTACACAATCGATTGTTATGCAGTTTGCAAAAACCTGATGTTAACTGACTTACTCACAATCGATTATCATTAATTCACAATCGATTGTCATGCAGTCTTGGCTTAGAGATACTCGATTATCATAAGTACATAATCGATTATCTTAGCCCAGATTTTTGAGGCATGCTTGGAAAACATTTTAACAAATGTAAATATGCATAGTTTAAAATCATTTGACACTTAATTTAAATATGCATGATTTTGGAAAAATAATTTTAGTAGAGAAGCCATGTTATGAGCCAAGTTGAGGAATCAAGATCACAATTAATATTGACTCAATTATAACATTTCTAAACTTTGTCTTGAGCTTCTTGTAATGCATCCATTTTGTGCTTGTCCTTGAGTACTGCTATATATCGCTTTTTGCTTTGTTTGACATTCATCAAAACCTACAAAAGAACACACGTTTAGTATATTGCATTTGAAACGTGTTTCCAACAGCCTCTTACTATATAAAGGAGACTTTCACATTGTAATATGCATCATGATTATTATCGAATAATACAACTTCTTTCTCTATCTCTATCTCTTTCTCTGTTTCCTACTATTGCTTCTCCCTTAAGCTAAGATTCTTTTCTTCATCTTTTAGATCTAGAATCACCATATCGTCTATCTAACCTCTAGGCCAGATTATATTTGATTACGATTTACCCTTATCATGTTTTGGTTGTTTTCTAAGCATGCAAAGTATTTCGATAACTTTCGAGTTAAACAACTCTTCCCCCAACTCAATCTGCTATGAGGTATAGCAAATGTTAAGACATTATTTTTCTTCAACCATCCTCTTCCCCCCGCCCCCTCTCCCCCCCCCCCCCCCCAAAAAAAAAGAAAACTAATTTTACAGTAAGATGAATATAAGTGAACTTGAATGGAGTAATATTTATAGTGGAATTCATATAAGCGTCCCCCAAAAATTGTTATCACACTAATATCAACTGTCGCAAGCGAAGTTTTGATATGTTTTACGTAATATTTTGTTCCATATAAACCAACAATTGTTGATCTATCTCCAAAAGATACTCATGTCATAATTTCTTATAAGAAATGGTGCTTTTTAGAACCTTATTTCGGGCATATACACTACTAGAAAATAAGCCTAAGGCAATGCCACACGTTCCGTTGCCATAGTAAAAGAATCCGTTGCGATAAAGCTAGTGCAACGGTTTAGCGTCTATTGCGGGTAGGGGTGTGCGTTCAAATTGATTTATCAATAAATGGAATCGATTATTTATTATCAAAATCGAAATCGAAAAAATTGAAACCTTATTGAAACGATAACGATAAAAATATGTACAAATTGATAATCGATAAGTAATTATCGATAAGGATTGAATGCATACCCCTAGACTATAGATACTTATTAAATGAGTAATTACTTATTTGTGTAGATTAATATAACATACAAAATGTATATATATTCCGCTACTATGCATCATGATTATTATCGAATAATACAACTTCTTTCTCTATCTCTATCTCTTTCTCTGTTTCCTACTATTGCTTCTCTCTTAAGCTAAGATTCTTTTCTTCATCTTTTAGATTTAGAATCACAATATCGTCTATCTAACCTCTAGGCCATATTATACTTGATTACGATTTACCCTTATCATGTTTTGATTGTTTTCTAAGCATGCAAAGTATATCGATAATTTTCGAGTTAAACAACTCTTCCCCCAACTCAATATGCTCTAAGGTATAGCAAATGTTAAGACATTATTTTTCTTCAACCATCCTCTTCCCCCACCCCCTCTCCCCCCCCCCCCCCCCCAAAAAAAACAATTTTATAGTAAGATGAATATAAGTGAACTTGAATGGAGTAATATTTATAGTGGAATTCATATAAGCGTCCCCCAAAAATTGTTATCACACTAATATCAACTGTCGCAAGCGATGTTTTGATATGTTTTAGGTAATATTTTGTTCCATATTAACCAACAATTGTTGATCTATCTCCAAAAGATACTCATGATCATAATTTCTTATAAGAAATGGTGCTTTTTAGAACCTTACTTCGGGCATATACACTACTAGAAAATAAGCCTAAGGCAATGCCACACGTTCCGTAGGCATAGTAAAAAAATATGTTGCGATAAAGCTAGTACAACGGTTTAGCGTCTATTGCGGGTAGGGGTGTGCGTTCAAATTGATTTATCGATAAATGAAATCGATTATTTATTATCAAAATCGAAATCGAAAAAAATTGAAACCTTATTGAAACGATAACGATAAGAATATGTACAAATCGATAATCGATAAGTAATCATCGATGAGGGTCAAAATCGAATCGATAAATTGAATGCATACCCCTAGACTATAGATACTTGTTAAATGAGTAATTACCTATTTGTGTAGATTAATATAACATACAAAATGTATATATATTCCGCTACTATTTTAAAAGTGGCTATACAATATTATTTTCCCTAATCTATACCCTTTCCTTTACCCTAAGTCCCTTACCCTATTATTTTCTCTACCATATTTAAGGAATGATCATATTTAAAGATCAAGGGAATGAAGTTCAAATTAATAGAAAACAGAATTAGTCCTGATGATGTGTTTTGTTTTGTTTTAATATACCATTGGAGTGTTGGTAGCAGACATTTGATCCCTTACTTTAGTTTTGTTGCATGTGCTTGTTGACATAATTTTTATATTATAAATGGTATTCCTCTTATTTTAGCTTCTTTTTGTCCATATTAGTTAAATGCGTTCATAGCGATATACTTTCCGTGAAATCCCGCAAATTTACTTATTGGTGTAACGGATAACCGAATCGATAAGCCCCAAAATCGATAAATCAAAATCGTATAAATCGAAACCTTATTTCAATGATAACGATAAGCATATGAATCGATAAATCGAATGCACACCCCTAATTGCGGGAACTTGCGTCGCTATTGGTCTATTGCAACGTTTTCAAGTAACGGTTTCATAACCGTTGCCATAGGAAAATCTATTGCGGGGGTTTTATCATGATCAAATCCAACAATTAATGTTGAGTTACGGAAACGGTTTTGAACCGCCACTATTCTGTATTGCAACGAGTGAAAACCGTTGCTATAGACATAACAACATTTTATATATTATTTTTTTGCTTGTTGGAACAGTTATTACAAGCTATTGCAACGGTTATGCTGAGCTATTGCAACGGTTATGTTTAGCTACTTTGACTACTGTTGGAAGCTATTAACGGTATCACAACAAGATAAATGTATAATACACTGAAATTAATATATAGCTGATGAAATATATTCATCAACAAAATTATAATTCAAAATATACAACCAAGATAAAAGTTTTTAATAATCCTAGAGTTGGAATACATAAGTTTGCAAAATAATTCAAAAATAAAAACATTCCTAGATTGTCTGAAGATTCTTCAACCAATACTTTTAAGTAAGGTCTTCACTGCTTTAATCTCTCCCCTTGATCATTTGGTTCACCTATAAATTCAACAAGAACAAAAATAGTTAGAGGTTAGGAAAAAAAATATTTCCTTCTCAATATCATTATTATTGCACTATATATTAATACCAATAAAATAATACAAGTACTTAGAAGACAAAACAAAAAATAAAATTGGCATTGCCACTTCAGAAATCCAGCTACAAAAAAGAACCAGAAGACCAATTATGCAAAATGTTACACCAAAAAAAGTCACCCTCAAAATGATACACCAAAAGAAGTTCAAGTATGCATAATATACTATAAAGGAGGGCAATGCACACATCAGTGTTGGATCTTGAGACTTATTTCGACAAGTACTGGGCTCCTCACCCTCAAACTGGTGTGTTTGTCCACCAACCCATCATATTGGTTTCAAAATTATAGTAACAAATAGACAACTGAGGGCAATGCACCCAATATACAGATTACTGCATCCTCACTTCAGATATACTATGGAAATAAATGCCTTATCTAGAGAAGCTCTTATTAATTCCAATGGCATTATTGAGAGTTCATTTTCCCTGGCAAATACGCCATGAAGTTAAGCTCTGTTGCTTATGATCTTGAATGGCGATTTGATCGACAGACATTCCCAGCAGACCTCATTAGCAGATAATTCACTGTATTTTAACTTGTCGTAGCAAGTTACCTGCTTAATTTTCATGTTACTGGTCCTACTTATTATGAATAAGTACATGCGATTATATTTTAAGTGATCTGACAATATAAAAACATCACTCTAACAATATATACATATTTAGTTTTGTCCTAAACTTCAATAGGGAATGATTGTAAAAGATCCTAATGTACCATATGATTTGAAACTAACAATAGAAGACTACCCTTTTGCAATGATGGTTTAGTACTATGGGACATCCTTAAACAATGGGTAACAGACTATGTCAGCTAATACTATACAGAAACCGAACTCATAGAACCTGAGGATGCACTATTAAAATGCTTCCCTTAAAAAATGCAAGCAACAAAAGTCATGGGAATATTGGATGTTTTATCAAATCATTCTCTAGATGAATAATATCTTGGAGAGACAATAGAACCTTATTGGGCAGAGGATCCTGTGATTAACTCAACGTTCGAAATTCTTTTTGGAAGATTAAAGGAACTTGAAGGGATTATTAGGTAGAAATGCTGATAGTAATTTAATGAACAGAAATGGAGCTGGAATTGTGCCGTATGAACTGTTGAAACCATTTTTCTAAACACAGTGAAGTCAAGATGCAGATATAAAATTATGTGCCTCCAATTGAATAGTGAATCATTATTAATAAAGGGTGGAACTGCTTTCATGAATTTTGTGCAGATCATAAAATTTAAACATGAAAGCGAGTAACATAACTTGAGTATTTAAATATTAAGACATACAGAGGAGGTGATTGCACATGTAGTTTCTCAAATACATGTCTGATTGATATGCGCCAATCCATCAACATATATGCCGTTAGTGGCATTGTTAGAGATAGCCACTTATACAAACTCAATTGATTAATTAATGATTCAATTCCAAATCAGTCAGGTTAAATCATTTATACTAATTGAGATTGAGGCTGCAACTCTCCATACTGAATTATGGAAGGTAAAGTTAGCAGCATAAGGACAGCTAAAACTGTGTCAGAGAAAAGATACAAGTCTGAGAATTCCTAGAACATAGGGCAATGGACTAGGCAACTTTGGCAATCTTTTATGGAAGGAGGTGAACCAATTTGGGAATTGCTGTTAATGCGACATGGATAGGATAACAAGAGAAGATTATAATGCAGGGATATCAACAAATAATAGTAGGATATCAGGCACGATTGATCGCCAAAGCAGTGTAAAGCAAATGTACATGCCAGTGTTGTTTTTGCAAAAAAAAAAGGCTATTTGATAAGCAACAAACCAGTACTGGAATTTCAAGCAAGAACGGGCTTCAGTCATATGGCTCTGTTATTGAGAAATCAGTCTTTGTTTCTAAGAGATACAAATTGCGCACACAACAAAGAGGAAAAGAGAGACCAGTCTCTGTTTTTGAGAAATCAGTCTATTTTTGAGTGATACAGATTGCGCACACAACCAATCTATAACTAATATCGAAAAGAAATCGACCCTTGATTGTTGCTGCCAAAAGATGACCTGTTAATTGGTTGAATAGCTACTTGTTGTGCGGACGAAGCTTCTCCTGGTGAACGAGCACACAAGTTTGATATAATACTAGGATCAATTTGCAATCCTGAACGCTGAAGCTATCAAAAGATATCTCCTAGAATTTCTTGTCGCATCATTCTTTTTTCTTCCTCATATTGTTCCTTCTCAAATTATTCCTTCTGTTCCTCGAACATTCTTGTCATCCTTTCTTTCATTTGTTGCACGATCATTTAGCACATAAAGAGGATTCAAAATATCCCATTTTTCCTTTCAAAGAAGTTCTTGTGACCCCTCGTTCATACAATCTAAGACGTCCTGGATATTCAGGTCCCATAGCGGCTCAAATGCATTAATAGAACTGTTACCATCTTCACTTTGTTGTGTTTCAAGTTTTTCCATTTCAGCCTATAATAAAAAATTTTAAAATGAAAATTCTAGTAACTAAAAGCTAGTAAGAACAAATAATTCATATCAATAAAAAACCAATAAGATAGAATTCGCACAATTTTAGTAGTTGTATCTTCATTAGATTCCTTGTATGACCTTTCTGGTTTTCTTGCTCTTGTAGCCACAAAGAATTCTCGAAGAAATAAAGATTCGGAAGTGTTCTTCTCCGTTTCCTAGATACATCAAGAGTTTGTGTCAAAAATATTCTTAGAAATGACAACATGATCATATTTACTGATAAATAAGAGCACATACCAAATCATTGCGGACTATATAAAAGTTTGTTTGCCAACAGTATGTAGATTCTTTAATTTTTTTGAATCTCGGTATTGGTCTCTGACGTTTTCTGCAAATAAAGGAGTCAACAAGACTAGAGAAAAAAGTGTTGAGTTTAGTTGTACCATTTGTTTCTTGGTTCACTTTACCCTTAAAATATAAAATATGATTGCTTTATTTTTTAAATTAAATGCAAATATACCATTGTCTGTAAGTTATAAGTTGTAGCTGCTACAACTAGTTAAACTTACATGGACTTTTTCGGAGTTCCAATATTTGAGAAGATCATTAAATTGAGATGTTTGAATATATTCAGGCGTATTTTGCATTCGAATTTCATCATTACCGTAGGCTTCAAAATGCTTTTTTTTTTCCAAATTACTCTTGTGTCTTCTCCAAGCAGTTTGATGTAACGATCCAAACCCCGCTCCGGTCGTCATGACGCCTCTCGTGAAAATAAGACCAACCAGACCATTTCAGAATATCACTTTTAAGCAGTTAATCAGTTCAATAATAGTTCAAATATGATTTAATGATATTAATTAACGTAATTACAGCACAACACAGGCCTAGTCAGGGTGTCACAAGTCACGAGCATCTATAAGAATGAAATTTCCACTTTACAGTTTAGAAATACTCAGAACAAGAATAACAAATAATATAGAAAGACAATGGTGCTGTGAACGCTGGCAATCACCTAGCTAAAACCTCTACAACTCTGACTCCACGCAACCAATACTCGCTACCGGGTGAATAAATACCTGCAACTGCAGGCGAGGTGCTTGGAGTAAAGTGAATACTCCAACTCAATGAGTAATAAATTAAATAATAATTGAGCAGCAAGAAATCACGTAAAAACCAACATCCTGCATATAAGTCGGATACAATTTTCTGAGAAAAACGGTGAAATCTGTGAAATATTTAGAAAATATCTTGGCTCAGTTTTAAACCTCTTTTAAAAATGATCTTTTCAACAGTTGCGAAAAAATTTCAAAACAATTAGTGCCGCTATGCACAGAAATCCACCCCTCGGGCACAAATACCACATTTAAACAAGTAAAAGACAAGTAAGTACGCAAAATGAACACATAAACCTTGCCCTTTGGGCAATCACACAGAATAGTACCAGCCCCTTGGGCACAAATTAGTTCCTGGTCAGCCATTGTTACCTGACCGCACGATGTTATTCCTGGTCAATTATTGTTACCTGACCAAATTGAATTATACGGTGTCATTGTTACCACTCTCAAATCTCATGGGTACTCGTGCTTACAGTGGGGGTGCATATTCGGAAGGGGCTCTTACAGCCCAAGCGCTATATCATCATAAGGCCTGAAAGCCTGTTCATATCAACATAAGGCCTGAAAGCCTTCTCACATCACACTCGGGGCCTGAATGCCTCCTCACATCACTCACATCTCCTTACATATCGTCCTCGACCTCAATCAGTCCAAAACAGTCATAAGCCTCTCGGGCATTAGTAAAACAATAGTGCTCAACTCAAACATTAGTTCAAATATTATTTAAGTCTCAAGTTTGAGTAAAAATAGATGAGTTCATGAAACAATGTGATTTAATTGGACTGAGTTCAAGTAATATTTCAAATAGTAAGGAAAAAGTGATGAAAATTCACAAAGGATTTCAAATAGTCGGCAATAAGCCCAAGTTATAGTGAAAAACAACAAGTCTTAATCAATTACGCGGAAAAATATCAACTAGGACGGACCAAGTCATTATCCCTAATAGTAAATGACCCCGCGCTCGTCATTGGGCGGGTTTCTCACCTCAATATAGCACTACGATGTACAATCCGGGGTTTCAATCCCTCAGGATATCATTTACAATCATTACTCACTTCGAACCGACTATTTCTTTAATTCGCGACGCCTTTGCCCCTCGAATTGGCTTCCATGTGCGTCGAATCTACCCAAAATCACAACGAATATATTGCATTATACTAAAAAGACAATACCCAATAGAAAGAAATCGAAAAAATATCAAAATTCAAGAATTTGACAAAATCCAATCCCCAGGCCTACATCAGGAATTCAGAAATTTTTATACCAAATGTTCTTCGTCTTCTCACGAGTCTGTACATATAAAAATCACCAAAATCGGAGCTCGTTTCACCCCACAAATCGACCCTAGAAGGTCTAAAAATCACAAGCCCTAAACCCACATTTTCTACTAATTTTCTTCAATTAAACACTTCAAGAACATGTAATCTTGTCGGATTATTCGATGATAATTTAATATTATGGAGTAGAAATGATCACAAATGACTTACCTCAAGATTTCCCATAATTTCTTGCTCAAAAATCGTCCCAAGCCGTGTTCTTTCACCCAAAAACGCTAAAATGGGCTGAACATCATTAAAATGACCCATTCTTGTCGCTAAAAGCCTACTCCTGTTGCTAAAAGTGCCCAAATCTGGTCGTTAAAGGTGCGCACTAGATGTTGTTGCACCAACAATGTTTATTTTCACTAAAAAGACCCTAACTCCATCATACGAACTCAGCATTTGATGATTCTTATTCCTATGAGTCACAAATAATAATACGAACATAGTCTTTCAATCGAAACTCAATTGCTCAGTGCGATACTCATTTCACTCGTTAAATAATTAGCTCACATTTCGCGTCAAAAACCCAATCGCGACTTGATGAAATTAAACCAAACTTTTCAGATCACTCCAATAATTTATTATCCAAATTCCGGAAGTCTCGAAATTAAATTTCGATATGTACAACTAAACAAGGACCTTTGTATCATTACATGCTTATGCTCAAAACACCATAATCTTCCAAAAACTCTTCCAAAACTTATCCGAGCCTCATGGGATCCCAACAAAGTATACTGACAAGTCCCATAATATGACACAAATGTATTTGTTCCTTCGAATCACCAAAAACAACACAAAAATACTAAATTTACCTCAGATTCAAGCCTATGAACTTTGAAACTTCTAACTTCCCCATCCAATGCCGAAATACGTCAAACTAGTCCGAATGACCTCAAATTTTTCAGAAAAGTCCAGAATGACATAAAGAAGCTACAGCAACTCCCGAAATTCCATTCCGACCCTAGAATCAAAACCTCACCTATTAACCGGAATTCACCAAAATACTAACTTTGCCAATTCAAGATTAATTTTACATCGGTCATCACAAAAATATTTCGGACACATTCTTACGTCCAATATCACCTAACGAAGCCATCCAAATCAAAAAAATTGCATTTTGAGCCCTCTAACACATAAGTCAATATCCGACTGACTTTTCCAACTTAAGCTTCCTTAAAAGAGACTAAGTGTCTCAAACCTTACCAAAATCGTTCCGGAATTACTTCAAATTTTGCACACAAGTCACATTCGACATTACATACTTGCCCCAACTTTCGGAATCACATTCCAACCCTGATATCAAAATTTTCACTTCTGGTCGAATTTTCTCAAAAACTTTCAAATTTCTATATTTAGCCAAATGACTTCAAAATGACCTCCGGGCATCGGAATTCACTTTCGATCGCGCTCCCAACTCCAGAATTACCATAAAGAGCTATTCCCAGACTCCAAATTCCAAACGAACATATATAATAGTGAAATGCCTTCCAACCCAAAATTTTGAAATTCTTCTAAAATAATAGCTTCGATAATATACGCTAAAATGCCCACGGGTTATCCAAAACCAAACCCGGACATATGACCAAGTCCGAAATCATCATATGAACCTGCTGGAACTTTCAGATCCCGATTCCGAGGCCGTTTACTCAAAATTTGAATCTTATCCATTTTCTTCAACTTAAGGGTGTCACAATGAAAATTTTCTTTCGAATTTGACTCCGAATTTCCCGAAATTCAACTCTGACCATACACACAAGTCAATATTGCTAAAATGAAGTTGTTCATGACTTCCAACTACTGAACGACGTGCTAGAACTCAAAACGACCGATCGGTCGTTGCATTCTCCACCACTTAAATAGACGCTCATCCTTGAACGTTCCAAGAACTACTCTTAAGTTATCTGAAATCACTGTTTAACACTTCGTGCACCTGCCCGTGCTACCACAACTCATATGGACACATTAATTTGATCAAATATGCAGATATCCTCATTTATCCATACAATAAGCTCAGAACCAAATTCCAATACCTGAAATTCTCTGCCCGACCTGTTCCCTGTATATAAACACTGTATCAACTACCACACGAGGTACCAAAACACGACTGTGTACCTTTGTTGAATTAGCACTACGCATCGCATAATTCACCATCTAACCACAATGAAACTCAATGAACCTTAATAGCCAAAATTCCACGACTCTGATGCTCCCAATGCATATGATGATATACCTATACATTCTGTTATAATGCTGACGATACAACCACAATAGAAGAGATGTGCAGAAATTTCTAACCAATTGCAGAGTTAACCCAACATTAATTCTCTCCTTTTTGACTAAAATCATCACCTTATTACCACCAAAATACTGGTAACTGCCCTGTATTATATCTCGCATAATCCCACTGCAATGGTCCCCGATACGAATAGTCTCGCCTCACCTAGTACGAGCTGCTCAGACAACCAATCACCACAGATAATGACCAACGGTCTTGCATGATGCCAAAATGAGCCAATAGGCCATACGGCGAACAAGATATATAAGGAAATGACTCAGGAATGGACTGCTCAACTCATACAACTAATATGGACTTTTCCCAGAGAAAAGGAATTTATCAAGCCGTTTCACAGCGCACATGGCACAATCATAATATTACATGAATTGACGAACACAGAACAACATATGATACTCAAACACCCCTTCTTGAGGAGCGCTATACTGAAATGAACACATCTTACTCACATGAAGCCCATAATCCTATTTAAATCCATTCACCCACTTCAGGTCGATTCTGCTCGCACTGAAATAGATAGCCTTTCCTTGACCCATAATAAGTCATTTCTTGTCATAACACGCAGGAACTACCACCACAGCGGGAAACACCCCACAATCCACAACCAAATGAACCGAACGACTTCATATAGATGTTAGATATTCTTCCAATATTTCAACTTTCTTAAGTCCCAAAATTTGACTAACTCCCAGATTTTTCAAATATTTCGGCAGATTCTCCCTTGTAATTGGGCCTATCCACCTGTCAGAGTAACACCAAAACAACTCCTAATAACATGTCCACAACCCAACAAGTACCACACGTATATCAATAACACTAATCTCCACATTACAAGCCCGACATTATTACAATGGTATCTTGACATGAAATATATCATTGTATGATCATAACCACATTTCTGGTTTTAATAGGTTTTCATAAATAATTGTATCATTATCAATAAATCTCATATTACCACCACCTCATTTCAAATTTCACAATATTGGCAACAAAATGTGAGGCATGAAGACCTCATTATTACTTACGCGGATTAATGAGTCACATTTAATGCCACCTGGGAACTTATCTCGTAAGCTAAACCTCAATATTTACACCACGAAAATGGCTTAATACGAGCATAAAATATACAAGAATTATCAAATCAACCTAATTGGCATAACTCCCTTTTAATATTAGCGTACGAATTAAACTTTACAAAGGAAAACTTAATACTTATTAATATTTACCACAAGGACCTCGTCCTTACATAACCTCCACCTCAGCTTGCAGCCCGGTTTAAATATTTCACATTATGCCAACTGCAGTTTTGAATTTCCTTTCTTTCTTATTCTCAATAAATTTCGTAAACATATTTTTTCATAGCACATAACGAACCCTCATACCGGTAGGGCATATAATTCATACAAAAATTGGAATTAATTATTCCGAAATGCATTAAACCCATTGTAATAAATAATAAATATCACTTTAACCTTACCCCAAAATCCTTGGAGCCCATACACACTGTATAAGTCCGAACAAACTGTTTCAAGCCATATCAATAACCCTAGTTATAATCGAATAGCATACTACAAAACTCGTATAATCGTAACACCATTCTCGATTACCATAACCACTCAAACCAACCAAGTACCAGTAGGAGACCCCACATTAAACAGAACCTCGCTCCAAACCTTTGTACCCGATCGATAATGAAATAAATATATTGGAACTCACAATACACAACACGTTCCCCATACCGGTAGAAAGTATCTGGTTCAATCCATGGTAGAAACCACCAAGAACGCTTGGAAATCCATTTTCTCCTAATCAATCTATCAGATATAAATTCCTCTAATTCAACCAGGCCACGCAGGTCATCAAACTCAAGATTATTGCCATATTACTATAGCTAGTTCAACAAAAATTCTTCACAAGCTTAGGTAACACATACCATAAAATACCTCAATTCCACTACTAAGATCACATTCATTCTTGTGACAATCAACTCAACTTTCTCATCTAGAGTCAAATTAAATCTCAACACATACACCCTGTTAGTGGAAAAGAAACTCTCTACTCAACATTGTAAGGAACACACCTACGTAGATTATTCTGCATGAGATAACCCACCTGTTTTGCCTCCAATTAATATTTTTGCATACCTTCTACCATCATACACATTACACAATCACTTAGTCTTCCATAGTCTAAACTCATAACGTAACATGGAATTTAATTCACTCCAAACAAGAGACATGAAAATATTCTTCACGCGCCCATAACTTGGGGCTACACATCCTATCACAATGGAAATTATACACTCAATAGTTCATCTATCATCCAGTAGACCTTCCTCATCACTTCCAAGTCATAAAGATACATCTCGCAGCACTAACATACTCATCACATAGCTATCAAACCATTATTCCACTAATAGGGATAATACCGGACATATAAGCTCAAAACACTAGCTCGCCCAATCAGCACCTCGGTGCTCAAGCCATAGGCAAAGACCCGGCCTCAAGTCCTTCATACTGGCCCAACATCCACTCATAAAGATCACGTCTCGCCTCTCGATCGGGGATTTACAAGCCATCAATGCACATCTAAATACTAAGAATTCCTTCGCGTATACGTTCGCGTGTATCGAATTGTAAGAGTTACTTTTCAAGTTGAATCAAGGACGCACTATAAGAATTTCAAGAATATGAAGTTTTTCCTAAAGGTTCTGCAGCCTCTCGAGGTTAAATACAGACGTCTCCGCACCGATCCGCGAGTCTCTACTTAACCTGGTCATGACTTGTGAGACCTAGTAACCTAGGCTCTGATACGAACTTGTCACGACCCAAACCCTGCTCCGGTCATGATGGCACCTCTCCTGAAGACAAGGCCAGCCAGACCATTTTAGAACACCACTTTTGAGCAGTTAATCGGTTCAATTACATTTCGAATATGATTTAACGATATTAATTAAAGTAATTACAACCCAACACAACAGTAATCGGGGTGTCACAAGTCACGAGCATCTATAGGAATGACATTTCCACTTTAAAATCTAGAAATACACTGAAAAAGAATAATGAATAACATAGGAAGACAGTGGTGCTGCGAACGCTGGAAGTCCCCTCGTTAAGACCTCTACAACTCTGACTCCATGCAGCCATTACCCGCTACCGGGTGAATAAATACCTCCAACTGCAGGCGAGGTACAAGGAGTAAAGTGAGTACTCCAACTCAGTAAGTAAGGAAAGTAAATAATAACTGAGCAACAAGAAATCACGTAAAGCAACCAACATGCTATATAGAAGCCAGGTACAATTTTTTGAGAAAAACGGTAAAATTTGTGAAATTTTTAGAAAATATCTTGGCTCACTTTTAAACCTCTTTTGACAATGATCTTTTCAACAGTTACGAAAAAATTTCAAAGTAATTAGTCCCGCTATGCATAGAAATCCACCCCTCGGGCTCATATACCATAATTAAACAAGTAAAAGGCCAGAAAGTATGCAAAATGAACACACAAACCTCGCCCTTTGGGCAATCACATAGAATAGTACCAGCCCCCCGGGCACAAATTAGTTCCTGGTCAGCCATTGTTACCTGATCGCACGATGTTATTCCTGGTCACTCTTTGTTACCTGACCAAATTGCATCATACAATGTCATTGTTACCACTATCTCAAATCTCATGGGTACCCGCGCTCACTGTGGGGGTGCAGACACTGGAGGGGCTCCTACAGCCCAAGCGCTATATCATCATAAGGCCTGAAAGCCTGTTCACATCAACATATGGCCCGAAAGCCTTCTCACATCACACTCGAGGCCTGAAAGCCTCCTCAGATAACAGTCGAGGCCTAAAAGCCTCCGCACGTAACACTCGAGGCCTGAAAGCCTCCTCATATCACTCACATACCCTCACATATGGTCCTCGGCCTCAATCAGTCCAAAACAGTCATAAGCCCCTCTAGGCATCAGTAAAATAATAGTGCTCAGCTCAAACACTAGTTCAAATATCATTTAAGTCTCAATTTTGAGTAAAAGTAGCTGAGTTCATGAAACAGTGTAATTTAATTGGACTGAGTTCAAGTAATATTTCAAATGGTGAGGAAACAGTGATGAAGATTCACAAAGGATTTCAAATAGTCGGCAATAAGCCCCAAGTATAGAAATAAGCCCAAGTCATAGTGAAAAAGAACAAGTCTTAAGCAATTACGCGGTAAAATATCAACTGAAATGGACAAAGTAACAATCCCCAATAGTAAATGACCCGCACTCATCATTCAGCGCGTGTCTTACCTCAACAGCACTACAATGTGCAATCCGGGGTTTCACTCCCTCAGGATAACATTTACAATCATTACTCATCTCGAACCGGCTATTCTTTAATTTGCGAAGCCTTTACCCCTAGAATTGGCCTCCACGTGCGTCGAATCTACCCAAAATCACAACGAATATGCTGCATTATACTGAAGAGACAATAGCCAATCGAAAGAAATCGAAAAATATCAAAATTCACGAATTTGACAAAACCCGAGCTCCGGGCCCATGTTTCGAAGCTCATAAATTTTATACTAGAATGTTCTTCGTCCTCTCACGAGTCCATACATATAAAGAACACGGTTCTCGTTTGACCCCTCAAATCGACCCTAGAAGGTCTCAAAATCACAAGCCCTAAACTTACATATTTTCTCAAATTAAACACTTCAAAAACATGCAATCTTGTCGGATTATTCGATGATAATTGAATATTATGGAGTAGAAATAATCACAAGTGACTTACCTCAAGATTTCCCATGATTTCCTGCTCAAAAATCGCCTCAAGCCGTATTTTTTCACCCAAAAATGCTAAATGGGCTGAACAACATTAAAAGGACCCATTCTGATCGTTCATAGCCTAATCTCGTTGCTAAAAGTAACCAAATGTTAACGTTAAAGGTGCGCACCAGATACTGTTGCAACAACAATGTTTATTTTCAAGAGGCCCTAACTCCACCATACAAACTCGGAATTCGATGATTCTTATACCTATGAGTCACAAATAATAATACAAACATAGTCCTTAAATCAAAACTCAATTCAGAGCTCATTTGCTCTGTGCGATACTCATTTTACTCGTTAAACAATTAACTCACATTTCATGTCAAAAACCTAATCGCGACTTGATAAAATTAAACCAAACTTTCGAAATCACTCCAATAATTCATTATCAAAATCTCGGAAGTCTCAAAATCAAGTTTTGATATGTACAACAAAAAATGGACCTTTGGATCATTACATGCTTATGCTCAAAACGCTAAAATCTTCCAAAAACTCTTCCAAAGCTTATCTGAGCCTCATAGGATCCCAACAAAGTATACTAACAAGTCCCATTATATGACACAAACTTAATTGTTCCTTCGAATTACCAAAAACAACGCAAAATTACTAAATTCACCTCGGATTCAATCCTATGAACTTTGAAACTTCTAACTTCCACATACGACGCCGAAACACGTCAAAACTAGTCTGAATGACCTGAAATTTTGCAGACAAGTCCAAAATGACATAACAAAGCTACATCAACTCTCGGAATTCTATTTTGACCCTCGGACCAAAATATCACCTATCAACCGAAATTCACCAAAATAATAACTTTACTGGTCATCACAAAAATATTCCGGACACACTCCTAAGTCTCAAATCACCAAACGAAGATATCCAAATAATAAAATTCGCATTTCGAGCCCTCTAACACATAAGTCATTATCCAGTTGATTTTTCCAACTTAAGCTTCCTTAAAAGAGACTAAGTGTCTCAAACCTTACCAAAATCATTGCAGAAGGACTTCAAATTTTGCACACAAGTCATATTTGACATTATGGACTTGCCCCAACTTTCGGAATTGTATTCCGACCCTAATATCAAAATTTCCAATTCCGGTCGAATTTTCTAATAAACCTTCAAATTTATATATTTAGTCAAATGACTTCCAAATGACCTCCAGACATCTGAATTTACTTTCGATCACGCTCCCAACTCTGGAATCACCATGTGGAGCTATTCCCAAACCCGGAATCTCAACTTAAGGCTGCCGCAATGAAAATTTTCTTTCCAATTTGACTCCGAATTTTCCAAAATTCAACTCTGACCATACGCATAAGTCAATATACCTGAAATACAGCTGTTCATGACTTCCAACTGTTGAACGATGCGCTAGAGCTCAAAATGATTGATCGGGTCGTTACACTTGAATTCCATCCAAAACCCATTTTTCGCAGTGTCAGAGATATCATACTTCCCCAATATTTTTTTTGAATTTGTTAGTAAAAACCTATTAAATATATTCAAACAAAAATCGGATTAGAAACTTCAAACCTTGGTATATGCCCAAAAATAATCTTTTGTGTCCATTTTCCTCCTGTCATATATATCAAGAGGGCAAAGATTTGCATTCTTTGCCAATGTGCCAAGGAAACTTTCCAATTCTATCACAACATCTTTACTAGGACCAAGAAGTTAATTTTGCTCATTTATTACGATCAATTTTCGATCATTCCTTCCATGTACACTTAACATTTTGTTTTACCTCTTTTTCATTTTTGAGAAGAAGACCCTACAATAATAAAAGAATAGATAATCATAAAATTACATATAATTCAGTTTTATAATTAAAAAGAAAACTAGTATTTATACAAAAATTCTTGCCTTGTTGTTCACATTGTTCTTGTTCACAAACAGTTGAATTCAATTACATTTGCTCCTCTAATATTTCTGCTGCAGGGGTGATTGTTTCAGTTAGTATCTGATGGTCTTCACCTAATTTTTGAAAATTCTCACCCTCATCACTTGACCGTATACAGCTATGTGGGACCTTTGTTTTTGTGGTCAGCGATAACTTTTTGTGGTATGCCAAAGAGGCATGTATTCCAGCATTAATACATGTCGAGTATTTTATTTTTTCTTTTGTTTCTGACGTTCGTGTAGCCTCATGACTATCAAACTCTGTCAAAATGATTAAATATAAACAGTTAGAGCCAAAATTAGTATATAAGAAAGCAATATAAACATTGTTTCTATCCACCAACAAATTTACAGACCTGAAATCAAGATTGACGTGAAGAAAACTACTTGATTTACGATCCAAAATTATACAATATACAAATAAATTTACATTCAAATAAAATTATAGAACAATCAAAGAAACAATATCAGATAACATTCTTTTTCATTTTCTTTCAAAGTGACGGTACAAAGAAGAATAGAAGAAAATGCAAAAGAGAACTCTTCTGAAGTTTTCATATTTCTAATTTCTAAAAAAGTTCAGAAATTAATCTTCAATCATCAGCATCAATCTAATCCCAATCAGTATCATCAATATCATCCCCTTCTTTCGATATTTTTATATTTGTATGTTATAAAAGCTATGCATAAGATGACATATCAATGACATCACTAGGAACATCTTCTCTCGACCATATAACATCAACATCAGGTAATCTAACTGATGAACCAATGTCATCATCAAGATCCCTCCAAAATGTGTTTGCATTATTATCACAATTCTATTCCTCCAAGTCAGCAGGGACGGTTGTTCTTGGGTAATAAAAATCTTTCTCTATTGGATCCTCCACATAAAAAACTTGATGCACTTGAGATGCCAATACAAAGGGATCATCGACACTACATAATCTATTGAAGTACACCCGAGTTAAGCCATATTCATCTATTTTATTAGGGAACCAATCCAATTTAAACAATAAAATACTAAAACAACCCTAATAATCATTCTCAATAATATCCCGAGTAGATCCATAATAGATAACCTATCCATCAATAGGATTTGAATCTCTAGCACTAGAAAAACTATCAGTTTTTTGCTGACAGAGTCACTCCATTATTTTGAGTCTTGACTCGGCTAGCTCATTCCATCGGGTGAAATTGGTATCCATTGATGAAACGTCCAGTATATCTTTTTGCAACTATATTAGGTCCTTTAGCTAGCCATCGTAAATGATTTGGCACTTCAACAGTTTTAACTTTCTGTAACGACCCGACCGGTCGTTTTGAGAAATTAAGCTCCGTTCAGCGGCATAAGGTCTGGAGCAGCTTCAAAAATATGAGTATCAACTTGCGTGCGTGGTGGAATTCAGTTTTCGGATGGATTAAAATCAATTCTAGAGAAGAAACCTTATTTTGGAAGTTAGAGCGGTGAAAACTTTGACCAGAACTGGACTTTTGTGTAAATGACCCTGAAATGGGTCGTGGATGATCTCAACAGCTTTTTATGGTATTTTGGACTTAGGACCGCATCCGAATTCATATTTGGAGGTCCGTAGAGTAAATTGAGGCATTTCGGTGAAAGTTGAAGTTGGAAAATGAAAAAGTTTGACTTACAGTTGACTTTTTGGAAATCAGGGTCAGAATGCAATTCCGAAAGTTGGAACCGCTCCATTTTATCATTTTGGACTTTTTTGCAAAATTTGGCGTCTTTCCAAGTTGAATTGGTAGGTTTCGGCATGAGATTCGTTATTGAAGATTTTAAAGTTCATAAGCTTGATTTTTGGTTCGATTCGTCGTTTCGATGTTGTGTTATGTGATTTAAAGCTTTGAGCGAGTCCATATTAGGTTATATGACTTATATGTGGGGTTGATTGAGGTCTCGAGGGGCCTCGGGTGTATTTTATTTACTCAACGGACAAGCTTTTGGAGTTGGAAGAAAATTTGCAGCAGGGCTTCTGGTATTTTCGCTTCTGCGGCTTGGGAATCGCAGAAGCGGAGCTACAAAAGTGACTTGGAAGCCGCAGAAGCAAAGGTGGATCATTGGGCAGGAGCCGCAGGAGCGAAGGATTTTCTGCATAAGCGGAACTCGCTTCTACGATGAAAGGACCGCAGAAGCGATGGAGGATCATTGGGCAGGAGTCTTAGGAGCGAAGGATTTTTCTGCAGAAGTGGAACTCGCTTCTGCGATATAAGGATCACGGAGCGCAGAAGCAGTGGTCTTTCTGCAAAAGCAAGAGCGCAGAAGCGGTCCCTGGACCGCAAAAGCGGAAGTCACTGTTCAGAAATAGGATAATTCGAGGGTTTCGCCATTTATTCATATTTTGACTTCTAGAGCTCGGTTCTTGGCAATTTTTGAAGGAAGTTTTACCAGGGCAACTTGGGTATGTGTTTCTCACTCGATTTCGACCAACTTCCATGAATCTCCTCTTAATTTCATCTTTTAATTTAAGTTTTTGAATGAAAAATGGGTAGAACTTTATAGACAAAATTATTGAGTTTTGAGAGAGTGTCTGACCTCTGATTGGAGATATTTTTATATGGTTTGACTCGTGAGAGTACGAGGGTTCTAAAAATATTAAATTCATCCAGTTCGAGGCGTTGGCCCTAGGGGCGTTTTGGTTATTTTACGTAATCTTACGTTTTGGCTTTGAATTAAATTATAGAATAAGTTTCTTGAGATATTATTTATAATATGTGATTTAATGGAATATATTTGGGCCATTTGTAGTCGAGTACTAGTGGCAAGAACGCGGTTGCTAGTTGATTTTAGCCACTTTTGAGGTAAGTATCTGGCCAAACCTTGTGTGGGGGACTTCCCCTTAGGATTGGAGTCTTATCTGTTGCTTTTATTCCTTGTACGCGAGGTGACGAGTGCGTTCTTGGATTTATTTGTGGTAAATTGTCCCTTTTAGGCTGCTAGACCCTTGAAATCATGGAGTGTGAAGATGATATTGATATGATTGAGTTCCTATTATTTGTTTCACCTCTACATGTCTTACTTGACCTTTGTAAGCCTTTCTTGATTTATTCTTGCTGCTTAATGGCCCTTTACATGCTTAACTGAAGACATTTACCCTTCTATAGTCATATTACCCACCCTAACTACTCGCTTTAAGTGGAAATCATAAATATTATATCTCATGTAATTAGTTGGACATAAATGGAAAGAAGATAGATATCTTATGATTAGTTGTTATTTACTTAATTGTAATAAATTAATCCATGTTGACTTCTTACTGTTGGTTACTCCTTGATGGTAAGCTCATCTGTAACTTCGTGCAATTATATTACATGTCCAAATGTTGCGGTATCAGTGTAGTATTATGCACTTATTATGTCTTGTTTGTCGTTGAGGTTATTGTGTTTTTCCTTGGTGTTCCGTGGCCTTAGTAGGTATTGTTGATTTCCCTTGCCGGGACGTTTATGTTTCTGTTGTTGATTTACCTTGCGGGACGTTAGAGTTTATGTTGTTGATTCTCTTGTCGGGATGTTATTGGTTCTGTTGTTGATTACCTTACCGGGACATTTTCGTTTCCATTGTTGGATCACTTGCTTTGCTCCTGTGTATGTATGTATATATATATATATATATATATATATATATATATATATATATATATATATATATATATATATATATATATATATATATATGTCATTTATTGAGCGACTGTTGGTACTGTGATGCACGAGGTCTCTGCTGTGCGGTTGTTGTTGGAGAGTTGTGTGAGTTCTTTACTGTATTATCGTGACTATTGATATTTTTTGCACATGCGGCGTAATAAGGTGGGATATGCTGATATATGGATTGCGCATGTGGCGGAATAACGTGGGAATATTGTGAAGCACATGTGGCGAGATAAGGCGGTGCTTATTACATTATTATTGACTGCACACGTGGTGAAATAAGGTCGGCTATGTCAGGGTCTGATTGTCATAAATTGTGAAGGCCCGTGGAGGCATTTTTCCTATTTTCGTTTATTATTGGCATGATGGACTACGGGTTGAATTCCCGGGAGATCCTCTATTATTGGTATGACGGGTTCAATTCCCGGGATATACTCTATTCTTGGTATGATGGACTACGAGTTCAATTCTCCGGAGATCCGATTTTATTGGTATGATTGACTACAAGTTCGATTCCCGGGAGATCCACTGTTATTGGTATGATGGACTACGGGTTCGATTCCCGGGAGATCCACATTTAAACTCATTATGTTCTGAACTGATATTTTCGTTGATTCTATCCGGGTGCGAATGATTCGGGTGCTAGTCGATCCATATCTTATACTTACTAGTTGGTAGGATTCCTATTAGATGCACTTGCACAAGAATACACGTAGTTGGACCCTCCTATTAGAGATGAATCCACGTTGATTTGGCTAGGAGTAGGGATATGCCCTCGTTTCCCATTATATATGTGAGAGAAACCCTAGCTGACTAGTTAGTTGTCAGCATGACCGTGTTATTGACGGGGCACAAGATGCCAAGTGTTGGATTTCAAATGCGGGGTTTTCATGAGTTGTGACTGGTCCGGGAGTTTGTGGTAGAATTGTGGAAAGAGTTAGAAATACCTTATGTAAGCACCATTGTAGAATAATGACTTAGAGACTTGTCTTTTCTTATTGTGTTGTGACTTCAGGATTTGGATTGTCATGTTTACCGTCCCTTTATTATCATCATTTGTGTATTTCTCATTGTTAATTATTGTTTGCTAGTCGTATTGTGATTGTAGCTCTTTTAGTCATTCATGATGTCCTTACATAATTATATATCATTTTTATTGTCTCTATGATTATACTGTTTATGGACCGATAGGTGTCTTGACTGTCCCTCCTCACTACTCCATCGAGGTTAGTCTTGATACTTACTGGGCACCGTTGTGGTGTGCTCATGCTACTTTCCTGCACACTTTTCTTGTGCAGATGCAGGTACCCTCATTCAGTTTTGTCAGCCTTGGAGGGGCGTACAGCCGGAGACTTGAGGTGTGCATCTGCCGCGTCCGCAGAACCGAGGAGTCTCGTTCTATTCTAACCTTTTTAGTTAGTAGTTTCATTCCTGTATTTCGTTGTTGTAGACACTTTCGGATATTAGAGACGTATGTATGTTCTACTCTTAGCCTGTGTCTCCCGTGGGTTTCCTGGTCTTGGATGTTGTTATGTTATCATGAGTTGAAGTGTATGTGCCAGGCGGCACACTATACATTATCTTATGTTATTAGTATTATTTATCATTCTCATAAAGATTGTTGAATTTCCGCAATGTGTTTGGCTTACCTAGTCGCGAAGACTGGGTGTCGTCATGACAGGTTCACGGTTGGTAAACTAGGATCGTGACATGTTGGTATCAGATCTCTATGTTCATAGGAGTCACGGTACACATGTCTATTATTTAGAGTCTCCCTGATCGGTATGAAGACGTCTGTACTTATCTACGAGAGGCTATGTAACTATTTAGGAAACATCTTCACATCATTTGACTTCCCTGTCGTGCGAGAATTTTTAATACCACAATTCTAAACTCCTACCTCCTACTCTCTCACAGATGGTGAGGACACGTACTAACCGAGGTGATTAGGCACCCGTGCCCCCTGCTGTAGCCGTCAGAGGTCGGGGTCGAGGTAGAGTTCGAGGACACGCACGTGGTTCAGCGAGAGCACCTGCGCAAGCGGCCGCCGAGGTACCAATAGTAGATCTAGCCGGAGTCCAGGCACCTGACACGCCTACAACTACTGCTACTCCATCCCTTCAGGAGACTTTGGTGCAGTTCATGAGTATGTACACCACATTGTCTCACGCCAGATTGCTTCCCCTTGGTGCAGCCACACCCCAGGTCGGGGAAGGAGCACAGACTCCCGCCACTCGCACTCCTTAGCAGCGAGCGCATGTTGAGCAGGTTCCCGAGATTGTTCCTGTGCCGCCTGCAGCATCAAATCAGCTCGAGGGCATGGCAGCGGCTTCCGAGCAGGAGCAAATGAGACCAGAGTGGTTCAAGAAGTATGGTCCTCCGGTGTTCAGTGGATTAGCATCATACGATGCCTTGGGGTTTCTTGATGAGTGTTACCGCATTCTCCATACTATGGGTATCTCTGAGTCGATTGGGGTTTCTTTCAGTACTTTCTAGCTTTGAGGGGCCACCTTTGATTGGTGGCACACCTATGAGTTAGACAGCCCAGAGGAGGCATCCTCACTAACTTGGACCCAGTTTTCAGATATGTTCCTAAGAGAATTTGTTCCTCAGAGCCTCAGGGATGCATGGCGCGTGGAGTTTGAGCATTTGCGCCAGGGTGTTATGATCATCTCAGAATTTGCTGTCTGTTACACCAGTTTGGCTAGACATATCTCAACCTTGGTTTCTACTATTCGTGAGAAGGTTCGCGGGTTCATAGAGGGCCTTATTTCCAGCATCAGGTCCAGCATGGCTGGTGAGTTAGATGGATATTTCATATCAGATGGTGATGAACATTGCTAGGAGAATAGAGGGTATGCATGCTAGAGAGAGAGGGCAGGCACGATCTTGTGAAAGAGAGCACACGAGATCATGAGAGAGAGCTTGAGGAGGCGAGGAGGCGTCGAAGGTCAGTGAGATATACTGGTCCTTATTTTGGAGGCAGGTTGCGTCATGGTACATGTTTTGTGGGTCAGCTAGTTCAGTTCGCGCTTCAAGCTTTGCATAGTAACTCAGGTGTTCATGGGTCTCGGAGGACCCGTACCGCACAGTTTCCAGCACCTCATCAGCAGAGGGGCTGCTTTGAGTGTGTAGATATTAGCCACATGGTGAGAGATTGTCCCAGATTTCGGACTGACATGTCGCAGCGAGGTATCCAGACATGTAGAGGGCACCCAAGAGGGGGAGGCCCAGCTCGTTGATGTGTTTCATATAGTAGGTTTGAGGCCATTGTGCCAGTTAATTTCACTCAGGCACATATTCATTTTTTTATAGAAAGGCACTATTTGTAGTTCATCGCAATTGTACTTATCGGGTTGAGTTCCTTGCTTGTTGTTCCATTTATGGGAGTGTTTCATGATTTGCACTCTGTATATGTGATTATTCCATTGGGAGGTTTTATGAGTGATAGCCGTGTCTATCTTCTATTTTAGCCATTGTTGGGAGTTATGAGGCTAGTGGAAAATTGTCTGTTCCGGTAGGCTTGATGTGATTTCTGAGAAGTCTTCGTTACGAGCTGTGATTTTTGTGCTCCACCAGTGTGGGAGCTTGTATATGTTGTAAATTGTAGGTGGAATTGATCTAGTGAGAGTCTCTAGATGGGTTGATGTGTACCCTACTTGTGATCCAGTGTTGAGGGCGAGACCCTCGTGATATCAGGTGATTTGATATGTTGAGACTCAGCTGTGTACTGCAGTGAGAGTTGTACTTGTATAAAATCTTTGTGAGTCCATTATATGCTTTCATTAATTCTTGTTAGATGTATTCTAGATTTGTGTTTTAGAAGACTTTTGTGCTAGTTTAATTTGTTTGTTAGTTCTCTTATGTGTTTCCATTCCCATTTTCATTCATTTTCGTTCTATGCTCTTGAGTTTTAGTTTGTGGGGTGTGTGCCCGTTGGTGTTAGTTGAGATTGGGTTAATCGGGTGTTTTGTCATGTGGTTTTCGTGGTTGTTGCATCATTGCCAGTGTTATGGGTGGTTGAATAGAGTCCCTATTGAATTTGAGGCTTAAGGCCAATACAGATTTAATCTTATGTATTTATTGCTATCAGAAATATCATTGTGGAACTATGTGTGGTGTGTCTTGTTATGTGGTTGTACCCTGTGTGTGTGGGCTTGTGTTGAATTAGCTGGTTGATACCAATACCAGATATGGACTTAGAATCGTATCTTTTAAAAACTGATGGAAGTTGAGGAACCTAGTTTGGAGGCTTAATGTTATTGCTGGAAGGGTTAAATTTCAGTTGAGATGGTGTCGTCGTGCCAAAATGGGTTGGGGTGACCTGGGGTCACCCACGGGTGTATGTTGGAAGTTTCCACTCAGTGACTTGAAAACTTCGAGATGAATCTTAGCACGTTCGAGGATGAACGTTGGTTTTAAGAGGGGGAGGATGTAACGACCCGATCTGTCGTGTTGAGAAATTAAGCTCTGTTCAGCGGCATAAGCTCTGGAGCAGCTTAGAAAAAAAGAGTGTCAACTTGCGTGCATGGTGGAATTCAGTTTTCGGATGGTTTAGAATCAATTCTAGAGAAGAAACCCTATTTTAGAAGTGAGAGTGGTGATAAATTTGACCAAAATTTGACTTTTGTGTAAACGACCCTGGAATGGGTCGTGGATGATCTCAACAGCTTTGTATGGTGATTTTGGACTTAGGCGCGTATCTGGATTCAGATTTGGAGGTCCGTAGAGTAAATTGAGGCATATCGGCGAAAGTTGAAGTTCGAAAATTAAGAAGTTTGACTTACAGTTGACTTTAGGGAAATCGGGGTCCGAATGCAATTCCGAGAGTTGGAACAGCTCCATTATGTTATTTTGGACTTGTTAGCAAAATTTGGCGTCATTCTGAGTTGAATTGATAGGTTATGGCATGCGATTCGTTATTGAAGATTTTAATGTTCATAAGCTTGATTTTTTGTTCGATTCGTCGTTTCGGTGTTGTGTTTTGTGATTTAAAGATTCGAGTTAGCTGTAAACTGAGCTCCTTGATCCAAAATGATAGAAAGTGTCGTACCATGAAGCCTCACTATCTCCTTAATATTCAACCGAGCATATTGTTCTGCAGTATCGGTGGATTTGACTGGCAAAAAGTGATTTAATTTGGTGAGTCTATCCACAATTACCCAAATTTAGTCGAACTTGTGCTGAGTACGAGGTAGTCCTGTCGCGAAGTCCATATTGATCCTTTCCCACTTCCACATAGGTATTTCTATAAGCTGAGTCAACCCTCCCGGCCGTTGATGCTCGGCGTTCACTTGCTGGCAATTCGGACACTTAGAGATTAAATCTGCTACACTCTTCTTCATACCACTCCACCAATAGATATCCTTGAGATGGTGATACATCTTTGTAGAGCCTGGGTGCACTGAATACCTGGAATGATGAGCCTCCTCCATTACCCTCTCCCGAAGATTATCCACATCAGGGACACATAACCTGTCATGGCACCATAGCACACCATCATTGATTCCGAGTGAAAATGCTGAAATTTTGTGACTTAGAGCTGCCTCTTTCAATTGTGCCAATGCTGGATCAACAAACTACTTTTCTTTAACCTCTGCCACAAGCGACGATTCTGCTGTATTATGCCCAATAAGTTCCTCCTCATTCGGGGCCGAGATACAAACCCCAAGGCTAGCCAACTGATCTACCTCCTAAGCTAGGAACCTCTGATCCGCTCTCAAGTGAGCCAAACTACCCATGGATTTCCGACTGAGGGCGTCAGCCACCACGTTCGCCTTCCCTGAATGGTACAAGATGTCCATATCATAATCCTTAAGCGATTCTAACCACCGCCGCTGCCTCAAATTTAGCTCCTTCTGCTTGAATAAATATTGAAGACTCTTGTGATCTGAAAAAACACATCAACATGAACTCTATAAAGGTAATGTCGCCATATTTTCAAGGCGAACACAACTGCTGCAAGCTCCAAATCATGGGCCGGATAATTCTTCTCGTGATTCCTGAGTTGACAGGAAGCATATGTTATAACCTTCTCGTGCTACATCAGAACACACCCTAAACCAACCCAGGAGGCATCACAATAAACTACAAACCCCTTTGTGCCTTCTGGCAAGGCCAGTACTAGTGCGGAAGTCAACCTTGACTTCAATTCCTGAACAAGCATCTGACCACTGGAACTTAGCTGATTTCTGTGTCAATTTGGTCAAAGGAGAGACGAGGGTGGAGAATCCCTCTATAAACCTCCGATAATACGCTGCTAACCCTAAAAAGCTACGGATCTCCGTTGGGGTCGTGCGCCTAGGCCAATCCTTCACTGCTGCTATCTTTTGGGGTTCCGGCTGAATCCCCTCACTGGAAACAACATGACCTAGAAAAGCGACAGGATCCAACCAAAATTTACTTTTGGAAAATTTGGCATACAGTTGGTGCTGATGTAGAATCTGCAAAACCGCTCTGAGGTGGCTGGCATGATCCTCCCTGCTCCGCGAATATACGAGGATGTCGTCAATGAAAACAATCACAAAGGAGTCTAAAAATGACTTGAAGACCAGATTCATAAGATCCATAAAAGCTGCCGGGGCATTGGTTTGTCCAAAAGACATGACCAAGAATTCAAAGTGGCCATAACGCGTTCTGAAAGCGGTCTTAGGAATGTCCTGCTCCCTGATCTTCAATTGGTGGTACCCGGACTGCAAGTCAATTTTTGGATAAGAACTGTGCACCTTGCAATTGATCGAACAAATCATCTATCTCAGGCAAAGGGTACTTATTCTTTATGGTGACTTTATTAAGCTGCCGAATCGATACACATCCGAAGCGACCCATCCTTCTTTATGACAAAAAGAACCAGAGCACCCCATGGAGGCACACTTGGCCAGATAAACCCCTTCTCCAATAGATCCTTCAACTACTCTTTAACACTCGCAACTCTGCAGGCGCCATTCTGTACGGTGGAATAGATATTGGCTGAGTATCTGGTAATACATCAATCCCGAAATCAATCTCCCTGTCTAGCAGAATTCCTGGAAGCTCATCTGGAAATACTTCAAGAAATTTGTTCACAACTGGCACGGACTTGGGGGCAGGAACCTTTATAGTAGTGTCTGCCACCCGGACTAAATGATAGATGCACCCCTTTCTGATCTTCTTCGAAGCCTTGAGGTAGGAAATAAACCTACCTTTCGGAACAACACCATTTCCTTTCCACTCAACAACCGGCTCATTAGGGAACTCGATTCTCATGACTCTCGTCCTGCAATCAAGTTTGGCAAAGCACGAGTAGAGCCAATCCATACCCATGATTACATAAAAATCCATCATCCCAAGCTAGATAAGGTCAGCCGTGGTAAAACGACCACCCACCATAACAACACAATTCCTATAGACCCGCACGACTGTAATGTAATCACCAATCGGAGTCGATAAAGATAACGGCTCAAGAAGCTACTCGGGTTCAATACCAAAACTCAAAGCAACAAATGGAGTGACATAGGACAAAGAAGATCCCAGATCAATAAGAGCATAGCAATCAATGGTCTGGACAGATAGGATACATGTGACAACATTTGGGGAAGCCTCAGCACTCTGATGGCCACTCAATGCATAAACCCTGCTGGGTACGCCCCTACCACGAGCTCCACCTCTTGCAGCACAACGCTCTGCTGGGGCTGGAGGGCGTACTGATGATGTAGCAACTGATGAACTTGATGGTTGAGCAAGTCCCCTGCCCGTGCCCTGTCTGGGCGCACGGTAGTCCCGCTGTATTTGACCTCTCACCCCACAATTGTAACATACTAGAGCAAACAAGTAACAGGCCTCTGTATGACATCTCCCACACTTGGGACAAATACCTCCCTGCTGTCGAGGTCTCATCCCGGAATGACTGAACTGGCGGGGCCTCCTGCTGTCTGAACCTGGCCCCTAAGGGCTACTCTGCTGGAGACGGTGCACAGATGAAGGTGCACTAGCTGAGGGCTGAGCATAAGACTAAGATGGTCTTGATGACCCTCTCCCTAGAGCTGACCTCCTTGAGTGACCCATAGACCGGGCCCTAGTGCTACTCTACCTGTCTGCCCGAATCTTTAATTTCCTGGCCTCTTTGGCCTGAGCAAAACCCACGATCTTTCCATAGTTCATGTCTGAATGCAAAGCCGCTGTAAAGGCCTCATTTACCACCAAAGGGCTGAGACCTTGAACAAATCGCCGAACTCCGGCCTCCATAGTCGACACCAACTGAGGAGCATACTTGGACAACCTCACGTACTCCATATGATACTCCCAAAAACTCATGCTACCCTTCTTAAGAACCTCAAACTAAGTGGACGGGCTTCCATGGTCTCGGCAGGAAAGAAGTGGTACATGAAGGCATCTACGAACTCATCCCATCTAGCTGGAGGGCTCCCCTCCTCACGGGAATCCTCACACATCTCAAACTACGAACGTGCAGCCCCCTTCAAACTGTATGAATCCAATTATAACCCTTACATCTCTGTAGCCTTCATCACTCGAAGGGTCTTGTACATCTGGTCAAGGAATTCTTGCGGATCGGCCTCTGGATCTGTGCCTGAGAATTATAAAGGATTCAATCGCAAAAATTGATGAACTCTGGAGCTGGAGGAATCTCCCTGTCCGCTGGAGGACACCGGGGCATCATGAGATATCTGGGCCTGGGCGTCCACTAACTAAGTCAGCATACAGATAGCTCCTCTAAGGTCTCCATCAGAAATCCCGGAATCGAAAATTGGAGCAAAATCATGATTAGGAGTATTGGCAGGAGGGATAGTAGCACCCTCGGCCGCTGTTGGAACATGATTGCTTGGAGCAAGAACGGATGGAGCAGGCAAATTCAGAACGGTGGAATCGCTCTCACCCACCACAGTCGGCACACGATCCACAGCCGTACTAGTAGTGGCATTTGCTCCTAGGCCGAGTCTAGCTTTCTTCTTAGGCGCCATCACTGAAAATTCGAAATAGAGCACGAATTTGACACAACATCACTTTGCCGCATGAACTTGGAATAATAAAGAAGAGGATCATTTTTCCTAAATGCCCGTGTAGCCCCCAACTTATAGATGTGGTCGACAACATACCGATAAGAAGGTCTCTACTAGGCACGGCTCCGAGACACCCTAGGAATCCTTTAAAACCTTAGGTTCTGATACCAAGTTTGCCATGCCCCAAATCCGAGGGCATGATCGGCACTTAACTGGGTGCCTTTCCTATTTCCCACGTGTTACCCCACTTCATTCTTTGTTAATTAGCCAAAAGATACCTATTTGCAATTGAAAGAACACATGATTTCTCTTTTATAAACACGCATTACTATTAACAAGGGACATCCTCTACAAAGCATACCTCATGTTTAACGGTGAATGTGGTGAACAAGTTTACAGCGCCCAAAACATACACCTCTATACATAAGTTCTAACCCACATACCACTATCTACGGAGCCTCTAAGAGAAAGATAATACAACACTTGCTGGCGACAAGGCCCCGGCTATACCTTTACAAAAGGACACAAGACTCCAAAATACAACAACATGGGTGGTATGAGCCACACAAGGCCCCGGAAGGAAAAAGGCTTACCAAACACGAATACCGCCAATAGAGAAGAGGAGGAGCTACGAACGGTGGACTTGAGTGCCTTCCACGGGTCCACCTACAATCATAACATGAATTTAGCGCCCCCGCCAAAAGGGACGTTAGTACATTTAAATTGTACTGGCATGTATGAACAAACTCTGTCCCAAGAAAACTCAAGCCAAAGTGCATATACAAGTATAAGACTGAACAACAATAGTACAAATACAACCATTGAGAAACAACCAAACATTTCACAACAAATGATTCAAGTAGTCAAACAATGGGGCAATCAATGCCGCACAAGTTACAAACTCTCCTGCTGTCTCCGTTCACATTTCCACATTTATCATTTCATGATTTATATTCATATCAATAGTGATATTGGATCACATTTTTTTCCTCCCTTATTGCCTCTTCCACCCTTATTACCTCGGCCAGCCTTATCATCCCAACTCACATCTTATTTCACCGTGTTTCGACGCGCAACCCGATCCCGCCTGACATTTTTCAATTCACAACAACAAACAGCACAACAACAAACACAAGAATAAACTATGGCACATTGTTAAAATAGATCCACAACAAGGATGATGAAATCCCACAACTAGCAACAACAATTTCCTCATGTTCATCAAATTGGTACACATTTTGGATCATCACAATAGTTATTCAGAACTAATCACACACGTTGTTCCACAATATTTCCATTCCCACTGTTCCACATTATTTCCATTTCCGTTGTTCCACATTGTTTTCATTTTTATTTCTATTTCTGTTGTTCCAATTACAAGTTCCACAACTTTCACCACAAAGTGTTACCACACAATTATACAACACAAAATCTTCACAATGATTCTCACATGAATATCAACTATCAACAATTTTACAACTAGCATAGGGAGATTTCACAAGGATCACAGTTAGTCATACATACATGGAGTTGATTATTCCCTTTAAACCTCTAGACCAATTCGCCAAGCAATCAAGAAGTCAATCTATTCCATGAGCAACACTTAGGTTTTAGAAATTAAACTAATAGTTACTACCCAATTCCCTTTATACAAGATTTTTAGAGTTTTTAAGACATGCATGAAGGTTTTATGAAGAAAATTCAAAGCAAGTGTATGGGGTTCCCTTCCGAAGCTAAATTTGAAAATTTGGGGGACATTGGATAGGGATTTTACCTGACAAATCAATAGAGAAGACAATGCACCAAGGATTTTCCAAGCTCCAATGATTTTGAAAGACTAGATGATGAAGGATTTGCTTTCTCTCTCAAGAACCCTCTATCCCTCTCTCTTATTTTGATCAGAAGTGTGCTAAAAATGAGGGAGAAGGTGTTTTAATAAAAGGTGCGTCGGGTTTAAAATATTAGAAAAATACCAGGCGAGCACAATCTGCGACGCGATCTGCGATCGTAGAACAGACATGCGGTCCGCAAAATGGACCGCAGAAATGGCTCAAACTTCAAACCTCTCAGGTTGGGAATGCGGTGAATATGCGATCCACATTTGAGTTCTGTGGTTGCAGAATGCACCGCATAACTGACCTTCGAATTTACTCATGGGACAATATGCGATCACTCTACGGTCCGCATATTGATTATGCGATCGCAGATTTGACCGCATTTTCAATATAAAAAATTGGTTGCTCTCTGATTCACTCTGCGATAGGAATGCGGTCCGCATAGTTGATCTGCGACCGCATTTTGACCATTTTCTGGAAAAAAATTCGCTTTCACATTTTTAAGTTCAAAACAGTAAAAATAATCTGATCCACGCACGTAGACTCGACCCTATGAGCTGCTAACATCGGAGCACTCATTTCACGGGGCCTTACAAATGTGTGATTTAATTGAATAGATTTGGGCCATTTGTAGTCGAGTACTCATGGCAAGAACGCGGTTGTTAGTTGATTTTAGCCGATTTTGAGGTAAGTATCTGGCCTAACCTTGAGTGGGGAACTTCTCCTTAGGATTGAAGTCTTATATGTTGATTGTATTCGTTGTATGCGAGGTGAAGAGTGTGCGCTCAGATTTATTTGTGGTAAATTGTCCCTTTTAGGCTACTAGAACCTTGAAATCACCGAGTATGAAGATGATATTGATACGATTGAGTTCCCTGTTATTTGTTTCACCTCTACATGTCTTACTTGATATTTTTAGCCCTTCTTTATTTATTCTTGCTGTTTAATGGACCTTTACGTGCTTAACTCAAGACATTTACCCTTCTATAGTCATATTACTCGCCCTAACTACTCGCTTTAAGTGAAAAATCATAAATATTATATCTCATGAAATTAATTGGATTTAAATGGAAAGAAGATAGATATCTTATGATTAGTTGTTATTTCCTTTATTGTAGTTATTTGATTCATGTTGACTTCTTACTGTTGGTTACTCCTTGATGGTAAGCTCATCTGTAACTTCGTGCAATTATATTACATGTCCAACTGTTGTGGTATCAGTGTAGTTATTATGCACTTATTATGTCTTGTTTCGTGGCTTTAGTAGGTATTATTGATTTCCCTTTCCGGGACGTTAATGTTTCTGTTGTTCATTTCCCTTGCCGGGACATTAGAGTTTCTGTTATTGATTCCATTGCCGGGATGTTATTGGTTTTGTTGTTGATTCCCTTGCCGATACATTTTCGTTTCCATTGTTGGTTCCCTTGCTTTGCTCCTGTATATATATATATTGTCATTTACTGAGCGGCTGTTGGTACTGGGATGCACGAGGTCTCTGTCGTGTGGTTGTTGTTGGAGAGTTGCATGAGGTCTTTGCCATATTATCGTGACTATTGATGTTTTTTGCACATGTGGTGTAATAAGGTAGGATATGTTATATGCTGATATGTGGATTGCGCATATGGCGGAATAAGGTGGAATATTGTGAAGCACGTGTGGCGAAATAAGGCAGTGCTTATTATATAATTATTGACTGCACACATGGTGAAATAAGGTGGGCTATGTCAGGGGATGATTTTGATAAATTGTGAAGGTCCGTGGAGGCATTTTTCCCATTTTCGTTTATTATTGGTATGATGGACTACGGGTTTAATTCCGGGGAGATCCTCTGTTATTGGTATGATGGACTACGTGTTCAATTTCCGGGAGATCCTTTGTTAGTGGTATGATGGACGACAGGTTTGATTCTCGGGAGACCATTTAAACTCATTGTGTTCTGAATTTCATTGTTCTATCCGGGTGCGAATGAGTCGGGTGCTAGTCGATCCATTTCTTAGACTTACTAGTTGGTAGGATTCTTGTTAGATACACTTGCACAAGTATACACATAGTTGGACCCTCTTATTAGAGATGAATCCTTGTTGATTTGGCTAGGAGTAGGGATATGCCCTCGTTACCCATTATATATGTGAGAGAGACCCTAGTTGACTAGTTAGTTTTCATCATGACCATGTTATTGATGGGGCACAAGATGCCAAGTGTTTGATTTTAGATGCGGGGTTTTCATGAGTTGTGACTGGTCTGGGAGTTTGTGGTAGAATTGTAGAAAGAGTTAGAAAGATCTTATGTAAGCATCATTGCAAAATAATGACTTAGCGACTTGTCTGTTCTTGTTGTGTTGTGACTTCAGGATTTAGATTGTAATGTTTACTGTCCGTTTATTATCATCATTCATGTATTTCTCGTTGTTACTTATTGTCCGTTAGTCTTATTGCGATTGTAGATCTTTTAGTCATTCAAGCTGTCCTTACATAATTATATATCGTTTTTATTATCCCTATGATTATACTGTTTATGGACCGCTAGGTGTCTTGACTGTCCCTCCTCACTACTTTATCGAAGTTAGTCTTGATACTTACTGGGTACCGCTGTGGTGTGCTCATGCTACTTTCCTGCACACTTTTGTTGTGCAAATACAAGTACCCTCATTCAGTTTTGGCTGCCTTGGAGGGGCGTACATCCAGAGACTTAAGGTGTGCATCTGCCGCGCCTGTAGAACCGAAGAATATCCTTCTATTCTACCCTTTTTAATTAGTAGTTTCATTCCTGTATTCCGTTGTTGTAGACATTTTCGGATATTAGAGTCATATGTATGTTCTACTCTTAGCATGTGTCGCCCGTGGGTTTCCGGGTCTTAGATGTTTTTATGTTATCATGAGTTGAAGTGTATGTGCTAGGCGACATCCTATACATTTTCTTATGTTATTAGTATTTTATCGTTTTTGTAAAGATTGTTGAAATTCTGCAATGTGTTAGGCTTACCTAGTCGTGAAGACTGGGTGCCGTCATGACAGGTTCAGTATTGATGAACTAGAATTGTGGAACTTTCTCTTTGAACCAGTTGCCGAATTCCTGACTATGATTTTGTTCTCTAATCCATGCATTTGATCTTGTATTATTATCTATTAAACTCTTATGTTTCATGTAAACATGAATATTTTAGATTTATACATTAGGCGTTTATGAATAAAGTATAAATTATCATATCATATAAATAAATTAATAAAGTTTATAATAAAAATGATAATTATCTTACGGGATAAACATCTCCATTTGTTCATCTCCAACATAACATATCGATTTGCTTCAAAACATAATTGTAAACCCATGGAAAATGCATTGCCTTTGTTTTTCTTCTGACATCCGATTGGATGGCCTATCTTAGGGAATATAGGTGACATATCATCTCCCTCTGTTTCAAGCCCTTCATCATCTTCTGCTTGATATATGCTAAATCTTGTTTTCACATCATCATGCAGGTATCTTGAACAAAAGGTCAAGCACTCTTCGGCCAAAAATTCCTCCGTTATTGATGCTTCTGGATAATATTGGTTACGAACAAATGCCTTATAGTTACACAGATTTCTCTCAATAGGATACATCCAAGTAAATGAGTCAGACTCCCAAGCTTAATTTCATCTACTAAATGGATAGGCAAATGTTCTATTATGTCAATAAAAGTTGGAGGAAAGATCTTTTCAAGGTCACATTCAATTTCATTGATTTTAGATTATATTTTATGAAGATCTTTTTGCCTTATAAACTTGCTACATATGGCTCTAAATAAGTTCCCCAACCTAATCGAGACCAAAGAACATTCTTGGGCAACACTTTTCTAACTGCAACCAGGAGCAAGTAATGCATGATAAAATGAGCATCATGACTCTTGTACCCTGATACTTTCATTTTCTCTACTTCCAAACGCCGTGATATATTTGACCCACACCCTTTTGGTTATTTCACATTTTTTAAAACAGTGCAAAATAACTTTTTCTCTTCTGGTTTCATGGAGAAACAAGCTTTAGCCAAATAATCTTTTTTATTATCCTTATCATTTAATGGTTGAAGCTATTTTCGCATCCCCATCTCTTCCAAGTCATAGCAATAATTTACACGATCTTTTGACTTTTCAGGCATATCCAATAAAGTACCAAGAAAACTATCACATATGTTCTTCTCGATGTGCATTTTGTGTCTCAATTTGATATGTGCCCAATAGGGCAATTCAAAAAAGATTGATTTTTTCTTCCATGGACCCACATTACCCGGCACCTTTTCTTTTGACCTTTCCCAAAGACATGATTAAATTCACGCAATCCATCTGACACATCTACACCTGACAATGGAGTAGGTGCTGTTCTATGACCCTCTTTACCATCAAATAATTTTGTATCTCTTCGAAATGGATGATCAGGAGGAAAAAATGCTTGATCACCCAAGTAACACATCTTACGACTATGTTTGAGATACTGAGAGCATGTGCCATCATTATAAGTCGGGCATACCAGTCTCCTCTTGGTGCTCCATGCGAAAAGCATTGCTAGTGCTGGAAAATCACTAACTGTCCACAACAAGGATGTATGCATTTAAAATGTTTAGTAACATTTAGCATCATATGTTTCTACCTATGTTTCCCATAGTTCCTTCAATTCAGCAATTAGTGGTTGTTAGTACATATTTATACCATTTCCTGGTGAAGAAGGTCCTGGAATGATCATTGACAACAGTATATACTCTGGCTTCATGCAAATCCGTGGCGATAAATTATAGTTCATTAGCATAATAGGACAACGGATTAAACCATCACTTGAAAGACCCAATCTAACGTTACGAGGATCCCGAGAGAAAACCTTGTGCAAGAAATCAAAATTCATCCATGCTTTCCCATCAATAGAATGTCTTAAATTTCCATCATTAGGGCGTTCAGTAGCATGCCATCTCATAGCTGCGGCTGTTTCAGAGCACATGAATATCCTCTGAAGCCTAGGTTTTAAGGGAAAGTACCACAAAATCTTTGTGGGAAATTTTAAGCTTGCATTAGTCATGCCATCAACAACATTCTACCATCTACAAGTTCCACATATAGAGCAATTATCATTCTTCTTGTTTTCATTCCAAAAAAGCATGCAATCGTTAGGGCACGCATGTATATTTTCATTATGAAGACCCAAATCTTTGATAGTATTTTTTACCTTGTAAAAAGACTCGGGTAGCTTAGCAAACAGAAATGCCTCTTTTTACAAGTTTAACAAAGTCTGAAAAAACCACATTACTCAAGCCACGAATGCATTTGATTAAGTTCAATCGAATGGTGAAACTCAATTTAGAAGAATTCTCACATCCCGGATATAACTCTTGTTTTTCTTCCTCCACTAATTTAAAAAATTTCTTTGCATCTTCCGATGGTCCCTCTCGCACACCTTCTTCATGCTTCATGTCACCCTCAACATTTCTAAAGTGTCATCAAGTAGTCTATCAATATCATCATGCATGTTGGAAACTTCATCACTATTTTATGGGTGTGGATTATTTCTCGAGGAAATTTTTTTCCCGTGAAAATCCATTTGGCGTATCCATGAATAACTCCATAACCAACTAAGTGATTTCCTACCACATTTCTAATAATCCAATAACAATTAGCATATTTTTTGCAAGGACATAATATTTTGTTGCCTTGGAAATCCCGTTCAAATGTTTTATCCAGAAAATCATTCACTCCGCGAGTATACTCATCTATGGATCTTCGGAGACCCATCCAACTTTTATCTCCATTATCCATTTAATATTAAATCCCCTATAGGTCACAAATGCAAATCATAAAAATTAAGATCTAAATAACAAATTTCAGAAATTACTGGAGATACATAATTATATCACTTAATCCAAAGTTTTCTTTACTGCACAAAAGAAAGAGATGCAAACTATGACAATGACATTAATGGCGAGACTAATGTGCCAAAGTAGCATATATGTGATAATATTGAAAAGTTATATGCATTATATCGTGTATTTTGAAACAAGCATGGTACTGTTCTCTTTGCCATACTACTCCTTGGTTTACTAATTATTAGCACCATGACATCCACTTACTTGAATTGTAATTCCCATTTTGGATTTCAAAAGAGCTATTAGAGAAGTTAAAAAACACCAGCTATCTTATTGCTACTTCAAATATTAAGAAATAAGGAGATTGTTTAGTGACAAAATTCTCTGTAAATTAGCAAGTAACTGTATTAAGTGTTATCTTCTTGACTGGTAACTCTCATTGTGCTTCATCCTTAAAAAGGACTTCCCCTTCTTTTTTTATTTTCATGTAAACCAGAAAATCGAGTAGTGTCATGTCATTATTGTTCCCTATATCAACTTGCACATTCGGACTCAAAAGAACTCTCAATTTTGCTTAAAAAGTAATATTTTTTTCAGTACATTAACTATTCTGAACATAAGAAGCAATGGTGGTACTAAATGTTGCACTTTCTTTTCAAATATTTTTAAACATTACCACACCACCAATTAACACAGATTTTCAAGAACACGAAACTTACTTACCAAATATTTTCACTTGCAATTGGCTCCTCAAACAATCCAATAGTAATTTGCTTTCACGAATTGAAAATAGAAGTACTGCTTATGTTTTCAACTACAGGATTCAAGGAAAGGAAATCCCAAACCTATAACTTTGTGTATAAGATCATAAAGCAAGAAAATATGAAAGAACTTGTGTACATATTAGGCTAGGTGAAATAGAGAATACTTGTAATATGTTCATTCATTTGTGTTCTTGACATCACATGTTTATGTTTAAAGAATGTAAAATGGCTATAATTTGGATGAAGGTAGTAACTTATTTTTCATTCTAAACAATTATGAAAACCAAGATCGCGAGGCTCTTGCTTGTAATATTAACTTTCTATTGACTCAAAGTAATAAACTAAGAGATGAATAACAGAAAATAGAAGTATTCATACCAAAGTTCTCAAGGGTCGATTGTTTCATCTTTCTAATATTAAAGTCATTACATCTAATGAGAATTGCTTCAAGAATGAAGACTTGATAATATTAACAACACACTAATGCATGAAACCTAAAGATACACTAATCGGCAAATAAACGACAACAAAAAAAAAAAAAACAAAAAAATCAACAAAAGTCTAAAGTCGTAATCACATACCACAACAATTTGTAAACTAATAAGAGAGAATTATCCTAATTGAAATTAAAATATATGAAGGCTGGCAAAAAATCGATTAGAGATCTTTGCTTTAATTTATCTGATTACCTTCACAAAGAGTAAACAAATATATAAATTGGTAAAATTAGCTATCCCAATAATTTATACCCAATTTGTCTTTACTTGACAAATAAGTAAACTAATAAACAAGTATATAACATGAATCTTACCTAGTGTAAAGGAGATGAGACTTAAGTTAGCTGTCACACCCCAAATCCGTGGGCATGACCGGCAATCAACCGGGTATCCCCAGCAGAGTGGACCTGAGTGCCTTTACTATTTCCCACGCGTTACCCTACTTTATTCAATGATAATTAGCCAAAGGATACTACATTTGCGATTGAAATAACATAAGATTTCTCTTTTATAACCACACATTATGATTAACAGGGAACATCTTATACAAAACATATATTACAATTAACAGGGAACGTGGTACACAAGTTTACAGCGACCAACACATACACCTTAAGATAGAAGCTCTGACCCACATACCATTGTCTACAGAGCCTCTAGGAGAAAGATAATACAACACTTGCCGGCGACAAGGCCCTGGCTATACCCTTACCATATGATACAAAACTACAAAAAATACCACAACAGGGGTGGCATAGGCCACACATGGCCCCAAAAGGAAATTGGCTCACCAACACGAATACTGCCGATAGAGAGAATGAGGAGCTACGAACGGTGGACTGGAGTGCCTGCCACGGATCCACCTACAATCATAACACGAATGTAGCGCCCCCCGGCAAAAGGTACGTCTGTACACTTGAATTATACTGGCATGTATGATCAAACTCTGTCCCAAGTAAACTCAAGCCAAAATGCATATACAAGTATAGAACTGAACAACCATAGTTCAATCACAACCATGGAGCAACAACCAAACATCACACAACAATTGATTCAAGTAGTCATACAAAGGAGCAATCAGTGTCCCACAGGTTATAAACTCTCATGTTGTCTCCTTTCATATTTTCACATTTATTATTTCATGATTCATATTCATATCAATAGTGATATTGGATCACATTTTCCACCCTTATTGCCTCGTCCACCCTTATTACCTCGCCACCCCTATCACCCCAACCCACACCTTATTTCAGCGTGTTGCGGTGCGAAACCCGACCCCGCCTGATAGTTTTCAATTCACAACAACAAACAACACAACAACAATTATAAAAATTCAACTATGGCACATTATTAACATAGATCCACAATGAGGGTAATGCAATTCCACAACTAGCAATGACAATTCCTCAGGTTTATCATATTGGTACACAATTTAGATCATCACAACAATTATTCACCACTAATCACACACGCTATTTCATAATACTTCCATTTCCACTATTCCACATTATTCCCATTTCCATTGTTCCACATTGTTCCATTTTCGTTGTTCCGCATTACTTTCCATTTCCGTTGTTCCAATTACAAGTTCCACAACATTCATCACAAAGTATTACCACACAATCATACAACACAAAAGTCTCACAATGATTTTCACATGAATATCTATTATCAGCAATTTCACAACTAGCATAGGGCGATTTCACAAGGATCACAGTTAGCCATACATACCTGGAGCTGAGTTTTCCCCTTTTAAACCTTTAGTCCAATTTACCAAGCATCAAGAAGTCAATCTAGTTCATGAACAACACTTAGCTTTAGAAAATTAACTCATAGTTACTACCCATTTCCCCTTTTACAAGATTCTTGAGTTTTGAAGACATCCATGAAGAGTTTATGAAGAAAATTCAAAGCAAGTGTATGGGCTTCCCTTTCCAAGCTTAAATTTCGAAATTGGGGGAAATGGGTTACGATTTTACCTGAGATATCAATGGAGAAGACAATGCACCAAGGGTTTTCCACACTTCAATGATTTTGAAAGATCAATTGATGAAGAACTTGCTTTCTCTCTCTAGGATCCTCTCTTCCTCTCTCTTATTTTGATCAGAAAATAGGTTAAAAATGAGGGATGGGGTGTTTTTATTAAAGAGGGGTTGGGCTTACATTTATAGAAAAATAACTGGGCGATCTCACTCTGCGATCGCAGAACAGACATGCGGTCCGCTTTAAGGGCTCAAATTTCAAACCTCTCAGATTGAGAATGCCGTAGACATGCTGTTCGCATTTGTGTTCTGCCATCGTAGAATGCACCGCAGAATTGACCTTTGAATTTCCTCAGGGACAATATGCGATCACTCTGCGGTACGCATATTGATTATGCGATCGCAGATTTGATCGCATTTTCAACATCAAAAAATGGTTGCTCTCTAATTCACTCTACGGTTGGAATGCAGTCCGGATAGTTGACCGCATCCTGGACCGCATTTTGACCATTTTCTGGAAAAATCGATTTCGCATTTTCAAGTACAAAACAATAACAAGGGTCCAATTCACGCAGGTAGACTCGACTCTATGAGCTACTGACATCTGAGCGCTCATTTCACGGTGCCTTACATCCTCCCCCGCTTAGGATTCATTCGCCCTCGAATGAGGGCTTGGGAACAAAATGAGTTTGAAAACATGATATGCAAGTTTCTAGACCTTTTATTAACTTTCAAGTTTGTTTTAGAAATTTTTTTTCCAGAGTTTCCTTTGTAATATGGACATCACCACCTGTCAAAGAATCCCCAAAACACATTCCCAGGCATTACTTCACAACATTAATACCTTTACAACAGTTGTAAAATGCATAATCCTTACATTTGCACATATTCCACCTCCTGATACACTTTTAACCATTTGGCACACAACATGTAATTAATTTAAGCATTAATCGTCAGCACTATTAAAGCCATTTACCTATCACAAGGGTATAGCATAGTCATTTATTTCAACACAATTCCCCCATGCAAAAAATAATCATTGCACAATTAGAACACTTTGATACACAGTCTCCTTGCAAAATTAATTATTACTTCAATATATCACCTTACCATGGGTGCACAAAACTTTCATTACCAAAAAGGACTGCACATTGTTCAAATAATCACAACACATAAATTTTTTTAGCACGACTTGGAGAAACTACAAAGATAAGGCACTTGGAAAGAGAAGGGATGGCTTTTACACCTAATGGAACACACAGTAGCTCTCCTAGGAACAAGATTCGCACGATCATTCCTAGACTTACTCAAACAGATGGGGATATTTTATCTTCATCTCATCGTCCGCATCCCACGTGGCTTCCTCGACTTGTTGGTTTCACCACAACACTTTAACTGAGGCAATCTCCTTGTTACGCAACCTTCAGACTTGCCTATCAAGAATAGCAACCGGAATCTCCTTATATGATAACTCTTCTATCACCTTGATGTCTTCAGCTTGCACAATTTTAGATGGATCACCTACAATTTTCCTCAACATGGATACATGAAACACTGGGTGCACTAAGGACATTTCAGGGGGCAATTCCAACCTATTCACAACTTGGCCGATCCTTTGAATGACTTGATAGGGCCCAACATACCTAGGACTTAGTTTTCCTTTCTTTCCAAAGCGCATGACTCCCTTTGTAGGACACACCCCCAAGAATACCCAATCTCCCTCTTGAAACTTCAATTCTCTTTGACGCACGTCCGCATAGGATTGCTGGCGACTTTGAGCAGCCTTCATTCTCTCCTGAATGACTCTTACTTTCTCTATGGCTTGATGCACGGGATCTGGCCCTATTAAATCTGCTTCACCAACCTCGGACCACCCGATCGGGGACCTACACCTTCTTCCGTACAATGCTTCGAATGGGGCCATCTGGATGCTAGCATGAAAGCTGTTATTATAAGCAAACTCTATAAGTGGCAGTTGATCATCCCAATTGCCTTTGAAATCCAAGACACATGCCCGTAACATATCCTCGAGCGTCTGAATAGTCCGCTCTGCTTGGCCATCACTCTGCGGATGAAAAGCTGTGCTAAGATTCACTTAAGTACCCAAACCTTGCTGAGATTTCCTCCAAAAGTTAGCTTTAAACTGAGCTCCTCGATCCGAAATGATAGAAAGTGGCGTACCATGAAGCCTCACTATCTCCTCGATATACAACCGAGCATATTGTTCCGCAGTATCGGTGGACTTGACTGGAAAAAAGTGAGCTGATTTGGTGAGCCAATCCACAATTACCCAAATTGAGTCAAACTTGTGCTGAGTACGAGATAGTCCTGTCACGAAGTCCATATTGATCATTTTCCATTTCCACGTCGATATTTCTATATGCTGAGTCAACCCTCTCCCGAAGATTATCCACATGTGGGACACATAACCTGTCGTGGTACCGCAACACGCCATCATTGTTTCCGAGTGAAAATGCTGAAATTTTGTTACTTAGAGCTGCCTCCTTCAATTGTGCCAATTGCTGGATCAACAAATTGCTTTTCCTTAACCTCTTCCACGAGCGACGATTCTTCTGTATTATGAACCATAATTTCCTCCTCATTCGAGGCCGAGATACAAACCCCAAGGCTGGCCAACTGATATACCTCCCGAGCTAGGAACCTTTGATCCGCTCTCAAGTGACCCAAACTACCCATGGATTTTCGACTGAGGGCATCGGCCTCAACATTCGCCTTCCCTGGAAGGTACAAGATGTCCATATCATAATCCTTAAGCAATTCTAACCACCGCCGATGCCTCAAATTCAGCTCATTCTGCTTGAACAAATAATGAAGGCTCTTGTGATCTGAAAACACATCTACATGAACCCCGTATAGGTAATGCCGACATATTTTCAAGGCGAATACAACCGCTGCAAGTTCCAAATCATGCGTCGGATAATTCTTCTCGTGATTCTTGAGTTGCCTGGAAGCATATGCTATAACCTTCGTGTGTTGCATCAGAACACACCCTAGACCACCCTTGAGGCATCACAATAAACCACAAACCCCTCTGTGCCTTCTGGCAAGGCCAATACTGGTGCCGAAGTCAACCTTGTCTTCAATTCCTGAAAACTTTTCTCACAAGCATCTGACCACTGGAACTTAGCTGGTTTCTGCGTCAATTTGGTCAATGGGGAGGTGAGGGTGGAGAATCCCACTACAAACCTTCGATAATACCCTGCTAACCCCAAAAAGCTACGGTTCTCCGTCAAGGTCGTGGTACTGGGCAACTCCTTCACCGCTGCAATCTTTTGGGGGTCTACCTGAATCCCCTCAGTGGACACAACATGACCCAGAAAAGAGTCAGACTCCAACCAAAATTCACATTTGGGAAAACTTGGCATACAGTTGGTGCTGATGTAGAGTCTGCAAAATCGCTCTGAATTGACTGGCATGATCCTCCCTGCCTCGCGAATACACGAGGATGTCGTCAATGAAAACAATCACGAAGGAGTCTAAGAATGACTAGAAGACCGGATTCATAAGATCCATAAAAGCTGCCGGGGCATTGGTTAGCCCAAAAGACATGAGCAAGAATTCAAAGTGGCAATAACGCGTTCTAATAGCGGTCTTAGGAATATCTTGCTCCCTGATCTTCAATTGGTGGTACCTAGACCGCAAATCAATATTGGAGAAGAACCTTGCACCTTGCAATTGATCGAACAAATCATCAATCCGAGGCAAAGGGTACTTATTCTTGATGGTGACTTTATTAAGCTGCCGATAGTCGATACACATCCGAAGAGACCCATCCTTCTTTCTGACTAAAAGAACCGGAGCACCCCTTTGCGACACACTTGGCCGGATAAACCCTTTCTCCAATAGATCCTTCAACTGCTATTTTAACTCTCGCAACTCTGCTGGCACCATTCTGTACGGTGGAATAGATATTGGTTGAGTTTCTGGCAATACATCAATCCCATAATAAATCTCCCTATCTAGCGGAATTCCTGGAAGCTCATCTGGTATACCTCAAGAAATTCGTTCATAATTGGTACGGACCTGGGGGCAGGAACCTTTGGAGTAGTGTCTACCACCCGGACTAACTGATAGATACACCTCTTTCTCATCATCTTTGAAGCCTTGAGGTAGGAAATAAACCTTCCCTTCGGCACAACACCATTTCCTTTCCACTCAACAATCGGCTCATTAGGGAAATCGAGTCTCATGACTCTCGTCCGGCAATCAAGTTTTGCAAAGCACGAGTAGAGCCAATCCATCCCCATGATTACATCAAAGTCCACCATCCCAAGCTCGATAAGGTCAGCCATGGTAACACGACCACCCACCATAACAACACAATTCCTATAGACCCGCGCAACTGTAATAGAATCACCAACCGAAGTCGATATAGAGAACGACTCAAGAAGTTGCTCGGGTTCAATCCCAAAACTCGAAGCAACAAATGGAGTGACATAGGACAAAGAAGATCCTGGATCAATAAGAGCATAGCAATCAATGGTCTGGACAGATAGGATACATGTGACAACATCTGGAGAAGCCTCAGCACTCTGACGGCCACTCAATGCATAAAACATGCTGGGTCCACCCCTACCACGAGCTCCACCTCTGGTTGCACCACACCCTGCTGGTGCTGGAGGGCGCAATGATGACGTAGAAACTGATGAACTGGATGGCTAAGTCCCTTGCTCGTGCCCTGTCTGCGCGCACGGCAGTTCCGCTGTATGTGTTCTCTCACCCCAATATTGTAACACACTGGAGCATCCAAGTAACAAGCCTCTATATGAAATCTCCCACACCTGGGGCATATACCTCTCTGTTGTCGAGGTCTCATCGCCGAATGACTGAACTGGCGGGACCTTCTGCTGTCTGAACCTGGTCATGAAGGGCTACTCTGCTAGAAATGGTGCACAGACTGCGGTACACTAGCTGAGGACTGGGCATAAGACTGAGATGATCCTGCTGACCCTCTCCCTGAACGTGACCTCCCTGAGTGAGCCATGGACCGGGCCCTGCTGCTACTCTCCATGTCTACTCGAATCTTCAACTTCCTGGCCTCTGTGTCCTGAGCAATACCCATGATCTTCCCATAGTTCATGTCTGAATGCAAAGCCGTTGCAGCCTCATTTAATACCAACGGACTGAGACCCTGAACGAATCGCCGAACTCTAGCCTCCATAGTCGACACCAACTGAGGAGCATACTTGGACAACCTCCAAACTCCATATGATACTCCCAAACACTCATGCTACTCTGCATAAGAGTCTCAAACTCAATAGCACGGGTTTCCATGGTCTCGGTAGGCAAAAGTGGTCCTTGAAGGCATCTACAAACTCATCCCATCTTGCTGGAGGGCTCTCGTCCTCACGGGAATCCTCCCACATCTCAAACAACGAATGCGTAGCCCCCTTCAACCTGTATGAAGCCAATTCCACCCCCTTTATTTCCATAGACTTCATCACTCGAAGGGTCTTGTACATCTCATCAAGGAATTCTTGGGGATCAGCCTCTGGATCTGTGCCTGAGAACTATGGAGGATTCAATCACAAAAATTGATGAACTCTGGAGCTGGAGGAATCTCCCTGTCCGCTGGAGGACACTGGGGCATCATGAGATCTCTGGGCCTGGGCGGCCACTAACTGAGTCAGCATACGGATAGCTCCCCTAAGATCACCATCAGAAATCCCGGAATCGAAAACTGGAGCAAAATCATGATTAGGAGTATTGGCATGAGGGATAGTAGCTCCCTCGGCCGCTGCTGGAACATGATTGCTTGGAGCAGGAACGGATGGAGCAGGCAAATTCAGAACGGTGGAATCACTCTCACCCACGGCAGTCGGCACATGATCCACAGCCGTACTGGAAGTGGCATTTGCTCCTATGCCGAGTCTAGCTTTCTTCTTAGGTGCCATCAGTGAAAAATCGAAATAGAGCACGAATTAGACACATCACTTCACCGCACGAACTTGGAATAACAAAGAAAAGGATCATATTTCCTAAATGCCCGTGTAGCCCCCAACTTATAGATGTGGTCGACAACATACCGATAAGAAGGGCTCTACTAGGCACGGCTCGAGACAAGCTAGGACTCCTTTAAAACCATAGGCTTTGATACCAAGTTTGTCACGCTCCAAATCTGTAGGAATGATCGGCACTCAACCGAGTATCCCCAGCCGAGTAGACCTGGGTGCCTTTCCTATTTCCCATACGTTACCCCACTTTATTCAATGATAATTAGCCTAAGGATACTATATTTTCAATCTAAAGAACATAAGATTTTTCTTTTATAACCACACATTATGATTAACAGGGAATATCTTTTACAAAACATATATTACAATTAACAGGGAACGTGGTACACAAGTTTACATCGCCCAACAAATACACCTTAAGACATAAGCTCTGACCCATATGCCATTGTCTACGGAGCCTCTAGGAGAAAGATAATACAACACTTGCCGGCGATAGGGCCTCGGCCAAACCCTTACCAAATGATACAAAACTACAAAAAATAAGACAACAGGGGTAGCATAGACCACACATGGCTCCAAAAGGAAAGGGGCTCACCAACATGAATATTGCCGATGGAGAGAAAGAGGAGCTACGAATAGTGGATTGGAGTGCCTGCCTCGGATCCACCTACAATCATAACACGAATGTAGCGCCCTCGGCAAAAGGGACGTCAGGACATTTGAATTGTACTGGCATGTATGAACAAACTCTGTCCCAAGTAAACTCAAGCAAAAATGCATATACAAGTATAGAACTGAACAACAATAGTACAATCACAACCATGGAGCAACAACCAAACATCTCACAACAATTGATTCAAGTAGTTATACAAAGGGGCAATTAGTGCCCCATAGGTTACAAACTCTCCTGCTGTCTCCTTTCACATTTTCACATTTATCATTTCATGATTCATATTCATATCAATAGTGATATTGGATCATATTTTCAACCATTATTGCCTCATCCACCCTTATTACCTCAGCCACCCTTATCACCCCAACCCACACCTTATTTCACGATGTTGCGGCGCACAATCCAACCCCGCCTGACAGTTTTCAATTCACAATAACAAACAGCACAAAAACAATTACAAGAATTCAACTATGGCACATTATTAACATAGATCCACAACGAGGGTAATGCAATTCCACAACTAGCAATGACAATTCCTCAGGTTCATCATATTGGTATACAATTTAGATCATCACAACAATTATTCACCACTAATCACACACGTTATTTCATAATACTTCCATTTCCATTATTCCACATTATTCCCATTTCCATTGTTCCACATTGTTCCGTTTCCACTGTTCCACATCACTTTCCATTTCCGTTGTTCCAATTACAAGTTCCATAACATTCATCACAAAGTATTACCACACAATCATACAACACAAAAGCCTCACAATGATTTTCACATGAATATCTATTATTAGCAATTTCACAACTAGCATAGGGCAATTTCACCAGGATCACAGTTAGCCATACATACCTGGAGTTGAGTTTTCCCCTTTTAAACCTTTAGTCCAATTTGCCAAGCAATCAAGAAGTCAATCTAGTTCATGAACAACACTTAGACTTTAGAAAATTAACTCATAGTTACTACCCATTTTACTTTCTACAAGATTCTTGAGTTTTGAAGACATGCATGAAGATTTTATGAAGAAAATTCAAAGCAAGTGTATGGGCTTTTCTTCCCAAGCTTAAATTTCAAAATTGGGGGAAATGGGTTAAGGATTTTACCTGAGAAATCAATAGAGAAGACAATGCACCAAGGGTTTTCCACACTCCAATGATTTTGAAAGATCAATTGATGAAGAACTTGCTTTCTCTCTCTGGGATCCTCTCTTTCTCTCTCTTATTTTTATCAGAAAATGGGTTAAAATGAAAAATGAGTGTTTTTATTAAAGAGGGGTCGGGCTTAGACTTATAGAAAAATAACTGGGCGAGCTCACTCTGCAACGCCACTCTGCGATCGCAGAACAGACATGCGGTCAGCAGAATGGACCACAGACAGGGCTCAAATTTCGAACCTCTCGGGTTGGGAATGCGGTAGACATGCGGTCCGCGTTTGCATTCTGCGATCGCAGAATGCACCGCAGAACTAACCTTCGAATTTCCTCCGGGACAATATTTGATCACTTTGCGCTCCGCATATTTATTCTGCGATCGCAGATTTGACCGCATTTTCAACATAAAAAATTGGTTGCTCTCTGATTCACTCTACGATAGGAATGTGGTCCGCATAGCTGATCTGCGACCGCATCCTGGGCTGCATTTTGACCATTTTCTGGAAAAATTTTGATTTTGCATTTTCAAGTACAAAACAATAATAAGTGTCCAATTCACGCAGGTAGGCTCGACTCTATGAGCTGCTAACATCTGAGCGCTCATTTTCACGGGGCCTTACATTAGCTTCAAACTGGAGATGCCTCAACAAACTCTTTGTAATGAGAGCAAAAAATTGAGAAAACAAATCTATTTTGAAGAAAAATAGAGTTGGATAGAGATCAGAACCTCAAGGGACGACATGTCTTTTAGGGCTGAACATATCTCTTGGACTTTTCCGTAAGCCTTTCTCGCGGTGGTAGCTTGAGTGTGGACGCCAAGTCTTTCAGGGCTTGTATCAAATTTATGCTCTTTGTTTTTTGTATCTGTATTAGGACTTTACTTTTTCTTTTTCTTTTTCCTTGAGACGCTTTGTCTCTTTTTTGTGAAAACATGGCGCAAAAAAGTTAGAAGAGGAAAAATAGGGAGGGAAAGTAAAACCAATCCAGTAGCCCTTTTTTCAATAACCGTTGCAAAAGATGACTTTGTTGAAATGGATTACGACACCATCACAATACATCAATCTATTGCGACGATTTTTGTCCTAATGCAACCGTTTGTTTTACTACCTCTCTTAGTAGGTCTGAGAAGATTATGCGACAGTGGTAACCGTTGCCATATGTGTTTTATTACAACGTTTGAGTAACCGTTGCTAAACTACTGTTTCCATAGGTCTATTTTCTAGTAATGATAAATCCTGAGCCAAATTATTTAACTCAGCGGAAAGCACAAGGTAAAAATTCCCTTGTACAAAAAAGTAATTTCTTTTTCTCATTTTGATGATAGACTTTTTATCCGTACATATATTCAAAAAAAGATATTCTAAATGGAAAGAGGAGAAGGTGCAGTCCGAAACTGAATTGATAATTTTTCGAATTTAAAGTGCTTTTTTAATGTTAAAAAAACTTAACCTTTATTACCTATTTTGCAGTAATTTACTGTGAATTATGTTAACGGAATTTTTTCCGTTAACTTAATACGCAGTAAATTACTGCGAATTAATTAAATATTTTTAAATGTAATTTGCAATAATTTACTGTGAATTATCATTGACGAGGCGCCTCCTCAAAACCCGGGCCAGATCATCTTTAAAATGGTATTTCTTAGTAAATTACTGCGAATTACAATAGAGTCGTTTTCCTTAGCGGAATAGTCCACCATTTTTAAACTCATTCTCCCCCTTCTGGTCCCCCACCCCGTCTTTAATTAAAAAAAAGTTCGGCTCCACCCGTTCCATAAAGAACAAAGAGTGTAGGTCCCACACACTGTTGGTTGGTTTCGATTCTGTGTTTCGGGTGCAAAATTTTAAATTTCACAAATTTACATTGACGTATTTCAATTTACTTTATGGCAAAACTCGTATATTTATACATATTAGTATTGTTTAGTATGTTTACATGTGAATTTATATTATGTTTGTAGTCTTTAATATATCCGGATTGATATATTTGATACTCGAATTTAGGTATTATATTTGATTTATATACATGAAAGCATGTTATTTTTTGTGATAAATATAGAGCCTTGTAGGGTAGTAAAATATAGTGACTTGTAGCGTAGTAAAATATAGTGACTTGTAGCGTAGTAAAATATAGTGACTTGCCTTGTAGGATAGTAAAATATAGTGGCTTGTAGCGTAGTAAAATATAGTGACTTGTAGCATAGTAAATATAGCCCTTTAGCGAAATAAAATATAGCCTTTTAGCGTAGTAAAAATGTAGTGCTTTTTAGAGCCTTGTACCATTGTGAAATATAAAGCTTTGTAGCGTAGTAGGATAACTCGGCGCTACAGAGCCTATGAAATGAAGCTTTGAACCGTTACATAATTATTCTCTCCAATTCAAAAATTTATAATAAGCTAATAAAATTCTAAAAATATTGAAATTGAGAATTATAATAATTAACGATAACTCGGTGCTATCGGGACGAAAAATGAAGTTTGAAACCAATACATAATTATTCTCTCCAATTCAAAAATATATAATAAGCTAAGAAAATTCTAAAAAAGTTGAAATTGAGAATTATAATAATTAACGATAACTCAGTGCTACCGGACCAAAAATGAAGTCTGGAACCCATATATTATTGTTCTCTCCAATTCAAATAATGAAGTCTGAACCCATATATAATTATTCTCTCCAATATTAATCATAATTTTCAATTTAAAACTGTAAGGCAAGAAAATTCTAAAAATGTTGAACCCATACATAATTTGGTGGTACCGGATTGTTTAAATCAAGTCTGGAGCACATACATAACTATTTTCTCCAGTGTTAATCATAATTAATTGATTAATTTATTAAACTAACACAACCAATTAATTATGTAGAACAATTTTATTTTAATTGCATTTAAACAACAATTTTACTTATACAGTACATCACAGCCACAAACATTGACAACCTAAAACAAAAACAAACTGTAGAATTAACGAAATAAATTGACAAAGGAAACATGAAGATTCACTAACGAAATCACTTAACATATCATTCTTTTGGAACGACCGGCTAGTATTCTCTCCTTCATCAAAAACAGCTTTTTTCGATCTTCTTTTTCTCTTTTTCCACCTCTTCGGTTTTCGCCTGCAAGTCTTCAATTTCTTGCTTGGATTGACGCTTTCTCTCCCACTTCCCCACACACACTCCATAAAGATAGTATAACTTGTCTATGTAGTATTCGTGGTCACATGGTTTATCAACCCATACCTTAAAGTTGCATATAGGTACGTCGAGCAGCCTATAAAACTCGTTCAAACAACCCCAATAGCGTCGGCCAGCTTCTTCCAAATCACTATTCATCATGGTCTTAGCTCCGCATTCGCACTTCGGGGGACGAAGGGGGCGTTGAGACATTTGTTGCATGAAGCTTTTGGTTAATTGAAAAGGTTGATGATAGGTTATTTTTAAGTGCTGGAATAACTTGAAGGCGCTTTTTATTTATAGGGACTAAGTTCCAATAATATATAGTATTTTACTACGAATTACATGCACTTTTTTCGGGAAAAAAATAGCTCTTTCCACATGGGTGTAAACCTTTTAAAAATGATATGACAACTCAACAATATGTAGTATTATACTATGAATTACATGCACATTTTTTGGGAAAAAATAGCTTTCTTCCATAATGGGTTTGAACCTTTTTAAAATGACATGACAACTTAACCATTTTAAAATTACATGACAACTTAACAATACGTACTATTATACAACGAATTACATGCATATTTTTGGGACAAAAAATAGCTTTTTCCACATGAGTTTGAACCTTTTCAAAATGACATGACAACTCAACAATACGTAGTAGTATAATGCGAATTACTTTAAAATAGCGTTTTAGCGTAGTAAAATATTCATCCTTTCATCGTAGTAAAAATCAAGCGTGGAACCCAAGCATAATTATTCTCTCCATTGTTAATCATAATTTTTAATTTTATAATAATTAATTAATTAGTTTATTAAACTTACACAACCAATTAATTTTATTTAAATTAGAGTAGGCGTCATGGCCTTTCATCCGCCTGCGCATCCCCGACATGTAGAGGATCAGCTATTAGTGATGTAGGGCGACATTAGGTCCTCTTATGTGTGGGAGGGACAGCTATCAGAGCAGGATCTCCGGCCCAGGAGACCTTACTTTGGGATTTTATTGCTGACCATCGTTTACTCGAGCGTGTAGTATACATCCTTCAGGATACGGGACTATATCCTATTTTTGAGCTAGGGCGGATGCAGCTAGATTGGTCGCTCATCACGGCCTTGGTCCACTGATAACTGTCTTAACCTCAAAAACACCACGTTGAGTATGAGTTGTGTCTTTAGTGAGAAAAGAGAAGCAACAGTAAGGCAAGGAAATATTAAGAAATCAATCAGTATCAATTAAGGAGAAGGGAACCACTTCAATTAAGGAACCGGATGGAAAAATAAATAAGCCCACGTCTAATTTTGGCAAGAAAATATAGAATTAATCACAGAATATAGGGTAAATAGATATAAGAAATTTGAAAATCACACGGGTAGGGCATATAAGGCAAGTTATCACCCAGGAAATCCAGGAGTCAAGATATTAGTCGTGTGAACTTAGTCAAGAAACAAGGAGCAATTAGAGAATCAAACAATTGCACAAAAAATAAATTTGGGGTTTTAGGGAAAGGGGAAAAGAAGTACTATAAAAGATGCATAAGTTTTGAACATACGAGAGACTGGCAAATAGTAGAGTAGACATGTAGCAAACACAAGAAGCAAACAGAGGCGGCTAGGGTTTCACATAGAAAAAGGAATAGAAAATACCTTTGAAATTAGGGTTCCCACGACACGTCAGAACACAAGGAATATCATAGACGAAGACGAACAAGAGCAGAACACAATAAAGAAAGCATAGAACAATTAACCGAAAACCCTAGAAAGGTAATCAGTGAGGCAAAACATTTTAGAGCTATTGTAGACAATGTCAATATCATGGAGAAGAACACCCAGTAGCAAGAATAACAAACAAAATCAGAGAAATCGGATAAAATCATTGAAAACCCTAGAAAAGACAAACAGTTTTGGAAATCACCACTAGGTGAAGAAAGAGATGAGAAACACATTAAAAATTTTAGAAAACAACTAGAACTCAAATAAGATCGCAAGATAACACAGAGAAAAATGAAAAAGAACCTCGAATCATTAGGGTTTTCATAGGAGGCCTAGAAATGGCGAGAAAAGCCTGAACAGGCTCATCGGGGCTTGGCAAGAACCCAAAGCTTCAAAGACTTGCCGGAGAAAGGCCTGACACAGCCGTGAAACTCCATTGAAGGACCTCTGGTCCAGTCACACTTGAAACTAGTCCCGATCTTCGAAACCCAAAGGCCAGGAAAGGTGATGAATGACCGAGCATGGAAGTTTCAGGCCCTGAATGGCCATTAACACCGGTGAAGAGGACCGGAGAAGACTAGGGTTCTCAGAGAGCCTAGAGAGCATTTGGGAGTGAAAGACGGCGGATTGATAAAAGTGAAGATAGGGTTCAGGGTTTAGGGAGTTTAATTTGGTAAGTAATAATGTGGGTCGTTGATCTATGAGATCAATAGCCAGGATTAAAAGGGGAAACGGGTGGGTTAAGCTTAGTGGGTTTGGGTCGGGTATTCGAATTGGGCTAGGTAAATTGGGGATTAAAATTGGGCTGGATTGGCGTTTGGAATTGGGGTTACAATTGAAAGACTAAGGGCTATATTTTAAATAGCCAATTTTCTCAAATTTAATTTTACAAAAAATAGTAAATAGTTTTATGAAACTCCAATAAAATTACTTAACTAATAAAATATGTTTGGGAATTAATTAAAAATACCATAAGAGATTTTTAACTTGAAATACTTATTAATTTGTTAAATAGGCCAAAATTGCAATTTAATGCAATTTTAATTTAAAATTACCTAATGGCATTATAAAATCCTGTAAGAATTACATAAAGTATATTTTTATGTAAATAAGAGAATAAAGTAATTTATTTATTGAATAACAAGATTTGGTACTAAATATTGGATTTATAGTACAAAAATAAGTTATAAATTGGTTTTAAAATGCTTGAAAATTTATAGAAAAATACCAAAACATTTGTGGATTCTAATATATGCATTCAAAAGCTATTTTGAAAGTATTTTGGGTAAAAAAATACATAGGAAAAAATTGGGTATTAACAGCTGCCCCTCTTTACCCGAGGAGGATGAAAGAGTTGTCGGGCAAAGACAAGATGGCCAATTTTGATCGGAAATGACAATTGTACGAGAAATTGACTATGCTCTGGCTTCTGAGCGGCCTACATATCCCTGATTTTATAGGAATCAGGCTGCATGTAGTTCAGGGGCCATTGGCGGAATATGCCAATGAAAATTTTAAAAGGTGGGCGAAACGGGGTTGGAGATTTGGCAAGGGTTTGAGGATCGGACGAGCCGCGGAGAACTGGAGTGGGAGCGCTCCTACTGAGACAGTCATGCCAGATGGTGTACTTGCAAATGAACGATGTGCGTGTACAATCCATAATTTAAACGTGATGCAAGTTCCCATTGGACCATAAATGCTGTCTTCGGACGATTAGGATGGCGTCCTCAGACTATGATGTTCGGGCTATGAAGAGCATGAAAGTAAAGAGTCGCAATCCATGAAATGGTGTTCTCGGGCCATGCAGATGGTGCCTCCGAACTATGACGCCTTTGAATAGGTTGGCGATATTTCAGCCCATGAAAAGGTGGCAATATCTCAGTGAATGAATGCAGAGGGTGGCGATCTTCCAGCCGAGCAGGAATTTAAAATACAAGGTGGAGATATTTCAGCAAAAAAAGTAACAGAGTGGCGATCTTTCAGCCAAAAATGCAAAATAAAGGAAGTAGAGCTTAGCCTCGGACGGCAGAAGATAGCCTAATGTAATGCAAAATTGAGACAGAGCTTAGTCTCGAAAGGCAGAAGATAGCCTTATGCAAGACAGAGGTAGAGTTTATCCTCGGAAGGCAGAGAATAGCCATATGCAAGATGGAGGTAGAGTTTAACCTCGGAAGGCAGAGAATAGCCTTATGCAAGATGTAGATTGAGAAAGAGCTTAGTCTCAAAAGGGTGAAAGTAGCCTTATGTAAGATGGAGGTAGAGCTTAACCTCGGAAGGCAGAGAATAGCCTTATGCAAGATGCAGATGGAGACAGAGCTTAGTCTCGAAAGGCAATAGATAGCTTTATGCAAGATGGAGGTAGAGTTTATCCTCGAAAGGCAGAGAATAGCCTTATGCAATGCAAAATGCCGATGGAAACAGATCTTAGTCTCGCGAGGCATAAAATAGCCTTATGCAAGATGGAGGTAGAGCTTAACCTCGGAAGCCAGAGAATAGCCTTATGCAATGCAAAATGCATATGGAGACAGAGCTTAGTCTCGAAAGGCAGAAGATAGCCTTATGCAATAAAAATGCAGGATTGAGGCAGGGCTTAGCCTCGGAAGGCAGAGAGTAGCCTTATGCAATGCAGGATGGAGGCAGAGCTTAGCCTCGAAGAACGTAGAAGTATAAATGAGAGGGTGGTGGTGATTTCTTAGCTGGTAGATGATCGTGCTATCGATGACTGTTGGGGAAGCGTTGAATGTAGATAGTAAGCCTTTGACATGTATGTAGTGGATTCGGGAACTTTAGTTTTGTAAGGCTCCTGCATCGCCTATTTGCACCCTGGATTTCTGCATCCAAAGAAAAATCGTGAGTTCTGTAAGGGGGGAGGTTAGTTCGCATCCCTCGACTCGTGGCGTCTTGTACCATTCGGGGTAGCGTTGATGAACTATAGTGATCCAAATGGTTTTATGCAAATGTTGGCACACATGATGCAAATGTATATATATGAGTAAAACAAAAGATAGTTTTGTTTCAGGATGAACAACAACTGCAACATGGTTCGAGGCATGGCAACCTCGCTGGTTCCAGAATTTTGAGGGTCCTCCTCAAAAGTTTGCCCCAGTTTACTGGGCTGGTGGTGTTGACGGCGGTGCCGAATGACTGAAAGCGGATTGGCCTTGGATTTTTGAAGGTCCTCCTCAAAATTCTTCCCCAGTTTGCTAACATGAAAATGGCCAGCTAACTTCAGAATTTTGAGGGTCCTCCTCAAAATTCTGCCCCAGTTCCGATGTGGCGGGAAAATGGAATTTTATTAATGATGTGACCGAACCCATAGGGTTGCCTACGTATCCCCTCTTAAATGGAAATCAGGTCAGACCTAGTTATGACTACATCATAAAGAAAGCATAATGACTAAATGTAGTATCTCTTCAATGCATCTGAGTTGATCGGCTTTGGCCAAACTTCTCCATCCATTTCTGCAAGAATAAGGAATCCTCCAGTTAGGACCCGATAAACCATGTACGGACCCGGCTAGTTGGGAAAGAAATTCCCTTTGGCCTCGTCTTGATGTGGAAATATCTTCTTCAACACCAGCTGACCTGGTGTAAACTTCCTCGGTCGAACTCTTTTGTTGAAGGCTCTACATATTCTGTTCTGATATAATTGACCGTGGCAGACAGCGTTCATTCTTTTCCCATCTATAAAGGGCTAACTTCTAGTATCGAACCTTGACCAATTATGCGTCATCTAGCTCAGTTTCTTGTATGATTCTCAAGGATGGAATCTCTACCTCGGCGGGAATTACCACCTCTGTACCATAAACCAGCATGTAGGGAGTTTCCCCAGTTGATGTGCGAACTGTAGTACGATAACCCAATAGAGCGAATGACAACTTCTCATGCCGCTTCTTATGCTTATCAATCATTTTCTTTAGTATTTTCTTGGTGTTCTCGTTGGCTGCTTCCACAGCTCCATTCATCTGAGGTCTGTATGTTGTAGAGTTCATGTGCCTAATCTTGAAAGTTTCACACATCGCTTTCATCAAGTCGCTATTGAGATTGGAACCATTATCAGTGATGATCGACTCTGGAACACCGAACCGACAGACATCCTGATCTCGGACAAAGTCTACCACGACTTTCTTGGTAGACTTTGTATGAAGCTGCTTCAACCCATTTAGTGAAGTAGTCAATCGCCACTAGAATGAACATTTGTCTGTTTGATGCGGCATGCTCGATTGGCCCAATGACATCCATTTTCTAAGCGGCAAACGGCCATGGCGAACTCGTTGTAGTGAGCTCATTTGGAGGTACCTTTATCATATCCGCATGTATCTGACAGCGGTGACACCTTCGGACATACTGAATGCAGTCTGTTTCCATGGTCATCCAGAAATATCCTTCCTTGAGTATCTTCTTTGCCAGAACAAAACCATTCATGTGTGGTCCACAAATCCCCGAGTGCACTTTCTCCAGTAACCTGGTTGCTTCTGTCGCATCGACACACCTTAATAGTCCCAAATCGGGAGTCCTCAGATACATGTTTCCTTTGATGTGAAAGAAATTATTGGACAACCTTCGAAGCGTGCGCTTCTGAGTAGCATTCGCAAGCTCTGGATATTCCCCTATTATCAGGTACCATATGATGTCGTGGAACCAAGGTTTTCTGTCGGCTTCTTCCTCAACACATGCGCAATAAGTCGGTTGATCTTGAATCCTGACCTGGATAGGGTCGATGAAATTTGTGTCTGGATGTTGAATCATGGATAATAAAGTGGCTAGTCCATCAGCGAACTCATTCTGTATTCTTGGAACATGCTGGAATTCCGTTTTTCTGAACCTCTTTCTCAATTCCTATATGCGGTGCAAGTAAGGGAGTATCTTGGAATTCTTCGTTGCCCATTCTTCTCGAACCTGGTGTATGAGTAGGTCTGAATCCCCAATCACTAGCAGCTCCTGAATGTTCATATCAATGTCCAGTTAAAGCCCCAAGATGCAAGCTTCATACTCGGCCATATTATTGGTGCGCGGGAACCTGAGCTTGGCGGATATCGGGTAGTGTTGATCGGTTTCCGATACCAGAACTGCTCCAATACCAACTCCTTTGAAATTTGTAGCTCCGTCGAAAAAAGGTCCTGCAACCGTCATACGATTCTGCAATATCCTATCCTATGAAAGCTATTTCCCCGTCGGGAAAATATGTTTTCAATGGTTCATACTCCCCTTCTATAGGATTCTCGGCGAGATGATCTGCCAAAGCCTGTCCTTTAACCGCCTTCTGGTGACATAGACAACGACGAATTCACTCAACAAAATTTTCCATTTGGCGAGCTTGCCAGTGGGCATGAGCTTCTGAAAAATATACTTTGGCGGATCCATCCTTGAAATAAGGCAGGTGGTGTAAGCACAGATATAATGCCTCAGCTTCTGAGCTATACAAGACAAAGCACAATAGGTGCGTTCTAGTAAGGACTATCGAGCCTCCGACGGGGTAAATTTCTTGCTGAGGTAGTAAATAGCTTGCTCCTTTCTCCCCATCTCGTCATGTTGACCAAGACACAACCAAATGCTCCGTCCAAAACTATGAGATAGAACAATAACGGCCTTCCAAGCTCAGGTGGAACCAGGACTGGAGGCGTAGACAAGTATTCCTTGATCCTGTCAAAAGCCTTTTGAAATTTATCGGTCCATTTGGTGTCGGCATCCTTTTTCAGCATCTTGAAGATAGGTTCGCAAATGACGGTAGACTGAGCTATGAACTGGCTGATATACCAGGAAACTTATTACCTCTTTCTTGTTCTTCGGCGGTGGAAACTCCTGAATAGATTTGACCTTTGATGGATCCAGCTCTATTCCTCGGTGACTTACGATGAAACCCAAAAACTTTCCCGCAGGGACCCCAAATGCACATTTGGCGGGATTCAGTTTCAAGTTATACCTCCTTAGTCTGTTGAAAAACTTTCGGAGGTCCTCCATGTGATCTGCAGCCTTATTTGATTTAATGATGGCATCGTCCACATATACCTCAATCTCCTTATGTATCATGTCATGAAAGAGGATAGTCATGGCCCTCATGTAAGCATCTCCCGCATTCTTCAACCCGAACGGCATCATTCTGTAGCAATATATTCCCCAAGGCATGATGAACGTCGTTTTCTCTGCATCTTTTTCATACATCCATATCTGATGATGCCCCGCAAAGCAATCGACGAATGACGGCAACTCATGCTTGGCGCAGTTTTCGTTCAGAATGTGTATGTTTGGCAAGGGGAAATCGTCTTTGGGACTGGCCCGGTTGAGATCCTGGTAGTCGACACAGACTCTAACTTTCCCATCCTTCTTCGGTACTGGCACAATGTTAGCTAACCAAGTTGGATACTCTACCACTTGAAGAACTCTAGCTTTGACCTTCTTGGTAACCTCGTCTTTGATTTCTAGACTCACATCTAGCTTGAATTTTCTGAGCTTTTGTTTTACCGATGGACATGCAGGATCTGTCGGCAACTTGTGAGCGACGATGGACGTGCAGAGACCGGTCATATCGTCATAAGACCATGCAAATATATCCTCATATTCCTTCAAGAACTCTATATATTTCTCTTTTTCCATCTGTAATAAGTGCACACAAATGCGCGTTTCTTTGACATTCCATGTATCTCCTAAATTGACGAATTCGGTTTCATCCAAGTTGGACTTAGGCATATTCTCAAAGTTTTCAGCCTCTCTGACAACCTCTTCTGGTATATCGTCCTCCTCTGATTCTATGTCCGTTTGTTGCATAGCCTAGTTGCAAGTTACAGTTCTTGGTTCATCATCAAGACACGTAATAGTAATGCTATGTGACAATACACTAAATAGCCGAGAAAAGTAATTAATAAGAGATATTTGATAAACTGGGAATGCTTTAAATTCATAAATGTTCAAAACATCGGAGCTCTTTTGGAAAGTAAAGACAAATGCGGAAAATAAAGAAAACAACTAAAATGAAGATGCATGATGCTCGTTTAGCCTTACTACCCCGAAGCTTTCCGGGCGATGGTTGTCCTAATTGACCAGTTGGTGAGGCGCTCCCCTCGGTTCACAACCGAAATGGTAGGGCCTTCCTCCCCTTCCTCATCAAAAATCATATAACAGTCCATGTCCTCCTCCAGAAATAGGTTCTTCATTGCCGCAAGAGCCTCGTCTTCTTCTGACCCGTGGAGAGTGTCAGCTGGCTAAAATGTCTGCTCCAACTGAGGTATGGGGAATTCCAATGGGTAATATGGTCTGTGCCATGGTGGTGAACAGTTTCTGAACTCTTTCCAAGTGTACTCGTATCAACTGGATAGGTTTGGTGATACCTTGAAGATTTTTACCAAGTCCTTTCCCTGGTTCATACCCACTCCAATTAAGAATGCTCTCGACTTTGTTTCTCCAACATTTGTCCTTGTCCACTGTGTTGACCCGCTCGATATGATGATATGTCTCCCCGCCTATTCTTCTTCTGCCTCCGATTTGTAATGGTCTGGCGACTGTATATGGGGTTGCTACCGTCGTGATGAATGATTACTTCCTGATGGTTCCATTCGAACTTCACAGCCTAATGTAAAGTTGATGCCACAGCCCCAGCGGCATGGATCCAGGGTTGTCCTAGCCGTAAGTTGTATGAGGCTGGTATGTCGATTACTTGGAACTCAACATCAAACCAAGTAGGTCCTATTTGCAAACAAAGGCTAACCTCTCCGAGAGTAGACCTTTGAGAACCATCAAAAGCCTTAACATTAATAGCCCCATCTTTTACTCGTGCAATCATTTGCCCAACTTCTTGAGGGTGATTGATGGGCAAATGTTGAGACTAGAACCTCGTCGACTAGGATCCTGGTAATGAAATGATCTTCACATTGCACGATGATGTGTAATGCTTTGTTATGACTGAGCCCTTCAGGTGGCAATTCATCCTCATGGAAAGTGATTTTGTGACTTTCCAATACCTGCCCTAGCATGTTTTCCATCTCTACCCCCGTTATGTTGCTTGGGACATAAGCTTCGCTCAATATCTTCATCAAGGCGTTCTTATGTGCTTCGGAATTCTGCAGCAATGCTAAGATGGAAATCTGTGCCGGAGTCTTGTTTAGCTGTTCAACAACTAATATTCTTTAGCCTGTACCTTTCTCCAGAGATCATTAGGTCCAGTTTCAACGGGACGCCCAGGAACCTGCTTGCTGGACTCAGCTAGGTGCTCTAGTGTGTACACCCTGCCTGTTCTAGTCATGCCTTGCGCGACAATTGCTTCACCCGCGCGTGCTTTTCCTTTCCTTCTCGCCTCGGCTGTGTAGTCCCAGGGTATGGCTTTTTACTGAAATGGGGTTATGTTTGACATGGAGATCGGAATGGGCACCTTTGGAGGCAACATAGTAACTTCAATCGGTGTGGGTGCCTTTGGAGTCCCAAATTCCACCTCAATCGGCTTTGGCACCTTCGCAGGAAGTGCCTCAAACTCAAATGGTACAGATATATTCACTACGTTGCCCTCAGATGGCTGCACTTGTACAACAATAGGATTAAGAGTGACCCCCGGTTTCTTGGGCTCATCTCTTTCAAATATTAAACCAATCGACCCTTCGGGGTCCCAGTCATCTTCTACCACAATCATGTGGACGCTTCTATCTTTATGGTCTGGCAGAGGGTTGATACGAACATTAGAAGCAGGCTACTTAGCAACGATAACCTTTTTGTCAATTAAGGTCTGGATTTTGTCCTTCAACGAGCGGCACTCATCAATTGTGTGGCCTTTCATCCCCGACTGATATGCGCAGGTTTCATTTGGATTGATCCATTGGGAAGGGTTCTGTGGGGTTATGGCTGGGATGGGTGTAACATATCCAGCGGCTTTGAGCTTCTCATAAAATTGGTCAATGGGTTCAGCAATAGCAGCGTACTGTCTGGGCGGTTTGCGGTCAAAATTTGGTCTAGGTCATGGGAATTTTTGACGGGTAGGTGGCGATGGATAGTGAGGAGGTTAGGGTGTGTAGGCCTGGTATACGGGTGCGGGTTGTGAATATCCTAGCGAGGTGGGTTGATATGTTGGCAGAGAAGATGATTAGTAAACGGGATGTGGGTTTTGGTAGGTAGGCGAAGGTGCTTGGTAATTTAGAGAGGGTTGGTAGGTGAGTGGAGTTGTAGGGTAGGATTAGTATTTCACGGGAGAGTGGTTTCTTTGCGCAGCCATTACGGAGTTTACATCCTTTTTCTTCGATGAGCAACCAGATTGATAGGCTTTGTTGTGGCCTGCAATGCCTCAAGGTTGGTAACCATACCATTTTTTATTCCCTCTTCAATTATTTCTCCCAGTTTGATGATATCAACGAACTTCTGCCCTTCTATCAGCATCAATCTCTCATAGTAATGCGGGTCCTGAGCACGAACGAATTTTTTTTTCATTTGTTCTTCTTCCAAAGCCGGCCTGACTTTTGTTGCTTCCGACCTCCAATGAGTAGCATACTCGTGAAAGGTTTCAGTAGGCTTCTTCTTCAAATTTTGAATGTAGAACACGTCTGGCGCATTCTCGGTATTGAACCTGAAACGGTCCATGAAATCGGACGCCATGTTTACCCAACTCGTCCACTTCTTCGCATCTTGGCTGATGAACCAAGATAAAGCATCCCCTTTCAAACTCCTCATGAATAGCTTCATGCTGATCTTCTCATCCTTACCAACTCCCACTTATTTGTCACAATACATTATGAGGTGAACCCTGGGATCACCTGTATCATCAAACATCTCGAACTTAGGAGATTTGTGCCCCTCTGGGAATTTGACATCAGGTTGAACACAAAGGTCTTCATTATTCAAACTCTCTACACCCTTATCACCTTCCACGCCTTGGACCCTGTTAGTGAGTTTCTTGAGTTCGGAAGCCAAGTTCTGAATGAGTGAATCTGATTCTGACACATCTGGTATGGCCTGTGTATAGTATGGCACAGTATCCACAAAGATAGGGGTATCCTGGTGGTTTGGAGCATTTTGAGGCTCAGGGATGAGCGGTGGAGCATTGTTGTGAACTTGGGTCAGGGTCTTCTTCGGAGGTGCTGGGACCTACTTGTTGACATCTGCAGCAGCAAGGGATATGGACAAGCTTGCCAAACTCCGGACCTGGTCCAGTTCCTCTGGAAACCTTAGCAAAGTTTGCTCCAAGTGAGCAGCAGTTTCTTTGGTGATTGGGGTTCCATGAGAAGTTCCTTCAATTTCCTTTCTTGCTTCATTATCTGCCATCTTTCCTTTGTTCTTGTTTCTGGGATGACTCGGAGAAGGTGGAGGAGAAGGACCCTTAGATCTAGTAGAATATGCTGATGGTGCCAGAATGCAGGAACTAACCTTTGGGTAGGGGGATAAAAACAAAAAGGAAACAAAAAGGTAAAAATTTAGTGCGGATTCTAAGGAAGAAAACATTGCGGTATATAAACACGTTGTTGCAAGAATGTAAGTCATTTCCCATTTGGGTGCCTCGTTGTGCCCGAGGTAGACCTAGCGACAAATATGATTTGGAGAACTCATAATACCAGATGCCTCATTTTATCGATAGAAAATAGAACGAGTCAAAACAAACTGAAATAAAGAGAAATTGTATCTAATGGCTAGTGGCCTTATTACATCAAGAAAGCAGTAAAAATCCTAACTACTTGGTCCCAGAAGGACCTTCCCTAGATTCTATATCCTTGCCTCCTTCGTACAGTTTCATCAGCTCGCGCAGTCCTACCAACAAGTAAGCCCGAGCCAAGTGCCCACCTTTATTGCCTTCAGCTTCTTGACAGCCATTGATCCTTTTCAGAAACTTGCCTTCAAGTTCCACTATACCGTGTTCCAAGTACCCAGACGGTTGCTTGCTCTCCCACCAGCTTAGCAACTTTGGATGAATGTTTGATACCATACTGAACCTGGGGACCTCGTGCCTTATTTCCTGCAAAATAGAGAGTTATGCCCTTAACCCCACCGGACTCGACCATTTAAATCAATAATTATAAAAAGGTATCTTAGTTCTCCAAGTCAACGCACACAACGTGAATGTCCGTTTGGGTTTCAAGGAAACCCGATGGACTTTGGCTTAGGCTATCCTAATGAGTCATTATGCATATGACATCACTAACTCGGCTAAGTTTGATGATGATGCATTAACAATCAAATGGAAAAAGGTTTCTATTTTTGAGGTGCTAGACAAGGTACCCTTGATCGGAAAACTCAAGAGGGAAAGGCGCGGAACCGTCGACTACACCGTTGATCGACTGGTTTTACAACAAATACGCCTTTGCAAAATTTAGGGTGTTTGTAAATATCGGAAGAGCGCAACCACTCATTATAAGCATTGCTATAGGATTTGTTTGGCACGAGCGGAAAATGATGTTGAAGGATGCAATTACAACAATGAAATAAATACATGTATTTTCACGTTCATAACGATTAAAATAAATGCTCGAAATTAAAGACGGAACTGAAGTGAAGTGGTAAAATAGTTAAAGAAAAGAAAGACATGAAGAAACAAGTTAGTAATTGTGAAAAAATAATTGAAGTAATAAACAAAGAAAGCAGTAAAGTCACAAAACACGCAGTGGTAAAAGCCTAAAAAGAATTCCCCAGCGGAGTCGCCATGTTGTCGACTCCCCCTTTTTCCCTCCTAAGCGAAACGAAATCGAGATTACGACATTATGGACAAAACAACTCTTATTCTCTTTTGGGAATTGGGTTATAGAGTTTTAAGAGTCGTCACCTAATGATTATAGTGCACTATGACACTTTTAAGAAGAATTCGAATAAAAACCAGAGTTCGGGTAAGGGCTTGAAATTATCTAGAGGGGAAGGTGTTAGGAACCCCTCAAGATCCACTAGTGTGGTTCCCAGCCTTGCTTATATGTGACTTTAAGAAGAATAGAAATAGACAAGCAAATGTGCATACAAAAAATACAAAGCTAATTGGCAATTTTGAAAGAGGAACAGCACAAGTAAAACAGAATTTTTTTAGAGAAAGTACTTAAACAAAAAGTAAATGTAAAAGAGGGGGGGGGGGGTCCTAGGTTTAACTATAATATGGATCATTCGATGAAATATCCCGCACATATTCCCAAAGAGGGGTCGCTTTATGATATTATCGCATCATCATCATCTCCATATTCTATTCTCTCACCCCGTTAAGGTATTAAAACGCGTTGGTATCGTTACTTACTGCATGCTAATACCCGTCCCCACCTGTTAGTCCTGGGGCATTAGGACTTCTAATCCTAAGGAAGGGGAGAGAGATAGGATATATATATATATATATATATATATATATATATATATATATATATATATATATATATAAATGGATATATATATATAAATGGAGTATTCAAAGGTAAAAATACAAGAGCGACAAGTCAAAAATGAGTAGCATATAAGAGGGATGCAAATAAATAAATAGAGGCTCAAATAAACCCATTGACATACAGCAAGTAGTTTAACATGACTTCAATTACTGATTTGGTCTTTAGAAGAGGTTAGGAGAGCAGACACACATAAAAGTTGGATAGAAAATCTGCTTTGCGCCCTCCGGGTCCATTTAGGAGTTGAAAAAATTTAGAAAATCAGTGGGCTTTTGGAGAAAAATATTAATTTCAGACAAGAGTTTGTTCAAAAACATTTCAAGTTGCAGAAAAGTTTAGAAAAGGCCTGTGAGTTAGCTGAACTGTTTGAATACAAAAGAGATGCAAAAGGGGTAAGTTTAAAAGACCTCAAAATATTATGCTTAGGCGGACAAACAATCGAAATCACAAACTCAGCACTTAAAAGCTGTTTACAAATTCAAAGTATTATAAAAGGGGCAGACCTAGGCCCGATTGACATAATCAGAAAAACGTTTGAAGCATTAGGCGAGTTTGGACTTATAACATACTTATTGGCCCTTTTGTTACCACTTTAACACATTTAGACGACCTACTGTTTTGCCTAGCGTTTATATAATTCCAATAGACATATTTTCTAGGTGAGTATTATAAGAATGCAAAACCTATAAGCATGGTTTCTATATGAGTGTGCAAGAAAGTAAATACTTATAGGCATGTCTTCTATATGATGTTGTTGCAATAATGAAAAGCCTGTAAACATGGTAAGTGATGCAAACCTATAAGTATGGTTTCTATATGAATGCAAGAAAAGAAACTCTTATAGACATGACATTGATGAAAGACAGTAAACCCTATAAACATGTTATCTATATGAGATGATGCAAAAAAGTAAAACATGGTATCTATATGAGATGATGCAAGAAAGTAAAACATGGTATCTATATGAGATGATGCAAGAAAGTAAACCCCTCCCATATTCCCTTTCACTAGATCCCCCAAGTTCTTTTATACAAGTTATTTACAAGAATCTGGACAAGAAAATAACATTAAAAGAAGTAAATACATCAATACAACAACATACGCGAGGAAGCGCAAAGCAACTTTAATAACCAACGTATGCCTTTTACCAAATCCGAGCTCCCAAGATCTGAGGCTTTTTGCTTTTTAGAGTGTTACAAATTTCCAAGGGCTTTCAATGGATCCCTGGCATTGCTTACACTCTAATGGGAATAGTGCAAGTGTGGTATTACCAACCCTAAGGCATCCGAGTTCAGAGGAGACTCCAAGGTCCCTAAGCATGGCTTACCAGAAAAGGGTAGAACTTAAAGAACTAAGAATAAATAAAAGGTGATATATTAGAGGAAGACCATCGTATGAAGTGTCATACGCAGCCTGTTGAGTGAGACTGGCACACCCCAGATTTCTCACGAGGTTTAACAAACAAGAGCAGACTTGTAAACAAGTCAGACAAAGGACTGAATGGTGATTAGGACACCAACAGGCTTTTGTCGAGGCTCAAACACATAAGATAAGGGATGGGGGATGGGATTTCTTTGAGTAAAGTCTATTGGCAGCCTTAGTTCTAGACTAGAAATGGAAATAAGGTGCCAACCTTGTCCAGAACAACTCACATACAAACACGGGGGAAAAAGGGAGAGGGGAATCACATAAAAGCACTTAGCAGACAAGATTAGATTGAAGCATAATAATGAACAGTGGACAATCAAAGGAAAATATTTAACATGATGGACTTAATAAACATTAAATGTAAGCGCCTAAAGGAAAAGGGAAGTAGGGATTAACATGTTGTAGTTTGAACTAAAGGTATAAGCAGATAAAGGTCAGGGTTCAGGATTATCCTGAGCACAAACAGACAAGGGGACAAAGGGAAGGGGATTATCATGAAACTAAACTGAAGTACACAAAATAGGTGAGGTATCATGACAAACTAGGGGAAGGGGGGAAGAAATTGAACATGCTAGCACTCAAATGAATTACTGAAACAAACAGACAGACAAGGGGACAAGGGGAAGGGATTGATCATGCAAGCTTAACTGAAATAACATAACAGACAAAGGAGAGGAGATAACAAACAGATACTTGAAAGTCAATAAATGAAGCTAGGAGCCTACCAGTGCAAATTTGAGTAACAAAACAAAAAAAATCCTTATAATTAGCTTTGACTTTCAGCCGGCTAATCCTTAGCAAGAGTGCAAGTAACAGAGAATGAATGTAGAAGAGAAGAGAGTTTTTAGTGAGTAAGAGTGGAGAGAACTCGAGTATGAGTTGTGTCTTTAGTGAGAAAAGAGAATCCCTATTTATATTTGAAAGAGAAGCAAGGCAAGGAAATATTCACAAATCAATCAGTATCAATTAAGGGGAAGGGAACCCCTTTAATTAAGGAACCAGATGGAAAAATAAATAAGACCAGGTCTAATTTTGGTAAGAAAATATAGTATTAATCACATAATATAGGGTAAATACATATAAGAAATTTGAAAATCACACGGGTAGTGCATATAAGGCAAGTAATCACCCAAGAAATCAAGGAGTCAAGATATTAGTAGTTTGAACTTAGTCAAGAAACAAGGAGCAATTAGAGAATCAAACAGTAGTACAAAAAATCAATTTAGGGTTTCAGGGAAAGGGGAAAAGCAGTACTTTAAAAGATGCATAAGTTTTGAACATACGAAAGACTGGAACATAGTAGAGTAGACATGTAGCAAACACAAGAAGCAAACAAAGGCGGCTAGGGTTTCACAGAGAAAAAGGAGTGGAAAATACCCTTAGAAATTAGGGTTCCCACGAAAAGTCAGAACACAAGGAATATCATAGACGAAGACGAACAAGATCAGAACACTATAAAGAAAGCATAGAACAATTAACCGAAAACCCTAGAAAGGTAATCAGTGAGGCAAAACATTTTAGAGCTATAATAGAAAATGTCAAAATCATGGAGAAGAACACCCAGTAGCAAGAATAACCAACAAAATCAGAGAAATCGGATAAGTCATATAAAACCCTAGGCTTTAAAAAGACGAATAGTTTTGGAAATCACGAGTAGGTGAAGAAAGAGATGAGAAACACATTAAACATTTTAGAAAACAACTAGAACTCAAAGAAGATCGCAAGATAACACAGAGAAAAATGAAAAAGAACCTCGAATCATTAGGGTTTTCATATGAGGCCTAGAAATGGCGAGAAAAGCCTGAACGAACTCATTGGGGCTTAGCAAGGACCCAAGGCTTTAAAGACTTGCCGGAGAAAGTCCTGACACAGCCGTGAAACTCCACTGAAGGACCTCTGGTCCAGTCACACTTGAAACAAAGTCCCGATCTTCGAACCTAAAGGCCAGGAAAGGTGATGAATGGACGAGCATGGAAGTTTCAGGCCCTGAATGGCCATTATCACTAGTGAAGAGGACCGGAGAAGACTAGGGTTCTCAGAGAACCTAGAGAGCATTTGGGAGTGATAGGCAGCAGATTGATAAAAGTGAAGATAGGGTTAAGGGTTTGGGGGGTTTAATTTAGTAAGTAATAATGTGGGTCGTTGATATATGAGATCAACGGCCTGGATTAAAAGGGGGAAGGGGTGGGTTAAGCTTAGTGGGTTTGGGTCGGGTATTCGAATTGGGTTAGGTAAATTGGGATTAAAATTGGGCTGGATTGGGGTTTCGAATTGGGGTTACAATTGAAAGACTAAGGGCTATATTTTAAATAGTCAATTTTTCCAAATTTAATTTTATAAAAAATAGTAAACAATTTTATAAAAATCCAATAAAATTACTGAGATAATAAAATACGTTTGGAAAGTAATTAAAAAAATACCATTAGCGATTTTTCACTTGAAATACTTAATAAATTGATAAATAAGCTAAAATTATAATTTAATGCAATTTTAATTTAGAAATACCTACTGGCTTTGTAAAATCCTGTAAAAATTACATAAATTATATTTTATATAAATGAGAGAATAAAATAATCTATTTATTAAAATAACAAGATTTGATACAAAATATTAGATTTTATAGTATAAAATAAGTTATAAATTGGTTTTAAAATGCTTGAAAAATTATAGAAAAATACCAAACTTTTTTTGGATGCTTATATATGCATCCACAAGCTATTTTAAATGTATTTTGGGTAAAAAATACATAGGAAAAAAATTAGGTATCAACACCACAGTGGTCCAATACACTAGAACTACGCATATTTCAACAAGGGGTCGGCTCATAACTCGTAAAATTCATATCCGCACGGTACCCCCTATGAAAAATATGACCGTTAATATAAATCCAATTAAAATGTAAAATAAACTGCGCTAAAGCGTAGAAAAATTGAAGTTGACCAGTCCTCTTATTGATTATATAAAGTCGATAAATTATTTTGTGTCTGCTCATTCGTCGATGGTGACAAGTTTAAATCAAGGCAAGATCTTTCTTCACCAATCTGTCCGGAAAAATTTCTCCAGAATAACCACCCGATAACTGAGGGTTATCCATGCTATGCACGCCCTCTTCCACCTTGATGTACAACAACAACTACTACTACTACTACCCAGTATAGTCCCACAAAGTGGGGTCTGGGGAGGGTAATATGTAGACGAGCCTTACCCCTACCCGAAAGGGCAGAGTGGCTGTTTCCAATCGACCCTCGGCTCAGTGAAGGAAAGGAACAACAAAAACAAAAACAAAAACAAAAGAGCATTAGTAACTCCAGCAGAAATAGCGTAAATAATTATCTAAACATAAGAAACATAAATAAAATAGCATGCAATAATATCATACAGTAACTACCATAAATAACTACCATAAGGGAGACACAAGCCAAAACACAAATCATCTACGGATAGTCCTGCCAAGCCTCACCCAACCCCCGATGAGGAGTATGAAAAACTCTAGGAGCCCCTATCCTACAACCCTGATACTAGACCTCCAAACTTTCCTATCAATGGTCATGTCCTCGGAAACCCGCATTCTAGCCATGTCATGCCTAATCACCTCTTCCCAATACTTTTTAGGTCTCCCCCTGCCTCGCCGAACGCCGACAATTGCCAGCCGCTCACAACTCCTCACCAGGGCATCAGGACTTCTCCTCCGCACATGCTCGAACCACCTCAGCCTCGCTTCTCGCATCTTCTCATCCACCAGGGCCACCCCCACCTTCTCTCGAATAACTTCATTTTTAATCTTATCTAACCTGGTGAGCCCGCACATCCACCTGAGCATCCTCATCTCCGCAACCTTCATTCTCTGAATATGAGAGTTCCTCACGGGCCAGTACTCCACCTTGAAGTATATTTCCAATAATTTTATTACAATAAATTCCCTGTATTTCTCCGGAATCCGCAAAAAATCTCTAGGAGTATCATCATCCTCGATGTTAAACTCCGAATAGTAAGCAAACCCCTGCGGAGTCACTGAATACAGAAATCTACCAGTTACTTTGAAGTTAACCGAACGCCTTCTCTCACTCATTTTTTTACGTAACAACGATACCAATGTATCGTACTCTATATTAAGCGGCAATTTAACATGACACTGTGAAGGTGAGTTGTACCTCACAGAGTTATTCTCAAGCACAACCTCACCGTCCCAATATAGAGAAACCCTTATTTTTTTTTTGCATTTCAGACATTGTAAAAGAGATTGATAAGAAGAAGAGAGAAGTTTAATGAATGAATGTTCATGAAAATGAAACGCCTATAAATAAGGCAAGTCCTAGCACATAGAATTTTTCAAATGGATTCGCAATAAAATACTGCGTTTTACATTTTTGAATTATTGTTGTTGTGTCAGTTAAAATAATTAGGTGGGCCAAAAAAGGAGACAATTCGCAGTAAACTAGTGCGAATTGGCAATTCGTACTAATTTACTGCGAAATGTTCTTTTTTTTGCCAAGTACAGGTGCTTGATAAAAATAATAATTTACATGTAATTCATAGTAAATTATTACGAATTATATTTAGAAAATATTTTTTTATTAATTCGTAATAAATTATTGTAAAATATATATAAAGATAAATTTTTTAAATATTTAAAAAGTACTTTGAGTCGAAAAGTTATCAATTCAATTTCGGACTCGGAGAAGGTGAAGTACATTGCCCGTCAACTATACATGAAAAGACATTTCCGAAAAGTGAGGTAATTCAAGGGGTACTTTCACTGTGCCATACCCGAGCACAAATTAAAGTAACTTGGAGTGCTATAATCGTATAGTATGGGCCTATTGTCCCATTACCAGCATTCATATTTAATCTTGGAAGAAATTTAAAAATAGTCATATTTACTATTAATTGTTGAAAGATAGAAGTTATTGAAATTTAGTTATTTTAGATTTGAACGAAAATACTGTTTAAAATTCGGAAAAATATGCCCGCAAATTTTATGGGAATTCCAGAATAAGTATGTTTGATCTCCCGTAAGTTTTACGGGAGTTCCAGCAAGTATAATTGTCCAGTATAATATATTGGAGTTTGAAGCACTGGTGCTCCAGTCTCCCGTAAATTTTACAGGAGCTAGTAAAGTATATCGATCCAGTATAATATGCTGCAGTTCGTACACAAATACACCAGAACTCCCATATATTTTATAAGACTGATTCCTATTATAATAAAATAATAATTATTTTTTATTAACTTGATAAACGATAACTATTTTTTATTAATCAGTATAAAATCTGATTATACCATAATATTTTGTCTTTAATCTTACATAAAACCAGCAAAAGATAATGAATCTCTCTGGAGCGAAAGGGATGTGAATATTTGATTGGATGAGTCAGTAGGTCATAGAAATGGCATGTGGGGAACCTCTTATTATCTCTACAAAGCATAGGTCACTTTAGCGTGGTTGGCATTTCCCTACTTCACATACCATATTTCTTGTGAATCTATGACAAGAAGTCACCTAACACCTACCAAGAATATTGGCAATTTGGCAAACATCTCTACCCCATGCAGGGGCGGATGTAATGTTTACGTATTGGATTTATCTGAACCTAATATTTTAACAAAGTATAAATTTATATATATAAATTTATTATAATTACAACAATTAGTAAATATATAATCTATGATATTAAAAATATAATGAGTATAATGTCAAAAATTTTAAAGTTGATTGAACCTATAGAATATAAATTTTGACCGGGCCCATGAGGCCCTGACCCATGGGTAAGTTCAAAGTATCACTTCACGGAATAGACTTCAATTATAGCCCTTCGGCGCCCTACCCCTCCCTGCTGTACATCAGATCATTAGTACCCTTCCTAGGAAACATAGAATATGAACATACAATGTGCAATCATAGTTAAGAAACTAGCTTGTTTCCTCATGACATGTTTGGTATTACGTCACTTATCCTTAACCATGGTGAATGCATATGCGTGCATAGTTAGGTCAAGTTACAAGATTTCAAAAATCCATTATCTACGATCTAAGCTTAAAGAAAGAAACAGAAAATAAAAGAGAAAAAAAACTTTCAGCCAGCTAGCTAGGTTAAGATAATCCATATTGTGAATGTGGGTAGAGAAAAAAGTTTCATTTTGAATGTATCTAGTGTTTAACAAAAAATATGATTCTTTCGCTACTAAAAATTTGGAAAAAAGCGATCATAAAAAGTGATCAACTTTGGTCGTTTTTTGGCTAAAATGCGACCAAAAAGCAACTAAAGTAGCCTGGTAGCTATATTGATGGTCCATTTTATTTAGGGACCAAAGTTGGTCGCTAATTAGCGACCAACTTTGGTCTCTACTCTAAATGGACCCATTTTTCAAAATGTTACTATAGAGACCAACTTTCGTCGCTATATTAATTTAATAATATAATTTTACAACCAAAGTTGGTCTCTAAATAAAGAAAATATTTTTATTTATTTATTATTAATCGTTAAAAAGCGATCAATTGTGATATATATATATATAAGCTCTATTCGATACAATAATACCTCATACACTTATACTTAGTGCATAGTATAGCGTAAGTGCATATATTATATATATATATGCAGTATTCGATACGGTATTACCTCATACACCTATACTTAGTGCATAGTATAGCATAAGTACATATATTGTATATATATAACCTGTATTCGATACGGTATTACCTCATACACCTATACTTAGTGCATAGTATAGCGTAAGTACATATATTGTATATATATAACCTGTATTCGATACGGTATTACCTCATACACATATGCTTAGTCCATAGTATAGCGTAAGTATATATATTGTATATATATAAGCTGTATTCGATACGGTAATACCTCACACACATACTTAGTGCATAGTAAAGCGTAAGTACATATATTCTATATATATAAGTTGTATTCGATACGGTAATACCTCATACACGTATACTTAGTGCATAGTATAGCGTAAGTACATATATTGTGTATATATAAGCTGTATTCGATACGGTATTACCTCATACACCTATACTTAGTGCATAGTACAGCGTAGTACATATATTGTATATATATAAGTTGTAATCGATACGGTAATACCTCACACACTTATACTTAGTGCATAGTATAGCGTACGTACATTTATTGTATGTATATATATATATATATATATATATATATATATATATATATATATATATATAAGCTGTATTCGATATGGTATTACCTCATACTCCTATACTTAGTGCATAGTATAGCGTAAGTACCTAAATTGTATATATATAAGTTGTATTCGATACGGTATTACCTCATACACTTATACTTAGTGCATAGTATAGCATAAGTACATATATTGTCTATATTAAGCTTTATTCGATACGGTAATACCTCATACAGCTATACTTAGAGCATAGTATAGCGTAAGTACATATATTGTATATATAAGCTGTATTCGATACGGTATTACCTCATACACCTATACTTAGTGCATAATATAGTGTAAGTACATATATTGTATATATATAAACTGTATTCGATACGATATTATTTCATACACTTATGCTTAGTGCATAGTATAGCGTAACTACATATATTGTATATATATAAGTTTTATTCGATACGGTAATACCTCACACACTTATACTTAGTGCATAGTATAGCGTAAGTACATATATTGTATGTATATAAGTTGTATTCGATACAGTATTACCTCATACACCTAAACTTAGTGCATAGTATAGCGTAAGTACATATATTGTATCTACATAAGCTGTATTCGATACGGTATTACCTCATACACTTGTACTCAGTGCATAGTTTAGCGTAAGTACATATATTGTATATATATAAGTTGTATTCGATACGGTAATACCTCATACACTTATACTTAGGGCATAGTGTAGCGTAAGTATATATATCTTATATATATATATATATATATATATATATATATATATATATATATATATATAAGCTGTATTCGATACGGTATTACGTCATACACCTGTACTTAGAGCATAATATAGCGTAAGTACATATATTGTATATATATAAGCTGTATTCGATACGGTAATACCTCATACACATATAGTTAGTGCATAGTATAGCGTAAGTATATATATTGTATATATTTAAGCTGTATTCGATAAGGTAATACCTCATACACCTGTACTTAGTGCATAGTATTGCGTAAGTACATATATTGTATATATAGATACATACGCCCGCTTCGTAGTGCATATCATCCCTTATATTACAAAAGTATTAACGACTTACATTTATATTATTTACATAGTAAACACAAAAGTGATTTTTAATTTTAACCATTGTTGACCAAAATAGTGACCAATTTTGGTCGCTATTTAATCATGAATTTAGATTAGCGGCCAACATTGGTCGCTAACTTTAAATCATGTTTAATTATATTTCATATAATAATCAAATTAATAATATTATTATTAAAATTGAATAATTGGGACCCAGTTAAGCGACCAAAATTGATCGCTACCTTTCTTTTCTTTATTTAGCGATCAACTTTTGTCGCTATATATATATATATATTGTAGTTTTTTTCAAAATAATAATATAATTATTAAAATTTTGTAAGCGGGTCCCACGTTATCGACCAAGTATGGTCACTAATCTGAGTAAAAGTTTGACAATATTTTAACTAAGTTAGCGATCAACTTTGGTCTCTATTTTGTTTTCAGAATTTAATTTATTATTTTCGCTAGTTTAGCGACCAACATTGGTCGCTTTTTTCCACAGACCAAATTCGGCCGCTATTTTTTGGTTGCTTTTTGCAGGAATTCTAGTCGTATTTGGTCGAAACTCAAGATAAATAGAAATTCGTGTTACTGATAATCAGGAGACAAAAAATATGTAATAGACTTTTTGTGAATAGCAAATAAACAGTAAAAGAGTTTGTATTTTAGTGTAATATCAATAATATCGTGTGTCTTACAAATAATGAGACATCCTCCTTTTATAGTTGATTCTAGGTAAATGACTTAGTCTTAATGAGATAATTATGAGCAATAAGACATTAAATAAGGCGTTACAGAATCATTCTTATTTAATATCAATTCTCTAACGTATTCAATATTTAATATTGAATTTGGACTCATTTTCGTCATAAGATCCATGTCTTCAATGCCTTCTGATCTGTTGGCTTTAAGTAGGTACGAAGTTTGTATTATTCGAATTGATTCTCGTGCCTATTTAGCTTTCCTTTCCCCGTATTCGTTGTCACTCGTGTCTCTTAACTAATCATCATATTTTGACCATTTGACCAGTCCACGTGTCATGCCACGTCACCTTCAATGTAAATTTAATTTTTTCTCAATACATTTGGTACGATGAAATTTCTTTTCGTTGGAAATGTTGTTACGTTATATACTTTGTTGGTTAGTGGAAAATATTTTGAATATATAGTATTAAAGATAATTGCCCCATTAGTGAGATTATAATTGGGTTGTTGTTGTTATTTTAATAGTACTAAAAATTAGTGTTAATTTTTTCCACACTCGAACATTTTAACGTTTTGTACATACCCTTGTCTCTTAAATACAGTTACGTTCGATTTAAAACATCTATAATTAATAAGGTTTAGTATTAAAACCAAATAAGGATGTACGCTTGCTGTTCTAGACCAACCAGATAAGGTTTGTTGATTTTGGAAAGTATCTTATGGCTGATTTTCAGGTGCCCGTTTCTTTTTTTATTTGTAAATTATATAAACATAAAATGTAAAAAAAGTTACACTTCAAGTGTTTAAACCTCTAATAATAAATTAGTTATATTCTCATTTGGTTACTAATTAATATCTTTATGAAGAAATTATCTATAATAACTTAATGGAGTAAATGATTTGATGATATAAATATGTTTTACATGTAAATACAGATCAAATTAAACATGTTTAGAACATTGGCAATATATTTACCCATCTTTCTTATATAAGAATTAATCCAAACACTCGCAAGTTGTTTTCCAGAACAAAACATTAAAGATTTATTTTCTTCCAAAAGTGATTTTCAGTAAATTTTCAAATGATGATACCCAATAAGGTCCAGAATACAAAAAACGAAAACGGTGATGTCCAGATGGTTTCAAAAAACAAAACATATAAACGTTGTGATATCCCTAAGGTCCAAAATACGTTTGGGCCATTTGCATGTATATCCGCTTTTTATGTCACGTTTTAATTTGTGTTTGCTTTGCAAAAAAGATTACAAGCATATCCGCTTTTTTGTATAACTCCAGCATACGGGACTGAAGTAGTAAATGCAATATCACGCAAAACTTCAGCATTCTAGTAGCCGGGCCTAAAGTTCAGCTCTAGAGCTGAAGTTTTTGTTTTGTAACTGGCGAACTTCAGCTCTAGAGCTGAAGTTTTTATTTTTGTAACTGGCAAAGTTTTTGTTTTGTAACTGTTTAATGTGTCTATAAAAGTTATTATATGGGCCAGAATCAGATCCGTGGTAATTAGCACGTCTAACTATCTCTTAAACTTACTCGGGCTAGTAAAAGGTATAATCATTTGCTGACTAAGGCGTTCCGAGGGTACTCGACCTAATTAATGAGACCACGGCCTACTCAGTGCTCATGGGCATCCCTTCGATGCGGTTATGGCCGTCCCTCACCAGGTGAGAAGGTTCATAGCTATAAATACTAAGAGAAAGAACTCTCAAAGGGGGCTGCTTCTTCTTCTTCTCCACATCTACTTCTAAGAGAAGAGAACATACATCATCGTAGGGCTCTGAACCTCTCCATGGAGAGGCAGACCAAACCGATATCATTAATAAAATATCTTCACCCTCCCCCCTTAACCAATAACTATTGTCTCTTACATTTTATTCTTTTGGTCTCTTGATTTATTACGATATGCTATGATTGGTCCTTCGTCGATTTTAATTGATTTATGCTTATAAAGTGTATGAGAACTTTGAGCTAAACAATTGTCGTTGTCTGTGGGAATTTCATAGCAGAATAGCGTAGTTTATCTTTAGACCAGAAAAGGCAAGAGAACAACCCAGCTCGAATAAGCCAAATCGGCATGTCAGACCGAAACAAGTTAAAAGCCTCGAGACGAGCTTGCTTCCACATCCCGCGTCTCCGAGCAAGAGGAAGAAAAGAAGAAGAAGAAGTGGATCCCCCATCCCCATGGGAAAATGCGCATAAGGTACCCCCCCTTTTTTCGCACGAGATCCTGCCAAAGGGGAGGAAGCACAAAAGCATCTCAAACAGAGATCTTTAACGGGGTAACCTGTGCGAACCAGTCGTGAAGACTACAAGCACGAGTTAGGCAAGACCCGAAACCAGAAACAAATCCCAACACCTAGCAAAGCGGGTTGTGAGGGAGGACACAAAGGTTCGACTACGGTTGAACAGGGGTTCATACTACGTGCTTTCACCCAAAAGTTCAACTACGGATGAACCGGGACTCAGGCTATGCGCCTTCGACTTAAAAAACTACAAAGGTTCAACTACGGTTGAACCGGGACTCAGGCTATGCACCTTCGACTTCAAAAATTACAAAGGTTCAGCTACGGTTGACCAGCAGTTCAGGCTACGTGCCTTCACCCAAAGGTTCAACTACGGTTGAACCAGGACTCAGGCTATGCGCCTTCGACTTCAAAAATTACAAAGGTTTGACTACGATTGAACCGTGACTTAGGCTATGCGCCTTCGACTTCATAAATTACAAAGGTTCAACTAAGGTTGAACCCGGACTTAGGCTATGCGCCTTCGACTTTAAAAATTACAAAGGTTCAACTTCGGTTAAACCGGGACTCAGGCTATGCGCCTTCGACTTCAAAAACTACAAAGGTTCAACTACGGTTGAACCGGGTCTCAGGCTATGCGCCTTCGACTTTAAAAACTACAAAGGTTCAACTACGGTTGAACAGCAGTTCAGGCTACATGCCTTCACCCAAAGGTTCAACTACGGTTTAACCGGGACTCAGGCTATGCGCCTTCGACTTCAAAAATTACAAATGTTCAACTACGGCTGAACGGTAGTTAAGCTACGTGTCTTCACCAAAAGGTTCAACTACGGTTGAACCGGGACTCAGGCTATGCGCCTTCGATTTCAAAAGTTACAAAGGTTCAACTAAGGTTGAACTAGGACTCAATCTACACAAATCCGTCGCAAAAGTCACAAACGCAACCACGAACGAATCAAAGCCATGAACATGCGTCCCCGCGGCCATGAGCCGGGCCATAATTAGGCGAGCCCAAGTGTCCCCACCATTCAACTAAGTATGACTGACTCAAAACTAAAGTTTCGGCCAACAAAGAGTTCGGCCCAAGTCGAACTACAAGGCTGTGCTTTTCATTACCACGACCAGTAGTCCAACTGAGCCTGAACTGGTACTAAGGCCATATACCGCCACTGCCCAAACACGGCTACAACCCACTCCCACCAAGTGAAGGGAGGTGACGACCATAAGCGTCCATCTATGGCCAAAGCCATATACACCAATTTTCCCTTAAGGCGAGGAGTCAATTCGATAATGGTCGAAACCGCCTAACCGGTCGAGACCACTAACATGCTCGTTAGAGAAACTCTAGGGCAAGGCCCCTTAAACGAGCACAAAGAAGAAACGCACGACATCAATACAAAACAGAAAGGAAGCAAACCACATATAATTACAATATTCACAAGGGGTTACCCCCAATTACATTGGTCCAGGGCCAGCAACAAAGAAAAGAATAATAAAAGAGTAAAAGAGAATGAAAACTAAAGGCGCCACCAGCGCCCTCTTCAATATTGTCAGCGCTCTCGGTGCCATTATCACCCCCGAGTGTGGACGGGTCAAAACCGCAGTCGAGGCGGGCTTCACGAGCCTTCTGGCGTGCCTCCTCATAGGTAGCCTCAGGCACAACACCGGCTTCCCACAACCTCCTATACACGTCAAGCTGGGCCTCAGCGTACGTCTAAAGCTCACAAGCAGGACCGAAAGAAGCGGCCTGATCCCTCAGGAGCTGGTTCTCCGCTTCCAAGGCCGCAATCGGTCTGCCGCAGCACGGGCGTCCTTCTCAAAAACAGCAATGCGCCCCTCTAATGCTCTCTCTCGAAAAGTAGCAGTGGCCCTCTCTAGTCCGGTTCCGTGGCTCGTTCTATAGGCATTCACGCAGGTCACGGCACCAGTTCCGGTAGCGGCGGTACTTCTCCAACAACCGCACAAAGACAGCCGAGCAAATATTGGCCCGGCGAACACTCTCCACCTCCAACAAGAATGACTGCGGCAATCAGGACAACAGTTAATACGATAAGATACGCAAAGGAAAGAGATAGACTAAGGCTTCACACGTATCTTTATACTCAGAGCGGCCACCTTACCAATCCACCAGACGTCTGAGATGCCCCTCAACGACGCTCTCTCCGCCTCCGAGCACAGAACCCTGAACATCGTCACCAGATTCTCCTCCTCGAGCAGCAGCTTCAGGTCATTGGGATCTCCAAATAACGGTAATCCCCCTCTGCGTGCACCACTGGGCGGGTGTACCCCTCCTGAAGCAGACGGGCATCCTCAGGATCCATGTCAGACTCTGAATCAGCCCCCTCTCCTGAGGCGCCCCTTCCTTCCAGTGCCTTGGAAGTCGAGGCCTCTGCAGCTCGGGAAGTTGAAGCACCCGCATTCTCCAAAACATCGGCGCTCGTATCCTCCGCCAAAACAGTTGCTGAGAAACTACCTTCGCTCTCAGCAACAGGAACTGAAATTCGAATCACCGAAGCGATTGTGTCACCTTAGCCTAAGCCAACCGGGGCATCCCCCACGGAATGCTCGCCCTCTGAGGGGGGACCCACTACGTCCCCTTCCGCTTGACGAGGAATCCAAACTAATCACCACCGGAAGGACCGAGGTGAATGCCACCCTGATCAGAACCAGCGGCCTCTCCTCTCCCCCCTCGTCTTCATTCGGTGGTGACTCCACCCTGGAACGCACGGCCCCTGAAGGTTCTTCAACTTGGTGCACAGACCGCGCCGGAGAGTGAGCCGCTGAGGATTCAACTGAGGTCGCCCTCGGGACCGTGCGAGATGCCGGCATTGCAACCAATCGGCCAGTCGTCCCCGGCCTACGGAAAGCAAGCTGGGTATCCCTCCTACGGCATGGTCGTCCTAACCAGCAAAAGAAGAAGGGTCAAGGATAGGAAACTGGAAACTACCATAGAATAACAGTATAGCAAACCAGATCTTACGAACGGCTGGTCTACGGCCATGGACCTCCCAGAACGATTCCCATGCGAATTCCCGCTTTAACATGGAGCACAGCCTCAACCCACTCACAGATTCCAGAGAGCGGTGCTGGTGGCGCACCTCCAGCTACGACACATGAAGAAGGTCAGTACGTACGAACGTGAAACAAGGCATTTAACCCAAAAGACACCCAAAAGCATGCCCCACACGTCATTAAGTGTATGACGCCTTCCCTATGCGCGGCAAGCCCTATCGTATCCCTGCCAAATGTGGGAAATCGGCTACGACCGTCTCTAGACCAATAGTGGTTGCGGCCATCTTCATAATAATTCAAGTCATGGCCGCCCCCGAAAGTAATATTGATTACGTCCATCTCTGAAGCACCAACGACCATTGCCGTGTCTTGAATACGAAGTGATCATGATCACCCCCTTAGTAGGGGAGGCTACGGTCCTCTCAAAGTAACGAGCGGTTATCTCCGTCTCGTAAAGATAAAGTGATTACGACCTCTAGCCCCAAAAAGAGTACATACAAACAAAAGGCCACGACCGTTTCAGATGGGCGAACGGCAACGGTCGATTGCACGTACGAAAACCAATCAAAGAATTGCGACCATGGTCGTTGATTGTGAATTTACTTAACAAACATCCCCATAGCAGTCAAGGATTGTCCATGCAAAAATGGCTACGGCCATCTCCAAAAAAAGCTACGGCCATCTCCAAAGTTTAAGTGGCTGCGACCGTCTCCAAAACATAGACGGTTATGACTATCGGCAAAGTCCGCTCATCGAGATCGGCCGGATCCCTACCTCAATAAGCGGAGGGACTATCTGTATGGGTCAGAATTAGATTCGTGGTAATTAGCACGTCTAACTATCTCTTAAACTTGCTCGGGTTAATAAAACGTATAATCATTCGCTGACTAAGGAGTTCCGAGGGTACTCGGCCTAATTAATGAGACCACGACCCGCTCAGTGCTCACGGACGTCCCTTCGATGCGGTTACAGACGTCCTCGTCAACTGGGAAAGTTCATAGCTATAAATACTAAAGAAAAGAACTCCCAAAGGGGGCTGCTTCTTCTTCTTCTCCACATCTACTCCTAAGAGAAGAGAATATACATTATTGTAGGGCTCTGAACCTCTTCATGAAGAGGCAAACCAAACTGATATCATTAATAAAAGAACTTCACCCTCCACTCTTAACCATTAACTGTTGTCTCTTACATTTTATTCTTTTGGTCTCTTAATTTATTACGATCTGCTATGATTGGCGCTTCGTCGATTTTAATTGATTTATAACTATAAAGTGTATGAGAAATTTGAGTTAAACAGTTATAAATCTTTACCCGATTATTTTTGTTAGCACTAATATTTTATATTGTCATTGCTATCATACTCGTCAAATCTAATTTACCTTATATAAAATAAAAACGTCACATCTAATTAACAAGAAGCACATGATGATTACAGAAATTGTGAGATCAGGTCCTGATTTCGTTTCTCCATAATATTCTCTAGCCAACTAGTTAAAATGATTACTTACAACCTGCAAAATAATTGACTTGTAGCAGAGAGCATTTACATTGCTCTTTTCCATATAGGTAGTGTCAAATACCAGTAGTGAATGCTCCAAGAAATTTTAATGGCCAAGATTGATCTCTTCTTTTTGTTGCTTTCGGTGGCTCATCCATTGTCACTATAAGGGTAATTAATTATAAGTTTCTTTAATAGCTGAAATTATGATTGTTGTTAATAAAATTTTAAAAAATGAGTATACGATAAATGGGGCGTGCAACTTTTACAAAAAGAATAGTACAAAAAAAATTTCCACAAGGTCCAAATAATATTACAAGTCAGCTGTACGACTGCATGCATGCATGCACAACACGTGGCTAAACCTCCAAATCTGATATGGCAGCTCATCCATTCCTTTCGCCTAAATTGTTTCCTTTTTTTGGGTTTATTTATCGTGATTTTCTCAACAAAATCCAATTCACAAAAAATATTTTGATCCGAGTCTTCCTTTTACCTCTTCAAGATTTCAAATTGCTAAAATCCAGTTTAAATTGCGGAAATTCAGGAACTGCACGGAATGTACGTCAAAAGACAATTAGAAGTACAAGAGTTATCAACAAATATAAATTATATTTAAATCATAGAAATGCAGTGAACAAAAACTAAAAAGAGAGGAACAATTTAGGCAATTATAGAAAAACAAGAAATTATTATTGAGTTAATGCAAGAATAATGACATGATAACAAACAATTGGTTCACATAAAACTCGAATATAACACAATGACTCCACAACTCTCACCCTCGCCTTCCAACAAAATGAAAATGAACGACAGACGACTCAGAATTCTTACATTGATTAATAAGGCAAAAAAATTAAATAGGCTTTCGATTAGTAAATTAAACAGCAACACATCCTCCCTCCGGCCATCTCATGTGTATACAAAGATATACCCTTGAAATATATATATGGATGGTGCAATAGCAGCAGCAGCTAAAAAAAAGTACTTGAACTTGAACTTGTATATACAAAAATCTTCTTCAAATCTCAACAATTTATCATCATCATCTTTTGCAGGACCACAAATCTCCATCAATGGCTGGCCCATAAACTCGATTATTTTTTTTAGGTCAAGAGATCATTGACCCAACCAAAATCTGGCCCACCTAATCCATTCTCATTGTAGTATCTGTTTGTTGCATTGTTGTTGGTATCTTCTACAAAGCTCATGTTGGAGCTAGAAACTGGACTAAAGCTCAACCCAGAGCTAGAAACTGGACTAGGAGATGGAAAATCCCTGGTGTAAAATTTGGTTCTTGTACTTGAAACTGGACTTGGAGATGGAGTTGAATAAGGAGAAAGAAGAAACTGATGTTGATCATCATAATTATTAATATTATTGTTGTTGAAACTCACATCCAACCATGGTAATTTCCCATCAAAATTATTAACAGCAGCAGCAGCAGAAGAAGAAGAATTGGCTTCATGATTCGCATTCACATTCATAGCTTCTAAAGAACTAACCAATTCGTTAAGTGCATCCTTGTAACTCATTAATCCAGCATGATCTAGCTGACCCATTCCACATGATGATTCTACACTACCAAAACGATCAGTGTAGCGTGACATAGGGGAAGAAAACTGAGTTTTTGCTGGGGAAAGCGGCGGCGACAGAGATGGAGACATAGGCGGCGACATATGTGACATGCCCATTAAAGTAGATGTAGGGGAAGCAGAAACGGAGTGACAAAACATACAGCAGTGGTTTAGATTTCTGTACTTTTTCTCAACTGGAGAGTTCCTTGGAGAAGAACCAGAACCACTACTTTCGTGACAACTAGGTGGTAAAACACGAAGTTGGCGTGGAGTATGTGCAAAGAAACAAACCTTACGTTTGCAGTTTTTCCCATCTTTGCATGCTTCAGTTCTGTATCGAGTTGGGTGAAGCCAACATTCAAATACCCCGTGTGCAAACTCACAATTATCACCTCGGTTACAATTTCCTTTACGGAATTCAGAGCAAACAGTTCCAGAATAATGGAATCTTCTTGGGTCTCTCCGACGAGCCTTCTCACCTGGATGAGCGAAAGGGCAGTCGGTCCAATCGTGGCTACGGCTGCGAGTACAGCGGCGGACCTTGAACTCGTACATACGAAAGTGGTCGGAAGAGTACGGATCAGAATCATCTTCGTCTAGGCTGTTGTAAGGTAAGAATTTCTGGAAAAGGGTGTCTGAATCTGATTTAGGTGAGTCCATAAACATGTCGGAGACAGGGTCGGCGGAAAGATTAGAACGGCGGCTGAGGAGTTTTCTTGGGGGAATGTCAATATCACGAAGAGATTTCTTGTTAAGGTAAAGGTGGTGAGAAGGATGAAACTTGTGATGATGTTGTTCAGCACAAAGCCCTTCCATTTCTAGGCTTTTCAAGAAATATTGGTGGATTGAATTGACAGACTTTTAGAAAGTTGGGGACATGAAAGTAATGTTGAATGCAAGGAAACAAGAAGCGGAATAGGGATAATTTATACAAACACAAAATGAAATGATAATATTATGAAAATAATATAGGTATAGGGAGGGAGGGGGGATTGGGGTGGTGAGGGAGGAGAGTGACGAGGATGGTGTGAGGTATGGGCAAAGAGATGCGTGGCTGCATAGTATTAGGGATTGGCATGCAAAGAGAGATATGTGGCAGCTTGACACTTCGTCTCTACTGCATGCAATATTAGTCCTTGTGAAAAAGTCAGTCCTACCTTTTGTTTTTAGTATTTCTAATTAATAGTTTGGTTTTCTTTTAAGATAGTCATGTCCTCACATGGGGTAGAATGCTTCTTTCCGTTAATAAAATTTATTTTGATTGTGGTCATGACTGGAATTCTCCGTCCTTCTTTATTAATTATAGATGTGTCAAACTTGAGTTATAAATTTTTTTAAAAAAAATCTTAAAACTTGAGCTATAAAATTGAATTTCTTTTATAGGAAATGTTTAATCTTTCATAGTAGGGTGTACTTATTGGGGCAGTTATCTCATTCAAATATCAAAGGTCCAAATTATTTGAATCAACAAGTATCCTAAGGATAAATATTGTTATTTAAATCTTTTCCAACGGTTAAAAGAAGGAAACTATCTCGCAAATATTTTGGTTTCACAAGAAATTCTTTTACATAGTTATGTTGTTCAAAAGATTCGTTTACCTTGTTGACTAAAAAAAATTTAAAAATTATTTGAATAAATCGAAATCAAGTACAATAAGTGCTAGATGGGATTACTTAGCCAAGAATACGATAGATCTGAAAATACACAATGTTGTAGAAAGCATAAGTATCAGAAAAAAAAAAAGAGAAATAATTTGCTTGATAATAGTAGAAAGAGAGTAGAGAGATGATATTATTCAGAGTAAAAGCACATAACCATTACTAAGGTAAAAGTCCCTTTTATATATTAGGAAACCTACCTCAAAATAATTAAAAGAAAAGTACAAAAGTTGGTGGCTTCTTTGTACGAAGGAAGTCAGGCCTTAAAAGATATCGTTCTTCTACCTAGTGGTCTGGAACGTCCTTGTTTTGGTCGTTCTCGCCTAAGGCGACGCAATCTGAGAATGACATTGTCATGAAGAACGTGCATGCTTTGACGGAAAAGGGGCGAATTGGATTTTACCACATACAATAGCATTAAGTTATCTATGTAACACTTATTTTTACGTAACATGAAAACAAGCATTACAACCACTACAAGAAATTGGATAATTAATGGCGACATTTAGCAGCAACCCTATAAGTTACTATAAAATGTATATTATCAGTAGCGACTTTAAAAGTCATCACAGTTTATTTATATTTAGCGGCGATTATTCGTAGGTCGCCTTTAAAGTGGTTGAAATTTCACTCCCACATAAATTAAAAATTTTGCTCCATATTTATTGTAGCGACTTTTGGAAAGTCACCGCGAAATATATATTGCAGTAACACAGAAGCAATGAAACTCGCATCTCGAACACATCGAGCCGGTGTGAAGAGCAAAGAAGCGCCCAACATCGGTCCTCTGTTCCATGGATAGAAATCCGAAATCGGAACCCTAAATCGGTCCTCTTTAGCTAGAAATCTGTCCAGTTAAAAGATTCTCGAATCCAAATTTCAAAAATCTCACCCAAATCGAATTCCCTCAAATCAGAATGTGAACTTAATTAAATGTTTATGATACTTTCCAGAAACTTCATTTTAAAGCTAAATCTTAAGATTAGAAGCTGGTTTGACGGGTTTTGGTTTGAATTAACTCCAATTAACTGTTCAAATATTCCTTGCCTCTATTCCGAACATTCTCTGACTCCGAAATCCAATACAGTTGTTCAATTTACAACGATTTTTTACTCTTCAGGTTTGTGCATCTTCTTTAATTTTCCCAAGTCGTCTGTCAAATTCAAGCTACTTCAGTATATCCATATAATTTGTTAATTTTACTTTTTATATATGTAAGTTCGAAATTGCAGCTACTTAGTCGTGCTTGAGTTGCTTAGCCGTAGCAATAGCCTATAATCCATATAATTTGTTGATTTACTTGTTGTCGCGTTTTTTTAATCTTTTGCCGCAACTCTGTCGTCAGAAAAGAGTATCTTTTAGTGGTTCCCTAGAATGTTGCCACCAATAACCTTCAGTGACGGTTTCCCAGCGGTAGGACAAAGGCCGCTGGTAACACCTTTTAGCACCGACGTCTGTAGGTTTTGTGCCGTTTTGAGTCGCCGCAATAAGTGTGATTTCTTCTAGTGGACACAGGGGCTAACACAATAATTAACATTTCAATGGGCTGTTTTATGATGAGCAAAACATGCTATTGTAATTTATGAAATGAAATATCCTTCCATTAGACAAATTAAGTAGAACTTTGGGGAAATCCAGAGAAAATTTGGGAAAATGAGAGAGCAAAACTTATGTTATATGTAGTGAAAATAAATTTTTATATTAGTTAACTTATTGAATTATTTGAAATAAAGTAAATTCCCACATAATTGTTAAGATGGCTCAAAATTTGTTTAAATCATGCGTTAGAAACTTTAGTCGTTGCTATCATATGTTTAATCATTTGTCGGAATTTTTAACTCCTAGTACCGTTCTTTAACCTTTTCTTTTTGACTTTTTTTTTCTCCAGATACTATAAGAAGAAAATCTTAAGACTACAAAAAGTTTATATTTTGAAGTTCACTTTTTTTTTCTTACCCTCAACGCCAGCTTGAATCAGAATACAAGCACGATTTTGTTTTTACTTGAAAGATGTTTGTTATGTCAGTTAATGATAATTTTTTGTTTCTGCTCTTAATATGGTACTTCTCAATTTAAAACCCGACATTTCTCACTTGGACGTAACCTAAATATAGCAATAATGAAGTAATTGTTATAAAATAAGTACTTTAAAGTAAAGAAATGGAAGAGAAGTAGAGAGATGATGATATATTATTCAACTTTCAAATTGATATACATATTGAAAGAAAGATAGTAGCTGCAAGGTATTTCTTCAGCTGCTTGTCAGTTGTCTGCACGAGCTGTTTGCAACCTGTCTGTTTAATAAGAAGCTGCTGCAAATCATTTCATTCAGTTGCTTGCAACCTGTCTGCATCAACTGCTTGTAGATAAACTTCAATAGAGTACTAAATGGATAATCTTCTACAGAAAGATTATCTATACGGAGTATTAAATGAACATCCACAATATAATTATTTGCATAACATCCCGTGAAAAAGATTGTATAACAACCCCTTTTGGATGTTCATTAAAAATATATTGTACCTCGTTAAAACCTTACTAGGAAAAACTCAGTGAGAAAAATCCTAGTGAAGGAAAAAGAGTACACATATTTAGTAATAAGCATTTCTAGTCGCCGCATTAAAAACCTTACAAGAAAAACCCCATGGGAAAAAGAGTACATCACGTGTTCACCCCCTGATGAAAATCTTATTTCATATAGTTGAGTCTCCACATTCAAATCTTGTATACCTTCTTCTCACAAGTTGAAGTTGGCAAAGATTTAGTGAACAAAATTGGCCAGATTGTCAGTTGAACAGATTCGTTGCACATCAATGTCGCCATTTTTCTGAAGATCATGTGTGTAGAATAATTTTAATGAAATGTGCTTTGTTCTATTTTCTTTTATAAATCTCCCTTCAATTGGTCTATGCATGCAACATTGTCTTTGTAGAAATTGTGGATCTTTTATCACATTCCAAACCATATTTTTCTCGAATGAAATGAAGTTGTTGTGTAACCTACTTGTAAGCTGCTATTTCACCAGATATAGATAATCTTCTGTCGGGGTAATATTTATCCATCACGGACTACCAAAATGATAAGCTTCTTCAGGGAGCTTATTTCCAATAGAGAACCAAATAGATAACCATATTTACGGCGGAGTCCTATATGGATAAGGTTCTTCAGGAAGCTTATGTACAACGAAAAACTAAATGAACATCCATAATATAATATATATTTATAACACTCCCCCTTAGATGTTCATTATTATGTGCCTCGTTAAAATATTACTAGGAAAAACCCCATGGGAAAAAATCCTAGTAATGGAAAAAGAGTACAATAATAATACATATTGCAAGCTGTCTCATTAAAAACCTTACCAGGAAGACCCAGTGGAAAAAAATCCGAGCAAGGAAAAAAGAGTACAATGCAGAGACTTGGGTATATCTGGACCAAGGAGTTCATCATTCTCTTCTGGAGGTAAGAACGGATCGTTAATCTATATAGGAGAAGAACTATATCTTGCTAGTAAATTAATAGAAAATATTATGTCAGGCCTTGTAGCATTTGCAAGATATATTAGTGCACCAATTGCACTGAGATAGGATACTTCGAGACCAAGGAATTTCTCATCCTCTTCTGGAGGTCGGAACAAATCCTTATTCACTTCAAGTGATCGAATAACCATTAGAGTACTCAATGGATGCAATTTGTCCATGTAAAAGCGTTTTAAGATCCTTGTTGTATAGGCAAATTGACGAATAAATATCTCGTCTGCTAAATATTCAATTTGCAGACCAAGAAAAAGTTTTGTCTTCCAAAGATCTTTCATCTCAAATTTTTTCTTAAGATATTCAATTGCCTTTTGGAGCTCTTCTGCAGTTCCAACAAGATTTATGTAATCAACATAAACAGCAAGTATAACTAATTCTGATGTCGTTTTCTTTATAAAAATACATGGACAAGTAACATCACTTATGTAACTTTTTTTCATTAAATATTTACTTAGGCGATAATACCACATACGCCTAGATTACTTTAAACCGTACAAAGATCTTTGTTATCTGATTGAGTATATTTTCTGATATTTTGAATATGCTTTGGGCATTTTATATCATTTAGGGATCTTTATAGAGATTTGATCAAATGAGTCATATAGGTTATGACTTGCATTTAAATGGCATGACATCTTCAGGTGTCTGGGCTATTGGTCCGATCCTCAAGTATTTCACAGTATTGTGCACTATATTGTATCAAACATATCATCTACAATCATTTTGTATCGGTTTCCAAGCGACATAACTTGTTGAGATATCATCACTTTCGTTATATTCAGGTACCTGAACTTCTTCTAGAGTTTCATGAAATGTTATGTCGTAAGCTCTTCTAGAGATTATTTCCTCCTCATTATGACAATTTTGATCATTAGCTCATTATCATTTTTCAAGAAATGTTACCTTTGGAACCGATTGGTCTACCATGCTTCATGCGTACAGTACACTTTATCCTTCATGGACTTTAATTTTAATAGGAGCATTTGCAGCTGAAATGTGATATTTAATTTTAGATCAGCAAATGCTTCTAGCATTTTACTTGAATTATCTTCTAAGTGAGGATCATATTGATGATAATTCAATTCATATAGCATATTTTTCAGCTGTTTATTCCATCCCCAAATGATAGAAAACTAACATATATTCCCAATCTTCTTTGGGAAACATATCTTTGTGTATTGTGGTAGAGAAATTAATCATATACCACACATCAAAAGATAGTAAAAATATTTGATTTCTAATCCCAAACCAATTGTGAGGGGATGACTTAATATATATTGTCAGTCTGATGCATACAAGTGCTGCTATGTGCAACTTAGAATATTTTAGACCAACGCATGAAGCTATGTTCTTATAAGCAATAGTTTAGCCATTAGTTGGAGGTATTCATTGTTAAATCAGCTTGAATATAAACCAGCATTATCAAGATGAACTGCCTTGATTTCATAATCTGAAAGTTATGCTCTTAATTGAGAAAAACAATCTCAAATGCCAAACTGCAGGTTGACAATAAACATACATGTAACCATCTTATAGATGCGTCTATAAGTGGTTCACATGACCGGTGAATGAGCCCATATTCACCTTTTATGTATTTCAGAATCGGGATCTTAATCCCAACTTTAGCTGGTAGAATCAATTTATTATGAGAACAAGTAACACATGAGAATTCTTGAAGAATCTTCTAATTCTTCAATATATGTTTATCTGAATTCTCAAATAGCTCATCTAAAAATGGTAAATGAAAACATCAATTTTATCGTGGCATGTGCTTTCTCTTAGTAAACTACTGGTTTACTATGTCATAAACTTTTACATTAGTAAACTTCTGGTTTACTGTGGCTACATTTGTATAAGTAAATTTCTAATTTACTATGACTGCTTTTGCATTAGTAAACTTCGGGTTTATTGTGATACATGACATAGTACAAATTGAAGCGGGTAACTTCTCACATACACACCCATATGATTGTGAAAATATGAAGATTTTTAATCTTTCAATCATTTGTAGTTTCAGCATGATTGACATTTGTATTAGTAAACTTCAAGTTTACTACAACATATGTTTTGACCATCATATAATATGAATGACATATTTGTATATAAGCTCTTCAAGAGCCTTCATTTATTATCCACAATCTAATATTTATCGGACATTACTAGTGTTCTTCTCGACAAATAGTTAGTTCTTCAAGAGCTTTTGATAAATTTTGTTCTACCAAATATTTCTCAGAGAGTTCACCAATTTTGTGAAAAATGTCTCCTTCAGGGAGAAACACCATTAACATCTAAATATTTTATATCAAAACAGTAACCACATAGTCATTACATCATTCAGGGATAGATACAAGAGTTGTTATTTCATTCGGGGAACTCGATAACTAACCATAATATATTAATGTGGTTGTAGTAGAAAACATTCTGCAAGAATATTTTTGCCTTAGAATGATACTTAATAAAATTATCCAAGATGTTTACATATAACAGGTACGTGCGACATGTAGAAAATCATTCTATCCATGATATGTGCGCTTTGGTTGTATTAGCATGATTTTCAGGAATAGGTTTTGATGAATGACAAACAATGAAGTCAAGTGTCAAACAACGCTAGTATATGACAAACAATCAAGATTGAATGCCGAGAAGCATATTGATGACGGAATTGCATAGACAAGCCAAACACGAGCTCAAATGTTCAAGACCGAAGACCCAAGGTGTAGATCGTTAGGTAGAACCAATGTAAGAGCAACGCTTAAGTTATCTCGTCTTTTGGCTCAACATAGGTCATCATAAATATGCATAAAATCACTTTATAAAATCATATATATCATAAACATTTTTAATATACTTCAAACAAAATGATTGTAACATTTTATTAAATCATATATATTATAAATATTTTTAATATACTTCAAACAAAATGATTTTAACATTTTATTAAATCATATATATCATAAACATTTTTAATATACTTCAAACAAAATGATTTTAGCGTTTTCATTTTAACCAAAATGGTTTTTGAAGTAAGTTTTCAATTTTGGTACTGTGGTATACACAGTGTATATCGATAGTATATAATCGATTATAAATTTTAAATTATCGATTATCTTGTATCTGTTGCCAAAGTTTTGAACACTGGAACAAAATAATCGATTATGTCATCCAAATAATCGATTATTCTTGAGCATAATCTCTTCCGATTTTGTAACAGTAAAAGGATAATCGATTATGCAAATCCAATAATCGATTATCCTTGCATAAAATCAGCATAATTGATTGCCAATTAAGCAACGGACATCCACCCTTTAACCCCTATAAAAAGAGGTCTTTTGAGCTGATTTTAAACACACAACACCTCCCAATATTGATATACATATTGACATTATTTGAGCATCATTTTAGAGCTTTTGTTGAGCCATTTGAGAGACAACTTTGAGTTGTTCATAGAGCTAAATTTGTATCTCTTTATCTACTCTTTTGAGAGAGTTCTTGTTGTAAAAGAGAAAGGTGTTTGAGAAGAACATATCTTCTCATTGATTGTCGGGTTCACTAAGTACCCTAAGTCTTAATGTGTGAAGTCTTGTGGTGCGGTATCCACGAGCAAGGTTGAAGTCTTGAGGTGCGGTATCCTCGAGCAAGTTGAAGTCTTGTAGAGTGTACATCTACGAGCAAGTGTAACGGTTTGTTAAGCACCCGGAAGCTTAACGGTGTTAGTGGAATCTCGAGAGAGTCTCTCGGGGACTGGACTAACCACAAGTTGTGGTGAACCAGGATAAATTCGGTGTGTTCTTTCCTTGCTATTTTAATTACCGAATTTATTTTATTCCTGCAATTTTAATTCCGCAATATTTATCAACATTCTTGTGCCACACTATTCACCCCCCCCCCCCTCTAGTGACGGGCATAAATCCTAACAATTGGTATCAGAGCCTAACTCTCTGAAAGCCTTAACCGGTTGAGAGTGATATATATTTTTTTTGAGAATATTGAATGCAGGAATGATGAGCGAAGGACACTCCACTATTTGACGGAACAAATTACACATATTGGAAAGATCGGATGAGAATCTTCATCCAATCAAATAAGTTTCGCTTGTGGCAAATCATCAAGAATGGTGAACAAATGCCAACAAAGGAGGAAGATGAATATGATGCCGAGGACGTCAAGAAAGTTGAAAATAACGCAAAGGCCGTCAACCTATTATATTGTGCGGTGAATTCGGACGACTATCGAAAAATCTCTTGTTGCACAACCGCAAAGGAAATGTGGGATAAACTCGAGATCACTTATGAAGGTACGTCTCAAGTCCGAGAATCTAAAATTGATTTTTTAACACATGAATATGAACTCTTTAGAATGAGGGAAGATGAAAACATCGATAATATGTTCGAACGATTCTCAATGATCGTCAACGATCTTCATGATCTCGGAAATGTATTCTCGAACAAAGATCTAGTTCGAAAAATCCTACGGAGTCTAACTCCCAAATGGCGCTCCAAAGCAGATGCTATCCAAGAGTCGATAGGAATCACGAACGTCACAATTGATGGACTACGAGGTAATCTTAAAGCTTATGAAAGCACAATTCTTAATCCGTATCTTAGAAGTAATTCGAATATTGCCTTCAAAGCCTCATCCTCTAAAAGAGTAGAGGTAAGTGATTCGGAAAGCAATGATGATATTATTTCCAATGATATAATTGAAAAGTTTTATAAGTTTATGAAGAAGGAAATAAAGAAGGAAGAACCAAGTCCTTCATGCCAAAATTGTGGAAAACTTGGCCACACAAAATCACATTGTCCAAAACCCAAGGACAAGAAAAAGAAGAAACACCATAGGAGCGTGACACGGGATTCGGACAGCTCGGGCAATGAAACTGCCGCATTATGCCTCATGGCCAACGAAGAAGAAGAGGTAAGTATTTCTAACTCTTACTCGTTTGAAGAAATGCAAAATGCCTATGATGAATTATATGGTGAATTTGTTAAAGCTTCCGAAACCATAAAAGAATTGAAGAAAACACTTTCTTTGCAGGAAAAAGATTTTGAGAAAACACTTTCTTTGCAAGAAAAAGATTTTGAAAAACAACCTTCTTTAAAAGAAAAAGATTTTGAAAAATTGACTTGTGACAATGAAAAACTAAAAGAAGAAAATGATCTTTTAGAAAATGACAATACTGTTCTTAAAAATAAAATCAAATTTTTTGAAGAAGAAAATAGATTTTTGGAAAATGACAATGTCGATCTCAAAAATAAAATCAAGGAGATGAATGAAGCCTATTTAATTGTTCAAAGTTCAAATTGTTCTTCTTGTAGCTCTTTGAAAATAGAGAACGTAGAACTTAGAAATACACTAGAAAAATGTAGTGTAAATGATTCTAAAACAAGTGAAGTAATTAAAAAGGATGATAGAAATGAGGTTAAACCACCTAGAAACAACTCTAGGAATTTTGTTAATAAGTCCAAAACTAATCATTTTAGACCACCTAGACACAATTCTAGGAATTCTATTAATGAGTCTAGAATGAATAATTTTAGATCACCTAGAAATGACTCTAGGAATTTCAATGCTTCTAGGAATAACAACTTTAGATCACCTAGAACGCATTTGGCTCAACCAAGACATATGCACAACAAAAACGTTATATGTCATTATTGTAACCGGGTAGGACACATTGCACCCGTATGTTTTGCTAAACATAGAAATTCATATTTTGATTATGATTATTATTTGCCTAACCCCCAAGGACCCAAAAGAAGTTGGGTACCGAAAACCTATTTTTAGGTACGTTTGCAGGTGTGCTTGAAGACTACAAAATCGTAGTAGATGCACCACGCACGAAACCTTATTGCATCAAGGGGGATTTTCGGTTAGTTATCGAATGTTTGATAAAAACGTAATAGTTGATATGTGCTAACAATTGATATTAATTATTTTTTTTATTCATGTTTTGATAACTTTTATCTTGAACAAAAAGTGGTATCAATTATTTTAAATGATTGATTCATGTTTTGATGAATATTTTTAAATAACAATTGGTATATTTGCGAAAAAATGACCGTTATTATGGTTGGTATATTTTTACTAACTTTTGGTATTATTCTATGTCGATATGATTTTTTTTAATCTAACAATTGGTATCGTCAATGTATATTCCTCATTATACTTCCTACTTTATTCTTGACACTAATAGTTGGTATTCCCAAACGGGGAAGTGTCGATAAGGGAAGGTAGCCTTTGTATACTCTTTTTGCTAATGCCAAAAGGGGGAAGAATTTAGGCGATATGCATCGAATAAGGGAAAATGTCTTCACCTTCTAGTATGCGTTAATTGAGGGGGAATATTCAATTAAGGGGGAATTATATTAAATTGTTTGCATGAATTGTATGTTGATATATAGCATGAATTTAGGGGGAATCCAATATGCATATCTCATGTTGTTTGTCATTATCAAAAAGGGGAAAATTGTAGAAAATCATTCTATCTATGATATGTGCGCTTTGGTTGTATTAGCATGATTTTCAGGTATAGGTTTTGATGAATGACAAACAATAAAGTCAAGTGTCAAACAACGCTAGTATATGACAAACAATCAAGATTGAATACCGAGAAGCATATTGATGACGGAATTGCATAGACAAGCCAAAGACGAGCTCAAATGTTCAAGACCGAAGACCCAAGGCGTAGGTCGTTAGGTAGAACCAATGTAAGAGCAACGCTTAAGTTATCTCGTCTTTTGGCTCAACATAGGTCATCATAAATATGCATAAAATCATTTTATAAAATCATATATATCATAAACATTTTTAATATACTTCAAACAAAATAATTTTAACATTTTATTAAATCATATATATCATAAACATTTTTAATATACTTCAAACAAAATGATTTTAACATTTTATTAAATCATATATATCATAAACATTTTTAATATAATTCAAACAAAATGATTTTAACGTTTTCATTTTAACCAAAATGGTTTTTGAAGTAAGTTTTCAATTTTGGTATACTGTGGTATACACAGTGTATATCGATAGTATATAATCGATTATAATTTTTAAATAATCGATTATCTTGTATCCGTTGCCAAAGTTTTGAACACTGGAACAAAATAATCAATTATGTCATCCAAATAATTGATTATTCTTGAGCAGAATCTCTTCCGATTTTGTAACGGTAAAAGGATAATCGATTATGCAAATCCAATAATCGATTATCCTTGCATAAAATCAGCATAATTGATTGCCAATTAAGCAACGGACATCCACCCTTTAACCCCTATAAAAAGAGTTCTTTTGAGCTGATTTTAAACACGCAACACCTCCCAATATTGATATACATATATACATTATTTGAGCATCATTTTAGAGCTTTTGTTGAGCCATTTGAGAGACAACTTTAAGTTGTTCATAGAGCTAAATTTGTATCTCTTTATCTACTCTTTTGAGAGAATTCTTGTTGTAAAAGAGAAAGGTGTTTGAGAAGAACATATCTTCTCATTGATTGTCGGGTTCACTAAGTACCCTAAGTCTTAGTGTGTGAAGTCTTGTGGTGCGGTATCTACGAGCAAGGTTGAAGTCTTGAGGTGCGGTATCCTCGAGCAAGTTGAAGTCTTGTAGAGTGTACATCTACGAGCAAGTGTAACGGTTTGTTAAGCACCCGGAAGCTGAACGGAGTTAGTGGAATCTCGAGAGAGTCTCTCGGGAACTGGACTAACCACAAGTTGTGGTGAACCAGGATAAATTCGGTGTGTTCTTTCCTTGCTATTTTAATTATCGAATTTATTTTATTCCTGCAATTTTAATTCCGCAATATTTATCAATATTCTTGTGCCGCACTATTCAACCCCCCCCCCCCCCTCTAGTGATGGGCATAAATCCTAACACGACAATGATCTTTATACCACAAAAATGATATTTATATCCTATGTTATTCGACCTCTTCGGGAGGTAAGTTGTGGTATTTCTTCATTCACTCCATGAAATGAAAATGTTCTTCAAAAATAACTTTGAATAGCTTATATTTTGTTTAAGCACAAAAAGACACACTTTCAAAATATTTTCTTGTTTCAGGAGAAAAATCAATTGTTTACTTCTTCATGAGCAAACTTAAAATACGAAATATATAGTATATATTCTCTCAATCATATTACCTTTTCTGGAGGTGAATCGTACTATGTTTACATTAATAGCGTGCTCATATTTACGAGCTTTATTAATATTGTCGCATTTACTTAATGAAATGGATTAATATTTATCAAAAGTTCTCATCCTTCAGGGAACGGAACATAATTATCCGAACGCGCATTAATCACACAAATTGTGTGATGTCTTAGAAGCTCTTTTATGATAATGCTACTTTAGGAGCAAATCGAGGTATGCATGTACTATATAGAATATTTCTCTAGCTTATTTTCAATGTAACCGTAGAAAGCCTAAATTATCACTTCTGGCGGCCATGAGCATATACCACTTCTGGTGGTTAACAAAAATTTAGTTACTCTCCCGGAGTAAAATTAAAATCTTAATTCGAAAACGAATAAGTGAAAACTAGAACATAGAATATACAAATTATTGTGTTTTAAAATCCATAAAATGCTCCAGAATCACGTCCAATGATTATGGCTCACTTACTAGGTTATTAAGTACCTTTTTTTATTTTAATGGCAGTAGCATACATAGCAAGTAAAACGCATAACTTCACTTTGATGGTGTCTGCTAGACCCACCATATCAAGATGAATTTCAGCATCAAGCACCCAAGACACGTAGCTTTTGCCCAATATATCCAATACTACAAATTCACGTTTAGAAAATTTTGACGTTATTTACAAAGAGAAAGTTCTTACCTTTGATACTTTAAAAGTATTGCTCGAGATGTCAGTCTCATGCTGATAACGTCTTATAAAATAAATACTTTAAAGTAAATAATTCGAAGAGAAGTTGAGAAATAGGTTGATATATTATTTAACTTTCAAACTAATGTACATAATGAACTGAAAACTCCTCTATTTATAAAAGAAAGGAAGTCGTTGCAAGGCTTTCAGGAAGTAGCTGCAAGGCTTTTCTTCAGCTGCTTGTCAGTTGTCTGCATAATCTGCTTGCAACCTGTCTGTTTAATAAGAAGTTGTTGCAAATTATTTCATTCAGTTGCTTGCAACCTGCCTGCATAAGCTACTTGTAGATAAACTTCAATGCAGTACTAAATGGATAATATTCTTCCGGAAAATTATCTATACAGAGTATTAAATAAACATCCACAATATAATTATTTTCATAACAGTAACATGCACTCAATCTTATCTATTCCACATAAATAATTTTTTTTATTAAAAATCAAACACCCAGGTTTTCATCCTTTGTGGTGTTGGGGGTTTGGCATTGACCCCTACCTTATTTATTCACTAAGCAAAATAATACAAAGGAGGGGGACATAAACCAAAAGCTCAGAGGCACTGAAATTATAAAGAGCTACTTTGATAAGATACAATTTAGAGTATCACTAACTTTTTCTTATCGATCAAGGTGGTTCAAAGCACCATATTGCATGTTTCCTTTGTCTAATTCTCAAATTTGAGACTTGTTGCCTATCCATATGGATGGCTTTCCTGGCTTCAATATGAAGATCATTTTCGTTGAGGAAGATGGCATGTTGCGTGATTGTGGTAGCATGCTTTGCTAGGGTTATCTGCCACTTCATTCCCTTCCATATAACGATGTTTAATTTTGATGTTATGTTGTTGCACCTTTTGCTGAATCCGATTGACATCTTCTTTGAGTCTCCAAGGTGTGCTATAGATTCCAAGAACCATGTTGACAACTAGAAGAGAGTCTAGTTCTACAATTAAATCTTGACAGCTATGCTAACAACACCAGAGAATACCAAATATGGCTTCTTGTACTTCCGAGTAATTGTTAGTCATGAAATGGACCGGTGATGAGAAGGCCATTACCATACTGCCATTTCTTTTCCTAAAAACACCTCCTGCTTCCGCTTTGCCTGAATTTGCTATGAAACTTCCATCAGTATTGATTTTCCATTGATTAGTATCCGGGGGTTCCCAGATGACCATCACACTTTTCAATCTTGTTTTGTACTCCTCCGCTACCCTACAAACGGTACCACAGGTCTAGTTCCAGTCCATCTGATTGTACTTATGGCCCATGGCGACTTTTGTTGGAAACACGTTCTCAAGGCATTATACTAAGCGTGTGTTCATATTTGTAGGTTTTGATGAATGACAAACTATGCGCAAATTGACATATGACGAGGTCCAAGCACAAGCGCAAAATTGATATATAACGAGATTCAAGCACAAGACAAAGATCGAGATTAAGTTTTATATGAGTCGGTATTTAATTGTGATCTTGATCCGACAACTCAAACTCAAGACTTGGCTTCTCTCGTAAAAATATTTTTAACAAATCATGCATGTTTAATTTAGAGCAAAATGATTTTAAATAATGCATATTTACTTTAGTCAAAATGATTTTTAAACATGCCTCTAAAATCTGGACTAAGATAATCGATTATGTACTTATGATAATCGATTATGTTTAAGTCAGCTGCTTGACAATCGATTGTGAACTTATGACAATCGATTGTGTTAAGACAGTGAGCATCACTTTTCAAATCTGCATGACAATCGATTGTGAACCTTATGACAATCGATTGTGATGAGGCAGTGTCCAAAGTTTTTCAAAGCTCAAAATAATCGATTGTGAAGCTAATGACAACCGATTGTGAAGAGACAGTGTCCATCAGTTTTTCAAAGCTCAAAATAATCGATTGTGAAGCTAATGACAATCGATTGTGAAGAGACAGTGTCCATCGGATTTTTCAAAGTCACAAAATAATCGATTGTGAACTTATGACAATCGATTGTGTTGAGGCAGTGTCTTCCAGACTTTTTCAAAGTTATTAAATAATCGATTGTGAACTTATGACAATCGATTGTCAAGAGGCAGTGTCTAAATTGATTTTTCAAGACTGATATATAATCGATTGTTAACTTAGTATAATCGATTGTATAAATGACCGTTGCCAAAACGTTTTCAAATACCGTCAGGTAATCGATTATTGATTTCCTATAATCGATTGTTTTAATTAAAATCTGGAAAGGATTTTTTGAACGTTGCTGAATAATCGATTATTGATTTCCTATAATCGATTGTTTTAATTAAAATCTGGAAAGGATTTTTTGAACGTTGCTGAGTAATCGATTGTAGATTTCTGACAATCGATTGTTTTAAGTAAAATCTGGAAATGATTTTTTGAACGTTGCCAGTAATCGATTATTGATCTTAGATAATCGATTGTTATGCGTAAAATCTGGGATTGATTTTTGGAAGAACTGGCAAACAATCGATTGTGGTAATTTGACAATCGATTGTCACAGAGTAAAATCAGCAACTCTTAATTGGCAATTAGGCAACGGTAATACAAAGTTTTTCAACTATAAATACAGCTTCAATTCAGTCTTCTAAACACAACAACTGATCACACAATTGCTAAAGCTTGCATACTTTATTGCTTATCATTTTATATTCATTACATAAGCTTTTGAGAGCCAAATTCTTGTCGAAAGTTGTTGGGATCTTGAGCGTATTCTTTTTACTCATATCTACTCTGAAAGGAGTGTCTTGTTTGAGTGCTAAGTGTTTTTGTACACTTGAAGGGAAGTGTTAGTCCCTTGTGTTGTAAGAAGGAACTTGTGTTTCCTTGGTTGAAGTCTTGGAGTGTTGTATCTCCGAGCAAAGGTTGTTGAGGCTTGTGTCCTCAAGTTGTAACGGTTTGTTGAGCACCCGTAAGCTTAACAAGTTAGTGGAAATCTCGAGAGAGTCTCTCGGTGACTGGACTAGCCACGGGTTGTGGTGAACCAGGATACATCGGTGCGTTTGTTCTAATTTATTTACTTATCGCACTTATTTATTTCCTGCAATTTTTAAATTCCGCAAGTTTACGCTAATTTTTATTATAACGCTATTCACCCCCCCTCTAGCGTTTAGCGTATTATCTAACAATTGGTATCAGAGCCCAACTCTCTGAAGACTTAACCGTTTGAGAGAAACATCCATGGCTTCTACTCGTGATTCTTTTGCAGGAGACAATGCTCCACCCAACCACCGCTATTCGATGGTACAAATTATACATACTGGAAGGAGAGGATGAGAATATTTGTACAATCAAATAGTTTTCATCTTTGGAAGGTCATAATGAATGGAGAACAAATTCCAACCAAGAAGGTTGAAAATGAATGGGTCCCAAAGTCCGAAGATGAATACGATGCGGATGATATCCGAAAGGTGCAAAATAATGATAAAGCTATTAATTTATTATATTGTGCTGTAAATGCTGATGATTACAGGAAGATATCTTGTTGCACAACGGCGAAGCAAATGTGGGATAAGCTGGAAATTACGTACGAAGGTACGGACCAGGTAAGGGAAGCCAAAATTGATTTCCTAACCCATGCATATGAATTGTTTCACATGAAGGAAGGCGAACAGGTCGATGAGATGTTTGAACGATTTTCAAAAATCGTAAATGATTTACATGCTCTTAAGAAGACCTTCACGGATAAGGAACATGTCCGAAAAATTCTCCGAAGTCTCACTCCGGAATGGCGATCCAAGGCCGATGCGATTCAAGAATCCATTGGCATTTCAAATGTCACCATCGACGCATTAAGAGGTAATCGTAAAACTTATGAATCTACTATACTTAATCCTCTTGTTGATGATCAAAGGAAGCAAAGAATCGCTCTCAAGGCAAGCACAAGCCAACCTCAAAATGATGAGGACGGAGACAACGAGTTCGGACTCGTTATCAAGAGAGTTCAAAAGTTCATGCGAAAAGAGTATGAACGAAAGTGCTATGAGTGCGGAGAAACCGGGCACATTAAATCAAATTGCCCAAATGCTAAAAAGGAGAAGAAACCCTTCAAGAAGCAACGAGCATACATATCTTGGGGAGGCGACTCGGGTGACGAGTCAAGTGAGGAAGAAGAAGACGAAGCCGCAAATCTTTGTCTTATGGCACAAGAAGACAACAAAGAAGAGGTATGTCAAATTTCTTCCAAAAATTTCTTTTCCCTTGAAGAAATGCAAAATGCTTTTGATGAGTTGTATAGCGAATTTATTAAAGCTTCAAAAACTGTTAAGAGTGTAAAAGAAAATGCTTCTTTAAAAGAAAAAGATTTTCAAAAACAACTCTCTTTTAAAGAAAAGGAATTGGAAAAACTGATTTTAGAAAATGAGAAGTTGAAAGAGGAAAACAATTTTTTTGGCAAGAGAAGCGCCGACAAGCCCGAGAGTTCTAGAAATTGTACTTCTTGCATGCATCTCAAAAATGAAGTAGAAAGGCTTAAGGACACCTTAGATAAGTTTAACTCTTCTCATAAAAATTTGAATGAAGTGCTTGTTAATTTGAAGTCGACCAAGCATGGCATAGGTTTTAGAAACGAGCCTAAAGAGAAAGTTGAAGCCAACCCCCAACCACCTAAGGCTCAACCTAGGATTAATAAAACAAATGTTCATCCTAGATACAACAAACCTAGAAATGGTTTTCATCAATCGCAACCTAGAAATAATCATGCTAGAAATAATGCACATTCTAGGACAAACACTAGAAGGAATTTTGAACCTTTTAGAACACCTAGAAATGACTTCCAACCTAGAAACAACTATTCTAGAAATGATACATATCCTAGAACAAATGGTAGGAGAAATGACTTTCATGATTTGCGCAATAGTTATATTGTCAAGAATAGGGTAAATGAATTTCGTCCGTCCAATTACTATCAACCTAGAAGTATGCATAATCCTAACGTGACTTGTCATTATTGTAGACGAATTGGACATATTGCTCCTGCTTGTTTTACACGACATAGACATAACACTCAATCACATCACTATGATTTGCCTAACCCCCAAGGACCCAAAATGGCATGGGTACCTAAAACTCATTAATCTGTTTTGTAGGTATGTTTGAAGGGATCAAGTGTACTATGGTACCTTGATAGTGGATGCTCCAAGCACATGACGGGAGACGAATCCAAATTCCTTCAACTAGAACACAAGGAAGGGGGAAGTGTTATTTTTGGTGATAACAACAAAGGAAAGATTATCGGCATCGGAACGGTCGGTAAGGATGAAATCTCTTCCATTAAGCATATATTACTTGTGAAAGGTTTAAAACATAATCTCTTGAGCATAAGTCAATTATGTGACAAGGGAAATCTTGTTTTATTTGATTCGGATGAATGCTTAGTTTTTAGACGTAGCGATTTTAAAATTATCCTTCGTGGTTTTAGAATGGATAACATTTATATGGTTGATCTTGCAAATTCTTCACCCGAATATGTGAATTGTTTAATGAGCAAAGAGGATGATTCTTGGTTATGGCATCGTAGAGTAGCTCACATCAACATGCATCTTTTGAACAAATTAGTTTCACAAAATTTAGTTGTTGGTCTTCCAAATTTGAAATGCCCGATCATTTTCTTCTGATTATCTGTTTTTAGCCAAACTACTAGCTTCTGGGAGGAGGGTTATAGACTCATTCAGGTTGAGACAGACTCCTTGGTTTCTATACAGAAGCTGCTAGGCAAACTCGGAAAAGAAGGAGTGGCTCCCGTCCCTAAACAAAGCACCAGTCAGCTTTTGCCTTCCTTCTAACATAAAATATACGGAGAGAGGAATCGGCATAATAAAGTAGGAAAATTTACTAAAGAAGTGCGGGAAATATTCTTAAAAGAGCTTCTTCGAAATTTCAATTTGAAAATGACTCTATTTGTGATTCTTGTCAAAAAGGGAAGCAAACAAAAGCATCTTTTAAATCGAAAATTATTGTCTCAACTACTAGACCATTGCAATTGCTTCACATGGATTTGTTTGGACCATCTCGCATTGAAAGTCTTGGTAGAAATCGATTGTGAACTTATGACAATCGATTGTGTTGAGGCCGTGTCTCCCACTTTTTCAAAGTTATTAAATAATCGATTGTGAACTTATGACAATCGATTGTCAAGAGGCAGTGTCTAAATTGATTTTTCAAGACTGATATATAATCGATTGTTAACTTAGTATAATCGATTGTATAAATGATCGTTGCCAAAACGTTTTCAAATACCGTCAGGTAATCGATTATTGATTTCCTATAATCGATTGTTTTAATTAAAATCTGGAAAGGATTTTTTGAACGTTGCTGAATAATCGATTATTGATTTCCTATAATCGATTGTTTTAATTAAAATCTGGAAAGGATTTTTTGAACGTTGCTGAGTAATCGATTGTAGATTTCTGACAATCGATTGTTTTAAGTAAAATCTGGAAATGATTTTTTGAACGTTGCCAGTAATCGATTATTGATCTTAGATAATCGATTGTTATGCGTAAAATCTGGGATAGATTTTTGGAAGAACTGGCAAACAATCGATTGTGGTAATTTGACAATCGATTGTCACAGAGTAAAATCAGCAACTCTTAATTGGCAATTAGGCAACGGTAATACAAAGTTTTTCAACTATAAATACAGCTTCAATTCAGTCTTCTAAACACAACAACTGATCACACAATTGCTAAAGCTTGCATACTTTATTGCTTATCATTTTATATTCATTACATAAGCTTTTGAGAGCCAAATTCTTGTCGAAAGTTGTTGCGATCTTGAGCGTATTCTTTTTACTCATATCTACTCTTAAAGTAGTGTCTTGTTTGAGTGCTAAGTGTTTTTGTACACTTGAAGGGAAGTGTTAGTCCCTTGTGTTGTAAGAAGGAACTTGTGTTTCCTTGGTTGAAGTCTTGGAGTGTTGTATCTCCGAGCAAAGGTTGTTGAGGCTTGTGTCCTCAAGTTGTAACGGTTTGTTGAGCACCCGTAAGCTTAACAAGTTAGTGGAAATCTCGAGAGAGTCTCTCAGGGACTGGACTAGCCACGGGTTGGGGTGGACCAGGATACATCGGTGCGTTTGTTCTAATTTATTTACTTATCGCACTTATTTATTTCCTGCAATTTTTAAATTCCGCAAGTTTACGCTAATTTTTATTATAACGCTATTCATCCCCCCCCCCCTCTAGCGTTAAGCGTATTATCTAACAACTTTAACCTGAAAAAGGACTTGTTGGCAGATTCTATGAATAGAAATATTCTTCTTACCATATTTCGTACCACACCTGGCCTTCCATAACTCCCAGCATATGATGGCTGGGGTTACTTGAAGTAGGAACTTGTGAACATTATTTTACTCCCAGCATATGATGGCTGGGGTTACTTGAAGTAGGAACTTGTGAACATTATTTTTTGGATGTGTGTTCCACCATTTGATTAAGATGCTTGTAATGTTCCTGCCCGTTGTTTGGAATCCTAATGGGGAAGACATAGATTACATACCCTCCTTGCTATTATGCTATTTGCAAAGACATGGCTTATATATTCTTCTTCTGGAACCCTGCAACAACAACATTTAGAGATTATATTAGTACCAAATGTTAGAACAATATCATTAAGAGGAAGTCTGCCTTTCAAAATTCTTCATGCTACGAAGGAGATTTTAAAAGGTATGGGCTTGTTCCAGATTTTGGATAGGAGCGGGGAGTTCTCTTTATTTTCCTGAGAAGCTAGTAAGCAGATGAACAGGAAAATGTTCCTTGGGGATTGATGGTCCACACGGCTTGATACTGCAAATGATTATGCCCAATGTTGATGTGTTTCACCTCATTTACAACTTCCTGAGGAATAGTGTCCTGGAGGAGCTCAATATTCCATCAGTGGTGGTTGAGGAAAATAGTGACATTTGTGTTTCCTGGTTTTGATGGAGGATTCACCATTGTTTTAATGGTTCCTGAGGTAGCCATCTATCCTACCAAAACAGGTTGTTTCCCTTGTTGATTTTCCATTGAATGTTGAAATCTACTTTGTTTCTAGATCCCAAAAGACTCCTCCAAGAGTTAGAATCTTGGGATCTAGCTTTTTGGAGATTGGGTTTGATCTCTGGCAATACTTAGCTCGGAGGAATCGAATCCATAAACTGTTTTCTACCCCGAATCTCCACGACCTTATAGCTGCAAATGAGTTGCAAATGTCTTGGAGCTTTTTGAAGCCAACTCCTCCCTTATCAGTTTTATAACTCATGTTCTCCCAGGAACACCAGTGATAGCTTTTCTTACCTTCTTTTTCCCTCCAGAAGAAGTTTTCCAAATACATTCCAATCTGCTTGATGATGGTCTTAGGAGGTTCCATGGCTGCAAGAAGATATAAAGTTTAGGTTTGCAGAATATGTTTGATGATAATTGTTTTGCTACCAGAAGATAGAAGTTTCCCTTGCCAACTTTCGCCTTGTTTTGAACTTTTTGGCTAGGTCAACGAAGTAGCATATCATCTTTCTGCCTATGTATATGGGGCATCCAAGGTATGTGAATGGGAATTGCATATGCTTGAAGCCTGTCTATTTCCGAATTCTTCTGATGATTCTTTTGTTGTGCCTATTGTTCCCATGTGTGTACTTTAGGAAAAAACTTGTATCTTTGTTGATCTGTTGTCCAGATGCATCCTGGTAGTCCTCTAGGATTTCCATTCGCAGCTTCACTGATTTTCTGTCACCAGAAGAAAAAAGAATTAGATCATCTGCATAGCTTAGGTGGTTTGGGCCCTTTAGGATTCATAGAAGCCAATAAACTGTTTTTTCTCATTGAGTCTGTCACCAATAAATATAGTTTACACCATTTTGGTCTTATCTAGCTAGGTTAATTATAAACAAATAGTTTTAGCAAATAGGTGTGCTGAAGAAATAATGAATCAATAAGGGTGTTTATACTCCCTCCAATCCATTTTAATTAATTTTTGACCTTCTTTTGTGGTTCTTAATATTTGATTTTTTCAAATATCAAGAATGAATTAATTTTTTTTTCAAAGTTGGAATAAAGAACCTAAGAGTATTTGTTATAATTTCAATGAACAAATTAAGATTAATATAGTCAATTTTATTGTCAATTAAATACTAAAATGTAGATTATTTGATATGTGTAAAAACAATAAAAAATTAATTAAACTAGACTGGAAAAAGTACCAATTAAGCTTACTGTGGAGTGATAAGTATTCCTTTGTAATTAATTAAAGGTTTTAGATTTGAATCCTAAATATAAAATTATTTTCGTTAGGGAATATTTTTCCTTCGATGTGAAACTTTTCAATACAAATTCAAATTCGTTCGGATTGAATGAAAAAATGAAAACAAAAAAAATGTTATTTAATTTTGTAGGATTTGAAAAAGAAAGCTAGTGCTATTTTGTCGGATTGTAAGTTTGCGTGATGTAATAAAGTTTTGGAAGTCAAGTAAAGGTCAAAAAGGCTTTCATAGCAGAGTTGGTTTCTCGTTTTACGCAATGGCTTGGAATTGAATTCCGAACTTTGCCCATCACATATAGCCACTTGTTTGTTCTCATACTAGTCTCACGTGGGATCCATAAAGGCCTCATTGTTAGCTGCCACATATTGTACTTAACAAGTGTTCTCATGCATAGCAATGCCTTATATTGGACGAACATGGACAGATTTAGAAAACACAATATCTAGGGGAGTTTTATTCAACAGAATTTATTATTTTTTTATTTGAATTATATATACTTATATGAAAGAGGAGCCTTGACGTAACTGTTAAAATTGCTTTCGTGTAACTAGAAGATTACAAGTTCTAACTGTGAAGATAGTCTCTCACAAAAATACAAGAGAAAATCTCCGACTCAGCTCCGCTGATGACGAGAAAATTGAAGCCTAGAGGGAGGGGGAAACAATCGAAAGGTAGCAATCAAGCAATAACAATGGCAAAATTGGGAGATCCCAACTCTGCAAATGCAAAGAAACAACATAGCATCAACGCAATTCAAGGTGTAATCCCCATGGACCTAATAATAGAATCCTCATCAACCACACCACAAAGGAGCAACTCAATGTACATAAAGAGGGAAAGCAAGGTTAAAAGCACGGGCAAGACATCTTGGGCTGACATGAGGAAGAGAAAGCTAGAAAAAATGAAAGTAAAAGTACGCAGTTGAATCCTACCACAAGCCTTAAATAATGGAGTCGCGTAGTTGGAGAAATTCCGACTACAGAGGGGCTAGATCTGAGCAAAGTAGTAGAGAATCGCGAGGATGTGAAAATAATATTGGATGACATTAAAGATGAGGTGAATTATTGGGCATCGGCGGTGGTATGCTATGTCCTAGGTTCCAATCCTCCACAACCAGTATAATGGATGGTTATTTTAGGAGGATATGGGAGAAATTAGGAATGGATAAAGTTGCACAGATTATTAGAGGGGCATTCATTGTGCGGTTTCATGATATGGAGGATAGAAACAAAGTAGTTGAAGAGGGAGTCCAAATGTTCGATAGAAAGCCACTCATAGTTAAAGCACGGAAACAAGACATGGACCTCACTAAAACTCAAATTGAGAAGATATTTGTGTGGAGATTGCCGGGTTGGACATCAAGTGTTAGGGCAAAGCAACACTGACTAGGATAGCAGGCTAATTGGTCAACCTCTTAAACCACATAGTGCAACTATGCAAAGGGACATATTAACATACGCTAGAGTATTTTTGGAGATTGTGCAGAAACAAACATACCCTACGACAATAATGTTTGAGAATGAATATGGGAAAAATGTGGAGCAAAATGTTGTCTACGAGTAGAAACCTGTACTATGTTAAAAATGTGGTAACTATGGGCATGAATTGAAAGAGTGCAGGAATTTGAAGAAAAGGAGAAGCAAAAGGTACTAGAAGGAAACAAAGATCACCAGGGATAGGGGAATGAAAATAGCAAGGAGATCAATAATGAAAAGGAGAAAGAAGTATAGGCAAAGACCAAAAATGAAGCAGGAAAAAGGATATACCAGTACAAACAGGTAATCAACAAGGATTCAAGATCGGCAAATACATAGCTAAAGGGATGACAGTGCAGAATGCAACTATAAAACTAGGAAAATCTTTCTCTAGCCTAATGGAGAAATAATTAACAGAAGAAAGGAACAAGAACTCAGGAGAACCTAGCTCTCATATCCCTGAAGGAGAGCAAGATTCAAGGGAGCCAGGACTTGGCAAGGGTGGGGGCATCCCCCATCCTAATGGATGATATAGGGTTTTGAAATACCAATGGATTAAATAACCCTGCGAAACAAAAGGAGATAAAGCTATTCATGCATAATGCTAGGGTAGGGATATTTGATCTTCTTGAAACAAAGGTGAAGAGAGAAAAATCTCAGCAAGTCTCTCTTCATCTATGTCAAGGATGTTCGTTTAGAACAAATTTTTCCCAACATCCAAGACGAAGGATATGGCTTCTATTTAATCCTATGCTATATGGAGTCGACATAATAAGCGTAACAACATAGCTTATACATCGTGAATTATATCATAAAGGGATTGGATACACATTACATGTGACAATGATTTATGCATTCAATGATGTAGCTCTCAGAAGGAATTATGGTAGGAAATCAAAGAAATCCATAGATAGATAAAAGGTCTCAGCGGGATAATGGGGGACTGTAGCTGTGTCATACACAAGGAGGAAAGAATAGGCAGCCCAGTCACAATGGCAGAGATTAGAGAGCTTAAGAAATATATTGAGGAATGCTCATTGTTGGACTTTAAATCCATTGGAGCATTCTTCACATGGACAAACAAGCAAAGTGGAGGGGATAAAGTAGTCAGTCAAATTGATAGAGTAGTGGTGAATGATGAATGGAATCTTAAGCTACCTGTATCAATAGTACATTACAGGAATGAGGGGTTATTTGATCATTGTGCAACCATTATAAACTGGGACAAGGGAAACCAAACAAAGAACAAAATATTCAGGTACTATAATATGTGGAGCATGGCATCAGATTTCAAAGAAAAACTCAAAGTTGGTTGGAGGACTGAAAGGCTTGTTTGAATTAGTGGAAAAGCTACACAAGATCAAACATACCTTGCAAGAGATGAACAAAGATAGATTTAGTGAAGTAGAGAGGAAGCCGGATGAGGCAATGTAGAAGCTCCAAAAATGCCAGGAAAAAATATAAAAGGACCCATTTAAAACTTAGTTGATAGAATAAGAAGAAACCCTATCCTAGGAATGCAGATCATGGAATAATGCTAGAGAACAATTCTTGAGGCAAAAATGTAAAATAAAGTGGCTAACTCAAGGTGACATGAACACAAAATTTTTCCACATCATGGCGAAGGTAAGAAGGAACTCCAATAGAATATTCTCTATTGATACTGCAGATAAACACACAAATGAGTTAGAGGAGATAGCTAAGGCATTCATACCTTCTATGAAGGCTTGTTGGGAACAAAACAAAGGGATAGAGAACATGTATGTAGTAACATGGTAAGATATGGGCATACAGTTTCTGATATGCATAGAACAAAACTAACAGAGGAATTTACTGAGTTATGGGCTATTGTATGGGACAAGGCACCAGGACCAGATGGGTTTGACAGTCAATTTTTTAAAAATGGTTGAGAAATTATGGGGAATGATATGGTAGATGTTGTGCTAGAATTCTTCAGGAATAGGAAAAGGCTCAAAGTATGGATTAACATGGTAATTACCCTCATACCAAAGAGTGCCCATGCATCCAGTGTAAGGGATTACAGGCTAATAGCATGTTATAATACAATATACAAGATCATCTCCAAGATGCTTTGTAACAGACTCAGAATAGTTCTCCCTGAGCTAATATTAGAAAATCAAAGTGCATTTGTAGCTGGTAGAAGCATTATGCAGAACATTCTTATCTTTCAAGATTTAGTAAGGCTATATAACAGAAAAGCCACAACCAAGAGCTATTTGATTAAAATTGACCTCAAGAAAGCATATGATACATTAGAATGAGGATTTGTAGAGGAAATGTTATATGCTATGAATTTTCCTGGAAGGTTCATTAAATGGGTGATAAGCTGTATAACTACAACACAATATAATATTGCCTTGAATAGGAAATTGTATGGAAATATCCAGAGCAAATGGGGATTGAGGCAGGGGGATCCAATATCACCACTTCTCTTTGTCATATACATGGAGTACTTCTCCGGTATAATAAGGAGGGTAGCAAGTATGCCAGGATTTGACACAATAAATTTGGTTGAAGTAGAATCATTTATGTTTTGCTGATGATGTTTTCTTGTTTTGTGAAGGAACATATCAGTCAGTATTGTTGATGCTTAGAGGGCTCCAGACATTCTCAAGGGCCTCAGGACTATGCACAAGTATAGGTAAATCCAATATCTTTAGTGCCAATATAGAACAACAAAGTCTGTTGGATCTATGTGAGTTAATAGGCTACCATAAGGGGACATTACCATTTAAATATCTGGGTGTTCTAATTTCAACTAAAAAGCTGAATGGTATAGACAGTGAGATGCTAGTAGATAGGATGACAGCAAAAATAAAACATGAGGATCAAAGCACCTATCATACGCAGGTAGAATATATCTTATCAAGTCTGCTAATGCATGTTCATATATATATATATATATATATATATATATATTGGGCATCCATTTTCCTACTACCAAAGGTAGTGATGCAACAGACTATAACAATATGCAGAAATTTCCTACGGTATAGGAAGGAGGTGAGCAAAATAGCACCTTTGATAGCATGGGATTTGGTATGTAAACCAAATAAATCAGGAGGATTGGGAATCACAAATGGGTTGTTATGGAATGAGGTTGTAATCGGCAAATATGTATGGAATATTGCTAGAAAGGCATATAACTTATGGGTGAAATAGATAGATCACATATACTTAAAAGGTAACTCTAGGTGGCAATATAAGCCTCCTAAGGATTGCTGCTAGTATTGGAGGAAAATATGCTCATTGAAGGACATATTTGCATAGGGGTATGTAGAACAAGGGTGGTTATCAAGAAATGGCAAATATAATATCAAAAGTGGCTATTTGTAGAGACTAGGAAGTATGGAGAATTGGCCTTTGCAGTAGATGGGTATGGAACAAGGGAAACGTCTCCAAACACAACTTCATGTGCTGGCTAGCTGGACATGAAAGATAGTTAACAAGAGTGAGATTGTAGAAATTGGGGATAACACAAGATACAATGTGTACAATATATTAAAATGCACCAGAGACGATAGAACATCTGTTTTTTGAATGCCAATTCTCAAGAGCTTACATGCATGCAATGACAAAATGGTTGAATATTAGAATGCAGAATATGACATTACAAGATAAATGGAGAAGGCTAATGAGAGAGGTTAAAGGTGAAAATTCCAGAACGCTGGTAAAATCAGTACTAGAAGCATTGTTTTATGCTATATGGAAGGCACGTAATGAAGCACTATGACACCAAAGAGTCCCCAATCCAGGGACAATTTGTACACAAATTCAGCAAAATTGCAAAGTAAGGAATGATATAATAGGAAGTAACAAAGGAAGTAGAAGGGATAAGGAGTGGATAGAGGATCTGTATAGGAAAAAGCTATAGCTCAAAAGAACCACAGACCAGTTTGCGACTATAGAAAATTTCTAGGTAGGAATATCTAGCTTCTATAGTTTGTACAGTTTTAAAATGTATACTTCATACAGTTCTTATTCGGATGATTAATAATATTTTTTCTTAAAAAAATGTAAGATAAAGCTGCGTACTCCGACCCTTCCCAAAATGTTCGGAAGCTTAATGCATCTGGCTGCCCTTTGCTTACAATCATATTACATTCACTTTAAACTTGTTGATTCTAAATTCTACATCCGCTTTAAATAACCTTGGATGTGATTAAATATATTGTTTCCTTATGTATAAAAACAGTTTAAAAATAGTTTAGAGAAACCATATCATGTTAAACTTGTTGACTTTAAATTCTGAATTTGTATTTATCTTCGATCTTATTTGTTTTGTATAATAATGATTAGTAGCACTAAAATTAGTGTTCCGCTTAAAAGATATACACACTTTCTAAGCTTAAAAACAATCGATAAAGTATACCGGTAAATCTTAATCAAATATAATAAACCCTAAAATAGTTATTTGGCTAAGATTGCAGTAGACCTGAAAATGTAAAAGGTTATGGAGAGTTGTAATGTTAGAGAGAGATATAGAGAGAAGCTTTCTTGCTAACAATAAAGAGAGAAAGTGGAGAAAATGGTGTTACTCAGAATAAAGCACATACCCTATTACAGAAGGTCTCCTTTATATACTAGGAGATCTTTCTCGAAACAATCAAAAGAAAAGTACAAAAGTTGGTGACTCCCTCGTACAGGAGAAGCCAAGCCCTAAACGACATCGTTCCTCCATCTAGTTAATTAGGACATTCTTGCTCGGGCCGTGTTTGCCAAGGTCAACACGACTCAAGGGAGGCTTTGTCATGAAAGACGTATTCGCTTGGACGGGGACGTGGCGTGCCGAATGTTACCTCATACAGTTAGTCCCTCCGTGCGTTGGAGACGTGCTCGATGGACGCCTTCAACGGATCGATATGTGTGCTTTTGATTTCTCAAGAACTTGACCGCGTCCCTAGATGCTTCTTTGTGAGGGATGTACGCTCATGTGATAATATAAAGCCATTGACGTTCGGCTCCTTTTTAGAGTGATGTCACCGATCACATGCGTCATCAATATTTCTGCTCCTAAGACGGTTCAGAATATGACGTGACGTTTGGTTTCCTGCGCCATCTTTCGAATGATGCCGCTTCGATTTTTGTGTGCCTTGCCCCTATAAATAACGGAGCGGTTAAAAATGATTCACCATTCGAATCTTTAAAGGAATTTTCTCTCTTTTTTTCATCTCGTTTCCTGGCAGCCACTGCTTCGCTTGAGAACTACTATTTCTAGAGATAGAACCTTGTATTTCTAAAGCACTCCCTTTGCAAATTATATCATTATGAAACGTCATCAAGGCTGCAAGAGGTCCAAAGATAACGCCCCTTCCAGGGTTTCGCCCTCTCCCTATAGTGAGGCGGAAGATGTGGGAAATTCCCCCGTTCCTCTATTTGTGGCTAACGTTCTTCCAAAGAACATAAGTAAAAGGAATGACTTCAATCAAAACGGCCCACTTCCAACCTGGGAACACAGCGAATTGACACCATCTCACTTGGATGCCCTTAGGATGGCGTACGGGTTCCAGGATCATGTTGATATAGATCTTGCCGAAAGGGACTACGCCACTGGGAACAGGCCCGGGTTCTATACGTTCTACGAGTATGCATTCTGAATTGGATACACCTTCCCGCTTAACCCTCTAGCGGAGGAACTTTGCCACTTCTTTAGAGCGTGCCCGGCTCAGCTCACCCCTTACACTTTGAATGTGTGTAGGGTACTTACCATACACATGGAAAAGGCCAGGTGTGCGGTCATGATATATCATCTTTTTCAAATGTATAATGCAAGTTACCTGAGAGGTTCAATGTTACACTTGACGGGCCGCGACAAGTACAGTCCGATGATAAAGCCAGTCACGGCTTATGGAAGATATTCTTCTATGTTCGGACGGAGCATTTGGTGGCTAACCCTGAAGGGTTTCCGGAGGTGTGGAACCCGGAGTGTAAGTATCCCTTTGTGCTCTTTTCCATGTTTTTTGCAATGGAGGCTTAACCACTTATAGATTTTTTGTCTGCTGTTTGTAGTGGCAGCTTGTATGACTATAGATTCTTCGTCCCTTTCTTGTGGGGACGGCATCAGGTTGTGGGTGGAGAGGATGATACAGTATGTAGAGGAGTGTCGTACTTGGGCTAAATTCTGCAGTATGTACGGCCCGACTAGTAACGGCCTTCCCTTGTTCTGTCCTTTTTCCTCATGTCTTGATTCGAGGATTCCTTTGTTTGACGTATCCTTTCCCCGGCAGGTCAGGGAACTTCTAAGAAGGCCAGGAGGAGGAAAACTAATGCCAGCCTGTCCAGGGTGGAGCCAAGCTGTGAAGATAAATATGCTTGTGGGGAGTTCCCTGAAAATAGTCCCTTTCGACCCCACAGCAGGAGGCCACACCAAAAGTGATGTCCGAGGCGGAGCCTGAAATGATGACGGATGTGGTGTCGCGGAGGTTCTAGCTATGACACCCGAGGTCATGACTGCGAGGGGGATCGAGGTCGCGTCTGTCAATGAGGGACTTCATTCAGGGTCAGCTTCGCAGCTAGAGGAGGCGACTTCTAAAGATGAGGAGCCTCTTGAAAGGATAAGGCGATGACTGCTTGTTATCTTGGAAGTGGAGAGGGGGCGGCGCTCTGCGAAGAGTGCGGCCGTCTATAAAAGACTATTGCAGAAGTACAACCGGGTCCATGAGGCACATCAAACATTGGTTGATGTGTACAAATAGGACCTTAAGTTCAGGCCGTTCCGTGAGGGACTCATGCAAATGGAGGAGCAATTAAAGAAGCGACTGGCTGATCTGGAGAAGGCTGATGAGCAGCTCGTGGCCACGGTTACACGAAACACTGAGTTGGAGGCTCTTCTTCAGGCAAAGGATGATGAGTTAGAGCCATGCGGTAGCGGCGGAGGCTATTGAACTTCGGGCCCGGGTTGAGGCCTTAATTGCTGAGCTTAGAGGTAAGGAGGCTGAGATAGAGGCCCTTACGCGGACCGCCCCACAAGGTGTTGAGCATTGTTACGCGTATGAAATGTGGGTGTATCATGAGCCAGATTGGTTTTGTTTGAAGAGCTTTTGGCAACTAGTCAGGTCTCTGAGACGGAAGTAGATAAGCATCGGAGTCTAACCCCCACTTCTGGTGAGGCAGCCGGCTACCTCTCCAACTCGCCCGTCAGAGAGGGATATAACTCTGAGGATGTCAACCGCTTGGATTCCGCTTCTTGGATTTCTAGGGACTACCCTCCAGAGGGCGGTGATGGTATGAATGCTGGTTGTGCTGGCCAGGGCGATGGGGGTTCATAGGATTTTGTTTTTGTACCTTTTCTTTTGTTGTAAATGGGATCTTTCTCTGAGGTCGGATGTGTGTATTTTCGTTTGGAGATAATAGTGCATATCTTTTTCCTATTGTTATTCTTTTTTCATTCCTTGGAACTTCTGTTGTGTTTGTATTTGTTTTTTGAGCTTAGCTTGACATTGGCGATTCTAACCGTTGTCCATGTGCCCGATCTATTGTAATCGAGATTAGCTCGACCGTTGACGGTGACGGCCTTAGCCATGTAAGTGACTGTGATTGTCGTCGCGTCGTTTTTTCTGTTGTAGCCGACATTGTGTAATGACTCGTATTTCCCACCATCGGGAGTCGTTATGGCGCCTACTGTTGGAGCTAGGCAAGCCAACCCTTTCTAATTATTTCACAAAATCTTAAACCTAAAACAGTATAATAACTGAAATAATTAATTAAAACCACGCAAAGATTTTTAGCAAAAACAACAATAGTAAAATGCAAAAATTTGTAACATATCTCTACCCAGTATCTAGTGTCACTACTCACGGACTACTAAAAGAGTACTAAAAACATCAGACTGACGAAAAATACATAATAAGTCTATTTCGATACAATGAAAACAAACGGAGAGAAATAGATGCGATTGAGGGCCAGCGAACGCCAGCGAACTACCTCGGAGTCTCTGGACTGGAGGCTCGCTCCCTAGCTACTGCTGCAGTCCGTAAGCTGTGTCCTAACCTGTGCATTAAAGGGCACAGAAGTGTAGTATCATCACAACCGACCGCATATACTGGTAAGTGCCCATCCTAACCCCGGCGAGGTAGTGACAAGGCTAAACGGGACCTACCACAATTAACCAGTACAGATATATGAGCAGTAACGGAAAGATAACAAAAATTTAAACAGATAATTGGAAGGGAACATGCTGGGGGGGGGGGGTGTAACAGTTCAATTATAAGACCAACGAACAAGAAATGGAAACTGAATATTTAACATCAATAAAAGAAAGCCAGTGAATCAACAACTACACGGCATCAACCTTCGTGCTTTTACTCTCAAATATAGTTCACGGCATCACCCTTCGTGCTTTTCTCACCAAAACTATCAAATATAGTGCACGACATCACCCTTCGTGCTTTTACTCTCAAACATAGTGCACGGCATCACCCTTCGTGCTTTCCTCTCATAATTCTCACATCAACGCACGGAATGACCCTTCGTGCTCAAATAATCAAGGACATGGCACGGAAAGACCCTTAGTGCATAATCTCTCTCTTCCTCACCCAATCATTGGTCACAACCAAACGGGAAAGGAATATGAAACAAGATAAAATATCCCGGCAAGGGAGAACAACTCTACAACAAGTCCCGACAAGGGAGAACAACTCAATAATAAGTCCTGGCAAGGGAAAATGATTCAACAACAAGTCCCGGAGAGGGAGAAATACCAAAATTCCTTCTTTAGCTCATTCACTTCTCAACTATCACTTCGTAGTTCATTTAACAAGTAATTAATACAATTGTTCACCTCTTTCAAATTTTAAGAGCAATTATGACTTACGGTCATGCTAGACTCGGGCGCATAGGTAACTGTCACCATACCTATACATCGACTCCACATAGCACATAGAAAATATTTTCCTAATCATATTCCCTCAAGCCAAAGTTAGAAAAAACACTTACCTCGGTCCGAAAAATAGCAATCAAGCCTCTAACACCGCTTTTCCTCTAGAATCCGACTCCGAAACAATGATATCCCAGGAGTTAAGGAGGAAGGGAAGCTTGAGACTCTTCAATGGAGGTGAATAAGAAGGGTTGATGAGTAATGTGTGTAAAAATCCAGTCGTTGTTCTGCTTTTTAGTCTTTTAAAATCATTGGGCGGAAATGCCCTTCGTAATCGTGGGAACAGGGACGCGATCACGGTGAAGGAAGTCTGGGAGCTACGCGATCGCGTGAGGGTTGTTGCGATCCCGTAGAGGAAAAAGCACTGAGGGGTCAATTGGCCTATGTGATCGCATGGGCTGGTACGCCAACGCGGTGAAGGGGAAGCTACGTGATCCCGTGAACGAAGAAGCGATCGCATAGAGGAACGAGCCAAAGCAGTGTGATTACGTAGCTGAGGCGCGATCGCGTAGAACAAAATCACTGGGCGACAGTTGCAGAACATCTGCTAAGTTTTTCAAGAACAAAACACCCCGAACCGCCCCTGAAATCATTCCCGAGCCCTCGGGGCTCCCAACTAACCACACATACTATTTCAATATCCTCCTACGAAATTGCTTGGGCGATCAAATCGCCAAAATAACATCAAAATCAAAGAATCAACCTCTAAAACTCATGATTTTCATTTCAAAGTTCAAAACTTCCAAGTTTTCCATTTTTAGTCCAAAACACGTCAAATGACGTCCGTTTTCAACCAAACTTTACAAATAGCTCTTAACGCTCGTTTAAGACTTGTACCGGGCATAGGAACAAAAATACAAGCCCGATACCATTACTTTTGATCAAATCTCATTTTTATTTTTCCTTAATCATTTTCAGAAAATAATTTCACAGAATAATTCCGTACTCGGGCCTGGGACCTCGGATTTCGATTCCGAGAATATGCCCAGGTCCCATATTTTCTTACGGACCCTCTGGGACCGTCACATCATGGGTCCGGGTCCTTTTACACAAAATATTGACCAAAGTCAAATATATCATTATTATAAAAATTCATAGTTTGTAACACATATTTCATATATTTCAACATAAAACAATTTTGGCTTCACGCCTGGAATGTGCACGCAAATCGAGGCAACCAAATAAGTGGTTTTCAAGACCTCGAAAGAACAAAGAAAGGGATAATTATGGTGATGACCCATTGAGTTGTCACATCCACCACCTCTAAAACAACCGTTCGTTTTCGAATAGACAAAAGAAAAAAGTACCTCAGTCGGAGAATAGATGGGGATAATGACTCCGCATATTAGACTCGGACTCTTAGGCCGATGCCTCAGGAGGCTGACCTCTCCACTGAACACGCACTGAAGGAAAAATCTGCAACCTCAACTGTCGAACCTGCCGGTCTAAAATAGCCAGCGGCTCCTCCTCATATGACAGATCCTTGTCCATACAAATAATGCCTCCAGATCTTCAAGGCATGAAAATGGCTGCCAACTCTAGGTCATGAACTGGAAAATTCTTCTGGTGGATCTTCAACTGCCTCGAAGCATATGCTATGACCTTCCCATTCTACATCAATGCTACGCGAAGCCCGATGCAGGAAGCATCACAATAAACAGTATAAGGCCCAGATCCCGTAGGAAAAACCAATACTGGTACCGTAGTCAGAGCTGTATTGAGCTTCTGGAAGCTCACCTCACACTCATCTGACCACCTGAACTGGGCATCCTTCTGGGTCAATCTATTCATTGGGGTTGTGATGGATGAAAACCCCTCCACAAAATGTCTGTGTAACCAGCTAATCCCAAGAAATGCGACTGAACTTAACCAAAACTCGCACATTGAGAACTTGGCGTACAACTGACTATCCTTCATAATCTGAAGAACCACTCTAAGGTGCTGCTCATGCTCCTCCTGACTGCGGGAGTATACCAAGATGTCGTCAATGAATACAATCATAAACAAATCCAAATAGGGCCTGAACACTCGGTTCATCAACTCCATGAATGTTGCCGGGGCATTGGTCAACCCAAACGACATGACCAAAAACTCATAATGCCCACATCGAGTACACAATTATGTCTTAGGGACATCGGACGCCCTAATCCTCAGCTGATGATAACCAGACCTCAATCTATCTTCGAGAACACCCTAGCACCCCGAAGCTGGTCAAACAAATCGTCAATCCTCGGCAGTGGACACTTGTTCTTTATCGTCACCTTGTTCAAGTGTCGGTAATCAATAGACATCTTCATCGACCCGTCCCTTTTCTTCACAAACAACACTGGTGCACCCCAAGGTGATACACTGGGTCTAATGAAACCCTTATCAAGCAAGTCCTGAAGTTGATCCTTCAACTCTGGCGGGTCCATGAGATACGGTAGAATAGAAATAGGCTGAGTGCCAGGAGCCAGATCAATGCAAAAATCAATATCCCTCTCGGGCGGCATACCCAGCAAATCTGAAGGGAAACCTCGGGGAACTCCCGGACAATAAGAACAGAGTCAATAGATGGAACCTCTGCACTGGAGTCGCGAACATACGCCAAATATGCTAGACACCCCTTCTCAACCATACGTCGAGCCTTGACATACAAAATAACACTACGGGTGGCGTGACCTGGGGTCCCCCTCCACTCAAGTCGGGGCAAAGCTGGCAAGGCCAAAGTCATGGTCTTGTCATGACAATCCAAAATAGCATGATATGGGTACAACCAGTCCATCCCAATATAACATCAAAGTCCATCATGTCTAAAAGCAATAAGTTTACACGGGTCTCAAGACCCTCAAATACCACCACACAAGAACTATGCACTCGATCGACCACTATAGAATAACCAACCGGTGTGGACACATATACAAGATACCCAAAGCATCACTAGGCATGATCAAATAGGGTGCAAAATAGGACGACACATAAGAATACGTATATCCCGGATAAAATAATTCCGAAGCACCTCTATTACAGACCAGTATAGTACCTGTAATCACAGCATCAGATGACTCGGCCTCTGGCCTGGCTGGCAATGCATAACAATAGGGCTGGCCCCCACCTCCCTGAACTGTATCTTTGGGACGATCTGCTGCGGGCTGACCCTGCCTCTGGCTATCCGTGCTCCACCTCTACGGTCTCTCCCTCCACCTCTATGATCTCTACCCCCGCCTCTAGCTGGCTGGGCAGCCTGTGGATCACCTGCTGCCTGAATCATAGGGCGAGGACCCTGCTGCTAAGAACTACTCGAGGCTCGAGGGCAGAACCTGAAAATATGACCTGCGTCACCACAACCATAACATGCCCTCGGCTGCTGAGACTGTTGGCCCTGTCTACCGGTATGTCCTCCCCTGAAGCTCTGAAGTGGTTGTGCACTGATGGGGGCTAGTGGTGCACTGAAGGACTGCTGGTCCGAATAATACTGCTGAGGGCCACCACCGCCTGGAGTACCATGAGAAACTTGAATTGCCGACTGGAAGGGCATCGGGGGATGTCCTCTGTCATAGGAATCCCTACCCTCCAGATGAGGTACCACTAAATCTACCAGAATGTCAAGGCCTCTTATCTGAACCCTGACTACCTCCTCGAACCAGTGCTATCTCTACCCAGCGGGCCGCCTTGGCCGCCTCCTGAAAGGAAATATCACAGCCAACTCCCATAGCCATCTGAAGGCAAATCGGCTAAATCAATCCATCAATGAACCTCCGGACCCTCTCTCGCTCTGTAGGGAGTATCACAACTGCATGGCATGCCAAGTCAATAAATCTAGTCTCATATTGTGTAACTGTCATGAAGCCCTGCTGGAGGTGCTCAAACTGTCTACAAAGTGCCTCCCGCTGAGTGACAGGGAGAAACTTCTTCAAAAATTACTCCAGAAACTGATTCCATGTCAAAGTTGGAGACTCTGCTGATCTAGATAGGCAATAATCTCTCTACCAAGTCTTGTCAGATCCTGCAAGCCTGAAGGTGCAAAAATCGACCCCATTGGTCTCCACTATACTCATAGTCCCGAGGATCTCATGACAACTGAACAGGAAATCCTGGGGATCCTCCGATGAAGCACCGCTGAAAATGGTGGTGAAAATCTTGGAGAACCGATCAAGTCTCCACAAAGCATCCGAAGACATGGTCGTCCCATCTCCGGCCTGAGCTGTAATACCTGTCTGAGTTGCCACTGCGGGCTGAACCACTGGAACTTGAGTCTGGGGAGATACGTGCTCCGGAGTACGTGTAGTAAGAGTCTGAACCCCTCATCCAGCCTAAAAAGTGGCGGGTGCTACTGGCAGCAAATCCGCTCTAGCGACACTATCCATAAAGCCTGCTATGCATACGAGGGCATTCTGGAGATCCGAGGAAAACATAACCCCTACTAGGACTTGAGCTGGGCCCACTGGAGCTGGTGGGGCTGGAACCTCCTCATCAAAGTCAATATGAGGCTCCACCTCTGGAACTGCTGCTAGGGGCTGAGCTCTGCCCCTGCCAAGGCCTCTAGCACGGCCTCGGCCCCTGCCCCTCGCGGGAGCTGCTGCTGGGGGCTCATGCTGTTGTGCATTAGAAGAAGACACACGTGTTCTCACGATAAGAAAGAACAAAGTGAAATTTTTCCTAACTCTGTAGCCTCTGGGGATAAATACATACGTCTCCGTACCGATCCCTCAGACTCTACTGATCTTGTCCGTGAGTTGTGAGACCAAGTAACCTAGTGCTCTGATACCAACTTGTCACGACCCGGATTTTTCTACCATCGGTAGTCGTGATGGTGCCTACTGTTGGAGCTAGGCAAGCCAACCCTTTCTAAATATTTCACAAAAACTTTAACCTAAAATAGTATAATAACTTATATAATTAATTAAAACCACGCGGAAGACTTTTAGCAAAAACAAAAATAGTAAACTGCGGAAATTTGTAACATGTCTCTACCCAGTATCTGGTGTCACTACTCACGGACTACTAAAAGAGTACTAAAAACATCAGTCTGAAGGAAAATACATAATAAGTCTGTTTCGATACAATGAAAACAAATGAAAAGAAATAGATGAGACTCAGGGCCCGCGAACGCCAGTGAACTATCTCGGAGTCTCTAGACTGAAGGCTCACTCCCTAGCTACTACTGCAGTCCGTAAGATATGTCCTGACCTGTGCACAAAAGGGTACAGAAGTGTAGTATCAGCACAACCGACCCCATGTGATGGTAAGTGCCCGGCCTAACCCCGGTGAGGTAGTGACGAGGCTAAACCAGACCTACCATAATCAACCTGTACAGATATATGTGCAGTAACGGAAAGATAACAAAAATTTAAACAGATAATGGGAAGGGGACATGCTGGGGATATAACAGTTCAATTATAAGACCAACGAACAAGAAATGGAAACTGAATATTTAACATCAATAAAAGAAAGCCAGTGAATCAACAACTGCACGGCATCAACCTTCGTGCTTTTACTCTCAAATATAGTGCACGGCATCACCCTTCGTGCTTTTCTCACAAAAACTGTCAAATATAGTGCACGGCATCACCCTTCGTGCTTTTACTCTCAAACATAGTGCACGACATCATCCTTCGTGCATTCCTCTCATAACTCTCACATTAAGGCATGGAATGACCCTTCGTGCTCAAATAATCAAGAACATGGCACGGAAAGACCCTTCGTGCATAATCTCTCTCTTCCTCACCTAATCAACGGTCACAACCAAACGGGAAAGGAATATGCAACAAGATAAAATATTCCGGTAAGGAAGAACAACTCTACAACAAGTCTCGACAAGGGAGAACAACTCAATAATAAGTCCCGGCAAGGGCAAACAACTCAACAACAAGTCCCGGCAAGGAAGAAATACCAAAATTCTTTCTTTAGCTCATTCACTTCTCAACTATCACTTCGTAGTTCATTTAACAAGTAATTAACACAATTGTTCACCTCTTTCGAATTTTAAAAGCAATTATGACTCATGGTCATGCTAGACTCGGGCGCATAGGTAACCGTCACCATACCTATACACCAACTCCCCATAGCACATAGCAAATATTGTCCTAATCCTATTCCCTCAAGCCAAAGTGAGAAAAAACACTTACCTCGGTCAAAAAAATAGCAATCAAGCCTATAACACCGCTTTTCCTCTAGAATCCGACTCTTAAACAACGATATCCCAAGAGTTATGGAGGAAGGGAAGCTTGAGACTCTTCAATGGAGGGTGAAGAAGAAGGGTTCGTGAGTAAAGTGTGTAAAAATCCCGTCACTGTTATGTTTTTTAGTCTTTTAAAATCACTGGGTAAAAATGCCCTTCGCGATCGCGGAAACGAGGACGTGATCACGTTGAAGGAAGTCTGGGAGCTCTGTGATCGCGTGAGGGTTGCTGCGATCGCATAGAGGAAAAAGCACTGAGGGGTCGATTGCCCTATGCGATCGCATAGGCTAGTGCACAAATGCGGAGAAGGGTAAGTTGGAAGATACGATATCGCGTGAACGAATATGCGATGCATAGAGGTACGAGCCAAAGCAGTGCGATCGCATGGCTGAGGTCGCGATCGCGTAGAACCAAATCACTAGGCAACAGTTGCAGAAAATCTGCTAAGTTTTTCAAGAATAAAACACCCCGAACCACCTCCGAAATCAGTCCCGAGCCCTCGAGGCTCCCAACAAACCACACACTAACTCAATAGCCTCCTACAAACTTGATCGGGCGATCAAATTGCGAAAATAACATCAAAATCAAAGAATCAACCTTTAAAAGTCATGATTTTCATTTCAAAGTTTAAACCTTCCAAATTTTCCATTTTAAGTCCGAAACACGTCAAATGACGTCCGTTTTCAACCAAACTTTACTGATAGTGCTTAAAGCTCATTTAAGACTTTTACCGGGCATCGAAACTAAGATACGAGCCCGATACCATTACTTTTGATCAAATCTCATTTTCATTTTTCCTTAAGCATTTTCAGAAAATAATTTCACAGAAAAATTCTGTACTCGGGCCTAGGACCTCGGATTTCGATTCCGGGAATACGTTCGGGTCCCATATTTTCCTACGGACCCTCCGAGACCATCACATCGCATGTCCGAGTTCGTTTACCTAAAATGTTTACTAAAGTCAACTATATTAATATTATTATCAAAATTCATAGTTTTTAACACATATTTCATATATTTCCACATAAAACATTCTCGGCTTTGTGCCCTAACTACGTACGCAAATTGAGGCAACCAAATAAGAGGTCTTCATGGCTTCGGGAGCACAAAGAAAGGGATAATTACGGTAATGACCCTTTGGGTCGTCACATATTGAGTTGACTATCATCGGCGATGGCTCTAGCCATGTTGAATCACTGGCCTTGTCCATGATGATCTTGATGGCCTTGTCCATGTAATTGGCTTCGACTGTCGTCGAGTATTTCGTTTTGTCGTAGTCAACATTGGGTCGACTGTTAGCGGCGATGGCCGTAGCCATGTTGAATCAATGGCCTTAGCCATGATGATGTTGATGGCCTTAGCCATGTAATTGACTTCGACTCTCATCGAGTCTTTCATTTTGTCGTAGTCGACATAGGGTCGACTGTTAGCAGCGATGACCTTAGCCATGTTGAATCAATGCCCTTAGCCATGATGATGTTGATGGCCTTATCCATGTAATTGACTTCGACTGTCGTCGAGTCTTTCATTTTGTCGTAGTCGACATTGGGTTTAATGCTAGCGGCGATGGCCTTAGCTATGTTGAATCAATGGCCATCGCCATTTCATTCCTTGGATATAGTCGTAGCCTTTTCATTCATTGGAGATGGCCATAGCCTTTTCATTCATTGGAGATGGCCGTAGCCTTTTCATTCATCGGAGATAGCCATAGCCTTTTCATTCATTGGAGATAGCCGTAGCCTTTTCATTCATTGGAGATTGTGGTAGCCTTTTCATTCATTGGAGATGGCGGTAGCCTTTTCATTCATTGGAGATAGTTGTAGCCTTTTCATTCATCGGAGATAGCTGTAGCCTTTTCCTTCATTGGAGATGGCCATAGCCTTTTCATTCATTGGAGATGGTCGTAGCCTTTTCATTAATTGGAGATGGCCGTAGCCTTTTCACTCATTGGAGATAGACATAGCCTTTTCCTTCATTGGAGATGAAGATGGTTGTAGCCTTTTACACATTGGAGATGAAGATGGTCGTAGCCTTTTACACATTGGAGATGAAGATGGCCGTAGCCTTTTACATATCAGAGATGTCGCTGGTCCAGTCCATGTATCATGTCGGCCTGGAGAGCATATGGAGAGGCTGATGTGATACACTTGTTCTGCAAATATCTCCAAGTGTTCCCTTCGTCATCTCGTTAAAAACATCCCCAAGAAAACCCAGTTGGGACAAAACTCGGGTAAGGAAAAAAGAGTGCGGCTTGGGGGATGCCTTTTAAAAATGGAAATACTTGAGGTGGGCGACGTTCCAGTTGTTCTGGAGTGTTTTTCCTTCCATTGTTTCCAACTGAAATGCCTCTTTGCTGGATGTCGCTGTGATTTTGTAGGGTCCTTCCCAGATTGTGCCCAATTTCCCTTCACTTGGGTCTTTGGAGGCCAATGTGTGAATACTTCAGGCTTGGTTCGCCTACTTCGACGAGTATAATCGCATCAGTTCCGTAAACCAATGAGTATGGAGTTTCCCCTATGCTAGACTTGGGTGAGGTCCTGTGTGCCCACAAAACTTCGGGTAGTAGTTCAGGCCATAGCCCTTTGGCGTCTTCAAGCTTCTTCTTCAGTATGTTCATTATTTTTTTATTGGGGGATTCTTCTTGGCCATTGGCGGCGGGGTGGTATGGCGTGGAGATTATCCTCCTGATGCGCCATTTTTCAAAGAATTCGGTCGTTTTTTGACCGATGAAATATCGTCCGTTGTCACAACTGATCTCTTTGGGAATACTAAAGTTACATATAATGTTCTTCCATATGAATGCGATGACCTCATGTTCGCGTATTTGTGTGTGCGCACCTGCTTCCACCCACTTGGAGAAATAGTTAGTTAAAATAAGTAAAAACCGTACCTTTTCCCATCCTACGGGTAGGGGCCGACTATGTCCATTCCCCATTTGATGAAGGGCCAGGGAGAGATGACTGAGTGCAGGGGTTCTCCTGGTTGGTGTATCATTGGGGCATATTTTTGGCATTGCTCACATCGGCGGACGTACTCTATCGCTTCTTTCTTCATGGTGGGCAAGTAGTAGTTGGCACGTATGATGCACCGTACAAGGATGCGGTTACATGTATGGGCACCACAGTGACCTTCATGTACCTCTTCGAGTACTTGCCTTGTTTGGTGCGGGCCTAGGCACTTGACCAGGGGTTCGCCAAATGTTCTCTTGTAGAGGTCGTTGTTGATCAGACAGTACCGGGCATTTGCACGCGGAGTTTCTTCACCTCTTTCTTGTCGTGTGGCAGCGTTCCATCCTATAGATAGGATCCGAACTGGTTGCGCCATTCACAATTTAGATTTAAAGAAAATACCTCAATGTGGTCGATGGCTGAATGGAGGAGGGTGGCCACGCTTTCTTTGTTGATGTTTTTGGTGACCGCGGCCAATTTTGCCAGGCTGTCCGCTTTGATGTTCCATGCCCTCGAAATTTGCTCGAAGCAAACATTCATCGAACGCAGCCATCAGCCTGCGGATTTCTGTCTCGTATTTTTTTAGACTTTGTTCTCTGATATGGTAAGTCCCAGTGACCTGGTTTACCACGATTTGGGAGTCACAATGGAGGAGGATCTGTCGAGCCCCATATTTGATGGCTAGCTTCATACCTGCAATAACATCCTCATACTCGGCCTCGTTATTAGTCATTTCACAGCATCGTATGGACTGGCGAATTGTTTCACCCGTGGAGACCTCGACGACGAGTCCTAGTCCTGATCCCGATGCATTGGCTGAGCCATCATTGTAGAGGACCCATAGATTGTTACTGGGGAGGCGTGTCAGCCTCGAGTTCTTCCTTGGTAGGATTTTCGCGCTGAAGTAGGCTATGAAGTTAGCCAGGACTTGATACTTGATGGCGTTTCTTGGAAGGTATGAGATGTCGTGCTCCTTGAGCTAAATGGCCTATTTTGAGATCCGGCCTGATAGTTCAGGCTTGTGTAAGACTCTCCTTAGCGGGAAGGTCGTTACCACTTTTATGGGATGTCACTGAAAATAAGGTTGTAGCATCCGTGAAGCTAGTACCAACGCTAGTGCCAGTCTCTCAAGGTGTGGGTACCTAGTTTAGGCGTCCACTAGTGTCTTGTTAATGTAATAAATAGGAGACTACATAACTTTGTTTGACGCACCAGGACGGCGCTGACGGCGACTTCAAACATGGCCAGATACACCAGCAGTGGTTCCCCTGGCTTACTTTGACTAGCAGGGCGGTGAGAATAGATACGCCTTCAAATTCTTTAGGGCCTCGACACACTCCTTGTTCCATTTTATCCCCTGGTCTTTCTTCAACACACCAAAGAATTTATGGCACATGTCAGAGGATCGTGAGATGAACCTGGAGAGGGAGGCTATCTAGCCCGTCAGCTTCTGTACTTGTTTTGTGCTGCTAAGCACTTCTGGGATTGAATCTATTGCTTTCATCTAATCTAGGTTGACTTCGATACCTCTCTGTGATACAAGGAATCCCAAGAACTTTCCTGAGGCCACACCGAAGGCATATTTCTTGGGGTTTAGTTCATCGCGTATCTTCTCAATATTTCGAAGACTTCCTTCAGATGGTCAAGGTGGTCTTCTTTCCTTGAAGACTTTACTAGCATATCGTCGATATAAACTTCTATTGTTTTGCCAAGATGCTCCTTAAACATCTTGGTTACCAACCTTTAGTACGTGGCCCCTGCGTTTTTGAGCCCGAAGGGCATTACTTTGTAGCAGTATGTTCCTCGGTGAGTGAAGAAGGTCATCTTCGGCTATCATGATTTGATTGAAGCATGAATATGCATCCTGGAAGCTCAATAGTTCATGTCCGGCCGTTGCGTCTATTAGTTGGTCAATATGTGGTAGTGGGAATAATTCTTTTGGGCATGCCTTGTTCAGGTCGCTGAAGTCTACGCAAATTCGCCACTTCCCAATTTTCTTCTTGACCATAACAACGTTGGCGACCCACTCAAGGTACTTGGATTCCCTAATGGAACCATTTGCCAGTAGTTTTTCTACTTCCTCGCTCACCGTATCGTTGATGGCGGCGTTGATTTTCTCCTCATTTGCCGCACGGGCAGGTGTAGTGGATCAACGTTCAGTTTTGGGTGGCGATTTCTCGTGGAATCCCTGGCATATGTAATGGGAAAAAGTGAACATGTATGCATGGTTAGAGAAAAATTCACGATACTTACTTGGGTTTGAAAGGCCGTGTACGATGTAGGCCTTCTTCGTGAGATTGTGGTTATCTAGTTGAACGGGGTCGAGGTTCTCGGCAGTGGCTTTGCTGGCCTCTATGATGTAGGGATCTTTGATGGCGTCCTCCGCTGGGTGGACCTTAGTCCCTGACAGGGCTGATTGTTATGCTTCTTCGCTCGCTCCTTCGAGTTGTTTGGTATGTGTGTAATCTTGAGCTATTTTATAGCATTCCTGGTTGGTGTGAGGTTCACCTTGTATGCTGAATACCCCCCATAGGGTAGGGAATTTGATTACTTGATAAAAGCTCGAGGGGACTGCTCTCATGGCGTGTATCCACGGACGTCCAGTGATGGCGTTGTATGTCGTTTCTTAGTTCATCACGTGGAAAGTGGTTTCCAGCGTGACTCCCCAGCCAGGACTGGTAGTGTTACTTCTCCGGAGGTTCTTTCAAATGCATTGTTAAAACCAGTCAGCGTTATGCAGTGTGGTAGTATCTTATCCTCGAGTCCCATAAGTGCAAGGACCCTTGGGTGGATAATATAGGCGCCGCTACCGTCATCAACCATAATTCTCCTAACATCTGCATCTACAATGCGTAAAGTAATGACTAAAGCAATGTAATGAGGAAAAGACAAACCGTCGACATACTTATCGAAAGTGATACTATCTTCGAAGTCGTCATACTGTTCGTGAGTGATGGTTTGCTTTAACTTGTGAGTGGTGGTGAATTTGACGTGATTAATCGCCGAGTCATTGCCGTCCCCGATGATCATGCTGATTGTGCGTATTGGTGAGGGCGGCCTTGGTGGCCCGTTGGGTTGTTCCTGTCCCCATACAAAGTTGAGTTTTCCTTCATCGCTGAGTAGTTCTCTCAGGAACCCTATGTTCAGCATCCTGACCACCTCCTGCCATAGACCTATGCACTCTTTGGTTTTAAGCCCTCGCTCCTGGTGGAACTCGCATAGGGCGTTTGATTTTTGGGTGGTAGGGTCCGACTTCATCTTTGCTGGCCATTGTACCTTTCCCAGCTTCTCTATTGCGTACACTACCTCTGAAGGGGAAACACAAAAGTTATGTGCAGATAATAAATGGGGCATACCTCGCTCGTTTCGTATAGGGGCGACATGTCGTTGTAGTGTGTCCGTATGCCTTGGTGGCGGCAAATGGATGATCTGACGCATGGTTTATGTCTTTCCCTGTTGGGACGCGGGATTTGTTCCCGTCTCCCTTCATTGCGACGGTCCCTCCTGATCTCTGGGAGTATTGTCGTTAGTCGCCGGGTAGGACCATTAAGGTCGTCCTCATCTGCACGTACCTCCGCACAGTAGGCATTGTGAATTTCTTCCCATGTGGTGGGAGGGTCCTGATCGCCCTCGAGTCGTCCTTACTTAGCCCATTCTGGAAAGCGGAGACTAACATACCCTCCGATGCATTTGGTAGGCTCATTCTTACACTATTGAATCTAGCCAGGAAGTCCATGAGCCCTTCTCCCATGGTTTGCCGAATAGCGAAGATGTCGTTGACTCTCGCCTCCGCTTCCTTTGCTTCTGCGTGTGCAGTGACAAACTTATCCGCCATTTCCTCGAACGTGGAGATGCCCTTAGCCGGTAGCTGGGAGTACCATGTCAAAGCCCCACCCGCCATTGTTTTGCCTAACTTCTTCAGAAGCACGGACGGTACCTGTTCTTTTGCCAAGTCGTTACCTTTCACAGCTGTAACTTAATGGATTATATGATCCTCGATATGCGTAGTCCCATCTTATACCCTCAAATAAGGAGGAATTTTGAAGGTCTTTAGGATAGGGTATGGTGCGGCCTCCTCTGTGTAAGGTTGTTCCACAAACCTACTTATGTCGCGTTTCGGCAGCAGTTTAGGATCACTCGGGATCTTGTCTACCCTTTCTTGATGTTCCTTCATTTGGTCATGGAGCGACTTATTTTCGTGTTCCATCTTTCTTAGGATGGCTGCGAGCGCTCCACTGTTGGTTTGAGTGTCGGTGAGCGCATTGTTTACTCGCGCGATCTCGGGTTCATCTTCTGCTGCAGTGAGGTCCATTACTGGCGTGCGTCTTACGCCATGTTGTGGTGACTTTTCAAACAAGTCGCTTAGAGTGTTTGTTAGCCACTCTTTCAGTAGCTCCTTGACTTTTGGGGGTGCTTCCTTAGATGTAGAAGTGAAAGCTCCCCTTTCTCGTGGATCCGTCAGATCTCTGGGTGGAGGAGGTGGGGTTCTTCCACTCATTTTGGTGCTGGGGATTGCGTTCAAGATGTTATCTTCACATGCTTCGTTGAGAAAATCCATGAGGTTGACCCCAACCTCATTTATCGCTTTCTTTTTTGAATAGTTGTCAGCCATGCTTGTTCGTGTGATGTAGGGGATGGTTGTCAGTGGTTTTCTAGGCACAAAGTATAACTTTGATTCTCGAAATTCCCACAGACGTTGCCAAATTGTTTGGCTCAAAATATATACACACTTTGTAAGCTTAAAAAAATCGATAAAGTATACGGGTAAATCGTAATCAAATATAATAAGCCCTAGAAAATGTTATCTGGCTAAGATTGCAGTAGATCTGAAAATGTAAAAGGTTATGGAGAGTTTTAATGTTAGAGAGAGAGAGAGAGAGAAGCTTGCTTGCTAACAATAGAGAGAGAAAGTAGAGAAAATGGTGTTACTAAGAATAATGCACATACCATATTACAAGGTGAAGGTCTCCTTTATATACTAGGAGACATTTCTCGAAACAATCAAAAGAAAAGTATAAAAGTTGGTGGCTCCCTCGTACGGGGGAAGCAAAGCCCTAAACAACGTCGTTCCTCCATCTAGTTAATTAGGACGTTATTGTTCGGGCCGTCTTTGCCTGGGTCGACATGACTCAAGGGCCGCTTTGTCATGAAAGAAGTATTCGCCTGGACGGGGACGTGACGAACCGAATTTTGCCTCATACAATTAGTTCGCTGAATCAGGTCGCTTTTAATTCAATTAGTTTCGATTTAATATTGATTAAGGTCCAAAAAGGATTTTTAAATTTAAAGGGATTAGAGAAACCTTACTATCGTCTCCTGATGTGTGTAAAGAATTTAAAGATAGAAATATAGAGAAACCATATACGTGTATGGTGAACTTCACTTTAAATTCTGAATTTGTATTTATTTTCAATCTTATTTGTTTGTATATTATTGATTAGTAGCACTAAAATTAGTTCTCTAAATTAGGTTTCTTTTGATTCACATAATTTCGATTTAATATTGAGTAGTAGGTCCGAAAAGTATTTTAAGAGAGAAAAGAAACCTTATCGGTTGAACTTGTATATACGAAGAAACAGAAAAACTTAAATTGGAACTAATATCACTTGAATGATTCAAAAAAAACCCAAGTGGTTTGGACCTTTAATCATGAGCTTGGATTGTAAAAATCGTACGTGACACTTTATTTGATTGCTTCCATTTAGTTTATACTGATTTTTTTAAAATATTTTAACCTGTATTTATTTTTTAAATAATTTCAGTCCATTTTCTTCTTCTTCTTCTTCTTCTTCTTCTTCTTCTTCTTTCTTCTGCTGTTGTTGGTGATGCTATGAAACTTCAGTTCATGGGATGATTGTCATAAATATGTTTATCAAATTATTTAAAAATAAATTATAAATAATTACATAAGTTAGTAGATAATAATTTGGGAATATTTCCATGTACGGGAAGTTTAAGGTCACACTTAGTGATTCTTCTCATGATAATTATGTTCTTTTCACGTTTATTGTTTCCAAAATTTATGATTTAGATACTGTTGGCAATCAGATTATTTTATAGTAGTAATACACTATGAAAGAATAAAGTGATTATTTATCTAGTGTTATAAACTAAAGCAAAAGACAAGAACAATAGAACAAGAACAATAGCAATAGAGAGAAGAGTAGAGAGAGTTCTTCTTATTGAGTTGAGAGTGGTGAATTACAATGGTAGAGAGCACCTCTATTTATAGGGAGGAGGAAGATCTTGCTACTAATAATAGAACTCTAAAATCTCTCTAATTAGATACATTAAAGACATTCACCTTAAATAGAAGTGTAAGAATCTTCTATTTCATAACACTCCCCCTTGAATGTCTATTCAATGATGTGCCTCGTTAAAACCTTAAAACAAAACCCAATGGGAAAAATTAAAGTAAGGAAAGAGTACACATGTTTGAATATGCGCCTATTGGTTGCCTCGTTAAAAACCTTGCAAGGAAAACCCAGTGGGACAAAACCTTGTAAGGGAAAAAGAGTGCAACGCGCATTAACTCCCCCTAATGAGTACATCAATTTATATCCTTGAGCATTTGCATTCCAATCTTGTGCGTCATCTTCAAAACGATCTTTGATAGACGTTTGATGAATAAATCAACCATATTGACGTGAATAAATATTCCGCACCTGGAAATCATCATTCTTGATAGATATAAACATCTTCATATAATGTCGTGGAATAGCTCTTCAATATCTCTATAGATGCATTCTTAATGCCATCATGCTTATAGTTATAGCAAGATACATATGTACACAAATTGTACTTAGGATGTGGTACTTCAGGACCAAGAATTGCATATGCTTCAAGCAACTTAAATCTTTCAAGTTAAGTCATATAAGTCGCATAATAGACTTTAGCTGCATATCAAGCTTTCATTAGTGATACTAAACAAATAAGATATCGAAAACTGACTATACATACCTTTGACTTTATACTTTCAAGCATTTGAACTATAGGTTCAAAACTTCATGTCTTTCATATGGAATCAATTCTTCTTGAATTGTATCTCTTCCATTTAGTTACTTTCTTTGAGTCAGCAAATGCGTATAGCATGCTTTGCAATATGTTGCAATTGAATTATCCCTTTTATGAACTTCAGGTTCATATCATGATGTTCGGGGATATACATATACAAATGATAATTCATCCCATGTAACACTTTCTCAAGTGTTTATCATGTCTCCCCCTCATGTTAGTAAAGCTAACATGTTTCCTCAACTTTGGGAAATCATCTTTGTGCATTATGTCAATATACACAGCACCTTAGTAATAAGATGAAATTATTTGGTTCCTGACCTTGAACCACTTGTGAGGGGAGAATATACTCTCGTATACAACTTATATCAAACTGATATATACAACTTCGTTCTCATAATGAACAGTTTAGCTATTAAGTGGAAGCACTCAATAATTATCTTGCTAAACCAACTTTGATATAAACCAACTTATCAAGATGAACTGTCTTGAGTAGAGAATCTGGAAACTATGCTCGAAGTTAGATTACTGAGCGATTTACCTCGCAAGCACTGCCAGGCTGCGGGTTAATAACAATGGCGCATGTAACCATATCATAGATGCATCATATGTGGTATACATGGCAGGTGAATGGGCCCATATTCACCTTTGATATTTCCAGAATCAAGGGGCTTCAACCCGAACTCTTTAGTTGGTCAGTTCATTACTGAGAACAAGAACTTCTAGTTCTTTGATATTCACCTATGTGAATTTGCACATCATACTTCAAATGAGATGGCTAACACGAATGTCAACTGAATAAATTATCAATATTGGTAAATTTCAAATTTACACCATGACATGTGCACTTATCAATAAACTTCGGGTTTATTATGACATGGGTTTTATACCAATAGATATCCACTTTATTGTGGCATTCTTTCGTTTGTGTAGTACAAACTGGAGAACAAAGCGGGTAGCTTTTCATATACAAATTACCCCGCTACAAGTTGTAGTAATAGGAGAATCAAAGCCTTCCTTTATTTATAGTCTCAATATCATCAATCGCCTTCGCGTGTACTTTTGGAAACTGAATAAGTTTCTTTGAGACTTACTACAGCACAATACTCAATTGTGTTTCTCCAACATAGTAATAATTGGCTCTTCGAGAGCTCTCAATTAATTTTGTACTACCACAGACTGAGGTTCGAGATCCTCACATTCTTGCATTCCGTATTTTCAAGAGTCTCAGGCTCAATAGATTCTTCGTGAATCTCGGAATTAATCAAATCATGAGCGTCCTCATGTGATTCTTTCATAGTGTCATTTAGATCGTTCTTTTTCCTCTTTCTAGGATTTCGATCTTTGGAACCTAATGGTCTGCCACGCTTCTGGCGTGCATTTGACTCATTGGATATGACACTAGATATTTGTCCAATAGGGACTTCAATACGGATCGGAACATTTTCCGCAGGAATGTGGGATTTCGTTATCCTCTTCAAGTCCGTAAATGCGTCAGGCATTTGATTTGCTATTCTTTGCAAATGGATAGTCTTTTGTACCTCTTTCTTTCAAATAGAGGTATGTGGATCAAGATGAGATAATGATACATTTTTCCACAAACTTTCCCGTTTGGTTTCACCAACTTCTCCCCCTAATTTTGGGAAAAGTGTCTCATCAAATTGACAGTCTGCAAATAGTGCAGTGAACAAATCTCCTGTCAATGTTTCGAGGTAGCGAATAATGGAGGACGATTCATACTCAACATATATTCCTAACCTTCTTTGCAAACCCATTTTGGTGCGGGATGGCGGTGCTACAGGCACCTATACTGCGCATCCAAAGCTTCTTAAATGGGATATATTGGGTTCATGACCCAAAACCAATTGCAATGGGGAATATTTGTGTCAATTCGTCAGTCAGAGACGAACTAGCATTGCTGCATGCAAAATGGCGTGACCCCAAACCGAAGTGGGCAGCCGACAAACTAGTATTGTTGCATGCAAAATGGCGTGAACCCAAACCGAAATGGGCAGCCTCGTTTTCATGAAGAGTTCAAGATTATTCTCATCTATTATCCATTAACTTTGCAAACGCAAGGTTGCGTGATGGCAACAAGCACACATTAGACCATCTACAGGATGCGTCTATCAAGACCATGAAATACCTAAACTACCCACTAGGTGGGTGAATAGGTCCACAAATGTCCCCTTGTATACGTTCCAGAAACTGGGGTGACTCAGTCCCAACCTTTGTTGGGGATGGTCTGATAATCAGCTTGCCTTGATAACACGAAGTGCAAGGATATTCATTACTTGAAAGAATTTTGAAATTCTTTAACGGATGCCCATATGAGCTTTCTATAATCCGTCTCATCATGGTTGATCCTGGGTGACCCAGTCGATCATGCCAAAGTACAAATGTATTGGACTCAGTATTCTTTAGATTTACTGTTGAATGTGCCTCAATTGCACTAATTCTTGTCCAATACAGGCCACAAGATAAAGACGGGAATTTCTCAATAAACCCTCTTTTGGCCGGAGACATTCTTTGAAGTGAGGACGAGATATTCGAGATTATCTTCATCCATTGTCTCAATATTGTAGCCATTCCGGCGTACATCTTTAAAACTCAACAAGTTTCTTATAGACTTGGAGGAGAACATAGCATTCTCTATGATTAACGTCGTGCCCTTGGGCAGAGTTACAATGGCTCTTCCGGAGCCTTCGATCAATTTACTTTCCATGGTATGACATACAAAAGAAATACAGGAACATAAGAATAAGCAAGTTCAATTCTTTTTGTGTCACATAATATTTTCAAAATCTGCTACTAACAGTTGACTAACAAAATCAGATATGTTGTCCATAATCAATTACTATGCAGTTTGAAAATTTCAGCGTTTTTCATAAGACAATCGATTATTAAACACACAATCGATTGTTGGAACATAGACAATCGATTGTTAAACACACACAATCGATTATTTGTTATTTTTGAAAAACTTCAGATCACACTGTCTTAAGACAATCGATTGTTCGATATAGACAATCGATTGTGGATGATTTTTGAAAAATTCCGGACCTCACTGTTTCAAGACAATCGATTGTTAGACAAAGACAATCGATTGTTGGCTATTTTTGAAAAATTCCAGAACACACTGTTTCAAGACAATCGATTGTTAGCCAAAGACAATCGATTGTTGATCAATTGTTTTTCAACTTTAATGCGAAAATAGTTGATAATCGACTAGTTTTTCAGGCTAGTCGATTACCCCCACTGGAAAATAAAAGTTTTATTGATATTTGAACATATTGAAGATATTCTAAAGAACTACTGCTAACATTGCTTTATGAACTAACTAATACGAGCTAATGCTAATGACTATTAGTTTATTCACTAACTAATACAAATAAGTAGAACAAAATCAAATAACTCCATCTTCTTTCATCATGGTCCCATCGCCGATTAGGTGGTCTATTTTCCCCTCGGGTTGCTCAAAGAAGTCTGCCACATCCAGGTGGGTGATGTCCTCATTGTCGTCATAGACAAAGTTTGTTTCAGGGCCTTTTCTCTTTCGAGATGCTTGATAAAGGTCAACCAAGTGTCTTGGTATACGGCAAATCTTTGACCAGTGCCCTTTCCCACCGCAACGATAACATATAGTTTCTGAACTATTTGCCTTAGGATCTTCGGGATCCCGTTTCTGCTTTCGGTGGTTATCTCTCTTTGGGGGGTGACGGACTTCTTTGGAATTTCTTCCTTGTCCACGTCCTTGGCTTTGACCCCGTTTATGACCGTGATCGTGGTCCCTTTTATGTTTGGCATAATGCGAGTGCACCATATCTGCTTCAGGCAGTGGTGTAGACCCAGTTGGTCTATTTTCGTGATTTCTCATGAGCAGGTCATTATTTCGTTCAGCCACTAGTAAGAGAGAAATCAGTTCAGAGTACTTCGTAAAGCCTTTCTCTCGGTACTGTTGCTGCAGTACCATATTGGAGGCATGAAACGTTGTAAACGTTTTCTCAAGCATATCGTAATCGGAGATGTTATCTCCACATAGCTTCAGTTTAGAAGTAATTCTGAACATAGCAGAATTATATTCAGAAACGGACTTAAAGTCCTGTAGCCTCAGATGGGCCCAATCATATCGTGCTTGTGGCAGAGTGACCAACTTCAGGTTGTCATATCTCTCCTTTAAGCTGTTCCACAAAACGAGTGGATCCTTGACGGTGAGATATTCAATCTTCAAACCTTCGTCAAGGTGGTGGCGCAAGAAAATCAAGGCCTTCGCACAATCTTGGGTGGATGCTTTTTCTTTATCTTTGAGGGTGTCTCCGAGACCCATAGCATCTAGGTGGATTTCAGCATCCAACACCCATGTCATATAGTTCTTGCCCGAAATTTCAAGGGCAACGAACTTTCTTTTCATAATGTTAGACATACTCGAAAATTAAATTAGGAAGAGGGAAAATACCTTGGATTTTCGAGAATGATACTTGAGACGGTAGAGTCTCGTGCTGATAACGTGTTATAAACTAAAGCAAAAGACAAGAACAATAGAACAAGAACAATAGCAATAGAGAGAAGAGTAGAGAGAGTTCTTCTTATTGAGTTGAGAGTGGTGAATTACAATGGTAGAGAGCACCTCTATTTATAGGGAGGAGGAAGATCTTGCTACTAATAATAGAACTCTAAAATCTCTCTAATTAGATACATTAAAGACATTCACCTTAAATAGAAGTGTAAGAATCTTCTATTTCATAACATCTAGCATGTTAGAAAGATTTTTCAAACACTTCAACTTAAACAGTGCTAAAGTTTTTACAAATGAACTAAATAACTTCAGCATGTTCTACTGAAGTTTTTGAAAAAGCTTTATGACAAAAGTAATCATCCAGGACAAAAAAAAACTTCAACTTATATAGTGCTGAAGTTTTTACAAATGAACCAAATAACTCCAGTATCTTCTGCTGAAGTTTTTATAAAAGCTTATCCAAGACAAAAAAAAACTTCAGCCTATTTGGTGCTGAAGTTTTTACGTATGAACTAAATAACTTCAACATCTTCTGTTGAAGTTTTTGAAAAGGCTTTATGACAAAACTAATAAATTCAGGACAAAAAAACTTCACCTTATGTAGTGCTGAAATTTTTATAAAATGAACTAAATAACTTCAGCATCTTCTGCTGAAGCTTTTGAAAAAGTTTATCCAGGACAAAAAAACTTTAGCTTTAGTGCTGAAGTTTTTACAAATGAACTAGATAACTTCAACATCACAAAACTCAGCTACTAGAATGCTTAAGTTCATCAATTACTATATATATATATATATATATATATATATATATATAAACTTCAGCAAATAGATAACAAAACTTCAACCTAAGTTCAACAATTACAAACAAAAAGTTCAGCACACTCGGCTCAGCAATTTTTGCTACTTCAGGCCCGTCTACTAGAATGCTGAAGTTTGTGTGATTGCCTTTGCTACTTTAGGATGCCGAAGTTACGCGAAAATAATTAATACGCTTATAATTTTTTTATTTTTTACAAAGCGGGTACAAATTAAAATGTAACCTAAAAAGCGGGTATAGATGCAACTGCCCCGCTTGGATTATAGTGTTAATAGAATGGACTGGGGCATTTGCATCTATATCCATTTTTTGTGCAACATTTTAACTTGTGTCCTCTTTGCAAATAAAATTACAAGCGTTCTCGCTTTTTCACATAACTTCAGCCCACGGGGCTGAAATTTTTCTTTTGTACTGGAAAACTTCAGCTGAAGTTTTTGTCTTTGTAACCGGAATTCCAATTATAAAATAAAAACTTAAGCTCTAGAGCTTAAGTTTCCAGTTATAAAATAAAAAATTAAGAAGTTTTCTAGTTTAAATTTTTCAGTTATAAAATAAAAACTTAAGCGCTAGAGCTTAAGTTTTCCAGTTATAAAATAATAATTTAAGCAGTTTTTCAGTTATAAAATAAAAACCTAAGCAGTTTTCCAGCTTAAGTTTTTCAGTTATAAAATAAAAACTTAAGCTCTAGAGCTTAAGTTTCCAGTTATAAAATAAAAACTAAGCATTTTTCCAGCATAAGTTTTTCAATTATACAATAAAAAACTTACGCAGTTTTCCAGTTTAAGTTTTTGAGTTATAAAATAAAAACTTAAGCTTTAGAGCTTAAGTTTTACAGTTATACAAAAACATCAGCTCTAAAGTTGAAATTTCTGTATTGTAACTTGAAAACTTCAGCTCTAGAGCTGAAGTTTTTTAAAAAGTAGGTACGGGTGCAAATAAAAAGAGAAAGCGGCTACAGGTTAACAAGGGACGTCCAAGTGGGATGCCCTGTGCAATTTGGGCATTTGCATCTATACCCGTTTTTTGTGCCACATTTTAACTTATGTCCCCTTTGCAAAAAAAAATTGCAAGCATACCCGCTTTTTCACATAACTTCAGTCGACGGGGCTGAAGTTTTTCTTTTGTACTGGAAAACTTCAGCTAAAATTTTTGTCTTTGTAAGCAGAAAACTTAAGCTCTAGAGCTTAAGTTTTTCAGTTATAAAAATAAATACTTAAGCTCTAGAGTTTAAATATTCCAGTTATAAAATAAAAACGTAAGCTCTAGAGTTTAAATATTCCAGATATAAAATAAAAACTTAAGCAGTTTTCTAGCTTAAGTTTTCCAGTTATAAAATAAAAACTTAAGCTCCAGTTATAAAACAAAAAACTTCAACTCTAGAGCTGAAGTTTTTGAAGGAAAAGGGGAGGAGAAAGGGAAGTTGAAATTTTTTTTAAAAAATGGGTACGGGTGCAAACAAAAAGTCAAAGCGGTTACATATTATGTAATTTTTACCATGTGGTTGAAGAGGCCCAATTATGTTAATACTATGATGCCCATATGCTCTCAAGCCAATAAACAAATATAGAATATGAAAAATTACGTGATACAATAAATATATACATTGTATTACCATTTGTAGCTATACTTAAAAAAAATTATCATCTGTAGCTATATTTGAATTGTATAACAAATCCACATATAATAATACTGAAACAAGAAATTAATTATTTTGAACTGAAATAAGGGAGTAACAAGCTCTTGTAATCCAGATGGTTAGCATGCTTGCTTAGTAAGCGAAGGACTTGAAGACGACTCCCAATAAGAGCTTTCTATTAATATGTATGATACATGATTATTCGTTGCACGTTTATTCAAATATACAAGTTGGTAGGACAGCAACTACGAATGATAATTAGGCAACTTATAGTTACGTATGATAATTAGGCTCTAAATACTGAATTAGCTCAACCAAGTGGTTGAGGGAGGAACTCTTCAGCATCTATATTTCTAAGTACTTATTTGCACCTTTAATTATTTTGGTTAAATATACGGTTTTGAGAAAATGAATATACAGTACTTAACAATGAATACATTGTCAACAATTTCTTATACAAGTGGAAATGTTTGGACGCCACTAATCTTGATTCACTGGAAATATTTTAAACTTAACAAAGCATGATTCAGCAGGAAAGTATATTATCTTTTCAAAAAAATTGTACAGCCCAGCTTTCACTAGCAAAACGACTCACTTTCATTGAAACCTAACAACTATGCAGGAAATATCATCCTTGCTTTTCCTTGAAATAGCTACTTCTGCCAATTGTTTAGCTGCTGCTTTTGCATCTTTCATGTCCTTAACACAGTCCACTGCCTCTTGGTTGGATATCACCTTCAAATAAGTGGAAGCAAATATCAATAACTGACAAGCAAGAGTGAACACAACATCCTCCTCGAGATATTAGCATCTTTGTTCTAAACAACAATAACAACAAACCCAGGTGGAATTTAAGGAGGGTAATGTATACGCAGACCTTACCCTATCCTGGGGAGGTAGAGAGGCTAATTTCAAAAGACCCTTGGCTCGAAAGGATAAACGTTGATGATAAGTTATAATTATGTATTTTAGTCGCTTATTACACTCAAATTTACTACATTTTAATTGAGTTTGAGCTTTAATCGCTAGTGTTTAGCACTAATTGTATATTTTATGCCTTGTAAGAGTGATTCCGAGCTATGTAGATAGTATAGAATGAATTCAACTGATTTGGAGCTTTGAAGTCTGAGTAAAAGCCCAACTAATCAAGTCGGGATTATGTTCGGGGATCAATGGAGAATAGTTAGAACGAACAAAGAATCGAGCGGACATACAGTGCATCGTCTAGTAAAATACACATAACTTTTCGCTCAAAACTCCATTTAGGCTTCACAATATATCGTTCGAAAGCTATTTGAAAGGGCTATAACTTTTGTGTTTTGCATTTTCGCGAATTCCCATTACCGCGGCGCGCGGTGCACCGCGCCTGTGGAAAATTCCTTCCACGGGCTTAACGGTGGGATTAGGGATAATAAAACATTGGGTGTGATCTAAATGAGCTGTAATTAAAGCCAGCAAATATAACTCGGGAGAGTATGTCTAGTAAATTATCGTAATTACTCGGGAGAGAGTTACGACAGCCAGAGCGCTTATGATCGGTAGAGAATACTTAGGCAAATTTATAGAAAACATAGCGAGAATGATTCCGACAATTGGGGAAATTATAACTCTAGACCTCCTTAATCTTGTCTCTAACCCTTAGCATTTTTAGTTGTTAATATACTAATTTAATTATTTAATTAATTAATATAAGAATCCTAATATTTATAACTTATGAATTGTTCGAGCTTGTCTTCTTTGCAATATTGAACAGTTATAGCTAAACCTTAGTTCCCTGTGGGATTCGACACCCAAGGCTTCATATCCCCCAGCGTTAAGTTGAGGAGAAAATTGGTCGATTAGGCGTGCTTATAAGAGACAGATTGGCGCATAGAGGTCTATCTCCAGATCCTCAAGCTCTGGGAACTGACGACCCCAAAGAAAATGAGAATTGGAGAGAAGGGGGGGGCGCCGGATTATCCTGCCTAACTGGAAGTGAATTTGTATGGGATGATCGTACAATTATAGTAGTAGTAGGACTGGCCATACTTGTAAACCAGATCATATTTGCAAATACCAGTTAGTCCTTTTTATAAAGCATAGTTGGGCGTGATCAAATTTTGGCGTCGTCGCCACGGAACTAACGGTGTAGCTGTAGGTGTACATATTTCTAGGTTGCAAGTTTGAACTGTTATTTTTATTTTCTTGTATTTGATCATTTATTTATTTTTAATTTTTTGATTTGAGAAACATGGCATCTTGGAATTATGAGAATTTTGATGTTGATAATTTTACTTTAAATCATACTTATGCATATTGCGAAGGAAACCACCAAGGGCAAAATTATCAAAAAATTCCTGAAAGCGAGTTTTGTGCACCAACTCAATATTATGTGTGGAGTATGTGTAATATGTGTGGTAGTCAAGATGGTCACTTTCACGGTTGTGCTTGTATTTCTTACCTTCCCCCAATCCCTTACTTTGATGGTTCTACTTTTTCTGGTGAAGTTAATATGATCAAAAAACCTTGGGAAGCTGACCTGAAGAAACTTAAAGATATGTCAAAGCTGACCATGGATATGTTAAAGTGTCATGTGGAACAATATGATGAGAAACCATGGCAGATACAAAGGCAAGAGGCAACTATTCACAACTTGGAGACTCAACTGAATAAATTAACTGAACCTTGTAAAGCGCAACAAGTTGGCATTGTGGATAGTAACCAATATGAGCATGAATTGGCTGCAGAAATTATCATTATACTGGAGGATATAAAAATAAGAATGAGCTAGAGGAGACGGCCAAAGTAGAACATCAACAATCAATCGAACTAGATTTTGAGGACGCCGATGTCGTAGAAGAGATACTAGAGTCAACCAAGGATATTGAGGATACATATTTAATTAGCTTTATTGTCATTAGTTTTGAGAATGTAAACGGTCCCAATGTTCATGTAGTTGAGCGCATTGGTCTACACTGAAAGCATTTTTCCATATTGTGTTTGGATGATGATATGGAAATAGAGTCGTCGGAGCCACTTAGGGAGTCAGGGAATGAAGAACAAGGTGCTTACATTCTGGAATTCTTCTTGCCAGAAAGTCCGGATTACACACCTCATCCAAAGGCCAAGAAATGCAGAATACTACGTTATTTTATTGGGCTAGTCAAATTCATTCTACTACCCCAGGAGCATGATCACATAGCATAATCAAAACTTGGGGACCAATTTATATTGGGAGGTGAATCTTTATTCCTGTCATTATCATCATTTTCACTCTCATTTGGGTCAGATCGCTCAGCTTCAGCCCCCTGACTGTTTCTTCTTCTCGAATAAGCATTGTGATAGTTGCGAGGTGTTCTTTGCGCAGAGGAAGCAGCTATGTCTTTTCCAACTTTACGCCTCTTAATTAGTGCTTCAGATTGGCGTTGAGAAATTTGGGCAATGGATGCTTGAATCTGTCCAATAAAACACAAGGCATGTATCAGGTCTATATGTCTAGCCCCCAAAACATATAGTGAAGTGTCAATCAGAAAGGAACGCTAAATTTAGCTCTATGTCCATTTTAGTTAAAGTTTACGTGCATGGTAAAGTATAATCTACTAGATAAATCATAAAAGTCAATTGGCCTATCGGATATGCATATTATCACACCCCAAAAACACGTGTTTCACAAACAATGGTGGAAAAGTCTTTCTTCATTCTCAGATCATCAAATACAAGGAGAACTAGCCCTTTTAAAAGATGGATTAACAAGTGTGTCAATAGGACACTTGGGGTGAGATACCAGCGAGCTCAGACGGACACATTGAGATCTTCATTTTCTGAGAACACAGCATGTGATTTAGACATAGAAGGAGTCTCAGTTGCCAAAGTACTTCTATATAGAATGACATCTTTTAAGATTTTTTCAGTTATAAGGGGGAATAACAGAATCTATTACATTACAAAGAAAACATCATCAACAGATTCTGTTCTGTTAATTCGTAACAACTATCTTCAACCGAGAGGTTGTGAGTTCGAGTCTCCCCAAGAGCAAGGTGGGAAGTTCTTGGAGGGAAGGATGCCGGGGGTCTATTTGGAAACAGCCTCTCTACCCCAGGGAAGGGGTAAGGTCTGCGTACATACTACCCTCCCCAGACCCCACTAAGTGAGATTATACTGGGTTGTTGTTGTATCTTCAACATGCATGGACCCGTAATAACTATGCATAGATCACCTTTATATGTGTGCTTTATTCCAGCAACAACGTTGATATATATATATATATATGCACACCGTAAAGAAAAGAGGATGCACAAAAAACAAGAACCACAAACATGCAAACAAATGCATGCCCATTCAAGAATGAGGATTTCGGGTGCTTCTTTAACTGACCTGTTCATTGAGTGCCCGTTCCTCTTCAAGAAAGACAAGCTCCTGAAACAAGGTATTCCACAAACTAGCAGACAAGTTTCATCTAAAGGAAGAGGAAAGGAATAGGGCCTATAGTGGTTTTGTATTTCTTCTTTTTCTCATAGTTCACCTTCTTTTTTTCATTTTAAAGGCGGGGGAGGGGATTCATTAAGTTGCACAATATTAATTATGGAAATACCTCCTCTACGTACTTCTCAACGACTGGATATATTGCCTCAATTAAGGTATCAAATCCAGGATCATCTCTCAATGACCGCCGACTAGCGCAATGTATGCGGCAAGCAGGGCATTCATTATTCCTGTAAAAGGGCAATTACAAGATAAATCCACAATAGCCGTCAGGTATTCTTGGCTTAATGACTAGTCGAATCACAAAACTGATTTATTGCATTGCATACCCCAGTCTCATTGATTTATCTATGCATTCTCTGCAAAAACGGTGTTGGCATCCCATCACAACCCGAGTTCTCTTGATAATACCTGTGCATAAAGTGCAGACACCCAATGATTAAAAAACTATTGGACGCTGTAATCTTCAATCATCACGTAGCAAATTAGTAATAAAAATAGTATTAAGCAGTGGAACCTCAGTGCAGCTGTGATTGATATATGTAGAGCACCATAGAGACTAAGCCAGAACAGGAAAACAATTGGCTCTTCATAGCATATAAAGGTAAGACCAGGAATACAACATGGTAATTGAGAAGATTATGGTCATTTTAGTTGTTCGTAAAGTTGCCAAAGTCCAAAGAGTAACCAGCAAATATTGATGAAAAAAAGTAAACCAACTGATGCCTGTGTTTGTTAGTTTTCCTTTTCCTATGAAGGTATTTGGTAATTATCCTTTTCCATTATTTTGCAGAATACTAACAATCCCTGCTTGAGGAGAAAAACAAAGAAGTTACTTTTGAAAATACTGCTGATAACGAGTCATATCTGGAAAGTTCAAGATGATGCAAAAGCTGGAAACATAAAAAGGATAAGAAAATGAGATTTCTCAGGTGAACCAGCTGAATGGTCAAGTAGTTTTCAACTTTATGATAATATCAGGCACAAGAAAACGCACTTAAGAGTTTATCCCTCCGATTTAGAACTGGGGTGGAAGACAATTGCACAAGTTACCATGAAAAACTCAGGGGAGAAAGGATAGAAGATCATATCGAGAAGTTCCCTCGTCAAAGATCTAAACGAGAAGTGAAGGAATTCTTTTTGGGAGAAGAACCTGGATTTGCTTTTAATGTGGCAGAACTTCCTCATACTCTGGTGCCCTTCAGAGGAGTAAAATCATCATTGTCTTTTCAACTATTCCCTTTGTCTAAACTAAACGTTTAAAGTCTCTGACATCTGTAAGACTATAGTCTGTCACACCTTGAGAACATTTCCAGAACAGGAAAGAGATCGTAGATTTGTGGCAGTTTTTCAAAAAGGCATACTCCATCTGTCTCAGCAAAACATCCAATTCCCAGGTGCCATTGCCAAGTTCAGGAGATGGGAAATGAAAGAGAGTGGAGGGAGTAGCATTTTAACCAAATATATATTGGAATAGCAGCCATGTGTTGGAAGTTGCTTAGTCATTACAAGGAAATAGAAGCTACAGCTTTCAAGTCTCTAACAAGTTTTCCCTCCAGCTTGTAGATAAATTCACATCTAACGAGGGTATAATTTCCAGCGTTACGTTTTCTGTGATCCTCAACTTTGCCTCGACTGCACATGCACATGCAGAAGCGTCTTTAGGAGCCACCAGCACAAGCTTAACCTTGTATCACACCAAATTCTACAGTATCATTGTTGATACTTTCTTTACTCGCGGACAATCAAAAGAAAGAAATTTTTGACATCACTACTGCAAGCCCATAGAGGATTCTGATCACTCCTAAATTCAATCAGGTGCTAAACATAAAAAAAATTTACCTTAATTAAAGCATCTTGAAGACCTTTTCAACTGAGTATAATAGAATACACATTTCATCCAAGAATGTTTACACTCGTATCAGACTGAGATAGATGTCAATGATTACTGGATCTTTGAGAGTAACTGGAACGAAAATCGTGAGGATCAAATGTGAATTATTGGTACAATTCTAGCCTGTGACAAAACTGCCCAACTATACATGACTGGCCTGGTAAATATCATGACGCTAAGAAAAAATTTCAAGGTGTCTTCTTTTGATCCCTTTTTTTCCAGGTGCTTAGACATCATTTGCTGCATCGCCATATAATTAGAAATATTCCAATGCCAGTCAAGTTTCATCAACTACCTACAATAGTTTATAACTCAGATATTTGTCATTTCTTTTTAAACTGACAGTTCTAAGAATTGCAGATAGACAGGCTTTCAAGTTTCAACTAAATGATGGCGTTTCATTAGTCCTGGATCGATCCCAGCAATAGTGATATGGGAAAGATCCCAATTGAAACAATCAACTTCAATGGTGGCATTTGTTTTCTGAAAACACATAGGCCACCTTTATATTCGAACTTGTATTTCTTAATGAAAAAATTGTGCAGAACTGGAAGCAGTCAAAACATCTACACTTCTAGAGAAGAGAGAGACTGTTTTCGATGATAAAATGATAATAGTGATTACATCGGAATACATCTTAGAACATTAATATAATTGAAGGAATAGGTAGTTAATGAAACAAATAAAAGAGTAGAAGTATGTTAGATCTACAAACAAGCATAGTTTTCTTGAAAAGACAACCAGCAAAAGCTAGCCTTCCTGATAATTTTTTGTGAAACCAAGTGCAGCCATTAATACCACAGAAAGAGTCAAACATCCAAAAGCTTCAGAGATGCACCAAAGTGAATGCGAAAAATTGGCCCATAGAACAGTGTAATTGGTTTGCCAAGGATATAAAACAGTACACATTTTTACTAAAAACATATGTCTACGCTTGAAAAATAACAAGTGCATAAGAATTTGATACGGTTGTCCTGTTCAAGAAAGAATTGTATATAGAGTTACAAAGGCTTGTCATGGAGGCTGGAGAGTTTCAAAGAAAAAGTTTGCACTAAATTTGGAAAACTCACAGCTGATATGTCTCTTCAACTTTTAACTTTGGGGAAATATCAGCTTTTTCCCATAATCTTGCACTAAAATCCCCTTGTAGGATGCAGGAAAACAAACAAAGTGATATCTTGAGGAGCAAACTTTTGAAAAACAAACTTATGTGTAAAAAGCAAAGTCAAATGGTAAAATCCTTAAGGAAATGTTTTAGTGGTGGTAAAGGGAGTTCAAAAAGTTGCATTAGGTCACAAGTTCAAATCCCAAATATACCATTTGCACGTAACGGTCAATGGAGTGGATGTAAATCTTGGAGACCAAGGTTCAAGAAAAAATACGAGGTGATTTCTTCCCATCTGCCTAAGCCTTAGCAGGCAAAGTCACCAAGTACTTGTGCCGGTGGACAATACCAGGTACACGGTGGAGCAGTCGAGGTGTGCGGAAGCGGGCCCAAACACCGCATTATAAAAAGATGGTTAAAATTCACAGATATCATAAAGTTTTTTGGACTGGTAACAAAAATATAGAACATTAAAAACATAGAATGATGTGAAAGCAGATATACCTAAGCATATTGGACATTCTACATCTTTACGAACTTGAAATAATTGTGCGAAAAAACTTCTCTCGTCGAAATCCTAGCAAAAAACTCGAAGCTGTAAATATTCAAATATGACAAAATAAAATAACAAAGAGTACCTAAGCATATAGGACATTGTACATTGGTGCGAATCTCAGATCGTGACACGGCGATCAATCTGCAGATAGGTAAAGATTATGAAGTTATAAAACCACATCAAATACCCAGAAAACGGAAGTGCTGCAGATGCCGATCATTCTACCAAGAAGACAATACAGGAAATATGCCGTCTAGAATCTCTTGATAATCATTAAGATAAATAAGGTTCTATGCTCTGGAGAAGACTGATTGGAATCTGTACAGTTTAACTTTCAGTTCAGCATGCAAAAAGGGCAACCTATTTGAGTATTATGCAATTCATACTCACAAGTCTTACTGTAAACCAATAGTATTCCCTGCATATTCAACAGAAGTAGTGACTTTATATTGGTGGAAAATAATGCCAACATAATTTGGATCTGTTATTGGCTCATTTTGAATTGAGGAATCGTGTAATCAGCAGAAGCTTTTCCTTTTCCCTTTCAGATGTATCCATTTTAATCTGGCAGTTGACAATCGTAGAAAATGGAATTTCCACCGGAAAACCCAGGGTCAAGCAAAATCCTTACCCGCAAAATTATCAGTTTTACAAATGCTAAACTAGTGATCCTGAAGACTGCTAAAGTAAAATACTGAAAAATTGAAATAGGTCATTCAGGTTTATAGTAAATTCATGACCAATATTTGAGGTCAGAGTTGAGAGGAAGGCAAAAAGAATGATGAAATTCAGTAGTCTCCCGCACCTCAAAGATAACAGCATGAGACCAGGAAGTTGAAATTTTTTAAAATATACTTCTTGCAAAATGAAGAAAAGGTTTTGTTGAGCTAAAAGATTGCCAAAAGTTACTTCTTTCATTCATTTTGCAGAAATAATTTCTTAAATTTCTTAAAGGGATCCTCTACAGTGAAAACCCTCACATAACATGTTAACAAGAAATGGTGTGCCTCCTCCATACAATCCTCTAGCATAACGGCTTTTTCATTACTAGGTAAACTTAACAAAAGTTGAACAAGTTATTTTATTATGAAAATCCAAGGAACCTTGAACTAATAACTTTCACTGCAAAAGTATGAGACATCTGTCAAGTCCAATTCCAGTTATCAAAGATATTGGGACAACTATTCCGGGCACTAAATGACATATATGCTCAACAATAAACTATCTTTCACACATATAGTACAGACAGAGCTTATTTGGTTGTTAACATCATGATCGCACAAACCTAACCATATATCTCGTGAACAATTTATATAACACAAGTCATACAGTAAGGCTAGATTGGCGAAATTTAAACCTTGCATGGGCAGATCCAGATATAATAGGAAAACGACCATTCGGTCCTCTGGCAGATTGAGTGACTAACCTTTTTATCTAGATAAAGGTTAAAAGGTGATCTGTCCCTCAAGAGGACCAATCTAAAACACAACGTAAATTAAGAGACAAACATAATAATAAAAAAATCTCATCTTGAATGGCCTTCACACAACTAAATGCCTAAATCTGGCAAACTAAACTCAGAAAAAGGTGAATGTTTTAATGGCCTGCTAGAACAATTGAAAAGTACAAAGCTTTCAAAAAATAATTCTCCAGACTCTTCAGGACATTCCAGGAGTTATCCTATGCTGAAGTTATAAACTTAATTTCACACATCAAAAATTGAAAAGCCAAGCTGCGACAGATCTCATGCTGAAACGACACAACAAAAACTATGAAATGGAAACGTCTACAAAGACCAGTGACAGGGTCTGCTAAATGAAAAGGTCACTGAAAGAAGAATTATAGCATTTTCTGGCTCAAGCAATAAAGAAGACAGACGGGTCAGTCAAGATTGCATCGCTTCGACTGATAAGGTCATCTGTTATAGGCTTAGACACCATTCAAGGACAATGAAGTACAATAGGTTGACAAAATACATGCATGAGCTTGCAGGCATGCATGCACGACACCATGATTACATCCTTATAAACATACTGCAAATCTTTACAGTCATTTTCAAATTTGAAAGACGTTCATTTGAACAAAATTACTGTTTTAACCCAATTCTTACACTTGGGGCAGGATCCAGATACCTAAAGATTGAGAATACAAGTAAATGCAAAATTAGAGCATCAAGAAATGTAATTGGAAAAATAGGTAAGACATAAGTGTGATTAAGGTACAAAGATGGATTCTTTGCAGCTAAAAAACATACCGCAATAGCATTTCCAACTTCACAATCAGTACTCTACTTATAGAAAAAGTCTTCCTTTAGAAGTCCACATAATAAACCAATGAAGGGCACATGCAGCAATGTCTTGCGCATTAAATCAAGCAGCACAAGTGCATTAGAAACTTAGCCAAAATTAAAGTAAAAAATCACAAGCAAACAAGTTTAAAAGTAAAAGGCAACACGAAATTAAACATGCAGAGAATTACTCATCAAAGGCTTCAGGTTCAGTGCCACTTCCCTCAGAATCTGCAACATAAAATCAAGCCAAACAAATCATTAAACAAAAAATAAAACAGAATAACCAAAAAGATTAATGCACGGTAAAGAACACACATTCATAACAGTAAAAAAAGGCAATGTAAACACAGATTTGGAATTTAGATACGTAACCATTTTCAGACGATTGATTAATTTCCTCTTGATCATCATCATCCTCATCAACATTATCTTGAGCTTGGGTTTGCTCATCTTCCTCTTCCTCCTCTTCATCTACTTGTTGCTCTTCCATATTAGCTCGTTTTTGTTCGCCGGCAACACGTCGGGATTGTTTCCGCCGGCGGTGCTGATGCTGGGTAGAGTTCTCATCATCGTCTTCGTTGTTGTTATTGTCATCTTGATAATTCGACAAATAGCGTTTCTGGGCTGGCATTTTTCTTTTTGGTTATTGAAAATTTGTTGGTCACCGCTTGGTTGTAAGTTTCAGAATGTGCTGGCGTTATTGGGTGTTTGGAATTGGGAGAGATAAAGCAGAGAGTAAAATTGAATGAAAGCTTAAATTCTTTCACTTTGTAGCAAAAAGAGAGAGAAAGCGGGTCTGCTATTTGGAGGGAAGTATGTCGCGCGTATCTCTACCCAAAGATACAAATAAAATCTGCCTGCATATTACCCTCGGCAACTCACTGAATGAGATTATACTAGGTTGTTGTTATATATATGTTTGCAACTTTGTACACTACTTCTTCCTTTTTCTTTTTTATTATTTATTTTTTCATTCTTACTCTTTTTTCTTTTTTCTTTTTTTTGGAATGGAGGGCAGATGTTGAAAATCTATATTTTTATATGTTTTGAATAATGTTGAAAGTAATTATTGTTATGAAATCTCCTATTTAAGGTGAATGTCTATAATTAGAGAGATTCTAGAGTTCTATTCTTGGTAGATAAATCATCCCCCTCCCTATAAATAAAGGGGTCTTCTACCATTGTAAATCACTCCTAACATTCTCTAAGTATCAATAAGAAGAACTCTCTCTACTCTTCTCTCTATTTGCTCTTGTTCTTGAGTTATTGTTCTTGTCTTTTATATTATTTCATAACACGTTATCAGCACGAGACTCTACCGTCTCAAGAACCATTCTCGAGAAATCTGAGGTATTTCCCTCTTCCTAATTTAATTTTCGATTGTCTTAACTTTTGTTTGTGCAACGTTTTGCTTCAAAGAAAGAATGAAGAAAGAAGGAAAAGAAACGAAAAAAAAAAGGGAGGAAAAGAAACGAAAAACAAAGAGAAAAGGAAGAAAACATTGAAAATATAATTGGTATACCTTAAAGGTAAGTAACTTATTTTTCCCTTTCAAATTCTTGGAATTCTATAATCTAATTTTATATACAAACATAGACAACTAAGTTTGATTATAACTCTAATGGAGTTTGTAAGAAATTGTAACCACATGAAGTGGTAAAATCTCTATGTCCTGCCATGATTAAATTCATGTATGATTGTGGGCAAAGAATTGAAAATCCGTCCCATTGAATTTGCTCCATTCCCTTTAGAGAATGTGGAAGCAGTATGTGATAAGTCTGAAAGAAGACTAAATTATTACCGTAAAGGTATCAATGAATGTGGACGTGGCAAAGAATTCTGTCCAATTGAATTTGCTCCATTCCCTTTAGAGAATGTGGTAGCAGAATTTGATAAGTCTGAAAGAAGACAAAATTATTACCGTAAAGGTATCAATGGATGTGGACATGGCAATAGACGAAATTATAATCGTCATTATTGTGATAATGAGAATAATAAAGATTCTCAAAATAATCTTTCACTTTATGAAAGTAATATTTGACATGAGATTGTGTAAAGCACATGATTATGATCCATTCCCTGAAGTGAATGTGATAATTGTAATAGAGCCCGTAAGTATGAACACGCTCTTGATGTAAATCTGTTTTATGTCTGACATTATGAAAAGAAAGTTCGTTGCCCTTGAAATTTCGGGCAAGAACTATATGACATGGGTGTTGGATGCTGAAATCCACTTAGATACTATGGGTCTTGGAGACGCCATTAAAGACAGAAATAATGCATCCACCCAAAACTATGCTAAGGCCTTGATTTTCTTGCGCCATCACCTTGATGAAGGTTTGAAGATTGAATATCTCACCGTCAAGGATCCACCTATCTTGTGGAATGGCTTAAAGAAGAGATGACAACCTGAAGTTGGTCACTCTGCCACAAGCACAATACGATAAGAACCCAAAAGCAAATAGTTTATAAACTATATATTATCGTTGCGGTGGAAACGGGCACTGGTCAAAGGCTTGCCGTATACCATGACATTTGGTTGACCTTTATCAAGCATCTCGAAAGAGTAAACGCCCTGAAACGAATTTTGTCTCTGACGACAACTTTGACATCACCCACTTGGATGTGGCAGACTTCTTTGAACAACCCGAGGGGTAGATAGACCACCTAATCGGTGATGGATCCGTGATGAAAGAAGATGGAGCTATTTGATTTTATTTTACTTGTTTGTATTAGTGAATGAATAAACTAATAGTCATTAGTATTAGCTCGTATTAGTTAGTTCATGATGCAATGTTAGTATTAGTTCTTTAGAATGTATCAATATGCTCAAATATCAATAATATTTTTACTTTCCAGTAGAGGTAATCGACTAGCCTGAAAAACTAGTCGGTTATCTCATATTTCGTATAAAAACTGCAAAACAATCGATTGTCAATGATCAACAATCGATTGTCTTTAAAACAGTGTAATCTGGAATTTTTCAAAAATCATCCACAATCGATTGTCTTTGTCTAACAATCGATTGTCGTTAGACAGTGTAATCTGGAATTTTTCAAAAATCATCCACAATCGATTGTCTATGTCTAACAATCGATTGTCGTTAGACAGTGTGATCCGGAATTTTTCAAAATTAATCAACAATCGATTGTCAATGCTAAACAATCGATTGTGTTAAAACAGTGCTCTGGAATTTTTCAAAACTTGTCAACAATCGATTGTCTATGTTTAACAATCGATTGTCAATGCTCAACAATCGATTGTGTGTGTTTAACAATCGATTGTTTTATGAAAATACTTAAACTGAAATTTTCAAACTACATAGTAATCGATTATGGAAAACATATAATCGACTATCTGATTTATTTTAGTCAACTGACATCAGCAGATTTTGAAAATATTATGTGACACAAACGAATTGAACTTGTTTATTCTTATGTTCGTATATTTTCTTTTATATGTAAAACCATGGGAAGTAAATTGATTGAAGGCTCCGGAAGAGCAACTGTAACTCTGCCCAAAGGCACGACGTTTATCTTAGAGAATGCAATATTCTCCTCCAAGTCTAAGAAGAACTTGTTGAGTTTTAAAGATATCATTCAAAATGGATATCATATTGAGACAATAGATGAGAATAATCTTGAATTCTTCATGAAAATGAGGCTGCCCATTTCGGTTTGGGTTCACGCCATTTTGCATGCAGCAATACTAGTTCGTCGGCTGCCCACTTCGGTTTGGGGTCACGCCATTTTGCATACAGCAATGCTAGTTCGTCTCTGACTGACGAACTGACACAACTATTCCCCGTTGCAATTGGTTTTGGGTCATGAACCCAATATATCCCATTTAAGGATTTTTTGATGCGCAGTATATGTGCCTATTGCACCGCCATCCCGCACCAAAATGGGTCCGCAAAGAAGGTTAGGAATAGATGTTGGGTTTGAATCGCCCTCCATCATTCGCTACCTCGAAACATCGACAGGCGACTTGTTTACTGCACGATTTGCAGACTGTCGATTTGATGAGACACTTTTCCCAAAATTAGGGGGAGAAGTTGGTGAAACCAAACGGGAAATTTTGTGGAAAAATGCATCATTATCTCATCTTGATCCACATACCTCTATTTGTGAGAAAGAGGCACAAAAGATTATCCATTTGCAAAGAATAGCAAATCAAATGCCTGACGCATTTATAGATTTGAAAAGGATAACAAAATCACATATCCTCGAAGTGAATGTGACAACATCTGATTCACGAATACATATTCATTATTGGAAGAATATGAACATGAAATTGGTATTAAATATACCACACTCACCCCTAGAAGGAGGTTTGAGATGATATATGGCATGAATGATCGTTGGTCACGTACCTATTGTACGCCAAAGTATTTTGGAAATATGACTATTAAAGGACAACGATAATGCAAGAAACATATCTTGCATATAAGTTTGACATGACCATAATGGTATAACTTTCTCTTTAAGAAAGATATTCACCACATGGATGTTGATGAATCTGTGGTAGTACAAAATTAATTGAGAGCTCTAGAAGAGCCAATTATTACTATGTTGGAGAAACACAATTGAGTATTGTGCTGTAGTAAGTCTCAAAGAAACTTATTCAGTTTCCAAAGTACACGCGAAAGCGATTGATTATATTGAGACTATAAATAAAGGAAGGCTTTGATATCTCCTATTACTACAACTTGTAGCGGGGTAATTTGCATATGAAAAGCTACCCGCTTTGTTCTCCAGTTTGTACTACACAAACGAAAGAATGCCACAATAAAGTGGATATCTATTGGTATAAAACCCATGTCATAATAAACCTGAAGTTTATTGATAAGTGCACATGTCATGGTGTAAATTTGAAGTTTACCAATATTGATAATCTATTCAGTTGGCATTCGTGTTAGCCATCTCATTTTAAGTATGATGTGCAAATTCACATAGGTGAATATTAAAGAACTAGAAAGTTCTTTACGAATTCTCTTGTATCACTTGTTCTCATTAATGAACTGACCAACTAAAGAGTTCGGGTTGAAGCCCATAAATTCTGGAAATATCAAAGGTGAATATGGGCCCATTCACCTGCCATGTATACCACATATGATGCATCTATGAAATGGTTACATGCGCAATTGTTATTAACCCGCAGCCTGACCGGTGCTTGTGAGGTAAATTGCAGTAATCTAACTTCGAGCATAATTTCCAGATTCTCTACTCAAGATAGTTCATCTTGATAAGTTGGTTTATATCAAAGTTGGTTTAGCAAGATAATTATTGAGTGCTTCCACTTAATAGCTAAACTGTTTCTTATGAGAACAAAGTTATATATATCAGTTTGATATACGTTGTATACGAGAGTATATTATATTCTCCCCTCACAAGTGGTTCAGGGTCAGGAACCAAATAATTTCATCTTATTATTAATGTGCTGTGTATATTGACATAATAATGCACAAAGATGATTTCCCAAAGTTGAGAAAACAAGTTAGCTTTACTAACATGAGGGGGAGACATGATAAACACTTGAGAAAAGGTTACATGGGATGAATTATCATTTGTATATGTATATCCCCGAATATCATGATATGAACCTGAAGTTCATAAAAGGGATAATTCAATTGCAACATATTGCAAAGCATGCTATACGCATTTGCTGACCCAAAGAAAGTAACTAAATGGAAGAGATACAATTCAAGAAGAATTGATTCCATATGAAAGACATGTAGTTTTGAACCTATAGTTCAAATGTTTGAAAGTATAAAGTCAAAGGTATGTATAATCAGTTTTCAATATCTTATTTGTTTAGCATGACGTGAAAACTTGATATGCATCTAAAGTCTATCATATGGCTTATATGACTTAACTTGAAAGATTTAAGTTGCTTGAAGCATATGCAATTCGTGGTCCTGAAGTACCACATCCTAAGTGCAATTTGTGTACATATGTATCTTGCTATAACTATAAGCATGATGGCATTGAGAATACATCTATGGAGATATTGAAGAGTTATTCCATGACATTATATGAAGATGTTCATATCTATCAAGAATGATGATTTCAAGGTGCGGAATATTTATTCAAGTCAATATGGTTGATTTGTCAAACGTCTACCAAAGATCGTTTTGAAGATGATGCACAAGATTGGAATGCAAATGCTCAAGGATATAAATTGATGTTCTTATTAGGGGGAGTTAATGCACGTTGCACTCTTTTTCCCTTACAAGGTTTTGTCCCACCGGGTTTTCCTTGCAAGGTTTTTAACGAGGCAACCAATAGGCGCATATTCAAACATGTGTACTCTTTTTCCTTTCTTTAATTTTTCCCATTGGGTTTTGGTTTTAAGGTTTTAACGAGGCACATTGTTGAATAGACATTCAAGGGGGAGTGTTATGAAATCTCCTATTTAAGGTGAATATCTATAATTAGAGAGATTCTAGAGTTCTATTCTTGGTAGATAAATCATCCCCCTCCCTATACATAAAGGGGTCTTCTACCATTGTAAATCACTCCTAACATTCTCTAAGTATCAATAAGAAGAACTCTCTCTACTCTTCTCTCTATTTGCTCTTGTTCTTGAGTTATTGTTCTTGTCTTTTATATTATTTCATAACAATTATAACGTTTTTAAAAAAGAAAATATATTATACGTGTTCTTTTTTATTAACTTGATAGATAACGTTTAGATACAAATTGCATTCATACGAGAAGATTGTAATTTTTATTAATGATTGATGTATTTACTAATTAAGATCATGTGTCAATTATGTATGAAATTATAAAACTTTCCCGTAAATGGATGGAACGAATCTGAAATAAAGACAAACGAATCTGAAATAAAGACAAACGAATCTGAAATATGAACAGGCGCATTCACTTATTTCACATTTCTTATAGCAAAGAAATAATGAATACAGTGTTATGAACCCATATTTAAATATTTAAAATCTTAAATTCGCCTTTTAGTGTTCCTTACAATACTTTGTAATCAAAATAGTTTCTTGTGGGCATGCATATAATAGTTAGAAGTATTACTTTAAAATTTAAGTACGTGATATATATATATATATATATGAACTTCAGAATCTTTGAATAAACCTTTTAATATACTGGAGTTTCATGGTTACACAATTGCATGCACAACTAATATATTCTTGTACTATTTCGTCAACTAATTAATTTGACTGTAAAAGTGTACGATAAAGCATCACTTTTCTTTGCTCCTCGATTAATTTCCTCTCTTTTTTCCCTTAATGCTATGACTATAGCAATTTATTCAAGGAAAACAAATACAAAAATATATTGTAAAATTACTAGTTATGAAATTAACCATTGTTTGGAGCAATTTAACGATTTCAACATGAATAGTTCGCACCAACCAATAGTCCATAGTACATAATTAAAAGAATAGTGTAAAAGGTCAAAATCGGGTTTGCTTTTGTTGTATAACTAACCGAGACTGGGATATGGCAGGCCAAGGCTCGGCCTCATTTTATATTGGACCATGATGCAAAGATAGATCGCCGAGCTCGCGATCCAGAAACCGATCGAGATCGAAATCAGCCAAGATCGAGACCAAGCAGGATAGATATCGACCAAGATCGAGGGAAACCTATATACCGAGCCAAATAACGGAAAGCCAAAATATCTACAATCGAACAAGAATCATAGTGAAAATCCCGGCACGTATCAAAAAGGGCCGGTTAATTAGCTAATCATGAGATTTCTTACTGTATTTAGAATTGTATCAAGAGTAGGATCTGGTCATTTTTAAAGGGGATTATATGTGCTCAATACAAAGCAATATATTGTTGTTCTCTAGTTTTCTTTATCTTGTTACTCTGTTCTTATATCAACTAAAACTTCACTTGTTCGAGGGTGATCGAACTCGAGGGCCAAGGCTATTCGATTTGTTTGGTTTGCATTTATTTCTTTTACCGTCAATTTAAATATTAATACATGTCTTCTTAATTTGTACCAAGTTGCATCGCCTATCCTTAAAATTACATATAAATTCAATTGTTATTTGATTTTAGAGTAAACAGTTTGGCGCCCACCGTGGGGTTAAGAATAATAGTGGTTACTCGGTACGAACTTTCATAACATACATTATTTTTCACTTGCTCTTTAAAGTGTCTTTGATTCCAGGATCACGATGTCAAACTCTCAGTCACCCCTTAACGTTGGCAACGGTTCTGCCACCACGATGAAAACGATAACATAGCACCAAGAAATGACGTACCCCTGGTCGGCCTCCATAGAGTTCCAGCTGTAGATCCAATCGACATTAGCTCACATATATGCCTCAACACTAATTTTGTAGTCGAACCCGAGGGCAGCGTGCGTGGGGACAACAATCGGCCACTCAAAGTGAACGCAATGGCGAGGACAGCGGGGCCAACTTGCAAGTGATCTTCGAAATGTTACAGGCCAATAGACAGCAATAGCCCAGCTCCAAAATCAGAATCACACACCGAGCAGGGTCGAGCTCGAGCCGTCCCAGGAAGTTATACATAGGGTCAAGTCAGTTTCAAGAAAATCGAGTGATAAGGAACCGGAGACCAATCCTAGTATCATGAGGATTCTCGAAGAACTGATCGAATTAGGGGAAAAGAAGATTGAGAAAAACGAGAAGAAGGTGGAAACTTATAACTTTAGGGTCGATCAAATCCCAGGAGCACCACCAATATTGAAGGGACTGGATTCAAAAAGTTCATACAAAAAATTTTCCCACCGAGTGCGACTCCGAAGCCAATTCCCAAGAAGTTCTGTATGCCCGAGATTACTAAATATAATGTGACGATCGATCTGAACGAGCACGTCACCTCTTACACATGCACTATCAAAGGGAATGATCTAGATGATGACGAGATCGAATCTGTCGTGCTGAAGAAACTCGGAGAGACCTTGTCGAAGGGTGCTATGATATAGTACCATAATTTACCGCCTAATTCTATTGACTTGTTTGCGATGATTGCAGATTCTTTTGTAAAGACACTTGCCGGTGCCATCAAGGTCTAAACCAGGAAGTCAGACCTTTTCAAGGTGAGGCAAAAGGACAATAAACTGCTCAGAGAGTTTGTGTCTTGATTCCAAATGGAACGGATGGACTTGCCACTGGTCGCTGACGATTGGGCTATTCAAGCCTTCACTCAAGGTCTCAATGTTCGAAGTTCAATGGCTTCACAACTGTTGAAGCAGAATTTGATAGAATACCCAGCTGTCACTTGGTCCGATGTGCACAATCAGTATCAATCAAAGATTTGGATTGAGGACAACCAACTCGGGGCCCCTTCTGGGTTCATTATCCTTACAGACCCGTCGACTGAGTTAAAAGGGATATTGATCAAGAACCAAGGTCGAATAGAGATCAATACCATCCATATAGAAGAGATTGCAGGAACAGTAGGCCTGGGCAGAATCTTGTACGGAATGAAAAGAGAAGTGATTAGGGTTAGAGCTCTCAAGGGTTCATGAGCAAGAGCAGCTTCGACAAGCCTATCAGACCCAACAAAGCACCTCGATATCACAATACAACTTTAACGTCGACGCAACCTCCGTCGCATCAGCTATTGGCCGCATCAAGGATACGAGATGGCCTCCACCTCTACGATCCGGCCCAAAGAGATCCCAACCAAAGGTGCAAATATCATGGCACCCATGGCCACAGAATAGAGGATTGTCGGTAATTAAGAGAAGAAGTAGCCCAGTTATTCAACAACGCCCATCTTCGAGAGTTCTTGAGCGACCAAGCTAAGAGTCACTTAAAAAATAGGGACTCCAACAAACAAAGTGAACAAGACAAACCCCAGCATGTCATCCATATGATCATCGGAGGAGTCGATGACCCTTAAGGACCAATGCTTAAATGCACCAAAGTGTCAATCACGAGGGAAAAAGCAAACTCGAGATTACATGTTGGTAGGGACTTTGTTTTTCAATGATAAAGATGCGGAAGGAATCACACAGCCCAATAATAATACACTGGTAATATTTTTACTCATGAATAAAACTCTAGTTAAATGTATCCTAATCGATCCAGGTAGCTCGGCTAATATCATTCAATTAAGAGTCATAGAACAACTTGGCCTACAAGATTAGATCGTACCCATTAACCGAGTACTGAATGGATTCAACATGGATTGTGAAACTACTAAGGGAAAAATAACGTTGTCGGTGAACGCGATCAAGACCATTCAGGAGATGAAGTTTTATGTGATCGATGGCGACATGAGGTATAACGCCCCATTCGGGAGACCATGGATCCACAACATGAGGGCAGTGCCCTCGACCATTCACGGGGTATTAAAATTTCTGACACCAGAGGGGATAAAGACGATTTACAGGGAACAAGCCGTCACAAAAGTGATTTTAACGTCAATGAAGTAATTCCAATATCAACACTCTCATCGATGAAGGACTCTAGTTCGAAAGCAAAACAAGAATCCAAATAGCAATCATCGACGCCAGCTGTCGACGCCCCCTTTTTCAAAGGCAAAATTGGGTTTTACGACATTATGGGCAAAACAACTCTATTTCCCATTTAGGAATTGGGTTACGAAATTGGAAGAGTCGCCAATAGTGAATTAGGACACTTTAAGAGTGGTTTTGAGAGAGAAACCAGTGTTGGGTAAGGGCTTGAAATTATCTCGAGGGAAGGTGTTAGGCACCCCTCAAGATCCACAAATATGGTTCCCGGCCATGCTAATTGTGACTTTATTAAGAAGGTGAAGCAAGTATACAAATGAAGTACATATATTCACACAATTTGAAGGCTTTTAAAAAAAGGATATAAGTCTGAAATAGGAGAGAGGATTAGTTTAAAAGCATTAAGAAAACAAATAAGGCACATAAGAGAAAGAAGGGTCCTAGGTTTAACTATAATATGGATCATTCGATGCAATATCTAGCTCATATTCCCAAAGAGGGGTCGCTTCATGATATTATAGCATCGTCATCATCTCCATATTCTACCCTCCCAACCCGTTAAGGTATTAAAGCGCGTTGGTATCGTTTACTTATTGCATGCTAATACCTGCCCAAACCTGTTAGTCCCGGGTATTAGGACTTCTAATCCTAAAGGGGGGAAAGGAAGTAAGATACATATATGGAGTGTTCAAAGGTAAAAATGCTAGAGGGGCCATCAAAACAAGTAGCAAATAGGAGGGATACAAATAAACACTAAAGGCTCAAGTAAACCCCGTAACATACAGCAAATAGCTTAGCATGACTTCAATTACTGATTTTGCTCTTTAAAAGAGGTTAAAGAGGATAGGCGGAATAGTTTGACATATGAAAGTTAGATAGAAAATCTCCTTTGTGCCCTTCGGGTCCATTTTAGAAGTTGACAGGACCTTTAGAAAATCAGTAAGACTTTAGAGAAAAGATGTCAGCCAAACAGGGGTTTGTTTAAAATGTTTAGAGTTGCAAGCAAGTTTTAGAAAAAGAAAAACACGAGTTTCAGACGGAAGTCTGTTAGAAAACTTACAACTGCAGACAAGTTTTGTAAATCAATTGGATAAGTTGAGTAAAAGGTTATAAGGAGTTTCGAAATACTTTGAAACACATGGACTTAGATAAACAGTTACAGAAGACAGCTAATAGGCTCATAATTTTACGAAAAAAGGGCAGACCTGGGCCCATTTGAAAGTAATAGATTTAAGACAAGTTGAAAAACTGAGTTGTTGGAAACATTGATGGATCTAGACTAAAAACATTGTTTATTACCCTTGGATTACATCTTTTGCATAATTAGACGTCCTACTGTTTCGCCTAGCGTTATATAGTCCCTATAGGCATGATGTCTAGGTGAGATTACAAGATGCAAGCCTAATAACATGATTTCTATATGAAGTTGATGCAACATGGAGGCCTATAGACATGGTATCTATATAATGGATGCAATAGCATAAAGTAGGCATATAGAGTACATGGATAAGATAAAAGTCCTAAGACGTGGTTTCTATTGACATGAAGATAAACGGGCCAATAGTCATGATTTCTATATGATGTGGATGCAATAGTAAACTCTTATGGGCATGTTTCCTATATGATGTTACTCCAATAATGAAAATCCCTATAGACATGATAACTGTATGAGATGATGCAAGAAAATGAACCCATGGTATCTATATAAGATGATGCAAGAAAATGAACCCCTCTCATATTCCCTTTTCACTAGATTCCCCAAGTTCTTTATTACAAGTTACTTAAAAAGTTTGGACAAGAAAAATATCATTAAAAAAAAAAGTAAGATACATCAATGCTATAACAGACCCGAAGAAACTAAAAGCAACTTTAATGTCCAACGTATGCCTTTTACCAAATCCGAGCTCCCAAGATCCGAGGCTTTTCTCTTTTAGAGTGTTACAAAGCTCCAAGGGCCTTCAAAGAGATCCAGGAATTGCTTACACCCTAATTGGAATAGTGCAAGTGTGGAATTACCAACCCTAAGGCATCCAAGTTCAGAAGAGACTCCAAGGTCCCTAAGCATGGCTGACCAAAGGGGGTAGGAACTTAAAGGGGCTAAGAATAAGTGCAAAGTGAGGATTAAAGGGAACCAGTGTATGAAGTGGTCATACCCAGCCTATTGATTGAGACTGGCACACCTCAGACTCTTTACAAAGGTTACAAACAGGAGAAAACTTGTAAACAAGTCAGACAAGGTCATGGAAGGTAATTAAGACACCAACAGGACTTTGTCTAGGCTCAAGCACATAAGAGGGTAAAAGGGAATGGGATCATTCTGGGTATATGCAATTAAGCCTTGGTTCTAGATTAGAAGTGGCAATGAGATGCCATTCTCATGCAAAACAAACTCATAAGCAAACAGGGGTAAAGGAGAAAGGGACATCACATAAGATTTTAACAGACAAAATTAAGTTGAAATAAAACATAGTGATGGACAACACACAAGCAGCAGAAAGGAATTTAACATACTGAAATACTGAAACAACCAAAGGGAAAGTGAAAAGGACTAACATGCTGCAATTTAACACAAACAGGTGAGGGATAAAGGGAAATGGGGTTTAACATAACTGAAATATACATGATAAGGATTTAAAAGTACTAAAAACTCATATGAGATAAAATAATCAGGCAAGGGGATAAAAGGAAGGGGATTAAGCATGTTAGAACTTAAAAGTACTGAAAGAAACAAGCAAAGGGAAAGGGAAAGGGATTTACATGCTGAAACTAAGCTATAAGTATATCAGGTAAAGACAAGATGAAAGTAAACAAGTAGTTGAAGGATTAGTAATTGAGATTAGAACCTACCAGTTGCACTTGAGCAACAAAAGCAAAGAGAAGTTCAATTATCAGCCTTGCCTTTCAGTCGGCTAGCCTTTAACAGAGAGCAAGCAGCAAGAAGAGAAAATCAGAGAGTTTTTGTGAGCAACAGTAGAGAGGACTCGAAAATCAGTGTGTGTGTGTGTGTGTCTATTGAACTGAAGTTGTTTTTTTTTTTGAAAATTAAGGGTGGGGGTATTTATAGTTTGAAAACAGGAAAGCAAATAAGGCAAGAATAATTCAGTAACAATTAGAATCAATCAGAAGAAGGGAACTCCTTTAATTAAGGAGTTCGAATTTGAATAAAAGAGGACAGAGTTGTATTTAAGGAAAGAGAATCAATAACACATGGTGTAATCAAAGGTAAATACATGAGAGAAGCTTTAAGACTACACGGTTAGGTAAATAAGGTAAAGGCTAAATCAATTATCACCTAGTAAATCAGGGATTCAAAGATTCGTACTTAATAATGAACTAAGTCAAGAATAGGTCCAGATCAAATGAGGGAAGAACCAAATAAGGTTACATAGAAAAATCAATCCCCAAGAATTAGGGTTACTTTGAAAGGAATGACCTGACTATAAAGAGATGCACAGATTTAAGCATGCGAGGCTAAAAAAAATAAAAAGAGTAGAAGAGCACAGTCACGATATCCATAGGTCTTGCAAAGCTTAGCAAGAATCAAAGGTTTAGAGAATTTAGGGTTTCGAAATTAAACAGGCAGCAAACAATCGCACACAAATGGTGTGAAACCCTCAAAATCTAGGGTTTCTTCCACAAGGCAAGTCTAAAGGTTAAAGCACAGCGAATCAGTCAAAGAGTAAACTCAGAAAGTCCAAAGAACACAAACAATCATGGAAGCTTAATGAAAGAAGAACAGTAAAGAAACTACTCGAAAACCCTAGAAAAATATAATGAGGAGAATACATAGAAAACACAGATAAACACTTAGGAAATACGACGAAGTAAAATAATGGAAGTAATCACAGTGAAACAAGTAAAAATCACGGAAACCCTAAGTCTTGAGAAGACGAAACATTTTTGAAAACACGACTATGTGGAGGAAAAGACGAGAGATACTTAAGAAACCCTTAGAAGAAAAACAAGACTCAGAGAGAATCGTAAATCAATACAGAGAAACAAGAGAAAGAACCTCGAATCAATTAGGGTTTCATAAAAGGCCTCAAAAATGGCGAGAAAAGCCTGGACGGCTCATCGGAGCTTGGTAAGGACCCGGGACTTCAAAAGCTCGCCGAAGAAAAGCTTGACATGGCCGTGAAACCCCCATTAAAGGACCTCTGGTAACAGTTAACCTTGAAACAAAACCCCGATCTTCTAACCTAAAGGCCAGGAAAGGTGATAAACGGACGAGCATCTGAGATCCCGGCCTAGAATGGCCATTAAAGCCGGCGAAGAGGGCCTGAAGTGATTAAGGTTCAGAGAGAACATAGAGAGAATTTTGGGAGTAAAGGCGGTGGGATCAAAGAAGTGATTAGGGATAAAGGGGGTTTGGGCATTTAATTTGGTAAGAAATAATGTGGGCCGTTGATCTCATAGATCAACGGTCAGGATTAGAAGTGGGGAAACCAGGCAGATTAGGTTTGGGTCGGGTATTTAATTTGGGCTGGGTGGATTGGGTTTAAGATTGGGCTAGAATTGTATGTGAAATAGGGGTTAAAATTGAAAGAATATGTGCTATATTTTAAATAGCCAATTTTGCTACATTTAATTTAATAAAAAATAGTAAATAATTTTATAAAAATCCAATAAAATTACTGAGAAAATAAAATAGGCTTAGGAGTTAATTAAAAATATCAGGAATGATTTTACACTTAAAATACTTATTAAATTGAGAAAATAGGCTAAAATTGAAATTTAATGCAATTTTAATTTAAAAATACTTAACGGCTTTGTAAAATCCTGTAAAATTTACATAAATTATATGTTTATGTATATGAGAGAATAAAGTAATTTTTTTATTAAAATAACAAGATTTGACACTAAATATTGCATTTTACATTATAAAATAAGTCATAAATTGGTTTTAAAATGCTTTGAAAAATTATAGAAAAATATCAAACCTCTTGTGGATGCTTATATATGCATTCACAAGCTATTTTGAAAGTATTTTAGGTATAAAGATACATAGGGAAAAAATAGGTATCAACAGCTGCTCCTCTTTACCCGAGGAGGATGAAAGAGTTATCGGGTAAAGACAAGATGGCCTATTTTGACCGAAAGTGACAATTGTACGAGAATTTCGACCGCGCTCTGGCTTCTGAGCTGCCTACATATCCCTGAATTTACAAGAATCAGGTCGTATGTAGTTCAGGAGCCACTGGCGGAATGTGCCAATGAAAATTTGAAGCAGTGGATGCAACGAGGTTCGAGATTTGGCAAGGGTTCGAGGATCGGACGAACTGCGGAGAACTGGAGCGGGAACGCTTCTGCATGAGACAACCGTGCCAGGCGGCGTACCTGTAAATGAACGAGGTGCGGATATTTTGCATAATTTAAACGTGATGCAAGTTCCCATTGGACCATGAATGTTGTCTTCGAACGATTAGGATGGCATCCTCGGACTATGACGTCCAGGATGCGAAGAGCATAAAAGTAAAGATTCACAGGCCATGAAATGGTGTTCTCGGGCCATGCGGATGGTGCCTCCGAACTATGACGCCTTTGAATAAGTTGGCAATATTTCAGCCCATGAGAAGGTGGAAATATTTCAGCCGAATAAATGCAAGGATGGCGACGTTTCAGCCAAAGCGAGAATTTAAATGCGGGGGTGATATTTTAGCCCAAATAAGACAGGGTGACGATTTTCAGCCAAAATGCAAAATAAAGGAGGTGGGGTTTAGTCTCGAAAGGCAGAGAATAGTCTTTTGCAATGTAGGATGGAGACAGAGCTTAGTCTCGAAAGGCAGCAGATAGTCTTATGCAACGGTGGAGGTAGAGCTTAACCTCAGAAGGAAGAAAATAGTCTTATGCAACGACGGAGGCCGAGCGTAGCCTTGGAAGGAAGAGAATAGCCTTATTCAATGCAAGATGGAGACAGAGCTTAGTCTCGAGAGGCAGAAAATAGCTTTATGCAAGGATGGAGGTAGAGCTTAACCTCGGAAGGCAAAAAATAGCCCTATGCAATGATGGAGGTAGAGCTTAACCTAGGAAGGCAGCAGATATCCTTATGTAAGGGTGGAGGTAGAGCTTAACCTCGAAAGGCAGAAAATAACCTTATGCAATGATGGAGGTAGAGCTTAACCTCGGAAGGCAGAAAATAGCCTTATGCAATAATGGAGGTAGAGCTTAGCCTCGGAAGGCAGAGAATAGCCTTATGCAATGCAAGATGGAGACATAACTTAGTCTCGAGAGGCAGACAATAGTCTTATGCAATGATGGAGGCATAGCTTAGCCTCGGAAGGCAGAAAATAGCCTTATGCAATGATGGAGGCAGAGCTTAACCTTGGAAAACAGAAAATAGCCTTATGCAATGATGGAGGCAGAGCTTAGCCTTGTAAGGCAGAGAATAGCCTTATGCAAGAGTGTAGAAAATATAAAGGAGAGGATGACAGTGATTTCTTAGCTGGTAGATGATTGCGATATTGATGACTGATGGAGTAGCATTGAATGTAGATAGTAAGCCTTTGTCAGGTAGGTAGTGGCTTTGTTTCGTAAACCTCCTGCATCGCCTATTTTCACCCTGGGTTCCTGCATCCAAACAAAAATCGTGAGTTCTGTAAGGGGGAGGTTAGTTCGCATCCTTCGACTTGTGGCGCTCTGTACCCCCTTGGGGTAGCGTTGCTGAACGATAGCGATCCAAATGATTTTATGCAAGATTTGACAAATATGATGCAAATGTATGTATATAAACTAAAGCAAAAGATAGTTTTTGTTTTATGATTAACTGCAACTGTAACGTGGTTCAAGGCACGACAACCTCGTTGGCTCCGGAATTTTGAGGGTCCTCCTCAAAATTCTGCCCCAGTTAACTAGGTTGGTGTTGTTGATGGCGGTGCTGCATGACTGAAAGCGGATTGATCTTAGAATTTTGAGGGTCCTCCTCAAAATTTTGCCCCAGTTTACTGGGTTGATGCTGATACGAAAGTTGGCAAACAGACTTCGGAATTTTGAGGGTCCTTCTCAAAATTCTGCCCCAGTTCCAAATGCGGGGAAAAATAGAATTTTATTAATGATGTGACCGAACCCATAGGGCTTCCTACGTATCTCCTCTTAAACGGGAATCAGGTCAGACGTAGTTCAAATTACATTATAAAGAAAGCATACTGATTAAATGTAATATCTCTTTACTGCATCTGAGTTGATTGGTTTTGGCCAGATTTCTCCATCCATTTCTGCAAGAATAAGGGCTCCTCTAGTTAGGACCCGGTGAACCGTGTACGGACCCTGCCAGTTGGGAGAGAACTTCCCTTTGGCCTTGTCATGATGTGGAAATATCTTTTTTTTAACACCAGTTGTCCCGGTGTAAACTTCCTTGGTCGAATTTTCTTGTTGAAGGCTCTAGACATCCTGTTCTGATATAATTGTCCGTGGCAGATGGCGTTCATTCTTTTCCCATCTATAAAAGCTAACTACTCGTATCGAACCGTGACCCATTCTGCGTCATCCAGCTCGGCTTCTTGTATGATTTTCAAGGATGGGATCTCTACTTTGGCGAGAATTACTACCTCTGTACCATAAACCAATGTGCAGGGAGTTGCGCCAGTTGATGTGCGAACGGTAGTACGATAACCCAATAAAGCGAATGATAACTTCTCATGCCACTTCTTATGCTTTTCGATCATCTTCCTTAGTATTTTCTTGATGTTTTTGTTGGCTGCTTCCACAGCTCCATTCATTTGAGGTCTGTAAGTCGTAGAGTTCCTGTGCCTGACCTTGAAAGTTTCACACATCGTATTCATCAAGTCGCTGTTGAGATTGGAACAATTATCAGTGATGATCGACTCCGAAACACTGAACCGACAGACAACCCAATCTCGGACAAAGTCTGCCACGACTTTCTTGGTTACTGCTTTGTATGAAGCTGCTTCAACCCATTTAGTGAAGTAGTCAATCGTCACTAGAATGAAGTTGTGTCTGTTTGATGCGACAGGCTCGATTTGCCCAATGACATCCATTCCCCAAGAGGCTGACGACCATGGTGAGCTCATTGCAGTGAGCTCGTTTGGAGGTACCTTTATCATATTCGCATGTATTTGGCAGCGGTGACACCTTCAGACATACTGAATGCATTTTGTTTCCATGGTCATCCAGAAATATCATGCCCTGAGTATCTTGTTTTCTAGAACAAAACTTTTCATGTGCGGTCCACAAGTCCCTGAGTGCACTTCCTCCAATAACTTGGTTGCTTCTGTCGCATCGACACACCTTAATAGTCCCTAATCGGGAGTCCTTCAATATAGGATTCCTCTACTGTGAAAGAAATTATTGGACAACCTTTGAAGCGTGCGCTTCTGAGTAGCATTAGCAAGCTCTGGATATTTTCCTGTTGTCAGATACTCTTTGATGTCGTGGAACCAGGGTTTTCCGTCGGCTTCTTCCTCAACATGTGTACAATATGCCGGTTGATCATGAATCTGGACCTGGGTAGGGTCGATGAAGTTTGTATCTGGATGTTGAATCATGGATGATAAAGGGGCAAGTGCATCTATGAACTCATTCTGTATTCTTGGAACGTGCTTGAATTTTGTTTTTCTAAACCTCTTTCTCAATTCCTGTATGTGGTGCAGATAAGGGAGTATCTTGGAATTCCTTGTTGCCCATTCTTCTCGAACCTGGTGTATGAGTAGGTCTGAATCTCCAATCACTAACAGCTCCTGAATGTTCATGTCAATGGCCAGTTTAAGCCCCAAGATGCAAGCTTCATACTCGGCCATGTTATTATTGCATGGGAACCTGAGCTTGGCAGATACCGGATAATGCTGACCGGTTTCTGATACCAGGACTGCTCCAATACCAACTCCTTTGAAATTCGCGGCTCCGTCAAAAAACATCCTCCAACCGTCATAAGATTCCACAATATCTTCTCCTATGAAAGCTATTTCCTCATCGGGAAGATATGTCTTCAATGGTCCATACTCCCATTCCACAGGATTTTCTACGAGATTATCTGCTAAAGCCTATCCTTTAACTGCCTTTTGGGTGACATAGACAATGTCGAATTCACTCAACAAAATTTGCCACTTGGCGAGCTTGCCAGTGGGCATGGGCTTCTGAAAGATGTATTTTAGTGGATCCATTCTTGATATAAGGTAGGTGGTGTAAGCACGCAAATATTGTCTCAACTTCTGAGCTATCCAAGTTAAAGCACAACAGGTGCAATCTAGCAAAGAATATCAAGCCTCGTAGGGGGTAAATTTCTTGCTGATGTAGTAAATAGCATGCTCCTTCCTACCCGTTTCATCGTGTTGTCCCAAGACACAACCAAATTCTCCATCCAAAACTGCGAGATAGAGCCATAAAGGCCTCCCAGGCTCAGGTGGGACCAGGACTGGAGGCGTAGACAAGTATTCCTTGATCCTTTCGAAAGCCTTTTGACATTCATCGGTCCACTTGGTGTCGGCATCCTTCTTCAGCATCTTGAAGATATGTTCGTAAATGACGGTAGACTGAGCTATGAACCGGCTGCTATAGTTAATTCTCCCTAGGAAACTCATTACCTCTTTTTTGCTTTTCGGCGGTGGCAACTCCTAAATAGATTTGACCTTTGATAGATCCAGCTCTATTCCTCGGCGACTTATGATGTAACCCAATAACTTTCCTGCAGGGACCCCGAATGCACATTTGGCGGGATTCAATTTCAAGTTATACCTCCTTAATCTGTTGAAAAACTTTCGGAGGTCTTCCATGTGATCTGCAACCTTCTTAGATTTAATGATGACATTGTCCACATATACCTCAATCTCTATATGTATCATGTCGTGAAAGAGGGTAGTCATGGCCCTCATGTAAGTAGCCCTGCATTCTTCAACCCAAACAACATCATTCTGTAGCAATACATTCCCCAAGGCGTGATGAATGCCCTTTTCTCTCCATCTTCTTCATCCATCCATATCTGATGATACCTCGCAAAGCAATCGACGAATGACTGCAACTCATGTTTGGCGCAGTTGTCGATCAGAATGTGTATGTTTGGCAAGGAGAAATCGTCTTTGGGACTGGCTCGGTTGAGATCCTGGTAGTCAACATAGACTCTAACTTTCCCATCCTTCTCCGGTATTGGCACAATGTTAGCTAATCAAGTTGGATATTCTACCACTTGAAGAACTTTGGCTTTGAGCTGCTTGGTAACCTCCTCTTTGATCTTTAGGCTCATATCTGGCTTGAATTTTCTGAGCTTCTGTTTTACCGGTGGACATGCAGAATCTGTAGGTAATTTATGAGAGACGATGGACGTGCTGAGACCGGTCATATCGTCATAAGACCATGCAAAGATATCCTCATATTCCTTCAAGAACTCTACATATTTCTCTTTCTCTGCATGTGATAAGTACACACTAATGTGCGTTTCTTTGACATTCTCTATATCTCCTAAATTGACGACTTCGGTTTCATCCAAGTTGGACGTAGGCCTATTCTCAAAATTTTTGGCCTCTCTGACAACCTCTTCTGGTATATCATCTTCCTCTGAGTCTATGTTCATCTGTTGCATAGCCTCGTCGCAAGTTACAGTTGTTGGTTCATCATCAAGACATGTAATAGTAATGTTGTGTGAAACATAAAGTAAATAGTAGAGAAAAGTAATGAATAGCGAGACATTTGATAAAACTGAAAATGCTTTTGATTGAATTCATAAATGCTCAAAACATCGGGGCTTTTTGGAAAGTAAAGAGAAATGCGGAAAGCAAAGAAAACAACTAAAATAAATATGCATGATGCTTGTTCAGCCTTGCTACCCCGAAGGTTTCCGGGCGATGGTGGTCCTAATTGACTAGTTGGTGAGGCGCTCTCCTCGGTTCACAACCTGAATTGAAGGGCCTTCCTCCCCTTCCTCTTCAAAGATCACACAACAATCCATGTCATCCTCTAGAAACAGGTTCTTCGTCGCTGCAAGAGCCTCATCTTCCTCAGAACCGTAGAGGGTGTCGGATGGTTAAAATGTATATTCCAACTGAGGTATGGGTTGCTCCAATGGATAATATGGGTCGTGTCATGGTGGTGACCAGTTTCTGAATTCTTGCCAAGTGTACTCGTATCCTAGTCTGAAGGTAGTACCATGTTTCTTCAACTGGATAGGTTTGGTGATGCCTTGAAGATTCTTACCGAGTCCTTTTCCGGTTCATACCCACTCCAATTAAGAACACTTTCAACCTTGTTACTCCACCATTTGTCCTTATCCATAGCGTTGACCTGCTCGATATGATGATATGTCTCCCCGCCCATTCTTCTTATGCCTCCGATCATCGTAATGGTCTGGCGATGGTATATGGGGTTGCTATCGTCGCCATGGATGATTACTTCCTGATGGTTCCATTCGAACTTCAAAGCCTGATGTAAAGTTGACGCCATAGCCTCAGTGGCATGGATCCAGAGTCGTCCCAACAGTAAGTTGTAAGAGGCCGGTATGTCGATAATTGGAACTTAACATCAAACCAAGTAGGTCCCATTTGCAAACACAGGCTAATCTCACCGAGAGTGGACCTCTGAGAACCGTCAAAAGCCTTGACATTAATAGCCCCATCTTTTATCTCATGGAACCCTTTTCCCATTGGGAAGGGTTCTCTGGGGTTATGGCTGGGATGGGTGTAACATATCCGGCGGCTTTGAGCTTCTCAAAAAGTTGGTCAATGGGTTCAGCAATACTAGTGTACTGTCTGGGTGGTTTGAGGTCAAAATTTGGTCTTGGTCGTGGGAAATTTTGACGGGTAGGTGGTGATGGATAGTGAGGAGGTTGGGGTGTGTAGGCTTGGTACACGGATATGGGTTGGAAATATCCTGGCGAGGTGGGTTGGTATGTTGATGGTAGAGATGAATGGTAGACGGGTGGTGGATTTTGGTAAGTGGGCGAAGGTGTTTGGTAATTTAGAGAAGGTTGGTATATGAGTGGAGTTGGAGGGTAGGGTTGGTATTTCATAGGATGATGGTTTCTTCGCGTAGCCATTACGGAGTTTACATCCTTTTTCTTTGATGAACCACCAGATTGCAAGGCTTTGTTGGTGGCTGCAGTGCCTCAAGGTTAGTAACCATACCATTTTTGATTCCCTCTTCAATTCTTTCTCCCAGTTTGATGATATCAACGAACTTCTTCCCCTCTATCAGCATCAATCTCTCGTAGTACTATGGGTCTTCGGCACGAACGAAGAATCTATTCATTTGTTCTTCTTCCAAAGCCGGCCTGCGTTGAAGCTTCTGACCTCCAACAAGTGGCATACTCGTGAAAGGTTTCAGTAGGCTTCTTCTTCAATTTCTGAATGTAGAACACGTCTGGCGCATTCTCAGTGTTGAACCTAAAACGGTCCATGAAATCGGACGCCATGTTTACCCAACTCGTCCACTTCTTTGCATATTGGCTGATGTACCAAGATAAAGAATCCCCTTTCAAACTCCTCATGAATAGCTTCATGCGGATCTTATCATCCTTACCAACTCCCACTAATTTGTCACAATACATTCTGAGGTGAACCCTGGGATCACCTGTACCATCAAACATATCGAACTTAGGAGGTTTGTACCCCTCGGATTGTTCGACATCAGTCTGAATACAAAAGTCTTCATAATTCAGACATTCTACACCATTATCACCTTCCACACCTTGAACCCTGCTAGAAAGTTTCTTGAGCTTAGCAACCAAGTTCTGAATGAGTGAATCTGATTCTGACACATCTGGTATGGGGTGTGTATAGTATGACACAGTATCCACAAAGATAGGGGTATCCTGGTGGTTTGGAGCATTTTGAGGCTCAGGGATGAGCGGTGGAGCATTGTTGCGAACCTGGGTTGGAATTGTCTGCGTAGGTGCAGAGATCTGATTGTTGACATCTGCAGTAGCAAGGGAGATAGATAGACTTGCCAAACTACGGACCTGGTTCAATTCCTCTCGAAACCTTAGCAAATTTTGCTCCAAGTGAGCAGCAGTTTCTTTGGTGATTGGGGTACCCTGAGAAGTTCCTTCAATTTCCTTCCTTGTTTCATTATCTCCCATCTTTGCTTTGTTCCTGTTTCTGGGAGGAGTCGGAGGAGGAGGACCCTTTGATATTGTTGAGTATGCTGATTGTGCCAGAATGCACGAATTAACCTTTGGGGAAGGGAATAAAAAATAAAAGAAAAACAAAAAGGTAAAAAGTTAGTGCGGATTTTAAGGAAGAAAACATTGCGGTATGTAAACACGTTGTTGAAAGAAATAAATTGTTTCCTATTTAGGTGCCTCGTTATGCTCGAGGTAGGCCTAGCAACAAATAATGATTTGGAGAACTCGTAATACCAAAATACCTCATTTTATTGATAAAAATAGAATGCAAAATTGAAATGAAGAAAAGTTGTCACTAATGGCCAAGGGCCTCATTACCTCCAGAAAGTAGTAAGACCCTAACTACTTGGTCCCGGAAAGACCTTCCCCAGATTCGGTGTCTTTGCCTCCCTCATACAGCTTCATTAGCTCGCGAAGTCCCAGCAACAAATAAGCCTGAGCCAAATGCCCGCCTTCATTACCTTCAGCTTCCTGACAGTCTTTGATCCTTTTCAGAAACTTACCTTCCAGCTCCACTATACCCTGTTCCAAGTACCCTAAACGGTTGCTTGCACGGACAACTATGTCTTTCCATTCATTGATTACCTTCTCTTGAGCCTCTAGTATTTCCTGGTGTTCACTTTCACACTCTCGCATTCGCTTGAGCAACTGATTATTCTTGACCTTTGCTGCAGACTCCTCATCAATAACCCTGTCACCATGGATGAAACCTGTTTTTCTCAAGCCAATATGATCATCTTCTAACCATCCCGGATAAAGTGGCGCATGTACCGCCTGATACCTGTCTGGCTCCATAGATTCCTTTTCTAGAATGATTTTGGAGTGCCACATATGCTGAGCTCGGCACCTGTATTGGGTATCGTCATCCTGGAAATCAGTTCTGTAATGACTTATATAATCTGCTTCCTTCCGGCTTGCCTCATGATTCGGAGAGGGACATAAGGGTAAGTTCCTCTCAAGCCGATGAGTAAAAGGAATGGTGCATCCCTAGACCGAATGATAAACTCTTCGATTGGAAACCACTCATACATCCATTGTACCTTCTCTTCTCTCAGATTTCTTAATAGTTCCACCCATCCACTGGCGTCTTCCAGGTGAGTAAACATATCCGCCATGAAGTGCGTCCGCTTTGGATGATAGAAAGCAATGTGATCATCCCAATCCTGGTGTATGATCTCCTGCCTATACTCTGCCTTTTGAAGATGTTCAATGGGCCAGAGTTGTAGTAGTAGATTGCACCCTTCAAAGTGTGGTGCTCCTTGCTGACATTTCTCTAAGGCTCGGTACAGTTCTGCGAGGATCATGGGTGATATGCTGAACGTCTGCCCGTCGATACCCTCTATTACTGCTTTGGTTACCATGGCTAGTCTTGTATGGATTCTAGCCTTCTTTATCAGAAAAACTATCATGCATAGGAAACAGAACATGAATACAAAGGCTCTCCTATATATGTGCCCTAAAGAGGTGAGGGCGAACTCGTCCATGTGATTGCAGTATGATTTGTTGTGTCCGAACCTTTCATACATGAAGTCGAAGGATATGTAGGAGTCCTTCAAACTGGTCAGATTATGATTCTTTTTGAGTCCCATCATTTTCAAGAAACTCTACCTTTGCGGTTTTCTAGCATGAGCAACCCTGGGCTATCCCAAGGAATTCCAGCTAAACCCCCAATTTCCTCCAACAGCGACGTCATTTCAATATCCCCAAAGCGGAAGACAGACTGTTCACTATCCCAAAACATAGTAGCAGCTTCCACGATCTTATTATCTGGCCTAACTTCCAGAAGTGAAGGAAGATTTCCTAAGTGTTTGCGGACGAGAACCCGATCACTGCCATGCAAATCATCCCACCGGCTTCGCAACTTTGGATGAATGTTTGATACCATACCGAACCTGGGGACCTCGTGCCTCATTTCCTACAAAATAGAGAGGTAGGCCCTTAACCCCACCGGACTCGACCATTTAAATCAATAATTAGAAAAGGTATTTAGCTCTCCAAATCAATGCACACAACGTGAATGTCCGTTTGGATTTCGAGGAAACCCGATGGACTTTTGGTTTAGGCTATCCTAATAAGTCATTATGCGGACGACATAACTGACTCGGCTAAGTTTAACCATAATGCTTGAACAACTAAATGGAGTAAGGTTTCTACTTTTGAAGTGCTAGACAAGGTACCCTTGAGCGTACAACTTAAGAGGGAAAGGCGCGGAACCGTCGACTACACCGTTGATCGACTGGTTTTACCGCAAATATGCTTTGCCAAATTTAGGGGGTTCATAATATGGAAGAGGGCAACCACTCATTATAAGCGTTGCTATAGGATTTATTTGGCACGAGTGGAAAATGATATTGAAGGATGCAATTACAATAAGGAAATAAGTGCATGTATTATCACGTTCATACAATAATGATTACAAAAAATGCTTGAAATTAAGGACGGAATTGAAATAATGTAAAGACAATAAAGCGGTAAAACAGTTAAAGAAAAGAAAAGACATGAAGAAACAAGTTAGTAATGGGAAGAAATGATTAAAGCAATAGATAAAGATAGTACAGAAAGCAATAAAGTCATAGAAGCACATAATGGTAAGAGCCTTAAAGAAATTCCCCAGCAGAGTCGCCATGTTGTCAACGCCCCCTTTTTCAAAGGCAAAATCGGATTTTACGACGTTATGGGCAAAACAACTCTATTTCCCGTTTGAGAATTGGGTTACGAAATTGGAAGAGTCTCCACCTAATGATTATAGTGCATTAGGACACTTTAAGAGAGTGTTTTTGAGAGAGAAACCAAATTTGGGTAAAGGCTTGAAATTATCTCGAGGAGAAGAAGTTAGGCACCCCTCAAGATCCACAAATATGGTTCCCGGCCGTTCTAATTGTGACTTTATAAAGAAGGTGAAGCAAGTATACAAATGAAGTACATATATTCACACAATTTGAAGGCTTTTAAAAAAAGGACATAAGTCTGAAATAGGAGAGAGGATTAGATTGAAAAGCATTAAGAAAACAAATAAGGCACATAAGAGAAAGAAGGGTCCTAGGTTTAACTATAATATGGATCATTTGATGCAATATCTAGCTCATATTCCCAAAGAGGGGTCGCTTCATGATATTATCGCATCGTCATTATCTCCATATTCTACCCTCCCAACCCATTAAGGTATTAAAGCGTGTTGGTATCATTTAATTATTGCATGCTAATACCCGCCCAAACCTGTTAGTCCCGGAGTATTAGGACTTCTAATCCTAAAGGGGAAAAAGGAAGTAAGATACATATATGGAGTGTTTAAAGGTAAAAATGCTAGAGGGACCATCAAAACAAGTAGCAAATAGGAGGGATGCAAATAAACACTAAAGGCTCAAGTAATCCTCGTAACATACAGCAAATAGCTTAGCATGACTTCAATTACTGATTGTGGTCTTTAAAAGAGGTTAAAGAGGATAGGCGGAATAGTTTGACATATGAAAGTTAGATAGAAAATCTGCTTTGTGCCCTATGGGTCCATTTTAGAAGTTGACATGACCTTTAGAAAATCATTAAGACTTTAGAGAAAAGATGTCAGCCAAACTGGGGTTTGTTTAAAATGATTAGAGTTGCAAGCAAGTTTGAAAAAAAGAAAAACACGAGTTTCAGACGGAAGTCTGTTAGAAAATTTACAACTGCAGACAAGTTTTGTAAATCAATTGGATAAGTTGAGTAAAAGGTTATAAGGAGTTTTGAAATACTTTGAAACACATGGACTTAAACAAACAGTTGCAGAAGACAGCTTATAGGCTCAGAATTTTATGAAAAGGGGCAGACATGGGCCAATTTGAAAGTAATAGATTTAAGACAAGTTGAAAAACTGAGTTTTTGGAAACATGGACGGATCTGGACTAAAAAGAACTGTTTATTACCCTTGGATTAAAGTTTTTGCATAATTAGACGTCTTACTATTTTGCCTAGCGTTATATAGTCCCTATAGGCATGATATCTAGGTTAGATTACAAGATGCAAGCCTAATAACATGATTTCTATATGAAGTTGATGCAACGTGGAGGCCGATAGACATGGTATCTATATGATGGATGCAATAGCATAAAATATGCATGGTAATAGAGTACATGGATAAGATAAAAGTCATAAGACATGATTTCTATTGACATGAAGATAAATGAGCCTATAGTCATTATTTCTATATGATGTGGATGCAATAGTAAACTCTTATGGGCATGTTTTCTATATGATGTTTCTGCAATAATGAAAATCCCTATAGACATGATAACTATATGAGATGATGCAAGAAAATGAACCCATGGTATCTATATAAGATGGCAAGAAAATGAACCCCTCCCATAGTCCCTTTTCACTAGATTCCCCAAGTTCTTTATTACAAGTTACTTACAAAGTTTGGATAAGAAAATATCAGTAAAAAAAGTAAGATACATCAATGCTATAACAGACCTGAAGAAACACAAAGAACCTTTAATGTCCAACATATGCCTTTTACCAAATTCGAGCTCCCAAGATCCGAGGCTTTTCTCTTTTAGAGTGTCACAAAGCTCCAAGGGCCTTCAAAGAGATCCAGGCATTGCTTACACCCTAATTGGAATAGTGAAAGTGTGGATTTACCAACCCTAAGGCATTCAACTTCAGAAGAGACTCCAAGATCCCTAAACATGGCTGACCAAAGGGGGTAGGAACTTAAAGGGGCTAAGAATAAGTGCAAAGTGAGGATTAATGGGAACCAGTGTATGAAGTGGTCATACCCAACCTATTGATTGAGACTGGCACACTCCAGACTCCTTACAAAGGTTACAAACAGGAGCAGACTTGTAAACAAATTAGACAAAGACCTGGAAGGTGATTAAGACACCAACAGGCCTTTGTCAAGGATCAAGCACGTAAGAGGGGAAAGGGGAATGGGATCATTCTGAGAATAGGCAATTAAGCCTTGATTCTAGATTAGAAGTAGCAATGAGATGTCATTCTCATCCAAAACAAACTCATAAGCAAACAAGGGTAAAGGAGAAGGGGAATCACATAAGATTTTAACGCACAAAATTAAGTTGAAATGAAACATAGTGATGGACAACACACAAGCAACAGAAGGAATTTAACATACTGAAATACTAAAAACAACCAAAGGGAAAGTGAAACGGATTAACATGCTGAAATTTAACACAAACAGGTGAGGGATAAAGGAAAATGGGGCTTAACATATCTTAAATCTACAGGATATGGATTTAAGCGTACTAAAAACTCATATGAGATAAAATAATTAGACAGGGGGATAATGGGAAGGGGATTAATCATGTTATAACTTAAGTAAAGTACTAAAGAAACAAGCAAAGGGAAAAGGAAAGGGATTTACATGCTGAAACTAAGCTATAAGTATATCAGGCAAAGACAGGGTGAAAGTAAATAAGTAGTTGAAAGATTATTAATTGAGATTAGAACCTACCAGTTGCACTTGAGTAACAAAAGCAATGAGAACTTCAATAATCAGCCTTGGCTTTCAGCCGGCTAGCCTTTAGCAGAGAGCAACTAGCAAGAAGAGAAAAACAGATAGTTTTTGTGAGCAAGAGTATAGAGGACTCGAGAATCAGTGTGTGTGTGTGTGTATTGAACTGAAGTTGTTTTTTTTTTGAAAATAAAGGGTGGAGGTATTTATAGTTTGAAAATGGGCAAGCAAATAAGGCAAGAATAATTCAGTACTAATTAGAATCAATCAGAAGAAAGGAACTCCTTTAATTAAGGAGTTCGAATTTCAATAGAAGAGGACAGAGTTGTATTTAAGGAAAGATAATCAATAACACATGGTGCAATCAAAGGTAAATTCATGAGAGAAGCTTTAAAACTACACGGTTAGGTAAATAAGGTAAAGGCTAAATCAATTATCAACTAGTAAATCAGGGATCCAAAGATTCGTACTTAATAATGAACAAAGTCAAGAATAGGTCAAGATCAAATGAGGAAAGAATCAAATAAGGTTACATAGAAAAATCAATCCCCAAGAATTCGGGTTTTTTGAAAGGAATGGCCTAACTGTATAGAGATGCACAGATTTAAGCATGCGAGGCTAAAAAAATAAAAAGAGTAGAAGAGCACAGTCACGAGATCCATAGGTCTTGCAAAGCTTAGCAAGAATCAAAGAGTTTAGAGAATTTAGGGTTCCGAAATTAAACAAGCAGCAAACAATTGCACAGAAATGGTGTGAAACCTCCAAAATCTAGGGTTTCTTCCACAAGTCGAGTCTAAAGGCGAAAGCATAGCGAATCAGTCAAAGAGTAAACTCAGAAAGTCCAAAGAACACAAACATTCATGGAAGCTTAATGAAAGAAGAACAGTAAAGAAACTACTCTAAAATGCTAGAAAAATATAAAGAGGAGAATACATAGAAAACTCAGATAAACACTTAGGAATTACGGCGAAGTAAAATAATGGAAGAAATCACAGTTAACAAGTAGAAATCACGAAAACCCAAAGTCTTGAGAAGACGAACAGTTTTTTGAAAACACGACTAGGTGGAGGAAAACACGACTAGGTGGAGGAAAACACGAGAGATACTTTAAAAAAACCTTAAAAAACAAACAAGACTTAGAGAAGATTGCAAAATAATACAGAGAAACAGGAGAAAGAACCTCGAATCAATTAGGGTTTTCATAAAAGGCCTCACAAATGGAGAGAAAAGCCTGGACGACTCATCGAAGCTTGGTAAGGACCCAGGACTTCAAAAGCTCGCCGGAGAAAAGTCTGACACGGCCGCGAAACCCCTATTAAAGGACCTCTGGTCAAGTTACCCTTGAAACAAAATCCCGAGCTTCGAACCCAAAGGACATGAAAGGTGATAAATGGACGAGCATCTGAGTTTCCGGCCTAGAATGGCCATTAAAGCCGGCGAAGAGGGCCTGAAGTGATTAGGGTTCAGAGAGAACCTTGAGAGAATTTTGGGAGTGAAGGCGGCGGAATCAAAGAAGTGATTAAGGCTAAAGGGGGTTTGGGCGTTTAATTTGGTAAGAAATAATATGGGTCGTTGATCTCATAAATCAACGGCCAATATTAGAAGTGGAGAAACCGGGCGGGATAGGTTTGGGTCGGGTATTTAAATTGGGTTGGGTGGATTGGGTTTAAGATGGGGCTAGAATTGGATGTGAAATAGGGGTTAATATTGAAAGAATGGGGGCTATAATTTAAATAGCAAATTTTGCCACATTTAATTTTATAAAAAATAGTAAATAATATTATAAAAATCCAATAAAATTACTGAGACAATAAAATAGGTTTAGAAATTAATTAAAAATATCAGGAACGATTTCACACTTGAAATAGGCTAAAATTACAATTTAATACGATGTTAATTTAAAAATACCTAATGGATTTATAAAATCTTGTAAATATTACATAAATTATATTTTTATGTAAATGAGAGAATAAAATAATTTTTTTATTAAAAGAACAAGATTTGACACTAAATATCTGATTTTACAGTATAAAATAAGTCATAAATTGGTTTTAAAATGCTTTGGAAAATTATAGAAAAATACCAAACCTCTTGTGGATGCTTATACATGCATTCACAAGCTATTTTGAAAGTATTTTGGGTACAAAGATACATAGGGAAAAATTGGGTATCAACGCCAGCCTTAACCCAACAGGACGAATAAGGGATTAACGAAGACGATGATTACGTGTTCCTTAGTCCTTCATAGCCCCTGATGATTCTGACGCTACCAAACTAACGATCGAAGAGCTAGAGCAAGTCACACTGATCGAGCATCAGCCCGATAAAAAGGTATACCTGGGCACGAGGTTAACCCCCGAGATCAAAAATAAACTTATTTAATTTCTTATAACTAACGTAGACTGATTTTCTCACCACCCATAAATTAAGGTTGGACCTGAAGTTCCATTGAAGCAGAAAAGAAGACCCCAGTCCAAGGTCAAACGCGTCTTCATCAAAGATGAGGTATCCAAGCTTTTTAACATAGGGTCCATCCAGGAAGTAAAATAATCTGAATGGTTAGCAAACGTAGTAGTAGTGCCTAAGAAAGGGGGAAAAAATAGAATGTGCGTAGATTACAAGGATTTAAATAAAGCATGTCCCAAGGATTCTTTTCCTCTGCCTAATATCGATTGCATGATTGATGCCACGGACGGTCACAAGATTCTCAATTTTCTCGATGCCTATTCTGGGTACAGCCAAATTCAAATTGGCCCGAATGATCAGGAAAAGACCTCGTTCATCACTACATATGGTACCTATTGCTATAACGTATAGCCTTTTGGATTAAAAATGCTGGTGCCACTTACCAACGCTTAGTAAACCAGATGTTCGACGAACAAATAGGGAAATCAATGGAAGTTTACATTAATGATATGTTGGTTTATCCCCTGCGAGCAGAGGACCATTTGAAGCATTTACAAGAAAGCTTCAGTATATTGAAGAAGTACAACATGGAGCTAAATCTGAAAAAGTGCTCATTCCGGGTCGGGTCAGGTAAGCTCCTCAAGTTCATGGTATCTGACTGAGGGATCGCGATCAACATTTACAAGATCAAAGCTATCGAGGACATCACGATAGTAGACAACATAAAGGTTTTGCAGAGGCTAACCGAACACATAGAGGACTTGTGGTGATTTATCTTGAGGTCCTCAGATAAGAGCCACCAATTTTTCTCGTTATTGAAGAAGAAAAATAATTTCACATGGACTTTGGAATGCCAACAGACCTTGGAAGAGCTTAAAGTACTTATCGAGCCCACCGATGCTTCATACGCCGAGGGCCAACAAACAACTATACTTATATTTGGTAGTATCGGAGATAGCGGTAAGTGGAGTCTTAATCTGAGAAGTACAAGGTACACAATTTCCTGTTTATTATGTTAGTCAAACCTTAGGCGAAGCCGAGACTAGATACCCCCACTTAGAAAAATTGGTGTTCGCTCTAGTAAGTGCCTCTAGGAAACTAAAGCCATAGTTTTAATACCCCTCCCCCCCCCCCCCCCACATAGTGATCAGCTCCCACTTCCACTTTGGAATCTATGAAATGAGCTGACTTGGTCAACCTAAGGTGGATGGAAATTTGGGTGTGTCGCTATGATTTGTTTAGTTTCAATTTCATTGTTTGTTTCTAATGCACCCGTAGTGGGTGTGTTTGTTGTAAGATCATCTTGTTTAATCAAGTGCATGGCTAACATACCCGTGTTGGTGTTTCTTCAAGATACACAAACCCAGAATATTATGCACAAACCTAAAATTTCTGGGTGATTGGCCAAATGGGTTGTAGAAATCAGTGGGTATGACATTGAATATCGACCTCGAACAACTATTAAGTCTCAAATTTTGGCAGACTTCATGGCCGACTTCATATTGGCCCTGGTGCCTGAGGTCAAAAAAGAGTTGTTGGCAAGCTTGGGGTACGTTCTCGGGAATTTATACCCTCTTTATAGACGGTGCTTTGAACGTAAAAGGGTCCGGACTAGGTATCGTGCTAAAACCACCCATAGGAAACATAGTTAGGTAATATATTTGAACCGTGAAATTGACTAACACGAGGCTGAATGCAAGTCTCGAACTAGACAAAGGCTTGGGAGCGAAGGTGATCGAAGCCAAATGCGACTCCCTCATCGTGGTAAATCAGGTCAATGGAACCTTCGATGTTAGAGAAGAGCAAATGCAAAGCTACCTAGACAAGTTACAAGTAATTTTGCATCGATCCAAAGAGTGGACTTTGAAATATATGCCTCGAGACTAGAATAGTAAGGCTGATGCCCTTGCAAACTTAGGTTCTTCTGCCATGGACAGTATGCTCAATTCGGGTTCCGTTGTTCAACTCATGAGATTGGAAGTCGAGGAAGGTCACACCGAGATAAACTCTACAAGATTAACATGGGATTGGGGAAATAAATACATAGAGTATTTGAAAAGCATAAAGTTTTCCCTCAGATCCAAAAGAATCGAGGGCCCTGCGCACAAAGGCATCACGATTCACCTTGTCCGAAGAAGGAACCTTGTTCAGGAGAATGTTCGATGGTCCACTAGCAATATTTTTGGGACCGGGTGATACCGAGTATGTTCCAACGGAAGTTCACGAGGACACTTGCAGAAATTATTCCGATGCTGAATCATTGGTCCAAAAGGTAATCAGAGCCGGCTATTACTAGATAGACATGGAAAAAGGATGCGAAAGAGTTTGTCTGAAAATGTGACAAGTGCCAAATATATGCACCAATGATTAACCAACCCTGGGAACTAATCCATTCGGTCTTATCGCCATTGTCGTTCATGAAGTGGGGAATGGACATCGTTGTCCCTCTTCCTCAATTCATTTATTTATGACTGATTATTTTTCTAAGTGGGTTGAAGCACAGGCCTTCGAGAAAGTTAGAGAAAGGGAGGTCATCGACCTTATTTGGACCACATCATATGTCGATTTGGGATGCCATCTAAAATCATGTGTGACAACAGAAAACAGTTCATCGGTAGCAAAGTAACCAATTTCTCGAAGATCACAAAATCAAAAGAATCATATCGACACCTTATCATCCTAGTAGAAATGGGCAAGATGAATTGACCTACAAAACCATAATCTAGAATATTAATAAGAGGAAATCTGACGGCAAGGGAAAGTGGAAGGAAATTTTGCCCGAAGATCTTTGGGCATATCGCACAACCTCAAAGTCTACTACCAGGGCTACCCCATTCTCGTTGGTTTATGGTGCCGAATCTCTAATAGCGGTCGAAGTCGGAGAGCCAAGTGTTGGGTTTTGATGTGAAACACAGTAATCAAATGACGAGACCATGACTATGAGTCTAGAATTATTGGATGAAAGGCGTGAAGCCGCCCTCGTTCGACGGGCTGCCCAAAACTAGCGAATTGAGAGATACTACCATAGAAGAGCCAATCTCCGATATTTCAATTTCAGGGCCTTAGTGCTTACTATTTTGAGTAGTAAATTAAGAGAAAATTATATATTTCAGTTTCTAAGGTCATGGGAAAAGTTTATCTTCGAAAAATTTTGGATACCGGACACGTGGGCCCGAGGGCATTTTTGCTTTTCGTTAGGGGTTAAGAATTGATACAAATTGAGTTGTAGAGTTTAATTAAGCATATGTTAATGGGTTTGAATGACTATTGACTAGTTTTGTAGCATTTTGCGTTGGTTTGAGCTTTCGGAAGGATGTAGAGGGCCGGTTATGGATCTTCGAGAGAGGTGAATCTCATATCTAATCTTGTGAGGGTGAATTACCCCATGGGTGAGTTAAATTGATTATGTGCTCCTATTTGTTGGGGCTACATACGCATGAGGTGACGAGAGTCCGTGCGTAGCTACTATTATGCTATAGTCCGGATAGTCTAGGACCCAAAATCATGTTATACCTGGATTAATTGTGAACCCATTGATGGCTTGAATTGCTTAAATCATATTAAATTTATAAATGGATTTCAAAAAGAAAGACTTAAGATTTGTTTTCTCTTAAATTATTAAAGAGAATTGACCTTTCTTGGATGTTTTCTCCATATTGACTGTTCGACCGATTGTATGTCTGCGCATGTTTATTTTGGAACGGGTCGTATGCCTCGGTAGATTAATAGATGCATCTATAGGCACGTCGTCAATCCTCGGCAAGTGGATATTTATTTATGTTGGATTTGGGCTGCCACCTCGGTATGATTTGCCCATGCTTATATTGCTGCCTGGACTTATTTGAGTCATGTTATGCCACACCATGGCTCGAGATTATACTGTTAATAATAACAAGAAACTTAAGGAAATTTTCCATGAAAGAATTATATTCTTACTTGTTTCCTCTATCTGGATTAGAATCATGTTTATAAAATAAATCCATTATTTAATATATTTATTATGGATAATAATCATTGGACTATTAGTGAGTGTCAAAGTTGACCATCTCGTCTCTACCCCTTCGGGATTAGGCGGGACACTCATTGGGTACACGTTATTTTTGTACTCATACTACACTTGATGTGTATTTTGTTGCAGAGGTATATGTGACTCCAGTGGTCTGCAATGCAGATGATTTTGGGACTAGATGGGTTGTATTATTCAAGTCGGCCGCAGCTAGAGTAGTCCCTTCCTTTGCACTGTATTTACTTTCCGTCCATTGTATTCCGGGCGAATGTTGTATTTTTATTCTCTTATCAGTAAATGCTCATGTACTTGTGACACCGGGTTCTGGGATGGTTTGAGATATTGTGTTGCTGGCTTAACTTTTAAACTCGATTCGAAAATCTATATTCTTTAAAATTTCTAAATATGGAAGGAAAATCCTGTATATCAAAATTTTTAAAATTGCTGGCTTAAGTAATTTGGTTGGCTTGTCCGACACTAGTGCCCGGCGCCATCACGAGTGGATTTTGGGTCGTGACAACATGGTATCAGAGCTCTAGGTTCTCGTCGGTCACACAAGTCATGAGCAAGTCTAGTAGAGTCTCGCGGATCGGTACATAGATGTCAATACTTATCCTCGGGAGGCTACATGACTTTTAGGAGTACTTCCCGTCTTGATTTCTTTATTGTGCGCTTTAAGTCCTTTGAGGCTTATGCCTTTCACTCTTTCCTACTTAATCTTATGCGATGCGAGCTCTTGTTAGAAATCGAGAAATTAAAGACTTGAATTGGCACTATAAATGGGGTGTGGGATGATTTTCACCAGTATAATTGATAGGACTATTATAGTCGCCTTATAGAAGGATATTCTATTAATTCAACTCAGTAACAGAACTTCTAAGAGCCTTGAGGCTAGGCACAAGTTTCCATGATGCTTATGAGCGATTAGTTCAGCAGTGTTATTGTGATGGTAGGATGTTGCCCACATGTCGGGGCATTAGATGAGTTTACTCAGTGTGTAATCAAGGGATTCAGTATTTTATTCCCGGCAAGGGAAAGACAGTCGGACTAGGGATTGTCATTTTGGGCTGGTGGAAGCAATGAGACCTGGTATCTGTAAGCGTGGTAGAGCTTTTATTCTATGATGGAATGTCGTGGTCCTAATGGGACGTACCAAGTTCGTCGATAATATAATCTGCTGCGATTCACCTTTATGGAAGGATATTTCAAAATAGTATTGGAGATACAGCTGTCAGATATCGCATGGTGCAGTGGTTTAAGATCGAATTGGAATTTCTAATGTTGATGGATCGATAAGAGTGACCTTTGGAAAGGCTCTAAAGTTAGAAGCAATGATGGTTTCAAGTGCCGCGAAGATAGATTTTTTTTTAAAGCAACAACTGAGCTGCAAGGTATGAGGAAGGACATGTGGAAAGTCTCAGGCGGTGTTTAAAACTTCTAAAGGGCCAATATGAGGTGCAAGGCCGAATGGTCGATTAAGAGATGAGTTCCGCCAAAGTGGGAGAGTGGCGGGGGTTGCATATGGGCTTGGTAGTAGGATGACCGCGCCTTAAAGAGAGTTTGGAATGATCGGAGAATTTCAGAGATTAGTGATTGGGGCCTATGGAGTGAACTTGAAGCAGGGGCCATTATACGGCAGAAGATTTGATATAGCGGAAAAGAGTTGCTTGATGTGAAGGAGGATGTAGCATAACTCTGATTTAGGTGGATATTGATGCACATTTAATTGATGTCCGCGAGGGGTGAATGTAATTGTGCAACTGGAAGGAGATCTCAGACTCAGGATGGTCTATTGGTGTCATAGTGAATGTACCCCGTACAGTAGCGTGGGAAGATGTTGGGAGGTGATTCCCCTAAATGGGTTATTCCCCGTGAGCAGGTTAGCGGTCGCGTGGTTGGCGAAGCTTCTACAAAGAATTATATTTGTTGTTCAACAAGGAGATCGATCGTGCGAATCTGAATAATGATAATATGGAGATGGGTATTCTCAGGAAGATTCCGAAAATTTGATAATTTATGGCATGTGGTTATGCAAAAAAGAGGTAAAGAGGCGGGGATAAATCGAGAATTGTGAAATATTGTCTTCAAGCTAAGTGGGAGAGTCCCACCTCATATGATTGGGCTGTATTATTAACTACTTGCGTGATTTCTGGTTATTATCATATTGATGGATTATTTCAGCTATGAGAATAGACCATAAGTGGTAATTCGAGCAAAGGAATTGTTGGAGGCATGCTACGGTTGGCCTTATTGGCTCATGTCGGACTTGGAAAAAGATTTAGGATTGATGCCTCATATAGATGCAGGTTTCAAAGGAAGTGATTCCGCCGGATGCTTCGTCGAGAGGGTATTCATGTGTTATGAGATTTGATGGAGCTGATTGCATTTGGGACTAAGTCATAGCTGGTGGCTCTCAGTAATGGTCCTAGTGAATTCAAAAGGGGAAAATCGTGGTGCTTAATGATTTCAAGCCTATGAGTACGGTTGAGAATCAAGCTTTTGCAGCAATTTATGAGTAGAGGCTCAGAATGTTGTGTGATGTGTTGACTTGCGGGTAGTATTTGAGGGATATGAAATGGTTCGTGGGATTCGAGATAGCACGGTCTCGTGATTCAAGGTTACTGGGGATGACTGCAAATGCAGTATGTTATGTGTTGAATGAAGAAGTATTATTTCTAAGGCAAGCAATATTGGTTATATGTTGAATGAAGAAGTATTATTTCTAAGGATAGATTGGAAGAATGGTAAATTGATTAGCCATAGTTGACTTGGCATATTGGTAGTGGTGATCAGTTCATCCAGCGTGATCAAGTCATGCATATTATTTGTGGCTGTGCGTGTGATGCTTGGCGGCCGCAGTGATTGATGTTATTCAGAAGCATTCTTCTGTTATGGCATGTTATTAGTAGGCGGACCCAGAAGTGCTATGGTGGCTTGGACCACTACTTAGAGGTTAGCATATTCTATGGTTATGAGAATTGCCTGTATATTGCTATAATTCTCCTGAAGTGAGTTAAATGAAAAGTTTTATATAATGAAGTGTTAGTCTATCATTGTTTCCAGAGTTGTGATGGAAATCGTGTCTATCGTATATCGGCACGGTTAGTGCAGTGAGTGGTATGGAATTTGAAGTGAGAACCAAGGTTGCAGTTTGGTAAATGACTGTGATGTCACGAGCTCGGATGAGCAGGAAAGGAGTTTTAGTGTTCTGAGTAAGATTGATATTGCCGTCAGTATCACCTGAGATCGGTGTTTTGTGAGAAAGGCTTTGCATCCTAGTTAGGCATTCTTGATCGCTTTTCAGCATTAGTGCAGCAGGTGATTTGAATGTGCAAACCCGTTAATTAGTTTAGAAGATTGTGGGAGTTTGTTCCAAAAGAAGATTGTATAAGTGTGACATGTAGTCACTTGATTGATTAGAGATTAAACCAAGTATGAGGATTTTGGTAGTATCATCAATTTGAGAATTTTTGCATGGAGGGCATTCTGTTTATTGAGCTATGGACTGTGGAGGTTAGCTCCGGTTATGATGGATGTTCTTGTGTGTTATGAGAAGAGGGAAGTTAGCATGGACCTTTGAAAGGTTATTGGCCTAGTTTGGCATGATCAGGATCGACTTGAGGTTTGTGGATAGATTTATAGGTGAACAGGGCTTTATATCAAGCCAGTTGTGTTCGTTTCAGCAAGCGTTCCCTATGGAGGAATAATCAGGGTGTTATTTTGTCATTATCTATTCCAAGTAATGGTGTATTGAGTCGTATGAGTTGTGAGATGGCTTGGTAAATTCTTATGTGTTGAGGTTCCACGTGGTGATGATGTCATATGAGCAGGATGGCTCTCGAGAGTCAGATCATGTTTTGCACCTCAGTTGTTCTTGAGTTTTGTAGCCTACGCTATATATGTCCTCAGGGGTGGTATTATACACCTTAGTGTATCTATGACCAATATTCGGTATGTTGTTGTAATGAGCAATCTAGCTCGCTATGCATCTCCTTTATTGAGTGCTATGATTATTCGGATCGGGTTGCGGGTCGAAACAGTGTGACGTCGAGTCTGGTTTCCTATATGCTATTTTTGTGTGTTTTGTTTCCTATTTTCTAGGGAAAGTCCGTAGTAGTGCGGGGTTAGGTAATTCCTTCAAGAGTTCAATTTTCGGTTTGTGTTATGTTCTGATTGGTGGCCTAGTGGAACATTGTGGCGTCATATAAGACTTTTGATCGCATTCGAAGTGGCTTATTGCCGGAGCAGTTCGTACTGGGTGAGCCGAGATTTTTTGGATTTAGGACCAGTGCAATTTGATTATATGAAGTGTATTATGGAGCTAAGACATTAGAGGGTTCAGGAAGAGGCAATGACTCTTGTCAAGGGTATAGACTCAATGATTTGTTCATTCTGCGGTTGGTTATGAATTTCAGTGCATCTCTTCTGTCCTATTAGTGTTACAGAAGTTAGAGTAAGAGCTATGTAGGTTATGAGGTGCAATGGGAGCATCTGATTCGTCGAATTTTGGCTAAGTTGATCAAAACCTGTTATTATGGTCCTATGGATAAAGTGATACAAAGAGTGGATTCAAAAAGGTTATGCAGTCATGTTGGGCACAGCGTTGGTTATTTGGTGATATTATGATGAAAACAGGCTTAACATAGAATTATGGATGTTAGAATTGGGCTCTAAGGCTTATTTTCTTGAGAAAAAAGGGAATATCTTCAGAATTTATCGAGCTAATGTTCTCAACTAAGTTGTGGCGGCATCGGAAGGTGCATGAGGTGCTAAACAGTGATTTCAGTCTACCTCAGTATAGTTCTCAGCACATTTGAGGACGAACATATGTTTAAGTGGGAGAGAATGTAACGACCCCACCGGTCATTTTAAGCTCTAGCACGTCGTTCAGCGGCCTAAGGCCATGAGTAGCTTCATTTCAGGTATATTGACTTGTGTGTATGATTGGTATTGAAATTCAGGAAGTTCGAAGTTAAATTTAAATGAAAATTCTTATTTCAGAAGACTTATGTTGGAGAAAATGACTAGGATTGGATTTTGGGTAAACGACCTCGAAATTAGGATCTCAAGGTCTACCAGGTTTGTATGATGATTTCGGACTTGGTCGTATGCCCGGTGTGGATTTTGGATAATCCGGGAGCATTTTGACACCTATTGTGGAAATTAGCATTTTGGAAGAAATTTCTTAAGTTTGGCTTGAAAAGCATTTCAGCGTTATCAATGTCCGTTTGGTATTACGAGAATGGGAGTAGCTCCGTATGGTGATTCTTGAGTTGGAAGCGCGATCGAAAGTGAATTCGGAGGTCTGTAGGTCATTTTGAAGCCATTTGGCTAAAGATAGAAATTTGAAGGTTTTGAGAAGTTTGACCGGAAGTGGAATTTTTTATAACTGGGTCAGAATCCAATTCCGGAAGTTGGAATAGGTCTGTAATGTCAAATATGAATTGGGTGCAAAATTTGAAGTCAATCGGACATGATTTGATAGGTTTAAACATCGAAAGTAAAAGTTGGAAAGTTCAAAATTGATAAAGTTTGGATTGGAGGTCGATCAATGATTTTATCATTGTTTGATGTGATTTGAGGCCTACAGCAGATCCGTAATGTGTTTTGGGATATGTTAGGGTCCCGGGGGCCTCGGGTGGATTCCGGGTGGTTAACGGATCAAAATTTAGATTTTGGAAGACCTGAGTTTGCTGGTATCTGGTATTTCCACTTTTGCGGAAATGGGACCGCAGAAGCATCCCCACAGAAACGGACGAGGGCGGGGGCAGGAAGGACCACAGAAGCTGCCCTTGATCCGCTGATGCGGAACCGCAGAAGCAATGGGGCTGACTGCAAAAACGGAAAGCCTGGGGTCGTTTGGAGCCGCAGAAGCGAGACTGCAGAAGCGGGAAAGGCATCGCAGAAGCGAAAATGCCTGAAGGCAGAAGGTTATTTTAAAGCGTGGGTTAAGTTCATTTCTCTCATTTTTCATGGCTTGGGGCGATTTTGGGGAGCTTCAAGAGGGGATTTTCTTTGTCAATAATTGGGGTAAGTTATCCCCACACATTTTGAGTTATACATATCAATTTTTATGTGGATTTGGGCATGAAAACTAGTATAAAAATTGAGATTTTGGTGGAAAACCTAAAAAAAAATTATATTCTTTGATTTTGACCACGATTTTAAGTAGGAAATTAAGAGAAAATTATATATTTAAGTTCCTATGGTCATGGGCAAAGTTTATCTTCAAAGATTTTGCATTCCGGGCACGTGGGCCCGATGGCATTTTTGTCAACTTTTCGTTCGGGGTTAAGAATTTATACAAATTGAGTTGTAGAGCTTAATTAAGCATATATTAATGGGTTTGAATGAGCATTGGCTAGTTTTGGAGTATTTTGTGGTTGTTCGAGCTTTCGGAAGGATGTAGAGGTCCGGTTATGGATCTTCAGGCGAGGTGAATCTCATTTCTAATCTTGTGAGGGTGAATTACCCATAGGTGAGTTAAATTGATTATGTGCTCCTATTTGTGGGGGCTACATACGCACGAGGTGACGAGAGTTCGTGCGTAGCTACTATTACGCTATTGTCCGGGTAGTCTAGGACCCAAAATCATGTTATACCTGGATTACTTGTGAACCCATTGATGGCTTGAATATCTTAAATCATATTAAATTTATAAATGGATTTCAAAAAGAAAGACTTAAGCTTTGTTTTTTCACAAATTGTTAAAAAGAATTGACCTTTCTTGGATGTTTTCTCCGTATTGAGTGTTCGACCGATTGTCTGTCTGCGCATGTTTATTTTGGAACGGGTCGTATGCCTCGGTAGATTAATAGATGCATCTAAAGGAGCGTCGTCGACCCTCGGCAAGTACACATTTATTTTTGTTGGATCGGGCCGTCACCTCGGTATAATTTGTGCATGTTTGTATTGCTGCCTGGACTTATTTGAGTCGTGTTATGCCATACTATGGCTCGAGTTATACTGTTAATAATAACAAGAAATCTAAGGAAATTTCCATGAAAGAATTATATGCTTACTTGTTTCTTCTATCTGGATTAGAATCATATTTATAAAAATAAATCCATTGTTTAATATATTTATTATGGATAATAATCATTGGACTACTAGTCAGTGTCAAAGCTTACCATCTCGTCGCTACCTCTTCGGGATTAGGCGGGACACTCTTTGGGTACATGTTGTTTTGGTACTCATACTACACTTGTTGTGCAATTTATTGCACACGTATATGTGATTCCAGCGGTCTACTAGGCATAGCAGAGCGGATGGTTCTGGGACTAGATGGGTTGCATTATTCGAGACGGCCGTAGCTAGAGTAGTCCCTTTCTTTGAACTGTATTTACTTTCCATCCATTGTATTCCGGGCGGATGTTGCATTTTTATTCTCTTATCAGTAAATTCAATGTACTTGTGACTCCGGGCTCTGGGATGGTTTGAAATATTGTGTTGCTGGATTAACTTTTAATCTAGATTCGAAAATCTATATTCTTTAAAATTTCTAAATATGGAAGGAAAATCCTGTATTCAAAATTGTTAAAACGAGATTTGATTAAGTAATTTGGTTGGCTTGCCTGACAGCAGTGTCCGGCGGCACCACGACCCTTAGTGGGTTTTCGGTCGTGAAAGTTTCTTCAGGACTTACAAGGTTAATTGTCTCGGTTTTATTTAGGTTAGGCTTAGGCTTATTCTCAAATTGATCCAATTCCCTAAAGATCCTCGTCTTCATCATACTTAACTTCTTGATTTATTATTTCGAGATTAGACAGCTTTTTAAGATCTGGGTACGAATTCCGCATGCATGTCATGTTTTTTAAGCTAGTATTAACGAAACTGAAAATGATAAGAAATTAACAAAAACTAGGGAAAGGAAAAGACATAATTTTACTATGAAACTGGAACTTTATTTAATTGAATTATAAAGGATAGAAAGATTAACATCAAAGCAAAGAAATTAAACTAAAATATCTCAATTACAACCCTTAAAATAATCCAAATGCAGAAAAAGCAACAAAACAGACTACGAAGCCTCATTCCTGATGGGAAGAGGAGTTTCTTCTAGTTGTTGAGTGAGATATCTGGGCCAATCAGCTGAACACTTGCATTGCTAGGGCCCTTACCAACTTGAACCATATTGATCCCATAGAACATCTCCTTGAGACCCTGGAAAACTTCATCAATGTCATTCTGAGTAGAAGGATTTTGGACTTCTTCAAATTGTGGCTCGACAAAAGAGTAGGCAATGTGAGGGATTGGCTTGGACAATTTCTAACCATTCTTTTTGCGGGCCTTGAATCTGTTTATATTAGCTGATATTAGTTTAAAACCCAAGCCAAAGGTATCTTTCTTCGAAAAGAGAGCAGTGAGGTTCACAATTCTCTGCAGAAAGGATCCTAATCCTTTTCCTAGTTCATAGCCGTTCCTCAACATCAGTGAAGCTACCAGATATGGCTGAAAGATGATGCATAGTTGATTTTCCTTCTTCCACTTGGTCCACCTCAAATGCTTGACATATGAGGGACTCACAACATTCCTTGGCCTTGATACATGGAATGGACGAGTCATTATAGATGGATGATTCGTCCTCCCCATAAATAATAATTTCTTGCATGTCATACTCAATTTGACCATTTGATGTAGGGTGGATGGTACAGCTCTAGCCATATGGAACCATGGCCTTCCAAGAAGAAAACAATAGGAAGTTTTCATATCCAACACTTGAAAGACAATGTTAAAATCAACCGGGCCAATTGTCATGGTGAGTTCGATTTCCCCAATAGTGTCTTTTCTTGAACCATCAAAAGCTCTTATGCTGACACTACTAGTTCGAATTCTATTAGTGTCAATGTTCAGTTGTTGTAGAGTAGAAAGATGGCATGTATATCTACACGTGAGCCTCCGTCAATCATAACTCCTTTTACGTAATGCTCTTCATATTTGACCATAATATGCGAAGCTTTATTGTGGCGAGCCCCTTCCTCAGGCAAATCATCATCGCTGAAAGAAATTTTGTTCACCTCATAGAATCTTTCAGCCATTTTTTCTAGTTGATTCATTGTTGTCTTTTCTGAGACATATGCCTTGTTCAAAGTTTTGATCAACACACGGCGATGTTCTTTCGATTGCAAAAGCAGAGATTTAAAATATATCTAAGCACGGGTTTTCCTTAGTTGGTCAATGATTAAGTAGTCTTGAATTTTTATCTTCTTAAGGAATTTCTCCGCTTCTTTTTCTGAAACGGGTTCTTTCACTGGAAAGTGATTTCCCTGGCTTGCTTGGCTTTTCTCAATTTCTCTAGTGAGTAGCACCTTGTAGAGCGGGTCAAGCCCCCCCCCCCCCCCCATTTCATCTGTTGCTTCCACTATCTCTTTTCCTTTGTATGTCATGACAATCTTGTTATAATTCCAGGGAATAACTTTTGTGTTTAACACTAGGAGTTGTGCAATAGGTCGGATCACAACTGGCTTTATTATATTTCTCAAACCATTATCCGGAACAACCTTTTGAATGCCACCAAGGATGTAAAGTTTTGGCACATGCAATTGAACCTTAACCTTTTTTGTGCTTCCAAGGACATAGAGAACCATTTTTTCAGAACCTTCCAAGTTTGAACTAGAACTCACACCTTTAACAATCAATGGTTCCAACAGCGGCGGGCTTATTATCACTTTTGGCTCTTGCCCTATGGTTCCAACACCATATCTATCTTGCTAGACTGCTTATAATCCTGATTATCACAAATCATCCTAATAAAATGTGTATTGCCATGAGCTAAGAGCAGATTGTTTGTGATATTAGAAGTATCGTCATTGTTTGTCACCACAATTTCCCTTGCTTCAATAAAATTTTCAATGGCTTTCTTTAATGTCCAACAATTTCGGTATTATGACATTGGGTTTTAGAGTGATAATCACATCTTGCATTGGAGTCAAATCCTTTTGAATTTGGATTCACATAACGCGAAACAATAGGTTCAATCAACTTCAACTGCATCAACTTTCGGAATAAGCTTGTATATGATTCTCCAATTGGGAAGAACTCTTTCTTTGGCTCCAGTTCTCTATATATTCCTGTCTGGGATGAGGATTATACGGCATCTAAAAATTCAGTCGGAGTTGACGGGAGCCTTGAGGAATCGATGCCCTCCATTGTTGGTGATTGGGAGTCCTAGCGTAAGCCAGAGTATTAAACACTGTGTATTGATATGGCGGAACTGAGTAACAGGGACCCTGAGGGTTATAGTAATGTGGAGAAGAATTGGATTGTCCTTGTTGGAATTGCACATAAGAAGAAAATATTCCTCTTTGCACTCCCCCGAATTCAGATGCCATCATCCTTCCTCCTTCTTTTTCTGATTTCCGAAACTGCCTGACCTGCTTTGAATAGCTTGCCTGGTCGCCTTAAGGGCTGCCTGACTTATAATTTTGCATGACTTCATGCCATTTTCAACTATTTCCCCAATCTTAATTGCCTCAGCAAAAGGTGTACCAATGGCGGCCAACATATAATGCAAACTCATTTATGACCTCTTTAGAGGAAAACAAATCGTAGTTCCATGTGATCTGTTTGGCAGACAAAGTAGAAGTAGTTCTTTCCATGCATCAATATCTTTTGTTAAGTCACATTTGTCAATTCTTTTCTAATGATCATAAGTGTGATTGGGCCAGAGCTCACTAAAATTAGTGATCGTTGGATGACGATAAAAATACTCCAAAGACTACATCTGTAACAGAATGTCGCAGCCATCAAAGTTTCAAGCGCCCAATTTACATCTATTTAAGGCATGAAAAAAGCAAGAAAGAATCATAGGGGTCAAAGTATAATTATACCCTTTTGAGGTTAGAGCCTCAACTACACCTGCCAAGCGGATGCCAATGTGTCCTCCTTTCCGAAAAAACTACACGCCCAAAATAATCAACCATAAATGCAAATCTTCTGTGAACCTTCCATGTTTCTTTATTTCCCTTTGATTTCAGTTTTCCCACATTTCTTTCGAAATGGCATTCTAGGCCATACAACTGAATTAGAAATCCTAACTTTACCCACTTGCCTCCTAAACCTTCGTATTGTCCGTAATTTATGTTCAAGAGCTTCAAAAACTTACCCTAATTCATATTTTTTGGTACAACGGGCCTTTGGCAATGAAGATTGCGGCCCCACCCCTGGAGATGGCGATTTTCTCCAAGGTCGGAGTCATATCACAGTCGGTAAAATGGAACACATAGTTTTCAGGATCCTATTGCGGAATCAAAGTTTTGATCACATCCCTCTTAGGCTTGATCTTCATCATGTGAACCAAATGTCCCAGGTACTTCTTGTTTCGCTCATATTCCTTAAACGTTCTCCACCAATCTCACAACAATTGTGGTATCTGATCAACAATAAGAAAATCCGGTATCCCTTCTGATTTGGGCAACTTTCCAGACTTACCTTTTTCTCCACTCATGGTGTACCTGTTTACCTAGATACAGGGTTAGGTTTTAATCAAATATATAAATATACTACTGACACAAAAAATTTCAATTTCTCGGGTTTTGACTCTATTAAAAATTTAAAACAAAAAATCAAACTGTTAGACTAAAAAAATGGTTAAATTAGTAATATTGTCATGAAATAAAAAAGTAAAAGGCTCAAAATGACTATTTATTTTTGTAAAAACAAGTGAATATAAAAAATAGAAAAATAAACCGGACTCCCATTTCTCATTTTCGAGAAGGTTTCAAGACTATTTTGACAAAAAGACCAGACATAAGTGCAAAACTGGTTAAAAGAGATAAAACTGACAAAGTGACTGTATTATTATTTGAAAAAAATAAAGAAAATAAATAAATAATAGTCCATAGAAACCTCTTTTTTTTGTTTTTTTAAATATTTTTTTAAAAGAATGGGGTTGAACCTGATGAATGTTGCCTATATATCTCATATCTGGTGAGAATCAAACCCGCGTAGTTCGGTTAAAATAAATAAAAACTATTTTAAAAATTGTAATTTTTACATACTAGAACCTTTTTAAAATTTATTTTAAAAAAAGGGTATTTTATGAAATGGAAATTTTCTCTTTCTCTCTCCTCTGTTCAATCAGTCTATCCTAAAGCCGGTCAATATTTGATTGAAGCCTACCAAATAATATTATATATTGCTCATAAATATGAACAAGTTGGTCTAAAAAATTAGTACCTGTCCTAAACGGGCCCGACCCCTGTGCCGAGTCCTGCTAAGTCCAATGCACATGATAAAAATAAAGTGTAGCTTACTAGGGACATTCATTGCTTGTGGCTTTTTCTTCTATATTTTCAAATCCTAAAGGAGATGGTATCTAGACCTGGTTTACCAGGGTGGACAACCCGAGCCGAGGAGTGTCAAGCGTCACTAGTAGTAGAACAGCACTGGCTAGCTAACGGATCTCCCGCCTAAACATGTGTGACTAAATCCTTCACGAGAAGCTCGTAGGCTAACTGGTTTATCTCACGACAGAAATTTTATAATGCTGGTAGGCAAATACAACATAACTACCTATCAGAAGACTCAGAGGGGTTCGAGAGAGGATACAGTTTATATCACAGTTCAAATAAATATTAATGCGATAAATAAGCGACACATAGCACGTTAGGATTTCAAACATAATGATATCCAATGATAAATGCCAAACAAGAATCAATGTATAAAGCCCGAATTCTTCTTATTTAGTCCCCAGCGGAGTCGTTAGAGCTGCCACAAACCCTTTTTACACCACAACCCTATTACGTAATTGATTTAGAAGAGTTTTTTCAATTAAAGTGACATTTTAAAAAAATTATTTATTATTTAGAGTCATCATTTAGAATTGAGTTTTGGTATTCCAAGTCATCTTTTATTGAATCCCTTATCAAAAGGAAGATTTGACTCCTAACTTATGGTCTACGAAACAGAAGACTAAGTAAGAAAATTTATTGACCAAGGGGAAGGTGTAAGGCGCACCTCGAGTCCCGTGGTTTTATCATTGTCGTTTTATTGAGTAATGTAAGGTTTAATTAATTTTGAGCTATTTTTGTATTTTATTGATTATGGCTTATTGATTACTGCTTAATTAATTATTATATCTTATTAATTGTGTTCAACTAGATGTGGTACGCATACAAGGTACTTCTTTGAAATTAAATGTTAAACCAATGTACGAAATGTACACATGGTTATAACATAATTATTTTAAATTTAAAGGCATCGAGACGCGGAATGTGCATATAATCTTTTTATTATTTAAGCATATCAATCTAATATTCGAATATGAACACATAGGCTAATATTTAAAGTAGGTATAAAATTTCGATATTTGTTTCCACAATGACATGAAAAAAAGAGACTGCGCCCTGGTTTTCGTTCATAAATTTTCTCGCAGCTTGCGAATTGTTTTTAAAAAAAAAAAATTGGAGTTTTCATATTCTTTAGAAAAACTTTTAATTTAATTTCTATTTGTTGTTGTTTGCAGAAGTTGTGTGTTACACTATTAGTTTAAAAAATCTTCTACTCAAGAACATACACAAATTTTTGGAAAAAGAACTTCAACAACAAAATGAATTTCTTGAAAAAAGATTAAATCCTAAATTGCAATACTTTTAAAGAAGAAACCTGGCAACTTTGTCCCAGAAGATAATTCATTAAAATGATGGTCAGAAGTAGATACGTAAAACTGAAGAAAAGAATGTATCTTTTCTCTTTCGTTTCCTTTCCTTTTGTTAATTATTTTCATTAATGAAATTAATTAAATAATGAATTTAACTCCAATAATTTCTAAATAAAAGTTAATTTCATATAAGTTTTGACTTAACTTAGATGATCACATGCTTCATATCAACAATGAATCAAACGACAAATATAACTTAAATATGAAATTGAATAGAAAAAGTGATGAAGCATTTAGTTGCTAAAACTTTTCAAATTATACTAAGAAAACATGGATCTCATACTATTATATTGGTTTTACTAAGAAGATTTGAGTGCTATCTTTTGCGAAAATTTTACTCAGTAATTGATTTAATCTACTAATTATAGAACTTCTAGAACCTACGAACGAAATCCTAAACTCCATCTTCAAGTTCAATAACTTAGCCAAACTTTTTCTTTCTTCTTCGAAGAACAATTTTTTTTTTTTTAAGTTGCTGGATTTTTCTCTCTGGATTGCTTTCATCACCTCTCTTATTTTTCTTCTTTCTGTTTTTTCCTTCTCCACCTGTAAATGCAAGTGTGTGTTATATATATAAAATCTTTGTGTGATGGAGTGAGGTTGTGGGGCTGAATGTAAAGCAAATAACAAAAGAAGTAAGAGGAATAGAGTAGAAGCGCCAATAACTTGACGCGTGAATAGTGTATGAACAGTGCTTCCTCCACTATTCATCGGGCATTTAGCCGGAATCCGACGGTGCACAGTACTATTCTTGGTGTCGCGACAATCTCCTTCTTGTGGCTAAGACCTTTCCTTTGATTTTATTTCAAAATCTTAATCCAAACGCAACAGATCTTGAATTGTAGATTCGTCATACTGTTCATTCAAATTCCAAATTTGATTCTTCATTTTGATGTGAAGCTTACGGTTTGATCTAATCTGTTAGATAAGGGTTCAAACTTTATTCGAGCAGCAACAATCCTTTAGATCGTAAGAATTTGACAAAGCTAGTAACTTGTCGTTTCTTCAATTTCTATTAGCAGCGGCTTGAAGTGGAAATGATGAAACAATTTTGAAGCACTTCGTAACTATGGATGCTACGACCTCTCCCCAACATCTGGCTGTGGGAGAGGTTGGTCATATCAATTCAGAAAATCAATCTATTCGCGGACAAAAACAGTCATATGCATCGATGCTCGCTGGACAAAAATCAGTCACAAAAATTCCAAATCTGGAACTTTGTCCTGTTACGATTAAACAAGGAATTCGTACTGTTGAATTCACAGTAGATGAAGTGAATTCATTCACCAGGGAGGAAGGTCTTCATCAAGCAATTATTGTTAAATTTTCATATGGAAAACCAGAACTTCAGGAGTTGCGTCGGATTTTACCTAAACATTTCGACGTCAAAGGTAATTGCAACATTGGACAGCTAGAATACCGACATATTCTGGTAAGATTCAATCTTTTTGAAGATTTTGCGAATGCGTTTTCAAAAACATCTGGTTATATTAAATCAAAAGGCGATGACTTCTTCTTCCGGACATTCCCATGGACAATGGGATTTAACCCCCGTGAAGAAACTTCAAAAGCCGTTACTTGGATTTCTTTTCCAGAATTACCAGCAAATTTCTTCGCAAAAAAGTCGTTATTGTCCATCGCATCTGTTGTTGGAAAACCTATTGCAGTAGATAAGGCTACTCAAGATCGAACTCGACCTAGTACGGCTCGAGTTAAAGTCTTGATTAATTTACTCGACAAGCATCCGAAGAAAACTAGGATCAAGATAGTCGACAAAAATTCTGGAAAAACTGTCGAATACGACCAGCAGATTGTCTTCGATAATTTACCAAAATTTTGCACATGCTGGAATCACCAAGGACATGATGTTAAATCTTGTCGTTGGAGTTCAAATGACTTGAATGAACAAGTAGGTCACTCTGGCAAAACTGAAGGACGGGACAGTTTAATTAAATTAAGAGGCGACGCTAGGGAGTACTTGAATGCTAATATTGCAGCACGTCGACCTAATGTGACTGATGGAAAAATCTCTGGTTCATCTCTGGCAGTGTCTGAAACTCCCTCAATGCAAAATAGTAATTTTGCACTGCTTTGTAACTCTTCCAATTCTGATTCAGTGAAGTATCATCTGAATGGTTTATCTAAAACACATCCAGATAAGGTTCTGTCCAATTTGGCACAATTTGCTGCATCTCATTTTCCAGTAGATGAAAATAAAAAAGGGGCAGACCTGGTCTTGACAGAATCTTCTGTTCTAGAAAAGGCCATACAGCAACAACAATTGATTCACAACAATCCAATTAATGTATTAGTTGAATCACAGGAAAAGCATTCTCAGATTGTTTCTGCAGTTTCATGCTGTTCTGAAGGTCGAGATGGAGATATGGTCCAAGCAGGACACAATTTGTCTACAACTGAGGCAATTCCTGCAGTGTCTAGGATGTGGTCCAATGCATCAGAGCAGTCTCCTTTTGATGCATCAGAATCTTCTATGCAGATTAATGCAGTCTTAAAAGACAGTGTTGGTCCAATTGATTCAGCTTTACATCATGCTGTGGTAAAACATGTTGTGAAACAGAATGGTGATCCTAAGGCTTTCCAATATGTTAAGATTGATAAGGGAAATGCAGAGCAACTCTTATGTTTGCAGACTGCTATGATCAGTAGTGTATCAGATGTTTCACAGGTAGCAGCTCCAAAGAAGCCTATTGACGAGGTAATGAATTTGGACAATTGACCTCCTAATTTGGCTAGGGATGTACCTTCATCTTATGTGGAGAGTGCTGGGACAATTCAAACCTCTACAGCTTATACCACATCAAGTGCACGCACTGGACAGGTCATTGATCTCGTTGGACAGTCTGATAAGGACAAAACCATCGAGCAGCAGATTCCAAACTCTCATGCTGCACATCTTAGTAAAGCCTCTAATAATTTTCCACAGCAGTCTCTTCAAAATGCTTTGCCTAAAAAATAGTCAGCTATGGTTGCATCAAATTTGAAACATTCAGCTGCATCATGCATACCACCAGATGAAAACACAAAAAGGACAGATCAAGTCTGGACAAATTCCTCAGTGCAGAGAGTAGCTATTGAACAGCAGTACTTGATGCAGAATGAAACAGTTGTGGAATCTGATGAATCACAAGAGAAGTTAACACAGACCAAGTATCAAAATGCTCCAAACAGTTTATTGCTTAATGAAGCAGTCACTGCAGTTGCTGTAGTGCCAAAGTTGGATTACTCACTTCCAACTCATAGTCTTGCTGATCAACAATACATGATGCAGAATGAAACAGTAGTTGAATCTGTTGAATCACAGGAGAAGTTAACACAGCCATGGATCAAAATACTCCTAATAGTTCACTACTTAATGAAGCAGTCATTGCAGTTGCTGTAGTGCCAAAGTTAGATTATGCTCTTCTAACTCATAGTCTTGCTGATCAAGGAGTTTCAACTGAGAGCCAGGATACAACTCAGGCAGCATTTTCAGTTAAGTCGATGGATGAGATATTGAGGGAGGAAAAAGGGCCTGCTAAGCCTTCCAAAGATGTACCTAAATCTGGGGAAATGCAATCTACTGAAGTTTCTAATAATCAATCTGGGCAAGCGAATGATCAGGAAGATGAGACATTACAGTGGAATACAAAAACAGTTTTGGCTACTTCTGATCATACCAGAACAGATGAATCCAAACATCAAGATCAATGTTGCAATAAACATCAGTTAGGAGGAGAGGACAAACAGTTACTCATTCATGTAGCCGATTCAAATGGAGTAACATAATCTAATCCATCTGGTGCAATAGAAGCTGGCAACACAAAAATTCAACAACATATGCTACATGAACAGCACTATACTCTGCAGAATACAACCGACAAGAATACAATGCAGGTCAGTCAAGCAATTGATACAGAGGTAGAGGTCTCGGACTCTAATATCAGAACATGCTGTGTTGATAACAGTCCAGTTTTGCAAACATCGCAAAACAGAATTACTTCTTTTTCAAAAGTCGACAATAAGAAAGGAAACTTCACTGGACAAAATGGGCAGATGGCCAATGTTCAATTTTCGCCACCATCAAATTCCATTGGAAATAACAAACAACTAGTTGTTAGCATGAGGTACAAGGTCATTAAATCAAAATTGTGGAAAGACCAACGAGATTATGACGACGATGAGAGCTGGGGAGAAGGATTTGCTGCTTTTTCATCCTCAGACGATGATCAATATTTTGAGGACGACACTACTGGAGAGGACAGTGAGGTTCAGTTCATAACTCAAAGGAAGTTTGCGACAAGCAAGTGTACTGGTAATATGCAAACAGTAGCAATCAGAAAAACTAGTTTGACCATAATGCTCCAGTATTTTTGCCAAGAAATACTATAAAACCAGGTGAAACTTCAGCTACCAATCGAAGCACAACAAATATAGCTGTGCAGAGTCAGATTATGCCAATTAAGACAATCATATCAATGGGGAAGGGACAGCAACAGATTGTTTTAACTAATTCAGCAACCAATCTCAAGAATCAAAATTTTTTCAAAGAGGAGATAGGAGGACATATATATGAAGAAGGGGAGGAAGAAGATATCTTATCGCATTGTGGAGCAGAAGCGTCAAGAAATGGAGATTTATCACCAATGCATAGCAAAACAAATAAGAAGTATCGTCAAAGAGATATAAGTGGAGATAGCAGGATTTGTGAAGATGCTAACATTTGGAGACCCCTAATGAGAATCGCAAAGCAGAAACAACTCTTGCAACCATCTGTTACAAAGCCTAATCGTTCGAGGAACAAGCGTGAATTTTAAAGCCATATTGAAAAAATAGTTCACGTCACATTAGTAGTTCTCTGTGTATTATCATCACATTAGTAGTTCTTGGTTTTTTTTATGCATGTGTGATTGTTAAGAGGTTTTAAAGCCTCAATAGGATCAATACGGTAAGGTTAGACCGGATGTGCTATATGGGTAACAACTCCGGCGATATTGTCTCCCTTATTACTATTTATCCTAATTGTTGTAATTTTCTTTTTTTCTATTAATAAAAAACTAGCCCTAGGCTTCGCCTAGTGGATTGCCAAAAAAAAAGGTTGTGGGGCTGGCTGGAGGGAATTTGGGGGGTAGGGACGTGCGTAAAGACTAACGTGAGGGAAGTTAGCCAAAAATGGGGAGTGAGAGTTGTGATTATTTATCTTTATTAAATTAGATTAATTCTTTTTATATGATAAAGTTTGATCTCTTTTTACGTTAACTTCCATTTATTTACCCTTTTATTTTGTCTTTTATTTTAAAAGAAAAATTAAATTATAAGGATAAGAAGATTAGCCAACATTTCTAACAATATACGAAAACTAAATACTTTCATGTACCTTAAATGATACAATGAAAATTTCTATAGCTAGCTTATTAATTTTTTTTTGTAAACAAAGATAATATATATTAGCATTTAGCAAGTGCGTACAAAGGAGTGGTGCCTAAGTAGCAGACGATTACAAACGATAGTAGGATCACAAAGTCCTATAGTAATAGTAGTATTTACATTTGTCATGGTCATCCTATTAGAATGATTATCATGACAATTATTTACACGAGTAACTACTATGCATGTTGCCACTATATTGTTGCCAAGTATCATCCAGACTTGCTTGAGTTTGTTGTAGTCCAGCCTTGTCGTGATCAGCTCCGCAAAAATAGGAATAGTGGCTAATATTCTTGGCAAATATTCTTCTCCAAAATTATGGCCCTCCTTAGCTAGTTGGTCTGCCACTATATTTTGCTCTCTGTACGCATGTTTGACTACTGGCTTACCTAGCCCATCCATATAGTACATGCAATCCGCAATTAAGTTAGAGAAATTAATATTTTGTGATTGTAGTAACAACATCCCATTTATATCCACTTCCACCTTCAGAGGTGTAATATTATGCTCATAAGCCAACTTTAATCCTTGTGTTAAAGCATAGAGTTCCGAGAAAATGGATGACACATGAGGTGTAGCTCCAGCAAACCCTAAGATCCAATCAGCATTTGAGTTCCTAATTAATCCTCCTATATCTCCCTTGCTGGATATAAACGCACCATCAGTATTAAGTTTATAATAGTGAGTAGGTGGTGCATTCTGTTTTATATCTTTAACCACTTTTATTATATGATAAGGATTGTGATGGTAAGAATCTAAGTATGTAAATTCCGCTACTTGTTGGGTAATATGAGTGTGGGAGATATCATTCTTTGTATAATTAAAAGGGTTATTATTACGAGTAAGTCAAATAGCCATAGACTATAGAGTAAATATGTTTGGGGGTTGATATAAAAAGGAAGGGATGTGTGTTTAATGAGAAAGAGTTGATGTACCCAGCTATGAGTGCATTGTATATTTACAAGAGAGCTAATTTAAGACGTGAAACCTAGGTGTTGCCAAAATTTTCTAGCATTGACACATTCCAGAAAAATGTGCTTGATAGTTTCATCCTGCTTTTCACAAAAAAGACAAGTAACATTTGATATAATATTAGTATGTTGTAAGAAAACTTTTATTGGTAATCTATTGTGGCAAAGAAGCCAGATAAAGCCTTTGATTTTGGGATGAATTGGGAGCTTCCAAATCCAGGAATAATTTTGGGAATGACTCATAGGTAAAAAAAATGTCTCCTTCAAGTTTTGCATATATAGATTTAACTGAAAATGTGCCATTATGAGTTATACCCCAGTAGATGAGATCATTATTAATACCAAATCGGGATATGTAAGTAGCATCTGTCGAACGAGTTATATTTTGCCCTAGTCCGAATGAGATTTTATTCCTGTTCCATCTCAAGGGTGTAAGAAGTTGTGAAATTGAAAGATTTTGTTGATCCAAAGGTAAAGGTCCTTGAATCAAGGAACGTAGTGTTGTGCCCGGCCTAAGCCAAAGGTCATGTCAAACACTAATATGTTTGTCATTCCCTGTTCTCCATTTAATACCCTTTTGGCAAAAGTTCCCACCCTATTATCCCATGTTTTAGAATTATTTGTAGTAGATTTTTTATGTAAGTATTTATTTATAAGGACACGTGCCCACATTTCTTGGGGGAATTGAAAAAGCCTCCAAGCAAGAGCCGCTAATAGAGCATTATTTTTTATACTAATTTTTTGGGTACCTAGTCCCTCCGAAGTTTGTGAGGTTGTGTCTACATTCCAATTGAGAAGGTGCATTTTCTTTTTTATTGAGGTTGTGCCCCAGAGAAAGTTTCGTTGGTATTGTTTCAATTTATTGGTAACATGATTTGGAATTTGTATATATTGCATAATATGATTCGGAAGATTATTCAGAGTAGATTTACTATGGGTAATTCGACCTGTCATGGTTAGAAAACTCATTTTCCATCCTGCTAGTCGTTTCTTAAAGTTATCGAGAAGAAATTGAAACTCCTCGTTCTTAGGCCTAGTAATGAACATAGGGGAACCTAAATATTTACCAAAAAAAGGAACCTTCTTTAATAGAAAACGATTCTAATATATAATTCCTATCATTTTGAGAACTATTCCGAGAGAAAAATACTTTGGACTTTTTGAAATTTATTTTATGTCCAGAGCAAGAGGTAAAGTGATCTAGTACATCAATCATTGCATGACAACTCCTTTTGGTGATTTTTTATAACAACACAATATCGTCCGCAGACAAAAGATGTGATAATAGAGGTTCTTTTATAGATAAACTAATGGGTGTCATTGCAGGTAATTTATTGAGAGGGAGATGCTATGTGAGAGCATTTTCATACACATTATAAACAAATAAGGTGATAAAGGATCGCTCTAACGAATACCTCTTGTCAGAATGAAATATGGAGTCCTAGAACCATTCAGTAGAAAAGAAAATTGAAGAGGTTGTAACACAAGATATAATTAACTTAATCATTGGAGCTGGAATCCTGAAATATGTAACAGTTCTCCGAATAAAAGACCACTTACTTATTAAAATTTTAATTTAAAGAAACTATGTATGTGTATGTGTGTGTATGTATGTATGTATGTATGTATGTATGTATGTATATATATATATATATATATATATATATATATATATATATATATACATATATATATATATATATATATATATACATATATATATATATATATATATATATATATATCTTTATATATATATATTTTTATATATATATATATATATATATGTATATATATATATATATATATATATATATATATATGTATATATATATATATGTATATATATATATATAAATTTAGAAATTAATTTTATATTCTAAGAATGTAAGTAATTTTGTAGTTTTTTTAAAAAAAGCAATCTTTCAAATAAAACCTATTAAAAGTAAGATAAAAGTTTTAAAATATTAAGATTAGACCTAAAAGAAATATTTACACTAAAATAGTATAGAATTTGGGTGTGGTCAAAAATTAGTTGTTCGGAAGTGGGGGAGGGGGACTAAGAAAGATTGGGCCATATTGTTAAAGTCATAATAATAAAAATTATAACGCATTACCTTGAATATCTTTTTACAATATTTTGTCTTTTAAATTTGAATTAAAAAATTTTAAGTTACAACTATATAATATAATTTACAAGAAATTGCCTTAGATAAAAAAAATTATTAAAAAAAAGCCAGGTCCACTTAGACCCAGTGGCGGAGGCAGGATATTTACGAAGGGTGTTCAAAAATTTAAAAATCAAATACATAATGAATCTAACCAACCAATACAAAAAAATGCTAACATATTTTATTAATAGAAAGAGCAATTTTCACCACAAAACAAATCATAGTAACAAGACTTTCAAAAGAGAAAATACAAAAAACAAGTCTTCTGTTAGTTACAAGAACCTAATGACTAATGAGATCAACAAAAAACAACACCTACGTTATTACAACTGCACTCGACGAGGTTTCATATCTTGAAATGTTTTAATAATAGTATCATTAGCAATACTATCAAATAAATTTTTTTCTACACAAGGCACCAAACAACCACTAAAGAACTCATCATTCATTCGACTTCGTAAGTCATTCTTAATAAACTTTATCGCCGAAAAAGATCTTTCAACAGATGCAGTGGCAACGGGTAGAAGCAAAGCAAGTTTCACTAAGCGAAATACAAGATAATAATTTGAATGTTTCTTTGTCTGAACTAATCTTTTTGAAAGATCACAAAGCCCATGTTGATCGGAGAATCTTTCATCAACATCATGAACATCAATAATATAACTTGCAAGCTGATTCTCAAGAGTACCAATACTAAATTCATAAAAGTCATCAGGATATAACTCAGTCATTCTCATTATTTCCTGGTGTCAAAACTTGAAAATGAGTTAATTGGATTCAAACAAGCAATTCCATGAAGCAATAAGTTGTCTGTTCGTCAAAACGTTCATTAAGTTCTTAAACTTGCCAATTAATAATTTTGCAAAATACATCAACCCGATAATGATGTAAGACTGTACAATCAGCAGGTTTACAATGTGATCTTAAAGAACTAACATATGGCTCATCAAAGCGAGGTATCAAAATATCATATTTGATACAAAATGCAGATATCTTAGCAATAAGAGATTCTCATTCATCTTTCCTTAACTTTTTCAACCTTTTCTTTGCTACTTCAACAAGTAGCATGGCGTTTGCAATGTCTTGCTCTTTTTTTTTTGTAAGCATTTATTGAGATTATTTGTGATTGCTAAAATATCCCTCATCAAATGTAACATGAATGTTACCTCAAATGTTTGACAAGCCCTGAGACATCCCTTTGCCTTGGCTCTTTCATCTGTAGAACGTGCATCAAGAACAAGTGATTCAAGAACATAAAAAATAGAGTCAAACATCAGAATAAAATTATTAATATATTTCAAATGAGATCCCCAACGAGTATCACATGCTCTTGAAAGACCAAGTTTTTATCAAGCCCTTACCGGTTATAAGCTCACCCATATCTAATGTCCCTTGAATTCTTTCTTTTTGAGATTCTCGAAATTCATCCTTAAGCTTAAGAGAAGATCCCAATATATTCAAAATATTTGAAACCAACACTACAAGTTCCCCCACTTGAAAACATTTCTTAGAAACCGCAACAAGGGTAAGTTGGAGTTGATGAGCAAAACAATGGATGGAATGAGCAGATCTACTTTCTTGATTAATAAACATTTTAAGACCATTAATTTCACTTTGCATATTGCATGCCCTATCGTAATATTGTCCACACGCATATGATAGACTTAGGGAGTGTTGAGCAAGTAAATTAATATTGCACTCTTCCAAGATGAAACACTAGTATTTTGGACATGAACAACATCAATAAGTTGCTCCATCACAAATTCCATTCTATCAACATACTATAAGACAATAGCCATTTGCTCCTTGCGGGACGTATAAAAGATTCATCAACTAGCAATGCAAAGTAATCACCATTTAGTTCCTCAATTATAGCTTTAGTTGTTTCTATCCTACATGCAGTAATAATGTCTTTCTGAATCATTGGAGAAGTCATTTGATCATTTTGAGGAGCATGTTCCAATATATAATCACGAATGTTATCACACACTTTTGCATACCATGAGAGAGTTTGAAGAAAATTACCCATACAAAGTGAAGACTTAGATTCATTATGACCTCAAAATGCTAACCCTTGAGTTATAAGACGTCTTACTACATTAATTGAAGCAGTTAAGCGGATCCAATACTCATACTTAAGTTAACTAGATTGCCTCTCAAATGAAGATTGAATAGACCGTTATTGCTGCAAATCTTGGCATTTCATTTTTGACTCATTGTGAATGTCACTTGACCCATGTTTATCAAAACTATTCTTTTTATGCCAATTCTTAAATCCTATACTTGAAAATACATCACATCCATCTTGATGAATATTATTATCTTTAAATAGATAACAATACAAACAATAGGCTGCATCTTTACTTACACTGTACTCCTACCAATCATGATATTCATCATCAAACCATTTAGGATTAAATCGTGCATTGATCCAGAAAAATTTATTTTAGGATATTTATGAAGCCGAGGTTGACAAGGACCTTATCGAAGGAATTCTCTTCTAATAACATCGCGATGATTTGGATGGAAGTTCAAGATTTGAGGTTTTTCCCCGGGTCAAACTTTAAAGAATCCAAATTAAATTCATCCAAAGATGGTATTTCTAAATAGTTAATATTCTCTTCCTGGATAGGTTGAGTATGAGAAGTTAAATTTGGTTTTGGTGATTTGGTAAAATACATCTTCACTGAATTTTGAGACTAAATTATAAAATAGGAACATAGTTAGAAAAATTGATATATAAATGTTGTATCGAACTATTAATGGCACGAGAAACAGAAGAAAGCTTAGTAGATATTTTTCACTAGCCCATGCAGGAAAATAAAATATTTGTATTTGTATGTGTGGGTAGATATATGTATAATGATATAAAAGTATCAACAATTGACAGAAAGCATAGCAGAAAGACAGTCAAGTTCTTTAGTACTTCAAAATCTTTTAAAACTAGTTGTATTTCTTTTGTCATTGCCTTTATCCAGATGGGGATAATTAAATTTGCCTCTAAATACACAAACTTCCATTCTTTCAAGCCATATGGAGGGATTCTTTAAGCATTGATTCTTTTTACCTTTTTATTTGGAATTAAGGTTTCTTCAAATAACCAAGAACTTGCTAGTTTGCTGCTGATGAACAAGTTGGCTTTTTTAGCCCACGCTTATATAGGACCGACCCACGAAGCCTGTTTAGGCCCAGGCCCCGCCCGCTTGCCGGCCTTAATCTATAGCTAGGGATGATAGATCAAGAGGTATGTGTATAACTTTCCATGTAATAGGATAGCTGTCTATCTTATACTCTTTGAAATGCGATATTTTTTCAAACTCTGCATAAATACAAGATGCTTTATGTACGGGCTACTCAACTAACATATGATCTTTGCTTTTTCTTAAACTATTTAATACATCATAATAATAATTGTTAGTTTGTTTCTAGTGCAGATAAAGCTAGGAGTACTAATGGCCGTCTGAGTGATGATTATTTCAGGAATAGAACTTGGAGACTCCAATGACAGAAGAGAGAGAGCAATTAATCAATATGCAGGCATTTCTTCAACGGAGGTGGAAATTTTTGAAAGTGGAATTTTCTTGGATTGAAATCCGAATTCTTCCCTTGTCATTTACTTGACCACATATCACGTTAATGTCCTTATTATTGAGTTGCACTGTCCCTTTTCTACTTGAACTTTCTGCAATATGAGACTCTGCTGCAGATGATGAAGAGCTCATCTTTCTTCGCCTTTCGTTGTGTCCAGCCAAACGCCTTCGGCAACTTCTTTTTGATTCATCAAATTCCGTCAGCTCATGAAATCTGCTTGCATATATCACGTATGTAGTCAATTAATTAACCAAATGCAGAACATCTTAATTATCAGGGCACAACTAAGAAATAACTAGCACTACACTACCGATTTTAATAGGTAATTAAGACCTCAGTTTCAATATTTTTCCGTAGACATATGGCTTTGCATAACCATTAGCCAGTAGTCCAATACCGTATCAAGATTATAGTTAAGGACGAGGAAGGGCCGCACCCCAAAAATGTAATATAGACGGTCTACATACACGCATTACTATTTGTTTTCACAGCTAGGCTCCCCTTCATCGAGATCGTAGTAAAAGAATTTTAAAGTGTCTATATGAATTGTGTAAATATATTTGTATAGTTATTTTTGTTATTTTTCAAGTAACTAATTCTACTAACTTTGAAAAATTACACGAGTTCGGCCGTCAATCGCATAAATTCTGTATTTATATTAGAAAAACTATTAAATTTGTATTAATATATAATCACGAACACAGTAACTAAAATATGCCATGAGTTTGGTATTATGTTCAGAACCCACAAACTTCAAATCATAGCTCTGTCTTTGCTGTGAAGATAGTGACTAAGAGGAGAATTTATCAACCGAAAGAGATAAATCTAAGCATACCACTTTTCTCCTAATATATAATTAAGCAGAAAATATCAATCACAATTCACAAGTATCACGAATCGGATCTGAAGTCATGTTTATACATACGTAGATCTAATCTTATAACAATTGTCACGTAATAAATTAATTAAATAACGATTAGAAACATATTAGGAACGTCAATCACGCATTCGTTAACAAAATTGTCATCCGAATACTTTCCATCGCAAGGAACCAACAAAGAGATCTTGGCCAAGTATGAGGACTCATAAGATATGTTTTCATTAACAAAATTTAAAGAGGGTATATCAGAAATAGTCACTCTATCTTCTCGAAATAGAAGTAAGATCTGTGTACACGTTATCCTACCTAGACCCAACTTTCACTGAATTTTTGTAGTTATTGTTGTTAAGACAAGAGGGGTTGCTCTGATGGTAAGCAACCCCCACTTCCAACCGAGAGGTTGTGAGCTCGAGTCTCCTCAAGAGCAAGGTGGGAAGTTCTTGGAGGGAAGGATGCCGGAGGTCTATTTGGAAACAGCCTCTCTACCCAAGGGTAGGGGTAAGGTCTGCGTACATACTATCCTTCCCAGACCCACTTAGTGGGATTATGTTGTTGTTGTTGTTGTTTTTGTTAAAGCATAGAAAAAACGAAAAGGCGAGGAACAACAAAAGTAGTAAAAGGAAGAAATACACTAGACAAAAGATATAAAGGCTGTAATAGAAAGATAAAATGCAAAGATTAATGCCCTAAACTTTGTGACATAAGATGCCTTTGTAGTTTGTACCCACTTTAAAAAGAAGCTTCTCAAATGCTATTTTTAGCATCTACCTCAACCACTTTTTGAAAGCAAAGAAATCAGTAGTAATATGATATTACTAAAGGAACTCATATCAGAAACTGAACTAGTCAACCACCTAGATTATGAAGTCAATCTAGGTAGTTTTTTTTATAATCTAATTAAATCACAGAGCTGACACAGAAAATGACATCAACGAATACCCTAGAAGAAGGAGCTAAAACAATTTAGTCACTAATGATTCTTTTAAATAGTAGTACTATATATATATATATATCCAAATTAAAAAGAAAAATAGTACTACTACTATATAGTCACATTAAAACTACCAGCTTTTCAACTATCTCACGCTTCAATCATTATAATATGGATTAAAAACTAAAAGCACATATTAAAACAGATGAATGTAAACTATGCAACAAATAAATTAGTAGTCCAGACGCTTCATTTCATATGACAGTGTTTAACTTAACGAAAAGTTTAAAATAGAAACTGAGAAAGATTTTTAGTACATGCCAAAGGTATCCTTGGAACTAGATGTGTTTTAAACATGTTGTTACGATATCTCTTTATGTAAATAAAGGTAAAATGAGAATTTAAAAGTTAAAGATCCGTATTGTTCTGACTAGAATAGACGAAAGGATATCATGTAAAAATGAACAGACAAAGTAATTATGTTTAGAAAAGAAAAGATTTAAAAAAAGTTGTGATCAAACCGGCTGCATTGTTGACAGAAGCGTTGCCGGAGTCCGGCGACGACGACGACTTGAGCCTTTGCATGGTATTCGCAGACTTTATGCCTCCTATGGTACTGCTTAGCATCACTTAAATCAGCACTGCACTTCTCAGCTTGACAACACCTTTGAGTAGTACTTGACCCTCCATTATTTAATGACCCTTTCTTAATATGGTTATTATTTGTTGTAATATTATTATTACAACTTCCTTTCTTCTTCTTATAATCATCCTCACTAGTAGAGATATTATGATGACCAGCTGTTTCCATATTAAAAACTAAAGTGGAAGAGGAATTGAAGAAAAGAAGAAGAAGAACAAAGGATGAAGATTATGATATGAAGTGGGAATTTTGTGAGAAAAGAAGAGGAAAAGCTAGAGAGTGATGTTTATATATGGACTACGTCTTCATTCTTTTGTGTGTGCCCTTTGTTTTTTTATGGACGTATATATAAGGTTGAGGGTGCATGGGAGGGTTAGAAATGTCATTTGACGTGGAGAAAAAAGTACAAAGTGTTAGTACATGTGTGCGTATGAGAAGCTAAGTAAGAGTATATGAAAGCAACATTTGATGCTAGTATGTCTTGATATTGATGATGGTCCAAATCTCTTACTATTAAACGCATCTAATTCAACTATTTATAATTATATAATCTATAAGTCTAGGAAATTAAAGGACAACCTTGTGATATAGATTTGAGGACAACGTAAATGGAATAATCAAACATATGGTACGTCCTTTTATGTTCTTTGATCAACTTGATTGCTTCCCCTAGAAGTCCAAAACCTAACTGATCATGACATGTATAAATTTGAAGAAGATAAAATTATTATAGGCGAACTAATAAACGAAAAATTATCATCTCTAATATGCTTATTGTATTGGGGAAAAACTGAATTTACATGTTGAAGGTGGCGTGTCATGACACGTGTATCAGTCAAATGGTCAAAGAATTATAATTAGCCACGAGGTACGAGTAACAACAGATGCAGGAGAAGATACTTAAAGAGGCATGGGTTATTATTCAAATAACTTGAAACTCGTACCTATTCAAGTCATTTAAAGCTCGAAGATCAAGAAGATGAATCTGACAGCACAGAGGGGGCCAAATACAATATTGAATGTCAGATACGTTAGAGAATTCATATTTAATGTAAATGATAGAATAACGTTTCTTTTAAAGTCATTTAATGCTCATAATTGCTACAGTAAGACAAAAGCAATAAACATTCCCCTAGAATTTACTATAAAAAGATGGAGTTAAAACATTTGTAAGGACACGAAATACTGTGGGGACACTATTGAAATATAATCTGATTTCTTTGCTTTATATTTGCTCTCAAAATCTTTTCTTATTTCCTTTCTTGATTATCAGTAACCCGTATTCTTCTTAATTTCTAGCTTTGATCAATTTTTTGGTTAAACAAATTGGTTCCGTTACCGGGTATCTGATAATCAATTTTCTTCTACTATGGCAAACAACAACAACAACAAGAATAACAACACCTTGGGAAACCAGGAAAATCAAACCCAGCAATATCAAAGAGATTTACAAAATATTCACCTAGTTCCTTCCCCTCAGGGTTCACCACGACAATCTCGTGAAGGCACTCTTGCTCCTGAGTCTCATGCTGGTGAACAGGAGCAATCTGAATATTTTGAAGAGGCAAATGAAGCTTTACAAAAGGTAATTAATGCACGAGTTAGCAAAGCTCTTCAAGCTCTAGTTAGTCGATTACCTGCTGCACCGCCCACGCCTATACCCAATAACAATACATTGGAGAATCCCCGTTCTAGGCTTGTTAATTTGGAAAAAGGAGGAACCCCCAGTGAATCACATAAGGGAGAACTAGGTAAATTCCACAAATTCTCATTTGCAAAATTTAGTACTAACCTTGCAGAAAACAGCTCAAGGAACAAAATGACCGCATAGAGCAAATTCTGGAGTTCCACCTGTAATTAAAGGAGTGGACATGGATAAATATTCACAACAACTGTGGAAGCCAAGTGCCGCTCCTCTTCCAATTCCAAAGAAATTCAAAATGCCTGATGTCCCTAAATACGATGGAACAACAGACCCACGAGACCACGTGACAGCGTTCACAACTGGCGTAAAAGGCAACGATTTGACAAAACAGGAGATTGAATAAGTCTTGGTCAAAAAATTTGGTGAAACACTCACCAAAGGGGTGTTAACTTGGTATTCTCTCTTACCTACACATTCTATAAATTATTTTGCTGAGCTTGCAGATTCTTCATCAAAGCACATTCGGGAGCCTAAAAGGTAGAGAAAAGAATGGAAGATATCTTCAAAATCAAACAAGGGGATTCAGAACTACTTCAACATTTCGTTGATAGATTTCAACGTGAAAGAACGACTTCACCGCGTGTACCTGAAAATTGAGCGGCTATAGCATTCGCAAGTAATTTGAATGAAAAAAGTTTAGAGGCAATGAGAGGACTCAAGGAAAGCCTTTGAAAATTTCTAGCTACAACGTGGAACGATGTTTATAACAGATATAGCACGAAGCTGCGGATTGAAGAGGATACAGTTCCAAGATTCCAGAAAGAGGAAAAAGTAAGTTCGAGGCGTGTTGAAAACGAAAGGAGGTCCAGTAAAAAAAGGTACGAGCCATACATGAGACATGCAGGAAAAGTCTCACGTTCAAGATCGTATAATCAAAGGTACGATCATAAATCTAGAAATAATGATTCAAGTTCCTCATCTAGATTTAGGAACAAGCGAAACAGACAAGAGTCAGGAGATGATGACAGAAGTTTAAAGGCGAGACTCAGGGGCTATAATTTCAATTTCACTACTTCTGAGCTCATAGCTGTTTTGAGGGGCATTAGAGATAAGGTCTGATGGCCAAAAAAGATGAGGTCAAATCAAAACCGGCGTAACCCTGACCATTGGTGCGAATTTCATAATGATCATGGCCATAAAACTTCTAAGTGCAGATTTTTACAAAGTGAAGTTGATCATTTGTTGAAGCAAGGATATCTCACTAAGTTGTTCCGTGAAAAAGGCAAAGAAGCTTACATGAAAAACAAGCAGATTCCCCCAAAACCACTATCTCCCAAAAGAATCGTCAACGTCATAAGCGGGGAGAAGATATCAACGATGTAACGTATACATCATCTTATAAATTTTCTAAAGTCACTATCACTCACGGGAAGCAGGTACGACAAGTCTTAGAAGAAAGCATCACCTTTGATGATGCAGATATAGATAGCGTATTATCTCCATATAATGACGCACTGGTAATATATTTACTTGTATTTGACATTAATGTGAAATGAGTTTTGATTGATCCAGGGAGTTCTGTAAATATTATCCTACTAAGGGTGTTGCGTGAAGTGCGAGCTGAGGAAAAAATGATTCCAAAGGCGCATATTTTGTCCGGAAGATTAAGGGTATATTTATTTTCCATGCATTGGGAAAGATAAGGGTATATGCATACTTATTTATATGCATATTTATTTGTTTTAAATATTTATTGCATAAATTGAGGGGGAACTCAATAATAACTTGTCTTACATTTGGCATAGTCTTTTATAAAGGATATATGCATATTCCCATGAAGGTTTGCCATTATCTAAAAAGGGGGAAATTGTTGGAACATATGTATATGTTCATACTTATATGTTTTGATAATTGACAAACCAATTTAATGGAAAATAATATATGCCAAATAAATGTGAGTTATTATTGAATACACTTTAATTTATATTTTAACTAAAGTGCTATTCATTTTGTAGATATGCAAAAGGAAGATAAAGAATTGATATGCAAAATTACAATGAGCATTGAGGAAGAAAAGGCTATGCAACGTTATTTGAGCGGACAAGAATTGGAGTCCAAGAAGTTCAAGACAAGATCGAGAGAAGCAATGAAAATAAATGAAGACCTTTTGTTGAGTCTTATTTATATTGTCTTTATTGTGATCTTGATCCGACTTTAAGTTTGAGTCTTGGCTTCTCTCATAAAATGATTTTACAACATATGCATATCATAAATGGTTTTACAATATATGCATATCACAAATGGTTTTACAATATATGCATATTATAAATGGTTTTACAATATATGCATATCATAAATGATTTTACAATATATGCATATCATAAATGGTTTTACAATATATGCATATCATAAATATTTTTATTTGTGATAAAAATATTTTTATTGGTTTTAAATGTTATATAATAAATATTTTCAATACATTTAAAACAAAATAATTTTAAATGTTCTTATTGATTCGGAATGGTCATTACAATTGTTTTTCATGTTTAAAGATATTTATATCTTCAAACAAAGCTTTGAAAAACATTTTATAACTTATTTTCAATAAGTTAGTTGTTTAAAAAACGGACCATTTCCGCAGGGTCAGATAGTCGAATATCTGATATTGGATAGTCGACTATCCTGATGACCGTTGCCAAGATAGCCGAATATCCATATCAGATAGTCGACTATCCTTGTGACCGTTGCCAAGATAGTCGAATAACCATATCGGATAGTCGACTATCTAACAGATTTTCAGAATCTGTATTTATGATTATAGCAACGGCTAGGAGTGATTTTGGAGCTATTAATACATCTCAAAATCACTCATTAAACACACAACTTCTGACCAAAAACATTCTTAAGCTTTCATACATTTCCAATATCATTTATTGATCATTTTTATCATATTTTGAAAGCCAAGGTCTTGAATTTATTGTTGTGTTCTTGAGCGTATTCGTTTACTCATATCCACTCTATTAAGAGAGTCTTGTTTAAGTGAGTGCTTAGTGTTTTGTACACTTGAAGAGAATTGTTATTCTCTTGTTGTAAGAAGGAACTTGTGTTTCCTTGGTTGAAGTCTTGGAGTGTTGTATCTCCGAGCAAAGGTGTGAGGCTTGTGTCATCTGGTTGTAAAGGTTTGTTAGGCACCCGTAAGCTTAACAGTGAAGTCTTGGGGTGAGGTATCCTCGAGCAAGTGAAGTCTTAAGGTGTGGTATCCTTGAGCAAGTGTAACGGTTTGTTAAGCACCTGTAAGCTTAACGAAGTTAGTGGAAATCTCGAGAGAGTCTCTCGGGGACTGGACTAGCCACGGGTTGTGGTGAACCAGGATACATCGGTGCGTTCATTCTTGTTTATTTACTTATCGCACTTATTTATTTCCTGCAATTTTCAAATTCCGCAAGTTTACGCTATATTTTATTATAACGTTATTCACCCCCCTTCTAGCGTTAAGCATATTATCTAACAATTGGTATCAGAGCCTAACTCTCTGAAAGACTTAACAGTTTGAGAGAATCCTTCTATGGCTTCTTCTAGTAGTGCTTTTGTAGGAATAGGTGAAGGTCACTCTATCTTTTTGCCTCCAATATTTGATGGAAGCAATTACACACATTGGACAGATCGGATGACAATCTTCATCAAATCAAACAACTTTCGTCTATGGCAAATCATCAAGTATGGTGAACAATTGACGAAACAAGTTGGAAAAGCCATGGTAAGTGAATACAATACCAAGGCTATCAATATGTTGTATAGTTCCTTGAAACATGAGGACTATCGGAAAATTTCCCAATACAAAACTGCTAAAGAGATGTGGGACAAGCTTGAGGACACTTATGAAAATGCGGCTCAAGAAGCAGACAGTTCATGTGATGAACCAACTGCCAAATGCCTCATGGCCGACGAAGGAGAAGAGGTAAGTATATCTAACTCTCACTCTTTTGAAGAATTACAAAGTGCCTATAATGAACTGTATGGTGAATTTATTAATGCCTCCAAAATGATAAAAGATTTGAAGAAAATATTTTCTTTGCAGAAAACACTTTCTTTGCAAGAAACAGATTTTCAGAAAACACTTTCTTTACAAGAAAAGGATTTTGGAAAATCCTCCTCTTTGAAAGAAATAGATTTTGAAAAATTAACTAATGAAAATGGTGTTCTCAAAAATAAAATTGATGTTTTAGGAAAAAGAAAATGATTTCTTGAAAAATGACATTTTTGATCTTAGAAATAAGATTAAAGCAATGAATGAATCTTCTTCAATTGATAAAAGTTCTATTTGTTTATCTTGTGATTCTTTGAAACTAGAAAACATTGAACTTAGGAACACACTAGAAAAATACAATGTAGATGCTCCTAAAACTATTGAAGTGATTAAGAAGAAAAAGCCTAAGAAAAATAGAAGGCGTAAAAAGAATAAGAATCATGCTAGAAATTGTGATGCACCACCTAGAAATAATTCTAGGATTTTTAATGAGTCTAGAATTAATAATTTTAGACCACCTAGAAACGATTCTAGGAATTGTACAAATGAATCTAGAAATAATTATTCTAGACCGCCTAGAAATAACTCTAGGAATTTCACGCTCCTAGGAATGTTGATTTTAGATTACCTAGAACGTATTTGGCACAACCTAGGCATATGCACAACCCGAATGTGGTATGTCACTACTGCAACCGGGTAGGACACATAGCACCCACATGTTTTGCAAAGCATAGGGATTTATCTTATGGCTATAATTATTATTTGCCTAACCCCCAAGGACCCAAAAGTGTTTGGGTACCAAAAACCTATGTTTAGGTACTTTTGCAGGTGTGCTTGAAGACTACAATATTGTAGTAGATGCACCAAGCACGGAACCTCATTGCATCAAGGGGGAATTTCGGTTAGTTATCCTTTCGATAAAAACCGAATTGTTGATATGTGCAAGCAACCGATGTTAACATATTTGTTGTTAATTTAGTTCTTATACTGTTGAAATTTCTGATATGCTTAATCGTAATAGTTGTTAAATAACAGTTGATACATCTGTTATGTTTTCCAATAACAATTATTTTTACAAAATCATGCATATTTAATTTAATGCTAAATGATTTTAAATCATGCATATTTACTTTAGTCAAAATGATTTTTAAACATGCCTCTAAAATCTGGACTAAGATAATCGATTATGTACTTATGATAATCGATTATGTTAAGCCAAGACTGCATGACAATCGATTGTGAACTAATGACAATCGATTGTGTTAAGGCAGTGAGCATCAGATTTTTCAAATCTGCATGACAATCGATTGTGAACCTTATGACAATCGATTGTGATGAGGCAGCGTCCATCAAAGTTTTTCAAAGCTCAAAATAATCGATTGTGAAGCTAATGACAATTGATTGTGAAGAGACAGTATCCATCAAATTTTTCAAAGTCACAAAATAATCGATTGTGAACTTATGACAATCGATTGTGTTAAGGCAGTGTCTTCCAGACTTTTTCAAAGTTATTAGATAATCGATTGTGAGTTTATAACAATCGATTGTCCAGAGGCAGTGTCTAAATTGATTTTTCAAGACTGATATATAATCGATTGTCAACATTGCATAATCGATTGTATAACTGACCGTTGCCAAAAAGTTTTCAAATACCGTCAGGTAATCGATTGTAGATTTGTAACAATCGATTGTTTTAATTAAAATCTGGAAAAGATTTTTTGAACGTTGCCAGTAATCGATTGTTAAGCGTAAAATCTGGGAATGATTTTTAGAATGACTGGCAGACAATCGATTGTGGTAACTTGACAATCGATTGTCACAGAGCAAAATCAGCATTTCTTAATTGGCAATTAGGCAACTGTTGTGTATGTTTTTCAACAACTAGTTTTATCACTGTTTTATAACAATTGGTAGATCTATGTTTTGTTGGTATGTCTTGATAAATTTCTATAAATCTCCATACTGCATACTCATCATAGTTTTTCCTTAATATACTCTCTTCTTGCTAAATGCCAAAAAGAAGAAGTGTTTAGGTGATATGCTTCAAGTAAGGGGGAATATCTTTACATTCTAGTTTGCCTTAATTGAGGGGGAATTTTTCATTAAAGAAATTGCATGAATGTTATTGATGATATTTCTTGTACTTTAAAAATAATTTTTATTGATGATATTACATTTGGAGCAACTAATAAATTTGTATGCAAGGAGTTTAAAACTCATGACTAGCAAATTCTTGAAATATCATGATGGACGAACTAAATTTCAACTTGAGGTTGCAAGTGAAACAAATGAAAGAGGGAACTCTCATTTGTCATGCTCAATATTGCAATGAGTTGCTAAATCGCTTTGAAATAAGCAACACCAAAGCAATGGCCAATTCAATGAATTCATATGACCGTCTTGACAGAAATGTGAAAGGTAAGGAAAGCAATACCAAGTATTACAAAGGTATGATCGTTCCTCACTTTACCTTATTGCTAGCAGAATTGATATAATATTTAGCGTTTATTGATGTGCTAAGACATAAATCATGTTCAAAGGAGTCACGTCCTAATGCGGTTAAACGTTGATCTAAATGCATACCTTTTTTTTGTTGCATTTATATTTTGAATATTACTGACTTGAGCGTGGAAGACGCGTATTTTCTTTTGCAGGTATCGCCCTAAATTCAGGGGGAACCAAGATAAAGTTTCAATTCAAGTCAATATTATTTTTCTTACTTGACTTGTGAATTTAGAAATAGCATATTTGATTTGATAAAATTATGTTCATAAAATTATGATATATACTTTTACCAAAAATATAGTTTATTTTTAATAAACGAATTCCATAAAATGAAAATTGTTTTTCCAATATTTTCTGCTTAAACGATTTTTCAAAGTCGTCGAAGCTAATCGACTAACTAGAAGTTATTCGAATAACTTGATTATCCAGAAAATCAAGCTATTTCTCCAGATATTCGACTAACCAGAAGTTATTCGAGTATATCTGTTTCCAGATATTTGACTATCCCAGAAGATATTCGAATATCGTTCCCAGATAGTCGACTATTCAATAAGTTATTCGACTATCCTCCGTCAAATTTCAAAAATCTGACCATTTTATAGCCGTTCCAATCAGTCCAAAAATCTGATTTTTGTCATCCAATGCTATGTTTTCTTGAACTCTATAAATAGGATTAGTGTGCACTCTTTGTTTCACACCAAAATCATTCTTGTTCAAGAAATTCTCTTCAAAAATTCTATTCCAAAATTCTTCCAAAAGTTCTTCTTGCCTACAAATTTTAATGGCAAATAGAAGTTCTAAACGCTCTCGTGCCGGAAAGAATATCCCTTCTTCATCAAATCCTCCTCCATCTCTACATTGTTATGACGATGGATCCGTTCTTTGGTTTGAACAAGAAAATGAGCTTCAACGATTTATTAGAAAATTTGAAAATCGAGATATTCTTCCACCTCGATTCAACCGCAAGATATCTAGCGGATTCTAATCATTCCAATATACTTCTACAAAGTTCAATCCTTGACTTTGTTTATTTGAAGTATGATTTCATTCATCCTCTTTTGATTCAAGCCTTCTATTCGAACCTTAAGAAAGATGAAGATGGAGTTCTCTCTACCAAAGTCAATGGCATTCCTATCCTTTTAAGTGAAGAAAATATTCAAGCCATCACAAATCTTCCTCGTGATGGCCAAGACATCGAACAATATACCGGTGTCGAAGGAATACTCTATGATGAAAATGTCCTCTTCAACCTTATTGGAATTGGACAATTTGAATTCTCTCAAGAGCAAAAGAGAGCTCCTATTAAAGGAATTTTTCCGGAATTTCGTTTGATTCTTTATGTTGTCACTCGGATTCTTAAACCGAGAAAAAGCAATCATACGACAATTGGCCGTGAAGATGCAAAAAACATGCATGCTATTATTTCCAAAGCACGCATAAATTGGTGTAAATTTGTTCTTACACATATGTTTGACTCAATAGGAAGTGACAAACCCCTTCCTTATGCATTACTTATAATGCATCTTCTTGAAGCATCTCAAGTCAACACCAATATTGGTATCAAGAAAACTCGCACCAAATATTGAGAAATTCAAGAGACCTCTTTTCATGGCCATGACCAACCACATGATCAAATTCCAAATCCTCCTCCTCCAATTCAAGCTCGTCGTCCTCGTGCCCAACCGGATGTGTCTCAAGCCATCTTGGATCAACTTGCCTCTCTATCGACCTCAATTAATCGAATCGATAGTAATGTGTCTCGCACGGAAAGAAATGTGCGTAGGCTTAGTGACGAAATCCACGGATATTTTGACCATGTCAATTATTCGTATTCTCACGTCTATTCCGCAAGTACTTCTAGCGATGACGATGATTTCGACGACGATGAAAGTTCTTGATTTGTATTTTCATTATTTGAAATGTATTTTCATTTATTGTAATATATTTTCAATTACTCTTATTGTAATTTTCCTTCTTCATTAATGAAATTATCTTTTTGTTAATGTCAAAAGGGGGAAGATTAAGGGTATATGCATATTTATCTTTAATTATGCTTTTGGGAAGATTAAGGGTATATTTATTTTCCATGCATTGGGAAAGATAAGGGTATATGCATACTTATTTATATGCATATTTATTTGTTTTAAATATTTATTGCATAAATTGAGGGGGAACTCAATAATAACTTGTCTTACATTTGGCATAGTCTTTTATAAAGGATATATGCATATTCCCAAGAAGGTTTGCCATTATCTAAAAAGGGGGAAATTGTTGGAACATATGTATATGTTCATACTTATATGTTTTGATAATTGACAAACCAATTTAATGGAAAATAATATATGCCAAATAAATGTGAGTTATTATTGAATACACTTTAATTTATATTTTAACTAAAGTGCTATTCATTTTGTAGATATGCAAAAGGAAGATAAAGAATTAATATGCAAAATTACAATGAGCATTGAGGAAGAAAAGGCTATGCAACGTTATTTGAGCGGACAAGAATTGGAGTCCAAGAAGTTCAAGACAAGATCGAGAGAAGCAATGAAAATAAATGAAGACCTTTTGTTGAGTCTTATTTATATTGTCTTTATTGTGATCTTGATCCGACTTTAAGTTTGAGTCTTGGCTTCTCTCATAAAATGATTTTACAACATATGCATATCATAAATGGTTTTACAATATATGCATATCACAAATGGTTTTACAATATATGCATATCATAAATGGTTTTACAATATATGCATATCATAAATGATTTTACGATATATGCATATCATAAATGGTTTTACAATATATGCATATCATAAATATTTTTATTTGTGATAAAAATATTTTTATTGGTTTTAAATGTTATATAATAAATATTTTCAATACATTTAAAACAAAATAATTTTAAATGTTCTTATTGATTCGGAATGGTCATTACAATTGTTTTTCATGTTTAAAGATATTTATATCTTCAAACAAAGCTTTGAAAAACATTTTATAACTTATTTTCAATAAGTTAGTTGTTTAAAAAACGGACCATTTCCGCAGGGTCAGATAGTCGAATATCTGATATTGGATAGTCGACTATCCTGATGACCGTTGCCAAGATAGCCGAATATCCATATCAGATAGTCGACTATCCTTGTGACCGTTGCCAAGATAGTCGAATAACCATATCGGATAGTCGACTATCTAACAGATTTTCAGAATCTGTATTTATGATTATAGCAACGGCTAGGAGTGATTTTGGAGCTATTAATACATCTCAAAATCACTCATTAAACACACAACTTCTGACCAAAAACATTCTTAAGCTTTCATACATTTCCAATATCATTTATTGATCATTTTTATCATATTTTGAAAGCCAAGGTCTTGAATTTATTGTTGTGTTCTTGAGCGTATTTGTTTACTCATATCCACTCTATTAAGAGAGTCTTGTTTAAGTGAGTGCTTAGTGTTTTGTACACTTGAAGAGAATTGTTATTCTCTTGTTGTAAGAAGGAACTTGTGTTTCCTTGGTTGAAGTCTTGGAGTGTTGTATCTCCGAGCAAAGGTGTGAGGCTTGTGTCATCTGGTTGTAAAGGTTTGTTAGGCACCCGTAAGCTTAACAGTGAAGTCTTGGGGTGAGGTATCCTCGAGCAAGTGAAGTCTTAAGGTGTGGTATCCTTGAGCAAGTGTAACGGTTTGTTAAGCACCCGTAAGCTTAACGAAGTTAGTGGAAATCTCGAGAGAGTCTCTCGGGGACTGGACTAGCCACGGGTTGTGGTGAACCAGGATACATCGGTGCATTCATTCTTGTTTATTTACTTATCGCACTTATTTATTTCCTGCAATTTTCAAATTTCGCAAGTTTACGCTATATTTTATTATAACGCTATTCACCCCCCCCCCCCCTCTAGCGTTAAGCGTATTATCTAACACCTAAAAAGAATGGTAAGTGGCGAGTTTGTGTAGATTATACAGAACTCATCAAAGCTTGCCCAAAAGATTCTTTTCTTTTACCACATATAGATCAGCTAATTGATGCTACTGCAGGACATGAGTTATTAAGTTTTTTAGATGCATATTTAGGATACAATCAAATCAAAATGGATCCGAGTGATGAAGAGAATACTTCTTTCATCACAGACAGGGTAACTTACTGCTATAAAGTAATGCCCATTGGTCTCAAAAATGTTGGAGCAATCTATCAAAGGTTGGTCACCAAAATGTTCCAGTAAGATTTAGGAAAAACCATGGAGGTATAAATAGACGATATGCTCGTCAAAACTCAGCATTCTCATGATCATATCTCTCATTAATTTGTTACATTTCAAATTTTGCGCAAATTTAATATGAAACTCAATCCAGAAAAATGTGCATTCGAGGTCGCATCAAGTAAGTTTTTGGGTTTTCTTGTTTCTAACTGTGTTATTGAGGTAAACCCTTCACAGATCAAAGCAATAGAGGAAATCCCTGACATGCTTACAAGTAAAAAATAGATCCAAAGACTAACGTGAAGAATTGCAGCTTTGGGGATATTTATTTCCAAATCTTCAGAAAAGTGTTTCAAATTTTTCTTGGCACTTAAAAAGCAAGATCATTTTGAATGGAACGAAGACTGTCAACAAGCACTTAGAAATTTGAAGCATATTTGTCAAATCCACCGTTGTTGGCAAAGCCAAAGGTAGTGGAAAAATTACTTGTTTATTTAGCCGTATTAGAAGTTGCGGTAAGTGTTGTTATAGTCCGCGAGGACCAAGGTAAACAATCATCTATCTATTATGTTAGTAAGTCCCTATTAGATGTAGAAATAAGGTATCCACAATTAGAAAAGCTAGCACTTGCTTTAATCATGGCATATAGAAAATTAAGACCTTACTTTCAATGTCATCTCATTGTTATAGTAACTGCTTTCCCATTACGTAACATTTTGCATAAGCATGAATTATCAGAAAGGTTAGCAAAATGGGCTATCGAATTAAGTGAGTACGAAATCACTCATCAACCTAGAACCTCTATAAAATCTCAAGTATTAGCTGATTTCGTGGTTGATTTTAGCCAAGGGATGCAATTAGAAGCTCAAAAAGAGTTACAAGTTTTTAATGGTGCAAACCCGGGGACTTGGAATTTATTTACTACAGTTCATCTAATATAAAAAGTGCGGGTTAAGGAATCGTTCTTGTACCACCTACGGGCGAACCCATTAGACAAGCTATAAAATATCATTCTGCAACTAAAAATGAAGTCGAGTATGAAGCTGTGATTGCAGGTTTAGAACTGGCACGAGAACTTGGGATAGCCCAAATTATATTAAAAGTGATTCACAACTCGTGGTTAATAAAATGTTGGGGACTTACACAGCCCAGGGAGGCAAGAATGCAGCAATACTTAGAAAGTGTACGTGAATTGATAAGGTTCCAAAACTGGAAGGTTGTACAAATACCAAGAGAAGAAAATGTTGAAGGAGATGTTTTGGCCAATCTCGCGTCTGCAGATGACGTAGCAAACGATGCAAATGCTTAGGTTATACATTTATTTCATTCCGTTCTCGAACCTGATAAGAATGAGGTAAATTTCAATAATTTAACTTGGAATGGAGAAATGAAATTATTGCTTTTTTGTAGTACGGTACCGTGCCTGGTAACAAAAGGAAGGCACATGCGCTTCGTAAAAAGGCTGCCTGTTACTGTTTAAACCAAGGAAATCTCTATCAAAAAATATTTGGTAGACCTTTAGCAAGATGTCTCAGACCTTCCCAAACGGAATACGTAATGAGGGAAATACATGAGGGACATTGCGAAAATCACACATGAGGAAGATTGTTGGTAAGAACTTTAATCAGGGCAGGATATTATTGGCATAAGATGGAAGAGGAAGCAGCAAATTTCGTATCTAAATGCGACAAATGTCATAGGTACGAAAATAATATGCATAGGCCAGCGGAGCTATTGCATCCAGTCATATCACAGTGGTCCTTTATGAAATGGGGAATGGATATCATGGGTCCATTACCACAAGCAAAAGGTCAGGTAAAGTTTCTACTTGTACTCACTGATTATTTCACTAAATGGGTAGAAGCAGAAGAGTTTAAACAGGTACGAGAAAAAGAAGTTAAAGACTTCAATTGGAGGAACATAATATGCCATTTTGGAGTACCAAAGAAGATTGTGTGTGATAATGGACCACAACTTATAGGAGCTCAAATCACAAAAAAAATTCAAAGTTGGCAAATCAAACGGATAACATCAACACCATTCCATCCAGTAGGTAATGGGCAAGAGGAATCCACAAACAAGGTCATTATCAATAATTTAAAAAAGCAGTTACAAGAATCAAAAGGTCACTAGCCTGATGTATTACCTGCGGTTGTGTGGCTTATCGTACAACTATAAAAACTAGCACGAGAGAAAACCCATTTTCATTGGTCTATGGTGATGAAACTTTGATTCCAGTCGAGATAGGAGAACCAAGTACATGGTCTATACAGGCAACGGAGGAATCAAATTATGAAGAGATGCGGGTTAACCTTGATTTACTCGAGGGAAGAAGAGAAGCTGCCTTAATAAGAATGGCGGCACAAAAGCGGGTCATTGAACAGTATTACAACCGAAGAGCGCGCCTCAGATTCTTCAAATTTGGGAACTTTGTGCTTAAAAAGGTTTTTCAGTCTACAAAAACTGCAAATACAGAAAAGCTAAGTCCGACATCGGAAGGACCCTATCGGATTCGGGATATTGCAGGAAAAGGAGCATACGAGTTAGAGACAATGGATGGAAAGGTTCTACCTTCACACTGGAATGTTATTCATTTGAAGAGATATTACTTCTAATTAAATACCCACGGTTGGGTATAATCAAGTTAAATTTTGTTTTTGAATTATTAAAATTTACTAATGATTTTAGATGCTAGCAAAAATGCTAACCCGTACTAAATGACGAGTCATGACCTGTACGGCAAAATGGAATATACTAAAATTTATGGCCCATGGTCACAATTATTCTAATAGAAACACAAATGGGATAAGCAGTCTTTATCTAAAATCGCATCCCCGAGTCGCGTATATTTTTTCTTTTCAGGAAAAGGACCAAGTGCAAGAAATTAACAAGTGCTCAAGGTCTCATACTTCAACGCTCAAACACTTGGGGGACTACATAATATACACAGACATGTGTGAAAAATACCTGTGGAAAATCAAGCAAGATTTAAAGGAAAGATCAAAGCTTTGAGGAACCAAGTGCATGACAAAAACTATGAAAACGTGACATTCATCATAGTGTTCTTTCCCATCAAAACACTCATCATAGTGTTCTTTCCCATGAGAACAATGAAGTAACTTCTCAAACCCTTCCTAATGTTTTGAAGATAAAGACATATGATGCATCCTAAAAATAGTTAGGGTAAAGACTATGTATCAAAATGGGTTATAAAGAGAAAACCTAGTTTCCATTGTTCTTCTTTTGTAAAAATCTGTTACAAGAAAAATAGTTACGAGAAAGCTATAGATGTAATTCAAATACATGTAAAGTGTTATTCAAAAAATTTTCAAGGTTCATAAATTAAAACCTGTCAGAGTTATTCCAAATAAAACATGTGTGTTCATATTTCTTTCATCATATTATAACACCATTATGAAGTTGAGACGTCTTCTTCATTAAATGTCGATATATAAAAGGGCCCTCTTTTATAAAACTCATGTTATTAAGTCATGAGGTTAATCATAAAATATTTTCAAAGAATAAAAATCAAAATTATTCTCTAAGTCCATAAGTATGAAAAGGCAAGAATAAAATGAATAGAACTACTAAAAAACTTCTCAATATATTTAAAAAGACTAAGTATAAATTTAGTTGTCAAAATAGTTTATACAAATGCCCCATTATAAGAACTGGGGACTTTAACCAAAAATCTGTTAAAAACAAACTAAGGGATCATCTTCTGAAAAAGAAATGAAAATCATGTTGAAACATTTAAACTGGTCACTGAGAGGTAGGAGCATCAGAAGTAACGATGCTAGCTTCACTTTCAGACACAGCCATGGGCATAACATCAATTCCAGAAGAAGCAGCCACAGGCACGGTGTTAGCTTGACTCAAAGTAGTAGGTTCAACGAGGGGAACAAGAGTCACTGAAGCTTCAACTTCTGAAGCTTGAGTCATGGTAACTTCACCCTCAGGAACCTGAGCCACAACACTTTTAACTTCGAGAGCTTCAGCCCCGGCTACTTCATTTGCTAGACTTTCAGTCACGGGAGCCTCAATTGTAGGAGAAGGGAAGTCAAGTGGATGTTGAATCTTTTCAATAGCTTCCAAGACTTTGGCCAATTCTGACTTTAAGTTGAAGTTTTCTTGGCTGACCTCGATTAAAGCATCACGACAGGAGTTTAGAAAAGTCCAACTTACCTCCATATCCAACTTTTCCTCAAGTAATTCATAATCTCTTACCCAGACAGCAAGTTCGCTTTTTATCTCTTCATTCTCAGTTAAATTTGAATCAAAGGAGGCTTGGAGGGAGGCATGAGAAATTTTTAAGGCACGTACCCTGGCAGAAGATATTCTTAAATCTTCTTGAACTTGAGTCAAGCTTTGCACTAGCTCTTGCGTACTCTTTTTTTGCCCAGAATTGCCGTAAGTTCTCTAATCTCTTCACTTGACTTCGACAACTGTTCCGAAAAGAACACTCAAGGCGCTCTTTGTCCTTCTCTGCTTGACTTGTAGAAGCCTTGACAGCTGCTAACTCCGAGGTAAATGTACGCTTCTGCTGCTCCAAGTTATCTCTGCTTACCTGCAAATCCTCCATAGCCATTTGAGCATTTTCAAACTGCTCCTTCCAATTGGTTTCTTCTAGCTCAGTTTCATGAGCCACTTTTTAGGCTTCGAGAATAGTTTTCTCAGACTCATGGGCTACTTTCTCTAGTAGGTAAATCCTACCCATTAACTTTGTGCCAATGAGGTTATCCCGAAAATGATAAGGCACAAAAGTTAGAATTTAAAATAAAAAGAATATCACGAAAGTCAGAATTAAAGGTAAAAAGAAAGCTTTTAAATAAATAAATGGAATACCTTCAAAGTGGAATAAACTATGTCATTCATCAAGGCCAAGCAACTGTCGTTGTTCATCTTCTCTTTTTTTATATCACCAATTAAAGGTTCAAGCCAGACGTCTGCTTGACCATATTTCCTCAAGAGAGTGCTATTAGCAGGAACTTCATAGGTAACGCTCCTCATAGTCATGCTTCTGCTTGTAGAATCCACCTCTCTATGCAGAGTAGTAGGAGGGGAACTACGGAAGGAGGAGCGGTAGAAAAAGTGAAAATAGCATAAGGAAGGGTTGAAGTAGTAGAAACATATAAGAACACAGAAGCAGACGAAGCAGATAAAGGAAGAATAGAGGGAACGGGAGATGAAAAAGAGGAAAGAGGAAGCTCATCTAAAACCGGACCTAACTTGCCACTCTCGAAACCCTCAACAAAAATTTGTTGATTAGATTCATCAGAGTCCTTAGGAGTACTCTCGTCATCAGAGACAAGGTGAACGGGGTTATTAGGGGCGGTACAAGAAGGCGAAACTTCAGCCTCGTCTTCAGATATGATGCGCCTCCTAGCTCTTGGTCTAGCTATTAATGAGCCATCCTCATCCCCTTCCTCTTCAGAATCTTCTTCAGCGATTTTTCTCGTTGTTGAAGCACCTTCAGCACTCTCCAAAGAAAGTTGAGTTCGGGTAGCAATAACAAATTCAACTTAAACCCCTCGAATTGGAAATCCTGATAAAAATAAGGATGAGGATCAAAACAGAAATGAAAGAATTTTACACACGAGAAAGTATAAAAAAATCTTTCCGTGAGTTTTTACCTTTCAACCATAATAATTGGAAATAGACTTCTAGGTCCTATCCTCTATATGTACGGCTCTTAATGTTAAATCTAACCAACCACAAAAATTGGGAATGGGGTCCATAACTCCGATTGTTTCTACATAAAAGCAAAAGAAAGCAATCTTAGATAAGGTATTAAAAATGAAGAAAAGAGATATGAAAATAGAATCAAGACTACGCGTAAGGTTCCACTTTTCGGGAAAATGCATATTTTCTCTACCCACCAAACCAACTGTGGGTAGCGCAACAAAACGGGCACACCATCCACGGTCTTTATCATCTTCAGGAATCACCAAAACTCTTTTTACTCCTTACCGCTAAGGTAAATACACCATTGCGAAATAGCTTGGGGGAGTAAAGATGAAAAGGTGGGAAAAAGTAAAATTGATACTTGTCTTAACAGACAAATTCCTCACATAAGACACTGCTCTCCAAACGAGTGGGACAATTTGTGCTAAAAAAACATTGAAAAAGCGACAGAAATCAAGGATAACAGAGTCAATTGCTGGTATGAATCCAAAAGTAAAAGGATAAGTGCAGACAAAGGAAAATCCAATTTTGTAAGAGGAAATTCTTACTTGGAAATTTCGATACAAAGTCCACTACTCCAATGACAGTCTCTACAAACCATATGAATTAAAACATATATAATTAAAGTGGGATAAATATTGGCATGATATAAGCCAATAAACGAAGGGATTCTCTATTATGGTCAAAGGATATATCATTGGGCACTATTTTATCTACTATAGGTTCTTGTAAGGGTTCTGAGGGTTCTTTACCTTTAGAAGAGGACTTTTGTGTGAAAGAACCTCTAGTTCTAGAAATAGCACCAGAACAAGAAGAAGGTAAATAAGCACCCACAGAAGAACTTTCACCATGGGTGGATCTAAGACTACGAAGCCTACTACCTCTATCCCTTCTATGTCTAATGGGGGTATTTGGAGAATTATCTAAGATTGCAACTCTTCTAGGGTTAAGGTTCGAAGACGACATGGTAAAAGAAGATGAATTAAGGAAGAAGTGAATAGTATTGGAGAATAAAGTACATAGTAAAACTTTATGAAGAAGAAGACAAGAGAAAAAGGGTTGAATTTATATATGAAAATAACAGTCAAAAGCAAGAAGTGTAATGATGGAAAGCCTATAATAAAGGCAATTATCTCTTCCTGAATATTGGAGCCGTAAAAGCCTTGAAAAAAGGCTACAAAACTGTAGAACCAGTGGTAGAATGACACGTCTGTAGAAGCATTAAATGAAAAAAACAATTGAAGCGTCAATGTTGTCATAAAATTAGCGATGCCAAAAATTCTCTTTTAATGAGATCCACTTCCTAAATATTTAATTGATAAATAAATAGAATGTGGGGGGTTTATCTGTATTAGGAAAAAAACTGAATTTACAAACGTGTCATGACACGTGTATCAGTCAAATGGTCAAAGCATTATAATTAGCCACGAGGCACGAGCAACAACAGATGCGGGAGAAGTTACTTAAAGAGGCATGGGTTGTTATTCAGATAACTTGAAACTCGTACCTATTCAAGTCATTTAAAGCTCGAAGATCAAATAGATGAATCTGACAGCACAGAGGGGGCCAAATACTATATTAAATGTCACATAAGTTAGAGAATTCATGTTTAATGTAAATGATTGAGTAACGTTTCTTTTAAAGTCATTTAATGCTCATAATTGCCTCATTAAGACAAAGACAATAAATATTCCCCTAGAATTTACTATAAAAAGCGAGAGTTAGAATATTTGTAAGGACACGAAATACTGTGGAGACACTATTGAAATATAATTTGATTTCTTTGCTTTATAGTTGCTCTTAAAATCTTTTCTTATTCCTTTCTTAATTATCAATAACCCGTATTTTTCTTAATTTCTAGCTTTGACCAAAGTATTAATTTTTTGGTTAAACACTTATTATCTTTCCCCTTATTTTCTTTCCCAATCATAATCTTCTCCTGGCAATTGTTAGAACTGGAATCACAGCATAATTCTGTTCTGCATTATAAGTATCATAATATATATTTGATGAAATTGGTGAGAGGTATACTATTCCATCTTGCAATAGTTGACCAGCTTTATCCCCGAAAATATCGGTTAAGTTCAAACAATAAAATTATTGTGAATCATTCAAAGTTATATACAGTTGAGATAGTAAAATTGTAGGAAAATATTATTTGGTCGGGTTCATTAAAGGGTGCTTAGTGACCCATATGTTAGTATTTGTCTAAATTTTCTTGTCATAATTGATTTTCCTATCTCACGAAGGAAAGAAGAAGATATTTATCATAATTGGGTTTTTTCCTAGACGGAAAATGTAATTCTTTCATATTTGGCTAGTCCTTTTTCTTGTAGAATTTTTATAAATTGAGTATCCGCTCTTCTCATTCAGTAGCATCCACAATGTAGCCATATGAGTTTTGAGAGTCGTGTTTAGAAGGAGAATTTTACAAGACAAGTGATTGTCACTTGTGTTTGACTCTTCGTAAAGTTGTTCTCACGATATTTTGTACTCTCTTTTTGTTATAGTGGATTGCTCATCTCCGGCCATGCAAGTAGGTCAATTGACCGAACCACATTAAATAGTTGTGTCTCTTTTGATATATTTCTATTTTGTTGTGGATTTATCGTCATTGAAGATTTGTTTTGCTAGTTTCTGCATGATACCTGATTTTTCGGTACCAACACCATAAGCCCATCTTTTATCTTAAATCCTGCTTATAATCTATAAGAGTCTGTTTGGAAACCACCTGTAATTGGAATTGGTGTAATTACTAGGGTAGTAATTACACAGCCTAGTAATTACTTAATTGTGTAATTACGACGACATGTTTGTTTGTCATAGTATAATTACAGCATAGTTACAAGTTACTGTTTCATTGCACAAGTGTAATTACACAGTTAGATTAAATTTTAAATTAAGCAATTATCAAAACTTATAAGTTAATATAATAAAATATATGCCTATAAATTTTTATAAGTATAAATTATATTATATTTGATATTTAAGATGTATATTTTTCGTGAATATACATTAATAAGTAATCATATATTTATAACTAATATTGTAAAAATAATTTATGTATATATTTTAAATTAATAATATTATACGTACAAAAATTAAAAATATTTTTTTTTGCAAGAACATCATGGAATTCACATTTGATAAAATAAATTAATATTTGTAAATATAATGTCATAACATTATTCAAATGTTTGACAAAACTGATCTATCCATTCTAACTAAAAAAATGAACAACATGCGACATGAGTCAATGCTACTAACACAATTAAATTGGAACCATGAATATGACACAATTTCAAATTCAAAAAAAAAATTTATTCAGCATATGTCAAATTCCAACATAATAATACTAAGTTCCACTATAATTTTAGTTTAGAAAACATAATAAGTTTATAACCACATTCAACAATGAAATTCCACTTTAATTACATCACTCATTATATGAGAAGTTTGTAAATGACTCATTATTTATAATATTAGGAAGTGTAGTCTCAAAAAATAGAATAATAAAATAAATAAAAATAAAATATAAGCAATTACATGAAATGACAAAAAATAAAAGATAAATAATGTACAAAGAAAAATATATTTTAAAATTTTAAAAGGAATTAAAAGGTAAAAAGAAAATTAAAATAATAGAAATAAAAAGTTATAAAGAAAACAAAATTAAAATTAAAATAAAAAGGAAAGAAAATAAAAAATAACCTTGTAATTATACAGTGTAATTACCTCCAATTCTCACCTTCCCCTTGAGAATTGGAGAGTGTAATTATACCCCTCCAATTACACCCAATTTCATACTGACCAAGAAATCACTTGGCCGAACAAACATTCCAAACTGTGTAATTACACTTAATTACACCCAAATTTAATTTTTAGGTGGCTTTCCAAACATGCTCTAAATACACCATTATGGTTGAATAGAAAAGAGATTTTTCTAACATTTCTTATGGGAAACAAACGACTGCTAGGATTCGACTCTCTTCAGATAATTAGGCTGTGGAAACATGAAATTTCCAATGAGTCCATTCGGATAATTAGGTTGTGGAAATAAGGAGTCCATCAGCCAAAAAGAAAAAAGAAATTGATGATAAGAGTACATGGTTGGCATTGGGTTGTCTTAGCTACTCGTGAGTGGTGGCCCCCTACGCAGTTAAATAAAAAAGATGTTAGGTTGCACTATGTAGCGGACAGGTTTCGAATGGGACGATTCTTTGGCCTGAGGGAATGTGCACAATTGTTTTGTAAACATGGACAAAGTTGATTGATTTGACTTCCATCATAGTAGTAATACTTTTTAAAATAATGGTAGTATTCGGACCTATGTATTAAGCAAATGAGTCACCGGACCTCATTAACCAGAATAATTTTTTAAGATATGTGTATATATATTTAAAACAGTCATATATTTTGCTGGAATCTATAAGATCAAAAGTCAGATGGAAACTCTAATTGAACAATTCGCTCATGTGCCCTTGTAACCTTCAAATTTTGGGTCTCTAGCTGAACAATTCGCTCGTATGCCATTTTAACTTTTATATTTTGGGTCTGCCTCTGGTCGCGACTAATCTATTAGATTCATACTACCTCCCACTAGTATAAAAACGAGTTACTTCGTCCATCAAATTTTGACAAATCAGAAAAAATCATCTATAATTGTTTATCTCTGCTAGAATTTGAATCGTGATTTTGTATTTTCACTTTTTTTTGTCTTCAATTTTATATTTGATGCAATCAGGGATTGAAACGTGGTAGCGTTCGTGCTAGCATTGAAGTGTGAAAATTTATAGACGAGTGTCTTTTCAATTGGGTGAGTACGATTCCTACACAGTGGTGGGGATGGCTCTGTCTGGCCCAATAACTCAATTAAAACATTGGGCCCATTTGATGTACTTTGTACAATGGCCGTCCTAAAGCTTGCACTTATATATGGGTCTGGCCCACTGGTTTACTCCTTTTCTATTTTTTGAGAAATTTTCATAAAGCACTATCTTTTAATAGTAATTAGTCATCTATATATACCATTTGTTATATTACGGATTATAAATATCTTTTTTATGGTTATAAACGTATTTAATTTATTTAAGCTATTGTATTCATGAATACAGTAGCAAGATAGGCGTGAATCGCGGAAGTCCAGCTAATCAGTTGTTCTATTCGAGTGTATTTGTGAAGTAAAACATGGGATTACGACTGGACACATTATTGTATTAAACTGTATTCATTGCGTGAAATAGGGGATTACACTGTTTTGAAAACGAAAAATAAATCAATTAACATAATAGACTCCTAATATTACTCAACAAACTCAATTATGACACATAAATTTTGTATTTTTTGTTATAAAAAAGATTCTCAACCAAAAAATACCCCAAAAAATATAGCAATCTTCAGAGAAGTTATATAATACATCTTAATACATAAACTATATTGATTAATATGAATATATTAATATGAATATATCCATGGCATATATCGAGACAGTGAATACAATGAAATACATAGAATACAGCGGGATACATTAAAATATAATAAAAAAAAGACAGTAAATACAATGAGATACATGGCATACAACGAGATACAATTACAATAAAAAAAAGACAATGAATACAATGAAATACATGAAAATATATTGAAATATATTAACAGAAAATCAAGTTGCTCAGCCCCAAACTCTGTCGTCTTTGTTCAAGAACAAACCCTAATTTCCGGCGAATTCGTCGTAGCAACATTTGAAGGTACAACACGCAACACTTCTTTTCATTACCTACTACCCAACAAATTCAATCTCAGTCGTCCACTGTCTGTTGTTCCGTCGCTGCTGCTCAATCGGCTACTATATCCAAGGCTTTATAATTTGTCGATGGTCAAATTGAATTAATTTTCTTTCTTCTCTTTGCTATCTAAGGTTCTTCATAGTTAATGGCATTGGTTGTTTCTCTGTTTGGTTCAGCGATTAATTCCGGCTTCAAGCTACTTCGTTTAATTACCTAATACCCAACATATTCAATCTCGATCGTCCACTGTCCGTTGTTCCGTCGGTGCTGCTCCATCGGCCACTGTATCCAAGGCCTCCACTCAGATGAAATCTGTCAAAGTTCAAACGTTGGTTAACTCCCTTTCCCAAATCAGGTAGATTTGGCTAGGAATTTGATTTCTTTTAAATCGTAATTCAATATTCGGTGCAAGAATTGATTGGAATGAAAGGAAAATAGTATGGGTGAGTGGAATTTTGAGATTGAGGATCGTGTTTTCAGGAAATGGGGAAAGACAATGGGATGTATCAAAGTAGAGAGAGAGAAAAAAAATAGTGTAACTGAATAGCGTATTTAGTGGCTTAGGGCTAGGAGGTAACCAAAATTAAATATTTTTTTATAAACCTTAAAAGGTATCTATAGAATATAATTTTTTTAAATGGTATTTATTTAAAATAAATATGGTGTTAACCTTTGCTATATGAGGTAAAAATTCCTTCATTTTTCTCGTTGTTTTCTTTTTAAGTTAAGTGAAGAAAAGATATTTAACTTCTCATGGAGGAGATTTGTATTTTGTTCATGTTGTTGGTATATGTACAATCTGTTTGGCCATATAAGCAGAGGCAGATTAAAAAATTTAAACTTTATGGGTTCAACCTTTAAGTTTCTTATCATTAAATCTATTGTACTTTTAAAATTATGGGTTCATATCTAATATTTATGTTCCATTCAAATGGTTGACGTAAGAATTTAGTTTGATTTTGGAAGCTGAAGATGTTCCATTGCTGTCGTAACCGCACCTGCGACTAGGAGACCACAGGTGTGGTCTCGAAGAAGCGCGTTTGGAGCCGCAGATGTGGCCAAAGGCATATTTGAGTGAAACCGCAGATGCGAGATATGAACTGCACCTGCGTGATCGTAGATGCGGTAGTAGGGTCACAGGTGAGGAAGGTGACTTAAGTGGTGACTGCAGAAGCGGTGCTTAGGATCGTAGAAGTGGTTGCGCAGGAGCAAGATATGGACCGCAGGTGCGAAAAGCTTGGGTGTAACGACCTGACCCATCGTCCCGTGAGTTACCGCGCCGTTTTCCCTGTTTTATGCTTTTATATGTTTCAATATACGTATTTGGAGAGTTTGAAGTAATTCGGATGGGTTTTGAATAGAAATGAGACAATTAGTCTCTTTATGAGAATGTTAGTTTAGAAAGGTCAACCGAACATTGACTTACGAGTTAGAGGGCTCGGAATGGGTTTCCGGTGATTCGACTAGCTTCGGATGATTTGTGACTTAGGAGCGGAATCGGAATTAAATTTGAAGGTCTAGTGTAGAATTAGGTTTGAATTGGCTAAGTTAAAATTTTGACCAAGTCCGGTTGGTAGGTGAGATTTCGATCCGGGGGTCGAAATGGAATTCCGACAGTTGCAATAGCTCCGCTAGGTGATTTTGGATATGCGTGCGAATTTTCAGATCATTCAAAGGTGTTTAGGTCGGATTTTGGATCAAATGCAAGTTTCAGAAGTTTTAGTTTAACTTAGGCTTGAATCCGTGGAAATTTGATGTATTTGATGTTTATGGTAGCGTTTTTATGCTACGATCAAGTTGGATGAGGTATTAAACATATTGGTGCTTTTGGTTGAGGTCCCGAGGGCCTCGGGGTGATTTCGGATGGTCAATCGGGCTATTTTTGGACTAAGAGGACTACTGGTGTTCAGTTGTTGGTGTTCTAGCGCTTTGTTCTTCGCGTTCGCAGGGGTATGTTCCGAACGCATAGAAGGAATTGAAGAGCCTGGGATTTTGTCCTTCGCATTCGCGAAAGGAGGCCGCGTTCGCGAAGGGAGGCCGCGTTCGCTTAGGTCTGTGGGCAAGTGACCTTCGCGTTCGCGTAGCAGGCTTGCGCGCATTCGCGTCCCTAGCACGCGTTCGCGAAGGAGAAGGGGACAGCTGTGCATCGCATTCAAGGGTAGGCTCTGCGTTCGCGAAGAAGGAATTTCCGCCTGGACAGAAAGCTTTTAAGGGTTATTTGAGTTGCGAACCCAACCATATTTCCACCATTGTTAAGCAACCAAGAGAGCTTTTTGAGCGATTTGAAGCTTGTTTTCAACGGTATTGTTTGGAGGAAAGTCTCTTGACTTAAAAACACCATTTTTATTAAGAATCAACCCTTAATTCCATGAAATTGGGTAGAAATTTTGAAGAACTAGGGCTTAGTTTTTAGAAACAAATTTTGGGGATTTGGAAGGTCATTCAAGCTCCGTTTTCGGAAAACTGTATATGTACGGACTCGTGGAAAGACGAGGAATCCAAAGATGTGATTTTCAGAATTTTTTGAGAAGAGGGCCCGGGGCTCCGGTTTTACCAACTTCGTGATTTTTAGCATTTTTCGAATAATTTCAATTGGGTTATGTTTATTTAGCCTATAACAACGTATTCGTTGTGGTTTTGACTGGATTCGACGCTCGTAGAGGGAGATTCGAAGGGAGAAGGCATTGTAGGCCAGTCTAATATCGGCTAGAGGTGAGTAGTTTGTATAGGTGATGGCCTGAGGTTTGAAACCCTGATTTATCACATCGTGACGTTATGATTGTTAGAAAATACGCTTAACGCTAGAGGGGGGTGAATAGCGTTATAATAAAATACAGCGTAAACTTGCGGAATTTAAAAACTTGCAGGAAAAATAAGTGCGGAAATTAAATGCAATAAAGAACGAACGCACCGATGTATCCTGGTTCACCACAACCCGTGGCTAGTCCAGTCCCCCAGAGACTCTCTCGAGATTTCCACTATCTTCGTCAAGCTTACGGGTGCTTAACAAACCGTTACAGTTGCTCAAGGATACCACACCTTAAGACTTCACTTGCTTGAGGATACCTCACCCCAAGACTTCAACTACTAAGACTTTGGGTACTTAGCAAACCCGACAAATGAGAAGATATGTTCTTCTCAAACAACTCTCTTTTACAACAAATACTCTCTCAATAGAGTGGATAAAGAGAAACAAAATAAGCTCTATGAACAACACAAAGTTGTCTATCAAATGGCTCAACAAAAGCTCTAAAATGATGCTTGAAAATGATCAATGTGTATATCAATATATGCAGGAGTTGTGTGTTTAAAATCAGCTCAAAAGACCTCTTTTTATAGGTGAAAAAGTGGTGCTGACCGTTGCTTAATTGACAAATAAAATCCCTGATTCTGTGCTTCAACAATAGATTGTTTGGAGGTGACAATCGATTGTCTGACCAACGTTCAAAAAACAGATTCCTGATTTTAGGCTAAACAATCGATTGTTAACCCTGAATAATCGATTGTTCTTCAACGTTCAAAAATCAATTTAGGATTCTGTGGAACGGTCAAAAAATAATCGATTGTATGAAAGTGAAAATCAATTGTTGACAATCGATTGTGGGACAAAGACAATCGATTGTTTTGATATTTAAAAACTTCGGTTGCACACTGTCTCAAAATAATCGATTGTTAAAGTGGACAATCGATTTTCAACAATCGATTGTTAAAGTAGACAATCGATTATGTTGTTCCAGTGTTCAAAACTTTGGCAACGGTCGATTATATACACTTGATATACGCTGTGTATACCAGAATTGAAAACTTACTTCAAAATCCATTTTGGTTGAAATGAAAACGTTAAAATCATTTTGTTTGAAGTATATATTAAAAATATTTATGATATATATAATTTAATAAAGTGACTTTATGCATGTTTATGATGACCTAATGTTGAGCCAAAGGATAAGATAACTTAAACGTTGTCCTTACATTGGTTCTACCAAACGACCTACGTCTTGGGTCTTCGGTCTTGAACTTCTTTGGCTCGTTCATGCAATTTCGTCATCAGTATGCTTCTCGCCATTTGATTATATCGTTGTTTGACACTTGACTTCATTGTTTGTCATTCATCAAAACCTATACCTGAAAATCATGCTCATACAACCAAAGCGCACATATCAAAGGTATACATGATTTCCAACAATGATAGGGCATGACTCGCGCGCCATGGCAGGTGCGGGATTGTAAATGATTGAGGATTGTGACTTGGTCCATCCCGAGAGCTGAATATAAATTATTGGCATCTGATACGCACTTTGTGTTGTTGATAATTGGGCGTAATGCCATGTTTGGGGTCGTGTGCCGATCTGTAGTACCCGTCTAGGGTGAATATCTGTGTGATAACATGATTGCATAATCATTGATCTAAGTCATGTACTTAATCACTGTCATTAATTGCTAAGTCACTTAAATCTGAAATTGACTAATTAAATTATATTCACCTTTATAATTGGAAAATGGCAACGAATCAGATTGAATTTGTTATGTGACTTACATGCATATTGTGGAATGAGGATGGCTCAGGCTGCACGCCGCAGCGGTTATATATTGATATTGCGCTTGGGCTGAAGGAGCCCCTCCGGAGTCTGTACACACCCCCAGTGAGCGCCGTCGATGATAAATAACTATGGATGGCTCAGGCTGCACGCCGGAGCATATTCATGTGCATTGCATTGCCTCTTTATTTGATACTTGACTGTTATAGTTGATATTATTTTGATGTTAGTTCGTATCTAAGGAATAGGACTGTTAGATTTAGCTTTGCTTTGTGGCATTTCGTGGATTTCTTACTTTTAGACATTTTTCTATGCTTATTATTCACTGAGTCGCTAGTACTCACCCCTATTCCCTACACCTTGTGTGCAGATTCAGGTACACCGGAGGCTTAGCTGACACTCATAGTCTCCAGAGATTTTTCAGAGTCGTTGAGGTAGCTATATGACGTTCCCACGACCTGGCTGCCCTTCATTTTCCAGTTTATTATTATTACATACATTCCAGATTTTATTATTTCCATTCAGATATTATTATCTAGTTTTGGTTAGAGGTTCTATACTCGTGACCCCAAATCTTAAGGGTATTTATCGGTTTTCGTATTTGTCCTTATTACTCTATTATTATTTTTGGATTATTATTCTAAAATTTACTATGATATTCTTAAATCATCGGTTTTGAGACTTAATGTTAAATTGGAAGTGATTATTGGTCAGGCTTACCTAGCTTTAGGGCTGGGTGCCATCATGACCGGGTTTGGGTCATGACAAGTTGGTATCAAATCCTAGGTTACTAGGCTTCACGAGTCATAAGCCGTTTTAGTAGAGTCTTGTTTATAGGTTTGTCGTGCACCACACTTATAAGTAGGAGGCTACAGAACTTTTAGGAAACACTTCACTTTCTTGAAATTCATATCGCGCGGTTTGATAACATGAAGACTAAAATTCTGTATTCTATTCTCTCGCAGATGGCAAGAACCCGTGCTAATGGACGTGGAGGATGACCACTAGTACCACCTGCTAGAGGTCGTAGGCGCGGTCGTGGTGCTGGACGAGGCGGACCAGCAGTGGCAGCACTTGTAGACCCACCAGCTGCCAGGTCCAGGATCAGCCTCCAGCTGTAGATGCTCCAGCAGCACCTATTCAGGCACCGGCAGTGCCCATCGTAATTCCTGGTCTCTAGGAGGCTTTGTTTCAGATTTTGTCCGTCTGCACTGGCCTAGCTCAGGCGGTTTCAGCCACTATAGTAGTAGCTACTTCTTAGACCGGGGGTGGTCATCAGACCCCCGATGCTCGCACTCCCGAGAAGGTTGTTCAGGGCTTACAGATACCTGAGGTAGCTCCAGTTCAGCCAGTTGCACAGGTTGTTCCAGTTGCACCTGCTCCAGTCATGTGGTTCTAGTTATGCCGGACGACGAGCAGCGGTGTTTGGAGAGGTTTGGTAGGCTTCGGCCTCCAACATTTAGTGGTGCTGAGGGAGAGGATGCCTAGGGTTTTCTGGATAAATGCCAGTGTATGCTTCATACTGCGGGTATTATGGAGTCTAGTGGAGTGGCTTTTACAACCTTCCAGTTCATAGGAGTTGCGTTTACTTGGTGGGAGGAGTTCGAGAGGCGTAGGCCTATTGGGGCAGCGCCCCTCACTTGGCAGCAGTTCTCCACGGTATTTTTGGAGAAGTATTTGCCCAAGTCTCACAGAGAGGAGCTACGTCGTCAGTTCGAGTGGTTGACTCAGGGAGATATGTCAGTGACTCAGTACAAGTTGCGGTTTACACAACTGGCTAGGCATGCTATGTGGATGATCCCGACAGATAGAGAGAGAATCATGAGGTTTATAGATGGCCTCAACTATCCGATCCGTATATTGATGACTAGAGAGAGGACTATAACAGCTACATTTGAGGAGGTTGTTGATGCAGCTCGATTGATTGAGACAGATCACCGTCGAGAGCGTGTGGAGAGGGAGGCCAAGAGGCCTTGAGGTTTAGGTAATTTCAGCGGTGCTCCGTCTAGGGGCCATTTCCAGCATGGTAGAGGTAGTTCCTTTAGGCCTCCTCAGTCCGGACGCATAGAGTCCAGTGGAGCCTCTTCAGGCCGGGGCCATCAGGGTCATTAGCAGACTCAGCCTGCACTGATTGCTCTTCCAGCTCACAGCTCTGCTCCTGCTCTTTCATCTCAAGGTTCGTCTGCAGCGAGGGGTTATCATCAGTTCCCTTCTTCAGCTTCAGTTCGTTGCTATGATTTCGGTGAGTTGGGTCACATGAAGAGACGGTGTCCTCGACCCCGCAGTAGGCAGTATCAGTAGAGGGATCAACCCTCGTCTTCTGCATAAGTTTCTTTAGGTCCCACTCAGTCAGATAGGGGTGGAGACCAGGTAGCCAAAGGTCGCCCCTGGGGTGAGGACCGTAATAGTGGTGGCCGGACTTGTTTGTATGACCTTCCAGATCGAAGGAATGCTATTGCCTCAGATGCAGTCATCACAGTTATTATCTCAGTCTGCCATAGGAATGCCTCAATTTTATTCGATCCCGGATACACCTATTCATATGTATCCTCCTATTTTGATCATCATTTGGGCACGACTCGTGGTTGTCTTGCCTTGCCCGTGCACGTATCCACCCCGGTGGGTGATACTATTATTGTGGATCATGTGCATCGATCCTGTCTGGTGACTATTGGGGGTATGGAGACCCGAGTTGACATGTTATTGTTAGGCATGGTAGATTTCGATGTGATTCTGGGTATGTATTGGCTATCTCCGTACCATACTATTTTGGATTGTCATGCTAAGACTATTATGTTAGCTATTCCGGGTATTTCGAGGATCGAGTGGCGAGGTGTGATTGATTACGTACGCAGCAGGGTGATTTCCTTCCTAAAAGCCCAACGGATGGTTGGAAAGGGGTGTCTATCATATTCAAATTTCGTGAGGGATGTGGAAGCTGAGTCTTATTGTCTTGATTCGGTTCCTGTTGTTAGGGATTTCCATGACGTGTTTCTATTGGACTTGCCAAGCATGCCCCCGGACAGGGACATCGATTTCGGTATTGATCTGGTGCCGGGCACTCAACCTATCTCTATTCCTCGCTATCGTACGGCAGCAGCGGAGCTAAAGGAGTTGAAAATATAGCTTTAGGAACTCCTAAATAAGGGATCCATTTGCCCAAGTGTGTCACCTTGGGGTGCACCGGTATTATTTGTAAAGAATAAAGATGGCATAATGAGAATGTGCATTGACTATAGACAGTTGAATAAGGTGACAGTGAAAAACAAGTACTTACTACCCCGTAATGAGGATTTATTTGATCAGATCCAAGGAGCAAAGGTATTCTCTAAGATTGACCTTCGATCAGGCTATCACCAGTTGAAGATTAGGGATTCAGACATTATGAAGACGGCTTTCAGGACGAGATATGGGCACCACGAGTTTCTAGTGATGTCTTTCGGGCTGACTAATGCCCCAGCTGCGTTCATGCACTTTATGAGTAGTGTATTTAGGCTTTATCTGGATTATTTCATGATCGTGTTTATTGATGATATTCTGGTGCATTCGCATAGTCCGGAGGAGCACGCACGACATTTGAGGGTGGTCTTGCAGAGATTGAGAGAGGAGAAGCTTTATGCAAAGTTCTCCAAATATGAATTATGGCTTAGTATTGTGGCTTTTTTGGGACACGTGGTGTCCAGTGATGGCATTCAGGTTGACCCAAAGAAGATTAAGGTGGTGCAGAGTTGGCCCAGACCGTCCTCAGCTACTGAAATTCGGAGTTTCCTCAGTTTGGAAGGTTATTACCGCATGTTCATTCAGGGATTTTCATCTATTGCTTCACCTTTGACGAAGATGACTCAGATGAATTCTCCATTTGTGTGTTCGATGAATGCAAGGAGAGCTTCTAGAAGCTCAAGTCATCTTTGACCACAGCCCCGATATTAGTATTACCATCAGCTTCAGGCTCTTACATGGTGTATTGTGATGCTTCGAGAGTTGGGATCGGTTGTGTGTTGATGCATGAGGGTATAGTTATTGCGTATGCTTCTCGTCAGCTAAAGTCCCATAAGAAGAACTATCTTTTTCATGACTCAGAGTTAGCTTCAATTGTTCACGCCTTGAAGATTTGGAGGCATTATCTTTATGGTGTATCCTGTGAGGTATATACGGATCATCGCAGCCTTCACCACTTGTTTAAGCAGAAGGATCTTAATCTGAGACAGCGAAGATGACTTGAGTTACTCAAAGACTATGATATTTCCATTCTGTATCATCCGGGGAAGGCCAACATAGTGGCCGATGCTTTGAGCCAGGCTATCAGTATGGGTAGTATGCCGTACATTCCAGTTGGGCAGAGGCCCCTTGCGGTTAATGTGCAGGCCTTAGCCAATTAGATAGTGAGGTTAGATATTTCTGAGCCCAGTCGGGTGTTGGCAAGTGTGGTTTCCCGGTCTTCTTTGTATGACCGCATCAGAGAGCGACAGTATGATGACCCGTATTTGCTTGTCCTGAAGGACAGGGTCCAGCACGATGATACCAGAGATGACCATTAGAGACGATGGTGTATTACGGATGCAGGGGTGGATTTGTGTGCCTAATGTGGATGGTCTCTGGGAGTTGATGTTAGAAAAGGCGCACAGCTCGTGGTATTTGATTCATCCGGGTGCCGTAAAGATGTACCAGGATTTGAGACAGTACTACTAGTGGAGGAGAATGAAAAGGAATATTGTGAATTATGTGGCTCGGTATCTCAACTTTCAGCAAGTCAAATACAAGCACAAGAGACCCGGTGGTGTACTCCCGCGGATGGATATTCCGGAATGGAAATGGGAGAATATTACTATGGATTTTGTGAATGGTCTTCCTCGTACCTCAACGAAGATTGATTTGGTTTGGGTGATTGTGGATAGGCTGACCAAGTCCGCGCACTTCATCCTAGTATGTACTACCTATTCTGCGGAGAAGTTAGCAGAGATTTTCATTCGGGAGATTGTACGGTTGCATGGGGTCCCAATTTCCGTTGTATCAGATAGGGGCACCGTGTTTACTTCCCAGTTCTGGAGGACTTTTCATCTGGAGTTGGGCACATAGGTACAGTTGAGCACAGCATTTCATCCACAGACGGATGGACAGTCCGAGCATACCATCCAGATATTGGAGGACATGTTGCGTGCCTGTGCTATTGATTTTGGAGGTTCTTATGCTGAATTCTTGCCACTTGCGGAGTTTGCGTATAATAACAACTATCAATTCATCATCCAGATGGCGCCATATTAGGCCTTATATGGGAGACGGTGTAGATCTCCGATTGGTTGGTTTGAGCCCGGCAAGGCTAGATCATTGGGGACAGAGTTAGTTCAAGATGCCTTAGAGAAGCTGAAAGTAACCCAGGAGAAACTTCATACAGCTCAGTCGCGTCAGAAGAGTTCTGCGGACCGGAAGGTTCGAGATGTATCTTATGCAGTGGGCGAGAAGGTCTTGTTGAAGGTTTCACCTATGAAAGTCATTATGAGGTTTGGAATGAAAGGGAAACTGAGTCCAAGGATTATTGGACATATTGAAATACTTAGGAGGATTTGGGAGGTGGCCTATATGCTTGCTTTTCCACCTAGCTTGTCGGAAGTTCAACCGGTGTTCCACATTTCTATGCTCCGAAAGTATGTTGGGGATCCGTCTCATGTGTTAGACTTCAGCACGATCCAGTTAGATAAATACTTGACCTATGATGTGGAACCGGTGGCTATTTTGGGTCGTCAGGTTCGAAAGTTGAGATCAAAGGACATTGCTTTGGTGAAGGTGCAGTGGAGAGGTCAGCCCGTGGAGGAAGCCACTTGGGAGACCGAGCAGGAGATGCGGAGTAAATATCCTCACTTGTTTGATACTCCGGTATGTTTCTTGACCCGCTCGAGGATGAGCGTTTGTTTAAGTAGGGGAGGATGTAACGACCTGTCCCATCGTCATGTGAGTTACCGCCCTATTTTCCCCGTTTTATGCTTTTATATGTTTCAATATATGTATTTGGAGAGTTTGAAGTAATTCAGATGGGATTTGGATAGAAATGAGACAATTAGTCTCTTTATGAGATGGTTAGTTTGGAAAGGTCAACTGAACATTGACTTACGAGTTAGAGGGTTCGAAATGGATTTACGGTAATTTGATTAGCTTCGGGTGATTATTTGTGACTTACGAACGCAATCGGAATTGAATTTGGAGGTCAGGTGTAGATTTTAGGTCGGGTTTTGGATCAAATGCAAGTTTCGGAAGTTTTAGTTTAACTTAGGCTTGAATCCATGGAAATTTGATGATTTTGATGTTTATGGTAGCATTTTTATTCTACGATCAAGTTTGAATGAGGTATTAGAACATATCGATGCTTTTAGTTGAGGTCCCGAGGGCCTCGGGGTGATTTTGAATGGTCAATCGAGCTATTTTTGGACTAGGAGGACTGTTGGTGTTCTGCTATTGGTGTTGCAGAGCTTTGTTCTTTGCGTTCGCAGGTGTATGTCGCGAATGCGTATAAGGAATTGGAGAGCCTGGGATTTTGACCTTCGCATTCGCGAAGGGAGGCCGCGATCGCGTAGGTCTGTGGGCCAGTGACCTCCGCGTTCGCATAGAAAGCTCGCGTTCACGAAGGGGAAATGTTGTGGGACCTCTTTTGTGCTTTGCATTCACGTCCCTGGCATGCGTTCGCGAAGGAGAAGTGGGCAGCTGTGCATCGCGTTCGCGGGTAGGCTCCGTGTTCGCGAAGAAGGAATTTCCGCCTGGACAGAAAGCTTTTAAGGGTTATTTGAGTCGCGAACCCAACCATATTTCCACCATTGTTAAGCAACCAAGAGAGCTTTTTAAGCGATTTGAAGTGTGTTTTCAACGGGTATTGTTTGGAGGTAAGTCTCTTGATTAAAAACACCATTATTAGGAAGAATCAACCCTTAATTCCATGAAATTGGATAGAAATTTTGAAGAACTAGGACTTAGTTTTTAGAAATAAATTTTGGGGATTTGGGTCATTCGAACTCCGTTTTCGACAAACTTTATATGTACGGACTCAAGGCGAGACGAGGAATCCAAAGATGTTATTTTCAGAATTTTTTGAGAAGTGGGCTTGTGGTTCGGGTTTTACCAACTTCGTGATTTTTAGCGTTTTTCGAATAATTTCAATTGGGTTTTGTTTATTTAGCCTATAATTACGTATTCGTTGTGGTTTTGACTAGATTCAACTCTCGTAGAGGGAGATTCGAAGGGAAAGGGCATTGCAGACCAGTCGACCGGTTAGAGGTGAGTAGTTTATATAGGTGATGGCATGAGGGTTTGAAACCCCGGTTTATCACATCGTGACGCTATGATAGGGCGTGACTCGCACTCCATGGCAGGTGCGGGATTGTAAATGATTGGGGATTGTGACTTGGTCCATCCCGATAGCTAATATAAATTATTCGTGTCTGATACGCACATTGTGTTGTTGATAATTGGGCGTAATGCCATGTTTGGGGTTATGTGCCAATCTGTTGTACCTGTCTAGGGTGAATATCCGTGTGATAACATGATTGTATAATCATTGATCTCAGTCCTGTGATTAATCACTGTCATTAAATGCTAAGTCACCTTATTTCTAAAATTGACTAATTAAATTATATTCAACTTACCAATTGGAAACTGGCAAAAAATCAGATTGAATCTGTTATGTGACTTACATGCATACTGTGGACTGAGGATGGCTCGGGCTACACGCCGCAGCAGTTATATATTGATATTGCGCTTGGGCTTAAGGAGCCCTTCCGGGGTCTGTATACACCCCAGTGAGTGCCGTCGACGATAAATAACTATGGATGGTTCGTGCTGCACGCCGTAGAGTATTCATGTGCATTGCATTGCATCTTTATCTGATACTTGACTGTCATAGTTGCTATTGTTTTGTTGTTAGTTCGTAACTAAGGAATAGGACTGTTAGATTTAGCTTTGCTTTGTGTCATTTCGTGGATTTCTTACTTTCAAGCATTTTTCTATGCTTATTATTGACTGAGCGGTAGTACTCACCCCTACTCCCTGCACCTTATGTGCAGATTCAGGTACACCGGAGGCTTAGCTAACACTCATAGTCTCCAGAGATTTTCCAGAGTCGTTGAGGTAGCTGCATGACGTTCGCAGGAACTGGCTGCTCTTCATTTTTCCAATTTATTATAATTACATACGTTCCAGATTTTATTATTTCCATTCAGATATTATTATCCAGTTTTGGTTAGAGGTTTTAGACTCGTGACCCCAGATCTAATAGGTGTTCACCGATTTACGTATTTGTCCTTATTACTTTATTATTATTTTTGGATTATTATTCTAAAATTTGCTATGATATTCTTAAATCGTCGGGTTTGAGACAATGATAAATTGGAAGCGATTGTTGGACAGGCTTACCTAGGTTTAGGGCTGGGTTCCATCACGACCGGGTTTTGTTCGTGACATTGGGCCAGAAGGTATAAAAGATTTCCTTCGCGATATTTGAGTTATTCTTCCTCATTTTCATACGGGTTTGAGCCATAGGGAGCCATTTGAATCAAGAGGATTTCATTGAGATAAGTATTTTAGATCGTAAACTCGTTTCTACGGTGTTATTTCACTGATTTGACTTGAAATTAATGGAAATTAAGGGTTAAAATTGGGAAAGTAGAGCTTGAGATTGGAGACCTTTGAGCAAGGGTTTGAGGGGTCATTTGTGATTGGATTTTAGTACTTTTGATATGTATGAACTCGTGGGGAGATATGGAGTCTATTGATGCAAATTTTATTAAATACTGAGACGTGGGCCCGGGTGTCGATTTTGGCCAATTTCGGGATTTGTCTTGTAATTTGATTTCTTTCGAGTGGGATTTATTCCCTTAGAATATTTTGATGGTTATGCACTGATTTTGGCTAGATTTGGAGCATCCAAAGGCCGATTCGAGAGGCAAAGGCATCACAGGCTAGAGTTTGGACCGGATAGAGGTAAGTAATGATTGTAAATGCTGTCCAAAGGGTATGAAACACTAGATTTTACATTGTTGTGCTATATTGAGGTGACGCAAATGATAGATGATGGGCGTGTAGTCGTACACTATTGGGGATTGTGACTTAGTCCGTCCAGAATGACTGTTTTACTGCGTATTTTATTGGAAATTGTTTGCTATCATCATATTTTAGGCTGAATATCATATTTGGGCATCGTGCCAACTGTTTTGGACCCTTAGGGGATATTACTATCATTCCTCACAATTTTGACTTTATACTTGTACTCAGTCATGCTATATTCAATTGTTTTATAACTCAGCCATGTTTACTCTATTTTGATATCTTAAATGATATTTTGAGATGAGCATCACATTTTAATGTGCCCGAGTGACTTTTAGAGATTTCTGACTTAGTAGGATCCTTGTGTCATGAGATTATTATGGGATCGGGCTGCATGCCGCAGTAGTGTTGTAATGATTTATGATTATAAGGTCGAGGGCCTGAGTTGTTATGCCACGAGGTGGCTCTATATGAGGCCGAGAGCCTTTTGAATATGCCATGAGATGGGTTGATATTGCGCTTGGGCCATAAGGGGCCCCTCCCGGAGTCTGTATGCCCCCAGTGAGCGCATATACCCAGTATGATATATGATACAGCCCGAGGGGCTGAGGTTGTTCCATGTTATTGCCCAAGGGGCTAATTTATGTTGGTATTATGCCTGAGGGGTTGATTCATGTTGGTATTATTCCCGAGGGGCTAATTTTATGTGTTTTATCTTTTCTTGTTGCTTTTCATTCATCTGTTTAACTGTAAAATATGTTTTAAAGATGTATTCACTGAACTGAGGTGTTTTTACAAGTTTTTACTGTATTGTTACATTGTATTGATTTTGTACTTCCTCTCTATAACATGTTGTTGTGTTTTACGTGATTTCTTATCTCTCAAATGCTTTTACTTTTATTACTCACTGAGGTGGGGTACTAACTTTACTCCCTACACTCTGTGTGAAGATTTAGGAGCTTCGGGTACCGCCAGTGAAGGTTGTTTGCTCCCGGTAGGCTATTCGGAGTCCACTAGGTAGCTGCTCGACGTACGTAGCCCAGTGTTTCTCCCTCATATTTTACCTCCCTTGTTCAAGTTCTGCAATATACTGTATAAACTCTTTCATACTCTTAGACTTACGTTAGATGCTTATGACTGGTGACACTCTGATGTCGGGCTATGCTAGTTTTCCACAAATTATACTAGCTCACTTTTATTTTGGGATTGTTAGCATGTTAATGACTTTAAATTGTGTTATTATAATTGTTTAAAATGAATTGGGTGTTGTGTCGGCTGGCTTTATTTCACGATAGGAACCATCATGATCGGGTACAGATTTAGGGTCATGACAAGTTGGTATCAGAGCCTAGGTTACATAGGTCTCACGGGTCATGAGAAGGTTTAGTAGAATCTCATGGATTGAGGAGATGTCTGTATTTATCCTCGAGAGACTACAGAACCTTTAGGAAAACTTTATATTCTTGAACCTCTTGTCGTGCGTTGATCCGAGTACTAAACTTATGTTATTCTATTCTGTCATAGATGGTGAGGACACGAGTGACCTGTCAGGATGGACGACCACAAGTACCAGCAGTTGTGGCCACTAGAGGCCGAGGACGCGATCGAGACCGTGGTAGGGGCAGAGGTATAAACTTCATCGCAGCTAGGGCAACACCCAGATCCACCAACCGCCCCAGTTCATGGTCAGGTCCCAACTTTGGACGCTCCTGTAGCACCAGCTTAAGCACCAGTTGTGCCCATTGTGATTCCAGGCCTTTAGGAGGCCTTGGATCAGATTCTATCAGTATGCACTGGCCTAGCTCAGGCAGTCTCAATTACTACATCCACAACTACTTCTCAGGCCGGGGGAGGCACTGAGACTCCCGCCGCTCGCACACCTGAGCAGGTCGTGTAGGGACTTCAAACACCGGGGGCATTCCAGCAGCATACGGTTATAGTTGTTACGGACTATTTAGCTCCTGCTATGCCAGAGGACGAGCGGCATAGGTTGGAAAGGTCTGATAGACTTCGGCCTTCAACTTTTAGTGGTGTAGTGGGCGAGGAAGCCCAGGATTTCTTGGACTAGTGTCAGAGGATTCTTTGTACAGCGGGTATTCTTGAGACCAGCGGGCAGTGGGGTTGCTTACACTATTTTTCACGTTTCTAGAGCTGCCTTCACTTGGTGGGAGGCTTATAAGAGGTGTAGGCATGTTGGTGCAGCACCCCTTACCTGGCAGTAGTTCTCAGTTCTCGTTTTGGAGAAGTATGTGCCACAGTCTCATGGAGAGGATCTCCGTAGGCAATTTGAATGGTTGCGTCAGGGAGAGATGACTGTGATGCAGTATGAGATGAGGTTCTCAGAGTTAGCTCGTCATGCTATTTTGTTAGTTCTGACAGATGTAGAGAGGATCAGCAGGTTTGTTGATGGCCTCACATATCAGCTTCGTATTCTTATGACCATGGAGAGGGTGTCTGGTGCTAATTTTGAGGAGGTTGTATACATTGCTCGTAATATTGAGTCAATTCATCTCCAAGAGCGATATGAGAGGGAGACCAATAGGCCTCAGGGATCTGGTTGTTATGGTGGTGCTCCTTCGAGGGGTCAGTTTCAGCGTTGCAGAGGTCGTCCATTCAGAAATGCTCAGCCAGCTTGCCCAGGTTATCGTGGGGCATCATCAGGTCATAGTTCTCGTAGTTCTCATCAGGGTCATTCATCACTCAGTGCCCTTCCAGCTCAGAGTTTATCTCTTTCTCCACCAGTTCAGGGCTCTTCTATGCCAGGTGCATCTGCTAGTCATTCTGGTGCTGGGGGTTCCCTTCATTCCCCATCTCCAACACTCGGAAGTTGCTATGAGTGTGGAGAGATGGGTAATCTATAGAGGCAGTGTCCTCGTCGTCTTGGGGTTCATCTCAATAAAGGAGTCAGCCATCGTCTTCAACACCAGTTACTTCACCATCACCCACCCACCTAGATAAGGGTGGAGGTTAGTTAGATAGGGGTAGCCAAAGAGGGGAAGGTGGTCAAGCCCATTTCTACGCACTCCCAGCTAGACGCTTCAGATGTTCTGATTATAGGTATTGTATCAGTCTGACACATAGATGCCTTTGTACTATTTGATCTCGGTTCCACTTTTTCTTATGTGACATCATATTTAGCTCATTATTTGGATACGCCCGTGAGTCTCTTATTTCATCTATTCGTGTATCCACTCCGGTGTGCGATACTATTATTGTATACTGTGTACACCGATCATGTATGGTGACTATTAAAGTCTGTATACCCGAGCAGACCTTCTGTTGTTAAATAAGGTAGACTTCGATGTTATATTGGGCATGGATTGGCTATCTCCGTGTCGTGCTATTTTGGAGTGTCATGCTAAGACAGTGATATTGGTTATGCCAGGTATTCCACGGATTGAGTGGTGAGGTTCGACTGGTTATGTTCCAAGTAGAGTAATTTCATTCTTGAAGGCCCAATGTATGGTTGGGAAAGGTTGTCTTTCGTATTTAGTCTTTGTGAGGGATGCCAGTGCAGAGACTTCCAATATTGATTTTGTTCTAGTTGTGAGGGATTTTCCCGATGTGTTCCTGCAGACCTGTGGGACATGCCACCGGACATGGATATTAATTTTGGTATTGATCTAGTACCGGGCACTCAGCCCATTTCTATTCCACCATATCGTATGGCACCAACGGAGTTGAAGGAGTTGAAGGAGCAGCTTCAGGAACTCCTCGATAAGGGGTTCATTCAGCCTAGTGTGTTGCTTTGGGGTGCGCCTGTTTTATTTGTGAAGAAGAAGGATGGCAAGATGAGGATGTGCATTGATTGCAGGCAGTTGAACAAAGTAACAATCAAGAACAAGTATCCTTTACCTCGTATTGGTGATTTGTTTAACCAGCTTCAGGGAGCGAGAGTGTTCTCCAAGATTGATCTTCATTCAGGTTATCACCAGTTGAAGATCAGGGATTCGGATATTCATAAGACAACCTTCAGGACCAAATACAGTCAGTTTGACTTCCTTGCTATGTCTTTTGGGCTGGCCAATGCCTCGACAATGTGCATGCATTTGATGAACATCATGTTTCATCCTTATCTTGACTCATTCGTGATTGTTTTTATTGATGATATTCTGGTGTACTCGCGTAGTCATAAGGAGCATGCGAAGCATTTGAGGGTGGTGTTGCAGAGGTTGAGGGAGGAGAAGCTTTTTGCAAAGTTCTCCAAATGTGAGTTTTGTCTCAGTTCAGTAGATTTCTTGGGGCACGTGGTGTCCAGCGAGGGTATTCAGGTTGATCCAAAGAAGATAAATGCGGTTCAAAATTGGCCTAGAACGTCTTCAGCTACAGGATTCGTAGATTCCTTGGTTTGGCAGGTTATTACCATCGATTTGTTTAGGGTTTTCATCTATTGCATCGCCCTTAACAAAGTAAGAGACTCCAAGAAAGAAAACTATATCATAGATACGAAAGTGTTCCTACAATGGGGTTGGCTTCAAATACCGACAAGGGACGGCTTGCCAAGCTACACAAACAATGAATTTGTTTATAGTCGCAAAAGTTTTCCTTCAAAGGGGCTGGCTTCAACAACCCATAACGGACAGTTTGACAAGCTACAAACCTCAGAAAACTATCGTACTATAATCAACGTTAGTTTTTTATAACTCAAAAAACATTCGTACTACAATAAGCTTACTTTCAAAGAGTATTCTTACTCTATTTTCACACTGGACCGGCCTTTCATTCTAAAGAAAGAACAAGAGGAAAATTTAGAAAGAACTCATATATAATATATCACAAAAGATTTACAAAGGTTAAAAGATGATCCTACTATTACTACAAGGCCTCCTTTATATAGGGCTAGGAGGTTATTACAAGACAAACTTTTATGATAAAATAAACCTATTTTACATGGAAAACTTATCTACAAGCGGATACTTCTTGGCATGTGAAGGACTTTAGAGAAAACTACTAAAAACACCTGAAAACATGTGAAAGAGGTGAAATATACATGGTGTAAGATGTGAAAGTATGAGTGACCATGAGACCCCATGTGAAAGTATTGTGTTGCATATGACGAAGCATGTGAAGGCATGTGGAAGCATGTGAAAACAAGTGGAAATGGGGCCCAGATAGGATGGAAAGATGTGGAAATTTATCTTGGCATGGGTAGGATGTTTCTGACGGTTTTTTGGTAGGTAATGTAGGATTATGGTGAGATTAGCAGGGATTTAGATAATTATCCTTCATTGATTCTAGGGTTGTCTTCTAGACATCTTTTCAAAGACCATGTGTAGTAATGCCTGGAACTTGACGATCCTTCTCCATTTTGTTCTTTCTCTTTTGGATTGAGAGATGTAATCCGCAACTTTAATCTAGAAATGCCAGAGTGATCTTTTCTCAGATGACTTCGTATGGGGTTTGATATTCTTTTGCTGCTTTCCAAACTTTTTCTCAATAAGGATGAGTGTTGGTATAATTACAGCTTGCCCAAATTTTTGGCCATATCTCTCTTGGGATGCACCTATTTTGCTGTAAAAGGATTCTTCGTGTCTCGCTGTATTCTTCCTCCATTGATCAAATGGACACGGGAAATGTTCACCAGAATGATGCCTCTGCTTGCGCCTGGACTTTTCCATTAATTATCTTCACTGGCCTATGGAACATGAATATCTTTGCAGCGTAGGAATCTATGAAATACTTCATCCAATATCTTCTAGGCTTGAACCATAGTAAAAATATTTTAAGAGCTGGTGCAATTTATCCAAATCCTTGATGACGTTACATTTGAATTCTATGAAAATATAATATTGATGGCATAGGTACCCAAAAAACCATAATAGTTCTTGTGGAAAATCCTTGACTTGAGCTATGAATATATGGCATGACGGATATTCTGGATTGACACTATAAGGCTTGATAGTGGATCCTCCATATTTTCGGAAAACTTGGAGCTCATAATAAGTTCTTCTTTCCATAATAGTTGACGGATCAAAGAGATCCCTGAGGTTGAACAACTCCGATGGATGATCTGTTGGCTTTAATGAACTTCTTCATGGTATGTTGGAAAGTATGAAGACATGGACAATTAGTTGTTGCTTTGACTTCAATTTTGATGGGGAAAATCTTTTTGAGTATTCTTCCGGTAGAGACAGAAAATCTACAAGAATATTATCTTTCCCTAGTGATTGACTTGAAACTTGTATGGAGAGAACCATTGAGCCCATCTAAGAACCTGAGGATTAGGAATAATTTGTGAATTTATCTAGATCATCTTTGGGAAGGCATTCATATTCATCTCTATTAGAAATTCTGTATGGATAAGGAAGAAATTGAATTTCTTGATTCCATTCTTTACAGCAAAATTTTCTTGAAATTGGAGTGATAATGTTGCTCGGCATCTTTGAACTTTCCACCTACGTATCCGCATATTTTCTTCTGGCCATCTTTTTCTTCAAATATAACAGCACTCCAATATTCATGGCTGGCATCAGTTTGCAGTATCTTCTTTTCATCTTAAGGGATGTAGAGAGACCTACCATTTTTAGATATCTCATTTATTTTTCTGACTGCTTCATCATGTTTCTCTCCCTATGATGGAGCATTTTTCTTGAGCATTTTTGTGTGCGGTGAAATATATATAGAGCTATAAGGGATGAAATCTCTTACATAATTTATTACACCCAAGAACTATTGGATCTGCTTTATTGTGAAGTTGGTATCTGGAAATTTGAGTAATTCCTGACACATATGTGGTCCTGGACTGTATTCTCCTTTGACAAAATGCATTCTGAGAAAAGTGATATTCTTTTGAGAAAGAACCATCTTTTTTGCAGAAAGCATTATCACATACTGTGTTACCAATGCTTCAAATTGACGAAGCAAGTTGATATGTTCCTCTAATTTATCACTAAATAACATGATATCATCAATGGAAACTAAGGAGGTATGAAGGATGGGTTGGAAGATTTTTATCATGGCTTTTTGGAACAAGGAGGGTGCAGTTTTTAAACCGAAGGGCATAACTTTCTATTGGAAGTGATGATCGGGGATGCAAAATCCTGTTTTGGGTCTATCTTCAGGGTGGATTCCCAATTGCCAAAATTCATATTTTATATCAAACGTGGAAAAATATTTGGCCTTGGCTAAGTGGGAGAAAATAGTGAGTTTATTTGGGATGGGGAATTTATCATCTTGGAGGAAATGGTTGAGTGGCTGGTAATTAATGACTAACCTGAGTTTTCCTCTTTTCTGGTCAGCTCTTTGTTGACATAAAATGTTTTGCTTGCCCATTGTGAGTCTAATGGCTCTATTAGATCAAATTCCAAAATTTCTTCACGTTCTTTCTTTGCAAGCTAAAGATGATCTATATTCATCCCCTAAGGTTAGTCTAATGGCTTTTGTTGGTTTGATATTTTCATCCTTCTTGAAAGGGAGCTGGATAAAAAACTCTTCATTTTTTCATAACGGGTATTTCCCTTTCTTCATGAAAACGTTGTGGGATTTAGCACATGAATGTTCAATGAGATTTTGCTCAATCTCTTTGATTTGTTCATCGTTGATGATTTGGAATAGCCTTGGTATCCCAGAATAAGGTCTGAACTATTTTTTTAAAGTTATCCCGTTAGCCTTGATCTAGAGTTGATCTCTAAGTCGTCTGTAAATGTCGAACCAAATAATAAGATCCTTTCCTGGTACATTAGATCCTAGCAGCTTGGTTCTGTACTTCAATCCTGGAAAGAACTCAATTGCGACTGGGTGATCTGTAATGACAATTGTGGTCAAATTGCATTTGATGCACTGTTAAATCCTTAAAATGCGTCGCCCATTGATCTTCAGGGAGAACAACAGGATTTATGAGTGAAGAATCAGCTCCGGTGTCGATGAAAGCAATAACTTGAGTTGTTTTATCCCATTTGGATGAATAGACTTTAAGTTCTACTTGAGGAACGACTGCAAGACCGTTAATCTCCTCTCGGGCTTCAATCACCGGTTCTGAAATTTGGAATAGATCATTGCCTTGATCTTCATAAATATTAAGAGAGAATAAAGTTCTTCATTAGGTTCATCATCCACAGAGAATATGGATTCAAGGTCCTCCTCCTTTCCAATATGTATGCAAGTGTAATCTTCTATCTCTTCAAGGGGTTTGATAGATCTTCTTGACTGGGAATAATTTTTTGCAAATGTCCAATATTATGGAAAATAAAGCATCTATTCTTCTTGTAAAAATTTCCCAGCCTTCTGCGTTTGAAGTATTTTGTGCGTCTCTTTCACCTTGATTTTCCATCTAGATGTGTGGCAGGAACATCCTGATCCGGTTATTAGATCGGATTTACAGCATGCTTTGTCAAACAGTGGATTGTGCTGGATAATTTGCTTTAGGGCTGAGCGCTTTGTACAAATGTCATCCAAATGCGACAAAAATATCTTGCCTAATGTAACCAATTAGTGGGGATTCTTATGGACTGAAACGTTTCTTCAATAAAGGTCATGGTTTGGCTTGCCAACAACTTTGGAAGGGAAGTGACAAAGGCTTGTTTCAGATTGATATCTCCGCCAATTTCAAAGTATATCTTTGCCATTTTTTGAAAATGCATGTCAATATCATTTCCGTCAAATGACACACACTTTATTTCGAAGAGTTGTCTTCACATTTTCTCCTGTATTTGGTCAGTATCTAGTAGAAAACTTCATGTAGGATTTTGATCTCTTACTTTGTTCTTTATACAATGGTATCAGAGCTAGCACATCCTTTCAGAAGGAGGAACGATTTACTAAATATGGCTGAGTTACTTCCATCCTCTTCTTCCCTATCAAAAATGATTATGTCTCTTACTCTATACAAAACCCTGTCCAAAAAATATGATTACCTCTATGAAGTAGATATCCTACCTGATGAACAAAAAAGTATCCTCCACTGAACTACCCCTAATAAACCCCTACTCAGCTTTTGCCAAAAAATCCTTTGCACCCTGGACTTAAATTTTCCTTAGTCCAACACATACCAAAAGGAGTCAAAGAATATGTTATTGCCTCAAAACTTGACCAGCATATTATTTTTGCCACTCGAGAAGAACAATTTATCACCCTTCAAATCCTAGATGATTTTCCCAGGAAATGGAGAGATCATGGTTTTACCCATATCCATTTTGGTGCTATCCGAATCGCTTTAACATATCACGAAAGAAAAGGTCAACCTATTGTAGCTCGACTATATCTTCTAGATACAAGATATTTGGAGTACCAACATGCAAATTTTGGTACTGCAGAGGTTACCCTGAATGTTGGGACTGTCTTCATAACTATCTTCCCAAATTTCAACATGTCCCTTTATGATCCATACTTAACCTAAGCTCTAAAAATCCAAATCCAAATCCAAGGAGCTCCTCAAGCTAAAGAATCCATTCAAGCCACTCTTCATCACCAAATGGCGTGGCGAGTCTAAAATCATGCCATGGATCTTTGCCTTCTCGGAGGAGAAAATGCTTTAATCCTAAATATTGATGCTACCAAAGGAAACACCATGTGCACCCAAATACCCAGATAAATTTCCAGAGATGAACGTGTCAAAATTCTTCCCGATTCTTGGATCACAAATTATGAAAAGTTAATAGAACTAGAGGAATGTTTGCAATCTGGTGAACCAACCTTTACCAAAAGAAATGAAAAAACCGTCTGCATAAGCTTTGACCATTCCCATCGCAAAACAACCCAGTAAAACCATCTTTTCTTGCCAAATGATTCAACCCAAAGATACAACAGATACATACCCTGAACCTATTGGAGAAAAACCCCCCAACAAGTGACATCGAAGCAACTATGAACTGGTAATCAGAAAACTACATCTACCAAAACAAGGTGTTGAACAACATTGACAATGCCATAAAGAACATGGCCCATACACAAAAAAAATGATGAGTAAACAGGAAACAATTGAGAAAAAGATGGAACAGACACTGTCTCACCATGACAGACTAATCAAAGCCTTGGAACTAAGATTGGCAAATTATTAAGACGAGATTTGTCCCCCAGGAACTTCACTTTTCCAATTCTTCTAACAACAAAAAAGGAGACGATTTCCATCAAAGAGCAAATTCAACTTCTGAAAAATGACCACTTTAAGCCACAAAAAGCCCCAGTTTTCCCCTCAAAACCTACCTTCTTCCCTATGTCTCCACAAGCATATTCCCCGCCTAAACTAGACTACACCTTTTCTAATTTTCCATCTACCTCACAAAATCCATTCTCTTTTACCCAATACTTAAAAGAAGAACAAGATTTTGATATCGCAAAAATGGTTTGGGAAAGAAAAGATGCCCTCGCAGCACAGAAACAAACCAAGAAAAGGCGAGACCAAGGAGAAAGTTCAAAAGGGTCCAATCCCAAAAATCTGATGATTTCTTACCAAAAGGCTCTAGACCTCTATGTCTCCCAACTAAGATACATATCAGAAGAAGATACCCCATGGTCGGAATCTCTGAATTCATCAGACGATGAAACAATGGAAGATAGCTCTCAGTCAAGCAATGTCCCCCAATATTTGTAAACCAACCAAGAGACCCAGAAGTATCTGAAGTAGATGAGGAACAAGAAGGCATGACAGATGAGCCAATACCAGAAAGAAGATATGAGCCTATAGAGTCAAAGCCAGTTAGAACTGGCTTCGAAACTTTCACCTTAGATGATGTCAAGGTTTCAAGATGGCTCAAATGATCCAAGAAAATATTTGGATGATGACCAAAAATTTGGTGGAACGAGAAAATTATATCATTATGTCAGAACTCACTCACGGTTCTCAAGAATTCTTAGAGATTGATGGAACTCACATGGAATTCAAGATAAACATACTTTTCTTACTTCCCAAGATTTGCCTTCAACATCAGAATCATATATGAAGTTTTCTGCGGAGATACTGGCCAAATACAGGAGAAAATGCGAAGACAACTCTTCGAAATGATGTGCGTGTCATTTTAAAGAAATGACATTCACATGCATTTTCAAAAAATAGCAAAGATATACTTTGAAATTGGCAGAGACATCAATCTAAAGCAAGTCTTTGTCTCGTCCCTTTCAAACTTGTTGGCAAGCGAACCATGACCATTATTGAAGAAAAGTTTCAGTCCATAACAATCCAACAAATTGGTTACACCAGGCAAGCTATCTTTATCGCATTCGATGACATTTGTACAAAGCGCTCAACCCTAAAACAATTATCCAGCACAATCCAACACTTTACAAAGCATGCCGGAAATTTGATCTAATCGCCGGATCAGGATGATCCCGCCACACATCTAGGCGACTGAGAGAATTTAGGAGGTTCAGATGGCCAAAAATTCTAGATGGAAAATCAAAGTCCAAGAGACGCACAAAATACTTCAGATGCAAAAGGCCAAGAAATTTTCACAAGAAGAATATATGCTTTATTTGCCATAAGATTGGACATTTCGCAAACACTTGTCCCCAATCAAGAAGATCCGTCAAAATCCTTGAAGATATTGAATATTACACTGGCATACATCTTAGAAAACAGGAGGGCCTTGAATCCATATTCTCTATGGATGATGAACCTAATGAAGAAACTTTATTCTCTCTTGATATTTATGAAGATAAAGGCAATGATCAATACCAAATTTCAGATCGGTGACCCAAGCCTAAGAGGAGATTAACGCTCTCGCAGTCATTCCTCAAGTAGAACTCAAAGTATATTCATCCAAATGGGATAACCCAACTTGAATTATTGCTTTCATCGACACCGGTGATGCTTCTTCACTCATAAATCCTATTTTTCTCCATGAAGATCAATGGGTGACGCATTTTAAGGATTTCAACACTGCATCAAATGGAATCTTGACCACAACTGTCGTTACAAAGCACCCGGTCAAAATTGTTTTCTTTCCAGGATTGAAGTACAAAACCAAGCTGATAGGATCTGATGTACCAGAAAAGGAACTTATTATTGGGTTCGACATTTACAGACAACTTAGAGATTAAACTCCAAATCAAGGCTAACAGGATAGATTTTAAAAAGCAGTTCAGACCTTATTCTGAGATTCCAAGGCTATTCCAAATCATCAACGATGAACAAATCAAAACGATTGAGCAAAATCTCATTGAACATTCATGTGCTAAATCCCACAAGGATTTCATGAAGAAAGAGAAATTCCTGTTATGGAAAAATGAAGAGTTCTTTTATCAAGCTCCCTTTTAAGAAGAATGAAAATATCGATCCAACAAAAGTTATCCATTCAGAGATGAATCCAGATCATCTTCAGCTTGCAAAGAAAGAATGTGAAGAACTTTTGAAATTTGATTTGATAGAGCCATCAGACTCACAATGGGCATGCGAAGCATTTTATGTCAACAAAAGAGCTGAGTAGAAAAGAGGAAAACTCAGGTTAGTCATTAATTACCATCCATTCAACCATTTCCTCCAAGATGATAAATTCCCTATCCCAAATAAACTCACTCTTTTCTCCCACTTAGCCAAAGTCAAATATTTTTCCAAGTTTGATTTAAAATCTGGATTTTGGCAATTGGTAATCTACCCTGAAGATAAACCCAAAAACGGGATTTTGCATCCCAGACAATCACTTCCGATGGAAAGTCATGCCCTTCAGGTTGAAAACTGCACCCTCCTTATTCCAAAAAGCCATGATAAAAATCCCACAACTCATCCTTCATACCTCATTAGTTTATATTGATGACATCCTGTTATTTAGTGATACATTGGGGGAACATATCAACTTGCTTCATCAATTTGAGGAATTGGTAACACAGTATGGGATAATGCTTTCTGAAAAAAACATGGTTCTTGCTTAAAACGAGATCGATTTTCTCGGAATGCATTTTGTCAAAGGGGAATACAGTCCAGGACCACATACATGTCACGAATTACTCAAATTTCCAGATACCAACTTCACAACATAGCAGATCCAACATTTCTTAGGAGTAATAATTTATGCGAGAGATTTCATCCCAAATATCTCTACATACATTTCACCGCTCACATAAATTCTCCATCACGGGGAGAGAAACAGGATGAAGCAGTCACAAAAATAAAGGAGATATCTAAAAATGTCAAGTCTCTCTATATCCCTTCAGATGGAAAGAAGATACTGCAAATTGATGTCAGCCATGAATATTAGAGTGTTGTTATTTGAAAAAAAAAGATGGCTAGATAATGATATGCAGATACGCCGGTGGAATGTTCAAAGATGTGCGGCAACATTATCAGTCCACTTTCAAGGAGATTTTCTTTCAGTAAAGGATGAATCAAAAAATTCAATTTCTTCCTTATCCATACTAAATTTCTTATAGAGATGGATATGCAGGCCATCTCAAAGAAGATCCAGAAAATTCAAAAATTATTCCCAATCCTCATATTCTCATATGGTCTCAATGGTTCTCTCCATACAAGTTTCAACTCAAGCACCTGAAAGGAATGGATAATATTCTTGCAGATTTTCTGTCTCGATCGGAAGAATTCTCAAAAAGATTTTCCCCGGTAAAACTGAAGTCAAAGCAACAACTAATTATTCATGTCTTCATGTTTTCCAACATACCGGGAACAAGTTCATTAAATCCAACAGATCATCCACCGAAGTTGTTCAACCTCATGGATCCCTTTGATCCGTCAATATATGGAAAGAAGAACTTATTATGAGCTCCAAGTTTTCCGAAAATATGAAGGATCCATTCTTAAGCCTTATGGTGTCAATTCAGAATATCCGTTCTACGATATATTCATAGCTCAAGCTGACAAGAACAATTTTAGTTTTTTTGGTGCTTATGCCATCAATATTATATTTTCATAGAATTCAAATGCAATGTTTTCAAGGATTTGGATAACATTGCACCAGCACTTAAAATATTTTTACTATGGTTCAATCCTAGAAAATATTGGATGAAATGTTTCCGCGATTCCTACGCTGCAACGATATTCATGTTCCATAGGCTAGTGAAGATCATTAATGGGAAAGTCCAGGTGCAAGCAGAGGCATTATTCTAGTGGAATTTTCCATGTCCAGTTTATCAATGGAAGAAGATATAGCGAGGCACAAAGAATCATTTTCCAGCAAAATAGGTGCATCCCAAGAGAGATATGGCCAAAAGATTGGGCAAGCTGGAATTATACCAACACTCATCCTCACTGAGAAAAAGTCCAGAAAGCAGCAAAAGAATATCAAACCCCATACAAAGTCATCCGAGAAAAGATCACTCACAATATTTCTAGATTAAAGTTGCAGATTACATCTCTCAATCCAAAGGAGAAAGAACACAATGGATAAGGATCGTCAAATTCCAGGCATTACTATACAAGATCTTTGAAAAGATGCCTAAAAGTCAATCCTAGAATCAATGAAGGATAATTATCTAAATTCCTGCTAATCCCACTATAATCCTACATTGCCTACCGAAAAACCCTCAAAAATATCCTACCCATGCCAAGACAAATTGCCACAACTTTCCATACTATCTGGACCCCACTTCCACTTATTTTTACATGCTTCCACATGCCGTCACATGCTTTGTCACAAGCAACACAATGCTTTCACATGGCATCACATGCTCCCCCATACTTTCACATGCTACACCATGTATATTTCACCCATTTCACATGTTTTCAGGTGTTGTTTAGTGGTTTTGCCTAAATCCCTTCACATGTCAAGAAGAACCCACTTGTAGATAAGTTTACCATGTAAAATAGGTTTATTTTATCATAAAAGTTTGTTTGTAATAACCTTCTATATAAAGGAGGCCTTGTAGTAATGGTAGGATCATCTTGTAACCTTTGTAAATCTTTTTGTGATAGATTACATATGAGTGCTTTCTAAATTTTCCTCTTGTTCTTTATTCAAATGGATAGAAAGGTCGGTCCATGTATAAAAATAGAGTAGGAATACTCTTTGATAGTTAGCTTATTGTAGTACAAAAGTTTTCTGAGTTAATACAGCTAACGTTGGATATAGTACAAAATTTTTCTGAGTTGTGTAGCTTGACAAACCATCCCTTATGAGTTGTTGAAGCCAGCTCCTTTGTAGGAAAACTTTTGTAACTATAAACAAATTAACTGTTTGTGTAGCTTGGCAATCCGTCCCTTATGGGTTTTTGAAGCCAACCCCTTTGTGGGAAACTTTTGTATCTATGAGATAGTTTGTTTTCTTGGAGTATCTTACTCCGTTCTTTATACTTTGGAGTGTGAGGAGAGCTTTTAGAAGCTCAAGACCGTCTTGGCCACAACTCTAGTGTTAGTTTTGTCATCAGGTTCAGGTTCATATACCGTGTATTGTGATACTTTGAGAGTTGGTATTGGGTGTGTATTGATGCAGGAGGGTAGAGTTATTGCTTATGCTTCTTGTCAGGTGAAGCCCCATGAGAAGAACTACCTCGTTAATGATTTAGAGTTAGTTGTCATTATTCACGTGTTGAAGATTTGGAGGCATTATTTGTATGGTATGTCTTGTGAGGTGTTTACTAATCATCATAGCCTCTAGCACTTGTTCAAATAGAAGGATCTCAATTTGATGCAGCGGAGATGGATGGAGTTGCTAAAGGATTATGATATTACAATTTTGTACCCTTCGGGGAAGGACAACATGGTGGACAGTGCTTTGAGCCAGAAGGGGGTGAGTATGGGAGTTTGGCATATATTCCATATGGGGAGAGACTCTTACAGATGATGTTTAGGCTTTGGCCAATCGGTTTGTGAGGTTGGATATTTTGGAGCTGAGCCATATATTGGCTTGTGTTATTTCTTGGTCTTCCTTATTTGATCGCATCAGAGAGCGCCAGTATGATGATCCTAATTTTCTTGTCCTTAAGGATAGAGTTCAATACGAAGATGCCCGAGATATGACCATTGGTGATGATGGGGTGTTGAGGATGCAGGGCCGGATATGTGTGCCAAATGTGGATGGGCTTCGGAAGTTGATAATGGAAGAGGCACATAGCTTGCGGTATTATATACTTCCCGATGCCACGAAGATGTATCAGCATCTGAGACAACATTATTAGTGGAAGAGAATGAAAAAAGACCTTGTGGAATTTCTAGCTCGGTGTATCAATTGTCAGCAGGTGAAATATGAGCATCAGAAACCGGGTGGCTTGCTTCAGCAAATGAACATTTCAGAGTGGAAGTGGGAGAGGATCACTATGGATTTTGTAGTTGGACTCCTACGGACTTTGAATTAGTTCGACGCTATTTGGGTGATTGTGGATCAGCTGACCAAGTTCGCACACTTCATTCTTGTGTGTACTACCTATTCTTCAAAGCGGTTGGCAGCGATTTATATCCGGGAGATTGTCCATTTGCATGGCGTTCCGATTTCCATCATTTCAGATAGATGTACTCTGTTTACTTAGCAGTTTTGGAGGGCCGTGCAGAGAGAGTTGGGTACTCAAATAGAGTTGAACATAGCTTTTAACTCTCAAACGGATGGGCAGTCTGAGCGTAATATTCTGATATTGGAGGACATGTTGCGTACTTGTTTCATTGATTTCTTAGGGTCATGGGATTAGTTTCTACCGCTCGCAAAGTTTTCTTATAACAACAGTTACCAGTAGAGTATTCAGATGGCTCTAGTGGGTTGGTTTGAGCCGGGCGAGGATAGGCTTTTGGGTATATACTTGGTGCACGATGCTTTAGACAAGGTGAAGGTGATTCAGGAGAGGCTTTGTACAGTGTAGTCGAGACAAAAGAGTTATGCTAATAGGAAGGTTTGGGATGTGCATGCATGGTAGGTGAGAAGATTCTGTTGAAGGTTTCACCCATGAAGGGTGTTATGAAGTTTGGAAAGAAGGGTAAATTGAGTCCTCAATCTATTGGGCCTTTTAAAGTGTCATGACCCGGATTTACCCACTGTCGGGAGTCGTGATGGCGCCTACTGTCGAAGCTAGGCAAGCCAACCCCTTTCTTATCATTTCACAATAACCTTGTCTAAGGCAATATAAATATTGAAATATTTAGTTAAACACGCGGAAGACTTGTAGCACTAATAAGAATGACAATAATGCGGAAATTAACAACATACTTCTACCCAGTATATGGTGTCACTGCTCACGGACGATTAAAAGAGTACTAATGTAGTGACGAGGCTAACCGGACTTACCACAATCAACCTGTACATATGTATGTGCAATAAAGAAAAATAACAAAATCTAAACAGATAATGGGAAGGGGACATATTGGGGGTATAGCAGTTCAATTATCTAATAATCAACAAGTAAATGGAAACAGTATAACAAACACCAATAAGAGAAAACCAGTAAAACAAACGTTGCATGGCACCACCCATCGTGCTTTTACTCTCTTCCTCACTAAGATAATCCATAACAGTGCAAGGCATCACCCATCGTACTTGATCACTCATCCTCACCCAATCTATAGCATAAAGCAGTTACACGGGATCACCCATCGTGCTTTATCACTATTCCTCACCCAGTCCATAGTATGGAGTAGATCAATGATTGCACGACATCACCCATCATGCTTTAATCAATGGTTACACGGCATCAACCATCGTGCTTTATCACTTTTCCTCACCCAATCAATAGCATTAGGTGGTTACACGGCATCACCCGTCGTGTTTTATCGCTCATCCTCACCCAAACAACATTCACAAGTAATAGGGCGAAGGTATAAACGAAACTGCAATAGTAATAACCCCAGCAAGGGAAATACAGCTCAACAATGAGTCCCCGCAAGGGAAAACAGCTCAACAATAAGTCCCGGCAAGGGAAAACAGCTCAACAATGTGTCCCGGCAACGGAGAAAAATACCAAAATTTCCTTCTTTAGTTCATTTGCTTCTCAACTATCACTTTGTAGTTCATTTAACAAGTAATTATCACAATTGTACACTTCTTTCGAAATTCTAATAGCAAATATGACTCACGGTCATACTAGACTCGGGCGCATAGGTAACCGTCACCATACCTATACACCGACTCCACATAGCACATAACAATTATTATCCTAATCCTATTTCTCAAGCCAAAGTTAGATCAAACACTTACCTCGAAAGCTTCCAAACTCAACTCACGCCTCTAGAATAGCTTTACTCCTCGAAATCGCTTCAAAACCGGTTGAATCAAACCACAACTTACTCAATGTATCAACAAATGCTAGTTAAATCAGTTTCAATGCCTAAGAATGAAATTCCCAAAGTTTTACCCAAAAATACCCAAAATGCCCCCGGGTCCACGTGGTCAAAACTCGAGGTTCGAACCAAAGCCAGGTTACCCATTCCCCCACGAGTTCATATATACAATTCATTTTGAAATCGGACCCCACATTGAGGTCCAAATTTCGAATTTTTGTGAAAACCTAGGTTCTACCCCATATCCCCATTTTTAACCATGAAAGCTTTGATTTAAGGATGAAATCATGTTATAAGATGATAGAGATTGAAGAAAACTAGTAAAAGTTGACTCACAAGTAGTTTGGGGACGAAGGGGTGCGAGAGAAATTGCCTATCGAGGTTTTGGGTTTTGAAAATATGAAATATGAGGTTCAATCGGTTAAGTATAAGTTGCACAGACGCATGTGTTGCAAATGCGATATTGACTTCACATTTGCAAACTGGGCAGAAATAAAGGGTATCTCGCATTTGCGAGAAATTGTTTGCAAATGCGAACTGAGCATGAATAAGGAGAAACTCGCATTTGCGAGGAAAAGTTTGCAAATGCGAACACAGGCTTGGTCTGGGGAAATTCGCATTTGCGAGAAGGATGTCGCATTTGCGAATTCTGGTTGCAAAGAGAGAGGATCACAATTGGGAGAAGGATGTCGCATTTGCGAAGACTGGCCAAACAAAAGGGGGATCGCAATTGCGAGATTTTCCTGGCAATTGCGAAGAAACAGGCTAAAGGGGGAAACTCGCATTTGCGAGTATTGCTTCGCAAATGCGAAGACTACAGACACCAGTAGTTAAAATGATTCAAAATGAGCCTAACACCTATCCGAAACTCACCCGAACCCTCTGGGCTCTAACCTAAACATGCACTCAACCTCAAAAACATCGTACGGACTTACTCGTGCAATCAAATCACCAAAATAACATCAAAATCAAAGAATCACCGTCCAAAACTCATGACTTTGATTTCAAAGTTCAACACTTTAAAACTTTTCACTTTTAGTCTGAAACACGTCAAACGACGTCCGTTCTCAACCAAACTTTACAGATAGCGCTTAACGCTCATTTAAGACTTGTATCGGGCGTCGGAACCAAAATACGAGCCCGATACCATCACTTTTGATCAAATTTTTATTTTCATTTTTCCTAAAGCATTTTCAAAAAAATTTCACAGAAAACTCCGTACTCGGGCATCGGACCTTGGATTTCGATTCCGGGAATACGCCCGGGTCCCAAATTTCCTTACGGACCCTCCAGGACCGTCACATCACAGGTCTGGGTCCGTTTACCCGAAAAGTTGACCAAAGTAATTATAGAAATATTATTATCAAAATTCACAATTTTTAACAATTTCCACATAAAAAATTTCTGCCTTCGCGCTCGGACTGCGCATGTAAATTGAGGCAACCAATTAAGAGGTTTTCAAGGCCTCAGAAGCGCAAAGAAAGGGAGAATTACGGTGATGACCCTTTACGTCGTCACATCCTCCACCTCTAAAACAACCATTTGTCCTCGAATGGACAAAAGGAGGAAGTACCTGAGTCGGGGAATAGATGGGGATAACGACTCTGCATATCAGACTCGGACTCCCAGGTTGATGCCTCAAGAGGCTGACCTCTCCACTGAACGTGCACTGAAGGAAAACTCTGTGACCTCAACTGTCGAACATGTCAGTCTAAAATAGCCACCGGCTCCTCCTTATATGACAGATCCTTGTCCAATTGGACAGTACTAATATCTAACACGTGGGTGGAATCACCGTGGTACTTTCGAAGCATGGATACATGTAAAATCGGATGCACAGCTGACAATCTAGGAAGCAATGCAAGCCTAAAAGCCACATTCCCTACACGGTCAAGAATCTCAAATGGGCCAATATACCTAGGGCTGAGCTTGACCTTCTTTCCGAACCTCATCACACCCTTCATACGCGATACACGGAGCAATACCCGCTCACCAACATGAAATCAACATCCCTGACCTTACGATATGCAAAACGCTTTTGCCTATACTGAGCTGACTGAAGTCTGTCCTGAATGATTTTGACCATATCCAAGGCCTCTTGTACCAAATCTGTACCCAATAACCGAGCCTCTCCCGGCTCAAATCATCCAACTAGGGACCGACACCACCTGCCATACAACGCCTCATACGGAGCCATCTGAATACTGGACTGGTAGCTGTTGTTGTAGGCAAACTCTGCTAAAGGCAAGAATTTGTCCCATGATCCTCCAAAATAAATAACGCAGGCTCGGAGCATATCCTTAAGAATCTGAATACTCCTCTCAGACTGACCGTCCGTCTGGGGAGAAATGTTGTACTCAACTGGACCTGGGTTCCCAACTCATGCTACACCGCCCTCCAAAAATGCGAGGTAAAATGCGGGCCCTGATCCGAAATAATAGTTATGGGCACCCCATGAAGGCGAATGATCTCCTTGATATAAATCTCGCATACCTCTCGGATGAATAGGTAGTGGCAACTGGGATGAAATACACTGGCTTAGTCAGCCTATTAGCAATAACCCATATGGCATCAGACTTCTTCCGAGTCATCAGAAGGCCAGTAACAAAATCCATGGTGATCCTCTCCCACTTCTACTCGGGAAGCTCAATCCTCTAAAATAACCCACCAGGCCTCTGATGCTCGTACTTAACCTACTGACAACTTAGACAACGAGCCACATATGCAACAATGTCTTTCTTCATTCTACGCCACCAGTAATACTGTCTCAAATCGTGATACATCTTCACGGTGCCCGAGTGAATAGAACCGAGAATTGTGGGCCTCCGCTAAGATCGAATCTCGAATACCATCAACATTAGGCACACAAACTCGCCCCTGCAACCTCAATATGCCATCGTCTCCCAAAGTCATCTCCTTGGAATCTCCCCTCTGCACCGTGTCTCTCAGGACACACAAATGGAGATCATCAAACTTCGGTCCCGGATACGCTCCATCAATGACGAGCGAGCAACCGTGCAAGCTAACACCCTGCTGGGATCAAAGATATCCAATCTCACAACTCTATTTGCCAAGGCTTGAACATCCAGACAAGCGGTCTCTGGCTGACCGGAATATATGCGAGACTACCCATGCTGGCGGACATTCTACTCAATGCATCGGCCACCACATTGGCCTTCTCTGGGTGGTATAAAATAGAAAGATCATAATCTTTTAACAACTCCAACCACCTCCGTTGTCTCAAATTCAACTCTTTCTGCTTGAACAAGTACTGAAGGCTCTTGTGATCCGTGTAAAACTCACACGTCACACCATACAAATAATGCCTCCTAATCTTCAAGGCATGAACAATGGCTGCCAACTCTAGGTCATGAACTGGATAATTCTTCTCGTGGATCTTCAACTGCCTCGAAGCATATGATATGACCTTGTTGTTCTGCATCAACACTGCGCCAAGCCCGATGTGGGATGCATCACAATACACATAATAAGGCCTAGATCCCGTGGTCAAAACCAATACCGGCGTCGTAGTCTGAGCTGTCTTGAGCTTCTAGAAGCTCGCCTTGCACTCATATGACCACCTGAACTGGGAACCCTTCTCATTCAATCTAGTCATCGGGGCTGCGATAGATGAAAACCCCTCCACAAAACGTCTGTAGTAACCAACTAACCCTAAGAAGCTTCGACTCTCTGTAGCTGAAGTTGGTCGAGGCCAGTTCTTGATTGCCTCTATTTTCTTCGCGCCTACTTGAATACCCTCTGCTGATACAACATGACCCAGGAATGCGACTGAACTCTACCAAAATTTGCACATTGAGAACTTGGCGTACAACTGGCTATCCTTCAGAGTCTGCAGAACCACTCTGAGGTGCTGCTCATACTCCTCCTGGATGCGGGATTATACCAAGATATCATCAATGAATACAGTCACAAATAAATCCACGTAAGGCCTGAATACTCGGTTCATCAACTCCATGAATGCTGTCGGGAAATTGATCCCCAAACGACATGACCAAAAACTCATAATGCCCATATCGAGTACGAAAAGCTGTCTTAGGGACATCAGCTGCCCTAATCCTCAGCTGATGATAACCAGACCTCAAATATATCTTCGAGAAAAGCTTCACACCCTGAAGCCGATCAAACAAGTCGTCAATCCTCGGCAGTGGATACTTGTTCTTTATTGTCACTTTGTTCAACTTCCGGTAATCAATGCACATCCTCATCGACCCATCCTTTTTCTTCACCAACAACATTGGTGCACTCCAAGGTGACACACCGGGTCTAATGAAACACTTATCAAGCAACTCCTGAAGTTGCTCTTCAACTCCTTCAACTCTGGCAGGGCCATGCGATATGGCAGAATAGAAACAGGCTGAGTACGAGGAGCCAAATCAATAGAGAAGTCAATATCCCTGTTGGGTGGCATACCCATCAGGTCTGCAGGAAAAACCTTGTAGAACTCCCGAACAATAGGAACAGAGTCGATAGATGGAACCTCTGCGTTGGAGTCGCGAACATACGCCATATATGCTAGACACCCCTTCTCGACCACACGTCGAGACTTGACATACGAAATAACACTACGGGTGGCATGACTTGGGGTCCCTCTCCACTCAAGTTGGGGCAAATATGGCAAGGGCAAGGTCAATGTCTTGGCGTGACAATCCAAGATGGCATGATAGGGGGACAACCAGTCCATCCCCAATATAACATCAAAGTCCACCATGTCTAAAAGCAATAGGTCGACACGGGTCTCAAGACACTCAAATACCACCACACAAGAACGATGCACTTGGTCGACCACTATAGAATCACCAACCGGTGCGGACACATATACAAGGATACCGAGAGCCTCACTAGGCATGATCAAATAGGGTGCAAAATAGGATGATACATAAAAATAAGTAGGTCTCGAATCAAATAATAGTGAAGCACCCCTATCACAGACCAGTATAGTACCTGTAATCACAACATCAGATGATTCGGCCTCTGGCCTGGCTGGTAATGCATAACAATGGGGCTGGCCCCCACCTCCCTGAACTGCGTCTCTGGGACGATCTACTGCAGGCTGACCCTTACCTCTGGTTGTCTGAGATTCACATCTATGGTCTCTCCCTCCACCTCTATGATCCCTAACCCCACCTCTAGTTGTCTGGGCGGCCTGTCGATCACCTGCTGCCTGAATCGTAGGGCGAGGACCCTGCTGCTGAGAACTACTCGAGGCCTGAGGGCAACACCGGATAATATGACTTGGGTCACCACAACCATAACATGTCCTCGGCTGCTGAGAATGCTGGCCCTGTCGACATGTATGTCCTCCCATGACGCTCTGAAGTGGCGATGCACTGATGGGGACTAGTAGTGTGCTGAAAGACTGTTGACCTGAATAATACTGCTGATGGCCACCACCGCCTGGTGTACCATGAGAAACCTGAAGTGCCGAATGGAAAGGTCTCGGAGGATGGACTATGTCATGGGAATCCCTACCTCCAAATGAGGTACCACTAAATTTGCCTGAATGTCGAGGCCTCTTGTCTGAACCCTGACTACCTCCTCGAACCAATGTCATCTCTACTCGGCAGACCGTATTGGCCGCCTCCTAAAAAGTAATATCACAGCCAATTCCCATAGCCATCTGAAGGCGGATGGGCTGAATCAATCCATTAATGAACCTCCGTACTCTCTCCCGATCTGTCGGAGTATCACTACTGCATGGCGAGCCAAATCAACAAATATAGTCTCATACTATGTAACTATCATGGAGCCCTACTGAAGGTGCTCAAACTGTCTGCGAAGTGCCTCCCGCTGAGTGACGGGGAGAAAATTCTCCAAAAATATCTATGCGAATTGATCCCATGTCAAAGCTGGTGACCTTGCTGGTCTAGATAGGCAAAAATCACTGCACCAAGTCTTGGCGGAGCCCACAAGCTTCAAAGTGCCAAAATCGACCCCATTGATCTCCACTATCCCCATAGTCCTGAGGATCTCATGACAACTGTATAGAAAATCCTGGGGATCCTCCAATGAAGCACCGTTGAAAGTAGTAGTGAAAAGCTTGGAAAATCGATCAAGTCTCCACAAAGCATCCAAAGATATGGCCGTCCCATCTCCGGCCTGAGCTATAATACCTGTCTGAGCTGCCATTGCAGGCTGAACCAATGGAACCTGAGCCTGGGGAGCTACCTGCTCCGGAATACGTGTAGCAGGAGTCTAAACCCCTCCTTCAGCCTGAGAAGTGGTTGGTGCTACTGGAAGCAATCTCTCTCTATCCACACTATCCATAAAGCCTGCTATGCGGACAAGAGCATCCTGAAGATCCAAAGAAAACATCACTCCTCCAGGGAGCTGAGCTGGGCCCACTGGAGCGGGTGGAAGTGGAACCTCCTCATCAAAGTCAATATGAGGCTCCACCTCTGGAATTGCTGCCTGAGGCTAAGCTCTACCCCTTCCACGGCTTCGGCCCCTGCCCCTCGCGGGACCTACTGCTGGGGGCTCGGGCTGCTGCGTCGAAGAAGAAGAAGACACACTTGTTCTCACCATCTGCGAAAGAACAGAGTAGAACGACATTCAATATTTGAGAAACAGAATCGCACGACAAGAATGAACAAAGTGAAACTTTTCCTAACGTTGTAGCCTCTAGGGTATAGATACAGACGTCTCCGTACTGATCCCTCAGATTCTACCGAGCTTGTTCATGAGTTGTGAGACCCAAGTAACCTAGTGCTATGATACCAACTTGTCATGACCCGGATTTACCCACCATTGGGAGTCGTGATGGCACCTACTGTCGAAGCTAGGCAAGCCAACCCCTTTTTAATCATTTCACAATAACCTTGTCTAAAGCAAATTAAATACTAAAATATTTAGTTAAACACGCGGAAGACTTGTAGCATAAATAAGAATGACAATAGTGCAGAAATTAACAACATACTTCTGCCCAGTATCTGGTGTCACTGCTCACGGACGACTAAAAGAGTACTAAAAACAGTAGTCTGAAAGAAATACTTAACATGTCTGTTTGATACAATTAAACAAACTGAAAGAAATAGATAGAGGAGACTCGGGGCCCGCGAACGCCAGCGAACTACCTCAGAGTCTCTAAACTGAAGGATCACTCCCGAACTATATATGCGGTCCGTAGGCTGTGTACTAACCTATGCACAATAAGGCACAGAAGCATAGTATCATCACAACCAACCCCATATGCTGGTAAGTGCCTGGCCTAACCCCGGCGAGGTAGTGACGAGGTTAAACCAGACCTACCACAATCAACTTGTACAGATGTATGTGCAATAACGGAAAATAACAAAATCTAAATAGATAATGGGGAGGGGACATGTTGAGGGTATAGCATTTCACTTATCAACAACAAGGAAATGGAAACAGTATAACAAACGCCAATAAGAGAAAACTAGTAAAACAAATGTTGCACGGCACCACCTATCGTGCTTTCACTCTCGTCCGCACCAAGATAATCCATCACAGTGTACAGCATCATACATCATACTTTATCACTCATCTCACCAAATCTATAGCATAAAGCAGTTACACGGCGTCACCCATCGTGCTTTATCACTCTTCCTCACCCAGTCCATAGTATGCAGTAGATCAATGATTGCACGACATCACTCATCGTGCTTTAATCAATGGTTACACGGCATCACCCATCGTTCTTTATCACTCTTCCTCACCCAATATAAGCATTAGGTGGTTACACGACATCACCCATCGTGCTTTATCGCTCATGCTCACCCAAACAATATTCACAAGTAATAGGGCAAAGATATAAATGAAACTGCAATAGTAATAACCTCGGTAAGGGGAGTACAGCTCAATAGTGAGTCCCGGCAAGGGAAAATAGCTCAACAATAAGTCCCGGCAAGGGAAAACAGCTCAACAATGCATCCCGGCAAGGGAGAAAAATACCAAAATTTCCTTCACTAGTTCATTTGCTTCTCAACTATTACTTTGTAGTTCATTTAACAAGTAATTATCACAATTGTCCACTTCTTTCGAAATTCTAATAGCAAATACGACTCACAATCATACTAGACTCGGGCGCATATGTAACCGTCACCATAACTATACACTAACTCCACATAGCACATAATAATTATTATCCTACTCCTATTTCTCAAGCCAAAGTTAGATCAGACACTTACCTCGAAAGCTTCCAAACTCAACTCACGCCTCTGAATAACTTTACTCCTCAAATTCGCTTCAAAACCGGTCGAATCTAACCACATTTTACTCAATGTATCAACAAATGCTAGTTAAATCAGTTTGAATGCCTAAGAATGAAATTCCCAAAGTTTTACCCAAAACTTCCCAAAATGCCCCCGGGCCCACGTGGTCAAAACTCGAGGTTCGAACCAAAAACGGGTTACTCATTCCCCCAACGAGTTAATGTATGCAATTTATTCTGAAATCGGACCCCAAATTGAGGTCCAAATCCCCAATTTTATGAAAACCTAGGTTCTACCCCAAATCACCATTTTTAACCATGAAAGCTTTGATTTAAGGATGAAATCATGTTAGAAGATGATAAAGATTGAAGAAAACTAGTAAAAGTTGACATACAAGTAGTTTGGGGACGAAGGGGTTCGAGAGAAATCGCCTATGGAGGTTTTGGGTTTTGAACATACGAAATATGAGGTTCAAAATCGATTAAATATAAGTTGCACAGACGCAGGTGTCGCGAATGCGATATTAACTTCGCATTTGCGAACAGGGTAGAAATAAAGGGGATCTCGCATTTGCGAGAAACTTTTCGAAAATGCGAACTGGGCAGGAATAAGGAGAAACTCGCATTGCAAGGAAAACTTCGCAAATGCGAACACATGCTTGGTCTGGGAAATTCGCATTTGCGAGATGAACTTCGTATTTGCGAAGTCTGGTTGCAAAGAGAGAGGATCGCAATTGCGAGAAGGATGTCGCATTTTCGAAGACTGGCCAAACAAAAGGGGGATCGCAATTGCGAGATTTTCCTCGCAATTGCGAAGAAACTGGATAAAGGAGGAAACTCGCATTTGCGAGTATTGCTTCGCAAATGCGAAGACTGCAGACACCGGCATGTATAATGCTTCAAAATGAGCCTAACACATCCGAAACTCACCCGAGCCTGGGGGCTCCAACCCAAACATGCACCCAACCTCGAAAACATCCTATGGACTTACTCGTGTGATCAAATCGCTAAAATAATATGAAAATCAAAGAATCACCCTCCAAAACTCATGATTTTCATTTCAAAGTTCAAAACTATCAAACTTTCCACTTTTAGTCTGAAACACATCAAACAATGTCCATTCTCAACCAAACTTTACAAATAGCTCTTAAAGCTCATTTAAGACTTGTACCAGGTGTCGAAAAAAAAATACGAGCCCGATACCATCACTTTTGATCAAATTTTCATTTTCATTTTTCCTTGAGCATTTTCAAAAACAATTTCGCAAAAAAACTCCGTACTCGGGCCTGGGACCTCGTATTTCGATTCCAGGAATGCGCCTGGGTCCCAAATTTCCTTACGGACCCTCCGGGACCGTCACATGACAGGTCCGGTCCGTTTACCCAAAATGTTGACCAAAGTCAACTATAGCAATATTATTATCAAAATTCATAGTTTTTAACACAAAATTCAAATATTTCCACGTAAAAAATTTTTGGCTTCGCGCTCGGACTGTGCACGCAAATGCGGCAACCAGTTAAAAGGTTTTCAAGGCCTCATATGTGCAAATAAAGGGAGAATTACGGTGATGACCCTTTGGGTCGTCACATAAGGTGCTTCGAAAGATTGGGGAGGTGGCATATGAGCTTACTTTGCCACCTAGATTATCGAATATGCATCCGATATTTGATGTTTCTATGCTTCAAAACTATATTAGCGATCTGTATCATGTTTTGGATTTCAGCACGATTCAGTTAGATGATGATTTGACTTATGATGTGGAGTCAGTGACTATTTTGGAGTGTCAGGTTCGAAAGTTGAGGTCAAAGGATATAGCTTCAGCGAAAGTGCAGTGGAGAGGTCGGCCCGTGGAGCAAGCTACATGGGAGGCCAAGGGGGAGATGTAGAGCAGATATCCTCACCTATTTGAGGCTTAAGGTATGTTTCTTGACTTGTTCGAGGAGGAACGTTTGTTTAGCATGGGGAGGATGTGACGACCCGGCCAGCCATCTCATAAGTTACCACTCTGTTTCCCCCATTTCTACTTCTTGTTGCTTTGTTTCCTAGTATTATGCATAATCGTGTTAGTTGGCTCGGGTTCGGAAAGGTTTTGATGAGGTTTGAGACACTCTTTTGAGTGAGTTTAAGTTGGAATAGTCAATCGGATATTGAGTTATGTGAAATAGGGCTCGGATATGAACTCCGATGGTTTGAATAGCTTCAGAAGATGATTTGGGACATAGGAGCATGATCGAAATATGTTTTGGAGGTCCGGAGTAGATTTAGGCTTGAATTGGCGAAGTTGGAATTTTGGCATTTTCCGGTTGATAGGTGAGATTTTGATGTAAGGATCGGAATGGAATTTCGGGAGTTACACTAGGTCCGATATGTCATTTGGAATGTGTGTGCACAATTTTAGGTCATTCGGACGTGGTTTGATAGACTTTTTGATCGAAAGCAGAATTCGAAAGATTTTGGAATCTTAGGCTTGATTTCGATGTGATTTGGTTGATTCGATGTTGTTTGAGGTATTTAGAAGGTTATTACAAGTTTTGGGAATTGTATATGATGTGTTTGTGCTTTTCGTTGGGGTCAAGGGGGCCTCGGGGTGATTTTGGATGGTTGACAGATGAATTTAGTTTGGTTTTGGCAGCTGAAGATGTTCTATTGCTGTCATAACCGCACATGTGGCTAGGGGACCGCATGTGCGGTCTCGTAGAAGCGAGTTTGGAGCCGCAGATGCAGCTAATGTCACAGTTGAGTGAAACCGTAGATGCGGGATGTCACACCTCCTTTTTACCACCCCCTGAAGGGTATAAGGGAGATTTTTTCAATTTAAGTGACAATCGAAATAGGGTTATTTTATTTAAAATTCAGAGAGACACTTAAGATAATTTATGGTGTATCAAGTCACCGATTAAAAATTTTGAATCGAGGAAGTTGACACTTATTTATGGTCTAGGAACACAAAAATCTGGGTAAGGATTTCTGTTAACCCTAGAGAAGGTGTTAGGCATTCCCGGGCTCCGTGGTTCTAGCACGGTCGCTTTGATCATACTCAGCTTATTAAAATTATTTGATTACTGATTTTAGAATCTATGTGCATTTTTCTCTTTTAATTAGGAACTTATCTTGAAACGGGTCAGTACCCATTTATTTGGCGTGTCAAAAATCACATCAGGCGAACGTGTCTATAATTAATAACGCTTTATTGTTATTAAGAAAAGTTTGGCTAAAGTTACACGAATTCATACTCCGACTTTATTTTTAGAATCGTAATTATGTTATGCGAATATGTGTGCAACCACTATGGTATTTTAACGTGCCTAAAGCAGACTGTGAATATCATTTTTAAATAAATCATTATGATATTTGTGAGGGTCATGGGCAATTTAATTAAAATGACACATCCCAATCTATTTGTAGAGGACTATATTTTATTAAACGGTCTAAGGATATTCTTATTAAATAAATGGCTTGAACTTACTAAATAGCTATTAGTAAAAGGAAAGTTTGGTGTACGTATGTTGGCCCTTTAATTATTTAAAGCCAATTGGTTTTAACTTACTTCCAAAGAAATTGTTGAAAGGGAGAACTGGGCTCAATACGAACCCTAAAACGTGGCCAGCAGAGCCCATTTCCAAGTGGGCCTGGACATACGAACCCTAAAACGTGGCCAGCAGAGCCCATTTCCAAGTGGGCCACATGTCCAGGCCCAATTAGACGTTCGGAATAAGTTGTCCCTAGGGAGAAATTAAAGTTGGGGGCATGGGGCTCAAAATCGAGCCCAAACATAGTAGTAAAATTATCTGAGTCCTAACGAAAACTGGTTGATCTCATTAGACTATTATCAATATGCAACAATATGATATACAAGTCCCAAATACCACAACATCCAAATAACCATGTCATAATTCCAAAAGAAACATTGTTTTACAATCCAAGCTAGCAATACACATCTGGGATTTAAATTACAATTTAGCTATGCTGAATTCAAGTTATGACTGTCATAACAGTATAAATCTTATACAATTTAAAAATAATTAGACATTATTGGACAAATAACTTCTCACTCATTATGGCTGTTAAAAGAACCCAGATGCTCAAAACCAAACTTTAAAGGAAGTAAACTAATGAAATTACAATACAAATCAGCCCTGGTTATGAAAATCAGCACTGATTTAGGCAGACTTAAACTAAATCAATAGAAGATGTTCATCATCCGACCTATACTGAAGAGAATTTAAGCATTCCATATACCCAGCAAGAGGCTTTTCTTATTAGCTAGCTCATAAACCAACATAATAAACTAGGACCCTAACCCAAGGCTTACAAATGAGATATAAATCAGTAACAAGAATGAGAAAATAAAACACATAAAAGAAAGCTAAATTTCTATAGAGGTTGAATGAATTTAAAGACATGCGAACAGAATTCAACAAAGCAACATATGTCATTAGATTTCCATTTTGGATTACATATTTGCACTTCAAATGTTATTCAGGATCCAAGAAGTACCTAGAGGTCAAAATAAAGCAAAAGAGAGTGAGGATTTCAACAAAGCAAAAGTATGAGCAAGGCAACAAATCCAACAGCAAACACAACTCCTTTAGTCCATATTCAAACCCAGAAATTCAATCCAATGAAAGCTTTCAAAATTCTTGCTAAGGAAGAGATCAAAGACAGTTCGAGCTAATTTTTTATGAAGCAATGCATAAAAATTTTTTGTTCTTTTTTAGGGTTCAGAATCTGTTTGTGTATTTTAGAACTTTGATATAGGGAAATGTGCTTGAAAATCTGTCAGGTGGAGTGAAGGAAGGATACCCTTTTTATAGGCCTCTCAGGCCATGTGCTCAAAAACAGCTTTAGGAATTATTCCTAACCTACATGCATCTTTTTTAACCACCTTGAAAACTGGTTGTCCCTTATTGGCTCAGTATTTTTGTGCTAACCAAATAGGAACAGCCGCCCCACGTTCTAGAAATTTCCTATACCAATCCTTATCTGAAAATCCTATTTTTGTTTTCCCAAATTAACCCCTAAGTTCTTAGTTGTTCACTTAATCCCTCCCATGACCCTTGAAGTTTTTCTTTGTTCAATTAGGACCCTAGGAGTTTTCTGCTAATTAAAAAACTAAGGCAAACAAAGAAACAAAAATCAGAAGTGATCGGAAATCCAAATCAATAATGCCCAAAATAGAATCCTGATAATGTAATTTAAACTTAGAACTAAGCTAAATAGCAATTAAAATACTTATCTAGTAAATCTAAATATAATGGAATTAAAAGAACAATGCGCCTACACAGTACTCAAATCAGAAATCATAAATGAAACTTCAAAGATAAACAACAAAAATTATCCTAAACAGAGCAATGAAAAGAAGCCAAACATATGAGGAAGAAAAACAGAATCATTTTGTGCATTCGAACTAAAGAGGAACCGTAATTAAACTAAGTTAGAAATTAAACATGTGATGAAGTTTTAACATGCTACTGATTAACCTAAATCGCTAAATGCAAAAATAAACAAACAAAGCAATTCTGAAAAAAAGAAAAAAATCCTAAAGCATACTACAAAAATTAGAACACAAAAAATCATGGAAAGGAATTAAAGAAAAGAGAGAGGAGAAGAAAAGAAAAGATAACGAAGAAAAATGACAGAAATTACCTACACTCCTTTCGGACCAAATGCTGAACATTTGACTAAAGATGGAAAACGGTGCGGGCCGAGGAGGTTGCGGGCCACACCCACGAAGACTCCAACCCGCCCCGCCCCGTCCCGCCCCGCGCAAACCCGCCCTACCCCGCCCTGCATATATAATTTTTTTATAAATTTATTAAATTTGGTATATTTTAATAATATTTTGTAATTTCTTAAATCCATATTAGTACGTTGGTAAAATACTAATAATTTGTAATTTTTTAAATTTGGCTACTGATTCAAATCTAATGACCACCAAAATGGTTCATTTCTTTTTCCAGTTTATTCCTTGTTATGAATTAGAAGATATTATATTCTAGATCCACAACATATTCATTTACATTTATTAGATAAATTTAGTGTTGCTTCTCATTTCGTTTTTTCTCATTATACTTGTTTTATTTAGTGTTATTGGGCCATTTATGGCTCGTTTGGTTCGCAGTATAGAGAAGGCATAATCTTCAATTCTGCATTACTAATATAAATTTTATATGGCTAATCCGTCATTTGATTTCCACTATAAAACTCTGATTTACTAATACTACCACCATTTTGTTAGAAAATACGCTTAACGCTAGAGGGGGGGTGAATAGCGTTATAATAAAAATGTTTGGGAATCTTAGCCTCATCGAGTATGGTTCTAGCCATCTCTTCGAGACACCTATTTTTCCTTTCCACCACCCCATTTTGTTGTGGTGTTCGTGGAGCGGAGAAGGTGTGCTCGATACCGAGTTCGTCACAAAAGTCCGCAAAGAGATTGTGATCAAACTCTCCCCCATGATCACTTCTTATTGAAGTGACGGTTGTGTCCTTTTCGTTTTGAACACGTTTAAGAAAATATTTGAAATTATGAAAAGCTTCACTTTTATGAGCAAGAAATAGAGTCCATGTAAATCTAGAATAATCATCAACAATAACAAAAGCATAACGATTTCTACCAAGATTTTCAATGCGAGATGGTCCAAATAAGTCCATGTGAAGTAATTGCAAAGGTCTAGTAGTTGAAACAATATTTTTCGATTTAAAAGATGCTTTTGTTTGCTTCCCTTTTTGACAAGAATCACAAATAGAGTCTTTTTCAAATTTCAAGTTTGGAAGACCAATAACTAAATTTTGTAAAACCAATTTGTTCAAAAGATGCATGTTGATGTGAGCTACTCTACGGTGCCATAACCACGTATCATCTTCTTTGCTCATAAGACAATCTACATATTCAGATGAAGAATTTTCGAGATCAACCATATAGATATTATCCATTCTAAATCCACGAAGAATAATTTTAAAATCGCTACGGCGAAAAACTAAGCATTCATTTGAATCAAATAAAACAAGATTTCCCTTGTCAGATAATTGACTTATGCTCAAGAGTTTATGTTTTAGACCCTTAACTAGCAATATATGCTTAATGGAAGAGGAGTCATCCTTACCGACTGATCCAATGCCGATAATTTTTCCTTTGTTGTTATCACCAAAAATAACGCTTCCTCCTTCCTTGTGTTCTAGTTGAAGGAACTTGGATTCGTCTCCAGTCATGTGCTTGGAGCATCCACTATCAAGGTACCAAAGTACACTTGACCCCTTCAAACACACCTACAAAACAGATTAATGAGTTTTAGGTACCCATGCCATTTTGGGTCCTTGGGGATTAGGCAAATCATAGTGATGTGATTGAGTGTTATGTCTATGTCGTGTAAAACAAGCAGGAGCAATATGTCCAATTCGTCTACAATAATGACAAACAACATTAGGATTATGCATTCGTCTAGGTTGATAGTAATTGGACGGACGAAATTCATTTACTCTATTCTTGACAATATGACTATTGCGCAATTCATGAAAATTATTTCTCCTATTATTTGTTCTAGGATATACAGCATTTCTAGGATAGTTGTTTCTAGGTTGAAAGCCGTTTCTAGGTGTCCTACAAGGTTCAAAATTTCTTCTAGTGTTTGGCCTAGAGTTTGCATTATTTCTAGAATGATTATTTCTAGGTTGCGATTGTTGAAAGCCATTTCTAGGTTTGTTATATCTAGGATGAGCGTTTGTTTTATTAATCCTAGGTTGAGCCTTAGGTTGTTGGGGGTTGGCTTCAACCTTTTCTTTAGGCTCATTCTCAAAGCCTATGCCATGCTTGGTCGACTTCAAATTAACAAGAACTTCATTCAAATTTTTATGAGAAGAATTAAACTTATCTAGGGTGCCCTTAAGTCTTTCTACCTCATTTTTGAGATGCATGCAAGAAGTACACTTTTTACTAGAGCTCTCGGGTTTGTCGGCGCTTCTCTTGCCGAAAAATTTGTTTTCTTCTTTCAACTTCTCATTTTCCAAAATCAGTTTTTCCAAAACCTTTTCTTTCAAAGAGAGTTGTTTTTCAAAATCTTTTTCTTTTAAAGAAGCATTTTCTTTTATGCTTTTAACAGTTTTGGAAGCTTTAATAAATTCACTATACAACTCATCAAAAGCATTTTGCATTTCCTCAAGAGAATAGAAATTTTTGGAAGAAATTTGACATACCTCTTCTTGATTGTTTTCGTGAGCCATGAGACAAAGATTTGCGGCTTCGTCTTCTTCTTCCTCACTCGACTCGTCACCGGAGTCGCCACCCCAAGATATGTATGCTCGTTGTTTCTTGAAGGGTTTCTTCTCCTTTTTGGCATTTGGACAATTTGATTTAATGTGCCCGGTTTCTCCGCACTCATAGCACTTTATTTGATCTCCTTGCTTTTTGCCCTTTCGTTCATACTCTTTTCGCATGAACTTTTGAAATCTCTTAATAACGAGTCCGAACTCGTTGTCTCCGTCCTCATCATTTTGAGGTTGGCTTGTGCTTTCCTTGAGAGCGATCTTTTGTTTCCTTTGATCATCAACAAGATGGTTAAGTATAGTAGATTCATAAGTTTTAAGATTACCTCTTAATCCGTCGATGGTGACATTTGAAACGCCAATAGATTCTTGAATCGCGTCGGCCTTGGATCGCCATGCCGGAGTGAGACTTCGGAGAATTTTTCGGACAAGTTCCTTATCCGTGAAGGTCTTCTTAAGAGCATGTAAATCATTAACGATTTTTGAAAATCGTTCGAACATCTCATCGACCTTTTCGCCTTCTTTCATGTGAAACAATTCATATGCATGGGTTAGGAAATCAATTTTAGCTTCCCTTACCTGGTCCGTACCTTCGTACGTAATTTCCATCTTGTCCCACATTTGCTTCGCCGTTGTGCAACATGATATTTTCCTGTAATCATCAGCATTTACAGCACAATATAATAAATTAATGGCTTTAGCGTTGTTTTGCACCTTTCGGATATCATCCGCATCGTATTCATCTTCGGACTTTGGAACATCTTTATTTTCAACCTTTTTGGTTAGAATTTGTTCTCCGTTCATTATAACCTTCCAAAGATGAAAACTATTTGATTGAACAAATATTCTCATCCTCTCCTTCCAGTACGTATAGTTTGTACCGTCGAATAGTGGTGGTCGGGTGGAGCATTGTCCTTCACCTATTCTTGCAAAAGAATCACGAGTAGAAGCCATGGATTGTTTCTCTCAAACGGTTAAGTCCTCAGAGAGTTGGGCTCTGATACTAATTGTTAGAAAATACGCTTAACGCTAGAGGGGGGTGAATAGCGTTATAATAAAAATTAGCGTAAACTTGCGGAATTTAAAAATTGCAGGAAAGAAATAAGTGCGATAAGTAAATAAATAAGAACGAACGCACCGATGTATCCTGGTTCACCACAACCCATGGCTAGTCCAGTCCCCGAGAGACTCTCTCGAGATTTCCACTAACACTGTTAAGCTTACGGGTGCTCAACAAACCTTTACAAACTGAGGACACAAGCCTCAACAACCTTTGCTCGAAGATACAACACTCCAAGACTTCAACCAAAGGAAACACAAGTTCCTTCTTACAATACAAGGGACTAACACTTCCCTTCAAGTGTATAAAACACTTAGCACTCACTTAAACAAGACTCTCTTAATAGAGTAGATATGAGTAAACAGATACGCTCAAGAATGCAACAACTTTCGTCAAGAATTTTGGCTCTCAAAACTTATGTAATGAATAGAAAGTGATGAACAATAGAGTATGCAAGCTATAGCAATAATATGATCAGTTGTTGTGTTTAGAAGACTGATTTGAAGCTGTATTTATAGTTGCAAAACCATGCATTACCGTTGCCTAATTGCCAATTAAGAATTGCTACTTTTACTCAGTGACAATCGATTGTCAAAATGCCACAATCGATTGTTTGCCAATCGTTCCAAAAATCATTCCCAGATTTTACGCTTAACAATCGATTATCTAATATCAATAATCGATTACTGGCAACGTTTAAAAATCATTTCCAGATTTTACTTAAAACAATCGATTGTCATAAATCTACAATAGATTACTTGGCAACGTTCAAAATATCATTTCCAGATTTTACTTAAAACAATCGATTGTCAGAAATCTACAATCGATTACTTGGCAACGTTCAAAAAATCTTTTTCATATTTTATTTAAAACAATCGATTATTAGAATATCTATAATCGATTACCTGACGGTTTTTGAAAATATTTTGGCAACGGTCAATTACACAATCGATTATGCTATGAGAACAATCGATTATATATCAGTCTTTGAAAAATCAATTAGATACTGCCTTAATGCACTCGATTGTCAAAGGTACACAATCGATTATTTTATGACTTTGAAAATGTCTGATAAACACTGCCTCAACACAATCGATTGTCATAAGTTCACAATCGATTATTTTGTAGCGTTGAAAAACTTTGATGTACACTGCCTCAACACAATCGATTGTCATAAGGTTCACAATCGATTGTCATGCAGATTTAAAAAATCTGATGCACACTGCCTTAACACAATCGATTGTCATAAGTTCACAATCGATTGTCATGCAGCTGACTTAACATAATCGATTATCATAAGTACATAATCGATTATCTTAGTTCAGATTTTAGAGGCATGTTTAAAAATCATTTTGACTAAAGTAAATATGCATGATTTAAAATCATTTTGCTTTAAATTAAATATGCATGATTTGATAAAAATGTTTTTACGAGAGAAGCCAAGTCTTGAGTCAAGTTATCGGATCAAGATCACAATTATAGAACGACTCATGTATAACTTTATATCTTTGCTTGATCTTGGTCTTGTGCTTGAATCTCGTTATACATCAATTGCGCGCTTGTGCTTGGACTTCGTCATATGTCCATTGCGCATAGTTTGTCATTCATCAAAACCTACAAGTATGAACACACGTTTTAGTATAGTGCCTTGAGAACGTGTTTCAACACATTTAACGCAGTTACTTTATGTTTCACAAAAATTAGGTTTTTAACAACGCGCGACCCGCCACCAGCCCCACGCTATTTTTTTTAAAAAACTTTTAGGACACGCCCCACCCCCCAAACATTGTAAACCGCCCCGCTCTGCAAATGTTGAAAATCGCCCCGCCCCGCCCCATTTGCCATCCCTATATTTGACCAATTACTGTGGGGTTCAAATTATCCAACACTGACTCGAAATCATAAAGGGAGAAAAGCTAGGGTTCATGGGATCTTAGATTCGAAATTCGACAAAATGGGAGGGGTTTTTTTTGGAAAAGTTATTGTGGTTTAGGGTTCAAAGGGGTTTGAGGAGTGTGAGGTGTGATTTTGGGGTGATTTGGGAAGGGGGGGGGGTTAGGTTACAACCTTAGATTTAGGATTCGAAGAGTATGGTAATGGTTTGAGGGAAATGATTCGGATATTCTGTGAGAAAAGTTGACGAAAATTCTAGGGTGTAAATTTGGGATAGATTGGAGCGCCGGAACAACCGTGAGGCGATTCCGGACGAGTGGTTGACGGTGGAGCGGCGAAGAGAATCTTAGGGCGTCTAGGGTTTTGGGGTTGAGAAAGATGAGAGTGAAATGGGGGTTCCGAAATGGGGGTGATTTCGGACAGTTATATAGTTAGCGTTGGTGAGTTCTGGTCCGTTAGATCATTATGGATGGATGACTATGATCAGATTATTACAAAACAGGGTCGTTTGGGGTGTGAGGGTTAGATCGGGTAGGCTGGTTATATTGGGCTTGGGTTTGGACTAAATTGGGTATAAAAATCAGCCCAATTTCAATTAAAAGACCCCTTTTCAATTGCCTCTTTTTTATTCCTTCTCCTCCTCCTCCTCCTCCTCCTTCTTCTTCTTTTAAATTAATAATCCTAAAAAAAATTAAATTAATCTAAATTGCAAAATTAAACTATTGCCTCATCACAATAATTATAAAATTACTCAACCCTAAACTAAAAGAGAAAAATTAACAATCTAAAAGGCAAAAAAAAGGAGCTATTTTTGTGATTTTTATTTTTAACAAAACAAATAATTAAATAATTAATTCTAGAATTGCAAAACAAAATTTAAATACAATACATGATATATTTTGACATTTTTCATGATTTTTAACAAAAGTAAACATGCACAGAAATGCAAACAATTAGCACAAATTCCCACAAAATCCTATAAAATTGCAACAAAATGAAAAAAAAAATTCTTATATTTTATGGGAGTAATTCCTATAGGAAAAAAATCATGTGCTCACAGTTGCCCCTCTTTGCTCAGAAACACGAAGAGTTTTCGTGCAAATATAAAGTGAGCGGATACGAGCAATTTTTGCCCGTTTGAATACTCAGTGGGAAGCATTTTTGGAAGATTTGACCCATCCTTGCTTCCGAGATTGCCTACATATCTTTGGCTATAATGAAATCAGGTCAGTGTAGTTTTGGAAGTTTTGGTAGCTGGAACTACCGGGAAGCTGTGATTTCACTGCTGCTACTACTGCTTGTTGAACTCCTTATTACACAAAGACAAAATAAAAGAAGCTATAATATACTATGATCTATGAATTGCAAGAATCTTGTCTACACATCTCTAAACTTGATCTTGCAGTTTCTACGGTTCCGTTGACTCGTACCATCCAGGTGAGCTTCCTTTGTTGCTGACTTGAATTACATTCTGAGGTGAATTCCCTTGTTTTCTAGGTGGGCGCCTGATTACCAACACTTGAACTGTCATTCCTTGAAACTTGAATTGTTTTCCCTTGTTCTCCAGCTAGGCACCTGATTGCTGAACTTGAACTGTTTTTCCTTGAACATTAAACTACTTTCCATTGTTCTTTAGGTGGGTGCCTGATTGCTGAACTTGAAATGCTTCTTCTTGAAACTTGAGCCGCTTTCCCTTATTATCCAGGTGGGTGCCTAATTGCCAACACCTGCACTGTTTTTCCTTGAAACTTGAACTGTTTTCCCTTGTTCTTCAGGTGGGTGCCTGATTTTTAACACTTGCACTGTTTTTCCTTGAAACTTGAACTGCTTTCCTTGAAACTTGAGCGGCTTTTCCTTGTTCTCCAGGTGGGCGCCTGATTGCCAACACTTGTACTGCTATTCCTCGAAACTTGAACTGTTTTCCCTTGTTATCCAGGTGGGCGCCTGATTGCTGAACTTGAACTGTTTTTCCCTCAAAACTTTGAACAGTTTTCCCTTGTTCTCCAGGTGGGCGCTTGACTGCTTGACCTTCTTTCCTTGAAACTTGAGCTGATTTCCCTTGTTCTCCAGGTGGGTGACTAATTCCTGAACTTGAACCGCCTTCCTTTGAAACTACTTTCCTTTGAAACTTGAACTGTCTTCCCTTGTTCTCCAGGTGGGCGCCTTATTGCTGAACTTGAACTGTCTTCTCTTGTTACTTGAAACTGTTTTCCCTTGAAACCTGAACCATTTCCCCTTATTTCCGGGCGACGCCTGACTGCTGAAACTTGAACCATCTTCTCTTGTTACTTGAAATTGCTTTCCCTTGAAACTTGAACCATTTTCCTTTATTTTCTAGGTGCGCCTGACTGCTGAAACTTGAACCATCTTCTCTTGTTACTTGAAACTGTTTTCCCTTGTTCTCTATATGGGCTCCTGATTACAACAAAACAAACAAAAAAAAAGAAATTTAAAAGTGAAAAACTTAAATGACAAATTATACTTCCCAAAAGTACACCTATCGTTAGACCTTGTCATTTGTGAGGGTCTCAAAACTTACTAAATCCTGTTACCTAGGAGGGTACTGGAACTTACTGGCGAGCATGTCTGGCACCTGATTTCCTTACGGAGGGTTTCTCCGGAACAAACGAAATTTCCCGCCCCTGTTTCAATCATAGAAAAATCTTGTCAGTTTAAAATATGGTGGTTAGTTTGCAGCATTCTTGCTGAGGGTGGCCTTTCCACTACCATGCTTTGTTCTGCTCAGTTGTATCCGACTGGCAAAGAATTATTTCAACTTATGATTGAACCTTAACCACGGAACCCTGAATGACCTGAGTGCCCTACAGTCAACCTGTTGTTTTAACATATTTGTCTTTCCCATCTGAACCTCTGTATTTCTCCCCACAATTCACGAAACCATTTAATCACTTGAACCTCGGCTAACACCTTATTTTCCATTTTGCATCGTGCTATTTCTGGAATGCTATGGCCACGCTTAGATTTTGTGCAATTTGGAAGTTGGTAATAAACTTTGCAATCCTTTCTTTTTTCTTAGCAAGGCTAACATTGAAAAAACATTAGAGGAGTATACCAAAAAAGAAATGACTTTGAGAGTTATGAATAGAGAATAAAAATCAAAATAGAAAGACTGTTTGAGGAAGTAAAGGAAAAGGGACTTATCTGAATGAGGATGCTAGCATCAATGATCATGACATGCACTTCCGATTAATCAGCTTGGTCCATTCATCAATCCTCTTTCAGTCTTCACACTATGCCCGAGGTTCCCATAATCTAATTCCTTCGCAAAATCAACAACCTTATTCGGCTTGCGGTGCCTTAAAGGGTTTTCACCAGCAAACCTCTCTCATTTATTCATCTCTCAACTCAATGTCGCCTTACAGTGTCCGTGAGGGTTTTCACCAATAAGACTCTCTTAATTTTTATTTTTCCTACTTAGAATGGTGTGTTTCCCCTGGTATGAACCACACCTCTACTTGCTCGGGTTGGCATCCCTCGAAGATTGATCGAAAGGTCTTTATTTAGACTGTAATGTAGGCTTTTGGATAGGGTTTAGAAAGAACGGATATCATAAAAAACCAAAATAGCTTGAATGACTTCAAAATTATGACTTTTGGAATCTGATCTTTTTACAAATTCGCAACTTCTGCCCCAGTTTCCTTGCTTGGGGCTTTGAAATTTTATATGGTGGAACCGAACCGTGAGGCTGCCTATGTATCCTAGGTTGAAATAATTCATGTCATAGGAATTGCTTTGTTGTTGTTACTTTTCTCTGTTCTTTTTCTTTCTTCTTTCTTCTTTTTTTCTTTTTTTACTCGTTTCCATTCGCTCTCTCTCTCTCTCTCTCTCTCTCTCTATCCTCCTCCTCTTTTCTTCTTTATTTACCTTTGGTTATGTTTTTGAATCTTTTATTGGTTCCAAAAGAGGGGTATTAAAGAAAATAAACGAGGCTCAAGTGGGTAACAAAGGATAAAGTATTTAGATAGCAGAATAAAATGCATTCGTCATTCCAATCTTCAAAACATGCCAAGTACAAACAACAATTATAGAAACCAACAAAATCATACGCAATATCTTTTGACTACATCAGAATTGATATCCATATCTATACATTTGCCTTCTATATATGTTAAATATAAGGCACAATTGGACAACACTCTTGTTACGATGAACAACCCCTACCAATTTAGGGCGAACTTGCCTTTCGCTTCAGCCTGTTGTGGAATGATGCATTTCAATACTTACTGAACCACTTAATGATTTTGGGAATTGCATAGACAGAAACTTTTTAGTCACTTCAACCGCTTATGTCATGATATTGACATCAAGACCAAGGCATCGAAATTAATTTGTCGAAAATCATTAAGGACGGTTTACAAGTCGAGTTCGAGCAAACACTAACTTGACTACTAAAGCCTAAGGGCTATCCGAGTTTTCGAGCAAATTCTCATTCGGGGATTATCTATCAAGCCTAAGGGCTATCTCTATTTCAGGTTCGAGCATACGCTCACTCGAGCATTAATCCCAAGGGCGACCCGTTTGAGAAAATTCTCATTCGGGGACAATCTATAAAGCCTAAGGGCTATCTTTATTTCAAGTACGAGCAAACGTCCAATCGACTATTAACCCCAAGGGCTATCCGAGTTTGAGCAAATTCCTATTTCAGGACTACATGTGAGGCCTAAGGGTTAACTTTATTTCGAGTTCAAACAAGTACTCACTCGATTGCTGAGCCTAAGGGCTACCCGAGTTCGAAAAGATTCTCACTCGGGGACTATCTACGAAGCCTGAAAGAACTATCTTCAAGACCTTAATTTCACTCAATTCGGACTCATGAAGCCCAGTGTCCCAAGCTCGCGTCAAATCAATCTAAGCTTAGCTCAAGGATTAACAAGAACCTTAAGAGATGTTATATCAGTCGATTAAAACCTAAGGGTTTATAATTCATACCAGTTGTTAGAGTTATATTTACAAACGACAGCAAAACGAAATTCAACACGAATCGAAGACAAAATAGAGAAATTCTTATATTAACAAAAGATGTTTACAAAACCCACGAAGGGCCCTTACACAGAAATAAATAAATCAAAAACAAAAAGCCAAGAATTAATCTACATAAGGGGGAATATCCTCAAGAGTGACATCTTCGAGAACCTCCTCCTCAGGGATTCCATCTCGATCCTTAGAAAAAATTGTGTCATGGTGAAAAACTTGGCTAGTATGGGTCTTCTCAGCACTACTATTTTGAAGCCACTTCTTGAGACATTGTACCAGTGTGGGATATAAAAGTTAGTAGAAGATAGACGAACAACAGTGCAAAATTCGCATATCTTCTGATACAGGAATATTTCAGTACCCTTCTCTCTTTGTGTCGAGCCAACAACAACAACAATAATTACAACAACAACAACCCATTATAATCCCACTTAGTAGGGAGAAACTTTAAAAAAAATCCATGGCATAACTGGTAAAGTTACTGTCATATAACCTTATAGTCAAGGATTTGAACCATAAAGATAGGAGATTAGAGGAAGAGATAGAGAAGGGAAAGGTCTAAAAATTGATGAAGAAGGAATGAGTATAGCTTTGTTCAGCCAAGTAACCCCTTATTTATATAAAGACAACGACGAAACCGACGGCGCATTCAATGCTTTTGGGAAAATGGACTGACAATGCATTCAATGCTTTTGGGTGAATGGATTGGGGGTACATTCAATGCTTTTGGGGAGGCAAACCAACGAGGCGCTTCGATAACTGCAAATGCCTATGTCACGCGCATGACGTCATTGTGAGGACCTCGGGAAAATTGAGGTTCAAATAGTTTCATATCATTTCATTATAAGAAACGCGGGAACTATTTATATAAGGTCAAAATCGAGGAGCACAATTTTAGAGTCTTAAATCCGGCTAAGGGACACTTACCTCAAGGAAACTGATCAAATGTCTGGCGCGGATCGCATTGAGGGCAGTATAATCTAGAAGTCAATCATAAAAGAGCGAGAATTTCTCAGGAACACGTAGATTATGGCATTAATTAAAGGATAAGGTTTGTACAAATGGTACAGGTCCGTACTAGACCGTTATACATTTGTACCAATAGGACTTTTTACCTTTATGAACAAGGTACTATGTTGGGCCTTTCCTCTCCTATATAAAAGGGACTCCAATTATTTAAGGGATGAGATCATTCATTGAAATAGAACATTCTTATTCTTCTCATGTTTAACGTGCTAGGCAATTATTCTTTAGCTTTATTGCCTTTACTTTATTTTTTTATACTTTATTGATCTTAGCTGACCACCCCGAGGTTTCAGAGTAGACGAGCTCGAGGACCATATTATTTCGAAACCATCAATTTGATTCATTATTTCTTCTTACTTAAGCTCAACATCACTTATATAATTACTAGTATTAGAATATATCACTTATTTTTAAAACCACAAATTATCTTTTATTGTTACTCACATTTTTTAGGTAAACAATATTTTAATTTTTAAGTGTTCTCAATTAACATAAGTTCATATTCTCACTCATATCAACTACTCCCTCCGGTTCATATAAGTATCTCTTTTACTTTTTGATTTTGGTCCAAAATAAGTGTCTAGTTAGGTAATCAAGAAAATATTCAATTTATTTGTACTCTTTTACCCTTATATGCAGAAGATCAATAAAATAATTTCTCTCTCTTAGCTCTCGGCACATGCTAAGCCAGGGCTGGCTAACGTGCACTTATGGCAAGGAAGAGAAGACAAACCAAGCAGGTGACCGGAGAAATTACACCGGTAGCTTCAGGGACTACATCCCTTACTCCATTGACGTTTGGGACCTTCTTACCAACGGGTTTCCAACCTATTGAGGAGGAGAATGAGCTAACTGATGAAGAGGACATGAACAATAAGCAATAGAACAGTGAATCTAGGAAAGCTGTGGATGAAGCTATGAAGAACAAGGATCAGCTCCCTACGAGCACTAAGCGACTTCAATTTTCAGAAGCTGGACCATCAAAAATAGTTCTAGATCCGGGAATTGAAGACAAGTTGAAGAACAAAGTGGAACATCCACCAGATACACAAAGACAAAATAGGCACTCACAAGTGGCTATGCAGCTGGAGTATGTACCACCGAGCCACAGAGAAGGTAAGATGGTAATATTAATTGAAGAAGAAGATGTGAAGGAACTGAATGATTATTGGGATAATGCTTTAATTAGATATGTTTTGGGGGATATACCGTATGAGAAATCGATTTGATTGAATGTTGGAGGGTGAATAAAAAAGAGGAAAATGAAGAATTCCAAGTACCTAGAAGAAGGAATAGAGGAAGAAGAAGGAGAATCATACAAACATGGCAGCAAAGGAGCAAAAATCAAATGAGGAGAATAATGATATGAACAATGTGGCACAGGAGCAAGTAGATAATGACCAGCAAATGCAGCAAAGTATAGCAAAACAAAGAGGAAAGAAGGTGATGAATGCAAAGGAGGATGAAGAACAACCTAACTCCCTAAACAAACAGGAAAGAAATGAAGAAGCAAATAGATTTGCAGTGCTGAATAGAATGCACCAAGAAGGTGAACATGAAGGAGGAACACTGCAGAAGAGGGTACAACAACCTCCATGATAATAAGTACATGGAACATAAGAGGACTTAACAAGCCCTATAAGCAAAAAGAACTGAGAATCTTTTTGCAGAAGAATAAGATAGATATATTAGGTTGTCTGGAAACTAGAGTCAAGGAAAATAAGTCAAATTTTTTTGTGCAAAGTAGCAAAGGACTGGGGATACAGATGTAACTATGAAAAAGCAAAAAATGGTAGAATATGGTGTTGTGGAAACAAAACCTATCAGTGGATATAATGCAAGTGCATGAGCAATGTATTCACTGTAAGGTTACTGATATAACAAATAGGAGGCAAATCATGCTTTTAGTGGTGTATGCAAGGAACAAAGCTTAAGAAAGAACTAGCTTATGGCAGGAACTGGAAGAAATGTGGGGTATGATTCAACTTTCATGGATTATAAGTGGTGATTTTATTACTGTATTATGCACATATGATAGGCTGGGCCAACCTGTCACAATGAATGAGATAAAATACTTCAAAGAGTGTATAGATGTGTTGCAGTTGTCTCCCGTGAAGACAAAAGGATGTTTCTACACATGGTGCAACAAATAACAAGCAGCTGATAGAGTGTATAACAAAATAGATTGGGTGTTTGGAAACTTTGAATGGATCATAGACTATGGACATGTAGAAGCTGACTGCTTAGAGACTAGAATATGGGATCACTCCCCTATAGTGATCCAGATAGGGAAAAGGAAGAGTCTGTACAACAGGCCTTTCAAGATATACATGGCAACAATAGAACACAGTGAGTTCAAGCCTTTGGTTGCAGAAGTATGAAAATAGAGAAAGAATTGTGATCCCGTGGAAAGAATATGGAGGAATTTGCAGGATATGAAGGTGAAATCAAAGGAGTTGAATAAGGAAATGATGAGCTATGAGAGAAGGCTAAGACAAGCAAGATAAAAACTAGAATATGTACAGAAGAGACTGATGATAAACCCATTAAGTCAAGCTTTGATAGAGGAAGAAAAAATGGCATTGCAGGAGTTAGAGAAGTGGAGTACAATTGAGGAAAAGATACTGAGGCAAAGGTCAAGAGTGACCTGGATTGATAGTGGAGACTCAAACACAAAGTACTTCTATACTCAACTGAAAATGAGAGCTAGTAGGAACTCTATCTCCTCTGTATACAATGCAGGAGGAATTAGAATCACAAATCCAGTAGAAATAGAGGAAGAGTTTGTGAATTTTTTCAAGCAACTCATAGGGACAGAAACTGGACTCAAGCCATGTCCAAATGCAGAAATTATTAACGAATGAGTGTTTTTAACAATGGAGCAGGAACTGGAATTGATAAAAGAATTTAAGAATGAGGAAATAGATCAAGCAATTAAGGATATGCCAAATGACAAAGCACCAGGAATGGATAGATTCCCAATCGAATTTTATAAACTACACTGGTCAGAGGTCATAAATGATATATGTGAGGTAGTGGAATATTTCTTTAGAACAGGTAAAATGAAGAAGGCTTGGAACTGCAGTGCAATAACACTGATTCCTAAAGGGGCAAATCCTACAACAGTAAGGAACTATAGGCCAATAGCTTGTTGTACTATAGTTTACAAAGTCATTGCAAAAATTCTGACAAGGAGGATAAAAAAGGTGATTGACAAGCTTATTGGGAAAGCACAATCATCATTTATAGAGGGTAGAAACATAATGGATAATGTGCTATTTAGTCATGAATTATTCAATAGGTACACTAGGAAAGGAATGTCACCAAGGTACATCCTCAATTTTGACGTCAAGAAAGCATATGACTCAATTGACTGGCAGTTTTTAAGGCAGATGCTTACAGAGTTGGGATTTTCTTATAAATGCATTGGGTGGATTATGGAGTATGTGATAACAGTGTCATAATCATTGGCACTCAATGGCGGGCTCACAAAACCTTTTCCTGCTAGGAGAGGAATAAGGCAAGAAGATCCTATGTCTCCTTACCTTTTTCTAATAACAATGGAATACTTGCATAGGGAGATGAATACTTTAAAGATGCAGAAGGAGTTCAAATATCATCCTAAATGCAAGAAGCTGAATGTAACACATATTTGTTTTGCTGACGATCTGTTAATGTTTTGCAGGGGAGACTTAAAATCTATCCAAGCAATACAAAATGTTTTTGAGAAATTCTCAAAAACCTCTAGATTGCAAGCAAGTGTGGAGAAAAGTTAAATATATATGGCAGGGATCACAGAACATATCCAAGAAGAGATATTGCAACTCACTGGATACACAAAGGGCAGCTTGCCTTTTAAATATCTGGGAGTGCGACTATCAACCAGAAAGCTGAACATAAATCAATGTTTGCCTTTGCTTGAGAAGATTACTGATAGAGTAAGGTGTTGGTCTGCTAGGATGCTATCATATGTTGGAAGACTACAATTGATTAAATCAGTGCTATTTGGGGTGCAGACATACTGGGGCCAAATATTTTTGATCCCAAAGAAGAAAATGAAAATGGTGGAGGCTGTGTGTAGGACTTTCCTATGGACTGGAACAACTGACATATACGGGAAAGCTCTTATATCATGGGACAAGATTTGCCAACCTAAAAGTGCAGGGGGACTAAATGTGATTAACATGCAAACCTGGAACAAGGCTGCAGTGATGAGACACTTATGGGCATTGGCTAAGAAGAAGGATACACTATGGATCAGATGGGATCACATATACTACATAAAGACCAGAAGATTAGAAGATATTGATACACCAAAAAATGCAGCATAGGTGGTGAGGAAGATAATTGAAATGAAACAAGAAGTACTGAAGTTGAAGACTAACCAATCAGACATTGCATCCATTTTGGAAGATTTTGAGAAGCAGGTTAAATTCCAGATTAGTAAAGCCTATTAAGGTAGAAAGGAAGAGTACTCATATGCATCCACATATACATCCGACGTTTAAATTCCATTTATGGTTAGCTATCAAGCATAGACTAGCAACAGTGGACGGACTTGCAAAATTTGGGACACAGGTACAGACTGAATGTGTATTCTGTGATCAGAATGTAGAAACTTTTGAACACTTGTTTTTTAACTGCCAGTATACCAAAGCATTGTGGGGAAGATTGCTTAATTGGCTAGGATACAGAAGACAAGTTCAAGATTGGCACAAGGAAATGAAGTGGATAACTGCTGTGGCAAAGAAGAAAAACTGTATGGCAGAAATGACCATTATAGTCTTTGCAATGGTTGTTTACTGCATATGGAAAGAATGCAATATGATTAGATTTGAGAAAGGAAAATACGTTGTTGATAGAGTGTGTAAGGAAATTGCAATGCACATTCACATTCAAGGACAAAAGAAGATCAAATGGAGCAAATGATTAGCTAATGTAAATAAACTGCCATAGTATAGATAGAAGAAAACTAGTAGAGTTTTTATATGATTTTTAATATGTATAGTTGATATGAGAAATTAATGGTTAGCATTAATCTAGTTTTGTAATGTCTTTTTTGATGGAATAAAAATACAAATTTCGTCAAAAAAAAAAAAAAGGAGAGCAATAAATGCCACTATAATCATGTGTTCAATATTTAATAAGGGTAATTTAGTCATACTAGGTAACTTTGTATATGATTTAATATTTTTTTAATGGACATGATAAAAATAAAAGAGACACTTTTTAGGAATCGGAGGAAGTAAGAAAATACAGAAAAAACTAATCCAAAAAGAAAATAGTCACGTGGCAACAAATTTCAAGTATCTGTTTTCGCGCCCGTTTCATACTAGTGTAGTTTTTTCATTTTCCGACGACGCTACAGGGTCGAGTGCGACCGAACCAGAAGAGGATGACAATCATTTCCAAAAACCCAAATAACACAACTAGTTCCTCCTCCTCCGTCGACGACCCTCTATTGCCTTGGCTCCGGTAACTTTTTCTCCAAAATATGCATTTGCAACTCACATCACATGTTCAAATTGTTTATTCTATGCCCTAATTTGTAGGTCAATTGAGAAATTGTTGAAAGAGCGAACTTTAGCTGACTCGAACGATGGTAGAGATCTGCACGAGCTTTGCTCGAACTGCATCAGTACTTTCAAGAACAACCCTCGGTACCAAAACGATGTCAGATTCCTCAAGATTTGGTTTCTATATGTAATAAATCATCATCCCCTTTTTGTTCTTCCTATTTGATATCTACAAGTTTATTAGTACTATATATAAATGATAAGAAATGTATGGGAAGAGGTGGATTTGGGAACTTAAGTTAATAGGTGAAGTGGCGGCGCCAGAATTCATTCAACAACTTATTTATAAGCCAAATAAACAAAAAATCGTTTTTGCTCTATTTACATAGTATAATTTTCCAATTAAGGGGATTCAATAACACTGGCAGATGCAAGATCTCCAAGAAGGGGGTTCAAAATTTTTTTTTCTTGTAGTGGGAATTGAACCCATGAAACTTATGTAGATTTTGAACCTTCTTGACCACTAAACTACACTTTCAGTTTGTGTTACGGGGGTCCAAAATTTAATAAATAGAGGTAAAAAATAAATTTTGCCTTATATATACAGTGTAATTTTTCTGCGAAGGGGTTCGGGTGAACTCCCTTGCGCCCCCTAAATCCGCCCCTGATTATCAAAGGAGAAAAGCACAAAAAAGCTCTAAGGTCCATTGGGGCTTTAAGTGCAAAGCGCAAATAAAGCGTGGGCTTTAATGAAAAAAGGTGCAACTGGAGAAAAAGTAAAAATATGTATATGTAGTCCAACACTAACAATTATAAGCATGAATAATAAGTATAGGGACAAAGAAATTGGAAAACAAATCACGAAAAAAATAAAATATCAATTGTTTAATGTCGCTTTTACAGTATTACACTCATTGGCAAGGAAAAGTATGCCTTAGAGCCTTGATGAAATAATAAAGCGGATACAAAGCGAGGCGAATCGCTCAACATGTTTTGAGCCTCGCTTAAGCGCGTCTTAAGCGTGCCTTTGACAACACTACCCCCTTGGCTCCGCTCCTTAATAGGCGCAAGGTATACGCTACTTTGTGATAATGGATGCACTTAGTATAAACGCGTGCACACACGCACACACACATAATATGTGCGCCTGCATTTGTTGCTAAAAAAAGAGGCGGATCTATAATTTAAAGTTTATTGGGTTCCTACGATGACCTCAAGTTAATATACAATAATGACTGGTTCATAGTTAAGTATTTATAGGTATTTAGTAGACTTCTTAATACATATATAGGGTCCGGACAAAAGCTATTAAGTTCACGTGAACCCATAGGATACAAGTTAGCTCTGCCTATGCTATAAAGCTTGATCTACTCCAGTGTGTGGGCGTTATTGTATTATCTGATATATCGGTTGCTTGTATTTCAGATGGATAGCAGTTTGGACCACGAAAGTGTATATAGAGAAATTGAGCAGACTAAGATTTGTTTGTTCAATTCTATGCTTTACGAGGCATATGCGTTGTTTCTAGAGGCAAAAGGGATGTTAACAGATGCGTTTCACATTTACCATTTGGGAATTTCAAGGTTGCTCTCTTTCTCAGAGGACAGATGCTATTTTATAGGCTCATAGTTCTTTAAGCACATGCTTCCAGTTGTATTTTATGACATTATGTTTGTTAGAATATGTAAATAGTAGTAAAATAATCCTAATCCAATATGTATTAGGAGTAGGTTAGGTTATGTGTATATATAGGGCTCATTGTATCATGTTTAACATCAATATATCATATTTTTCCCGTGCTTTTCACATGGTATCTGAGCATTAGTGGTGAGATACATCCGGGAACCAAAATACAAAGCAGAAGTCAGCCGTGCCTTATTTTTCCAGCGACTTTTTCAAAGTTTTTTTACGTTATCTCTCTCCCCGTCAGTGTTGTGCAAAATCCAACACTACCACAAGATCCGTCATAGTCCGGTAACCAAACCCCACTGAATAGCTCCGGCAGACACATCCTCACGCGCTCTCACGCGCCTCCAGATCCTCTGACACCGGCGGCGCGTCAGGCCCACGCGCCGGCGCGTGAACCACTTTCCGGCAATTTTTTGGAAAGTTTTTCTTGAGACAGCCTGTTCGCCTGAGAATTCCGAGCCTACCCATATTTTTACTTTTCAATTCCGACCACTTTGAATTTTTTTCCGGCATCTACAATGATTTTTTCCGACAACTACAGTAATTTTCGGGCAAAAAACAGTATTTCCTTCATCTGTTTCAGCAAGTTTTCACGATGTCTTTGGGAGTCGATACTTTCGGGCCTAAAAACTCGGCTTCCGGCAATTCCGGTGTTATGATTATCTCAGAACCTTTAATGAGAGGTTTCAACTACTTAGCTTGGGCTTCTCTGTCGAGTTGTGGTGTAAAGGTCAATGTGTTCAAGATCATCTAATCAAGGAGTCTAGTGAAGGAGATGAAAAAGCCAAAGCACATTGGGAGAAGATCGATGCTCAATTATGCAGTATTTTGTGGCGATCTATTGATTCCAAGTTGATGCCCTTGTTTCGTCCATTCCAGACATGTTATTTGGTTTGGGAAAAGGCTCGCACTTTATACACTAATCACATATCTCGTTTCTATGATGTGATATCGCGGACGACAAATTTAAAGAAACAGGAATAGATATGTCTACTTACTTGGGACAAGTACATGCAGTTATGGAGGAATTTGAGACGTTGATGCCAGTTTCTGCTAGCGTTGCAAAGCAGCAAGAGCAACGACAAAAGTTGTTTCTAGTTCTTACTCTTGCTGGGCTTCCTAATGATCTCGACTCAGTACGCGATTAGATTTTGGCTAGTCCGACTGTCCCCACAGTTGATGAATTATTCTCTCGATTACTTCGCCTTGCTGCAGTACCAAGTCACCCCGTGAGCTCATCACAGACACTTGATTCATCTATCATTGTATCCCAATCAGTGGACAATCGGGCATCTCATACTATGGTGAATAGACGAGGAGGAGGTCGTTTTGGAAGATCTAGACCCAAGTGTTCTTATTGTCATAAACTTGGTCACACTCGTGACGTGTGTTATTCTTTACATGGTCAACCACCCAAAAATGCTTATGTTGCTCAGATCGAGACTACAGGTAACCAGGGATTTTCTGTATCTGAAGGGGAGTATAATGAGTTTCTTATATATCGAGCAAGTAAGCAGACACTCCACAAGTAGCCTCTGTTGCTCAGACTGATACTTCTGTTGCTGGTAATTCTTTTGCTTGTGTTTTCCAGTCTAGTCCTCTTGAACAATGGGTTGTGGACTCAGCTGCTTCTGATCATATCTCTGGTAATAAATCCTTTTTGTCAAATATTGCGTATTCACAGTTTTCCCAACGTTACTTTAGCCAATGGGTCTCAAACTAAAGCAAAAGGAGTTGGACAAGCGAATCCCCTACCCTTTGTCACTCTAGATTCCGTTCTTTATGTCCCTGGCTGTCCTTTTAATCTTGCATCTGTTAGTCATTTGACTCGTGCCCTCCATTGCGGTATATATTTTATTGATGATTCTTTTATTATGCAGGACCGCAGTACGGGACAGACGATTGGAACAGGACTTGAATCAGAAGGACTCTACTACCTTAACTCACTAAAATCCTCCAAGGCCTGTCTAGTTGCAGATCCTCCAGACCTACTTCACAGTCGTTTAGGACATCCTAGCTTGTTCAAGCTTCAAAAGATGGTGCCTAGTTTGTCTAGTTTATCCACATTAGAGTGTGAGTCATATCAGCTCGGGATCCATACCCGAGCCTCCTTTCCTCGTTGTATTGAGAGTCGTACAGAGTCTGTTTTTTCTAAAGTTCATTCGGATATATGGGGTCCTAGTAGAGTCAGTTCAACCTTGGGATTTCGTTATTTTGTTAGTTTCATTGATGATCATTCAAGATATACTTGGATTTTCTTAATGAAAGATCGTTTTGAGTTGTTTTCTATATTCCAGAATTTTTGTGCTAAATTAAAAATCAATTTGGTGTTTCTATTCGCACTTTTCGCATTGGTAATGCCTTAGAATATTTATCCTCTCAATTTCAGCAGTTTATGACTTCTCAAGGAATTATTCATCAGACCTCTTGTCCTTATACCCCTCAGCAAAATGGGGTTGCAGAGAGAAAAAATAGGCACATTATTGAGACTGCTCGCACAGTTCTCATTGAATCTCATGTTCCGCTGCGTTTTTGGGGCGATGCAGTTCTCACATCTTGTTATTTGGTTAATCGGATGCCTTCATCTCCCATCCAGAATCATATTCCGTATGAGGTATTGTTTCCCCAGTCACCCTTATACTCTGTCCCCCCTCGTGTTTTTGGGAGCACTTGCTTCGTTCATAACTTAGCCCCCGGAAAGATAAGTTAGCTCCTCGTGCTCTCAAGTGTGTCTTCCTTGGTTATTCTCGTGTCCAGAAGGGCTATCGTTGTTATTCACCTGATCTTCGTATGCACCTTATGTCAGCTAATGTCACATTTATTGAGTCTAAACCTTTCTTTACCTCTTCTGACCATTCTGACCATCTTGATATATCTGAGGTTTTACCTATACTGGCCTTTAGGGAGTCTACTATAGCTCCTCCTTCACCTTCCGCCACAGAAGTCTCACCCGAGTCTACTATAGCTCCTCCTTCATCTTCCGCTACAGAAGTCTTACCCATTCCAACCGTTGGAGAGTCTAGTGTGGCTCATCCTCCCTGCCACAGAAACTCCACTCTTGACATATCATCGTCGTCCTCGCCCAGCATCCGGCCCAGTTGATTCACGTCCTGCACCTGAACCTGCTCCTACTGCGGACTTGTCTCTTCCGATTGCACTTCGGAAAGGTATACGGACCACCCTTAATCCTAATCCCCATTATATCGGTTTAAGTTATCATCGTTTGTCATCACCCTATTATGCTTTTCTATCTTCTTTGTCCTCTGTTTCCATTCCTAAGTCTATAGGTGAAGAATTGTCTCATCCAGGGTGGCGACAGGCTATGACTGACGAGATGTCTGCTTTACATACGGGTGGTACTTGGGAGCTCGTTCCTCTTCCTTCAGGTAAATCTACTGTTGGTTGTCGTTGAGTGTACGCCGTCAAGGTTGGTCAAGATGGTAAGGTTGATCGTCTTAAGGCTCGTCTTGTTGCCAATGGATATACTCAGATATTTGAGCTTGATTACAGTGATACCTTCTCTCCCGTGGCTAAGATAGCATCAGTCTGCCTTTTTCTATCCTTGGCTGTTGTTCGCCATTGGCCCCTGTATCAGCTGGACATTAAAAATGCGTTTTTACACGGTGACCTTGAGGATGAAGTTTATATGGAGTAACCACCTGGGTTTGTTGCACAGGGGGGGTTTCATGGCCTTGTATGTCGCTTGCGCCGGTCACTTTATGGTCTAAAGCAGTCTCCTCGAGCCTGGTTTGGTAAGTTCACCACTGTTATCCAGGACTTTGGCATGACTCGGACAGCTTCACTCTGTATTCTATCGGCATTCTGATTCAAGTCTCTGTATTTATCTGGTGGTCTATGTTGACGACATTGTTATTACCGGCAATGACCAGGATAGTATTACTAAATTGAAGCAACATCTCTTTCAACACTTTCAGACTAAGGATCTGGGCATACTAAAGTATTTTCTGGGTATTGAGGTCGCTCAGTCTAGCTCAGGTATTGTGATCTCACAACGGAAGTATGCCTTAGATATTCTTGAGGAGACAGGAATGACAGGTTGTAGACCTGTTGACACTCCAATGGATCCGAATTCTAAACTTCTTCCAGGACAGGGGGAGCCTCTTAACGATCCTGCAAGATATAGGCGGTTAGTTGGTAAATTAAATTATCTTACAGTGACAAGGCCTGACATTTCCTTTCCTGTGAGTGTTGTGAGCCAGTTTATGGGTTCTCCGTGTGATAGTCATTGGGATGCAATTGTTCGCATTCTTTGGTATATAAAATCAACTCCAGGTAAAGGTTTATTGTTTGAGGATCGAGGCCATGAGCAGATCGTTGGATACTCCGATGCTGATTGGGCAGGATCGCCTTCTGACAGACGTTCTACTTCTGGATATTGTGTCCTAGTAGGAGGAAATTTGGTATCTTGGAAAAGCAAGAAACAAAATGTGGTTGCTCGGTCTAGTGCAGAAGCAGAATATCGAGCAATGGCTATGGCGACATGTAAGCTAGCTTGGATCAAACAGTTGCTCAAAGAGCTGAAATTTGGTGATATTAGTCAGATGGGACTTGTGTGTGTGATAATCAAGCTGCTCTTCATATTGCGTCAAATCCAGTGTTCCATGAGAGAACTAAGCACATTGAGATTGGCTGTCACTTTGTCAGAGAAAAGATACTCTCGGGAGATATTGCTACAAAGTTTGTAAAGTCAGATGATCAGCTTGCAGACATTTTCACCAAGTCCCTCATTGGTCCTCGAATTAACTACATATGTAACAAGCTCGGTACATATGATTTATATGCACCAGTTTGAGGGGGAGCGTTAGAATATGTAAATAGTAGTAAAATAACCCTAATCCAATATGTATTAGGAGTAGGATAGGTTATGTGTATATATAGGGCTCATTGTATCATGTTTAACATCAATATATCATATTTTTTTCCGTGCTTTTTCACAATGTTCATGAACTTAGGACTATGTTTTCAGGAATGCTGAGCCACTAGGTAGGTTGAAGAAGGCGCAAGTGTTGTTTCTCGAGAGAATGTCTGAGAAAGTAACAGCTGGTTCATTACAGAAGGTATTTTCTGTTCTGCTTTCATAATCTGCACTAACTGGGGCAAGTATAACAATGTTATTAGCATACGTCAGGTCTTTGGAAGTAGCAATGCTGGATTCAATAATTAAACCTTGACCAGCAGGGAACTGCTAAACATTAATGAGATGAAATGGTATATATCTGGATGAAACATACAAGGCTACATTGTCTACACATTCTGTCATCCATCTTGACCTGACTAGAGGATATTTTCTAGCTTCATGCTTGGACTTCATTGTTGCGCAGATTAAGGGCCAAATCTCTGACATCTACTTGCTGATCAGCATTTTTTTGCTTTTAAAGTTCTTGTTCAATCCATACTGCACATATGGAACTTAGGCAGTGACGTGAATCTCATATTTTTCTTTATGCTAAAAATGATGATAAATCTGAATATTTCTGGCAAGCGGATCTGTCTGGTCATGGCGTGTACCATTTACTTGATAGCTAATGTGATAGATCAAATGATCTATGAATGTGATACAAGTAACATGTCATAGCTTTTAGCTAGAATAACATAGAGGATAACTTTCTTTGTTGACCTGTCAATATCATGTAGTCTCAATAAAGTGCATCGGCTCTAAGCCATCAGATTTAGAGGCAGCTTCTGGACCATTTGATAAATTAAAAACTCAGGTTTATGATTGTGTGATTAGACACACTAAAGTTATTTTCAAAGAATTTAGATATAAGATCATCTTGTTGGAATGTTACTGGTAAAGATTAATTAAGTTATTTTTTCGGAATAATTTGATAGTTAAAAGTCTTGTTTATTATTAACCATGTAATGTGCTTTCTGATTATTCTATGTATATGCTTACTTTCTAATCTGCAATGTTAACATATGTTGGAATAAAATCGTTATTAGAGAGGCAGCAAGTGCTGGAAAAGAAAGTCAAGCATGTCGAGTTCTGAGGCGAGGAACATTTAGCATCCATTTTATGATTGCCGCTCTCTTAAATGATAAGTTTATTTGACAAAGCATTTCTATACATGCTCTCAGACAACCTATTACAGTCATACCATGCATCCTAATTTAAGTGCCAGAGCATATGTTATTAGTCGTGTTTAGTCATTTTTTTACCAAAAGTTAACCCTCTTTAGACCTGTCAAGGTTGTAACATCCAAGATAAGCTGTCTTGAAACCCTCAAATTGAATGTTAAGTGGTAAGCTTGTAGAATAGTCAGTATGCTTCATTCCTCAGGTAAGTCTTCGTGTTCATTTGTCCAGTTTGTTGATTCTATTATCCTACATAACTAATTTCCATCTTGCCTCTTGGCTACTTTGTTGCTTATCTCACTCTTTCTTTAAAACAGTGAAAATCTGGATCTATCATACTTTATATGATCCCTTCCGATTTCTCTTGTTTTTGAATACTTATGGAGCTAGTGTTTGTGTTGTCTGTCATGTTCTTTCTTGCTTTTTATCCACGTGTTTAGCGGTTAGTGAGGATTATATTATTGATTTCCTTTCACACCATCGCGTAGATGGACATTGTGTCAGAGAATGGTGGAGCTTGTATCAATCCATGGTTGGTCTCGACGATTAAAAATCTGTTGCAGAAGAAGAATCCTGAGATATTAAAATATGATGTGAGATAGATCAGAAGCATTTTATGAAACTAGTTTTACATGTTTGCAGCAATTCATGACACTACACGTGTACTTTCATCAGGGATACCACCCAAGCAAAAAGGCTTATCCAGGAAAGGTGTCATTGTCAACTTTGCAGAAATCTGCCCGGAATAAAACTATTGACATAGGTAACTTATTGTCTTTTTGTCTATAATAGCTGCAGAGTATTGGATCTTCATTGACCATTGAAAAGATTCAGACCAAGGTAAAGTTGACACTCAAATTGGATTCGCCTTGTGTAAGGCAGCTGCTAAACATCCTGAAGTGACCATGGGGGACTAATGTCTCATGGGACTAATACCTAGATACGTGGGGCGTTCATCCCATGCATACACTAGTGTTTTATGCCTTGGTTTGTCTTCCCCATACGCCCTAATAATAGCTTGTTCACATTCTGCATTGGATTGTTTTCTTTAAATTCTCCAGGATATATCAACTTTCAAACAAACGCCACGTAAATCAGACAAATCATAACATTTGTACTGGATGTGCTGGACATTTCTCCATATTTTTCTTCTGTTGTTTCTTCCTTCACAAATCTTGGTGTGAGTAAGGGTATGATCATTGTTATGATCTTTTCAGTGAGATGCTTTCCAGTATTTCCTAGTAAATAAAAAGAGAGCCGGATGTGTGTTGTTGCCTCCTAGAAAAGACAAACTTATCACAAAAGGTAGCTCATTCATTCGTTAGGCTTACAAATCTGCTGTGGTTTGGTAGATGATGCAATTCTAGTTGTGGGAGGTGGCAGAGGCCTAAATCCCAACATGGACATAGGAATTTCCTGTAAATGCATTTCGTCTTCTCATACCTTATCCTGGGTGATTCTAATTGCACTTTCTACCATAAATCTTAGAAATTAATATTCTCATAGAGAAAATCCTTAGGAACTCGTGTCGAGGTGCATGAACTTGTGCTCTCATCTAAATGTTTGTTGATCATGGAATCATGATTATACAGGTGGATACAGCTATCAGATCAAGGGCTGTGCAGGTAAGGGAGGATTTGCTCAGGTATTCAAAGCGTGCCTCGATGGTAATCCCGATGAGGTTGTCGCACTTAAGGTGAAATAGTAGTTTATCCTTCCTTCCCTTCATGATAAAACCTGACACTGGAAGTCTGCTCACTGTCTTTTTCATGTTATTGATATCTGCAGATTCAAAAGCCAGCTTTCCCTTGGGAATTCTATGTTTACCGTCAACTGGACGTGCGGATTCCAGAAAGAGAAGTATGCAGTATGGAGATTAAGTCATTAAACTATTTGTTGGACTTTATAAAGTCATAAAACTATGTTTGGCATATTAAAGTAACTAAACTTGTTTTTACTCTAACAGTAAAGGCACAAAACTATTTTTTGTCTGATTACCAACTTTAACAGTAAAGTCACTTAACTTTACCAATTATCAGCAAAACCTGCCCATCAAAGTAGCTTTACTGTTATGGTGGATTAAGTTCAGTTGCCTTAATGTGACAACGGATAGTTTTTGACTTTACTGTTATGGTGGGTAGATAGTTTTGTGACTTTACTGTTATATTGGGTAAATGTTCAATTACTCAAATGTGACAAAAGCGGTTTTATGACTTCGTGATTTTAATGAGTAAAATTCAGTGATCAGATGTGAATTTACCCACTACATTTTGGTGTTTGCTGGCTCAGAAAATGGTGCTGATTTATTTCATTCTTATTCACCAGAGATTGAGCTTTGGCTATGCCCACAGGTTACATCTTTATTCTGACTACAGCATACTCGTTTCTGACTTCCTAGCTAATGGCACACTTCAGGTTGGTGCCTGTTGATCTTTCAACTGCTATTTCCTAGTTCCCAAAATGTTTATGCTTTCTAGCAACTTGAGTAACTTGCAGGATGCAATTAACTCCAATGCTGTGATTGGTGGGTCCATGGAAGAAGTATTGTGTATTTATTACACCATTGAGATGCTCTGCATTTTAGAAACTTTGCATCATGCCCAAATTATTCATGGCGACTTCAAACCCGATAATCTTCTGATTCGTTATGCGAGGTATCTAAAGCCTTTATGTCACTTAATACAAACTTGAAATGCATTTACTCCTAAGCAGAATCTTACATGTTGATCAAAAGGGTACAGTTAGCAAGAGAGTTTCTGCATTGTACAACTTCTATGGTTTTATCTCTCTTTTTGGTTCTCTTTAGCTTTTAAAAAAGGTAATTGGCAAAAACTAGTACTTTTTGAATTTCATTTAGACATGACCACTTGAGGATTCAGAATCTGTACTTGTAGGTTGCTTTAAAATTTCTTTATATTTTATCCTTATTTCTCTTGGTTTCATTTCCTTTCGGGTGGGGGTAAGGCCTGAGTATATATTACCCTCCCCAGACCCATCCTGTGGGACTATACTGGGTAGTTGTTGTTGTTGTTTCTCTTGATTTCATGTTACGAAAATTATAAGGAGTTGTTGCTATGCAGTCAAAGTTATTAATCCGACAAATGCTTTCTTCCAATTGAGTTCTAACCCTTCTTTATAATTTAATAACAACAGGTTAAAGCTTTGTCTTGAACATTATTCCCTCTATCCTGATTAAGGCTGACTTAATTGGAGTATTGGACCTATGCAGTAATCAAAGAATAAATATTTGAAATTAAAAATTTACTTTTGTAGAAAATATATATTATATTCCTGAAAAAGTTTTAGATGGTAAGACATCATTGAGTTTGAAACAGTGTAGTACGTTTACGTATTACTTTATACGACACTATTTTCAGTTTAGGACATTTTCAATAATATCATAGTAATATTATTTTATATCTTTCACAGAGTTCAGAAAATTAAATTTATTTAACTATTCAAACTTGAATTTTGACATGATATATGTTTTATAAAACTAACAATTTCAACAATAATTGCAAGTGTTTTCTAGCTAGTAAAATTAGAAAGAAAAAGTCAAATTAACACGTAAAACTCCATATTCAGTTAAACAATATTGCATATTATGGGCCAAAAGGTATATTTGTTCATAGTAGTTTCAGTTATTGGACAAGGACTATGTATTTATTGAAACAAGTTTGTTTTTGGGCTGTACCAAACTATGTTGCTTGGCTCCTCCAGAGATGTTGTCGCACTTGTGTCAGATCCTCTATAATTTTTTGAGATTCCTACATGGTGGCATCTTTTGGAAAATTTGAGCAACATTGGTGTCAAAAAGGAAAGCATGTAGATTATATTGAGGTGGGGGAATATTCTTGCATCTTAAAGTTATAGAGGAAAAATACTTGACATATATCAATGAGCTCCCTGGAAACTTTTGAGGACCTTAGATGAAAATTTCATCCAACCCAATTTAAGTGTCCTAATTTGACTAAAAATGAATTTTAAAGTGACACTGAAATTTATTATACTAAAATAGTGCAGAATATATTGATCATTTATGCATTTATTTTGGATTAAGGCATAGTAGCACTTTGTTAAATATGAAAATATATACTTTCTGTTTTAGGAAATTGGACCCAATTTTAGGACCAAAAATAAATTTGAACTGTTAGACTGTGAAAAAGAGTAATCTTCGGGTATTTGCTGTTGTAACTTTTCAGGGACGATCTGACCGATGATGTAGAAACATTTCGTCAGCGTACTGGTCAATGGAGGGATCAGGTAATTTCTTGGCCTTGTGTGTTAGTAATGTTTATGAACATTAGCAAACTATCATGGTTTTTATCTTCCAGGGAGTTTGCCTTGTCGACTGGGGAAGGGGCATAGACCTGAGCCTCTTCCCTGAGCAGACAGAGTTTATAGGAGACAGTAGAACTTCTGGCTTCCGCTGCATCGAAATGCAAGAAAAAACGCCATGGAAGTTTCAGGTAAGAGCCTTCCAAAGTTTAGCAACTTAATAATTCAGATAATTAGACTGGCATCAAGTGGAAACTAAATTTTGGCATCTAATGGATTCCAGGTGGATGCATATGGCCTCTGTGTTATTGTACACATGATGCTTTTCAATTCATATATGGAAATTGAGAGAAGACCTTCTCCCGGTGGTGGCTATAGTCATCAACCCAAGACGCCTTTTAAGCGGTATGTCTTTGCTCCTCGTCTTATTTGCTGGCATATTTTGTGTCCGCATTCTCTTTGAAATGTGAATGATCTTATTAACACTTGCATCTTTTTTAAGTTTGAATCTTTCCAATTTTTAGCATATAGTATCAAGTCGTTATGGTCTGCACCAAACGGTAGAGTTCCATTTGTTTTATTATTGGTATGTGATATGTTCCTTAATCTCCATTCTGCTTGGTAATCTTTCAGGTACTGGAAAGTTGAACTCTGGAAGAACCTATTCACCAAGTTACTAAACATAGACCGTGCTGAAGATCACAAGAACATGTTGAAGAGCCTGAGGGTGTCATTCCAGGATTATATGTGCTCAAATCCTCAGCTTATCAAAAAGCTTAGGCAGTTGCTGATAAAGCAGAAAGCTTCCTTATGTTCGTCATAGGGACGGTGCAGTTCAATGTATCAAATCCTCTTTGATGTAGGAAACTATATACATTCATGTTCATATATCAAGAAAGTATGGGAATGGCCATATAGAGCATAATGACATGCATGTATCTGTAGAATTGTAGGTGCTGCTGCTTTTTTCTTCACTCTTTGGTGTCCTTTCCTAAATTATTTGTCAGGAAAGATAGGCTTGTATGTGTAATTCGTATCCAAAAAAGATACAGCACATGGTCGGTGTTCTGAACATTTGAATTCCTTTGCCACTTGCACTGCTCTCAAATATTTGTCAACTTATACAGATCAAGTATTGTATCTATATTTGTCACAATGTCAGATATTGTGACGTTTGTTATGTCATGGACGGCTTTCCAGCCATACCCCATGACCCCTTGGGCGTTCCCCGTGAAGTCCTAACAAGCCTCTTAATGCCAAGTGCCATGGACGGCCCTGTGATCTTGGTCGCGCCAAGTGACAAGCGCGCATGTGCCTCTGTCGTCCCACCGATATCCCTCGTCAGCGCCCAGCCGCAAGCAGATGCCAACAGCGTCGACCGTGATGCCAAAGACGTTGATGTTGACAACAGGCATGTTTCTGCTTTGTAGAAAACTAAGTCCTTTTCATTGTAAATATAGAGTAATTTTATTTCATGCACTTCCATTATGTTTCTCTAGCTTAGTCAACTCTAGTCTTGTAGTTTTGGTTTATTTTTTTAAAGCATTATTAGGGGGGATCAAGCAATCAAACTTTCTAGCAAGCAAACAATTCTCTGTACTGGTGTCTCTCCCCCTCGACACTGCGTTGCTTTTCTGTAATATTAATGTAATCAAGAATTCTTTCATTCTCAATCCTCATTCTGTTCTCTCAATTGCTCTTGATATTGGTTTTCCCGTACGTCACTGACAATCTAGTCTAGCGTACGGATAAGACCTCAATTGGCTGACAGTAACTGCACTGACATCAGTTGTTTAGCCTTACGTCGCCCTTCCAAGGAATCTCAGGAAGGCGTCACGTAACAGTTGGTATTAGAGCTTAGGCTCGACATCGGACAAGGGAACACATTGCCATTATCACTATTTCTGACCATGTGAATCATGGGGACCGCATTGAAGCCCTTGAACAGACAGTTGACGGATTACGGCCCATCGTGGATATGGTGCCTGAACTAAGAACCAGCCTAGGGCAAAGGTTGGACGACTTGGACCGCAAGGTGCTCCAGGCCGAAATTGACATAGAAAACATCAGCCGTGACTCCGAGGGAGACTCGCAAACAGCAGCCATAGAGGCAGCCGAAAGTTTTGGCAAATTCGAGGGACTCCAATAGGAGTGCGTCGATGATTTAGCTTACAGGGCACAAGAGGCAGACATGGTGACTGCTATGTAACAAACTATTGACGGCTTGACAGACAAGATCAATGGTGTCAATGCTGTTTTACAGGGCCTGCTTCGAGGCGGTGGAAACCAAATCGGGGGCACTGCGAACCCTGCTACCGCGACACAAAATATGAAAATTCCCGAGCTAAAGCCATACAGTTGAGCTAGAAATGCCAAAGAAGTGGAGAATTTCATCTTTCACGTCGAACAATATTTCAATGTTGTTGGGGGCCTAAAAGAAGCTAAGGAGGTAGCAACTGCTGCAATGTATCTTCAGGGTGATGCTAAACTCTGGTGGCGGGGGAAGTACGAAGCCATCAGGGCCTGTAAAGATGCTCTCGAGACATGGGCAGAACTGAAGGCATCGATATGCCTATAGTTCTTCCCCGAAAATGTTGAATACAATTCAAGGAGAAATCTACGGGAGCTCCTCTAAACCAAATTAGTGCGGGACTATGTGCGGGAATTCTCCGCGCTCGTGCTAAGCATACGTGACATGGTGTACAAAGACAAGCTCTTCACATTCCTGGAAGGGTTGAAACCTTATACCCGTGTGGAGCTACAAAGACAAAGGGTAGATACCTTGCCCAAGGCGATCCAAGCAGCTGAATGCCTTGGGGACTATCACATGGAAGCTCGGAAGGATAGGCCTCAGCCGCTTGCCCGAGCGCGATTCAAAAGGGGCAAGCCTAGCAATGGTGGCCCTAGTAAAAGTGGGGGAGATCAGAGCTCAACCAAATCTAAGGCTCCCTCCTTAGGCAACAATAATGCTGCATCAAACAACAACTACCGGGAGAGAAAGCCTCCATCAGGATGTCGTCATTGCAGCGGACCACATTAGAACAATGAGTGCCCACATGCACAGATGAACACCCATCAGGCTTGTGATGATGGGACTGATGACGACTCAGACGATGCAGACCAGACTGAACCAGTAGGTGCCTTCAATGCAATTGTTGGCTCCGTTTCTAAGGCATTAGTGGAGACCGATGCTGGTATCCGTAAGAAGAAGGACCCATGTACAGTCACCAAGAAAGGGAAAAAGAAGGCGGATGAGGATACTCCTCTTTAATAAGAGAGGACCTTAATGTTTGTTGAGATGAAGGTGAATGGCAAGCCTATTCGGGCTATGATAGACACGAGTGCTACCCACAACTACTTAGCTTCGACTCAGGTGGAACTCCTTGGTCTAGTTGTAGGGAAAGGTAGAGGTAGTGTCAATGCTATCAACTCACCTCCCAGTCAGTGGGTGGAATAGCCAAAGAGGTACCAGTGAAGCTTGGACCTTACAAAGGAAAATTCAACATGCGAGTGGTGATTATAGATGACTTCGAGTTGATAGTTGGGTTGGAATTCCTAAGGTAAACTAACACCATGCATGTACCATTTGCAGACATGCTAATGATGGTGGGAACCAATAGGGACAAGCCCTACATTCGTGCATGCCCATGAAGATGGCCATTGAGAACATCTCGGCCTTGCAATTGAAGAAGGGGATCAAAAGGAATGAACATACGTTCCTGGAACCCCTCTGCATTAAATATATAGGACGCTCCTCGGGTCCCATTCCTAAACCCGTGAAGGATCTACTATTAAAGTTTGAAGATGTCATGCCACAAGACATGTCAAAGTGGCTCCTACCTAGGCGCACTTTGGACCATGAAATTGAGTTGGTGACGTGCACGAAGCCACCTGCCCGGGCGCCTTACACAATGTCACAACTCGAACTCGCCGCGCTTCGGAGACAATTGACGGAAATGCTAGATACAGGGATCATTTTACCCTCTGAGTCCCCATACGGGTCCCCAGTTCTATTCCAAAAGAAACATGATGAAAGCCTGCGACTCTGTGTGGCTTATCGGGCTTTAAACAAAATCACTACGAAGAACAAGTACCTTATTCCTCTAATGGCATACTTGTTTGATAGACTGGGTGGCACGACGGTGTTCACCAAGATATACCTCAAGACAGGTTACTAGCAAGTTCGGATTGCAGCGGGTGATGAACACAAGACGACCTGTGTGATAAGATATGGGTCGATACGACTTCGTGGTCATGCCGTTCGACTTGACTAACGCCCCAACTACATTTTGCACTCTGATGAACCAAGTCTTCCGAGAGTATATTGACAAATTCGCGGTGGTCTACTTGGATGACATTGTGGTATATAGCCAAACTTTAAAAGAACACCTAGTGCACTTGCGGAAGGTCCTAGCTCAATTGCAGGAGCATGAACTATATGCGAAGCTATCCAAGTGCTCCTTTGCTCAGAAGAAAATTGACTTCCTCGGACATGTCATCGAGGAAGGACGGATCAAGATGGACCACAGAAGATTCACGCAATGACAGATTGGCTTCCACCTAAGGATGTCCACGCCTTGAGGGCATTCCTTGGCCAACTACTCCCTCATTGCAGTGCCATTTATAGAACTCCTCAAGAAGTTCATGCCCTGGGATTGGGGACCCAGGAAAGCAAAGGCCTTCAACGCATTAAAAGCGCCTATGTAGAGTAGCCCCGTCTTGGCCCTCCCTGATCTGGCCAAGCCATTCGAGGTACAAATAGATGCATCCGACTATGCCTTCGGTTGAGTCTTTCTACAAGAAGGGCATCATGTAGCGTACAAGAGTCGGAAGCTGAAGGATGCAGAGCGGCATTATACCACCCATGAGAAAGAATTATTGGATGCCATCCACTACCTGCACTTTTGGAAGCATTATCTATTTGGGAACCCATCATGGTCAAGACAGACAACACAGTTGTTAGTCATTTCATGACACAGCCGAAGTTGAATGGTCGACAAGCCAAGTGACAGGAACTCCTAGCTGAATTCCACTTCAACCCGGAGTACTAAAGTGGGAAGACCAATCATGTTGCTGATGCACTCGGTCAGAGAGCTGATCTAGCATCGGTGTGCCTACTCGCCACCCTAAGGGGGAGCGAAGTAGCCACCTCCATCAAGGATTAGATACAGGATCTACTCATCAAGGATCATGCTGCATAATATTTGGTTGATTTAGTAGGACAAGGCAAGACTCGCTAGTTCTACATGGAAGATAATTTTTTGAATGTGAAAGGGAACCGACTTTATATTCCTAAAGGAGGTGATCTGCGAAGGACTCTTCTGGCGGAATGTCATGATACTTTGTGGACCGGACATCCCGGTGAGGAATGTGCCATGGTGTTGCTTCTCCGTGCATATTATTGGCCTCAAATGGCCGATGACGTCGCGCCAGAAGGACAAGTCAGACCGTTTGACCCAAGCAGGACTCTTGGAACCGCTAGCTGTCTCAAAAAGACCTTAGGAAGTGTTTCCCTGGACTTCATCAGCGAATTACCCAAGGTCGGAGATCTCACAACTATCTTTATTGTGGTGGATCGGTTTTCCAAGTATGCTACCTTTATTGCAGCCCCACAATATATTTCAGCAGAAGATACAACTCGATACTTCTTCTCTCATGTCATCAAATATTGGGGCCTGCCCAAAGACATTATTAGTGATCGCGACTCACGGTTCACTAAAAACTTTTGGACCCAGCTATTTAAGTGCCTTGGATCAAAATTGAGTCACAACTCAAGTTTTCATCCGCAATCTGATGGCTAGACAAAGAAGTTCGAAGGTATGTTGGAGGAATATATCTGCAACATTGTAAAAGAATCGCAGAAGAATTGGGTGAAGCTTCTGGATGTTACTCAACTGTGTTTCAATCACAAAAGAGCTTTAGTACTGTCACGGCCTATTTTGTGAACAAGCAGGGACCGGCACTTGATTACTAAACAAGACTGAGCGAACCATCTCTGCTTATCAATTCTATTATAACTCCAAACTTTATATACAACAATGCAATACTCTAACAAATACTTTTGATTTATTTAAATATTTAAATAAATCAACTCCAAAACTTTATTTGTAGTAACTCGTGAATTGCAATATAAAAAAGTCATTTGAATCTTAACCTAACAACTAAGTCTATGAACCCTCTACTGATAAACTGGCACGCTGCTCAGGACATAAGATTTCCTGGACAGTTCTCTAAGTAAACAAATAAATAACTAAATAGATTTGACTATAAGGAGTACTCCACGAACAAAAGTGGATCTCACCAATAGCACGAGAAGATAAGGAAGTCCTAACCAGTAGTTTGCTCTCCTGCAAAACCGATTCCTACATTGTACCGCAGACCAATGTAGATTTCCAAAACAGAACGTCAGTACCATCCGTTGTACTCAGTGAGTCTCAACAATATGGGCGAAACTTTAATAATATATATATTACGAGCAAAGTTTCTAAATACATGTAAAACATAAAGCTTATAAGAATAATTCTAAATAATAGCATAATAGCACTTTATGAATATTCTAAAAGAAATTTTTTCTTTTTCTTTCTTATAAAAAAAATATTTCACTTTATACTTTGGGTGTTCCAACTATTCTGACTTAATTCTGTCTCAGTCACCGCGTGATCGGCACGGGTTCGATCCCAAACTGATCGAATAGGCCCAATCCATAAGGTACCGCTCGCTTCATGGTTCTCAGCTCTCATGTACCATACCTTAGCATGGCTAAGTAATTTCTTAGCGACAACACCCTCGGCTCGTGTGCTCCCTACTTTGGCACAAGTAGTTTCAGGACTCATCACCTTGGTCAGGACCCTCGGCTTGGACGATGACCCCTTCTCAGAATAAAGGATACTCCCAAAAAATTTCTTTCTAATACTTCTTCTTGTGACTTTTCAAGTCTAAATCTTTCAAAAATACTTATTCTAAAATTCTTGAATGTAAGGTATGGCACAAGAATGAAATAAACATTCAAAATTATTTGTAAATATTCTTGCTTTTTCATGAATTTTCAACATGAAAATGACATATAAGAATAACATAAAAATCTGAAAATTTATGCTCATATATCAAAATAATTCATCTAACTTTAACAAAAAATAATTCTAAGCTAATAGGAACTCACTCACTTCCATTAAGTACATATTCACTCTTTTAGCCAATTTATCAAACACATTGTACGCATACTTTTGTGAGTTAAATCACTTTGGTAAAGGGTTATATCAACTCATCAAAACTTATCGAGCCAATACGTAGGCCCCAATCCAGTTGACACCAATCAAACAATTGATTCTACACAAATTAGTGCATTTTAATCATCTTTAAAGTTTCACACCTAAATATGGAATTTATTGTTGCTATAGAGGAAGAATGGAATTAACTATTTAATTCTTACCTATTACTACTGTTGGGTAATTGACAATAAGGAATTTTTTATACCTAAGTTTAAATATTAGTAATCTCTAAACAAACCTAGATTTTCTGTTGCCCGGCTCTCTGTTTCGTGAGTGTGTAGGACGTGTTTTTGCCTTCGGTCTTTGTTTACGAGAGTGACAGAACCTAAGGTTCTGTTATTTTGCCTTATGCCTGTTTTTCTATACGTGAATGAACCTTATTTTTCCAAGGCTTAGAGCCTTTGTTTGCCAACAACCCATTTCATGGGCTTTAAGTCTTCTTTTCCTTTTTTCTGGACTTAACTAGTATTCAATGATACTTTTGATAATTAACAACATTAAAATTATTAATATTTACCTAATTTTATATATATATATATATATATATATATATATATATATATATATATATATATATATATATATATATATATATATATATATATATATATATATATATATATATATATATATATATATCCACTATGGGCAACAAATATAATAATAATAATAATAATAATAATAATAATAATAATAATAATAATAATAATTTAATTCTATCATTAGCGCGTCTTGAAACTTTTATAGATTTGAGGAGTATTACATTCTTCCCTCGTTAAAAACATTCGTCCTTGAATGTTACTAGGTCATAATTCTTAAACTAACAATCATTTCTTAAGTCCTTGAACCTCTTAAGTTTTCTTGCATTACTCACTCTTCTAGGGACTCAAAATTTTAGCTAACTTCCTAAATTTTCAAAAAATTTGACCGAGTTTCCCTTGTAAATTGGACTATCCAAAAAATATCCCTGTCACAAATACCACAACTACACCAACAACAACCAAATATACCATAACAAACTATTCTTAAGCACCATACACAACTCATAAATTAATTACTTACACTCCGGCAAGGAGGTACCACAATAATCAATAAGAATCTAAAGCACAACAATTTAGCAAAAGTAAATCAATTTAAGGAGTTAAATGTACTCTGGCATGACATTAAATTATTAAATAACTAAATATACTATGACAAGAACTAAATTACTTCAACAACTAAGTATAATCTAGTAAGAAAATAAACACATGCTAACTTGTATTTAATAAATAAAATATAAACGCCAATCTAAACCTGGGTTCACATACCTTTTTTCTCAAATAAATATGGATATTTCTTCCTCATATCTTCCTTAACCTCCCACGTAGCCTCTTTTGAATCATGATTACTCCACAAAACTTTTATTGATGCTGTATTTTTTGTTCTCAACTTTCTTACTTGTCTATCGAGAATTTCTATAGGTACCTCTTCATAACTCAAGCCTTCTTTAATTTCTATGGTATCAGCAGGTATTATATGGGACTCATCATGGATGTACTTTCTAAGCATAGACACATGAAAGACAGGATGAACATAGGACAACTCAACGGGTAGCGCTAACTCATAAGCCACATTTCTTTTCTTTTCCAGAATTTCACTGTCCTATAAATCTAGGACCAAGTTTCCCCTTTTTACCAAACCTCATGACTCCTTTCATTGGTGAAACTTTCAAAAACACCTTATCACCACCCATGAACTCTAACTTACGATGACTCTTGTCAGAATAAGACTTTTGACGACTCTGCTTTGCTTTCAGTCTTTCTCTTATTATCTGAACTTTATCTAAGGCCTCACAAACAAAATCTGGACCGATCAATGACACCTTTGCTGGTTCAAACCAACCCACTGGAGACCTACATCTCCACCCATACAACGCTTCATAAGGAGCCATACCAATATTGACCTGATAGCTGTTATTGTAAGCAAACTCTATAAGTGGCAAGTGATCATTCCTATTACCTCCAAAATCTATAACACACGCACGTAGCATATCTTCGAGAGTCTGAATGGTTCTTTCTGCCTAGCCATCGGTCTGTCGATGAAAAACAATGCTTAAATTGACCTTAGTACCTAATCTTTTCTGAAATACCTGCCAAAAATACGTCGTGAACAGAGGGCTTCTATCATATATGATTGAAACTGAAGTACCATGCAATCGGACTATTTCTTTGATGTACAACTACGCATACTGTTCCGCAAAATCTGACGTCTTTACTGGTAGGAAATGTGCGGACTTTGTCAGTCGGTCTACAATAACGCAAATTGAATCATGTTTACGGTACGTGTGAGGTAGACCTATTACAAAATCAATATTAATCATCTTCCACTTCCATTGTGGTATCTCTATATCTTGAGCTACGCCACCAGGCTAATGCTCGGCTTTGACTTGTTGGCAATTTAAACATTTAGCCACATGATCTGCGACTTGTTTCTTCATGCCTTTCCACCAATACAACTCTTTCAAATCTAGATACATTTTGGTAGAACCTGGGTGGATAGAGTACCTCGAACTGTGAGCTTCCTCCATTATGGCCTTCCTAAGACCATCTACATCAGGAACATATAATCGATCATTCAACTTCAAAACTCTGTCACTTCCTAGAGTGAAAGCAGTGATTTCTTTGCTCCTTCTTTTAATTCACTAAGTACTTAGCCTTAACATAAGCAACAAGGGAGGATTGCGCTAAGGCATAAGCAGTTATATCTCCTTCTTCGATCTCGTACAATCTAATTCCATCATTTGCTAGTTTTGAATTTCTCGACCCAAAGATCGCCTTTGTACTGCAAGATGGGCCAAGACACCCATTGACTTCCTACTAAGTGCATCTTCTACCATATTAGCTTTGCCCGGGTGATAAAGGATGTTGATGTCATAATCTTTCAATAGCTCGAGCAACCTTCTTTGTCTCAAATTTAATTTTTGTTGCTTGAAAATTATCGGAGGTTTTTGTGATCTATAAACACTTCAGAATTCTCGCCATAAAGGTAGTGTTGCCATATCTTTAATGCAAATACCACTGTTGCAAGTTCCAAGTCATGTGTGGGATAGTCTTTTTCGTGATTCTTTAACTTCCTGAAAGCATAAGCAATAACTTTTCCATTTTTCATAAGAACATAACCGAGACTAACTCTGGAGGCATCACAATACATTGTAAACCCACTCGAACCTGTCGGCAAGGTTAATACAAGTGCAGTGTGAAACCTCTTCTTTAACTCTTGAAAACTCTAATCACAAGTGTCTGGCCACTGGAACTTAACTGCTTTCTGGGTCAACTTAGTTAATGGAGCTGCGAGTGAAAAAAAACCCCTCTACAAACCTTCTATAGTGTCCATCTAACCTCAAGAAACTCCTAATTTCGGTTGGCGTTGTTGGCCTAGGCCAGTTCTTGACTGCTTCTGTCTTCTGAGAGTCTACTTTTATTCCTTCACTAGATACCACGTGGCCTAAGAATGCCACTAACTGCAACCAGAACTCACATTTTGAAAATTTGACATAAAGTTTATTCTCCTTCAGGGTTTGCAAGGCTATTTTGAGATGTTTTGCATGATCTTCCTTGCTCTTAGAGTATACCAAAATATCGTATATAAACACGATAATAAAGTTATCAAGGAATGGCTGGAAAACGATGTTCATGAGGTCCATGCATGTAGCAGGAGCATTTGTCAATCCAAAGGACATCAATAGAAATTCATAGTGCCCGTAGCGAGTTCTAAAGGCTGTTTTAGATATATCCTCTTCTCTAATTCTCAACTGATGGTACACCGACCTCAAGTCTATTTTTGAAAAGTACTTTGCACCCTGAATTTGATCAAATAAATTATTAATTCTTGGTAGTGGGTACTTGTTCTTAATGGTAACTTTATTCAACTGTCGTTAGTCGACGCACATTCTGAGAGACCCATCTTTCTTCTTGACAAACAAGACTGGAGCATCCCACGGTGGAACACTCGGTCTGATGAAGCCCTTGTCAAGAAGGTCTTTCAACTGTTCTCTTAACTCATTAAGTTCTGTTGGAGCCATCCTATAAGGATGTTAGATATGGGTTAAGTGTCTGGCATGAGGTCAATGCCAAAGTCTATGATTCTTTCGGGAGGAAGTCCGAGAAGGTCATCTGGAAAAACTTCTAGAAATTCTCTAACAACTGGCACTGACTAAAGAGTTGGTGGTTCTAAATCTGGATTAATGATGTGAGCAAATAGGCGAGACACCCCTTACAGGTCATTCGTTGTGCCTTAAGGTAAGAAATAAACTTTCCTACAAGCGAACTGAACTACCCTTCGACTCTAAGACTTCTTCATTTGGAAATTAGAACCTGACTATCTTGGCATGACAATCTAACATGGCATAGCAGGAAGACAATCAATCCATACCCATGATCATATCAAAATCCACCATTTCTAACTCTATGAGATCGGCTTTGGTGTTGCGACCTTGGACTGAAACTATACAACCTCTATAGACTCTATTGACTTTCACTGACTCGCCAACTAGAGTAGATACTAGGAATGGCTCACTAAGTTGTTTAGGTTCTAGTCTAAGGTTAATTGCAAAGATGGAGTCACATATGAAAACGTTGAACCTGATCTATTATGGCATAAGCATTATGTGAGTATACTAAAAAAGTATACTTGTAATAACTTCTGCAGATGCCTCTGCACTTTGAAGATCAAGTGTAGTAAACAAACGGGGTTGTCCCCCCTTCCTGAGTAACTAGGCCTGCACCTCTGCCTGCTCCATGCCCGGTCTGATTATGAGAACCACGAGCCTGAGGTGGTGCAACTGCAGTAGCTGCGGAACTAGAAGGACGAGTTGATCCACCACTGAAACTATGTGGCAACTTTGGGTAGTTGGCCTTTATATGACCAATGTCTCCACAATGGTAGCAAACATGAAACCCGAGCTTGCACTGAACTGAATGTTTCCGCTTACGTGTTCCACAAAGACCTTGTTGGTGTGAGTGTTGCTCAACATGACTCAGGCTATGTGAGGGTGACGTCCTAAAATTCTTATTCTAGCGAGAGTGATTTCCATAACTCTGAGTACGTCTGAAGGAAGACCCACCACCTGACTGATTACTAGAATGAGTTGGTGCTAATGACTTCTTATTATAGGAATCCCTTCCACCTTTGTTGGATGTACCATTAAACCTGCATGTTTTCCGTGCCTTCTTGTTATGCTCTTTTTCTTCTCTCCTTGGTTGTCTGTCTTTTTCTAAGTGTTTGGAAAATCCCACAACAGAGGAGAAGGTTGTCATCCCTACTGCTGCAGCTGATGTATTATCCTAAATGTGGTAAGCTAAACCGCCAAGAAACATGTGAATCTTTCATTTTTCAGTCTTAACCATGTGAGGAACATGCTTAGCTAACCTTATGAATACCATGTAGCACTCTTGCACACTTTTATTCCCTTGATTGAGTTGTTCGATCTCTGTAGCCTTAGCTTCCCATGTAGTAATCCTTATTTTTCCTTTTCCCACATCTCAAACAAGCGCCAGCCACATCTCTAAGCTGGTAAGCAGCCAGATCCACAACTTCATCATCAAATGCTTTCATCACTCGGAGGGCTTTATCGACACCCTCCATCCATAACATTGGATCTTCATCAACTATAGAACCAGGGAACACTGGAGGACTCAACTTCAAAAATTTATTCACTCTTGAGGACTTAGAATCTAATTGAGGTGGAATCTCACCTCTTCACTCGTTCTGTTTGGCCATAAAAGCTTTAAACATCTTCATAGCACTATTGACGACATTAAACATCTGACCCAACTCGGGAGATATAGTTGCCTGAGTCGGAGCTGTTGTTGGGGGCAGTACTGGATCATTATGATCCACCCCTTCTTCATGTTCAACCCGGGGTACTTGAACCCCCTTTGTGGATTTACTCTTCCTTTTCTGAATTGAAGCTTTTTTAGTGCTGCCTTGAGCCACAATAGTAGCAATAGTTTCTTGAGCAACATCCTGAATGTCGGTGTAAGAGTTGCGAGTACGAGCCACTTTTGCGAGTTTTTGAGAAAAATATACATTAGATAATTTCTTAGAGGTAGGCTCTACTACACGATCTAAAGTATTAAAAAAGATACCTTTTCTAAAAGCTTGTAACCTCATGTTTATAAGTATAGCATGCTTCATACCTATAAACAAGACTCTACTAACACGGCTTCGTAGACCCCTAGGATTCCATAAACCTGAGGCTCTAATACCAAGTTTGTCACGATCATTTTCTGAACAAGCCGGGACCGGTACTCGATCACTAAATATGACCGAGCGAACCATCTTTGCTTATCAAATCTATTATAACTCCAACTTTATATATAGCTAGGCAATACTCTAACAAATACTTTTTGATTAATTTAAATATTTAAATAAATCAACTCCAAAACTTTATTCGTAGTAACTATTGAATTGTTTCTAAGTTAATATAAAAAAAACTGAATCTTTACCAACAAGTCTACTGATAAACTGACGCGCTGCTCAGGACATAAGATTTCCTGGACAGTTCTCTAAGTAAACAAAGAAATAATTAAATAGAGATGACTGTAAGGAATACTCCACAAACAAAAGCAAATCTCACCAATAGCACTGGAAGAGAAGGAAGTACTAATTAGTAGCGTACTCGCCTGCAAAATTGGTTCCTATGTTGTACCACGGACCAAGTAGGTTCCAAAAGAGAATATCAGTACCATCTATTGTGCTTAGTGAGTCTCAACAACAGGGGGCGAAACTTTAATAATATATATATTATGAGCAAAGGTTCTAAATGCATGTAAAACATAAAACTTATAAGAATAATTCTAAATAATTGAAAAATAGTAGTTTATGAATATTCGAAAAGAAATTCTTTTCTTTTTCTTTCTTATAAAAAAATATTCACTTTATACATTGGGAGTTCCAACTATCCTGACTTGATTCTGTCTCAGTCACCGTATGATCGGCACGAGTTCGATCCCAACCTGACTGAATGGGCCCAATCCACGAAGTGCCGCTCGCTTCATGGTTCTCAGCGCTCATGTATCATACCTTAGCATGGCTAAGTAATTTCTCAACAACGAGACCCTCCGCTCGTGTGCTCCCTAATTTGGCACAAGTAGTTTTACGAAGTCAACGCCTTGGTCAGGACCCTCCTGGACGGTGACCTCTTCTCAGAATAAAGGATACTCCCAAAAGTCTTTTCTTTCTAAAACTTCTTCTTATGACTTTTCAATTCTAATCTTTCAAACATACTTATTCTAAAATTCTTGAATGTAAGGTATGGCATAAGAATGAAATAAACATTCAAAATTATTTCTAAATATTCTTGCTATTTCATGAATTTTCAACATGAAAATGACATATAAAAATAGCACAAAAATCTGAAAATTTATGCACATATATCAAAATAATTCGTCTAACTTTAACAAAAGAAAAAAATAATTCTTAGCTAATAGGAACTCACTCACTTCCATTAAATACATATTCACTCTTTTAGCCAATTTATCAAATACATTGTATGCATACTTTTATGAGTTAAACCACTTTGGTAAAGGGTTATATCAACTCACCTCAAAACTACTCGAGTCAATACGTAGGCCCCAATCTAATTGACACCAGTCAAATAATCGATTCTACAACTATCAGTGCATTTTAATCAACTTAAAATTCACATCTAAACATAGAATTTACTATGATATAGAGGAAGAAGGGAATTTACTATTCAATGTTACCTATTACTACAGTTGGGTAATTGACAATAGAAAATTTTATTTACTTGAATTCAAGAATTAATGATTTGTAAAGAAACTTAGATTTTCTGTTGCTCGGCTCTCTGTTTCGTGAGTGAATAGGACGTGCTTTTGCCTTCTATCTTTGTTTACGAGAGTGACAGAACCTAAGGTTCTGTTATTTTTCCTTCTGCCTTTTTTCTATACGTGAAGGAACCTTATTTTCCTAAGTCTTAAAGCTTTGGTTGCCAACAGCCCATTTAATGGGCTTTATGTCCTTTTTCCCTTTTTTTGACTCAACTAGTATTTGATGATACCTACTTTTAATAATTAACAATATAAAATTATTAATAGTTTCCTAAGTATATATATATATATATATATATATATATATATATATATATATATATATATATATATATATTTTCACTATAAGTAATAATAATAATAATAATAATAATAATAATAATATCATTAGCGCTCTTGAAATTGTATAGATTTGAGGAGCATTACAAGTACAAACAAAAGCGCTTTTGAAATTGTTACCGGACAACAACCGCTACTCCCACACAATGTGAATGCATTAAATATGTCTAAACCTCATCGAGTTGCTTGCTTCTTAAAAGAGTGGAAGCGAATTTTGGACATAGTGCGGAGCTATGTTGTCAAAGCTCAAAAGCGGATGAAGAGGCATGCTGATTAGAATCGTCGCTTTGTTGAATACCAAGTAGGAGGCAGTGATGGTCAGAATTCCAAAGCGATACTAATTTGTGGGGGGTCCATTACCCCCGGCTATTGTAAAGATACATTGGGCCCTTGTCCATTGAAAAGCGCATTGTGAAAGTTGCATATCGGGTGGATACTCCATCTTGGTGGAAAATTCATCATGTCTTCCATGTCAGCCTCCTAAAACCTTTTTCGGGAAGACACAGAGGATCCTTCACGGAGCCAGCTAACAAATCGGGAAAAGGCGTGTTGAAGCTATCATTGATGATAGAGTGATTCATGCCACAAGGAAAGATCACCAAGAGTTTTGGTGAAATAGCAGGGCTGTGATGTAGAGGAGAATACTTGGGGGAAGGGAACAAACCTCAAAGCCTATGAGAGCCTAATTGAAGATTATACTGCAAGTAAGGCGCCGAGGATGTCGCCAACTTAGGTGTGGGAGAATGTCATGGACGGATTTCCAGCCATGCCCATGACCCCTTGGGCACGCCTCGTGGTGTCCTAGAAGCCTCCCAATGCCTAGTGCCACGGACGGACCCGTGGTATTGGCCGTGCCAAGTGACAATCGCGCATATGCCTCTGTCGCCCCACCGATATCTCTCGCCAGTGCCCAGCCGCAAGCAGATTCCAACAACATCGTGCGCACAGACAACGCCGCGTGCGCCGATCATGATGCCACATACGTTGTTCCTGACAACGGACCAGTTTCTGCTTTATAGAAAACTAAGTACTTTTCATTGTAAATATAGAGTAGTTTTATTTCATGTAGTTCCATTATGTTTCTCCAGCTTAGTCAAGTCTAGTCTTGTAGCTTTGGTTTATTTTTTTCAAGCATTATTAGGAGGGATCAAGCAATCAAACTTTCTAGCAAGCAAACAATTCTCTGTACTGGTGTCTCTCCCCCTCGACACTGCATTGATTTTCTGTAATAGCTTTCATTGCAATCAAGCTTTCTTTCATTCTTAATTCTCATTTATGTTCTCTCAATTGCTCTTGACATTGGTTATACATATGGTACTGACAATCTAGTCTAGCGAACGGAGGGGACCTCAGTTGGCTGACAGTAACTGCACTAATATCAGTTGCTTAGCCTTACGTTGCCCTTCCAAGGAATACGAGGAGGCGCCACATAATAGTTATTATGTTTTCTACTTCGTTGTTTGATGGTAGGCTATAATTACATATTTTAGTCGATTATTACGCTCTAATTTACTGCACTTTAGTTGAGTTTGTACTTTAATCGCTAGTATTTTGCACTAACTATATGATTTATTCTTTGTAGGAGTGATTCCGAGCTAGAGTAAAAGCCCAAGTTATTAAGCCGGAATCGTATTCAGGGATCAACAGGTGATAGCGCAACAAAATAAAGAATCGATTAGGCATATTGTGCATTGTCTAGTAAAATACACATAACTTTTTGCTCAGAACTTTACTTGGGCTTCACAATGTTGGAAACACGTTCTCAAGGCTTTATACTAAAACGTGTGTTCTTATGTGTAGGTTTTGATGAATGACAAACAAGCGCAAATTGATATATGACGAAGTTCAAGTACAAGCGCACAATTGGTGGATAACGAGATTCAAGCACAAGACAAAGTTTTATAGTTTAAATGAGTCGTTCTTAATTGTGATCTTGATCCGACAACTTGACTCATGACATGGCTTCTCTCGTAAAATTATTTTTACAAAATCATGCATATTTAATTTAATGCTAAATGATTTGAAATCATGCATATTTACTTCAGTCAAAATGATTTTTAAACATGCCTCTAAAATCTGGACTAAGATAATCGATTTTGATTCAAGATAATCGATTATGTTAAGCCAAGACTGCATGACAATCGATTGTGAACTAAATGACAATCGATTGTGTTAAGGCAGTGAGCATCAGGTTTTTCAAACCTGCATGACAATCGATTGTGAACCTTATGACAATCGATTGTGATGAGGCAGTGTACATCAAAGTTTTTCAAAACTCAAAATAATCGATTGTGAAGCTAATGACAATCGATTGTGAAAAGACAGTGTCCATCAGATTTTTCAAAGTCACAAAATAATCGATTGTGAACATATGACAATCGATTGTGTTAAGGCAGTGTCTTCCAGACTTTTTCAAAGTTATTAAATAATCGATTGTGAGTATATAACAATCGATTGTCATGAGGCAGTGTCTAAAATGATTTTCAAAGTCTGATAAATAATCGATTGTTAACATTGCACAATTGATTGTGAAGCTGACCGTTGTCGTAAAGTTTTCAAATACCGTCAGGTAATCGATTGTTGATTTTGTACAATCGATTGTTGAAAGTAAGATCTGGAAAAGATTTTTTGAACGTTGCTGAATAATCGATTGTTGATTTTGTACAATCGATTGTTGAAATTAAAATCTGGAAAGGATTTTTTGAACGTTGCTGAATAATCGATTATTGATTTTGTATAATCGATTGTTTTGCGTAAAATCTGAAAATGATTTTTTGAACGTTACCAATAATCGATTGTTGATCTTGGACAATCGATTGTTAAGCGTAAAATCTGGGATTGATTTCTGGAACGATTGGCAAACAATCGATTGTGACTTCTTGACAATCGATTGTCACACAGTAAAATCAGCAACTCTTAATTGGCAATTAGGCAACGGTAATGCCAAGTATTTCAACTATAAATACAGCTTCATTTCAGTGTTTTAAACACAATAACACACAACAACTGATCATACAATTGCTATAAGCTTGCATACTCTATTGCTAATCATTTTATATTCATTACATAAGTTTTGAGAGCCATATTCTTGTCCAAAGTTGTTGTGATCTTGAGCTTACTTCTTTTACTCATATCTACTCATTAAGCAGTGTTTTGTTTGAGTGTTTACTGTTTTGTACACTTGAAGAGAATTGTGATTCTCTTGTTGTAAGGAACTTGTGTTTCCTTGGTCGAAGTCTTGGAGTGTTGTATCTCCGAGCAAGATTGTTGAGGCTTGTGTCCTCAGATTGTAAAGGTTGGTTAGGCACCCGTAAGCTTAACAGTGAAGTCTTGGAGTGTTGTATCTCCGAGCAAAGGTGTTAAGGCTTGTGTCCTTAAGTTGTAAAGGTTGGTTAGGCACCCGTAAGCTTAACAGTGAAGTCTTGGAGTGTTGTATCTCCGAGCAAAGGTGTTAAGGCTTGTGTCCTTAAGTTGTAAAGGTTTGTTGAGCACCCGTAAGCTTGACAAGTTAGTGGAAAATCTCGAGAGAGTCTCTCGGGGACTGGACTAGCCACTTGTTGTGGTGAACCAGAATACATCGGTGCGTTCATTCCTTTTTGTTTACTTAACGCACTTATTTATTTCCTGCAAATTTCAAATTCCGCAAGTTTACGCTAAATTTTATTATAACGCTATTCACCCCCCCCCCCTCTAGCGTTAAGTGTATTATCTAACACACAATATATGATAGGAAAGCTAACTCAAAGAGCTACAACTTTCCTATTTTAAGTTTCCAAATTCCAAACAGAACAGGGATGAAAAATGCAATCGAAACAGCAATAGCGGAGCTGAGGTGGGCTGAGGCAGTATAATTGCCATACACCGCGGTTTGATTTGAGAAACATGACATCTTTGAATTATAGGAATTTAGGTGTAGATAATTCTACTATTGATCTCCGTGCATATCGTGAAGGAAACCACCTGTAGAAATATTTTCAAAACATTCTTGAGAGTGAGTTATGTTCACCAACTCAATTTTATTTGTGGAATGTGTGATATGTACGGTGGTAAAAATGTTTACTTTTATGGTCGTGCTTATATTTCTTATCTTCCCCCAACCCTTTACTATGATGGTTCTACATTTTCTTGTGAAGTTACCAGGAATAAAGAACTTGGGGATGCAGACCTGAAGGAGATCAAGGATATGTTAAAGAGCCTTATGGAACAAAATAATGAGAAACAACTGCAGATAGAGATGCAAAAGGCATCTATTCGCAACTTGGAGGCTCAATTGAGTCAAGTGGTTGGAGATGTTAATGCTCAACAAGCCAATATTGGGGATAGTAGCCAAGAAGAGCATTAATTTGAGGTGTTAATTAGGGAGGTCAGATTAGAACACCAACAACCTAGCCAACTACAATCTGAGGATGTCAATGTTGAAAAAGTGAGACTAGAGTTAACCAAGGACATTGAGGATACAAATTTTGTTGACTCTAGTATCATTGATGTTGAGGATGTTGAAAGTCCCGAAGTTCATGTGTGTGAGCACATTGGTCCCCACTCCAAAAAGATTTTCTACATTGTGCTTGCATGACGAAATGGAAATAGAGTCATCCGAGCCGACTGAGAAGTCAAGGAATGAGGAACAAGGTTCCTATATTCTAGAATTTTTCTGGCTAGAAAGACAAGATTACATACCTCATCTAAAAGCCAAGAAGTGTAGAATAGTACAATGGTTGCTTGGGACAATTAGATTATTCATCCACCCCTGCAACATAGCAGAAAACTTGATGCCAACTTAGGCGTTCAATTCGTAAGCTCGAGGTTGAGGCAAAAAGTGATTTGCGTCGTGCCGCGACGTTAAATCAAACGTTTGTTAGGAGGCAGCCTAGCTTTATTGATTTTTTTCATTTTTTTATTGTACTATTTTTGTGGTGTCAATTTTTTATTTGCTAGGAGCATGGGAAGCAAATGTATTAGAAGGATGTAACAACAAACCAAATGGTTGGAACTAAGTGTGAGGTACACGCACGAAGGGCCAAGCTTGGGATATGTCGGAGTAACATATGAGTTGTTAGTGCTTTGGCATTTGACCTACCAGGGAGTCTCTTTTATCCTTTTATTAGCAATACTGTGCATTGGGGACAATACACAATTTTAAGGGTGGGGTGAGGAGATTGTGTGGGTGATTTTCTATGATATTTTAGATGTATTAGTTTAATTGAATAATATTTTTAAAATAGAAAAGATTAGACTTTTCTCGATGATGGATATATTAGACAATTTTCTTGACGGATTTAAGTCTAAAGAAAAAATAAAATAAAAATATTTTTTTTTGTTAGATAGTGTAGCAATTCCCGGTTGGTTCTTTTTGCGCCACTGTTCTTTTCCAAGGGTTTCATTTCAAACGGATGTAATCAGTTTTTTATGAGAGTAGGAGCCATTGTGTTGTGCTTTGAATTGAAGCAATATCTCTTGACTTTGCTATGCCTTGAGAATAATGACTAGTTTGATTTTGATGCTTAGGCTCAGTTTTTGACTATTATATAAGTACCTTAAATTATATGATCTTAAATTTGCTTAACTGCCTTGACTAGAGTATCTTGATGAGTGCAATCCTGAGTGAGTTATTTGCCATGTATGTAAGGATTTGTTATATTCTGTGCATTGCATTCGATGCCAAGAACTTGCCGTGTGTGTTTGCAAAGTGAAATAGTAATTTTGTTCAGTCTTGGAAGTGATATAGGCATTTCTTCGTTGAGTCAGTATGTGTATTTTACCCACCTAGTTGTTATGTATCGTAGTTAACCCCTTTGAGCCTATAAACTTGTTTATTTGGCAACCACATTACAAACCTTACCCATTTGTTTGAATTAACCGTCTATTTGAACCATTGTAACGTCTCATGAGCACTTGAATTGTTTATGAACTTTGTAAAAGTTAAAGTGTGGGGTGGTTGGTTTGGATTTTGAGTGGAACTAATGAAATAAGGAGAAAGGTGCACTATTTTGAAAAAAGTAAGAGCCACTTGAATTGAAAAAACAATAGTTCGATTGTTGTGACTAAAAAGATATTCCTTGATAAGTGGTGGCTCTTGATGTAAGTGTGCTTAAAGAAGAATGTGGTAATATTCATTAACGTGAAGGTGGAGTTTTGGTTTGACATAAGTATTGTGTTTGAATGTTAAAATATATGTATTAAAGTGCTTTGGGAGGTGTGGTCGCACATATATATGTAAATGTATCATACTCGTCCCCTAGCCTACGTTACAAAAAAATCATGTCCTAACTGATCCTAGAGTGAATGAGCTCGATTAGTGGAGTAATACACTACGGGCAAACTAATGGTGCATCTTTTGTGGCATATGAACATTATTTCTGAGAGTGAGTGAATTCTTTCTATCTTTAGTTCCTAAGTGTTCTTAAATTTTATTGTGTGGAACTATTCTCTTTTATTGTATATGGGCACTTGATTCATGAAGGAAAGGTAATGTGAGTGACCTCTATATTAGAGTAAGTAGGGGAGTTGTGAATAATGCAATGTACTTGTTAGTCAATCTTGAGGTAAAGATGTTACACTTTTTTGCTTAATCTATTTTAAATAATCTTAGAGTGATAAGTTAGGAGAATTGTTTAAAAAGGTCGTGTCTATAAAAAAAGCGTAGTTTGATTGCCCGAGGATGGGCAATGGTTTAAGTGCGGGGTATTGATGATAGGCTAGAATTACATATTTTAGTCGATTATTACACTCTAATTTATTGCTCTTTAGTTGAGTTTGCGCTTTAATCACTAGTGTTTTGCTCTAACAGTGTGTTTTATGCCTTGTATGAGTAATTCCGATTTATATAGATGTTATGGAATGAATTAAAGTAATTTTGGTTCTTTGAATTCTGAGTAAAAGCCCAAGGAATTAAGCTGGGATCGTATTCGGAGATCAATGGATGATAGAGCAACAAAACGAATAATAGAGTAGGCATTTGTGTACAATCTAGTAAAGTGCACATAATATTTTGATCAAAACTCCATTTGGGCTCCACAATATATGGTTGCAAAGCTAACTCAAAGGGATACAACTTTCCTATTTTACATTTTTCCAAATTCCAAATGGAACAGGGTAAAATACCTAACATATACCGCGGTTGTACCCCGATTTGACCGAGGTCGCGGCAGTCCAGATGTGAACTATTGTTTTTTTTTAGCTAAAGAAAAGGTATAATTATTTGGGACCGGCCCTATTTGGTATATATACATGGAAAAACGGTTGGGGGTTGGACATACTTTTGACATAATTTAGAGCTAAGGAGGCAGAGGAGACCAATTTTTACCACAGATTTGACCTAAGGAGACAGAGACACATAGGAGCAAGGCGGGGAATTCATCTACGAGTTTTTCCTTCCTCTTCCTATTTTTCATTGTTGGTTATGACTGTTAGTATTGTAGTTTTACATGTTATGAAAAGCTAATTTGTTATCTAGGGTTTTTGATGGAACCTTTTGTAGGATAAATTCTAGTTATGGTTTTATATAATTGAGCCGTAGTATTTTCTCTATTTGTTCAACTATTGTTCTTGTAGTTGATTGAAAGGCCCTCAATTAGGTGTACCTATTTAGTATGTATTACTCGGGAGAGAGTGCATATTTAGGTAGTTGTTGAAGAACATCACTCCCGACGTATGTGAGGAATCAATAACCAAAGGATTAAAGGTGGGATTAGGGATAATAAAACCTTGGGTGCATCTAAGTGAGCTCTAACAAAAGCCAGCTAGCGTAACCCGGAAGAGTGCATTTAGTATTTTGTGGTAATTACTTGAGAGAGTGCTACGACAGTCAGAGCACTCATGATCGGTGGAGAATACTTAGGCGAATTTATAAGAAACGTAACGCGAAGGATTCCTACAATTGAGGAAACCATAACTCTAGACCTCTTTAATCTCGAGTCAAATCCTTATCCTTGTTAATTAATAATTTTTCGGCTTTCTAGATTTATTAGTTAGTTAAATAGAAATAAATATTATAATCTTTATAATTAGAAAATTGTTCAATCTTATCTTCTTAATGATATTAAACAGATACATGTAAGACTTAGTTCTATGTGGGATTCGACTTCGGACTTTTAGACCGGATAATATTTGCAGAGACCGCTTATCCTTTTTAGAACTAGAGTTGGGCGTGATCAAATTTTGGCGACATTGCCGGGGAATTAACGGTGTAGTTGTAGTTGTATATATTACTAGGGTTCAAGTTTGAACTTTTTTTTTGTTTTTTTTTTTGTATTTTTTATAGCTGTGGATTGGAGAAACATGACTTCTTGGAATTATGGGAATTTAGGTGTAAATAATTCTACTATTCATCTCCATACATATTGTGAAGAAAATCACCAGTTGCAAAATTTTCAAAACATTCATGAGAGCGAGTTATGTGCACCAACTCTATCTTATTTGTGGAATGAGTGTCATATGTGTGGTGGTAAAATGATCACTTTTATAGTTGTGCTTATATTTCTTATCTTCCCCAACCTCTTACTATGATGGTTCTACATTTTCCTGTAAAGTTAGCAGGAAAAAAGTACATGGGGATGCATACCTGAAGGAGATGAAGGATACGTTAAAGTGCCTTCTAGAACAATATAATGAGAAACAACTGCAGAAAGAGAGGCAAGAGGCATCTATTCGCAACTTGGATGTTCAATTGAGTCAAGTGATTAGAGCTGTTAATGCTGAACAAGCCAATATTGAGGACAATAGCCAAGAAGAGCATTAATTTGAGGTGTTAATTGGGGAGGTCAGAGTAGAACATCAACAACCAATCCAACTACTATTTGAGGATGTCAATATTGAAAAGGTGAGACTAGAGTCAGCCAAGGACATAAAGGATACAAATTTTGTTGACCCTAGTATCATTGATGTTGAGGATGCTGAAAGTCCTGAAGCTCATGTGTCTGAGCGCATTGGTCCACTCTCCAAATATTTTTCTACATTGTGCTTGGATGAAGATATGGAAATAGAGTCATCCGAGCCGATTGAGAAGTCAAGGAATGAGGAACAAGGTGCCTACATTCTAGAATTTTTCCTGCCAGAAAGACAGGATTACATACCTCATCTGAAAGACAAGAAGTGTATAATAGTACAGTGGTTGCTTCAGCCAATTAAATTTATTCCTCCACCCATTGAGCATAACCGAAAACTTGATGCCAAATTGGGGGTTCAATTCATAAGCTCGAGGTGAAGGCAAAAAGTGATTCGCGTCGTGCCGCGACGTTAAATCAAGCGCTTGTTGAGAGGCAACCACCTTCATTGCTTTCTTTTATTTTTTTTTATTTTTTTAATTGTATTATTTTTGTTGTGACAACTTTTTATTTGCTTGGAGTATGGAAAGCAAATGCATTAGAAGGATGAAACATCAAACCAAATAGTTGGAACTAAGTTTGAGGTACCCGCACGAAGGAACAAGCTTGGGAGAAGTCTGAGTACCCCATGGGCTGTTAGTGCTTCAGCCTTTGGCCTACTAAGAAGTCTTTTTTATCCTTTTCTTAGTTATGGTGTGCATTGGGGACAATGCACAATTTTAAGTGTGGGGTGAAGAGATTGTCTAGGTGACTTTCTATGTTATTTTAGTCGTGTTAGTTTAATTGAATAATTTTTTTCAATAGAAAAGATTGGACTTTTCCCGACGATGGATCTATTAGACAATTTTCTTGAGGGATTTAAGTCTAAAGAAAAAATAAAATAAAAATATTTTCTCTTGTTAAGTAGTGTAGCAATTCCCCCTTACTTTTTCTTTGTGCTGCGGTTCTTTTTCAAGGGTTTTATTTGAACCGGATGTAGTTAGTTTTTTATGGGAGTAGGAGACATTATGTTGTGGTTTGAATAAAAGCAATATCTCTTGACTTTGTTATGCCTTGAGAATAGTGAGTACTTTGATTGTGACGCTTAGGCTCAGTTTTTATCTCTTGTATAAGTACCTTAAATTATATGATCTTAAATTTGCTTAACTACTTTGACTAGAGTGTCTTGATGAGTGCAATCCTGAGTGTGTTTTGTGCCGTGTGTGTAAGGATTTGATATATTTTGTGCAGTGAATTTGATGTCTAGAACTTGTGTTGTGTGTTTGCAAAGTGAAATAGTAATTTTGTTCAGTCTTGGAAGTGATATAGGTGTTTCTTTGTTGAGACAGTATGTATATTTTACCCACCTAGTTGTTATGTATCATATTTAACCACTTTAAGCGTGTAATGTTTTTTCTTTGGTAACCATATTACAATACTTACGCATTTATTTGAGTTAACCATCTATTTGAACCATTGTAACCTCTCACGAGCACTTGAATTGTTTATGAACTTTATAAAAGTTAAGTACGAGGTGGTTGTTTTGGCTTTTGAGTAAAACTAATGAAATAAGGAGAAAGGTGCACTATTTTAAAAAAGTAAGAGCCACTTGAATTTAAAAAAAATTAGTTCGGTTGTTGTGGCAATAAAAATATTTCTTGATATGTGGTAGCTCTTGATGCAAGTGTGCTTAAAGAAGAATGGGGTAATATACATTGATGTGAAGGTGGAGTTTTGGTTTGACATAAGTATTGTGTTTGAATGTTAACGTATATGTATTAAAGTACTTAGGGAGGTGTAGTCACGCTTATATCTAAATGTATCCTACCCGTCCCGTAGCCTACATTACAACTAAATAAAGTCCTAATTGATCCAAGATTGAATGAGCTCAATTAGTGGAGCAATACACTATGAGCAAGCTTATGGTGCATCCTTTTTGGAATATGAATATTATTTATGAGAGTGAGTGAATTCTTTCTATCTTGAGTTCCTAAGTATTCTTAAATTTTATTGTGTGGAACTACTCTCTTTTGTTGTGTGTGGGCACTTGATTTATGAAGGAAAGGTAATGTTAGTGACCACTATGTTAGAATAAGTAGGTGAGTTGTGAATAATGCGTGGTACTTGTGAGTCAAATATTGAGGTGAAGATGTTACTCTTTTGTGCTTAGTCTATTTTAAATACTCTTGGTGTGATGATTTATGAGAATTGTTTAAAAATGTCGTGTCTATAAAAAAAGTGTAGTTTGATTGATCGAGGACGAGCAATGGTTTAGCTGTGGGGTGTTGATGATAGGCTATAATTACATATTTTAGTCGATTATTACACTCTAGTTTACTGCACTTTAGTTGAGTTTGGGCTTTAATCGCTAGCATTTTGCACTAACAATGTGTTTTATGTCTTTTAGGAATGATTCCGAGCTATATAGATGTTATGAAATGAATTAAGTGATTCAGAGCTTTGAAGTCTTAGTAAAAGCCAAAGGAATTAAGCCAGAATCGTATTCGGGGATCAACGGATGATAGAGCAACAAAACAAAGAATCAAGTAGGTATATTGCGCACTGTCTAGTAAAATGCACATAACTTTTTGCTCAAACTCCATTTGAGCTCCAAAATATATGGTTGAAAATCTAACTTAATGGACTACAACTTTTTTGTGTTAAGTTTTTCCAAATTCCAAACGGAACAGGGATGAAAAATGCGATTGAAACTGCGACCGCGGAGCTGAGGTGGACTGAGGCAGTATAATTTCCATATACCGCGATTTGACCGCGTCCGCGTCAGTCCAGACGTGAAATATTATTTTTTTTTCGTGTGGGAGAAGATATAATTGTTTGGGCCCGACCCTACTTGGTATATATACATGGAAAAACGGTATTTTAGGGGGGTTGGAAACACTTTTGACATAATTTAGTTCTAAGGAGGCAGAAGAGACCAATTTTTAGCACAGATTCGACCTAAGGAGGCAAAGATACAATAGGAGCAAAAAGGGGAATTCTTCTACGAGTTTTTCCTTCCTCTTCCTATTTTTCATTGTTGGTTATGACTTTTATTATTGTAGTTTTACATGCTATTTTGAATAGCTAATTTGTTATCTAGGGTTTTGATGGAACCTTTTGTAGGATAAATTCTTGTTATATTTTTATATTATTATGCCGTAGTATTTTCTCTATTTGTTCAACTATTGTTCTTGTGGTTGATTGAAGGGCCCTCAATTAGTCGTGCCTATTTAGTATGTATTACTCGGGAGAGAGTGCATAGTTAGGTAGTTGTTGAACAACACCACTCCCGACGTATGTGATGAATCAATAACCAAGGGTTTAAAGGTGGGATTAGGGATAACGAAATCTTGGGTGTGATCTAAGTGAGCTGTAACAAAAGCCAGCTAGCGTAATTCGGAAGGGTGCATCTAGTAACTTGTGGTAATTACTCGGGAGAGAGTTCCTACAGTCAGAGCACTCATGATCGGTAGAGAATACTTAGGCAAATTTATAGAAAAGGTAGCGGGAAGGATTCCGAAAATTGGGGAAATCATAACTCTAGACCTCCTTAATCTTAACTCCAATCCTTATCCTTGTTAATTAATAGTTTTACGCCTTTATAGATTTGTTAGTTAATTCGATAGAAATAAATATTATAATCTTTATAATTTGAAAATTGTTCCATCTTATCTTCTTAGTGATATTAAACGGATACAGCTAAGCCTTAGTTCTCTGTGAGATTCGACTCCGGACTTTTAGACTGGATTATATTTGCGCATCCGCTTATCCTTTTTAAGACTAGAGTTAGGCGTGATCAAATTTTGGCGTCGTTGCCGTGGAACTAATGGTGTAGTTGTAGCTGCATATATTACTAAGGTTCAAGTTTGAATTTTTTTTTTGTTTTTTTATTACTGTGGTTTTGCTAAAAGTAGTATTGCGAAAAAGTCTCCCCAACGTCTCCTCTCTTCTCTCTCCCCAACGTCTCTTTCCCCCCCCCCCCCCCAGCTCACCGCTCCCCTCGCCACCCCCTCCCCCCTCCGGCGACCTCTCCACCCCGGAGACCACCCCCCCTGACGGCAGAAAAACCCCACTGGCAATCCCCGACGAACAGCCGGTAGCCACAGGTAAGTACCCCTCTCTCTCTCCTCGGAATCGTCAACAATGGTCTCTCACGGTGGTCTTTCTTCGACACCTCCTACACCACCGAGACATACACCGTCAGGCGCACAACCCTTGCGAGTTTCATCGCCGGAAATCGACGCACGCGCCGCCGACGACCGCTCACGCGCCGCCGACGACGACCACGCGCGTGACACTGTTCCGGGCATTTTTTCGGCGGGCTTCTTTTGGACAGTTTTTTCCCCACTCATTTTCGACCAACCCGGTACTTCCGGAATATTTACATGCTCACTTTCATTGTTGCTCATATTGTTTTCCTGTCATTTTTACTTTCTCTGTTTCCCTTTTCACGCGAGTTTCATTTCCTCTGTTTTTAATTTACTTGTATAGTAATTTACATTTTTGTTGCTGTTTCTCTTATTTGTTATCCATATTTGCTGCGTGTGTTACTTAAAACTATAAATTTCTGTGACTTTGATTTTTGTTTCCGCCGGAAATTTTTCCTGGAAACCCTTGCATTTTGCCTTTTATTCCCCCCATTGCTTTTGTGGGTGTATTTTGTTTTCTTGGACAGGTACCTATTCCACCGGCGAGGATTTCCGACAACTATCGTTCAAACGCTCGTTCAGACTCGTGGCAGGACGCAATCGAGCCGCACAGTTTGCTAAGATTCAGGAAAACTCGGACGCAGCAAAGCACCCTTCCAGGTTTTTCTTCCGGGAGTTGGTACCTCCCGCTCTCTTGCACATTTTGTATACCTTTTCACGTATTTTAGCTAGCATTCAGAGTGTGTTCTATTCTGCTGTTATCTAGTTTGATACATTTGCGTTTTTCGCTATTGTGCGTGCGTGTGCTACTGTACCCCATATCGGTTGGTGGGATAGTGGCCGCGGTGGGAGATAATAGCGTAAGGTCATGTCCTCAGGGGGTGGGGGTGGTAGCGGGGGTGAGTAGGGGAGCAGGGGGTGGCACTTCGGGCAGGGCGGGAGGAAAGGGTGGGAAGAGGGCGGCGGATGTCCATAGACTAAGGATTGGGTCTTGGAACATAGGTACTCTGACGGGTAAGTCCATTGAGTTGGCGAAGGTTCTGCAACAGCGAAGGGTTAACATAGCGTGCGTCCAGGAGACTAGGTGGAAAGGGTCGAAGGCGCGGGACGCTGATGGGTTTAAGCTGTGGTACTCTGGGCTTGAGAGGGGTAAGAATGGAGTGGGCATCCTGGTTGATGGGGACCTAAGGGAGTCTGTGGTCGAGGTTAGGCGAGTGAATGATAGGTTAATGTCTATTAAGCTGGTTATTGGGGGTGGAGTCCTCAACGTCGTTAGCGCTTACGCGCCGCACGCTGGCTTAGACGAAGAGGCTAAAAGACGCTTTTGGGAGGACTTGGATGATCTGGTGAGGAGGATTCCCCAGTCTGAGAAGTTAGTTATTGGAGGAGACTTTAATGGCCATATTGGGGCTGAGGCTGGTGGATATGATGAGGTGCACGGGGGCTTTGGCTTTGGTGCCAGGAACGGAGGGGGCACTTCGCTGCTTGATTTCGCCAGGGCTTCCGGGCTCCTGATTGCGAACTCGACATTCCGGAAGAGGGAGGAGCATTTGGTTACTTTCAAGAGTGCGGCGGCGCGCACTCAGATTGACTACATCCTCATCCGAAGGAGCGATCGGGGCTTGTACAAGGACTGCAAGGTTATTCCGGGTGAGTCGCATTCAACTCTTCATAGACTTCTAGTGTTGGATGTCGATCTTTGGGTTAAGAAGAAGCGGAGGGGCGCCCAGGGGCAACCGAGGATTAGATGGGGCGCTTTGTCTAAGGAGAAAGCACAGGAGTTGGAAAGGAGGTTAGTGGAGGGCGGAGCTTGGAGAAGTTACGGGGAAGCGAACGCTATGTGGACAGTGACGGCGAACTTGGTTAGGGGGGCTGCACGGGACGTGCTTGGGGTAGCTAAGGGATATTCAGGCAGACATCAGGGTGATTGGTGGTGGAACGAGGTAGTCAAGGGAAAAGTGGAGGTGAAGAAGGCGGCGTTCGCTAGGTTGGCAGGGAGCTCAAGCGAGGAGGAGCGGAGAGCGAACAGGTTGGTATACAGGGAGGCGAGAAGAGAAGCTAAGATTGCTGTCACGGAAGCTAAAAACAAGGCGTTCGGACGCATGTATGAGGAACTAGGAGAGAGAGGTGGGGATAAGAAGTTATTCCGGTTGGCTAAAGTAAGGGAGAGGAAGGCACGTGATCTTGACCAAGTCAGGTGTATCAAGGACGAGGATGGTAGAGTTCTGATGGGGGACTCGCAAATCAAACAGAGGTGGCAGGCGTACTTTCGGGACCTTCTTAACGAGGAGGGGGATCGGAGCATAGAGCTAGGGGAGTTGGGGCAGTCAGAGCGCCATATAGACCTTGGGTACTGCAGGCGCATTAGGGTAGATGAGGTCTTAGGGGCGTTGCGTAGGATGAGTAAGGGTCGAGCGACCGGGCCTGACGAGATCCCGGTGGAATTCTGGAAGTGCATGGGTAAAGCTGGAGGGGAGTGGCTCACTAGGCTGTTCAATGCGATTTTCAGGACTAAAAAGATGCCGGATGAGTGGAGGTGGAGTACAGTGGTGCCCCTGTACAAGAACAAAGGGGACATCCAGTGTTGCAACAATTACAGGGGCATCAAATTAATATGCCACACGATGAAGGTTTGGGAGAGGGTGATTGAGGCGCGTGTGAGGGAGGCGACAACTATATCTGGGAACCAGTTCGGTTTCATGCCGGGACGCTCCACCACAGAGGCGATTCACTTAGTCAGGCGGATGGCGGAACAATTCAGGGATAAGAAGAAGGACCTTCATATGGTACTTATCGACTTGGAGAAGGCATATGACAAGGTCCCGAGGGAGGTGCTATGGAGGTGCTTGGAGGCGAAGAGTGTGCCAGAAGCCTATATCAGAGTAATCAAGGACATGTACAATGGAGCTAAGTCTAGGGTTAGGACGGTTTCCTATGGTAATGGGGCTCCATCAAGGATCGGCGCTGAGCCCCCTGTTGTTCGCCTTAGTGATGGATGCTCTGACCCGACATATCCAAGGGGATGTGCCTTGGTGTATGCTCTTTGCTGATGATATAATATTGATAGACGAGACGAGGGCCGATGTTAGTGAAAGGTTAGAGATATGGAGACAGACCCTTGAGTCTAAGGGTTTCAAGATTAGCAGATCTAAGACAGAATATCTGGAGTGCAAGTTTGGCGACGAGCCGAGTGGGGTAAGCGGGGAAGTGATGCTTGGTTCTCAGGCCATCGCCAAGAGGGACAGTGTGAGATATCTTGGGTCTGTGATCCAGGGGGACGGAGAGATTGACGGGGACGTCACCCATCGGATAGGAGCGGGGTGGTCAAAGTGGAGGCTAGCTTCAGGGGTCCTGTGTGACAAGAAAATCCCGCACAAACTAAAGGGGAAATTCTATAGAGCCGTGGTTAGACCTGCAATGTTGTATGGGGCGGAGTGCTGGCCCGTGAAGAACTCGCATGTTCAGAGAATGAAGGTTGCAGAGATGAGGATGCTTAGGTGGATGTGTGGGCACACCAGGCTGGATAAGATCAAGAATGAAGTTATTCGACAGAAGGTAGGGGTGGCCCCGGTGGACGAAAAGATGCGGGAAGCGAGGCTGAGGTGGTTCGGGCATGTTCGGAGGAGGGGCCCCGATGCCCCGGTGAGGAGCTGCGAGCGGTTGGAGATTGCTGGTGGTCGGCGAGGGAGAGGGAGGCCTAAGAAGCATTGGGGAGAGGTGATTAGGCAGGACATGGCCAGAATGCAGGTTACCGAGGACATGACTCTGGATAGGGGAGTCTGGAGGTCTAGAATCAAGATTGTAGGTTAGGGGCTCATTGGTGATTAGTGTTGTAGTATGGTAGTTCCTGCTTGATATTACTGCATGCGACTGTATTTATGTTGCTTATGTTTTCATAACTATTTATGTTACTTTTGTGGGAGTACCTATGCTTTATTATTTGTTTTTGTCTTGCTTGTGTTTCTAATTTTATCTCTGTTTCTTAATGCAGCTTTCCCATTTTTACTCTACTCGCCGAGGGTCAATTGGAAGCAGCCTCTCTGCCCTTTCGGGCAGGGGTAAGGCTCGTCTACATATTACCCTCCCCATACCCCACCTGGTGGGAGTATACTGGGTAGTTGTTGTTGTTGTTGTTGTTATAACTGTGGTTTTGAGAAACATGACATCTTGGAATAATGGGAATTTAGATGTAGATAAATCTACTATTGATCTCCATACATATTGTGAAGGATACCACCCGTGGCAAAATATTTAAAACGTTCATGAGAGCGAGTTATGTGCACCAACTCAATATTATTTGTGGAATGTGTGTGATATGTGTGGTGGTAAAAATGGTGACTTTTATGATTGTGCTTGTATTTCTTATCTTCCCCAACCCCTTACTATGATGATTCTACATTTTCTTATGAAGTTAGCAGGAATACCGAACCCGGGGATGCAGAACTGAAGGAGATCAAGGATATCTTAAAGTGCCTTTTGAAACAAAATAATGAGAAACAATTGTAGGTAGAGAGGCAAGAGGCGTCTATTCGCAACTTGGAGGTTCAGTTAAGTCAAGTGGTTGGAGCTGTTAATGCTCAACAAGCCAATATTGGGGATAGTAGCCAAGAAGAGAATGAATTTGAGGTGTTAATTGGGGAGGTAGGAGTAGAATATCAACAACCTATCCAACTACAATTTGAGGATGTCAATGTTGAAAAAGTGAGACTAGAGTCAACCAAGGACTTAAAGGATACAATTTTGTTGACTCTAGTATCATTGATGTTGAGGATGCTGAAAGTCCTGAAGTTCATGCGTGTGAGCGCGTTGGTCCCCACTCCAAACATTTTACTACATTGTGCTTGGATGACGATACAGAAATAGAGTCGTGCGAGTCGATTGAGAATTCAAGGAATGAGGAACAAGGTGCCTACATTCTGAAATTTTTCCTGCCAGGAAGACATGATTACATACATCATCTGAAAGCCAAGAAGTGTAGAATAGTATAATGGCTGCTTGGGCCAATTAAATTTGTTCCTCCACCCCTGGAGCATAGCGGAAATGTTGATTCCACATAGGGAGTTTAGTTCATAAGCTCGAGGCAGAGGTAAAAAGTGATTCGCATCATGCCGCGACGTTAAATCAAGCGCTTGTTGGGAGGCAACCCAATTTTATTGCTTTCTTTATTTTATTTTTTTATTTTTTTAATTATATTATTTTTTTAGTGTCAATTTTTTATTTGCTAGGAGTATGGAAAGAAAAGGTATTGGAATGATGCAACAACAAACCAAATGGTTGGAACTAAGTGTGAGGTACCCGCATGAATGACCAAGTTTAGGATAAGTCTGAGTACCCATGAGCTGTTATGCTTCGACTTTTGGCCTACCAGAGAGTCTCTTTTATCCTTTTATTAGTTATGGTGTGTATTGGGGACAATGCACAATTTTAAGTGTGAGGTGAGGAGACTGTCTGGGTGACTTTCTATGCTATATTAGTTGTGTTAGTTTAATTGAATAATTTTTTTAAATAGAAAAAATTGGACTTTTTCCGACGATATATCTATTAGACAGTTTTCTTTAGGGATTTAAGTCTAAAGAAAAATAAAATAAAAAATATTTTCTTTTGTTAGGTAGTGTTGCAATTCCCCCTTGTTTTTTCTTTGTGTCGCGATTCCTTACCAAGGGTTTTATTTCAACCAGGCATGGTTAGTTTTTTATGGGAGCATGAGCCATTGTGTTGTGATTTGAATTGAAGCAATATCTCTTGACTTTGTTATGCCTTGAGAATTGTGAGTACTTTGGTTGTGAAGCTTAGTCTCAATTTTTGACTCTTGTATAGGTACCTTAAATTATATGATCTTAAATTTGCTTAACTGCTTTGACTAGAGTGTCTTGATGAGTGCAATCCTGAGTGAGTTATGTGCAGTGTGTTTAAGGATTTGTTATATTTTGTGCATTGCATTTGATGCCTATAACTTGCCATGTGTGTTTGCAAAGTGAAATAGTAGTTTTGTTCAGCCTTGGAAGTGATATAGGCGTTTCTTTGTTGAGCCAGTATGTATATTTTACCCACCTAGTTGTTATGTATCGTAGTAAACTCCTTTGAGTCTGTAATCTTGTTTCTTTGGCAACCACATTACAAGCCTTACCCATTTGTTTGAATTAACCATCTATTTGAAATATTGTAACCTATCATGAGCACTTGAATTGTTTATGAACTTTGTAAAAGTTAAAGTGTAAGGTGGTTGGTTTGGCTTTTGAGTGGAACTAATGAAATAAGGAGAGAGGTGCACTGTTTTGAAAAGAGTTAGAGCCACTTGAATTGAAAAAAAAAATAGTTCGATTGTTGTGACAAAAAAAATATTCCTTGATAAATGGCGGCTCTCGATAAGTGTGCTTAAAGAAAAATGGGGTAATATCCATTGATGTGAAGGTGAAATTTTGGTTTGACATAAGTATTGTGTTTGAATGTTAAAGTATATGTATTAAAGTGATTAGGGAGGTGTACTCACACTTATATATATAAATGTATCCTACCCATCTCGTATCCTGCGTTACAACCAAATAAAGTCCTAATTGATCCTGGAGTGAATGAACTCGATTAGTGGAGTAATACAATACATGCAAACTTATGGTGCATCTTTTGTGGCATATGAATATTATTTCTGAGAGTGAGTGAATTCTTTTTATCTTGAGTTTCTAAGTTAAATTTTATTGTTTGGAACTAATTTCTTTTGTTGTGTGTGGGAACTTGATTCTTGAAGGAAAGGTAATGTGAGTGACCTCTATATTAGAATAAGTAGGTGAGTTGTGAATAATGCGTGGTACTTATGAGTCAAATCTTGAGGTGAAGATGTTACGCTTTTATGCTTAGTCTGTTTTAAATACTCTTGGTGTGATGAGTTAGGAGAAGTGGGGTGTTGATGATAGGCTATAATTACGTAATTTAGTCGATTATTACACTCTAATTTATTGTACTTTAGTTGAGTTTGTGCTTTAATCACTAGTGTTTTGTACTAACATTGTGTTTTATGACTTGTAGGAGTGATTTCGAGCTATACAGATGTTATGGAATCAATTCAAGTGATTTGGAGCTTTCAAGTTTGAGTAAAAGCCCAATGAATTAAGCTGGGATCATATTCGGGGATCAATGGATGATAGAATAACAAAACGAAGAATCAAGTAGGCATATTGCAACTGTCTAGTAAAATATACATAACTTTTTGCTCATAACTCCATTTGGGCTCCCAATATATGGTTGGAAAGCTAACTCAAAGGACTACAACTTTTTTGTTTTTTGTTTTTCCAAATTTTAAATGGAACAGAGTGAAAAGTGCGATCGAATCCGCGACCGCGGAGCTGAGGCGGGCTGAGGCAGTATAGTTGCCATATACCGTGGTTGTACCGCAGTTTGATCGCGGCCGGCAGTCCAGACGTGAAATATTATCTTTTTTTACATAGGAGAAGGTATAATTGTTTGAGCCGGACCCTACTTGGTATATATACATGGAAAAATGGTATTTTAGAGGGGTTGAACACACTTTTGACATAACTAGTCTTAGTATACGCGCATTGCTCTTGTTCCCTGTTTTAATAAGTTATTTTTCTAAGAAAATTGCATATATATTTTTAGATTATTTTTAAATTATAAAATAAAGTACAAAATTTTGAAATTAATTAAATATTAATCCTATATAGCTAACTCAATAAAGAAATTTTTTTGTTCCTCAATATTATTCAATATATTTACCTTGAATTTTATTCTAATCTTTTAGTTTTATCAGTTAAATTTTACGAGTATTATACTTCCTTTTTAGTTTCAATAAAAACAAATAGCCTTGAAGATTTGAAACTCTTTCTAAAAATATTATTCAAAAGCTATTCTCAAGTTTATGCTAGGAGGCACAAACATGTTTGATGAACACTTTTATTATGATTCTTTAAAAATAATTTGTATAACATAAATTAAAAAGTGAAATTTCATGTCCCCTCAATTTATCTCTCAAAGGTTTCAATTATACTCAAGTAGTAAGATTTTAATGCTGAGATAAAAAAAATTATGATTTACATAAGTTTTTGTTGAAATGCGAGTGGCAAAGAAAGCATTACTAAAACATAAAAATTTAATAGGACGAACAAATTACTATGAAAAGCTATTGAAATTCACTGCGTGTGTATGTACATATTAACTTATACATTTTATTTTTAATATATAATTCATTTTAAAGTTCTAAATATTTATACTTACTATATAATTTAAATAAAAAAGATTCAATAAGTAAATTTAATTGATTTTAAAATCCTTGTTTACTAAAATATTTAAATTGTATTTCTATTCAATACAAAAGTTATTTTTATAGAATAAAAAGTCAATCAACATTTCCTGTAGAGGTTTTGTGCTTTTATAATATAGATGTAGGCTTTTACGGTGTATTATGGTTAAATATGCTATCAAATAATTATTTTGATTGGTTCCTAAAACATGTATTTATTATGTTATATGATTAAAATAAGAATTTTCAAAATGCACATTTGATTATTCCATGCTAAAACAACTTAATGTTGACGCTATTGTATTAAAAATGTTTAATTTAATATGTGATTTAATGTCGTCATACTTTAATTAATTAGAAATCAATTCAAAGTACCGAATAAAATGTTCCCATCTATTTTCAATTAGTATAATATGTATAAGGTAAAATATTTATGTATTTGTTTCTGACCTAATTTAATAAGGAAAGATTTAATATACAAGGTTTTAATTAATTTTAATGTCTTAAATATTAGGAAAGTACTTGAATTACAATTTTATCCATTATGAAAGGTATTTTAAAAGGGTAAAAAAGACGAATGACATTTTGCTAAGGGCTTTCGTGCTTTTAATATAGTATAGATTTAGTCCTAAGGAGGCAGAGGAGACCAATTTTTAACACATATTCGACTTAAGGAGGCAGAGACACAATAGGAGCAACGCGAGGAATTCTTCTACGGATTTTTCCTTCCTCTTCGTAGTTTTCATTGTTGGTTATGGCTGTTAGTATTATAGTTTTACCTGCTATTATGAATAGCTAATTTGTTATCTAGGGTTTTGATGGAATATTTTGTAGGATAAATTCTTGTTATGTTTTATATAATTGAGCCGTAGTATTTTCTCTATTTATTCAACTATTGTTCATGTGGTTGATTGAAGGGCCCTCAATTAGCTGTGCCTATTTAGTATGTATTACTCGGGAGAGAATGCATAGTTAGGTAGTTGTTGAACAACACCACTCCCGACGTATGTGAGGAATCAATAACCAAGGGTTTAAAGGTGGGATTAGGGATAACAAAACATTGGGTGCGATCTAAGTGAGATGTAAAAAAAGCCAGCTAGCGTAATTCAGAAGAGTGCATCTAGTAACTTGTGGTAATTACTCGGGAGAGAGTTCCTACAGTTAGAGCACTCATGATCGGTAGAGAATACTTAGGCGAATTTATAGAAAATATAGCGGGAAGGATTCTGACAATTGGGGAAATCATAACTCTATACCTCCTTAATCTTGACTAAAATCCTTATCCTTGTTAATTAATAGTTTTACGGGTTTCTAGATTTGTTAGTTAATTAGATAGAAATAAATATTATAATCTTTATAATTATAAAATTATTCAATCTTATCTTCTTAGTGATATTCAACAGATACAGCTAAGTCTTTGTTATATATGGGATTCGACTCCAGACTTTTAGATCGAATTATATTTGCAGCGATCGCTTATCCTTTTTAGGACTAGAGTTGGGTCTGATTATTGTTCTATCACGACAATGGAATAGTATTCTTTATCAAATACCAATTCATACTTTTGGGACAAACCCAAAGAAGTACTTTCTCCAATTCAATTTATAAAATGTTTTCCCTTTTGGGGATGTATGTGTTATAGTAGTATCAAATTAATCTTTTAACTAGCATGCTATTATCTTCTTTCACAATATAATATATAAATTTAATTACTACAAATATTTTAAATTCTGTGTGTAGGAGCCTTGCGTAATAAAGTTAGTTGCCATGTAATTAGAAGGTTACGAGTTTGATACGTACAAATAGCTTCTTGCAGAAATGCACGGTAAAACTGTCTACAATAAATTCTTGTGATTTAACCATATGTATAGCGAGAGCTTAGTGCACCAGACTGATCTTTGTCTAGTCAAATACGGTTATATAATAAAATAGGGAAAAAATGGTAGCATTAATAGTTATCTGTTATAAATAGAACTCTATTTAAGGTGAATGTCTATCTTATAAAAAGAGTCTTACTTCAAGGCTAAGTCTTTTACCTTCCTATAAATAGAGGGGTCTTACCTCATTGTATATCATCCCAAAAGTATCAATAAGAATACTCCTCTCTCTACTTTTCTCTCTATTGTTCTTGTTCTTGTATTATTGTTCTTGTTCTTATATTATTTCATAACACGTTATCAGCACGAGTCTCTAACCAATTGAAATTTTCGACTGTCTTAACTTTTGTTTGTGTAGGATTTCACGTGAGGTTCTGCCGTAACCAAATCCCAAAAATTTCTATACGGACAAAAAGGAAAAACAAAGAAGAAAGAAACAGAAACAGAAAGAGAAAAACGTGAGAGAAAGAAAGGAATTTACACAAGAGGTATATTTGATATCACAACGTTTATTGGTATACCTTAAAGGTAAGTAATTTACTTTTCCCTTTCAAATTCTTGAAATTTTACGATTTGATTTTATATACAAACAAAGACAACAAAGTTTGATTATAACTCTAATGGAGTTCGTAAGAAATTACACTCACATGAAGTGGTAAAATTTCTATGCCTTGCCATGATCAAATTCATGTATGATTGTGGGCAAAGAATTGAAAATCCGTCCCATTGAATTTGCTCCATTCCCTTTAGAGAATGTGGTAGCAGTATGTGATAAGTCTGAAAGAAGACAAAATTATTACCATGAAGGTATCAATGAATGTGGACGTGGCAATAGACGGAATTATAATCGTCATTATGATCCATTCCCTGAAGTGAATGTGATAATTGTAATAAAACCTGTAAGTATGAACACGCTCTTGATGTAATTGTGTTTTATGTCTAACATTATGAAAAGAAAGTTCATTGCCCTTGAAATTTCGGGCAAGAACTATATGACATGGGTGTTGGATGCTGAAATCCACTTAGATGCTATGGGTCTTGGAGACGCCATTAAAGACAGAAATAATGCATCCACCCAAGACTATGCTAAGGCCTTGATTTTCTTGCGCCATCGCCTTGATGAAGGTTTGAAATTGTGCTAAGGCCCTGATTTACTTGCGCCATCACCTTGATGAAGGTTTGAAAATTGAATATATCACAGTCAAAGATTCACCTATCTTGTGGAATGGCTTAAATGAGAGATATGACAACCTGAAGTTGGTCACTCTGCCACAAGCACGATATGATGAGAATCCAAAAGCAAATAGTTCATAAACTATATGTTATCGTTGCGGTGGAAAAGGGCACTAGGCGAAAATTTGCCGTGTACCAAGACATTTGGTTGAGCCTTGTCAAGCATCTCTAAAGAGTAAATGCCCTGAAACAAATTTTGTCTCTGACGACAATTTTGACATCACCCACTTGGATGTGGCGGACTTCTTTGAGCACCCTGAGGGGAAAATAGACCACTTGATCGGTGACGGATCCATGATTAAGGATGATGGAGTTGTTTGATTTTATTTTACTTATTTGTATTAGCTAGTGGATAAACTATTAGTCATTAGTATCAGCTCGTATTAGTTAGTTTATGATATAATGTTAGTATTAGTTCTTTAGAATGTTTCAATATGCTTAAATTTCGATGGTATTTTTATTTTCCAGCAAAGTTAGTCGATTAACTAATAAAATCGACTATCTAATATTTTGTATTAAAACTGGAATTTCCGCAAGCTAAGATATTCGAATATCTGATTTAGATATTCGAATAACCTGACTTAGTTATTCGAATAACCTGATTTAGTTATTCGAATAACCTGATGACTGTTTACTAAGTTAGTCGAATAACTAATTAGTTATTCGACTAACCAATATTTCGCATTAAAACAGGATTTTTCCGCAAGGCAAGATAGTCGAATATCAGGTTTAGTTATTCGAATAACCTAATGACTGCTTCCCTAAAGTTAGTCGACTATCAATCCAGTTATTCGAATAACCTCAACAGATTTTGAAAATATTGTTTAAATTAAGAAGCAACGGATTAAATTTGTTTACCACACTGATTTGTAGAAAATTAATCTACATAACGTATTTAAGCAACTTTTACAAACACACTCGTAATGTACTTAACAACTAACGTACTTACATGACATTTCAACTTGAAACATTGTACCCTATACAGAGATATTATTAACACAGTGTACTGTCACATGTCTGCATTGGCTTATAAATTTACACTTCTATACTATTCACATATTCATGTCAAATGCTTAGTTCCAAATTTGTAATTATGTGATCGTCCATGATAATGTGCTAAATTATTCATCATATAACTTTTACACATTCTTTACATATTACATACACTACTCGAGTTTTATGATACGCTGTCATCTATTCACTGTATTACCTGTGTATATGTCCGTAACATACATGCGTGCACCTTTGTAACTACTGCACAATATAGTTTCCACTTCTATATGTTCATTCATTTATGCATCACATTCATGTACCACACACACGATACCGGAAAAGCAACTTTTCCCAAAATTAGGGGGAGAAGTTGGTGAAATTTTGTGGAAAAATGCATCATTATCTCATCTTGATCCAAATACCTCTATTCGTGAAAAAGAGGTGCAAAAGATTATCCATTTGCAAAGAATAGCAAATCAAATGCCAGACGCATTTACAGATTTGAAAAGGATAACAAAATCACATATCCCCGCAGTGAATGTGACAACATCTGATTCACGAATACATATTCATTATTGGAAGAATATGAACATGAAATTGGTATTGAATATACCACACTCACCCCTAGAAGGAGGTTTGAGATGATACCACACTCACCCCTAGAAGAAGGTTTAAGATGATGTCATTATTATGGCATGAATGGTCATTGGTCACGTACCTATTGTACGCCAAAATAATTTGTCAATGTGATTACCAAAGGACAATAATAATGCAAGAAACATATCTTGCATATAATTTTTGACATGACCATAATGGTATAACTTTCTCTTTAAAAGAGATATTCACCACATGGATGTTGATGAATTTGGTAGTACAAAATTAATTGAGAGCTCTAGAAAAGCCAATTACTACTATGTTGGAGAAACACAATTGATTACCAATAAGGTATTGTGTTGTAGTAAGCCTCAAAGAAACTTATTCAGTTTCCAAAGTATATGTGAAAGTGGTTGATTATATTGAGACTATAAATAAAGGAAAGATTTGATATCTTCTATTACTACAACTTGTAGCGGGATAATTTGTGTATGAAAAGCTACCCGCTTCATTCTCCAGTTTGTACTACTTGTTCTCATTTATTAATAGACCAACTAAAGAGTTCGGGTTGAATCCCATAAATTCTGAAAATATCAAAGGTGAATATGGGCCCATTCACCTGCCATGTATACCACATATGATGCATCTATGATATGGCTACATGCGCGATTGTTATTAACCTGCAGCCTGGCCGGTGCTTGCGAGGTAAATTGCTCAGTAATCTAACTTCGATCATAATTTCCAGATTGTCTGTTCAAGATAGTTCATCTTGATAAGTTGGTTTACATCATAGTTGGTTTAGCAAAATGATTTATTGAGTGCCTCCACTTAATAGCTAAACTATTGCTTATGAGAACAAAGTTATATATATCAGTTTGATATACGTTGTATACGATAGTATATTATATTCTCCCCTTACAAGTGGTTCAGGGTCAGGAACCAAATAATTTCATCTTATTATTAATGTGCTGTGTATATTGACATGATAATGCACAAAGATGATTTCTCAAAGTTGAGGAAACAAGTTAGCTTTTCTAACATGAAGGGGAGACATGATAAACACTTGAGAAAAGGTTACATGAGATGAATTATCATTTGTATATATAGATCCTCGAATATCATAATATGAACATGAAGTTCATAAAAGGATAATTCAATTGCAACATATTGCAAAGCATGCTACACCCAAAGAAAGTAACTATATTCTCACTGCAAATGCTCATATTAAGTCCTAAAAGGACAAAGTCTTTGATACGCTTGAATCGTATAGACAAATCGATTTCAAATAACTTCTTAATAAAGAAGATGAGCAAATGATCAAAGTGATCATAATAAGGAGGCAAGTGATCCAAAAGATCACACGACATAACACTTCATAAAATCTCATGAGAGATTCAGGTACCTGAATGTATGAATGAAGAGATCTCCATGTTATGTCTTTATGAAAATTTACTGGAACCGATATAAAATGATCGTCGACGACATCTATGATAGCGCTAAATATCGATGAGGATCTTATGTTTGTCGAATACAAACAAAATATTGACTAAATGGAAAAGATACAACTCAAGAAGAATTGATTCCATATGAAAGACATGTAGTTTTGGACATGTAGTTCACATACTTGAAAGGATAAGGTCAAAGGTATGTGTAATCAATTTTCGATATTTTATTTGTTTAGCATGACATGAAAACTTGATGTGCATCTAAAGTTTATTATATGACTTATATGACTTAACTTGAAAGATTTAAGTTGCTTAAAGCATATACAATTCTTGGTCCTGAAGTACCACATCCTAAGTGCAATTTGTGTACATATGTATCTTGCTATAACTATAATAATGTGATGGCGAGGATATCCCTATGGAAGTATTGAAGAGTCATTCCACGACATTACATGAAGATGTTCATATCTATCAAGAATGATAATTTCAAGGTACAGAATATTCATTAAAGTCAATATGGTTGATTTATTTATCAAATATCTACTAACGATTTCTTGAAGCTGGTGCACAAGATTGGAATGTGAAGGTTCAAGGATGTGAATTGATGTCCTTTTTAGGGGGAGTTAATGCGTGTTGCACTCTTTTTCCCTTACAAGGTTTTGTCCCACTGGGTTTTCCTTGCAAGGTTTTTAACGAGGCAACAAATAGGCGTATTTCTAAACATATGTACTCTTTTCTTTTTTTAGAATTTTTCCCATTGGATTTTTTTTTAGTTAAGGTTTTAACGAGGCACATTATTGAATAGACATTCAAGGGGGAGTGTTATAAATAGAACTCTATTTAAGGTGAATGTCTATCTTATAAGAAGAGTCTTACTTCAAGGCTAAGTCTTTTATCTTCCTATAAATAGAGGGGTCTTACCTCATTGTATATCATCCCAAAAATATCAATAAGAATACTCCTCTCTCTACTTTTCTCTTTATTATTCTTGTTCTTATATTATTGTTCTTGTTCTTATATTATTTCATAACATTATCCTTTTTCCATTTTGTGGAAATAGACTTGAGACAGGCCTTTAATCCAAGCGCCACGATAATTAGTTAACATATAACCCTTTAAAAAAGTCAAAGAAAAATCAAGGACTATCTGGGACTAAAAGAGTCAAGGAGAAGCGCGAAAATGACAGTGAGGATAATTTTCGCGGAAAAACGGGGTCAGATGAGTCAATAATTGAAAAAACCCTAGTCTTCCGTAGCTTCTAGAAACTCGCAGCTCCCGATTTGCTAAGACACTCTGCTTCTTTGGAAAATATTACTTTGTGCCTTCCTCAGAGGTGGGAGCAAGACTTCTCGACCTTCTCAGGTTAGGTGCTTCACTCTCTCTTCACATAGGAACGCCCATACTGTGTGTAATATTGATTTCTGGACTGTGATCACTTGTTTATTTTTAGTTAGGAGTAATTTTGTTTACTTGTGAACTTCATTCATTATCGGATCATTAGATCACTGATTGTGAAGTTCATCTTAGCTAATGATTGTGTTATAAATCGTTTACTGGAGTTTTAGTTTCATTTTCATATTGATATACTCCATGTTTACTGGTTCTGTTGTATAATTGGTTGCATATTACCGAATAATAGTTTGGTCGAGAATAGTTGAGATCATTGCTTATTTCCTTTTTCTGTGCCTAGTTTTGATGTTTTATACTTCTGATTTGAGTTTGAACTTTGAAACATATTACTCTCTTTTGATAATATTGATAAATGTATTAGTAATTATATATAACTTACATGTTTAGCGTCTACTTATCTTGGAATAGTGCTTTGCTTTTCTGATCCAAAACATTTTTCTTTCATTACCTAATTTATTTGTTGATTCCTGTAAATAAATAGTTATTGTCAAAATAGTTGTTTTTAACGTTGCTCGTATTGAATTGTTTGGTAAGTATTTATTGTGTTTGCTTAGATTTCCTACTTTGTCTCATGTTCGTGCAGATGTGCTTTTATTGCTAGAGTTTGACTGCTTAGTCATTAAATTTCTGTGTTCCAATTTTTGAACTGTTTTTGCTACTTGAACTGAAATTTAGACATTGTTGCTTAATTATTGTGCTTGATCCTTGTTGGACGCTTCCGTTCTCCACTTGCTTGTACTTTAGGGAAATGCTTCAGTTATTGTTGCTTTCTGTGCAGGTCATAGTATTGACTTACAAACATGGAGGACGGGTCACCGCGCCCATCTTTAATTCTGAAAATACGTGGGCATTCACACCTCTTTTCTCTAATATCTCCCCACACACATTCTAAGCATGCTGGTTCATACAACATTGTCAATGAAGTTCTACGGGGTGCTTTCACGACAAGTTGCCATGCCAATATCCTGGAATTCCCGTTATTGCATTATCCTATTCTCATACAGGCCCCATCTGAAGAGAAGAAGGCTAACAGTTTTATAGTGGATTTTCTCATGGGAGGGGTTTCTGCTGCAGTGTCTAAAACAGCTGCAGCTCCGATCTAGAGAGTCAAGCTTTTGATTCAGAATCAGGATGAGATGATAAAAGCTGGTAGACTTTCTGAACCTTACAAAGGTATTGCGGACTGCTTTGGCAGAACTATTAAGGATGAAGGCGTCATTGCTCTTTGGAGAGGCAATACTGCAAACGTCATCAAATACTTCCCGACTCAGGTTGGCGGTCCTAACTTTCTGTTGGTTGATCCCTATTCATTCTGTCTATAATTCTGCTAGCTACTTAAACTTTTTCATCGCACTTAGCTGAGGCACTCTTCCGTTTTTTGATCGCTTTTAGTCCAAAGATTGTTCTTACTTACCTACGAGACAGTTACAAAGGTATTACTACAACAGAATATAGAACATTTGAATTAGTTTTGCCCTCATTACCTTGAAGCTTTTACTGTTATTGTTGTAATGACTTTGAGACGTCATGATCTCTCTAAGGATGTGCGTTATCTTGACCATAGTGTCTGTGCATTTGCGTCTCTTAATCATTTTTATGGTCGCTGGTACATCATTTTGTGTCCTCCGGGATGGGTCCTGGATTTGAATGCATTTTTCCATCATTAATAAAACACTTTGATTTATTTGTTATAATGATTGTGAAACTTTATGAATCTCTCTAGTGAAGTGATTTGCATTGTCAAAAGAGCTATAAAGAGGAGGAGGATTTGGGAGTATAATCGGTACATTTGAGTAGTTTAAACAATTTTGTGGCCTTCAGTACATCAGCTTATAATTGATGCCGAACTTTTTGAATAGGTACATTTTGCTTTATTGTAATATTGTTAAACTTTATAAATCTTCTAGTGATGTGCATTGCCAAATAAGGAAAAAAGAAGAGGACTTGAAAGTAGCACTGATACATTTGAGTAGTAAATTTGTGGCCGCTACTGCAGCATCTTTTGTCCTTAAGAATTATTAATTCCTGAATTTGTCTTTTGCAGGCCCTGAATTTCGCTTTTAAAGATTACTTTAAGAGACTTTTTAATTACAAAAAAGATAGGGATGGCTATTGGAAGTGGTTTGCAGGAAACTTGGCATCTGGTGGTGCTGCTGGTGCCTCTTCCCTGTTGTTTGTGTATTCCTTGGATTATGCGAGAACACGTCTTGCTAGTGATAATAAAGCTGCGAAAAAGGGTGGTGAAAGGCAGTTTAATGGTCTGGTTGACGTTTACAGGAAAACTCTTAAGTCAGATGGTATTGGTGGGCTTTATCGTGGATTCACCATCTCATGTGTGGGAATCATTGTTTACCGTGGTCTCTACTTTGGGATGTATGATTCACTTAAACCAATTGTTCTAGTTGGTGACTTGCAGGTATCAGAAATCTGTTTCAGCGTCGTCTTTAATTTATGAAGTCATATTTTAAGCTCTCTTGTCCATATGCTGGATTCTTTTGTCCTTTTGATGCACTTGCTGGTCCTCCACAACCCCCCCCCCCCCCCCCCCCCCCAACAAACCAAAAAAAAAGAAAAAATGCACTCCATTTTGTCGTTGATATATTACCTATATGGGTACATATTTATGAAATTTTGGTTATTCGGTTCAGGTTATTCATGAATTAACCATTTGACTGCATCTGTATGAATCATGTGTGATCATTCCTCATATGTTGGGTCATACCACCAACATTTAGAACTGAATGATAGATTTTCCATCTCATTACTATTATGTCACGACCCCAACCCTGGTCTTGATGGCGCCCAACACTTTGCTAGGCAAGCCTGACCAACAATCAATCTCAACTCATTCCTTATAAATTTCATTACCAGCTAACATAATTTAAATACCAATTTACAACAACAACAACAACAACTACCCAGTATACTCCCACCAGGTGGGGTCTGGGGAGGGTAATATGTAGGCAGTCTTACCCCTACCCAAAAGGACAGAGAGGCTGCTTCCATGCGACCCTCGGCGCATAGGACAGAATGAAAAGCTGCATTGGAAAACAAAGACAAAATTAGTAACCAAGGCAAGACAAAACAAAATAACAAAACAAAGCATAAGTAATCCTGCAGAAATAACGTAAATGGTTATGTAAACATAAGGAACATAAATACCGTCGCAACCAAGAGGGGACCTAGGCTAAAACACTAGACATCGATGGGTAACCCTACTATCCCACACCCAACCCCGGGTGAGGCGAACGAAGGACTCTAAGAGCCCCTATCCTGCAACCCTGATTCTAGACCTCCAGACTCCCCTATCGAGGGTCATGTCCTCGGTAACCTGCATTTTAGTCATGTCCTGCCTAATCACCTCTCCCCAATGCTTTTTAGGCCTCCCTCTACCCCGCCGACCACCAGCAATCTCCAGCCGCTCGCAGCTCCTCACCGGGGCATCGGGACCCCTCCTCCGTACATGCCCGAACCACCTCAGCCTCGCTTCCCGCATCTTCTCGTCCACTGGGGCCACCTCTACCTTCTGTCGAATAACTTCATTCCTAATCTTATCCAGCCTGGTGTGCCCACACATCCACCTAAGCATCCTCATCTCAGCAACCTTCATTCTCTGGACATGGGAGTTCTTCACGGGCCAGCACTCTGCCCCGTACAACATCGCAGGTCTAACCACGGCTCTGTAGAATTTCCCTTTGAGTTTGTGTGGGATTTTCTTGTCACACAGGACCCCAGAAGCAAGCCTCCACTTCGACCACCCTGCTCCTATCCGATGGGTGACGTCCCCGTCAATCTCTCCGTCCCCCTGAATCACAGACCCAAGATATCGGACACTGTCCCTCTTGGCGATGGCCTGAGAACCAAGCATCACATCCCTGCCCACCCCACTTGGCTCGTCACTGAACTTGCACTCCAGATATTCTGTCTTAGATCTGCTTATCTTGAAACCTTTAGACTCGAGGGTCTGTCTCCATACCTCTAACTTCTCACTAACACCGGCCCTCGTCTCGTCTATCAATATTATATCATCAGCAAAGAGCATACACCAGGGCACATCCCCTGGATATGACGGGTTAGAGCATCTATCACTAAGGCGAACAACATGGGACTCAGCGCCGATCCTTGATGGAGCCCCATTACCACAGGAAAATGGTCTGAATCGCCACCCACCGTCCTCACCCTAGTCTTAGCCCCATCGTACATGTCCTTGATAACTCTGATATAGGCTTCTGGCACACTCTTCGCCTCCAAGCACCTCCATAGCACCTCCTTCGGAACCTTGTCATACGCCTTCTCCAAGTCGATAAGCACCATATGCAGGTCCTTCTTCTTATCCCTGAATTGTTCCGCCAGCCGCCTGACTAGGTGAATAGCCTCAGTGGTGGAGCGGCCCGGCATGAAACCGAACTGGTTCCCCGATATATTTGTCGCCCCCCTCATTCGCGCCTCAATCACCCTCTCCCAAACCTTCATCGTGTGGCTCATTAGTTTAATACCCCTATAGTTGTTGCAGCACTGGATGTCCCCCTTGTTCTTGTACAAGGGCACCACTGTACTCCACCAATTTAGCACAATTAAAATTGGAAACAGTAAGTTAAATATGTGGAAGTCAAGATAATACCAACCACATAGCCCATCGATCTGGTGTCGCAAGTCAAGAGCTTCTATGCAAGCCTGAACAACCTAATGCACGATATTCTAGGAATGCTGAAAGAAATAATAAGATAGAAGGAGAAATCGGCTCTGCGAACGCCATGCAGCTACCTCGATGACTCCGGTGAATGCTGAATAGCGGGAAAGCTCTCACTCTGCCTCTGGAACACCTGGATCTGCACACAAGGTGCATGGAGTAATGTGAGTACTCCGACCCAATGAGTAATAACTATAAATAATGACTGGAAGCATGAAAAAACGTAAAGGCACAAAGCTATTCTATATCAAAGCAGTAAAATAAGTTAAAGCTGTAAAATAATGAAGAAATCAAACGAAACCTCTTTAAATCAAGTAAAATAGGTAGCTTATTAGGTAATTAACAAGTAGAAATTCATTCCTCGAGCACAATATCCATTAATTAGTACTCATTCTCAGTACTCGTTTCATATGTCTCTCGCAATAATTGAAATCAGAATAATCGCTGCGTCGTGCAGCCCGATCCATATAGATAGTCGACTACGCTCACTCACTTGGGGGTGTGCAGACTCTGGAGGGGCTCCTACGACCCAAGCGTTATATTGCTGCGGCGTTCAGCCCGATCCATATATGCATTTGCTGCGGCGTGCAGCCCGATCCATAACATTTACAATATCCTCACTGTTGGGTTCTTAACCCTCTCAGTCATTAATCTCACCACCTCTCGGGCACAATAATAGAAGGTAGGGATCTCAGCCCACATATTTCGCTCATTTAGTATTAGAATGATAAAACCGGCTCAAATCGTTTAAAACAGATAGAAACATGACTGAGGATATGAATTTTTAACAAGTGATGAAATCAGTCAAAATGTCCCTTAGAATTCTATAGGTCGGCACAAGGCCCCAAACATGGCAATTAACCCAAGTCATGATGATAACAAGTAAGTTTCAGTACAAAAACACGATAAAAGCATCAATCGAGATGGATTAGGTCACCTACGCTCATCATACAACGCGTGTCTCACCTCAATATAGCACTACGATGTGCAATTCGAGATTTCAAACCCTGAGGACATCATTTACAATCATTAGTCATCTCAAATCGGCTAAAGCTCTAGCTTGCGACGCCTTTGCCTCTCAAATCAGTCTTCTCGCGCGTCGAATCTGACCAAAACCAGAACGAATACGTCACAATATGCTAAGGGAACAAAACCCAAGCAACAACAATAAAAAATATCAAAAATTCCAAAATTAGCAAAACCCGAGCCCCGGGAACATTCTCGGAACTTAGAAATTTTCACATCAATGGATTCCTTATCCTTCAACGAGTTCATACACATTAAAAGTTCTCAATTCCGACCTCAAATGGCCCTTCAAATCCCAATTTAGAATTTCAAAATCCCAAGCCTTAGTTCTTCTATTTTTAGCTTAATTTCCGTGAATTTCTAGATTAATTTCACAATAGAATCTTTTGGTTTCATAAAACTTACCGCCAATCAATTCTCCTTGAATACCTCTTCTATTTCCCTCAAAGAGCTCTCAAAATACTCAACTATGGTGGAAAAATGGTTCAAAATCGCGGATGAAATATTTTATAAACTTCCTGCCCAGCTCTGCAATTTCTTCATCGCAATCGCGAAGAGTAAAATCCGAGATTCCAAAACTACACATTGCGAACTCGACCGGAGCCCTGCGAACGCGATGCTTCCACTCTCAAAACTATGTGAACGCGTCACCCTACACGCGAACACAAAGAGCAATACCACTGGACCCCTAAACCCTTATATGCGAACACGGGGGACCTTATGCGAACGCGAAGCACAACCATCTAGTCCTCCGTGATCGCGAATCCTCAAACGCGAACGCGAAGAACAAACTTCCTGCCACCCAGATTTCTTCTACGCGATCGCGGCACCACGCCCGCGATCGCGAAGGCCAAAAACTCTGCAACATCAGAACTGAAAATCTGCAACTTTTAAACTTAGAAGATGGTCTGATTGACCATCCGAAACTCACCCGAGGCCCCTGGGACCTCAACCGAAAGCAACAACACATCCTAAAACCTCATTCAAACTTGTTCCAATCATCAAATCACCTCAAACAACACCAAATCCATCAATTCACATTGAATTAAAGCCTAAGTTTTCTAAAAACTTCCGAAACACGTTTTTGATAAAAAATCCAACCAAACCACCTTCGAATGACCTGGAATTTTGCACGCACATCCCAAGTCACATAACGAAGCTACAACAGCTCTCGAAATTCCATTCCGTCCTCCGGATCAAAATCTCACCTACCAATCGGAAATCGCCAAAATTCTAACTTCACCAATTCAAGCCTAGTTCTACATCGGACCTCGAAAACCAATTACGATCACACTCCTAAGCCAAAAATCACTTCCCGAAGCTAACCGAACCATTGGAACTCACATCCGAGCTCTCTAACTTACAAGTCTCCGGTTGACTTTTCCAACTTAAGTGTGTTCCAAATTCGCTTTAAACGCAAACCAATTAACTTGACCACATAAAACACGGATAACGAAGCATAAAGAAGCAGAAATGGAAAAAATGGAGCGGTAAGTCATGAGACGGTTGGCCGGTCACATCCTCCCCAACTTAAACAAACGTTCGAGGACGAACGAGTCAAAAAACATACCTGAAGCCTTAAATTGGTAAGGATATCTGCTCCCATCTCCTTCTCAATCTCCCAAGTAGCCTCCTCCACGGGCCGACCTTTCTACTGCACTTTCACTGAAGCTATATCATTTGACCTCAACTTCCGAACCTGGCTACCGAAAATAGCTACTGCCACATCAAAGGTCAAATCATCATCCAATTGAACCGTGCTGAAGTCCAAAACATGAGACGGATCCCCAATATACTACTGGGGCATAGAAACATGAAATACCGGATGCACGCTAGACAAGTTGGGTGGCAAAGCAAGCTCATAAGCCACCTCCCCAATCCTCATAAGTACCTCAAAAAGCCAAATGATCTGCGGGCTCAACTTCCCCTTCTTTCCAAATCTCACAACACCATTCATGGGCGGAACCTTCAGCAAGACCTCGCCAACCATGTAAGACACATCTCGAGCCTTCCGGTCCTCATAACTCTTCTGACGCGACTGCGCTATACGAAGCCTCTCCTGAATCACCTTCACCTTCTCTAAAGCATCCTGAACCAAATTTGTCCCCAATAGCCTAGCCTCGTTAGGCTCGAACCAACCAACTGGAGATCTACACCGCCTCCCATACAAAGCCTCATACAGAGCCATCTGAATACTCGACTCGTAGCTTTGTAGGCAAACTCTGCGAGCGGTAAAAACTCATCCCATGAACCTCCAAAATCAATGACACAAGCACGCAACATGTCCTCCAGTATTTGGATAGTACGCTTGGACTGTTTGTCCGTTTAAGGATGAAACGTCGTGCTCAACTCCACCTGAGTACCCAACTCTCTGCACGGCTCTCCAAAACTGCGAAGTAAACTAAGTACCTCTATCTGAGATGATGGAAACCGGAACACCATGCAACCGAACAATCTCCCGGATATAGTTCCCTGCCAACTCCTCTGAAGAATAGGTAGTACACAGGAATGAATTGCGCAGACTTGGTCAGCCGATCTACAATCACCCAAATGGCATCAAATTTCTTCAAAGTCCGAGGAAGACCACTCACAAAATCCATAGTGACTCTCTCCCGCTTCCACTCGAGAATAACCATTTGTTGAAGCAAGCCACCCGGTCTCTGATGGTCATATTTTACCTTTTGACAGTTGTGACACCGAGCTACAAATCCCACAATATCTTTCTTCATTCTTCTCTACCAATAGTACTGCCTCAAATCCTGATACATCTTCGCGATACCCGAATGAGTAGACTACTGCGATCTATGGGCCTCCTCCAGAATCAACTCTCTAAGCCCATCTACATTGGGCACACAGATCCGACCCTGCATCCTCAGCACACTATCATCACCGATGGTCACATCTCGGGCATCATCATGCTGAACTCTATCCTTAAGGAGAAGCAAATGCGGATCATCATAGTAAAGCTCTCAAATGCGATCATATAAAGAAAATCGAGAAACCACACAAGCCAACACCCGACTGTGCTCCGAAAGATCTAATCTTACAAACTGATTGGCCAAGGCTTGAACATCAACTGCAAGGGGTCTCTCCTAACTGGAATATATGCCAAACTCCTATACTCACTGCCTTTCGGCTCAAAGCATCGGCCACTACACTGGCCTTTCCCGGATGATACAAAATAGTAATATCATAATCCTTAAGCAACTCTAGCCATCTCCGCTGCCTCAAATTAAGATCCTTTTGCTTGAACAAATGCTGAAGACTACGATGATCAGTGAATACCTCACAAGATACTCCATACAAGTAGTTCTTTCAAATCTTCAATGCATGGACTATGGCAGCCAACTCCAAATCATGAACAGGGTGGTTCTTCTCATGAGCCTTCAACTGACGAGAACCATAAACAATAACTCTACCCTTCTGTATCAACACACAACCATTCCCAACTCTCGAAGCATCACAATATACGGTATATGAACTTGAAGCTGATGGCAAAACCCTGTGTTCAAAGCTGTCTTGAGCTTCTGAAAACTCTCCCACACTCGTCCGACCATACAAATGGAGCACCATTCTGAGTAACTTGGTCAAGGGCGATGCAATGGATGAGAATCCCTGAACAAACCGGCGGTAATTGCCTGCCAACCCTAGAAAACTACGAATCTTTGTGGCTGAGGACGATCTAGGCCAACTCTAAACCGCCCCTATCATCTTCGGATCAACCTGAATACCCTCGCTGGACACCACGTGTCCCAAGAGAGCCACTGAACCGAGCTAAAACTCACACTTGGAGAATCCTCCCTCAATCTCTGCAATACAACTCGCAAATGCTCCGCGTGCTTCTCCGGACTACGCGAGTACACCAGAATATCATCAATGAATACAATAACGAACGAATCAAGATAAGGCCGAAATATACTGTTCTATCAAATGCATGAATGCTGCTGGGGCATTGGTCAGCCCGAAAGACATGACAAGAACTCATAGTGACCATATCTGGTCCTGAAAGAAGTCTTAAGAATATCTGAATCCCTGACCTTCAACTGGTGATAGCCTGAACGGAGATCAGTCTTGAGAACACCCTCGCTCCCTGAAGCTGGTCAAATAAATCATCAATGCGAGGCAAGGGATACATGTTCTTAATTGTTACCTTGTTCAATTGCCTGTAATCAATGTATATTCTCATTGTGCCATTCTTCTTCTTCACAAATACAACGGCCGTACCCTACGGTGACACACTAGGCTGAATGAACCCCTTATCTAGGAGTTCCTGAAGCTGCTCCTTCAATTCTTTCAACTCTGCTGGTGCCATACGATATGGCGGAATAGAAATGGGGTGAGTGCCCGGCACCGGGTCAATACCAAAATCAATATCCCTATCCGGTGACATGCCCTGCAGGTCTGCAGCAAAAACATCGGGAAAATCCCTCACAACTGGAACATAATCAATACTAGGAGTCTCGGCTCCAATATCCCCCGCAAAATCTAGATATGATAGACAACCCTTCCCAACCATATGTTGGGCTTTCAAGAAAGAGATCACTCTACTAGGAACATAATCAGTCATACCACGCCACTCGATCCGCGGTACACCCGGCATAGCCAAAGTGGCTGTTTTAGCATGACAGTCTAGAATAGCACGACACGGAGATAATCAATCCATGCCTAAAATAACATCAAAATCCACCATGCTCAATAGCAATAGATCCACTCGGGTCTCAAGACCCCTAATGTCACAACACATGATCGGTACACATGGTCCATAATAATAGTATCGCCCATCGGGGTAGATACATGAACAGGTAAAGCAAGAAACTCGCGAGGCGTACCCTAATAATGAGCAAAATATGAGGACACATAAGAATAGATGGAATCGGGATCAAATAATACAGAGGCATCTCTGTGGCAGACTGGAACAATACCTGTAATGACAACATCTGAAGCAATGGCATCTGTCTTGCCTGGAATAGCATAGAAACGAGCCTGGCCACCGCCTGATCGACCTTCACCTCTGGGGCGACCCCTGGCTGCCTGACCTTCACCCTTAGCTGGCTGGGCGGGTGGTGAAGTAACTGGAGCAGAAGTCGAGGCCTGACCCCTCTGTTGAAACTGACCATCACGAAGTCGAGGGCACTGCCTCCTCATATGTCCAAACTCTCCACACTCATAACAACTTCCCGCTGCTGGAGATGGGGACTGAAGGGAACCCCTGGCACCGGAATGACCAGTAGAAGGACCTGCCACGGAATAACCCTGGACTGATAAGGCACGAGATGAACTCTGAGCTGGTAGTGCACTGAGTGATGGCTAGCTCTGTTGAGACCCATGATTACCACGACCCGAAGATGATCCATGATATTCTGGGCAGGTCGACTGAGCAGGCCTGAAAGAACGACCTCTACAATGCTGGAACTGGCCCCTTGAAGGAGCACCACTGAAAATGCCAGAACCACGAGGCCTCTTGGCCTCCCTCTCCTCTCGATCCTGACGGCGAACCATCTCAATCTCGCAAGCGATATCAACCACCTCCTCGAATGTAGCACCCAATACTCTCTCTAGTCATCAGAATACGGAGATGGTAGTTAAGGCCATCAACAAATCTCCTGATCCTCGCACGATCAGTTGGAACCATCCAAAAGGCATAACGAGCCAACTCAAAATACCTCGCCTCATACTGTGATACAGTCATATCTCCTTGCTTCAACCATTCAAACTGTCTACGCAGCTCCTCCCTGTGGGACTGCGGTACATACTTCTCCAAAAAGAGAGTGGAGAACTCCTGCTAAGTAAAGGGCGCTGCACCAACCCTACGCCTCCCACCAAGTGAAGGCAGCCCAGTAAACTGAAAGGTGGTAAATGCCATACCACTAGTCTCAAGAATTCCTGCCGTATGGAGCATCTGCTAACACTTGTCAAGAAAACCCTGGCATCCTCGCCCTCAGTGCCAGTGAATGTCGAAGGCTGGAGTCTACCAAACCTCTCGAGACGCGCTATTTATCGTCCGACATAATTGGTACCATGAACTCCTGAGCTGGTACAATCGGTTGGGCTGGAGGTGCTCACAGTGTCTGTAATCCCTGCACTACATGCTCAGGTGTGCGAGCAGTGGGGGTGTGATTGCCTCCCCCAGCTGTGAAGTAGCTGCTGCTGTGGTGGTTGAAACTACCTGAGCTAGGCCAATGCAAATTGTCAAGATCTGTGCCAAGGCCTCCTGTAGACTAGGGATCACGATGGGCACAACTGGTGCCTGAACTGGTCCTGCTGGAGCATGATCCGGAGCTGGGGCAGCTGGTGGATAAACAGGTGTTACCCTCGCTACTCCGCCTCTGCCTTTGCCACGTCTACGACCGCGTCCACGGCCTCTGGTGGCCTCAGTGGGCGGCACTGGTGGTTGTCCACCTCGTCCGGTAGCTCGCGTCCTCACCATCTGTGAGAGAATATAATAACATAAGTTTAGTTCTCGGATCAACAAAGTCGCACGACAAGAATTTCAAGAATATGAAGTTTTCCTAAAGGTTCTGCAGCCTGTCGAGGATAAATACAGACGTCTCTGTACCGATCCGCGAGACTACTAAATTGGCTCATGACTTGCGAGACCTATGTAACCTAGGCTCTGATACCAACTTATCACGACCCTAACCCCGGTCGTGATGGCGCCCAACACTATGCCCTGCAGGCCTGACCAACTATCAACCTTAACCTATTCCTTATAAATTTCATTACCAGTTAACATAATTTAAATACCAATTTAACACAGTTAAAGTCTGAAACAGTAAGTTAAATATGCGAAAGTCAAGATAATACCAACTATATAGCCCACCGATCGGGTGTCACAAGTCAAGAGCAGCCTCTATACAAGTCTGAACAACCTAATACACAATAGTCTAGGAATGCTGAAAGAAATAATAAGATAGAAGGAGAAATCGGGTGTCTGCGAACGCCATGCAACTACTTCGATGATTTCGGTGAATGCTGAACAACGGGAAAGTTCTCACTCTGCCTCTGGAACACCTAGATCTAAACACAAGGTGCAGGGAGTGATGTGAGTACTCTGACCCAGTGAGTAATAACTATAAATAATGGTTGGAAGCATGAAAACACGTAAAGGTTCAAAGCAATTCTATATCAAAGCAGTAAAATGACTTAAAGCTGTAAAATAGTGAATAAATCAAACGAAACCTCTTTAAATCGGGTAAAACAGGTAGCTTATCAGGTAATTAACAAGTAGAAATCCGCTCCTCAAGCACAATATCTATTAATTAGTACTCATTCTCAGCACTCGGCTCATATGTCTCTCACAATAACCGAAATCAGAATAACCGCTGCGGCGTGCAACCCGATCTGTATAGATAGTCGACTGCGCTTACTGGGGTGTGCAGACTCCGGAGGGGTAGGATCCTACAGCCCTAGCGCTATATTGCTGTGGCGTGCAACCCGATCCATATAAGCATTTGTTGCGGCGTGTAGCCCAATCCATAACATTTAAAATATCCTCACAGTTGGGTTCTCAAGCCCTCTCAGTCATTAATCTCATAGCCTCTCGGGCACAACAATAGAATGTAGGGATCTCAGCCCATATATTTCTCTCATTTAGGATTAGAATGATAAAACCGGCTCAAATCGTTTAAAATAGATAGAAACATGATTGTGGATATGAATTTTTAACAAGTAAAGTGAGGAAATTAGTCAAAATGCCCCTAAGGGTTCTACAAGTCGGCACAAGGCCCCAAACATGGCAATTAGCCCAAGTCATGATGATAACAAGTAATTTTCAGTAAAAAAACGCGGTAAAAGCATCTATCGGGACGGACGAGGTCATAATCTCCAATGGTAATAGACCCTACGCTCATCATACAATGCGTTTCTCACCTCAATATAGCACTACGATGTGCAATCCGCGGTTTCAAGCCCTCAGGACATCATTTACAATCATTACTCACCTCAAACCGGTTAAAGCTCTAGCTCGCGACGCCTTTGCCTCTCAAATCAGCCTTCTCGTGCGTTGAATCTGACCAAAACCAGAACGAATACGTCACAATATGCTAATGGCACAAAACCCAAGCGACAACAATCAAAAACTATCAAAAATTCCAAAATTAGCAAAACCCGAGCCCCGGGCCCCCTTCTCGAAACTCAGGAATTTTCACATTAACGGGTTCCTTATCCTTCCTCGAGTTCATACATATCAAAAGTTCTCAATTCCGACCTCAAATAGCCCTTCAAATCCCAATTTAGAATTTCAAAATCCCAAGCCCTAGTTCCTCCATTTTAGCTTAGGTTCCATGAATTTCTAGGTTAATTTCACAATAGAATCACGTTTTTTGTTCATAAAACTTACCTCCAATCAATTCTCCATGAATCCCTCTTCAATTTCCGCAAAGAGCTCTCAAAATACTTAGCTATGGTGGAAAAATGGTTCAAAATCGTGGATGAAATATTTTATAAACTTTCTGCGCAGCTTTGCAATTCCTTCATCGCGATCGCGGCTCAAGCTCGCGATCGCGAAGAGTATAATTTCAAGATTCCAAAACAACACTATGTGAACGCGACCAGAGCCTTGCGAACGCGATGCTTTCACTCTCAAAACTATGCGAACGCGTCACCCTGCACGCGAACGCGAAGCATCCGCGATCGCGAATCCTCAAACACGAACGCAAAGAACAAACTTCCTGCCTCCCAAATTTCTTCTACACGATGGGAAACCATCCCCGCGATCGCGAGGGCCAAAAATTGTGCAACATCTGAACTGAAAATCTGCAACTTTTAAATTTAGAAAATGGTCCGATTGGCCATCCGAAACTTACCTGAGGCCCTCGGGACCACAACCTAAAGCAACAACATATCCTAAAACCTCATTCAAACTTGTTCCAATCATCAAAACACCTTAAACAACACCAAATCCATCAATGCACATCGAATTAAAGCCTAAGTTTTCCAAAAAATTCCGAAACACGCTTTTGTTCAAAAACTCAACCAAACCACCTCCAAATGACCTGAAATTTTGCACGCACATCCCAAATCACATAATGAAGCTACAACAGCTCTCAGAATTCCATTCCGACCCGCGGATCAAAATCTCACCTACTAACCGGAGATCGCCAAAATTCTAAGTTCGCCAATTCAAGCCTAATTCTACACTTGACCTCCAAAACCAATTCCGATCACACTCCTAAGCCACAAACCACCCGCAAAGCTAACCGAACTATTAGAACTCACATCCGAGGCCTCTAACTCATAAGTGAACATCCGACTGACTTTTCCAACTTAAGCCTTCTTAAAAGAGACTAAGTGTCTCATTTCTTATCAAATTCATTCCAAACGCAAACCAATCAACTCAACCACATAAAACACGGATAACGAAGCATAAATTAGCAAAAATGGGGGAAACGGAGCGGTAACTCATGAGACGACTGGCCGGGTTGTCACATATTATCTTTAGTTTTTGTTTCCACAAAGTGGCTGGTATTAACACTACTGCAATTTTCCGTGTTTACAGGATAGCTTTTTCTCAAGTTTCTTGTTGGGGTGGGGTATCACTATTGGTGCTGGTTTGGCTTCTTATCCAATTGATACGGTGCGTAGAAGAATGATGATGACTTCTGGAGAAGCAGTTAAGTACAAGGGTTCAGTGGATGCATTTACTCAGATTGTTAAGAATGAAGGCACGAAATCACTTTTCAAAGGTGCTGGAGCAAATATTCTACGTGCTGTTGCTGGTGCAGGTGTTCTAGCCGGGTACGATAAGCTGCAGCTCATTATGTTTGGAAAGAAATATGGATCTGTTGGCGGTGGTTGATTTAGTATGGTGATGATGACGAAATGATTGTCCTTTGTGTATATTTACTTGGTTGTCTCAGTGCGTTCAAATAATTTTCTCAAACAATGTCACGTTGGTTTGGAATCTCTTGAAAGTTTATGCAGGAACTGTGTTTTCCTTGAAGTTGTTTCCTTGTTGCTATGGAACTCTTGAAACTGCTGTATGTTTATAGTTGTCTATTAAGCAGAAATTGATGTACAGTTTTACTTTCTGCTACTTCATAGCAAGAGCTCATATTGTCAACAGATTTGCCAAGAGAAGGGAGGTATTGGGATCTTTTACTGCTATTAGCTGTAGTCATAAGAGCCTCTCTGTCCTCACAAGGTAGGGGTAAGGTCTGCATACACACTACCCTCCCCAGACCATACGGTATGGGATAATATTGGTTATGTCGTTGTTGTTGTTGTTGTTGTTGTTGTTGTTGTTGTTGTAGATGTAGTCATAAGACTCGATCGCCACCTCAAGCACATACGTAGCCTAAATTAGATATGGAAACGTGCTTGTAAAACGACAGCGCATACTGAAATTAGTTTCGTTAATCTTGTTAAATTCATTATAAAATTATGGCGGAGATCAGAAGGGCGAAGCAAGGAAAACACAGACGATTTGCCGAGTTTGATTTTAGTTGGCATGCAAATGAAGCTTGGTCTCTTTAGCAAGTTTTGACATGAGAGGAGAACAATTGTTGTTTCTCTATTTTCTCTCTTTCTGGTGTTGTAATCTTTTTTTTTCGTCGAAAACGTTTATGAGAATTGAGCCATAAGATCTTGGCTGTCCTAGGAGTGATGCCATATGCTTATAACTATCATTCAACAAGACAATATAATCATCGGTGTGGCGGCTTTGACAAAAGCTCCTCCAGCACAAAAGCTCCTCTTGCTGAGGGCTCCTCCAGCACAAAATTTTTCATCTGAAAACCTTGTTAGAAACATAAAGTCCATCGCTTCAAATTCAAGTTAAGATCCTGTCTGCCCTTAACTCTACTGTGTTCCTATCTAATCCCACTTCAAACAACTGAGAAAGCTACATGTAAGGAGGGAAGTCTATATCATTTACATCTTCTAACTCTACTTTGTCTGCAAATAGCATGATCATTCAACACATTGAATTTTCATGTCTTGTTGTAGAGTTTTTAGGATTTAGAATCCAAGAAATTTCGTAGAAACCATCTGATTAGGGTGTGAAAACATGGTACATCGTAAAAACATAGTTATGTCGGCAGCTATTTCTGACAGTTGTTAGGTTGCTGTTATTTCGGTTGTTGTCAAATGCAGTCTAGATGCAGTAATCCTAATAGAAGGTAGTGACTACATCATTAACCAGAGGACTTAAAAATGAAAAAGAAAGGATATCACACCTTACAAAACCAAGAGAGGCTGTTGATTGTTTCCATTGCTAGTCATTAACAAAGATGGCTTCATTTTCCTTTCCCATTACCACTACTGCCTTTGTTCTCTTTCTTCTAAGTCTCACCTCCAATATGTTCAACAATTCAGCAGCCAAACATGGACATAAAACTGCCCTTCACCACCACCAAAATAGCTATTCCTCCTCCATTAAAGCCATAACAAACACCAGGCTGCAAAAAGCCTACATTGCTCTCCAAGCTTGTAAACGCGTTATCTACTCTGATTCAAACAACATGACCACCAATTGGATTGGCCCTTCAGTCTGCAACTACACTGGCATTTATTGCGCCATTCCCAAATGACACTAAAATCCAAGTTGTTGCTGGTATTGATCTGAACCATGCTGATATAGCTGGTTTCCTACCTGAAGAACTCGGCCTTCTCAATAACTTAGCATTACTGCATCTAAACAGCAATCGTTTATGTGGAATCCTTCCACTCTCTTTATCCAATCTTACTTTCTTGTATGAGCTTGACCTCAGTAGCAACAGATTCATAGGACCTTTCCCAACTCTCGTGCTCTCTCTTCCTTCTTTAAAATATCTTGATCTTCGCTTCAATGAATTTGAAGGACCATTGCCTGCTCAACTCTTTAGTAAGGATCTCGATGCTATTTTCGTTAACAATAATCGTTTAACTTCTATGATCCCTTCAAATCTAGGATCAAGCACAGCTTCTGTTTTTGTTTTCGCTAATAATTATTTTGGAGGATGCTTACCACCTAGCACAGCCAACATTGCAAACACTTTGGAAGAATTGCTCCTTAAAATACTAGCTTATCAGGGTGTTTGCCTCCTGAAGTTGGATTCTTGTACAAGTTAAAAGTTCTAGATGTGAGCAACACGATAGGGGACTTAAGAATTACTAAAGAAAAACAAAAAAAACTCAAGAAACTTGCGGAACCTAAAAGAAAATAAAGAAACGAAAAAAACGGAAAATTAAAGATAGATTGAATTCAGGAAAGAGTTTCTTGAATTCAAGAAGTCTATTCTTGAAGTTGAATCCTAACAACAACAATTAGTTAACGAAGAACTAATCGCCTTTGGTAGAGACTTAAAAACAAGAGATAGATTGTGAAACCCGACCCTTTAGAATAACAAGAACAACAATAAGCATAAACTTATCACCTTTCTTGAATACCTAGAAGTGATCTAAGATTTCGACATAGTTTAATCTTACCACCTTAAGTTGAGTCTTGAAGGTTGAAGAATAAATCCAAGAGTAGCCACACACAAGAGTGCAAGAAAAATCTCACAATTTTTATTGATAATCTGAATAATCTGAATGCAAAGAAAATTCGCCTTTATATAGGGACGGGTCACGAAATTCTACCAACAAAAACAAGGAAATAAAGCCCTAAACTACTTTGGACAACAAGTCCAACTACCTTAGGAAAAGGAAAATACTAGGAAGCAAAAACCAAGTCATTCTTGGAAAGTAATTCCAAAAATATCAGGAAAAGGAAAACATAACCTTATCTAACTAGGAAAGCAATAAATATAGTCCCATAATATATGGAAATAAGTCCCAAACAAATCTTGAACAAAATCTTGAAAATCTTGGAAATCTTGAAGGAAATTTGCAAGCAACTTGGCACCAACTTGCACTCAACATCTAGCACGCCTATTGTACCCTTCTTGGAAATCAAGTAAGTCATTTTTATGCTATTAAAATGTGGCTTAATGTAGGACTTCATGGGTTGCAATTTTGGACACATTATAGATGCCAAATTGGTCCAACAATGGCATGATTTGGTCTAACAGTAGCCTGATTTGGACTCTTCTTGAACATTAATTCCTCTTTGAGATTCCAAAGCTTCAACCTTGTATTTGAATAGATTTGAGCTTCCTAGGATGCTATCATTCCCCTCTTCTTGAAGAAAATTCGTCCTCGAATTTCGACCTTGCAAGAAAACAAAGACATGCACTAGTAAATGGCATCCACGAATCTGAAAAAATGGTAAGAATAAAACAAGATAGTGACCATGTGTCCACTTAACCCAATTAAGCCGAATAGGTATAAATACTCCTTTAAAAAGCATATGGACATCATCATCCCAATAAAATTTATGCCTACTTAGATTTGTCCCATTAAAACCTCTCTTAAGGTAGTCAAAAGATGTGTATGACCAATAAATAACATAAGACTCATCATGCATACATTTAAAACAAGTATCTTTAATACATGTATCAAATAAGACACTTTTATAATATATCCAAGTATCAATTACAAATCTCATAGATTGTTCTACATGTAAGCTATTTAAAGAAGCCCATAAATTCACAAGAAGGTTAGAAGAACCCATAATTTTCAAAATAAAAGTTTCAATACATTCAAGCTGATGAATATGACTCTCCCCAATAATATCCCCAAGATCAATTGATTCTAGACAATTGCTCAAACTATCACAGAAAGAGTCGTAGATAGGTTCATGGAAATGTATTTGATCACTAGTGTCACAACAATCATGCATATCCTCATTACTAGTAAAAAATATTTTTACATGCTCACAATCAACATGGCTTAAAGAAAGACTCCCCATCATACAACAAAAATCATGTTCTAGCAATTTATCATATGAAAGCTCACTAGACACTTGAATAAGAGAAGAGGGAATATTTAAATTATTCGCCAGCCTCTTCTCATAAATTTCATGCCTCTTTCTACCAAGTTGGAATTCATAATCATCTATGTCAAACTCAATTTAAAAAAAAAGAAAATTACTCTTGCACTTGAACTTAGATATTACAGTTAATGACTTGATATGCATCAAAACATCATCATCCATAAAAATTATAAAGTCATCAACATAAGAAATTAGAGTATAGTTCATTACCTCCAAAAATACCTTAGGTGTCCTAGAAAGGCAAGGAATTCGAATAAACCAATTATACATACCATACATGGACTTATTTACCAGTAGAACATCATTACCTTGTATTCTTTTATGCAATCCCTCCAACTTAGCAATATTTTAGGCAACTCCATGTCATAAAGCTGTAAATAAGGATCAAAATAGTCAAAAGTTTCAAGAACAAATAAATTAATCAAGCTTTTATCTTCCACCATCCAACAAGAATTGATTTCGCCTAATTCATGTTGGAATCCATTGGGATCCTTTACCACCATCTCTTGCGCCTCACCTATCCTTTTAGAAGGTCTTTCAACATGTGGCTGCACAAATACACAAGAAATAAAACAAGAAAGAGTTAATGGGTTAGGAAGTAAAGAACATGTTTTCTTACTTACACTCTCTTTGGCGTTTATCTAAGAATAACTTTTTCCTCACCCTTAGACTCTTTTCTCTCTCTAAAGTTTTCTTCTTTTTCTTCACTAAAACCCTCATGCTTTTCTCTCTCTACCTCACATTCTTTTATTATCTCATTGCCTTTCCTCTTTTCTTTTCCCTCAAGTTCACTCTTTTTATCACTTGACATCCCATTCTCTTCACTCAACACAACCTTTCATTTTTCCTCTCTTGGGATGTCGACATGCAGTTCCTTACTCCTCTCATTCTTTTCTCTCTCATATTTTTCCATATTCTCTTTAACAATCCTTTGATCTTTGCAAATTTGTGACGGAGTCAAAGGTCCAAGAATGAGTTTCCTCCCGTTAACCTCAAGAGAGTATCTATTTTTTTTCATGTTATATGAAGCTCTTGTATAGTCATACCATGGCTTTCCCAACAAGACATGATAATTATTCATGGGAATCACATCACACCAGATCGCATCCTTATATACCTTCCAATAGAGAATAGTAATAACACTCTTTTATCTACCTTTACTCCTCCAAACATGTAGGGTTCAATATGCTCAAGATAAGGCAAATTCAATTTCTCAACCACATAAGTGCTTATTGAGTTATAGCCAAAATCTTTGTTAATTTTAAGGGCACAAATCGCAGACATCACTTTAGCTCTTGTTTGAAAAATAACTTTACAATTGTCTTCCTTCCATTCAAGTTGTTTAGTCATAATTCGCCTCCTTCCTTTATAACTACATGTTTGAAACATCTTGAACAAAGAAGAAATTTTGGTTGTTAATCTTTATATATATTAATAAATCTAACAAGTCACAACCCGTAGTGATAAGAATAAGGAGTTAGAAAAAGAAAAGGAAAGTAGAAGACCAAACCTATAAAGAATAGGAATTGGTTAGCATAAAAAAAAGGAAAGAATTTATGAAACCCAACACCTAGATAAATAAGGAAAGAAGTTACTTTAATCTTCAAGAACTAGGATCCCCTCTTCTTATTTTCTTTCTTGACTTGAAAACCAAATAACACTTGAATTTTGATATAGTAATGAGCAATAACACTTTTTTGACTGATTTTTTTATTTTTTTTATTTTTTTTCAAGAACCTCCCAAGATTATCAAGATTGAAATCTTGATTAGCCTATGATCTGATACCACTTGATAGCAACACGATATGGGACTCAAGAATTACTAAAGAAAAACAAAAAAAATCAAGAAAGGTGCGGAAGCTAAAAGAAAATAAAGAAACGAAAAAAAACGAAAAATTAAAGATAGATTGATGAAGTTGAATCCTAACAACAACAATTAACTAATGAAGAACTAATCGCCTTTGGTAGAGACTTAAAAATAAGAGATAGATTGTGAAACCCGACCCTTTAGAATAATAAGAACAACAATAAGCATAAACTTATTACATTTCTTGAATACCTAGAAGTGATCTAAGATTTCGAAAGAGTTTAATCTTACCACCTTAAGTTGAGTCTTGAAGGTTGAAGGATAAACCAAGAGTAGCCACACATAAGAGTGCAAGAAAAATCTCATAATTTTTATTGATAATATGAATAATCTGAATGGAAAGTAGATACCCCTTTATATAGGGAGGGGTCACGAAATTCTACCAACAAAAACAAGGAAATAAAACCCTAAACTACTTTGGACAACAAGTCCAACTACCTTAGGAAAAGAAAATACTAGGAAGCAAAAACCAAGTCATTCTTGGAAAGTAATTCCAAAAATATCAGGAAAAGGAAAACATAACTTTATCTAACTAGGAAAGCAATAAATATAGTCCCATAATATATGGACATAAGTCCCAAACAAATCTTGGGCAGAATCTTGAAAATCTTGGAAATCTTGAAGGAAATTTGCAAGCAACTTGGCACCAACTTGCACTCAACATCTAGCACGCCTATTATACCCTTCTTGGACATCAAGTAAGTCCTTTTATGCTATTAAAACGTGGCTTAATGTATGACTTCAGAGGCTGCAAGTTTGGACACATTATAGATGCCAAATTGGTCCAACAATGGCATGATTTGGACTCTTATTGAACATTAATTCCTCTTTGAGATTCCAAAGCTTCAACTTTGTATTTGAATAGATTTGAGCTTCCTAGGATGCTATCATTAGCTCACTTGGAGCTGCTAAATTTGGCACACAACATGATGAATGGAATTGTGCCAGAAGGGATCTGTCTCTTGCCTAAACTATCAAACTTCACTTTCTCTTATAACTATTTTTGTGAGGAACAAGGAATTTGCAGCAACTTGATATCAAAGGGTATAGTGTATGATGATCGTCGGAACTGTTTGCCAGAAAAACCTCTTCAGAGAGGCAAGAAGGAATGTGACCCTGTGGCTGAGCATCCCATACTGTTTTGCACTTCATTGTGGCACTTGATTTTGGTATTGAGCTGGTTCTGCTAATAATGTGACTTAATACTAGCTTTCGAGTTTTTTTTTATATTTTTTTTATTTTCAAATTTAGTAGCTAATGTGAAAAAAAAAAGGAAAAGAAGTGTTATGGTCTAATTTAAGGAATAATGTTGAAAGTAAATCTGTAAATATGGTGTGTGATGAAGTTTCCTATATGTTGGTAGTTTAACTGTGATACTACTTATTTGTATTGTCCCAAAGAATGATGATTCTCAGACTTGGAAATATTGATCATAATCAAGTGGCACCTACATTTTTTGAATTGTTCAGAAATTCCATATTCTCTTGGTACTATAGTATTTCATTTTGGTTTTATTTTTATGTGTGATTAGTTGCATATCAACTAGATGCAACTGTTTATTATTAATTTGGATTTCTAACATGCAAAAGTAGACGAGCAACGATCTACAACCGATTAAACTATCGTGTAAAAGTTCTTTGAGCTATTGGTGTGTATAATTAAACCATATTTTATTATGTATTGGTTACTATAAGGTATGGTAGAGTAGGATTTAATTAGACTTCTAAGGTCATTTCAAGTTGCTCACTGAGCTTGATGTAAGACTGGCAGAGTCCAGTTCCCCTCCCTTCTTGACCAGAGAGAGATATGAATTCCACTTAGGCGGGTCAGGGCTTGGCTTGACCCCATGTTTTCCCTGGTCAGCGACAATGACTTGAAAGTGAATCATTCAGCAGTGGGGCGTTCAATAGAACATAAAGCCTCGTCCAAGGAGTGGCGGATGTGGAAGGAGTCACGCTTTGATGCTGGGAATATGAAATCCATAGAGCTGGATATTCAGAACGACAGTGAACCAAGACATGAAGAAGTGCAATGCGAAAGAATGCCTTCTTTCTGGAGGCCTCGGGCAGTGGAAGATGAACAATAGCTAAGGAATAGCTTGAACTAAGAGGAAGTGAGGTAATGCTTGGCCAATTCCCCGGTATTCATTGAAGACTTAGCACGTACCCCTGCTAATTCTTTTTCTAACAATGGTTCCAATTCCATCTCTTATTGGACAATTAAAACAAGTTCTGTACGAGGAACCATAGTATTGTGTACAACAAAATCTGCAGACTATACACATTTTGTTCCTATAAAAATCATGATTCCTATCTACATGTAATTCACCTATTGAAAGGTGCTGATCAAAGGCTACATTTCCCAACTTGGAATTTACAACTTGTTTTCTCAACCTATATCTCAAACAAAAACTGAAGTAATGGAATACAGGAAAAGAATCTAGAAATGTTATCACCTTGAACAAGAACTACATTGACCATAATATATTACACTGCACAAGGCAATCTGGTGAATCTGTGTTATATTTTTAAAACCTACTGAAGACTTCTCAAGAATGCTCCGATCCAATCCTCCACCGACCTGAGAGAAAGTACAAAATCTCGTCACATTACACATTTCTTTCAGAATCACAGGGAGAAGAACTTTTCTATCAGTTGAGGGAAGTAATCACAACATCATGCGTTTAGTCAGACAACTTATTTTTAAAAAAAATTCAGAGCTCATTGCCACACTGAATTTCCACACGTTTTATGGTAATATTGCCCACAAAAGTTGAGGAAAGAATGTTACCGTTAAAACATATTCATGCACAGCCATTTACCTCATTTGACAGGTTGGTGAAGTCAGTCGCTCCATATCAATAGGAATTCAAAAATAAATATATTCAGGCAGGAGGAAGAGGACGTCGGCATGTTGGGCACTCCATCTTTATGTCCATCCATCTTTGTAAGCAACCGGAATGAAAGAAATGATCACAAGGCGTCACCTGCAAATCAACTTGCGCATTTCTTTACCACATTTTGACTGGAATCCTACATTATAGCGAGAAAAGTTCAATACAAGTTGCATTACCATCCAATGATTTGCACGTTGAGTAAGATCAATAGCAGTCATGCAAATGACACAGTCAGAGACACGAGCTGCATCCTGGTTAAACCTTCTATAATAGCTATACTTCTCCGGTAAAATCTGCAAGACCTCAACAAAGCTTACGTAAGATAGGTCACTGCAAAACTCAATAGATGATTGATGCTTTATCCTACGAATCATTTTTTGTCTAGAGCATCTACTTTTGTATACTTTATCAAAACAGATCGGTCATTGCAAAACTTATTCTTCTCAGTTGTTTTCTTACTTCTAATAGCATAATCGTTTCATCGAAAATCAACAGGTAGAGCAGCATAATACCTGACGAGGAATGAACCACCGAGATCCAAAATAGTGCTGCAAAAGAAGAACTGATGCTTGGAATGCCATGAAAATTCCCAAGCAGATGCACCAATTTTTGTTGGGCTCTATCCGCATAAAATTGTGAGGACAACCAAAGACATATAGTGGGATTGCTAACCGAGTTATAGTCATTCCCAAGATGTAATGAGGATGCAATGGTTTTCTCGAGTCACGAATAACATTAGTTACAATTTGAGGTATCCAAAAAGAGTGTAAAAGGAGAAGAAGAGGCCGCAGAAACTTATGGAACTCGTACATGACCAAAATGCCACCTAAAAGGATCCCATCTGCAAAACAATTTTGGAAAATAAAGATAGAGAAATGATATCCTTTAATTATAGATTGCTATTACTACCTAGAGTTTATCTGTTTTCTTCGCTTCGGTCTTATTTTTATCTTGTTGTTGTTCCTACTTGTTGTCATTACTTTTTTCATCCGTTCTCCAACCATAGGCCTATCGGAAACAGCCTCTCTGCCCTTCCAGGATAGGGGTAAAGCTACGTATATCTTACCCTCCCCAAAACCCCACTTGTAGGAAATCACTGGATTTTTTGTTGTTGTTGTAAAGATAGAGAAATGAGTGTCTTGTCCATGACAGTTGAAGCAGATCAAGCTGAGAGACAGGGGGTGGGGGTGGAGAAAAGGCCTAATGGAATTGCTAGTGTTTCTCTACCAAATTTGCATAACTTCTCTCTCTTGAGATTTTTGATGACAAAATGACATAAAGCTTAGACCCTAAGAGAGAATTGCCTTTTTTGGGGACAAAATTTCAAATCGTTAGGCCCATGGAACCCATCTGAAGCAAACCATGAACCATGTTGAACAGTGAAGTTCATTCATTGCTTATATTTTCACCCTAGACACTGATTTCATTTTCTTAAAACCGTTATGCCAGATCACAAGTCACCAAAATTTGAAGCCAATGTTTCCAATTGGATAAATTATTGCCAGTCAGAGGTTACATCCTCCTTCACTAGGTAGAGAAATGGAATAGAACCAGGAATAGTTCACGAATTGAGCTATATGAAAGCAGGTAGGATTATGTCAAAGAAAGATTTCCCAGATAAACTCAAATGTATTATTTACTCTTCAACATCTAATTCCCTTATCAGTAGAATTCATACCTTGCAGCTTGACAAATTAAAAAGAGACAGGCATATATAGTTGGTGACTCAGTTTATTACTTTATTATGTACGCACATGTCCACATTTCAGCAAGGGATACTTACAGAAACGGCTGTACAGAATTGATAGCTCGCGCCTCATTGCTTGCCAGCTCTCTCCACTACTCATAGGTCTATTTGCCTTCCATATAGCGAGAAGATATCTCATCTCAAATATTGAGAACACAACAAACTTGAAAAATGCAGCAGTTGCAAAAGCATTGAACAGGGATTCTGTAAAAGAGCAAAAGATTAGGAGAGTGCAGCAGCTAGAAACAACATGAGTTTCTCAGAGAAAATCTTCAACAAGAGTCTATAAGTAAGAACACATAAGGAACGTAAAATTCACTTGAAGTAGCCATACAAACTTCTAAGAGTAGGTAACAGGAGGGCAAAAGCATGACATAGTAATGACTTGTTAACAAGTTACTAACTAGGAAGTGTTTATCTTAAGAAGGTTACGTCATTGTTACCACCACACTACAATTTTTAGATAATAAAACCAGCTAAACATGCTGGTTACAATGACCTAGATACCAGCTACCCATCTAACTTACCAACAAGTATGCCTGCAGTCAGATGTAGAAGACAAAGATAAGAATCAATTATTCCCTGTTGTCCGATCATCAGAATTGAAACTTTGGAAGCTCCCTACAAAAGGAAAATCAGACATCATTCATTTGATTTAACACACTGAAATAGCAACCCAAAGAAAAAGTGTCAACTTGTATCATTGGATGTAACAGAAAGTGGTAGTCTTACTGATTGAGTGTTGCTATATTCCATTTGCCGAATGAGAAGGAGCACTTGAAGAAAAGACACCTATAGTTTCCATAAGTTAAGGAATCCACACAAAGTTTATAGAAAAAATAATTCAACGAAATAACAACTCTTGTAGGATACAAAGGTGACCATCAACGTATAGTTAACTGCTTTGTTGTAGTAAACCTCTATCTTGACAGAAGTAGCATTTAATAGCATGGGTGAGAAACAGTCTCCATCGTCATCCACTGAAGGGCTTTCCATGAATCCTTCTAGATGATAATGATCACGATCTACATCTGGAAATGACAAGTAACTCGAGATAGATCATTTGCTTCCTGGTACTTGCTCAAACTACAGGGAGAAATTGGGTAAAAAGAAAAGTATTTAGGATAAAAGGGAAAATGCATAAGTGGGCCCTGACCTATACCCGAATTCCCAACTATACACTTTTTCTTTGCGAGAATCCTATTACCCCCTAAACTTATTTTAAATGGAATTATTTGCACCCTTAACGCTGACAACCAAACTCATGGCAAGTGGTTTTAGTACTTTTTTTATTCTTTCTTCTTTTTCTTATCCTGTTTTCTTATTTCTTATTATTCTTATTTTTTTTTGGTTCTCTTTCTTTTTGTTTTGGTCACCGACGGCATAAAATAGTGGTCGTCAGAATTTCACAAATACTATTTTTTCCGGCGACAAATTTTTATCTTGATCAAAGTGTGTTTTGTTTTATATATATATATATACATAAATTTTTCTTGAAAGTGTAATTTATGTGTGGGAGGAAGAGCAAAAGAAATAAAAACGAATATAAGTTAAAATTTCAATACATTATTTTTTTCCGGTGTGGGAAGGTTTTCCGATGATGAATTTTCCTCCCAGACCCCACCTGGTTGTTGTTGAATTTTCCTCCCAAATCTGAGTGTATTTTGCTTTGCTTATGAATAGATTTTTTGAGAGTTTAATTTGTGTGTGAAAAGAAAAAATGGAAGAAAAATGGTTAGACAAAGTCGCCGGCATATTCGCCAAAATTAGAGAAGAAACGAAAAAAAAAGTAAAGAAAAAAGACAAAGAAAAAGGAAAAGGAAAAGGAAAAGGAAAAAAATTAAGAAAAAATGGTAAAAAAGAATAAAAAATAATCTGAAAATCGTTTTTCTTGATTCTCGCTCTCTTAAAGGAGAATGAAATACACACACTCTGCCACGTGAGTGTTAAGGGTGTAAATAATTCCATTTAAATAAGTTTACGGGGAGTAATAGAATTCCCGCAGAGAAAAAATGTGTAGTTGGGAATCCGGGTATAAGTCAAGGGGTACTTATGCTTTTTCCCTAGGATAAATCAAATACCAGTAGTGGAAGATGACACACGAGAAACTTGTGCTGCAATTTCAACATTACAATGTTTCTCCATTTCATAAATAGGTGCTGCACAAACAGAGATATACATAGTTATGGACAGGAATTTAAAAAGTTCAATTGGATCAAGGTTGAGTAAGCATTATTACAATGTTTCCTTTTCCAAATCTTATCTCGTGGAGACTCCTGGAAGACCTGAGATGAGAAAAGTCCAAGCTGTCCAGGAAAGGTAAGATAAAGAAAGAAATAGTCATTTCATAAATTTTTAATGACACGCAATATTAGATTAGAATTCACTTGGATGGGATGTAAATCAATTTTAATTAATATAATTCCTGAGCTTAAAAAAACAACATATAGAGGGGTAAAGGTAACCTATCTGGGAGTGGATATGTGAATAATACAAGAAGCTCCCTCTATGAACCACCACTTTAAGAAGGAAAATTTTCAAAACACGAGTAATTTCATATGTTTAAATAGACAAATGAGAAAAGGTTTCCTAAACAAGTAAACACCATAAAATTTTTGAATTTGCATCCCATTGCCTCAATACTATATACAAGTAAAGCATGCCATTCATGGCTGCAAACCTTCAAATCTTCAGGTGCCAAAGCATCACAACTTACAAGCTTCAAATATAAAGGAAAATACATAATGATAATGGAGAAATTTGAAGTAAAACAATTGATTGGCATGGGTATAACTCACAAGTGCAGACGTTAGAAGTTGTCTGTCAGAGCTACGATTTAAAAATTCATCTCAAAGACAGAAAATATGGTCATGATTAATACCAAATGATATGGATTTGATAACAGATAATCGTCATCCTGCCCAAGCTCACCCTCTTTGCCACTGCAAAAGAAGCATAAATGTCAATTAATGAAGCATTCCAAATAGTATCTCCAGGCTTGTTATGCGCATTGAGAAGACAGAAGCAATTAGGGTTACTTTGTTAAGAAACAGTTAAAAAAGAGAATTATATTCCTTTTCCTTTACTTACTTCTCTTTACAACAATATTCTTAGGATATACAATTTCTGGCATCTTTCTTGACAATACTTCATAAAGCCTACTTGAGGCCTAAATCCTTCACCATGCTTAATTAAAACCTAATAAGAGGACCTTTTATCTTTTATGCCTATCCATAACCTAATATAACCAATCTCAACCGTCACAAATCCAAGTCGTAATCATCTATTGTCCTACGTGAGATAAACTGTCATGAGCTTCATAAAGACATGTTTCAGATTGTTATCTTTGAATAAGAAAGTGACTATAGCTTTAAATTAATTATATTAGTTAAGTGCACTTTCTATTTTTCTACTATAAATATAAAGAACCTTCCTATGTCAATTTGTTCCAAGGAGCAAGATAGGTGGCTGAACATACTTAGAGAATTTTCTTTCGGCCAAGTAACAATATTAGTACCTGTAAGCTACCATCCGAAGTTGTCTGAATGGCCATACATATACACCTTCTACTCTAATTTGAGCACCCCCATGTTCATTGTCAAAAACATCATGGAAAATTATTACACCCTGTTGTCGGCAACATTAAATTATAGGAAGATAATGTCATTGAAATAAGTAATGTCGCCATAAAAAGTATATTCAGCTCAGGTAACTTTACTTTTCAAGCACTATAACAGAGATTATTGAAGGCTCGTCAAAGGAAACATAAGACATCCCAAAAAGTAGCAACGAGACATAAGCACATCAGACTATTCACTATCAGGTTCTGATTGTCAAGCTTCCAACATAAGCTAATTCCATGGTTTACAAATTTGCAAGTGCCAAACAAAACTAACTTTTAGGACTTCAGAAAACAGCATGTTCGAAGGGTACACAGTACCAGAATGCTAGGGCAACCGAACAGCGTCAGAATTATACCACCACAACTAAAGACCATGCATTATAAAAATGGAAGATGCACTGCTTGTAATTTTGGTAGGGATGTTAATAAATAATATGTTGTGCTGAAATCTAATATCCAACGGAAGTACAAGATTGGATTTGGTAAATGACATAGGCTCTAAGAGAACATGATATGAGCAATCTTCTATAAAGGGAATTTTCAGTTATTTCCAAAACCCATACCAACATGGAGTAGACACTTCAAAGTTACAGGCTTACAGCATCAATGACAGATTATGCTTGGATGCCCCATTCTTTGTCAGACAAGAAAAATATGCAACATAAACATCATGTCATGCAATTCCTTGTACAAGACTTTCTTTTCTGGCATAAAAAGACAAATGAAGGTGCTCTACTTCATCCAATTTCAGTCAAGTAACTACTTTTCCTTTTAGTGACAAGTTATAGTCCAGAAATCATCATCTGATTGCAACTTCAGAGATACAATATCTTTTTTCATTTTTCTTTCTGTTTTATATGAGAGACAAGTAGTTTTGTTAAATATGAAACCGAGTTAACACAATATTTCATAAAAAGACTGGTATTTGTTATGGCAGGAATACCTGAACATAATGTACACCAGATATTTTTGTTGGAGCACTAATCAATTCCAGGACAGAATTTCCATTGGACTTCTGAAAATCAGGAAATCGAGAAGAGCTATTCTTTGAATCTAGGAACTTCCAAGATCCTGCAGCTCAAATTTCAGAAGAAAATATCGTCAGATTCAAGACGGTAGTAGCAAGGGAAGTTTATTTATTGAAGGAAGAATGATTATTTTCCTTCATTTTCTTAGAGATGAGTTCTGCACAACCGATAGCATCACTTTTAACTTCTTAGCTTAGTCTGTTTGACAACACAAATTAGGTACTTTCACTATCTTCACAAGACGTTACTCATCAGAATACATAAAGGAAGAACATAGGGAGAACTTCTCCCAACAAAATGCAACATGAGCATGCTCCAGAAAGCAAGTTTACAGTTTACAAACCTCTGTATGTTCCTGTTATATTTGAAGCAGAAAATGGCCCCAACTCTTTGACATTCTTCTTTGCAGATAGCCACTGCTACCAAAAACAAGAAGAATTTGTTAAAGACTAGGCAGGAAAAACAAGCAGCCATACTATGGCCATAGTCACTTTCTTTATCTTTGTTTATTATTTTGATGACTGAGAAATACATTGTTTCAACTTCAAAACTCAATGGATAATAGGCCCACCCCTTTAACCATCTCCATTTAAAAACTAGATTTGGTTCAGCATCCAGGTTTCGAACTCGTGACGTCACCTATAAACATCCTGTTTATACAATCTTTGCCGTTGAACAGAAACCCCTGGGCACTATGGCCCCAATCAGTTTTCGTAGTAATGTCATGAACCCTCATGTTACCTATGCATGAATAGACATCCTCTCCAGGCTTCAATATGCATAATTTGTAAATGAGATCCAATAATCCTATATTAAAATAGGACTTTCTCATTGATCCTATATTGTAAGAGAAGCTAAATACAGCTACATCAATTCATATTTCTCCGCTCTATTTTACAACCACTCTTACCAAAAAGAGTTGAACTAACTTCATAACTCGTTGACAAATAGATCGGGTCATTCCATCCTTCAGTGAGAGGCCAAGACATTCTTTTCTTTTATCCAGTAGGGGAAAGGGTGGGGATGGGAGAGGAAATCATTTTATAAACTCCATAGTATAGTTGTTCCTTATTCAGGGTGTTCTCCAATTATTTGGACACGGCCCCATAGAAGCAAGTTAATTACTTATAAAATATATACTGAGAGCAAATTGTTCAATGTTTCATTGTTTAGCTCGTATAACTTTTGTCTCCTCGAATCTCGGCGTAGTCTTAACATGGATACAATGCCGGACTTGGTTTCATCAAGGGTTGGACAAACTAGGCTTTCTTGGAGGGTGTATGGTATGCAAATAACGTCAAACATCTCCCAAATAGCATTAGCGAGAGCTTTAACGTTGAAAGCAAATGGTAATGGTGTTTTTGAACTTTTGACAAGTAAATAGTGAGAGTCCTCGGAAGATCTTCAACAAGCGGCTGTTCCTTTTAAAGAGAACCTTTTCTTATAATGTTGGTGTCCGAGCCAACTTGTGCGCACCTCAACTATTCCTCTGGATACCTGATACCTCGCACCAACATTGGTAACTCCGGCCACCAGATGTAAAATCTGCTAGGTATTAGAAAGAGCCTTTGGTAAAAAAATTCATGGTATTCAGTGCTGGAAAAGCATTACGGATTCCAAATAAATCCTATACTTGTGAAGTTCGCCATGCATTAACCTAATGGATATGGCTTACTTTAGAAAGACTCACATGGTGCAAGTTTTCCATATTGAGTTCCTATCACCAGCCAATTTTTAGGCACCTTGGCTGCATCTACATGTTATATTCATAGGTCCATACCCCCTTCTATATGTGACGTGCAATAAAAGAAGTGACTGTTGTTATATTCTTTGAAACATAACAACTATTAAATATATGCATCCGTACTCTTATCAGATGTTTCTCAACTAAACTAAAGTAACTATCACACAGGAGATATTTTGTCATTTCTCATTTCACCTCCTATTATTATGTGATTTGGCAAGAATGCTCGAGTCCCAACTCCTATTGCTGTATGACTCCTAGGTATACTGTGATACAGATTCAAGACTCTAACTTGCCACCTATAGATCATGGATTTCTGGAAATGGTGCCACCCTTTAACTTATAAGTCAAAAAGTCTGGTTAAATTAGACTTATCTGAAAAAAAGAGAGTAAAATTAGCTCCAAATGATCATTCTAAAGATAAATAACCCATGACAATATTTATCTTGACCACCAATACACTGAAATGACATTCTACCAAGATGACAAGATGTAGCACCACCTTCTCTTTCCTTTTTAATTTTCCCGTCATATTTTTATAGTTAATTTTTCCATCATTTTCTGTCCATATCATGGCTGCAGAAGTGCCATGACCCGTGATGCCTGTTGAGCTTGGATCAAAGTAGATCAACTGTACATATACTTTAGTTTCATTAGTTACCTCAACAAATTGAAACTTTGAACTTAAACCACATTATACCAGTTACATCCCGGGTATATGCAAACCATTATGATATTATGCAAACTAAAACAAACACTGCATGCCTGTAAGACCTGACCGGAGTCTCTATTCTCTCTTTCCTATCAATCAGCTCACCAGGAACCCCTTTGACTTCAAGCTAAGCTAGGCTCTAAACATGTGACCAGATCACATTTATCATAAACCCACCACAAACACCAAAAATTAAAACTTTTTCTCAAATTCAATTGAAATTCCCGAATTTCACAAGTCAAATGCATCAAACATCACAAGAATGCTCTCGTTTCAGGCAGCACACGGGAAAGCTAAAATCACTTTCTTCTTTTTTCTTTTCCCCAACAGAGCTGGGAGCATCAATTTCCATAACTATATAAATATCAGTCAAGAGAAGTCAAAAACATACATGATAAAGAGGGTTAAAAGTTCTTCCATTTAAGCAAACACCAAACTTTTGGCTTCATAAATTAAGCAGCACTTAATTGAGTAAAGTTTCCATTTTTATTGAAAAAATCCTAAGATGGAACAAATAACAACAAATACAAAACAAGTACCAGTTACTAACCTCGTCACTCCACGAACGAGACCTTTCTCTAAGAGGCCTGAGTCCCTTTACTGAGCAAAACCCTCCAAAGAAGAGCCATAAATAAAACAGAATTCTTAAAAATTTCAAATTTTTTGTGGCACCCATTACAAGATCAGTTCCAATTATTCTCCTTTAAGCAATTCTTGATAAATCCAGATGAAGAAATGAAGCCCATTACAGTTTGAAACAAGAGATATTTAAGAAGATGTGGGTTGCTTCAAGTGAAGTCAAAAAAATCAAGAAAACTTACGACCCAACAACAAGCACCAAGATAACCGAGCAAATTTTCAGAAGAAAAGGAGACTTCAACGGCTAATCAACAACCTAAACAGAATCATTTGGTTTGTTGATTATTTTGGTTACAACAAAAAGGACCGTCACTGGTCAATTCACGAACAAGAAAATAGAATAACCCAACTAGTACTGTTTTTTTTTAATTAAAAAAATCAACTAACAGTTATTGGTACAACATTAATTATGAATAATATTCTGTTTGTTAAGTAGGTTCTTAAACAGCTATTCAGATATCACAAAATATATACAGAATTTATTGATGAAGACGTGGGGCGAGTGTTTTTCTCCATTAGCTAACAAGTTTTGCTTCAAATTCAATTTATGTGATAGTATTTTATTTAATATAGAATTTTCAAAAAAATTACACTTTTGAAATTTAAGATTAAAAAAAAACTATAAATATTTGTGTAATTATAAACTTATTTAATAAAAAATAAGCATGGTTTCTCCTGCACTATATGTGCAAATCCAGGTGAGTTAGAGTGCGACGACCGTTGAGTTAAGGTCCGCTATCTGTTGAGACTGCAAAGTAGCTGCTAGCATTCGCAGGGCCTTGTTACTCCTCTTGTCATTTCTTATTTTAGACAGTTTATATATTTTAGTTTATAGTTTTAGATGCTCATGACTTAGTGACACCCCGATGTTTGGGGCTAGCTTCCGTATTTTTATTAATTATATTTAGAGTTGATTTAGTTTATGAGAAATTTAAATGTCAAAATATTTTATTAAATTCTTATAATCAACTTAGTAGTAATATTTCGGGAAGTAGGCTTGCCTTGTAACACAATAGGCGCCATCACGACCATGGTTAGATTTTGAGTCGTGACAAACTCATTGTGATAGAATTCCATATGCACGTATACTTGTAGAAATGGATATCCCACAGAAGCTGCCGGATACGATGCTGATTGAAGTGGCAGATGGACAATATAAGGAACAAATGCTGGAATATGAATGGAAACCAACATATTATAAGGGATGTCTTTAGATTGGGCAACATACAGAGAAATGCACAGAGATTCAGAATGCTCAAAGGTACGCTGACACTCAAGACAATCAAATGCCACCCAAACAACATCAAGAGAAAGCAGGAAAAAAAACAACAAACAGGCCAATGTAGAGTGCAGGTTGTGACTGATCAATCCCAGAAAAAGCAGAAGGATATACCGGAACAGAAATCTATCTAAGAGGAAATCACATTAACAGAACCTCCACAACAAAAGTATAGAGGAAAACAATTAATGAAGGGTCAATGACATGTACAACAGAAGGGAGAATTATCATATGCAAATTTGGAAAATCCGCCGACCAAGAATAGATACAGTCCTTTGAGAATTCAAGATGATAGCAACACTGACAGGGTGATCAAAAGGGTTGCCCTCAAGGAGGAAAATTCACCATGATAATAAGCTCGTGGAACATAAGAGCGCTGAACAAGTCCTTCAAGCAGAACTCAAGGCATTTCTGCTGAAAAACAACATTACTCTACTAGGCCGCCTTAAGACAAAGATAAAGCCTATGAGTATTACTAAAGTTGGAGCTAAAATTAGTAGAGATTGGAAGGTGTACTTTGATGAAGCTACTAATGAGAGGGGAAGAATCTGGCTATTGTGGAAAGAGCAAATGGTGCAAGTTAATATAGTGATAGCTAGTGATCAACTGGTACATTGCAAGGTGAAAGATAAAAGTACACTATTTACATGTGACATAACATTTGTGTATGGGAAGAACACTATAGTTGAAAGAAGGAGCCTATGGGATCAACTAAGACAAATACAAAATATTATACAAGAGGCGTGGTTGGTTATAGGTGACTTCAATAGTGTGTTATCTGTTGTTGATCGAATCAACGGGAAACCAGTGCAACAAGTTGAATTGGTGGACTTTAAAAGATGCATTGCTGATACTGGGTTAGGACAACTGAATAGAAAGGGGTGCCAATGGTCTTGGTGTAACAAAAAAGATGTAGAAATAGGATTTATAGCAATATTCACTGTGATTTTGGAACTGCCCCATGGCTGACACGATATAGTAATCTTGAAGCTATTTTTGAAAAGCTTGGAGTTTCAGACCATTCTCCTATTATCATTAACACAATAGTAGTCAGGTCCTATCTGCAAAAGTCATTCAGACTATATAATGTGTTATTGAATAATAAAGAGTTTGCGAAAGCTATGAATGATGTGTGGTGCCAACAAATACAGGGGCATACTATATATGCACTCTATCTGGGTGAAATTACAGAGGCTAAAAGACAAGGTAGGGCAGCTGAACAAAGATGTGCCTTCTTTAGAGAGGAAGCTCGACAATTTGAGGGTGCAATTGAAGACTATTCAAGGGAAACTTGATGAGGATCCATTTAATGGTCAATTGATCTCAGAAGAGAAAGAGTTGGTGCAGATAGAAAAATGGGGAGGTAAAATTAATGAGCAAGTGATGCGTAAGAGATCCAGATCAATGTGGATAAAAGATGGAGACCAAAATACCAAATTCTTTCATGCGTATCTAAAGTCAAGGCATGCCAGACATAGAAATGGTTCAACCTACAGTGATCAAGGAACCAAAATTACTGAACCAAAACTGATAGAGCAAGAGTTTACAGGATTTTTAAAATCTTTATTAGGGGAGTGTGCTGATGAATTTCCGTGTATTGATATAGATACAGTCAGAAATGGACCTTGCCTCACTAAGGAACAACAAAGAGAGCTCAACAAACTAATAATAGAAACAATACAGATCAGGGCCTCAAAGATTTGCCTAATGAAAAGTACTAATAGCACTACAGCTAGTGCCCAAAGTAAACAGTCCAACATATGTTTAGGAGTTTAGACTCATAGCATGTTGTTCTATAATCTGTAAACTCATTTCAAAGATTCTAACAACAAAGTTAAAGACTGTGGTTGACTACATTGTTGGACCTACTCAATCAATATTTATTGAGCGAAGGAACATCTTGGATAATGTTATTATTGCCCATGAGTTAGTTAAAGGATATACTCAGAAAGGGGTCTCACCAAGATGGTTGATCAAAGTTGACATAATAAAGGCATATGATTCAGTTGAGTGGCCTTTCCTAATGATGATAATGCTTGAATTTGGTATGCATGTGAAGTTTGTATAGCTTGTGATAGAGTATGTGATAACTGTCAGTTATTCTCTACTAATAAATGGATGATTGACTACCAAATTCCAAGCAATAAAGGGGTTTAGGCAAAGAGATCCAGTATCTCCCTACCTATTTGTATTGGTGATGGAATACCTGAATCGATCACTAAAGACACTAGAGAGCATTCTAGATTTCAACTACCATCTGAGGTGCTCTAGAAAGAACATAACTCATATATGCTTTGCTGATGATCTGATCCTGTGCTACAGAGCAGATAAGCTATCCATAAGCTTACTCATGAGCAAATTTCAGCATTTCTCAATGCCAGGGCTAAAGCAAATATGGAGAAAAGTGCTTTGTATATTGCAGGGGTATCAAGGGAGTTTAAAAAAGGGATCATTACAGAAATGCAATTCACAGCATGAGAGTTGCCATTGAAGTACCCAAGAGTTCCTTTGTCCTCTAAGAAGTTATCTATCCAACAGTATATTCCATTGATTGAGAGGATTATTGCACGACTCAAATATTGGTCAACCAAATTCCTATCTTATAGTGGTCGGGTGCAATTGATCAAGAGTGTGATATTTGAAATGCAGACCTATTGGGCACATATTTTCCTATTTCTAAAAAAGATAAAAAAACTGAATGTGACTGCCTATAGAACTTTCCTTTGGACTGGATGAAATCACTGGTTGCTTGGGACAAGATATTTATGTCACACTCAGTTGAAGGTCTGAATGTAATCGATGTAACTAATTGGAACAAAGCTACTTTATGCAAACTTCTATGGGCAATTAATGACAAAAAGAACACTTTATAGATCCAGTGGATACGCAACAACTATATAAAAGGGAATGATATAATGACTTTGCAAACTTCTAACTAGGCCTGCTGGCTAGTTAGAAAATTATTTGACACTACGGATTGGCTAAATCAAAGAGACCCCCCTTTTGATCTAAACAAATACTATACAAAAGGGAAGTTTAGCATTAAGAAGTTGTATGTTGCAACAATGCCCAGTATCCTAAGTATCATTGGAAAATGATTATAATTGATTCAAAATCGTTAACAAGGCATCCGTTCATCTTGTGGTTGGGTATGCATAAGAAGCCAGCTATAGTAGATCGATTAAGGAAGTGGGGGCTATCAATAGCAAGTGATTGTGTGCTTTGTGAGGAAGATACTAAGAAGATAATGGAACACCTCTTTTTTGAATGTGACTACTCTAGGAATGGGAAACATTGTTAAAATGGTTAGAAGAAAGACACCAAATAGGTAGCCGGAATGCTGAGATTGAATGGTTAGCGAAGAGAAGTCCATGCAGAGTTCGAGATCACATGCTAGGATTCCTGTTTGCAGCTGTAATTTACCATGTCTGGGCGTAGAGGAAATGTTATGACCCCAACCCGGTCATTATGGAGCCTAACACACTACTAGGCAAGCCCGACCTTTTACAACACTTAACCCACTAAATGAAATAGATGTAGTTAAGGAAGACAGAGAATCACTAAGCCATTTAAGTCAAAGGTCTAGAAATACTAATAAAATGCGGAATGGTTAACAAAAATACATAATATCCCAACATGGACATGGTGTCATGAACATGAGCCTCTAAATACAGAGTGTCATCCTACTACAAAGTATGTCTAAAAACTGAAAATGCAGAAATAAAGGATGGGGATAGAGGGGAGAAATCAATGGCTGTGAACGCCGTGCAACTACCTCGACACTCGCGGAAGATAACTCTGCTGATCAACTGGATCTACTCAGCTTGGGAAGAACCTGGATATGCACGCAAGGTGCAAAGAGTAAAGTGAGTACTCCAACCCAGTGAGTAATAAACATAAATACAGCCTGAAAGTAAGAAAACACAGAAAAAGTAACCTATATCTAGCAGTTCATATCAAAATCAGTGTAGATAGTAAAAACAGTAATACAATTAAGGGAATAATGTATGAACATATGTAACACATATACGGTACAGTACCCGCTGTGTCGTGCACCCCACTCCACTTATTTATCATCGACGGCGCTCACTTGGGGTGTGTACAGACTACGGAGGGGCTCCAACAGCGCAAGCGCAATATCAGCCATCTCGTGGCATCAAATAGCTCTTGGCCTCAATATCAGTATATTATTGTTGCAGCGCGCAACCCAATCCATATCATAGGAAAGCATCCTCACTATCAGGTCCTCAACCCACTCCAGTCAAATACATTCACAGCCACACGGGCATAACATACTGGAGGGATCTCAGCCCTTACATTCATTTCATTTATAAAATATGTTCAAGATACAGTTCTTATCATATTTTTAACCATTGAAAACATGATTGAGAGTATAGTTTATGTAAACAAGTGAGGAAAAAATATAAGGATCCCTTAAGGATTCTACAGGTCGGCACAAGGCCCCAAACATGGCAATAAACCCAAGTCACAATAATATAGTATGTGTCTCAATCACCAATGTAGTAGAAATATCACTTGGGATAGACCAAGTCACTATCCCCACTACCAATATACCCCGCACTCGTCATAGAATATGTGTCACGCCTCAACATAACGTTACGATGTGAAAGTTCGGGGTTTCAAACCCTCAGAAAAGCACTTACATCAATTACTCACCTCCAGCCGGCCAAAGACTAGCTCGCAATGCTCTTTCCTCTCGAGTCGACCTCCTCGCAAGTTGAATTTGTCCAAAACCACAAAGAATACATTACAATATGCTAAAGGAATATTACCCAATCGAAAAGACTCAAAAAATATCGAAAATCATGAAATTTGCAAAATTCGAGAGCCGGGCCCACTTCTCGAAAGTCAGAAAATTTTACACCAAAATGTTCCTTATCTCGCCAAGAGTTTATACATGTATATTTTACCAAAATCCGAGTCCAATTTCTTACTCAAATCCCAAATTCTCATTCAAAAACCCACTTAGTTCTTCCCTTTTTAATGAAAATCCATGAATTTAAGCGTTGAAATCACAATTAGATGATGTTTCTAGGCCATAGGACTTACCTCCAATCGATTTTCAGTCAAAACCCTCCAAAAATCTCGACAAAAGCTCCCAAGGTTACTCAACAACGGTGGAAAATAACCCTAACTCGCGGATAAAATGTTTTTAAAACATTCTGCCCAGGTGACGTTTCCTTCTTTGCGTACGCGATGGGCAAAAATTCCACTGGACCACTTTACTCTTTGCGAACACGGAGCGTATCCCGCGAACGCGATACTTCGCCTGGACCAACTACGTGAACTCGTCCAACAGACCACGAATCGATGCCTCCGCTGCTGCTCCTACGCGAACGCGGGCCCCTAATCACGAATGGGATGCACAAAGATAGGGACCCCAAAACGTCCTCTACGCGAACGTGGGGTCCCAACTGCGAACACGAAGACCATGGACCTCAAAGCTACGCGAAGGCAAAAACCAAACTGGTCTGCAATTGTTTTGCAAAAATGTGCAGCTCCTCAACTTCCCAAAACTCTATGTCAACTTTCCGAAATCACCCCGAGTCCCCCATGACCTCAACCAACAGTGCCAACCCATCCTAATACATTACACGAACTTGTTCCAATCATAAAAACATATCCAACAACACAAAAATCACCAATTCACGACGGATTCAAGGCCGAGTTCAACCAAAACTTCTGAAACTCGCATTCGATCAAAAACCCGACCTAAACACCTCTGAATCAACTAAAATTTTGCACACACATCCCAAATCACCTAACAAAGCTACTGCAACTCTAGGAATCTCATTCCTACCCTTGGATCAAAATCTCGTCTACCAACCGGATTTCGCCAAAATCCTAACTTCACCAAAATAGGCCAACTTCTACACCGAACCTCCAAAATCACTTCCAATTGCGCTCCTAAGCATTAAATCATCCCCGAAACTAACTGAATCATCAAGAATCATATCCGAATCAACTCAAACTCACAAAACACATATAATGAAACATGAAGAAGCAATAAATGGGGAAAACAAGATGGAAACACATGAGACGACGGGTCGGGTGATCACATTCTTCCCAACTAAAACAAACGCTCATCCTCGAGCGAGTCAAGAAATATACCTGAAGTCCCAAATAGGTGAGGGTATCTGCTTTGTATCTCCTGCTCGGTCTCCCAACTAGCCTCCTCCATGGGCCGACCTCTCCACTATACCTTTACCGAAGCTATATCCTTTGACCTCAATTTCTGAACATGATGACTTAAAATAGCCACTATGTAATGACCCGACCCGTAGTCTTTTGTATTTCAGCCCCGTTATCCCCGTATATGTTGATATATGTGTTTGGTGAGTTTGAAGGGTGTTAGGTCGAATTTGGTTAGAAATGAGACCAATAATCTCTTTAAATAAAACTTAAGTTAGAAAAGTCAGCTGGACGTTGACTTGTGATTTAGAGGGCTTGGAATGGATTTTCAATAATTCAACTAGTTTTGGATGGCGATTTATGACTTGGGAGAGAAAACAGAATGGAATTTGGAGGTCCAGTGTAGAATTAGGCTTGAATTGGCTAAGTTGAATTTCGGCGAATTTCGTTTGATAGGTGAGAATTTGGTCCGAGGGTCGGAATGGAATTTTTAGAGCTGCACTAGCTTCGTTAGGTGATTTTGGATATGTTTGCAAATTTTCAGGTCATTCGAACTTCATTTTGTTGGTTTCGACATCGAATGTGATTTTGGAAAACTCTAAGTTATCTTAGGCTTTCATTTGAGGAAAATGATGATTTTTGGTGTTTTCAGGGCTCGATCAAGTTTGAATAAGGTATTTGGTCGTAATTGTGTTTTTGGTTTGGGCCCGGGGGGCATCGGGGTGATTCCGGATGGTTAAACGAGAATTTTTGGAGTTGCTTCAGATTTGGGAGTGTACCTTCTGGTATTTTCGTGTTCGAGGACAATGGGCCGCGTAGGCGGCATCCGTTGAAGCGGAGGATGGGCCGCAGTAGCGGCCAAGGGTGAAAGGCTAGGACCGTAGGAGCGGTTTGGAAACCGCGAAAGCGGTCGATGGGATTTTAAGTTGGACCGCAGAAGCGGTCAAATTGTCGCGTAGGCGGAAGCCGCTTATGCGGAAGTGTGACCGCAGCAGCAAAAGCCGGCTGGGTTTAATGAAACAATGTTTTCGCGATTTTGAAAAGAGAAGGACATTTGAACCTCAGACTAAGACGATTGTGGGCGATTCTTGGAGTGATTTTTGAGGGAATTCATCAGGTAAGAACTCTTGGACCTAAAGTATGTCATTATAGTGTAAAATTATGGAATAAACACTAAGAATTCATGGTTTTGGAAGTTGAAAATGGTGGTTAGGGCTTGAAACCCAAGTGAGCTTAAAGTGTTATTTGAGGGGTCAAATGGACTCGTATTATTGTAAATTTGATATGTATGGACTCGTGGCGAGATGAGAATTTTGAAAATGTGAATTCGTAATTTTTCAAGAAGTGGGCCCAGGGCTCGGGTTTTGCCAACTTCATATTTTTGGGTGTATTTTGAGTTATTTTGATTGGGTTATGTTCCATTAGCCTATTGTGACGTATTCCTATTGGTTTTGATCAGATTTCGCCTCCGCGGAGGTTGATTCTCGAGGGAAAGGCATTTAGAGCTAGTTTGCGGCCGGCTTGAGGTGAGTAATAGGTGTAGATGATGACCTGAGGGTTTGAAACCCCGGTGTATCACATTGTGATGCTATTATGAGGCTATACACGCACTCCATGGCTAATGCATGGTCGTACATGTTGTAAATTGTGACTCGGTCCAATCCGAGGGATAAATTGTGTTATGTTGGCGATTGTTTCACATACTATATTGATGATATCAGGGCTTGATGCCATGTTTGGGGCCTTGTGCCGACTCTTAGAATCCATAAAGGGTTGATATATCAGAGTTACCATGATTTGCATATCATTTGAATTCAGTCTAGGGTTTTAAACACTATTATTACAAACTCAACAGTTATGTTTTGAAAACTCAAATGATTCTTAAATAATATTTTGGGCTGACGATCATTATTCCACTATCTTTTGAACTGTATATAATTTCTTGGAAATGGTGGTAACTATTGGCATCGTGTTTTGAAATGGAAACGATGGTAACTATTGGCACCTTGTTTTGACATGGAAACGGTGGTAACTATTGGCACCGTGTATTGTAATGGAAATAGTGGTAACTATTGACACTATATGATATGGCGCTTGGGCTGTAGGATGCCCATCGGAGTTTGAACCCCCACAGTGAGCGTGTGTACCCAAATGGATCGGGCTGCAAGTTCCGCCATGTTCATGTATTGCATTGCATCTCATGCATTTATTTACCGTTGCTTTATCTGTATATCTCTGAGGCTGATACTGTATAGAACTGCTAGATAGCTTCATTTGTGTTATTTCGTGTTTTCTTATCTTCGGATTTTTATACATGCTTATTACTCCCTGAGTTGGAAGACTCACACCATACTCCCTGCACCTTGTGTTCAGATCCAGGTGCTCAGAGATCTAGTGCTGCTGCTATTGATTACCCGAGCTATTTAGAGTATTGAGGTAGTTGCCCAGCGTCCGCAGGACCACCTACTCTATCTCTATCAGTCTGTTCTTTTTGCTATTTTGTCAGACTTTTGTTTTATTTCCATTTAGACTTGTATCCTATTTTGTTAGAGGCTCTGTACTCGTGACTCCTCAATTTTGGGAGGATTATTATTCTTGCTTAGCTGTATTTTCATTGGTATTATCTATCCCTGGTTGGGAGTTTGATATTAAATTCGCTGTGTTATCTTAATTTGTTCCTTTTTGGCTGGAATGCCATTCTTGGTTCTAGTTTGGTCGGCCTTGGCTAGCCTCGCGGCCGGGCTCCATCACGATCGGTTTTGGGGTCGTGACAAGATGGTATCAGAGCCTAGGTTGCTAGGCCTCACCAGTTATGAGCCAGTTTGGTAGAGTCTTGTGGGTCGGTACGTAGACGTCCGTATCTATCCTCGGGAGGTTGCATAACCTTTAGGAAACACTTTATATTCTTAAACTCTTTTCATGCAATTTTGTTGTTCAGAGAACTAAATTTCTGTATTCTATTCTCTTGCAGATGGCGAGAACTCGTGCTACCAGACGAGGTGGACAACCACCATTGCCACCAGCTAGAGGCCGTGGACGCGGACGTGGCTGTGGTCGTAGCAGAGCAGTAGGGGTAGTACCAGTTGACCCACCTGTTTCTCTTGTTCAGGAGCAGCCCCCAGTTGTTGCATCTCCAGTAGCACCTACTTAGGCACCGGCAGTGCCCATTGTGATACCTGGTCTCCAGGAGACATTAGCTTAGATCTTATCCGTCTACACTGGGTTAGCTCAGGTGGTATTAGCTACCACTGCTGCGGCTACTTCTCAGACTGGGGGTGGTCATCAGAACCCCCGCAGCTCGCACTCCAGAGCAGGGTGTACAGGGTTTGCAGACCCCAGAGGCACCACCACTTCAGCCAGTTGCCCCTGTTCAGCTAGTTGTTCCATTTCAGGGTGATGGGGTACCAGTGATGCCAGATGACGAGCAGCGTCGTCTGGAGAGGTTAGTAGGCTTTCACCTCCGACTTTTAGCGGTGTTCTGGGCGAGGATGCTGGGTGTTTCTGGACAAGTGTCGATGCATGCTCAGGACAGCAGGGATCTTGGAGACTAGTGGGGTATCTTTTACCACTTTTCAGTTCTCAGGAGCGGCCTTCACTTGGTGGGAAGCATATGAGCGGCGAGGCCGGCAGGGTCAGCACCATTATCTTGGCAGGAGTTGTCCACTATCGTTTTGGAGAAGTGGGTACCTCAGTCGCAGATGGAGGAGTTGCGCAGGCAGTTTGAGTTTCTTCGCCGGGGGGATGTGTCCGTGACACAATATGAGATGAAATTTGCAGAGTTAGCTCATTATTCTCTGTGGATGGTCCAGACGGATCAGGAGAGGACTAGACGATTTATGGATGGGCTCATTTATCCCATTCGTATTCTGATGACTCAAGAGAGGGTCCTAAGTCATACCTTTGAGGAGGCGGTGGATATAGCCCGCGATATTGAGACGGCTCGCCGTCAGGAGCGAGAGGAGAGGGAGGCTAAGGGGCCTCGAGTTTTGGGCAGTTATGGTGGAACTCCATCTAGGGGACAGTTTCATTAGGGCAGATGTCGTTCTTTTAGACCTCCTCAGTTAGGCTGCCCATAGTACAACGGAGCTTCTTCCGGTCGTGGCCGTCATGGTCACCAGTACTGCCAGTCTTCACTCAGTGCCCTCCCAGCTCAGAGTTCTGCACCCATTTCATTAGCCCAGGGTTCATCTGCGGCAAGCGGTTCCCTTTAGTCCCCTTCTCCAGCTTCATGTGGTTGTTTCGAGTGTGGGGAGTTTGGTCATTTGAAGAGACATTGTCCTCGACTTTGTGGTGGTAGGTTTCAGCAGAGGGATCAGCCCTCCTCTTCTTCTCCATCTACTTTAGCACCATCTCAGTCCAGTAGGGATGGGGGTCAGTCATTTAGAGGCTGCTCCAGGAGAGATGAGCGATCGAGCGGTGGTCAGGCTCGTTTCTATGCACTCCCAGATAGGAGAGATGTTGTTGCTTCCGATGCAATGATCATATGTATTATCTCAGTTTGCCACAGGGATGCTTCTGTTTTATTTGATCACGGGTTTACATATTCTTATGTATCTGCTTACTTTGCTTATCATTTGGAGACTACATGAGGGCACCTAGCGTTGCCTGTGCACGTATCTACCCCGGTAGGTGATACTATTAATGTGGACAACGTGTATCGGTCCTGTCTTATTACTGTTGAGGGTCTGGAGACCCGAGCCGACTTGATGCTATTGAGCATGGTGGATTTGATGTTATTCTGTGCATAGATTGGCTATTACCGTGCCATGCTATTCTGGACTATCACGCCCACACAGTCACTTTGGCTATGCCGGGTATTCCGAGGATTGTGTGGCGTGGTTCAACGGATTATGTACCTAGCAGGTTAATTTCTTTCTTGAAGGCCCAACGGATGGTTGGGAAGGAATGTTTATCATATCTAGCCTTCGTGAGGGATGTAGGAGCTGAGACTCCTAGTCTTGATTCGGTTCCCATGGTGAAGGAGTTTCCTGATATATTTCCAGCAGACCTGCCGAGCATGCCGCCGGGCAGGAATATTGACTTTGGTATTGATTTGGTGCCAGGAACTCAGCCCATTTCTATTCCTCCCTATCGTATGGCACCAGCAGAGCTAAATGAGTTGAAGGAGTAGCTGCATGAACTCCTAGATAAGGGGTTCATTCGTCTGAGTGTGTCGCCATTGGGAGCACCGATGTTATTTGTTAAAAAGAAGGATGGCACAATGAGAATGTGCATTGATTACAGACAGTTGAACAAAGTGACAATGAAGAACAAGTATCCACTGCCCAGTATTGAGGATTTTTTTTACCAGCTTCAAGGAGCAAAGGTATTCTCTAAGATTGATCTCCGTTTAGGCTATCACCAGCTGAAGATTAGGGATTCTGATATCATGAAGACAACTTTCAGGAAGAGATATGGGCATTATGAGTTTCTGGTTATGTCATTTGGGCTGACTAATGCCCTAGCATCATTCATACACATGATGAATAGTGTATTTCAGCCGTATCTGGAGTCTTTTATGATCGTGTTTATTATTTGCGGGTGGTATTACAGAGGTTGAGAGAGGAGAAGTTGTATGCAAAGTTCTCCAAGTGTGAGTTCTGGCTCAGTTGCTTGGCTTTTCTGGGACACGTGGTGTCTAGTGATGGTATTCAGGTTGACCCAAAGAAGATCGAGGCGGTGCAGAGTTGGCCTAGACCGTTCTCAACTTTTGAGATTCGGAGTTTCCTCGATTTGGCGGGTTATTATCGCAGGTTCATTCAGGGTTTTTCATCTATTGCTTTGCCTTTGACGATGTTGACGCAGAAGAATGCACCATTTGTGTGATCTGATGCGTGCGAGGAGAGCTTCCAAAAGCTCAAGTCATTGTTGACTACAGCTCCAGTATTAGTATTGCCAGCAGCTTCAGGTTCTTATGCGGTATATTGCGATGCTTCGAGGATTGGTATTGGATATGTTTTGATGCAGGAGGGTAGAGTGATTGCATATGCTTCACGGCAATTGAAGCCCCATGTGAAAAAATACCATGTTCATGACTTAGAGTTGGCTGCTATAGTTCATGCCTTGAAGATTTGGAGGCACTATCTATATGGAGTATCTTGTGAGGTGTATATGGATCATCGCAACTTTCAGCACTTGTCAAGCAGAAAGATCTGAATTTGAGACATCAGAGATGGCTTGAGTTACTCAAGGATTATGATATTATCATATTGTATCATCCGGGTAAGGCTAATGTAGTGGCCAACGCTTTGAGTCGGAAGATGGTGAGTATGGGCAGCTTAGCATACATTCCAGTTGGGGAGAGGCCCCTTGCAATTGGTGTTCAGGCCTTGGCCAATCAGATGGTGCAGTTAGATATTTCAGAGCCCAGCCGGGTGTTGGCTTGTGCGGTTTCTCAGTCTTCTTTGTATGATCGCATCAGGGAGCGCCAATATGATGACCCGCATTTGCTTGTCCTGAAGGACAGGGTCAAGCATGATGATGTCAAAGATGTGACTATTGGTAGTGATGGTGTGTTGCCAATGCAGGGCCGGATTTGCGTGCCCAATGTGGATGGGCTCAGAGAGATGATATTAGAGGAGGCCCACAACTTGCAGTATTCTATTCATCCAAGTGCCGCGAAGATGTATCAGGACTTGAGGCAGCATTATTAGTGGAGGATAATGAAAAAGGACATTGTGAGTTATGTGTCTAGGTGTCTCAATTTTCAGTAGGTCAAATATGAGCATCGGAGACCCGGTGGTGTGCTTCAGCAGATGGATATTCCGGAGTGGAAATGGGAGAAGATTACTATGTACTTTGTGAGTGGTCTCCCTCGTACCTTGAGGAACTTTGATTCTATTTGGGTGATTGTGGATAGGCTTACGAAGTCTGCCCATTTCATTTCAGCGTGTACCACCTATTCTTCGGAGTGGTTGGCAGATATTTTCATCCGTGAGATTGTACGGTTGCATGGGGTTCCAGTTTCTATTGTCTCAGACAGGGGTACTCAGTTTTCTTCTCAGTTCTGGAAGACTTTTCAATGGGATTTGGGCACTCAGATTCAGATGAGCACAACTTTTCATCCTCAGACAGACGGGTAGTCCGAGCATATTATTCATATATTGGAGGACATGTTGCGTGCTTGTGTGATTGACTTGAGAGGTTCTTGGGCTGAGTTCTTGCCGCTTGTAGAGTTTGATTATAACAATAGTTATTAGTCCATCATTCAAATGGCGCCGTATGAGGCTTTATATGGGAGACAATGTAGGTCTCCAATCAGTTGGTTTGAGCCCGGCGAGGCTAGGCTATTGGGGACAGAGTTAGTTCAGGATGCCTTAGAGAAAGTGAAAGTTATCCAAGAGAGGCTTCGTACGGGTCAGTCGCGTCAGAAGAGTTATGCAGACCGGAAGGTTTGGGCTTTATCTTATATGATTGGCGATAAGGTTCTATTGAAGGTCTTGCCTATGAAAGGCGTGATGAGGTTTAGAAAGAAAGGGAAGCTGAGTCCGCGATTTATTGGACCTTTTGAGATACTTAGGAGGATTGAGGAGGTGGCCTATATGCTCGCTTTGCTACCCAGTTTGTCAGGGGTTCACTCGGTGTTTCATGTTTGTATTCTCAGGAAGTATGTTGGGGACCCATCTCATGTATTGGACTTCAGCACGATCCAGCTGGATGAGGACTTCACCTATGATGTGGAGCCAGTGGCTATCTTGGGTTGGCAGGTTCGAAAGTTGAGATTAAAAGACATAGCTTCGGTAAGGGTGCAGTGGAGAGGTCGGCCCATGGAGGAGGCCACTTGGGAGACCGTGCACGAGATGCGGAGCAAATATCCTCGTTTGTTTGAGGCTCCAGGTATGTTTCTTGACACGCTTGAGGACGAGCGTTTGTTTTAGTTGGGGAGAATGTGATGACCCGACCCGTCGTATTTTGTATTTCAGCCCTGTTCTCCCCGTATTATACTTCCCCATGTGTTAATATATGTGTTTGTGAGTTTGAAGGGTGTTAGGTCGAATTCGGTTAGAAATGAAACCAATAGTCTCTTTAAAGAAAACTTAAGTTGGAAAAGTCAACCGGACTTTGAATTGTGAGTTAGAGAGCTCGGAACGGATTTTCGATTATTTGACTAGTTTCGCATGGTGATTTATGACTTGGGAGAGAAAACAGAATGGAATTTTGAGGTCCGGTGTAGAATTAGGTTTAAATTGGCTATGTTGAATTTAGGAGAATTCCGGTTGATAGGTGAAAATTTGATCCGAGGGTCGGAATGGAATTTCGAGAGTTGCAGTAGCTTCGTTAGGTGATTTTGGAAAACTAACTTATCTTAGGCTTTGATTTGAGGAAAATGATGCTTTTTAGGGCTCGAGCAAGTTTGAAAAAGGTATTTGGTCGTAATTGTGTTTTTGGTTTGGACCTCGGGGGCCTCGGGGTGATTCCGAATGGTTAAACGAGAATTTTTAGAGTTGCTTCAGATTTGGGAGTCTGCCTTCTGGTATTTCCGCATTAGCGGACAGTGGGCCACGTAGGCGGCGTCCGCTTATGTGGAGGATGGGCTGCAGAATTGGCCAAGGGTGAAAGGCTGGGACCGTATGAGCGGTTTGGAAACTGCGGAAGCGGTCAACGCGGAAGCGGTCAACGCGGAAGCGGTCAATGCGGAAGCGGTCAAGGACCGCAGAAGAGGTCGATGAGATTTTAAGTTGGACCGCAGAAGCGGTCAAATTGTCGCATAGGCGGAAGCCGCTTAAGCGGAAGTGTGACCACAAAAACGAAAGTCGGCTGGGTTTAATGAAACAGTGTTTTTGTGATTTTGAAAAGAGAAGGACATTTGGACCTCGGACTAAGGCGATTGTGGGTGATTCTTGGAGAAAGTTTTAAGGGAATTCATCAGGTAAGAACTCTTGGACCTAAAGTATGTTATTCTAGTGTAAATTCATTGAATAAACACTAAGAATACAAGGTTTTGGAAGTTAAAAATGGTGGTTAGGGCTTGAAACCCAAGTGAGCTTAAAGTGTTGATTTGAGGGGTCAAATGGACTCCGATTCTTGTACATTTGACATGTATGGACTCATGGCGTGATGAGGATTTTGAAAATTTGAACTCGTAATTTTTCGAGAAGTGGGCCCGGGGCTCGGGTTTCGCCAACTTCATATTTTTGGGTGTATTTCGAGTTATTTCGATTGAGTTATGTTCCATTAGCCTATTGTGACGTATTCCTATTGGTTTTGATCAGATTTGGCATCCGCGGAGGTTGATTCTCGAGGGAAAGGCATTAAGAGCTAGTTTGCGGCCGGCTTGAGGTGTAGATGATGACCTGAGGGTTTGAAACCCTGGTGTATCACATCGTGACGCTATTATGAGGCTAGACACGCACTCAATGGCTAATGTGGGGTCGTACATGTTGAAAATTGTGACTCGGTCCAATTCGAGGGATAAATTGTGTTATGTTGGCGATTGCTTCGCATACTATATTGATCATATTAGGGCTTGATGCCATGTTTGGGGCCTTGTGCCCCGACTTGTAGAATCCCTAAAGGGTTGATATATCAGAGTTAGCATGATTTACATATCATTTGAATTCAGTCTAGGGTTTTTAACACTATTTTTACAAGCTCAACCGTATTTCTATGTTTTGAAAACTCAAATGATTCTTAAATAATATTTCGGGCTGACGATCACTATTCCACTATTTTCTGGACTGTATATTATTTCTTGGAAACGGTGGTAACTATTGGCACCAGGTTTTGAAATGGAAACGGTGGTAACTATTGGCACCGTGCTTTGACATGGAAATGGTGGTAACTATTGGCACCATGTATTGTAATGGAAACAATGGTAACTATTGGCATCGTATGATATGGCGCTTGGGCTGTGGAGCCCCTCCGGAGTCTGAACCCCCACAGTGAGCGCGGGTACCCAAATGGATCGGGCTGCAAGTTCCACAGTGTTCTTGCAATGCATTTCAGCTCATGCATTTATTTACCATTGCTTTATCTGTATATCTCTGAGACCGGTACTGCATAGAACTGCTAGATAGCTTCATTTCTGTTATTTCATGTTTTCTTATCTTCGGGTTTTTATACATGCTATTACTCCCTGAGTTGGTAGACTCACCCCATACTCCCTGCACCTTGTGGGCAGATCCAGGTGCTCCAAAGATCTAGTGCTGCTGCTATTGATTACTCGAGCTATTCAGAGTATTGAGGTAGCTGCCCAGCGTCCGCAGCACCACCTACTCTATCTCTATCAGTCTGTTCTTTTTGCTATTTTTCAAACTTTGGTATCATTTCGGTTCAGACTTGTATCCTGTTTTGTTAGAGGCTCTGTACTCGTGACTCCTTGATTTTGGGAGGATTATTGTTCTTGCTCAGCTGTATTTTCATTGGTATTATCTATCCCTGGTTGGGAGTTTGATATTAAATTCGTTGTGTTATCTTTAATTGTTCCTTTTTTGCTCGAATGCCATTCTTGGTTGTGGTTTAGTCGGGCTTGCCTAGCCCGCGGCCGGGCGCCACCACGATCGGGTTTGGGGTCGTGACACACTGCATCCACATCATAGGTCAAATCATTATCCAACTGAACTGTGCTGAAGTCCAAGACATGAGACGGGTCCCCAACATACTTCCGGAGCGTAGACACATGAAACACCGGATGCACACTTGATAAGCTGGGTGGAAAAGCAAGATTGTAAGCCACCTCTCCAATCCTCGTAAGCACCTCAGAAGGTCCGATGACCCGAAGACTCAGCTTCCCTTTCTTCCCAAGCCTCATAACTCCATTCATGGGCGGAACCTTCAGCAAAACCTTCTCACCCTCCATATAAGACAAATCTCGGACCCTCCGGTCCGCATACCTCTTCTGACACGACTGTGTCTCTCCTGAATCACCTTCACTTTCTCTAAGGCATCCTGGACCAAATCTGTCCCCAGCAACCTAGCCTCGCCGGGCTCAAACCAAACCAACAGGAGATCTACACCATCTCCCATATAAGGCCTCATACGGTGCCATCTGAATGTTGGTATGATAATTGTTGTTATAGGCAAACTCTGCAAGAGGTAGAAACTCATCCGAAGAACCTCCAAAATCAATCACACAGGCAGACAACATGTCCTCTAATATCTGAATGGTACGCTCTGACTGTCCGTCCGTCTAAGGATGAAACAATGTGCTAAGCTCCACCTGTGTACCCAACTCTCATTTAAAAGTCCTGCAAAACTAAGAAGTAAACTGAGGGCCTCTATCCAAGATAATAGAAACTGGAACCCCATGCAACCAAACAATCCTACCTAATAAAGATCCCTGCCAGCTTCTCCAAAGAATAAGTAGTACACACCAAAATAAAATGCACGAACTGGGTCACCCGATCAACAATCACCCAATTCGAATCAAACTTCTTCGAGGTCCGAGGAAGGCCACTCACAAAGTCCATAGTGACTCTCTCCCACTTCTACTCGGGAATATCTATCCGCTGAAGTAGACCACCCGGTCTCTGATGCTCGTATTTCATATGCTGAATATTAAGACACCGAGCTACATAACCCACAATATCTTTCTTTATTCTCCTCCACCAGTAATGCTGCCTCAAATCCTAATACATCTTCGTGGCACCCGGATGGATGGAATACCGTGAGATGTGGGCCTCCTCAAGAATAAAATCTCTAAGCCCATACACATTGGAGAATAAAATCTCTAAGCCCATTCAACACACCATCACCACCTATAGTCACATCTCTAGCATCTCCGTACTGAACTCTGTCCATGAGGACAAGAAAATGTGGATCATCGTGTTGGCTCTCTCTGATGCGATCATATAAAGAAGAACGAGAAACCACGCAAGCCAATACCCGACTGGGCACTGAAATGTCTAATATCACAAACCGATTGGCCAAAGCCTGAACATCAACTACAAAGGGCCTCTCCCCAACTGGAATATACGCCAAACTCCCTATACCAACTTCCTTTCGGCTCAAAGCATCAGCCACTACATTGGCCTTTCCAGGATGATACAAAATGGTAATATCATAGTCCTTAAGTAACTCAAGCCACCTACGCTGTCTCAAATTAAGATATTTTTGCTTGAACAAATGCTGAAGACTGCGATGATCGGTGAATACCTCACAAGATACTCCATATAAATAGTACCTCCAAATCTTCAAAGCATGAACTATTGCAGCCAACTCTAAGTCATGAACAGGGTAGTTCTTCTCATGGGGCTTCAACTGAAGAGAAGTATAGGCAATCACTCTACCCTCCTGCACCAATACATAGCCAATCCCGACTCTCGAAGCATTGCAATAAATGGTGTAACACCCTGAAACTGATGGCAAAACTAATACTGGAGCTGTGGTCAAAGCTGACTTGAGCTTCTTAAAGCTCTCCTCGCACTCGTCCGACCATACAAATGGGGCACCCTTCTGAGTTAACTTGGTCAAGGGTGAGGCAATTGACGAGAAATCCTCAACAAATCAGCGATAATAGCCCGCCAAATCGAGAAAACTACGAATCTCTTTGGCCGATGACGGTCTAGGCCAACTCTGAACCGCCTCAATCTTCTTTGAATCAACCTAAATACCATCACTGGACAGCAAGTGTCCCAAGAAGGTCGCGGAACTAAGCCAAAACTCACACTTGGAGAACTTGACACAAAGCTTCTCCTCTCTCAATATTTGCAATACTACTCACAAATTCTCTGTGTACTCCTCTAACTATGCGAGTATGCTAGAATATCATCAATGAATACAATAACAAACAAACCAGATACGACCAAAATATACTGTTTATCAGATGCATGAACGCTGCTGGGCATTGGTCTGCCCGAAAGACATAACCAATAACTCATAGTGACCATATCTAGTCCTGAAGGCAGTCTTAAGAATATCTGAATCCTTGATCTTCAACTGGTGATAACCCGAACGAAGATCAATCTTAGTAAACACCCTCGCTCCCTGAATCTTGTCAAATAAATCATCGATGCGAGGCAGACGATACTTGTTCTTCACTGTTACTTTGTTCAACTACCAGTAGTCAATGCACATTCTCATTGTGCCATCTTTCTTCTTTACAAATAGAATTGGCGCACCCCACGGCGACAGACTAGGCCGAATAAACCCCTTTTATAAGAGTTCCTGAAGCTGATCTTTTAATTCTTTTAACTCCGCTGGGTCCATGCGATACGCGGCGGAATGGAAATGGGCTTGATGCCCGGCACCAAGTCAATACCAAAATCAATGTCCCTATCCCGGGGCATACCCAACAGGTCTGTAGGAAATACATCAGGGAAATCCCTCACAACGGGAAAAGAATCAATACTGGGAGTTTCAGCTCCAACATCACGCACGAAAGACAAAATGATAGACAACCATTCCCAACCATACGCTGGGCTTTCAAGAATGATATAACCCTACTAGGGACATAGTCAATCATAACAAGCCACTCGATCCTCGGACAACTCCGGCATAGCCAGTGTGACTGTCTTTGCATGACAGTCTAAAATAGCATGACACGGAGATAACCAGTCCATGCCCAGAATAACATCAAATTCTACCATGCTCAAAAGCAATAAATCAACTTGGGTATCCAGACCCCTAATGGTAACAAGACATGACCGATACACGTGGTCCACAATAATAGTATCGCTCACCGGGATGGATACATGCACAGGTAAAGCAAGACACCTTTGACTCGTACCTAAATGAAGAGAAAATATAATGACACATAAGAATAGGTAGAACCGGGATCAAATAAGATAGAGGCGTCTCTGTGGCAGACTGAAATAATATCTATGATAATAGTATCTAATACAAAGGCATCGGTCTTGCCTGGGATATCATATAATCGAGCATGGCCTCTACCGCCTAATCGGCCTCCGCCTTTGGGGCGACCCCTGGCTGCCTGACCTCTACCGCTCTCTGAGTGGGCTTGTGCTCATGAAACCGGAGCAGAAGACGAGGGCTGATCCCTCTGCTGAGGCTGACTACCACAACGTCGAGGACACTGCCTCCTTATATGTCCAAAATCACCACACATGTAGCAACTACCAGGTGCTGGAGAAGGGGACCGAAGGGAACCCCTCACACCAGAATGACCAGCCGATGCGCTCTGCGCAGAAGAACCCTGAGCTGAAGGGGCATATGATGAGCTCTGAGCTGGTAGGGCACCTAGTGATTGCTGGCCCTGCTGGAACCCTTGATGACCACGACCTGAAGACCCCCCATGAAACTCGGTACGAGCCGACAGATTAGGCCTGAAAGGATGACCTCTGCTCTGCAGAACCTGGCCCCTAGACGGAGCACCATTGAAGCTACCCGATCCTCGAGGCCTCTTGGCCTCTCTCCTCTCTCTCCTGATAGCGAGCTGTCTCAATATCACGAGCAATATCAACTGCATCCTCGAAGGTATGACTAAGAATCCTCTATCGAGTCATCAGAATACGGATGGGATAGACCAGTCCATTCACAAACCTCCTAATCCTCTCCCGATCAGTCGGGACCATCCAGGGAGTATTGCGAGCCAACTCCAAAAATCTCACTTCATACTGAGACATGATCATATATCCCTGACGAAGCCACTCAAACTGTCTACGCAGCTCCTCCCTCTGAGACTGCGGTACCCACTTCTCCAGGAAGAGAGTGTAGAACTCATGCCATGGCAAAGGTGCTGCACCTATCAGCCTACGCCGCTCATATGCCTCCTACCACGTGAAGACTGCTCCTGAGAATTGAAAGGTAGTAAATGATACTCCGCTCGACTCCAAGACCCCTACTGTCCGAAGCATACGTTGACACTTGTTGAGAAAACCCTGGGCATTCTCGCCCGGAACACCACTAAAATTAGAATGTGAGAGCCTATTGAACCTCTCAAGATGACGATTTTATCATCTGGCATAGCTCGAACCATATCATCCTGAACCGGGGAAACCAGCTGAACTGGAGCAACCTGCTGAGCTAGTGGTGCCTCTGGTGTCTGCAAACTCTGCACTACCTTCTCAGGCGTGCGATCAGTGGGGGTCTGATTGCCTCCTCCGGCTTGCGAAGTAGCTGCTGTAGTAGTGGCTGAGACTGCCTGATCCAGGCAAGTGCAAACTGATAGAATCTGAGCTAGGGCCTCCTGAAGACTCGGTATCACAATAGGCACAGTTGGAGCCCGATCCTGAGCCGGGGCAACTTATGTGTCAGCAGGTGATGCTCCCTCGGCACTGTCTCGACCACGACCTAGATCACGATTGCATCCTCGGCTTCTGGTGGACTCAGTAGGTGGTACAGGTGGTCATCCGCCATGTCCGGTAGCACGGGTTCTCGCCATATGTGAGAGAATAGAATAACAAAATTTAGTTCTCGGCTCAACAAAGTCGCACGATAAGAATTCCAAGAATATGAAGTTTCCTAAGGTTTCTGCAGCCTTCCGAGGATAAGTACAGACGTCTCCGTACCAATCAACGAGACTCTACTAAACCGGAACATGGCTCGTGAGACCAAGTAACCTAGGCTCTGATACCAACTTGTCACGACCCTAACCCGGTCATGATGGTGCCCATCACACTACTAGGCAAGCCCGACCATTTACAATAATTAACCCAATAAATAAAATAGATGTCGTTAAAGAAGACAGAGAATCACTAAGCCAGTTAAGTCAAAGGTCTAAAAATACTGATAAAATACAGAATGGTTAGCAAAAATACATAATATAGCACAACATGGACATGGTGTCACGAACATGAGCCTCTAAATACAGAGTATCGTCCTACTACAAAGTCTGTCTAAAAGCTCAAAATACAGAAATAACGGATAGGGATAGAGGGGAGAAATTAATGGCTGCGAATGTCGTGCAGCTACTTCGACACTCCCGGAAGCTAACTCTCTAGATCAACTGGATCTATTCAGCCTGGGAAGAACCTGGATCTGCATGCAAGGTGCAGGGAGTAAAGTGAGTACTCCGACCCAGTAAATAATAAACATAAATATAGTCTGAAAGTAAGAAAACACATAAAATGCACAAAGTAACCTATATCTAGCAGTTCATATCAAAATCGGTGTAAACAGTGAAACAGTAATACAATTAAGGGAATAATGAATGAATAGATGCAACACATAAAACGGTAAACTCTAGTACCGATTGTGACATGCAGTCTGCTCCACTTATTTATCGTCAACGGTGCTCACTGGGGGTGTGTACAGACTCCAGAGGGGCTCCTACAGCCCAAGCGCAATATCAGCCATCTCGTGGCATCAAATAGGCTATTGGCCTCAATATCAATATATCATTGTTGTGGCATGCAGTTCGATCCATATCATAGGAAAGCATGCTCACTATCGGGTCCTCAACCCATCTCAGTCAAATACATTCACAGCCACTCGGGCATAACATACTGGAGGGATCTCAGCCCTTACATTTCATTTATAAATTATGTTCAAGATAATGTTCTTATCATATTTTTAACCATTGAAAACATGACTGGGAGTATAGTTTATGCAAACAAGTGAGGATAACACATTATGATCCCCTAAGGATTCTACAGGTCAGCACAAATCCCCAAACATGGAAATAAGCCCAAGTCACAGTAATATCGTATGTGTCTCAATTACCAATGTAGGAGAAATATCACTCGGGATGGACCAAGTCACTATCCACAATACCAAACGACCCCGCACTCATCATAGAATGCATGTCACGCCTCAACATAGCGTCACCATGTGAAAGTCCAGGGTTTCAAACCCTCAGAACAACATTTACATCTATTACTCACCTCTAGCCGGCCAAAGACTAGCTCGCGATGCCCTTGCTTCTCGAATCGACCTTCTCGCACGTCGAATCTGTCCAAAACCACAACAAATACATTAGAATAGGCTAAGGAAATATAACCCAATCGAAAAGACTCGAAAAATATCAAAAATCACGAAATTTACAAAATTAGAGCCACAGCCCACTTCTCGAAAGTCAGAAACTTTTACACCAAAATGTTCATTATCTCTCCACGAGTGTATACATGTAAAGTTTACCAAAATTGAAGTCCAATTGCTCACTCAAATCCCAAATTCTCATTCAAAAATCCAAGCCCTGGTTCTTCCCCTTTTAATCAAATTCCATGAATTTATGTGTTGAAATCACAATTAGATGATGTTTCTAGGACTTACCTCCAATAGATTCCCAGTCAAAACCCTCCAAAAATCTCGTCAAAAGCTCTCAAGGTTTCTCAACGATGGTATAAAATAACCCTAACTGGTAGATGAAATGTTTTTAATACATTCTGCCCAGGTGACGTTTCCTTCTTCTCGAATGTTTCCACTGGGCGACTTTACTCTTTGCGAATGCGGAGCCCATCCCGTGAACGCAATGCTTCGCCCAGACCAACTACCCGAACGCGTCCAATAGACTGCTGCTCCTATGCGAACGCGGGCCCCTGACCGCGAACGCGATGCACAAAGACAGGGACCCCCAAACTTCCACTACGTGAACGCGGGGTCCCAACCGCGAGCGCTAAGACCATGGACCTTGAAGCTACGCGAACATGGCCAAGCCTCGTGAACCAAAGACCAAACTGGTCTGCACCTGCTGTGCAAAAATCTGTAGCTCCTCAACTTCCCAAAACTCTCCGTTAGCTATCCAAATCATCCCGAGGCCTCTGGGACCTCAACCAATAGTGCCAACCCATCCTAAACATCATACGAACTTGTTATAATCATAAAAACACATTCAACAACACAAAAATCACCAATTCACGACATATTCAAGCCTAAGTTCAACCAAAACTTTTGAAACTCGCATTCGATCAAAAACCCGACCTAAACACCTCCGAATTAACTGAAATTTTGCACACACATTCCAAATAACCTAATAAAGCTACTGCAACTCTCGAAATATCTTTCCGACCCTCGAATCAAAATATCGCCTACTAACCGGATTTCACCAAAATTATAACTTCGCCAAAAATAGACTAACTTCTACACCGAACCTCCAAAATCACTTCAGATTGCGCTCCTAAGCATTAAATCATCCCCCGAAACTAACCGAATCATTGAAAATCACATCCGAATCAACTAAAACTCACCAAACACATATAATGAAACATGAAAAAGCAATACACAGGGAAAACATGACGGAAACACACGAGATGACGGGTCGGGTCGTCATAGAAAATAACGAATATTTCAACGGAAGATAATATCAAGCCTTAAGAGGATGAAGAATATTATCCTAGAGCTACACATATGAGGGCAGAATGAAATCAAATGGCACAAAGAGTTACAAAGATTGAACATCCATCCTACTTAGTATGTATAGTTATATATAGAGGTAGATAATAGAGAAGTTGTAGTAGAAAAAAAGGGATTGTTAATTCTGTTTTTTGATTCAAGCTCAAGAGTCCAAATGAGCTAGTGAGTTGTAAATGTTATACTTGGTTAAATGAAAATTTTGAGAGTTTGACAAAAAAAAAAAGTCAAATACTTTTACCCTACTCTATTGCTCTTCTTATGTTTGTACAGTGTGGGTGAATTTTTTTTCCTTTCATAAATATATTGTCACGACCCGGATTTACCCTCCATCGGGAGTCGTGATGGCACCTACTGTCGAAGCTAGGCAAACCAACCCCTCTCTAATCATTTTCATAATAACCACAATCAAAAGCGAATTAAATATTGAAACCAATTAATTAAAAATATGCGGAAGGCTTTTAGCAATGATAAAAATGGCAAAATGACGAATTTAACAACATATCTCTACCCAGTATCTGGTGTCACTACTCATGGACGACTAAATGAGTACTACAAGCACAGTCTGAAAGAACTACATAATATGTGTGTTTGATACAATTAAACAAACTGAAAAGACAAGATAAGGGAGACTCAGGGCCCTCGAATGCCAGCGAACTACCTCGGAAGGATCTCTCCCGAACTATAGCTGCGATCCGTAGGTTGTGTCCTGACCTGTGCACAAAAAGGTACAGAAGCATTGTATCAGCACAACCGACCCCATATGATGGTAAGTGCCCGACCTAGCCTCGGCGAGGTAGTGGCGAGGCTTAACCGGACCTACCACAACCAACCTGTACAGATATATGCAATAACAGAAAGAGAGCAAGGATTTAAGCAAATAAAAGAGAAAGAGGACATGCTTGTGGAGTAGCAGTTCAATTATAACTTCTACAATCAAGAGATGGAACTAAACAAATAATAATCAAATAGGAAAGCTAATGAATCAACAACTGCACGGCATCACCCTTCGGGCTTTTACTCTCATTCCTCACCAAAATGGTCAAATATAATGCACCGCATCACCATTCGTGCTTTTACTCTCATTTCTCACCAAGAATATCAAATACAAGGCACGACATCACCCTTCATACTTTTACTCTCGATAAATAGTGCACGGAATCACCCTTCGTGCTTTTATTCTCATTAAACAGTGCACGACATCACCCTTCCTGCTTTTACTCTCTCTTCCTCTCCCAATCAATGGTCACAACCAAACGGGGAAAAAGGAAATACATACATATCAAGAAAAAATATCCCGGCAAGGGAGAAAAATTCAACAATAAATCCCGGCAAGGGAAAACTAACTCAACAATAGGTCCCCGCAAGGGAATACAACTCAACACATGTCCTGGCAAGGGAAAAGTACCAAAAAATCATCTTTAGTTCATTTAATTCTCAACTTTTACTTCATAGTTCTTGTAATAAGTAACGATCACAATTGTTCACTTACTTCGCAATTTAATAGCAAGTATGACATCATGGTCATGCTTGACTCGAGTGCATAGGTAACCGTTACCATACCTATACACCGACCCCACATAGCACATAACAAATAACAACCTAATCCTATTCCCTCAAACCAAAGTTAGATCGAACACTTACCTTGAATCCGAAAATAGCAACTCAAAACTCAACAATCGCCTTTCCTCTATAATTCGACCCCGAATTAACGATATCTAACACAATTTGATTCAATATTATCAATAATAACACAAGGATACAATTTCCTAGCTTAGAAATACATTTCTAATTTTTCTTCCAAAAATATGACACCGGGCCCACATGGTCCAAACTCGAGGCTCGGACCAAATTCCGATTACCCATAACCCCAAGAGTCCAAATATATGATTTTTTTTAAGATTCGACCCCAAATTGAGGTTGAATCGCCCAAAATTCTCAAAAACCTAACTCTACCCAAAAGCCTTAATTTCTACCATGATTCTATCATTTAGGGCTAGAAAATTGATGTTTTGATGAAGGAAACAAGAAGAAATGAAGTTAAGATTACTTAACCAATGAACTACGAAGAAATGGGAGCTTGAATTTTGTCCAATGGAGGATTCTTGGGAGAGCTCGTGAGAGAATTTGGGAATAAATCCCGTCACTGTTCTGTTTTAGGCTTTTAATATCACTGGGCGAAATTTCCCTTCACGATCGCGGGAATGGGGACGCGATTGCGGTGAAGGAAGCTTGGAAGCTACGCGATCGCGTGAGGAGTGATGCGACCGCATAGAGGAATAGTCACTGAGAGATCAATTGGTCTATGCAAGCGCGTGGACTAGTACGCGAACGCGGAGAAGGGGAAGTTAGAATCTACACGATCGCGTGAACGATGATGCGATCGCATAGAGGAAAGAGTCAAAACATTGCGATCACGTGGCATAGGTCGCGACCGTGTAGAACAAAATCACAAGGCAACAGTTGCAGAAAATCTGCTAAGTCCAAAGAGCCAAAAACACCGCGAAATCACCCCGAGCCCTCGGGCCTCCCAACAAAACACACACACTATCTCAATATCATCCTACGAACTTGCTCGAGCAATCAAATTTCCAAAATAACATCAAAATCAAAGAATCAACCCCCAAATCTCATGATTTTCATTTCTAAGTTCAAAATTTTCAAACTTTCCACTTTTAGTCCGAAACACATCACAACGTCCGTTTTCAACCAAACTTTACAGATAGCGCTTAACGCCCATTAAGACTTGTATCGAGCGTCAAAACCAAAATATGAGCCCGATACCATCATTTTTGATCAATTTTCGTTTTCATTTTTTCCTTAAGCATATTCATAAAACGATTTCACAGAAAAGCTCCGTACTCGGGCCTGGGACCTCGGATTTCGATTCTGGAAATACGCCCGAGTCCCAAATTTCCTTATGGACCCTCCTGGACCGTCACATCACGGGTTCGGGTTCGCTTACCCAAAACGTTGACCAAAGTCAACTATAGTAATATTAGTATCAAAATTCATAGTTTTTAACACTGAATTCAAATATTTTCACATACAAATTTTCTGGCTTTACAAACGCAAATCGAGGCAACCAAATAAGAGGTTTTTAATGCCTCAGAAGTGCAAGGAAAGGGAGAATTACAGTGATGACCCTTTAGGTCATCACATCCTCCACCTCTAAAACAACCGTTCGTCCCCGAACGGACAAAATATAGAAGTACCTGAGTCGGGGAGTAGATGGGGATAACGGCTCCGTATATCAGACTTGGACTCCCAGGTCGATGCCTCAGGAGGCTTACCTCTCCACTAAACACGGACTGAAGGAAAACTTCGCGACCACAACTGCCGAACCTGCCGGTCTAAAATAGCCACCGGCTCCTCCTCATATGACAGGTCCTTGTCCAATTGGACAGTACTAAAATATAACACGTGGGTGGGATCACCGTGATACTTCCAAAGCATGGATACATGAAAAACCGGATGCACGACTGACAAGCTACACAGCAATGAAAGTCTATAAGCCACATTCCCCATATGGTCCAGAATCTAAAATGGCCCAATATACCTAGGTCTAAGCTTGCCCTTCTTCCCAAACCTCATCACGCCCTTTATAGGCGATACACGGAGCAATACTTGCTCATCAACCATGAAAGCAACATCCCTGACCTTATGATCTGCGAGACTCTTCTGCCTTGACTGAGCCGACCGAAGTCTGTCCTAATTGATCTTGACCTTATCCAAGGCCTCCTGTACCAAGTCTGTACCTAATAACCAAGCCTCTCCCGGCTCAAACCATCCGACTAGGGACAGACACCGCCTACCATACAACTCCTCATATGGGGCCATCTGAATACTAGACTGGTAGCTGTTGTTGTAGGCAAACTCTGCTAAAGGAAAAAACTGGTCCCACGAGCCTCCAGAATCAATAATGCAGGCTCAGAGCATATCTTCAAGAATCTGAATGGTCCTCTCGGACTGACCGCCCATCTGGGGGTGAAATGTTGTACTCAACTGGACCTGGGTGCCCAACTGATGCTGCACCGCCCTCCGAAAATGCGAGGTAAATTGCGGACCCCGATCCGAAATAATAGATATGGGAACCCCATGAAGGTGTTCTCCCTGATATAAATATCAGCATACCTCTCTGATGAATAGGTGGTGGCAACTGAGATGAAATGCGCTGACTTAGTCAGCCTATCAACAATAACCCATATAACATCAAACTTCTTCCGAGTCATCGGAAGGCCAGTAAAAAAATCCATAGTGATCCTCTCCCACTTCCACTCGGGAAGCTCAATCCTCTGAATAAACCACCAGGCCTCTGATTTAACCTGCTGGCAATTTAGACAATGAGCCACTTATGCAACAATGTCTTTCTTCATTCTACGACACCAATAATGTTGTCTCAAATACTGATACATCTTCGCGGCGCCCGGGTGAATAGAATAGTGAGAACAGTGGGCCTCTGCTAAGATCGACTCTCGAATACCATCAACATTGGGCACACAAACTTGCCCCTGCAACCTCAATATGCCATCATCTCCCAAAGTCATCTCCTTGGCACCTTCCCTCTGCATTGTGTCTCTCAGTAAACACAAATGGGGATCATCAAACTGCCGCTCCCGAATACACTCCATCATTGATGAGCGAGCAACCATGCAAGCTAACACCCTGCTGGGCTCAGGAATATCCAATCTCACAAATCTATTGGCTGAGGCCTGAACATCCAAGGCAAGCGGTCTCTGGCTGACCGGAATATATGCAAGACTACCCATGCTGACGGACTTTCTACTCAATGCATCGGCCACTACATTTGCCTTCCCTAGGCGGTATAAAATAGAAACATCATAATCTTTTAACAACTCCAACCACCTCTGCTATCTAAATTCAACTCTTTCTGCTTCAACAAGTACTGAAGGCTCTTGTGATCCGTGTACACCTCACACGTCACACCATACAAATAACGCCTCAAGATCTTCAAGGCATAAACAATGGCTGCTAACTCTAATTCATGAACTGGATAATTCTTCTCGTTGATCTTCAACTTCCTTAAAGCATATGCTATGACCTTGTCGTTCTGCATTAAAATTGCGCAAGCCCGATGCGGGAAGCATCACAATATATACTTTAAGGTCCGGATCCTGTGGGCAAAACCAATACCGGTGCCGTAGTCAGGGCTTTCTTGAGCTTCTGGAAGCTCACCTCGCACTCATCTGACCACCTGAACTGGGCACCCTTCTGAGTAAATCTAGTCATCGGGGCTGCGATGGATGAAAACCCCTCCACAAAATGTCTGTAATAACCAGCTAACCCCAAGAAGCTCCGAATCTCTGTAGGTGAAGCTGGTCCAGGCCAGTTCTTGACTGCCTCTATCTTCTTCGGGTCCACCTGAATACCCGCGATGATACGACATGACCCAGGAATGCTACTGAAGTCGACCAAAATTCGCACTTTGAGAATTTGGCGTACAACTGGCTATCCTTCAGAGTCTGAAGAACCACTTGAGGTGCTGCTCATGCTCCTCCTGACTTCGGGAGTATACCAAGATATCATCAATGAATACAATCACAAATCAATCCAAGTAGGCCTGAACACTCGGTTCATCAACTCCATGAATGCTGCCTGGGCATTGGTCAACCCAAATGACATGACCATAAACTCATAATGCCCGTACCGAGTATGAAATGCTGTCTTAGGGACATCAGACGCCCTAATCCTCAGCTGATGATAACTAGACCTCAAATCTATTTTCGTAAACACCCTGGCACCCTGGAGCTGGTCAAATAAATCTTCAATCCTCGGCAGTGGATACTTAGTCTTTATCATCACCTTGTTCAACTACCGGTAATCAATGCACATCCTCATCGACCCGTCTTTTTTCTTCAAAAACAACACTGGCGCACTCTAAGGTGATACACTGGGTCTAATGAAACCCTTATCAAGCAAGTCCTGAAGCTACTCTTTCAACTCTTTCAGCTCTGGCGGAGCCATGCGATACGGCGGAATAGAAATAGGCTGAGTGCCAGGAGCCAGATCAACACAGAAATAAATATCCCTGTCGGGTGGCATACCTGGCAGGTCTGAAGGAAAAACCTCGGGGAACTCCAGAACAATAGGAACCGAGTCAATAGATGGGACCTCTGCACTGGAGTCGCAAACATACGCCAAATATGCTAAACACCCCTTCTCGACCATGCGTCGAGCCTTGACATACGAAATAACACTACGGGTGGCATGACCTGGGGTCCCTCTCCACTTATGTCGGGGAAAATCTGGCAAGGCCAAAGTCACGGTCTTGGTGTGACAATCCAAGATAGCATGATATGGGGACAACCAGTCCATCCTCAATATAACATCGAAGTCCACCATGTCTAGAACCGATAAATCAACACGGGTCTCAAGACCCTTAAATACCACAACACAAGATTGATGCACTCGGTCGACCACTATAGAATCACCAACCGATGTGGACACATATACATGAATACACATAGCCTCACTAGGCATGATCAAATAAGGTGCAAAATAGGATGACACATAAGAATAAGTAGATCCCGGATCAAATAATATCGAAGCACCCCTATTACAGACCAGTATAGTACATGTAATCACAACATCAGATGACTCGGCCTCCGGCATGGCTGGCAATGCATAATAACGGGGCTGGCCCCCACCTCCCTAAAATACGTCTCTGGTACGATCTGCTGCGGGCTGACCCCTGCCTCTGGCTGTCCGGGCTCCACCTCTATAGTCTCTTCCTCCAACTATATGATCCCTACCCCGCCTCTAGCTGGCTGGGCGGCATGTGGATCACCCGCTGCCTGAATCATAGGGCGATGACCCTGCTGCTGAGAACCTCTCGAGGCTTGAGGGCAAAATCTGACAACGTGACCTGGGTCACCACAACCATAACATGCCCTCGGCGGCTGAGTGCTGGCCTGTCGACTGGTATGTCTTCCCCTAAAGCTCTGAAGTAGCGGTGCACTGATGAGGGTTGGTAGTGCGCTGAAAGACTGCTGATCTGAATAATTTTGCTGGTGGCCACCACCTCCTGGCGTACCATGAGAAACCTGAAGTGCCGACTGGAAATGTCTCGGGGGGTGGCCTCTGTCATGGAAATCCCTACCTCTATACGAGGTATCACTAAATATGCCAGAATGTCGAGGCCTCTTGTCCGAACCCTGACTACCTCTTCGAGCCGCATTGGCCGCCTCTTGAAAGGTAATATCACTGCCAACTCCCACAACCATCTGTAGGCGAATGAGATGAATCTATCCATTAATGAACCTCTGTACACTCTCCCAATCTGTAGGGAGTATCACTACTGCATGGCGAGCCAAATCAACAAATCAGGTCTCATACTGTGTAACTGTCATGGAGCCCTGCTGAAGGTGCTCAAATTGTCTGCGAAGTGCCTCCCATTGAGTGACAGGGAGAAACTTTTCTACAAATAATTCTGCAAACTGATCCCAAGTCAAAGCTGGAGACCCTGCTGGTCTAGATAGACAATAATCTCTCCACCAAATCTTGGAGGACCCTACAAGTTTGAAAGTGAAAAATTCGACCCCATTGGTCTCTACTATCTCCATAGTCCTGAGGATCTCATGACAATTGTATAGGAAATCATGGGGATCCTCCGATGAAGCACCGCTAAAAGTAGTGGTGAAAAGTTTGGAGAACCGATCAAGCCTTCACAAAGCATCCGAAGACAGGTTGGCTTGCCTAACTTCGACAGTAGGCGCCATCACGACTTTTAGCAATGATAGAAATGGCAAAATGCAGAATTTAACAACATACCTCTACCCAGTATCTGGTGTCACTACTCACGAACTACTAAAAGAATACATCAAGCACAGTCTGAAAGAAATACATAACATGTCTGTTTGATACAATTAAACAAACTGAAAAGACAAGATAAGGGAGACTCAGGGCCCGCGAATTCCATCGAACAACCTCGGAGTCTCTGGGCTGAAGGATCACTCCTGAACTATAGCTGCGGTCTGTAGGCTGTGTCCCCTGACCTATGCACAAAAAGGCACAGAAGCATAGTATCAGCACAACCGACCCCATGTGCTGGTAAGTGCCCGGCCTAACCTCGCCGAGGTAGTGACGAGGCTCAACCGGACCTACCACAACCAACCTGTACAGATATATGCAATAACAGAAAGAGCAAGGATTTAAGCAAAAAAAAGGGAAAGGGGACATGTTGGGGGAGTAGCCGTTCAATTATAACTTCTACAATCAAGAGATGGAACTGAATAAATAACAATCAAATAGGAAATCTAATGAATCAACAACTGCACGGCATCACCATTCGTGCTTTTACTCTCATTCTTCACCAATATAATGCACGACTTCACCCTTCGTGCTTTTACTCTCATTTCTCATCAAGAATATCAAATACAAGGCACGACATCACCCTTCGTGTTTTTACTCTTGATAAACAGTGCAAGGCATCATCCTTCATGCTTTTACTCTCATTAAACAGTGCACAACATCACCCTTCGTGCTTTTACTCTCTCTATCAATGGTCACAACCAAACGGTGAAAAAGGAAATATATACATATCAAGACAAAATATCCCGGCAATGGAGAATAATTCATCAATAATTCCCAGCAAGGGAAACACAACTCAGCAATAGGTCTCAGCAAGGGAATACAACTCAACACATGGTCCCGGCAAGGAAAAAGTACCAAAAATTCCTCTTTAGTTCATTTAATTCTCAACTTTCACTTCATAGTTCTTGTAACAAGTAACTATCACAATTGTTCACTTACTTAGCAATTTAATAGCAAATATGACATCGCGGTCATACTTGACTCGGGCGCATAGGTAACCGTCACCATACATATACACCGACCCCACATAGCACATAACAAATAACAACCTAATCCTATTCCCTCAAGCCAAAGTTAGATCGAACTCTTACCTCGAATCCGAAAATAGCAACTCAAAGCTCAACGATCGCCTTTCTTCTAGAATTCGACCCCGAACCAATGATATCTAATACAATATGATTTAGTATTATCAGTAATAGCACAAATATACAATTTCATAGCTTAGAAATTCATTTCTAATTTTTCTACCAAAAATACCAATATCCGACACTGGGCCCACATGGTCCAAACTCGAGGCTCGGACCAAATTTCGATTACCCATAACCCCACGAGTCCAAATATATGATTGTTTTAAGATTCGACCCCAAATTGAGGTTGAATCGCCCAAAATTCTTAAAAACCTAACTCTACCCAAAAGCCCTAATTTCTACCATGATTCTATGATTTGGGGCTAGAAAATTGATGTTTTGATGAAGGAAACAAGAAGAAATGAAGTTAAGATTACTTACCCAATGGACTACGGAGAAATGAGAGCTTGAATTTTGTCCAATGGAGGATTCTTGGGATAGCTCGTGAGAGAATTTGTGAATAAATCCTGTCATTGTTCTGTATTAGGCTTTTAAAATCACTGGGCGAAATTTCCCTTCGCGATCGTGGGAATGGGACGCGATCGCGGTGAAGGAAGCTTGGAAGCTACGCGATCGTGTGAGGAGTGGTGCGACCGCGTAGAGGAAAAGTCACTGAGAGGTCAATTGGTCTATGTGATCGCGTGAACTAGTACGCGACGCAGAGAAGAGGAAGCTGGAAGCTACGCGATCGCGTGAACGACTATGCGATCGCGTAGAAGAACGAGTCAAAGCAGTTCGATCACGTGGCAGAGGCCGCGATCGCGTAGAACAAAATCACTGGGCAACAATTGCAGAAAATCTGCTAAGTCCAAAGAGCCAAAAACACTCCGAAACACCCTCGAAATCACCCTCGAGCCCTTGGGGCTCCCAACCAAACATATACACACTAACTCAATATCATCCTACGAACTTGCTCGAGCGATCAAATCACCAAAATAACATCAAAATCAAAGAATCAACCCCAAAACTCATGATTTTCATTTATAAGTTCAAAATTTTCAAACTTTCCACTTTTAGTCCGAAACATATCAAACGACTTTTATTTCAACCAAAGTTTACAGATAGCACTTAATGCCCATTTAAGACTTGTACCGGGCGTCGGAACCAAAATACGAGCCTGATACCATTATTTTTTATCAATTTCCGTTTTCATTTTTCCTTAAGCATATTCATAAAATAATTTCACAGAAAAACTCCGTACTCGGGCCTGGGACCCCGGATTTTGATTACGGAAATACGCCTGTGTCCCAAATTTCCTTACGGACTCTCCGGGACCGTCATCACGGGTACGGGTCCGTTTACCCAAAACGTTGACCAAAGTTAACTATAGCAATATTAGTATCAAAATTCATAATTTTTAGCACAGAATTCAAATATTTTCACATAAAAATTGTCCAGCTTCGCGCCCGGACTGTGCATACAAATCGAGACAACCAAATAAGAGGTTTTCAAGGCCTGAGAAGCGTAAGGAAAGGGAGAATTACAGTGATGACCCTTTGGGTCATCACATATATTATACTGTACACTTTAATAACATGATATTTGTTATAAATAGAATCCTATTTAAGGTGAATGTCTATATTTAGAGAGATTCTAGGGTTTACTACTTGGTGGCTAAGTCACCACCTCCCTATAAATAAAGGGGTTCTATTCCATTGTAAACCATCCCAAAGTATCAATAAGAATACTCCTCTCTCTACTTTTCTCTCTATTGTTCTTGTTCTTGTATTATTGTTCTTGTTCTTATATTATTTCATAACACGTTATCATCACGAGACTCTACCGTCTCAAAAAGCTCCTTGAGAAGATGAAGCAAACCAGCGGAATCACTGGCTAGATAGCCCGATGGCTTCTCTTTTACATCTCAGGATGTTTACATCCCATTACACAATTTGATTTAATTTGGTATTTATATTCTAACAATTTGATAGATATTTTGCCGTATTGTGATAGGTATTGAGTGGGACTTTAAAGATTATAATGTAATATTGGGAGGAGCCACAGTTCGTTACAAAAATGAGGGTGCATTTGAATATTCAATGCAAGAAGATTAAGGATTCAACTTGATGCAAAGAATGAAAGTACTTCATCCTTGATTATCTGGTGGCGACATCTGAAATTCCCGGATCAAATACTTAGAAATTTCTATACGGAAAAATAGAAGAGGTATATTCGATATCACAACATTTATTGGTATACCTTAAAGGTAAGTAATTTATTTTTTCCTTTCAAATTCTTGAAATTATACGATTTGATTTTATATACAAACAAAGACAACAAAGTTTGATTATAACTCTAATGAAGTTCGTAAGAAATTACACTCACATGAAGTGGTAAAATTTCTATGCCTTGCCATGATCAAATTCATGTATGATTGTGGGCAAAAAATTAAAATTCCGTCCAATTGAATTTGCTCCATTCCCTTTAGAGAATGTGATAGCAGTATGTGATAAGTCTGAAAGAAGACAAAATTATTACCGTGAAGGTATCAATGGATGTGGACGTGGCAATAGACGAAATTATAATCGTCATTATTGTGGTAATGAGAACAATAAGGATTCTCAAAATAATCTTTCACTTTAAGTAATATTTGACATGAGACTGTGTAAAGCACATACAGATGATTATGATCCATTCCCTGAAGTGAATGTGATAATTGAAATAGAGCCCGTAAGTATGAACACGCTCTTGATATAATTTTGTTTTATGTCTGACATTATGAAAAGAAAGTTCGTTGCCCTTGAAATTTCAGGGCAAGAACTATATGACATGGGTGTTGGATGCTGAAATCCCTTTGGATGCACTGGGTCTTGGAGACGCCATTAAAGACAGAAATAACGCATCCACCCAAGATTATGCTAAGGCCTTAATTTTCTTGCGCCATCACCTTGATAAAGGTTTTGAAACTGTGCTAAGGCCTTGATTTTCTTGCGCCATCACCTTGATGAAGGTTTGAAAATTGAATATATCTTCACGATACATATTGCAACTCAAATTGAATTTATGTGTACATCTGCAATATTTTGTTAAAACTGCTTCTAGTGGGGTGTAGTACGCTTACTGTTGTTATGCTAAAACACTATGTTCATGATGCATAAAATATATTCATGTCACAACAACGTTATATACATTAAAACATTTATTCTTTATTGTTTTTATATAAATTATGATTAGTTCAAATTTACCAGCTATTGTGTGACTAATATTAATATATTACGTTGCCGTTCACAATTCCATGTGACGTTGCAAGACACTTGAATACTAGCAGTATATTGTGTAGTGTACACTACTCCTAACATTGAAATTACTATGACATACAAAAAGCAAAATCATAAATTCCTACACTACTGTGTGAATTTTAATTTGTACATGATAATCTTTACTTTACTGTAAATTATCCAATTTGTATACGGGTGTAGATTTTTGCATGGGTCTAATTCACTGTAAGATTTAAAAGCATGTCGTCTGTCTATAATAAAGCCTATTGTGTGTACCTAAATTTAATTTCAATATTAAAATTGATAGACATAGATATGGGTGAGTGGGATATGTTATCCGTTTGCAACCTACCCACATTGAATCTGACCCGCCCATTTGCCAACACTACTCCCGTGTATGTACTGCAGTTTGTAATGTCGCCCAACCTTTTCACTCGAGATTTTAGTGAACATGAGGTGGTTATAATCTTGATATTTGTTACATCTTTTGCATCTCGTTTAGACAGTGCCCGATGTCTGTGGTAGTTGCACTAAAACTTAATATTGGTTGGTATCTATGCTCCTGAAACTTCATGTTATTTAGTTGAGGTTATACTACTTTTCTCTTCAAGATCCAACAGTAACTAAGTACACTATTTTAATCTTATTGAATTTTGAGGTGGGCTTAGGAAAATTATGTCCTGTAATTTGTGCATTAGTATTGTGTTCGGTTGCATGTTCATAAATATATGAAAAATAATACATATACTCATATATTCTATAATGTTGTCTCTCATTTAAGTATGTGTAAGGCAGATGTTACTACAATTTCTGGTAGTAGTAAATTGATTGAAGGCTCCGGAAGAGCAACTATAACTCTGCCTAAAGGAACAATATTTTAGAGAATGCAATGTTCTCCTCCAAGTTTAAAAAGGAACTTGTTGAGTTTTAAAGATATCATTCAAAATGGATATGAGATTGAGACAATACATGAGTATAATCTTGAATACCTCATTTACTCATGAAAACGAGGCTGCCCACTTCAGTTTGGGGTCACGCCATTTTGCATGCAGCAATGCTAGTTCATCTCAGACCGACGAATTATCACAAATATTCCCCGTTGCAATTAGTTTTGAGTCATGAACCTAATATATCCCATTTAAGAATTGTTGGATGCGCAGTATATGTGCCTGTAGCACCGCCATACCGCACCAAAATGGGTCTGCAAAGAAGGTTAGGAATATATGTTGAGTTTGAATCGCCCTCCATTATTCGCTACCTCGAAACATTGACAGGGGATTTGTTCACTGCACGACTTGCAGGCTGTCAATTCGATGAGACACTTTTCCCAAAATTAGGGGGAGAAGTTGGTGAAACCAAACGGGAAATTTTGTGGAAAAATGCATCATTATCACATCTTGATCCACATACCTCCATTTGTGAAAATGAGGTGCAAAAGATTATCCATTTGCAAAGAATAACAAATCAAATGCCAGACGCATTTACAGATTTGAAAAGGATAACAAAATCACATATCCCCGAAGTGAATGTGACAACATCTGATTCAAGAATACATATTCATTATTGGAAGAATATGAACATGAAATTGGTATTGAATATACCACACTCACCCCTAGAAGGAGGTTTGAGATGATATATGGCATGAATGATCGTTGGTCACGTACCTATTGTACGCCAAAGTATTTTGGAAATATGACTATTAAAGGACAACGATAATGCAAGAAACATATCTTGCATATAAGTTTGACATGACCATAATGGTATAACTTTCTCTTTAAGAAAGATATTCACCACATGGATGTTAATGAATTTGTGGTAGTACAAAATTAATTGAGAGCTCTAGAAGAGCCAATTATTACTATGTTGGAGAAACACAATTGAGTATTGTGCTGTAGTAAGTCTCAAAGAAACTTATTCAGTTTCCAAAGTACACGCGAAAGCGCTGATTATATTGAGACTATAAATAAAGGAAAGATTTGATATCTTCTATTACTACAACTTATAGCGGGATAATTTGTATATGAAAAGCTACCCGCTTCGTTCTCCAGTTTGTACTACACAAACAAAAGAATGCCACAATAAAGTGGATATGTATTGGTATAAAAACCCATACCATAATAAACCTGAAGTTTATTGAGAATTGCACATGTCATGGTGTAAACATGAACTTATCAATATTGATAATTTATTCTGTTGGCATTCAGGTTAGCCATCTCATTTTAAGTATGATGTGCAAATTCACATGGGTGAATATTAAAGAACTAGAAAGTTCTTTACGAATTCTCTTGTATTACTTGTTCTCATTAATGAACTGACCAACTAAAGAGTTCGGGTTGAAGCCCATAAATTATGGAAATACCAAAGGTGAATATGGGCGCATTCACTTGCCATGTATACCACATATGATGCATCTATGATATTGTTACATGCGCAATTGTTATTAACCCACAGCCTGGCCGGTGCTTGCGAGGTAAATTGCTCAGTAATAATTTCCAGATTTTCTACTCAAGATAGTTCATCTTGATAAGTTGGTTTATATCAAAGTTGGTTTAGCAAGATAATTATTGAGTGCCTCCACTTAATAGCTAAACTGTTTCTTATGAGAACAAAGTTATATATATCAGCTTGATATACGTTGTATACGAGAGTATATTCTCCCCTCATAAGTGGTTCAGGGTCAGGAACCAAATAATTTCATCTTATTATTAATGTGCTGTGTATATTGACATGATAATGCACAAAGATGATTTCTCAAAGTTGAGGAAACAAGTTAGCTTTTCTAACATGAGGGGGAGACATGATAAACAATTGAGAAAAGGTTACATGGGATGAATTATCATTTGTATATGTAGATCCTCGAATATCATAATATGAACCTGAAGTTCATAAAAGGATAATTCAATTGCAACATATTGCAAAGCATGCTACATGCATTTGCTGACCCAAAGAATGTAACTATATTCTCACTGCAAATGCTCATATTAAGTCCTAGAAGGACAAAGTCTTTGATACGCTTGAAGCGTATAGACAAATCGGTTTCAAATAACTTCTTAATAAAGAAGATGAGCACATGATCGAAGTGATCATAATGAGGAGGCAAGTGATCCAGAAGATCACATGACATAACACTTCATAAAATCTCATGAGAGATTCAGGTACCTGATATATGAATGAAGGGATCTCCATGTTATGTCCTTATGAAAATTTTATTGGAACCGATATAAAATGATCGTCGACGACATCTATAATAGCGCTAAATATCGATGAGGATCTTATGTTTGTCGAATACAAATAAAATATTGGCCAAATGGAAGAGATACAATTCAAGTTCCATGTGAAAGACATGTAGTTTTGGACATGTAGTTCAAATACTGAAAGTATAAAGTCAAAGGTATGTGTAATCAGTTTTCGATATCTATTTGTCCGGCATGACATGAAAACTTGATATGCATCTAAAGTCTATTATATGGCTTATATGACTTAACTTGAAAGATTTAAGTTGCTTGAAGCATATACAATTCTTGGTCCTGAAGTACCACATCCTAAGTGCAACTTGTGTACATATGTATCTTGCTATAACTATAAGCATGATGGCATCGACAATACCTCTATGGAGATATTGAAGAGTCATTCCACGACATTATATGAAGATGTTCATATCAATCAAAAATGATAATTTCAAGGTGCGGAATATTTATTCAAATCAATATGGCTGATTTATTTATCAAATCTCTACAAAAGATCGTTTTGAAAATGGTGCACAAGATTGGAATGCAAATGCTCAAGGATGTGAATTGATGCTCTTTTCAGGGGGAGTTAATGCACGTTGCACTCTTTTTCCCTTACAAGGTTTTGTCCCACTGGGTTTTCCTTGCAAGGTTTTTAACGAGGCAACCAATAGGCGCATTTGTAAATATGTGTACTCTTTTTCCTTTTCTATAATTTTTTCCCATTGGGTTTTATTTAGTTAAGGTTTTAACGAGGCACATTATTGAATAGATATTCAAGGGGGAGTGTTATAAATAGAATCCTATTTAAGGTGAATGTCTATATTTAGAGAGATTCTAGGGTTTACTACTTGGTGGCTAAGTCACCACCTCCCTATAAATAAAGGGGTTCTATTCCATTGTAAACCATCCCAAAGTATCAATAAGAATACTCCTCTCTCTACTTTTCTCTCTATTGTTCTTGTTCTTGTATTATTGTTCTTGTTCTTATATTATTTCATAACAATATTACAACTGTAATAAGATAATTTCTTCATCTATGTATTAGATTAAATTTTATATTTAGGAAAAACAACTTAACAAGTAGACAAATTTTCAGTATTTCCAAAATGTTAAAGTCGAATTTACAATTACAACAGCGTGGTTTTCTTCATCTTCTCTCCAACTTCTTATTTTTCTTTGTCTTGATCCAAAAGATCCCGTTCTTTCCTTTAATTGCTTCAACCTTTTGTTGATAGAATTGTTAAATCCTGAGCTGCATGAAGGTTTATAAACATTCTGATCAAAACATAAAATATTTTATTCAAACATATTTTTAATGACATAAAGAAATTTTTATGATGAATAACTTGAAAATAAGGCAAATAGTAAAATTAGACTCCCTCCGTAGCATTTTATTTGGCAATTACTCTATTTTAAAGAGAAGGACACATCTAAAAAAATTTTGACAAAAAGCTCTTATAACCTCGTAAATGTTCTAATATATTTACAATCATAAATAAGAGTATTGTAGAATATTAACACCATAAGTTTTATAAATATTCTTTATTAAACAAACAAATCTATCTATTTATATCTATATTTATACTATATTAAAAGCACGAAAATCCTTAGTTAAATGTCGTTCGACTTTTTTATCCTTTAAAAATAAATTTTAAATATGGCAAAATTGTACTTTGGTTAGTTTTCCTAATATTTAGGAATAGTTATTTAATATTTTTCCTATTATTTATGACGTTTCTTCCGATTCTAGAATTCCTACACTTTCCATTAACATTCATGAGTAACAAAAGGTAGTCTCGATTACTTTATACTCCATTTAAGTTAGGCGAATTTTTTTTGTTTAACACAATTTTCTCTTTTAACTCCATTTGTATTTATGAAAAGTTCACGTTATCTTTCCCAACAATTTAACATGACAAGACACAATTGTTATGGGGAATAAACAATTAATTTTCCTTCAATTTATATTTTCTTTAGTTCAAGTTTGATTCTGAAAATCTTGAGATTAAATTGAAGAATCATGAAGAATGTAGTGAGAGAATTTAGAGAGAAGGAGGAGCGTTTGAGACCTCTAAAATAATGAAACAAAATGAAGTTCGCTCTAAAATATCTCCCCTACCTAACCTATATACACTTTACACTTGGGTCGGGTCGGATGAACCGGCCCAAAATTAAATAACTATTGGTTGGGCTCAGATACACGGTCCAATCATCACAGCCCAATAAAACATCCCATGAGTATACAGTGAACATACAGTGTGTATACAAAGAATATACAAGGCTATACAAGGCTATATCATGTATTTTCTCTTATCTCAACACCCCCCCTCAAGTTGAAGGGGGATACCACCTACAACTTGAGCAACAAGGGATGAAGTATAGAGCCAGGCAAAGGCTTGGTCAGAAGGTCAGCGAGCTGGCGAGTTGTAGGGACATGAAATAGTTGAATAAGGCCATTCTGGAGCTGATCGCGCACAAAATGACAATCCACTTCAATGTGTTTAGTCCGTCCATGAAAAACAGGATTCTTAGCAATGTGAATGGCTGCCTGGCTGTCACAATACACAGAAAAAGAAAGAGAGACAGAAACACCAAGATCAAGAAATAAATGAGACAACCAAGACAATTCAGCAACAACCTTACTTAGGGCCCTGTATTCAGCCTCAGCAGAAGATAAAGAAACCACTGGTTGCTTCTTAGATTTCCAACTAATCAAGGAACCACCCAGAACAATACAGAACCCAGTAACAGACCTCCTTGTATCAGGGCAGGCAGCCCAGTCACTATCAGAATAACCAACAACAGTGAAATCATTGCAATCAGAATAAAAGAGGCCCAGAGAAGGAGTGCCTTTAAGATATCTCAATACATGAAGGGCAGCAGTCATATGGGGGAGTCTGGGGCATTTGAGGAACTGACTCAGATGTTGCACAGCAAAACAGATGTCAGGCCTAGTATGTGTCAGAAATAAGAGCTTACCGACAAGACTCCAATACTGATCAGGAGAATGCAAAAGGTCACCAAAATCAGCATGCAATTTTGCATTAATGTCCAATGGGCAAACAACAGAAGAGACATTGACACAGTCAAACTGTTGCAGCAAATTAGAAATATATTTATGCTAATTAAGGATCATCCCACCAAGAACAGCTGACATCTCAATGCCTCGAAAATAATGTAAGGACCCTAGGTCCTTAATTTTGAACTGATCATCTAGAAACTGTCTCAGGTCAACCATTTCATCACAGTCATCCCCAGTAAGAATAATATCATCCACATAAACAGCAACAATCACAAGAGACCCTGGTGTACCTTTGATGAATAGAGAGTAATCATTCAAAGATGTCTATAGCCTCTGGAATAAAGGGCACAAGACAATTTGGCATACCACTGTCTGGAAGCCTGTCTTAGCCCATATAGGGATTTGTTTAATTTGCAAACAAAGGGAGTAGAGGCAGAGGAGGCAGAAACAGACAAACCTGGAGGGAGCTTCATATAGACCTCCTTATCCAAATCACCATGCAAGAAAGCATTATTAACATCTAGTTGAAACAAATTCCAATGATTTTTCACAGCCACAGCAATAAGACACTTAATAGTGCACATTTTAACCACAGGAGAAAAGGTGTCAGTGAAATCAATACCTTCAACCTGAATATCACCTCTAATAACAAGTCTGACTTTATACCTTTCAATACAGCCATCATCCTTGTATTTGATTTTATAAACCCATTTACAACCAATGGGTTTCTTACCAGGAGGAAGAGGAACAACATCCCAAGTATGGTTTGTGTCCAAAGCATCAAACACCTGTCTCATGGCAGCCTGCCATGCTGGAACAGATGCAGCTTGAGAGTAATATAGAGGCTCAGATTCCAAAGAGGAGGAAGATGAACCAGAAAATGCAGGTAGTTGACAGACATAATCCCCAAGGTAAGAAGGAGGATTATGCTGTCTTTGAGATTTTCTGGGAGCAGGAACAGAAGGAGAAGAAGCCAAAACAGGAGGTGAGATGTCAGGATTGAAAGAAGAAGGGAAGGTAGAATCAGTAGAGGCAGGGACAGTATAAGGCACTTGCACAGATGTGGGAGAAGAGGGAGAGGAGAGAAGTATGGGAGAATAAGAATCATCATCATGTTCTCCAGAAGGAACAAAAGGAAAAGATGAAGCAGAAGGATGAGCAGAAGGAGACACAGTTTGAAAAGGAAAATATGATTCATGAAATATGACATCCCTGGAGACCAAATATTTTTTTGAAACAAGATCATACAATCTATAACCTTTTTTTCCAAAAGGATATCCCAGGAAAACGCAAGGAATGGCTCTTGGCTTTAACTTGTCCCTTTGAGGGATTGGGACAGTGGCATAGGCAAGGCAACCAAATGTCCTCAAGTGAGTATCTTGGAACTTTCCCATACAAGATTTCATGAGGAGATATATTATGAAGTAATCTGGTGGGTATTCTGTTAAGTAGGTAGGTGGCAATCAACAAACAATCTCCCCAGAAAGATACAAGCATGCCAGATTGGAAGAGCAAAGCCCTACAGGTTTCAAGGAGGGTTCTATGCTTCCTCTCAACAACACCATTCTGTTGAGGGGTATGAGAGCAGGAGGTTTGATGTATGATCCCCTGGCTGCTAAAAAAGGAAATACCCTCAATGCTAGAGCCCAATTCTAAGGCATTGTCACTTCTAACAGTTTGAACCACAGTATTAAATTGAGTTTTAACCAGAGAAAGAAATGACTTAAGCATAGAAAAAGCATTGCTTTTGGATCCCATTATGTGTGTCCATGTTGCCCTAGAAAAATCATCAACAATTGTAAGGAAATATCTACAACCAGAAGAGGTTGGAGTATGATAAGGTCCCCAAGTGTCCACATGAATCAGTTGAAAAGGTCTAGAAGTCTTAATGGAACTATCAGGAAATGGAAGCCTAGTCTGCCTTGCCATAGGACAGACTGAACATGGAAAAGATTGTTTGGAAGCAAATGGAAAAGACAAACCAGAAATACATCTCATATTTGCAAAAGAAGTATGAGCAGGTCTTAAGTGCCAAATGTAATTCATGTCAGATGTAAGATCATTATTACAGATGGAACTATATACGTGTGCAGGCAATGGAACAGCCTTGCTATCAGACAAAATGTCATCATTACAAGTGGTAGACACAGAAGGCAATGGAACAACCTTGCTATCAGACAGAGTCTCATCATTACAAGTAGGAGACACAGAACAAACAGAAGTAGAGGAACAGTTAAAAGAGGAATAAGGGGAAGGAGGAACCTAAGCCAGTTTATATAAGCCGGCAGCTTCTCTACCAAGATCCAGAGGCCTCCTCAGAGAAAGGGTCCTGTATCATGTGCAGTAAGCATGAATGTTCAGTGAATAAAACTATACAATGCAACTGCTTCACTAACTTGTGGACAGAAATCAAGTTGTGTTCAAAAGAGGGAACTAGCAGTACATTGTGAAGAGTTATGGAAGGAGTCAGTGCAAAAGAGCCAGTGCATGTTACTTTCACTTTATAGCCATTAGGAAGAGTGACAAGATATGGCAGAGTTAAAGGTGTGATGTTAAAAAGTAACTGCTTATCATGTGTCATGTGATTAGAGGCACCTGAATCTATAATCCAGGTGACAGAATTAATATTGGTAAGTAAGCAGAGTTTGGAATCAGAAATGGGGCTCTCAGTTAACATAGTACCAGCAAAGTTAGTAGCATACATGGGAGGAGGAGTCTGATCAGTGGATTCCCCTAACTGGTTCTGTAGTAATAAATTCATCAACTGATCATCCTGTTGTCTGCTCAACCCTGGTATCACAGAACTCTGATCTATTTTTGCAACAGATTGATGGCTTTCAGGAGGATTCCCTTGGGGAACAGACATATGTCCTTCAGAATGAGGAAAATCCAGACCAGCACTAAGATGAGCAGCAGCAGGTCTCCTCCCTTTGTTAAAATTTGTAATTTGTGGATACCCATGGATCTTGAAACACTTATCAATTAAGTGTCCAGATTTTTTACAGTATCTACAGAATAAAGGTCCTTTGGCTTTATCAAAATTGACTCTCTGTCTGAAAGGAGAAGGAGGAATAGGCACTGTGGCCTTATTAAATCCAACAGGATGCCTATTAGTATGGACATTGAAAGAGACAGAGTCTAGATTAAAGTGAGAAGGAGACTGGACTTGTCTTTGCTTCTCATCATTGAGGACCATATTATAGACATTGTCAAGGGTTGGAGAAGGCTGCATCATCAAAAGATTACTCCTTACCCCCATATATGCTTCATTCAGACCCATTAAAAACTGAAAGACCTTATTTTCATCACTTTCCTGTATTATACCATCATTGGCAGCACACACACATCTTTGACCATGATTAACACACATTGAATCAAGTTCATCCCTCAGACCTTTTAGCTTATTAAAATACGAAGCTATATCTAAGGACCCTTGAGAGGTGTGGGACAACTCTCTTTTCAATTCAAAGATTTTGGTCCTGTTTGCATTGCCATATCTGGCCTGAAGTTGGGACCATATACTTTGTGCAGTATCAGAATACTGCACACTTTCAGCAATTTGAGGGGAGAGGGAGGCAGTTAACCACGAAATCACCATGTTATTGCACCTATCCCATAACCTTTGTTGAGCCACATTAGTGGATGGTGGGGAGCACGTGCCATCAACAAAACCAATCTTATTTTTAGCAGATAATGCAACAAACATTTTTCTCCTCCAACCCCCATAACCACTTCCCGAGAAGGGAGTGGGAACAAGAGAGACCCCAGGGACATCAGAGGAGTATACAAAGAGAGGACTGGTAGAGTCCACCGAGGAGGAGGTAGCATTCGTATTAGAAGTCATGATTAAAGTACCAGTTTGAAAAGAAAAACAGTTTCGACAAGCAAAATATCACGAAACCAGATGTTCACACACAAAACCAGATACTCACATACGAAGCCAAATAATCACATACAAAGTATACAATACTCAAGAGAAGGAAAGAGTTACCCTCCTTCTTTACGACCGGAGAAGATCGGCCTTCAATCAATCAGAGAAAACCCTAGGTACAAAACCCTAGGTGCAACCGTTGCAAACCTTACTGGAAATATAGTCAGGGATGTCGGAAAATCATCCTAAACATCCACTGAGTGAAGATCGAGCCACCGGATAGCAGTAAACGCTAGGTTAAACCACCAGAACCCTAGAAGCCGATCGGTCACCGAAAAATCACCCAAAAATCATCGAAAAATCTCCCGGAACGTTCGAGTGGAGAATATATACTCAGATATCACGAAGAAAGTCTCAGAACAGCATCCGATTTAGATCGGAATCGTCATCGACCATGAGGTCTCAGAAACACCCCCAAAAGAAAAATCTCAAAAGAGACTTCAACCAGAACAACAAGATGCCGAAAAACATAGTCGGATCGTCGTCTAGGCTCTGATACCATGAAAACCTTGAGATTAAACTGAAGAATCATGAAGAATGTAGAGAGAGAATTTAGAGAGAAGGAGGAGCGTTTGAGAACTCTCTAGAAGAGAGAGAGAGAGAGTTTATTAATCAGAATAATGAAACAAAATGAAGTCTGCTCCAAAATATCTCCCCTACCTAACCTATATACACTTTACACTTGGGCCGGGTCGAGTGAACCGGCCCAAAATTAAATAACTGTTGGTTAGGCTCAGATACACGGTCCAATCATCACAGCCCAATAAAACATCCCATGAGTATACAGTGAACATACAGTATGTATACAAAGAATATACAAGGCTATACAAGGCTATATCATGTATTTTCTCTTATCTCAACAGATTTACAAGTTATTATTATTGTAGTTATTTTTAAGTGGTATATCTAAATTAAAAATGAATTATTATTCATTCAGTTAAAAGCAAAGCTCAACTCACACAAGTAAATTAAAACATTTTACTTTCTTTTTCTTCAATCGTTTTTGTAGGTAATTTGTTTTTTGTTTTATTGGAACTTTTGTTATGGTTAGAACTAAAATATTTTAAAGATATAACTTTAGGAGTACAAATTATCTCACAATTTCAAATAATGTAAAGCATGTGCCATTTTATGCACTAAACAAACAAAATAAAAACAAACCGAGATTATAACTGGTAGAAAGTCATTTATATGTAGTTAACGGGAATAAAAATTAAATTCAACAACATAAGAAATCATAATAGAATAGAAGTTAACAATCTAAGTATTCTTAATTTATCTTAAAATGCTCTTAGGAAATATGAGCAATTAAAATATATTTTTGAATTAAATTGAACTTAAGTTTAAAAGGTTTCTATTTAAATGAGAACCAAAACAAGAAAATTAAAATGACAAATTGTATAAATTGATGAAAAGAATAAATTTTAATTTTGATCTTAACATAAATTTCATATTCGAACTCTTTTAATATAATCTATTAAGTAATCCAAATAAAATCATATATTCTTGACACTAAAATGATACATTGTTATCTTAACATAAATATCAATTTCGAACTATTTTGATATAATCTATCAAGAAATCTAAAACTTATATATTTTATTTCCATAGAAAAGTAATTTTCTAATTCATAAAGCTAACATCTGGGATGCATATTATGTGTTTGGACAAAGAAAGAAACCTCCAACAAAAAGGAATTTTTTTATAGATTAATCATAATTTAGTTAGTTAATCATATATATATATATATATATATATATATATATATATATATATATATATTATTTTTTATTGATTAAAGTAATCGAATATTTTGCATTTGCGCATGAGGAAAGAAATGTTTTGTGTATGTTAAATGACTATGTTTCTGTTATTTTAGAATGAACTTAAGAATATATGCATAGTAAAAAAGAAATCTCTAAAACATGCAAGGGCTATGTGCTCTTACTGTAACTAAAAAGTAAGTTCAACTGTAAATTTGAAGTAATAAAATTATAAAACTAGTATATATTATAAAGTTAATGATGGTTTAGGACTTATATGGGATAGAGTTTCTTCCTTTACTAAGATAGTTAAATGGATAAATACCCATCATTTCACAAATTTACTGTAACGACCCGACCGGTTATTTTGAGTATCAGCGCTCGATTCAGCAGTCGGAGGCCGTGAGCTTCATTTCGGGTATTATGACTTGTTCACATGGTCAGAATCTAAATTCAGGGAGATCGAAGTTAAATTTAAATGAAAATTCCCATTTCAGAAGCTTTAAGTTGAAAGAATGAACTAGGATTGGATTTTCGAGTAAACAACCTCAGAATCAGGATCTGAAGGGTCCAGCACGTTCGTATAATGATATCGGACTTGGGCGTATGCCCTGTTCGAGTTTTGGATAACACGGGAGCGTTTTGGCGCCTATTGTGAAAGTTAGTATTTTGCAAGAAATTTCATAAGTTTGGCTTGAAGTGCATTTCAGCATTATCGATGTCTGTTTAGAATTTCGAGATTGGAAGTAGCTCTGTATAGTGATTTTGGATTTGGGAGCGCGATCGAAAGTGAATCGGAGGTCCGTAAGTTATTTTGGAGAAATTTGGCTAAAGATAAGAATTTGAAGATTTTTAAGAAGCTTGACCGGAAGTGAAAATTTTGATATCGGGCTCGAAATGCGAATTTTATGGTTTGGATAGCTTCGTTAGGTGATTTGGGACTTAGGAGTGTGTCCGAAATATTTTTGTAATGACCGGTGTAGAATTAAGCTTGAATTGGCAAAGTTAGTATTTTGGAGAATTCCGGTTGATAGGTGGGATTTTTATCTGAGGGTCATAATGGAATTCCGAAAATTTCTTTAGTTTTGTTATGTCATTTTGGACATGTGTGCAAAATTTGAAGTCAATCGGACGTGATTTGATAGGTTTCGGCATTGGAAATAGAAGTTGGAAACTTCAAAGCTGATTAAGCTTGGATTGGAGGTTGATTCATGATTTTAGCGTTATTTGATGTGATTTGAGGCCTCGAGCAAGTCCGTAATGTATTTTGTGACTGGTTGGTGTGATTGGTCGGTGTCCCGGGGGCCTCGGGTGTGTTTCAGGTTGTGATTACGCTCTTATTTGATATTTTAACGTCATTTCTTTGTACATAAAGGGGTACCATATTAAGCAAATGAGCTCCAAATTTAGTTTTGTTTGAATTATTAGATCCGTATCGAAATTACAGAGCCATAGAAAAAAGAATCATTGAATTTGACATCGTATGAGGAAGTTATGCTCATTTGTGTGTCGGGAATAATTGTTGCTTCTGGTATGCTCGCAATTGCGAGCAAAGTATGGGAATTGTGAACCCTGTAAGCTTCGCAAAAGCGAAGAAAAAGGCTGGAAAATGTGAAAATCACTGTAGCAAGCTGGGAAATGCGAAAACACGGTAGCTTCGCAATTGCGAAGAAATTTCTGGGAATTGCGACTTCTGCATCTGGGCAGTGTCTTTTTAGTCCGAGTTTTTGGCCTATTTCACTCATTTCCCACTTAGACTTGGACGATTTTTTAGAGCATTTGAGGAGGGATTCCACTATCATCAAAGAGGTAAGTAATTTCTTCACATCATAAGTTAATTCTAACTATCCGACCGGTCGTTTTGAGTACCAATGCTCTGTTCAGCAGTCGGAGGTTTTGAACAACTTCATTTTGGGTATTATGACTTGTTCGCATGGTCGGAATCTAAATTCTAGAAGATCGGAGTTTAATTTAAATAAAAAAATTTATTTCAGAAGCTTTAAGTTGAAATAATGAACTAGGATTGGATTTTTGAGTAAACGATCTCGGAATCAGGATCAGTAGGGTCCAACAAGTTTGAATAATGATATCGGACTTGGGCGTATGCGCGGTTCGGGTATTGGATAACCCGGGAGAGTTTTGGCGTCTATTGTGGAAGTTAGCATTTCGGAAGAAATGTCATAAGTTTGGTTGAAGCGTATTTCAGCGTCATCGATGTCCGTTTGGAATTCCGAGACTAGGTGTAGCTCCGTATAGTGATGCTAGATTTAGGAGCGCGATCGAAAGTGAATTCGGAGGTCCGTAGGTCATTTTGGAGTCGTTTCGCTAAAGGTAGGTATTTGAAGTTTTTTTAAGAAGCTTGACCGGAAGTGAAAATTTTGATATCAGGCTCGAAATGCAAATTTTATGGTTCAGATATCTTCGTTAGGTGATTTGGGACTTATGAGTGTATCCAGAATATTTTTGATATGGCCGGTGTAGAATTAAGATTGAATTGGCAAAGTTAGTATTTTGGCGAATTCCGGTTGATAGGTTAGATTTTTATCCGAGTGTCGGAATGGAATTCCGAAAGTTTTCTGTAGCTTTGTTATGTCATTTTGGACTTATGTGCAAAATTTGAAGTCAATCGGACGTGATTTGATAGGTTTCGGCATCGAAAATAGAAATTGAAAACTTCAAAGTTCATCAAGCTTGGATTTGAGGTTGATTCATGGTTTTAGCATTGTTTGATGTGATTTGAGACCTCGAGCAAGTCTGTAATGTGTTTTGGGACTGGTTGATATGATTGGTTGGGGTCCCGGGGGCCTCGGGCGGATTCCGGGTGGCTAGCAGATCAAATTCGGAGTTTGAAAAAGGGCTGGGCTGCTGGTATCTGGTATTTCTGCTTTTGCGGAAATGGGACCGCAGAAGCGGTCCTCGCAGAGGCGATAATTGGACCGCAGGAGCGGTTTTGGCCATCATTGAAGAGGACCATAAATGCGGTCGATTAGCCGCATAAGCGGAACCGCACCTGCGGTTGGTGAGTCGTAGAAGCGGAAGGGGCAGCCTAGGAAGGTGACCGCAGAAGCGAATTTTTGTCCGCATAAGAGGTACCGCAAAAACGGAAAGAGCTGGGGGCAGATTATTAGTTTTAAAATCGGATTTTTGCTCATTTCTCTCATATTTACATGACTTGGGTGATTTTTGGGGAGCATCAAGAGAGGGTTTTCACCTTCAACACAAAGGTTCCCACCCGTTATGAGCTAAATACATTGATTATGTATGGGTTAGGGCATGAAACTTAGTGTAAAAATTGGGGTTTTGGTTGGAAACTTAGAATATTGTAATCTTGGATTTTAGCCACGATTGTGAATATGGAATTAGGAGAAAATCATATATTTGAGTTCCTAAGGTCATGGGTAACCTTTATCTTCAAGAAATTTTTAGATTTCCGGGCACATGTGCCCAAGGGCATTTTGGTCATTTTATAAAACGGAGTTGGAAAGTTGTATAATTTGAATTGTTAGAAAGTATTTGAGTATATTCCAATTTGTTTGCCGTTATTTGGCTAGTTTTGGAGCTTTGTGCGCTAGTTCGAGCTTTTGGAAAGATGCGAAGCACCGGTTACGAGTCTTCGGAGCGAGGTGAGTCTCCTTTCTAATCCTGTGAGGCGAAAAATTACCCCATAGGTGAATTAAACTGATTATGTGCTCCTATTTATGGGGGCTACGTACGCACAAGGTGACGAGATTCCGTGCGTAGCTACTATTATGCTATTGTCCGGGTAGTCTAGGACCCAAAAACATGTTATATTTGAATCATTTGTAAATCATTGATGGCTTGAAATGCTTTAATCATATTAAATTAATAAGTGGATTTCTAAAAATACTAAAGCTATGTTTTCTCAAATGATTAAAAGGAAATGGACCTTACTTGGATATTTGCTCCACGATGACTGTTTGACTGATTATCTGTCTGCGTGTGCTTATATTTCTCTTGGAATGGACCGATCGCCTTGATGAAATGGATGCATTCATGGTATGGGCCGCTCGACCCTCGATAGTGCACAAATTTATATTTATTGGAGCGGGCCGTCGCCTCGACATGATTTGCCGCATGTTTGTGTGTTTTATTGAACTCTTTTGAGTTGCTTTTATGCCACATTATGGCTCGAGATCATTTTATTAATAATAACAAGAAATCTAAGAAAATTTTCCATGAATGAATTATATGACTACTTGTTTTATTTCATATCTGGATTAGAATCATGCTCATAAAACAAATCCCCTGCTTGAATATGTTGGTTATGGATAAATAGTCATTGGACTGCTAGTGAGTGTCAATGTTGACCTTGTCGTCTCTACCCCTTCGGGATTAGGCGGAACACTCATGTGGTACACGGTATTTTTGTACTCATACTACACTTGTTGCGCATTTTGTTTCACATCTATATGTGATTTCAGTGGTCTATTGGACGTAGCAGCATGAGCGATTCTGGGACTAGGTGAGTTGCACCATTCGAGATGACCGCAGCTATGGTAGTCCCTTTCCAGTTCTGTATTTACTTTCCGTCCACCATATTCGGGACGGATATTGTATTTTTTTATTCCTCTTATCAGTAGATGCTCATGCACTTGTGACTCCGGGTTCTGGGATGGTTTGAAATATTGTATTAATTGCTTAACTTTAAAAGTAATTTGATTTGAAAATGGCATTCCTTAGAATTTCTAAATTTGGAAGAAAAATCATGTATTCCCAAAAGTGTTAAAAATGAGATTTGATTAAGTAATCTGGTTGGCTTGCCTGACAGCAGTATCCGGTGCCATCATGACCCTTAGTGGATTTTTGGGTATTACAACATGGTATCAGAGCACTAGGTTCTCGTCATTCTCACGAGCCATGAGAAGGTCTAGTAGAGTCTCGCGGATTGGTAGAGAGACGTCTGTACTTATCCTCGGGAGGCTACAAGGCTGTTGGGAGTACTTCCCTTCTTGATTTCCTTATCATGCGGTTCGATTCCTTTGAGGCTTATGCCTTTGATTCCTTCCTACTCAGTTTTACGCGATGCGAGCGCTTGCTAGAAATTGAAAATTTGAAGAATTGCAATGGCACTACAAATTTGGTGCGGGATGTTTCTCCCGGTATAGTTGATCGGACTGTTATAGTCGCTCTATGGAAGGATATCGTATTGTTTCGGCTCAGCAGCGGTACTCTGAGGGCCTTGAGGCTAGGCACAGGTTGCCAAAATGCTTATAAGCTATTGTTCTTCTGTGTGGTTGTGATGGTAGGATATTTGCCCAAGTGTGTGGGCAGTAGATGAATTGAAGGGAAGTTTACTCAGCATGTAATCAAGGGATTCAATATCTTATTTCCAGCAAGGGGAAAAGGGCACTCGGATTAAGAATGGTCATATACGGCTAGTGGATGTAATGAGACTTGGCATTTGCAAGCATGGTTGAGCTTTCTATTATGATGAGGTGTTGTGGCCCTAATGAAACGTACTAAGTTTGTCGATATTATAACCTGATACAACTCGCCTTATGGCATGATATTGTGAAATAATATTGGAGATACAACTGTCAGACATCACATGGTGCGGTGGTTTAAGATCAAATCAGAATTTCTAATATTGATGGATTGATAAGGATGACCTTTGGAGAGGTTCTAAGTTAGCAGCAATGGTGGATTCAAGTGCCGCGAAGATAGATTTTGCCTAAAGCAACAATTGAGCGGCACAACATAAGGAAGGACATGTGACAAGTGTCAGGCGGCATTTAAATTTCTAGAAGTCCAAGTATGAGGAGCAAGGTCGAGTGATCGATTAAGGAAATGAGTTCCGCCAAAGCGGGAGAGTGGCGGGGTTACATATGGGCTTGGTAGTAGGATGACTACGCGCCTTAAAGAGAGTTTGGAATGATCGGAGAAACTCAGAAATTAGTGATTGGGGCCTACAGGGTGAACTTGAAGCATGGGCCATTATGCGGCATGAGATTTGATATAGCGGAAAGGAGCTGCTTGACATGAAGGAAGATGCAGCATAATTTTTAATTGGAGGATATTGCCGCACATTTAATTGATGTCCGCAAGAGGTGAAGGGACTTGTGCAACTGGAAGGCGAGCTCGTACTCAAGATGGGTTATTGGTGTCGTAGTGAAGGAACCCCGTGCAGCAGTGTTAAAGGATATCGGAAGTGGCTTCTACAAGTGGGTTATTCCATGTGAGCAGGTTAGCGGTCGCGTGGTTAGCGAAGCTTCTATAAGGAATTTTTATAGGTTTTTCAACAAAGAGATCGGTCGTGCGAACGAGGTTGATGATTCAAAGTTTCTACCGCATAGTTCCGAGAGTTTTGGCGGTTTATTGCACAAGGTTATGTCAATGAGAGATAAAGAATTCTAGTAAACTCAGGAATTATGAAATGATGGCTTCAAGCTAAGTGGGAGAGTCCCACCGCCTAAGATTGGGTTGTATGATTAGCTACTTGCGTGATTTCTGGTTATTAGCACATTGATGGGTTATTTTAGCTATGGGAAAAGACCATAAGTGGTAATTCGAGCAAATGAATTGTTGGAGGCATGCGATGGTTGGCCTTATTGGCTCATTTTCGGACTTGGAAAAAGATTCAGGATTTATGCCTCGTATAGATGCAGGTTTCAGAGAAAGGATTTCGCCGAGTGCTTCGCCGATAGAGTATTCATATGTTATAAGAGCTATGGAGTGGGTTATATTCAGGACAAAAACATAGTGGTTGGCTCTCAATAATGGTCCTAGTGAATTCAGGAGTTCAAGTGTGGTCCTCAGTAATTTCGAGCCTATGGGTACAGTTAAGAATCAAGCTTTGCAGCAGCTTCTAAGAAGGTGCCCAGAATGTTCTATGATATTTTTACTTATGGGTATCATTGAGAAATACAAAGTGGTTTGTGGGATTCGAGACATCATGGTTTCGTAATTCAAGGTCACTCGGGGTGAGTGCAGATGGAGTATATTATGTGTTCAATGAAGAAGCATATTTCTACGGCAAACAAGGATTTAGTGGAAGGAAGTAGATTGATTAGCCATGGTTAACTTGGCATATTGGTAGTTGTGATCAGTTCATCCAGTGTGATCAAGTCATGCATGTGAAGTGTGGCGGTGTGTGTGATGCTTGTCTGCCGCAGTGATTGATGTTATTCAAAAGCATTCTTCTTTTACAGCCTGTTATAAGTAGGCAGATCCCGAAAGGGTTATGGTGGCTTGGACCACTACGTAGAGATTGGCATATTAGATGGTTATGAGAATCCACCTATATGCTGCTATAGTTCTCCCGAAGTGGGTTAAACGAAAAGTTTTATACAATGAAGTGTCAGTCTATCAGTGGTTCCAGAGTAGAAATGGAAATCGTGTTCTGTCGTACGTTGGCACATTGGGTGCAGCGAGTAGCATGGAAATTCGAAGTAAATATTAATGTTGCAGTTTTGGCTGGCATGGATATCACGGGCTCAAGTTAGGAAGGAAGTGGTTGAATGATTAAAGTAAATTGGTATTATCTTCAGCGTGATCGCTTTTCAGTGTTAGTGTATTAGAAGCTTTAAAGATACAAACTCGATACTTATTTCAGAAGATTGTGGGAGCGTGTCCCACGGGAAGATTGTGTTAGTGTGACATGTAGTTGCTTGATTGACTAAATATTTAACCAAGTATGAGGATTTTGGTAATATCATCGATTTGAGAATTTAGGCCTAGAGGGCAGTTTATTGGGATATGAACGGAGGAGGTTGCTCCAGTTGTAATGGTTGTTCCTATATGTTATGAGGAAGAATGAGTTACTATGAACCTTGAAAGGTCATTAGCCAAGTTGGTGCAATAAGAAATCGGCTGGAGATTAGTGGATTAATTTATTTGTGGACATGGCTTTATATCAGGCCAATTGTGTTCGTTTCAGCGAGCGTTCCTATGGAGAAACAGTCGGGGTGTTATTTTGTCATTAGCTATTCTAGATAATGATGTATTGCGCCATATTGATTATGAAACGACTTGGTAAATTTCTTTTGTGTTGAGGTTCCGCGTGGCGATGATGTTATATGAGCATGATGGCTCTTGAGATTCAGATCGTGTATTGCACCTCAGTTGTGCTTAAGTTCTATAGCCTATAGCTCTTAATGGTTCCTCAGGGATGGTATTATACACCTTATCGTGTCTACGACCAATATTCGGTATTTTGATGTGATGAGCTATTTAGCTCAATGAATATCTCCTTATGTGAGCTTGTATGTGGATTGGATGGCACACCGCCACAAGTATGTTATTTGGATCGGGTGGCACGACGCCATAGTTATGACATGTGGATCGGGTGGCATGTTTCCATGGTTATGCTATTTGGGTCGGGTTGCACGCCGCAACAGTATGATATTCAGTATAGTTCCCCCCAGTTTCTTTTATGTGTTCTGTTTCCCATTTTCGAAGGAAAATATGTATAAGTTGTTAGCCTGTGTCGCGCGTATGTTTCGTGTGCAGGGTAATTAGATGTCCGTTTCAGAGTTTGTATTCCCCTTGTATCATATCCTAATCGGCGGCCTATTGGCACATGATGGCATTATATGGGATTCTTGAATGTGTCCGAGGTGGTTTATTGCCTGAGTAGTTCGTACTGGTGAGATGGGATTATGGAGTTTAGGATCAGTGCAATCTGAGCACATGAAGTATATTAGAAAGCAGAGATCCTTATTTGGTTCAGAATGTGGTAATGGTTCAGTTAGAGGTATAGACCCAATGACTTGTTGATTCAGCAGTTGGTTATGAATTTCAGCACATCTCTTCCGTCGTATCAGTGTTGCAAAAGTTAGAACAAGACCTATGTAGGTCATGAGGTGCAATGGGAGCATCTGATTCGTTGAATTTTGGCTAAAGTGATCATAAAATATTATCGTGGTCCTGTGGATTTTGTGTTGCAAGGTGAGAATCCAGCAAAGTTATGCAGTCATATTTGAGGACAGCGTGTGGTGAATAATTGGGTGATCTCTTGATGAAAACATGCCTGACATAGAATTCAGATGTTGGAATTGGGCTCTAAGACTTATTTGCTTGAATAAAAGGGAATATCTTCATAATATATCAGGCTAATGTGCTCAGCTGAGTTGTGGCAGCACAAAAAGGTGCATAAGATGCTAAACAATGATTTCATACTACTTTAGCATAGTTCTCTACACGTTCGAGGACGAATGTGTGTTTAAGTGGGAGAGAACGTAACGACCCGACCGGTCATTTTGAGTATCAGCGATACGTTCAGCAGTCGGAGGTTGTGAACAACTTCATTTTGGGTATTATAACTTGTTTTCATGGTCATAATCTAAATTCAGGTAGATCGGAGTTAAATTTAAATGAAAATTTTCATTTCAATAGCTTTAAGTTAAAAGAATGAACTAGGATTGGAGTTTTGAGTAAACGACTTCAGAATTAGGATCTGTAGGGTCCATCAAGTTAGTATAATGATATCGGACTTGGGTGTATGCACGGTTTGGGTTTTGGATAACCCGGGAGCGTTTTGGTGCCTATTGTGGAAGTTAGCATTTCGTAAGAAATTTCATAAGTTTAGCTTGAAGTGCATTTCAGCGTTATCGATGTCCATTTGGAATTCAGAGGCATAGCTCCGTATAGTGATTCTGGATTTGGGAGCACGATCAGAAGTGAATTCGGAGGTCCGTAGGTCATTTTGGAGTCATTTGGCTAAAGGTAGGAATTTTTTGGTTTTTTAAGCAGCTTGACCGGAAGTGGAAATTTTGATATCGGGCTCGAAATGCAAATTTTATGGTTCAAAAATAGCCTTTTTAGGTGATTTGGGACTTAGGAGTGTGTCCGGAATATTTTTGTGATGGCCGGTATAGAATTAAGCTTGAATTGGCAAATTTAGTATTTTGGCAAATTTCGGTTGATATGTGAGATTTTGATCCGAGTGTTGAAATGGAATTCTGAAAGTTTCTGTAGCTTTGTTATGTCATTTTGGACTTGTGTGCAAAATTGAAAGTCAATCGGACATGATTTGATAGGTTTCAGCATCGAAAATAGAAGTTGGAAACTTCAAAGTTCATCAAGCTTGGATTGGAGGTTGATTCATGATTTTAACATTGTTTGATGTGATTTGAGGCCTTCAGCAAGTTCATAATGTGCTTTGGGACTGGTTGGTATGATTGGTTGGGGTCCCGGGGGCCTCGGGTGGATTCCAGGTGGCTAGCGGATCGAATTCAGAGTTAAGAAGGGCTGGGCTATGGTATTTGGTATTTCCACTTCTGCGGAAATGGGACCGCATGAGCGGCCCTCGCAGAGGTGATAATTGGACCGCTGAAGCTGTTTTGGCCATCATGAAGAGGACCGCAGATGCGGTTGAGTAGTCGCATAAGTGGAACCGCACCTGCGATCAGTGAGCCGCAGAAGCGGAAGGGGCAGCCTAGGAAGGTGACCGCAGAAGCATATTTTTGTCCACATAAGCGGTCCCTGGACTGCAAAAGCGGAAAGAGCTGGGGCAGATTGTTGTTTTAAAAATCGGATTTTGGGTCATTTCTCTCATATTTTCATGACTTGGGCGATTTTTGGGGAGCTTCAAGAGAAGGTTTTCACCTTCAACACTAAGGTATGTTTTTCCCACCCGTTATGAGCTAAATACATTGATTATGTATGAGTTAGGGCACAAAACTTAATGTGAAAATTGGGGTTTTGGTTGGAAACCAAGAAAATTATAATCTTGGAATTTAGCCATTATTTTCATTTGTTTGCCGTTATTTGGCTAGTTTTTGAGCTTTGTGCGCTAGTTCGAGCTTTTGGAAAGATGCGAAGCGCCGGTTAGGAGTCTTCGGAGCGAGGTGAGTCTCCTTTCTAATCTTGTGAGGGGGAAAATTACCCCATAGGTGAATTAAACTGATTATGTGCTCCTATTTGTGGGGGCTACATACGCACGAGGTGACGAGAGTCCGTGCATAGCTACTATTATGCTATTGTCCGGGTACTCTACGACCCAAAAGCATGTTATATTTGAATCATTTGTAAATAATTGATGGATTGAAATGCTTTATTAAATTAATAAGCGGGTTTCTAAAAAGACTAAAGCTATGTTTTCTCAAATGATTAAAAGGGAATGGACCTTACTTGGATATTTGCTCCACCCTGACTATTTGACTGATTAGCTTCCTCCGTTTGTTTATGTTTCTGTTAGAACGGGCCGATCGCCTCAGTGAAATGGATGCATTCATGGTACGGGCCGCTCGACCGTCGGCAGTGCACAAATTAATATTTCTGTTGGAGCAGGTCGTCGCCTCGGCATGATTTGCGCATGTTTGTGTGTTGTCTTGAACTCTTTTGAGTTGCTTTTATGCCACATTATGGCTCGAGATCATTTTATTAATAATAGCAAGAAATTTAAGGAAATATTCTATAAAAAAATTATATGACTACTTGGTTTTTTTTCATATCTAGATTAGAATCATGCTTATAAAATAAATCCCCTGCTTGAATATATTGGTTATGGATAAATAGTCATTGGACTACTAATGAGTGTCAAAGTTGACCATCTTGTCTCTACCCCTTCGGGATTAGGCGGAACACTCATTGGATACACGTTATTTTTGTACTCATACTACACTTGCAATGCATTTTGTTGCACATGTATATGTGTTTTCAGTGGTCTATTGGACGTAGCAGCACGGACGATTCTGGGACTAGGTGAGCTGCACCATTCGAGACGACCGCAGCTAGGGTAGTCCCTTTCCAGCTCTGTGTTTACTTTCCGTCCACCATATTCCGGAGGGATGTTGTATTCTTTTTATTCCTCTTATCAGTAGATGCTCATGCACTTATGACTCAGGGTTCTGGGATGGTTTGAGATATTGTATTAATTGCTTAACTTTAAAATAAATTTGATTTGAAAATGACATTATTTAGAATTTCTAAATATGGAAGAAAAATCATGTATTTCCAAAAGTGTTAATAACGAGATTCGATTAAGTAATCTGGTTGGCTTGCCTGACAGCAGTGTCCGACGCCATCGCGACTCTTAGTGAATTTTTGGGTCGTGACATTAACTACATAGATTATGAGTAGATTTAACATGTGAAATTAAGGAAAATCAAGGGTTTTAGATGTAAAACCTAGAACTTGGTGAAAACAAGTTTTAACCACAAATTGGAGCGTGGAACTAGGAGTAAATTATATATTTGAGTTCCTAAGGTTATGGGCAACCTTTATCTTCGAAAAATCTTGGATTCTGGGCACGTGGGCCCGGAGGCATTTTGGTCATTTCACAAAGAGAAGTTTGGAAATTGAATAATTTGAATTGTTAGCAAGTATTTGCGTATATTCTCATTAGTTTGCCGTTATTTGGCTAGTTTTGGAGCATTTTGCATTGGTTCAAGCCTTCGAAAGAATTTAGAATGCTGGTTATGGATCTTCGGAGCGAGGTGAGTCTCTACTCTAATCCTGTGAGGGGGAAATTACACCATAGATGAATTAAACTGATTATATGCTCCTATTTGTGGGGCTACGTACGCACGAGGTGACGAGAGTCCATGCGTAGCTACTATTATGCTATTGTTCGGGTAGTCTAGGACACAGAAGTATGTTATACTTGAATCATTTGTAAATCATTAATGGCTTGAAATGCTTTAATTATATTAAATTAATAAGCGAATTTCTAAAAAGACTAAAGCTATGTTTTTTATCAAATTATTAAAAGGGAATGAACCTTACTTGGATATTTGCTCCACGCTGACTGTTTGACTGATTATCTGTCTGCGTGTGTTTATATTTCTGTTGGAACCGGCCGATCGCCTTGGTGAAATGGATGCATCTATGATACGGGCCGCTCAACCCTCGGCAATGCACAAATTTACATTTCTGTTAGAGCGGGTCATCGCCTCGGCATGATTTGTGCATGTTTGTGCTGTTATCTTGAATTCATTTGAGTTGTTTTATGTCACATTATGGCTCGAGATCATTTATTTAATAATAACAAGAAAACTAAGAAATTTTCCATGAAAGAATTGTATGACTACTTGTTTTCCCATATCTAGATTAGAATCCTGTTTATAAAACAAATTCACTGCTTGGATATATTTTTAAGGATAAATAGTCATTGGACTACTAGTGAGTGTCAGGATTGACCATCTCGTCTCTACTCCTTCGGGATTGGGCGTGACACTCATTGGGTACACGTTATTTTTGTACTCATACTACACTTGTTGTGCATTTTGTTGCACATGTATATGTAATTTCAGTAGTATACTGGACGTAGCAGCATGGATGATTCTGGGGACTAGAGAGATGCATCATTTGAGACGGCCGCAGCTGGGGTAGTCCCTTTCCAGTACCGTGTTTATTTTTCGTCCATTGTATTCTAGACGGATGATGTATTTATATTCCTTTTATCAATAGATGCTCATGTACTTGTTAGTTCGGGTTCCGGGATGGTTGAAACATTGTATTAATTGCTTAACTTTAAAAGAAATTTGATTTGAAAATGGCATTCTTTAGAATTTCTAAATATGGAAGAAAAATCATGTATTTCCAAAAATGTTAAAACGAGATTTGATCAAGTAATCTGGTTGACTTGCCTGACAGCAGTGTCCGGTGCCATCACGACCCTTAGTGGATTTTTGGGTCGTGACATTTACGACAACAAGAAAACATTAACCTAAGACTAGTATGATGTTCATGTCATTTTTAAAAGTTTTTATTTATTAAGACGGGGTACACGCGCAAAGCGCGTACTCTAAGACTAGTACTATATTAAAAATACGAAGAACCTTAGCGAAATGTCGTTCGTCTTTTTTTACTCTCTAAAGATAAAGTTCATACTAGACAAAATAATCATTTAATTATTTCACTAATATTATGAACTTTGAAATCAACTAAAGATTTATTTAATAAATACTTCCTTATTTTAACTATATACAAAATCCTAAATATAAGGACTCTTCTTAAATCCTTCTAAGTTTCAAGTTTGTTTTTTAACCATGCTAGGAGTAGGAACCGTTAGGCACTTTTTTTTCCAAGCTTTTGCCGCCCTTTTTATTTTGATAAAAATAATTTAATCATTCTTAGTCTCAAGCTTAGATAGTTAACTATAATAAACTTATATATTTGTCCAAATCCCCATCACGCATATTTATTTTTCAAGTCTTTAACCTTTTTGTTTTGTTATAAATAATTTTGATTATGTTTGAACTTAAATAGTTAAATATAATAAAATTTCACCTTTGGTCAAATCCAAGTTATACATAATTTTTACACCCGTCTATTTCTATTAAATTTATCGGCTAGTTTGATCACCAAAAGCGAAAAACAGGCAAAATAAATTTTTTTAGCAAATTGTTATTTTTGAATTTTGGTTTCTTCTCACTCTCTTTATTAAAATGGAACTTTAACATTTTGATAGATTTAAATAGAATCGTCCCAAAATATTGGGGCAACTGTACATATTCTCATTAGGGCATTAAAATCTATACATCTATCTATCTATCTATCTATATATCTATACTATATTAAAAGTATAAAAGCACTTAGCGAAATGTTATTCACTTATTTTACCCGTTTAAAAAATTATACTAGGCAAAATAGTCATTTAATTACTTTTCTAATTTAAGGATTTTAAGATCACCTAGAATTTTATTATTATAATTTTCATATTTAAACTAGGTAGGAAGGGATTTTAAAATCTAATAACACTTTTACCTTATATCGATTCCCTTATTTAAAGGCCACTAATATTAGAGTTGTATTGAACTGTTCCTACGAGAATCATTACTATGCAAAACGTGAGTTAGCAATTACGAACTCTCAAAACATAAAGATTCAAAACATATGATTTTTCTTACTATTTGAAAATCAAATTCTTATTGGAAAAAATGTAATTATTGTCAAATATTTAAAAATTAAAATAAGCTAATGTTTAGAATTTAAATTAATAAAAACTAACTTATTTATTTTAATATTGAGAACAAATAATTAATTTATTGAATTAACCAATTAGCAACTCCAATTCAATTATTTTACAAATTTATCATATAAGAAAAGTTATTTGATAAATTGACAAAACACTCAATTTGTTTTTATAAGAAGAGTATTGGGTAAAAGAAATCATAAAATATAGCAAAATCAATTATTGTATAAAATTAAGATTTAAATAGGTAAACGTACAAATTAGCAATAAGATGAAATTGTAGAAGACAACCAGATTTTAAATAAATTATCATTTGTTTCTTTATTGCATTGAATCCAACAAATAAAAGTGTCTCGCTAAATATTTATACTAAGTTTTTTCTTGTAAAATATTAGTTTAATATTAGTCATGTTATAAACTAAAGCAAAAGACAAGAACAATAGAACAAGAACAATAGCAAATAGAGAGAAGAGTAGAGAGAGTTCTTCTTATTGATACTTAGAGAATGTTAGGAGTGTGTTACAATGGTAGAAGACCCCTTTATTTATATGGAGGGGGATGATTTATCTACCAAGAATAGAACTCTAGAATCTCTCTAATTATAGACATTCACCTTAAATAGGAGATTTCATAACGCTCCCCCTTGAATGTCTATTCAATAATGTGCCTCGTTAAAACCTTAAAACCAAAACCCAATGGGAAAAATTAAAGAAAGGAAAAAGAGTACACATGTTTGAATATGCGCCTATTGGTTGCCTCGTTAAAAACCTCGCAAGGAAAACCCAGTGGGACAAAACCTTGTAAGGGAAAAAGAGTGCAACGCGCATTAACTCCCCCTAATGAGTACATCAATTTATATCCTTGAGCATTTGCATTCCAATCTTGTGCATCATCTTCAAAACGATCTTTGGTAGACGTTTGACAAATCAACCATATTGACTTGAATAAATATTCCGTACCTTGAAATCATCATTCTTGATAGATATGAACATCTTCATATAATGTCGTGGAATAACTCTTCAATATCTCCATAGATGCATTCTCAATGCCATCATGCTTATAGTTATAGCAAGATACATATGTACACAAATTGTACTTAGGATGTGGTACTTCAGGACCAAGAATTGCATATGCTTCAAGCAACTTAAATCTTTCAAGTTAAGTCATATAAGCCATATAATAGACTTTAGATGCATATCAAGTTTTCCATGTCATGCTAGACAAATAAGATATCGAAAACTGACTATACATACCTTTGACTTTATACTTTCAAGCATTTGAACTATAGGTTCAAAACTACATGTCTTTCATATGGAATCAATTCTTCTTGAATTGTATCTCTTCCATTTAGTTACTTTCTTTGAGTCAGCAAATGCGTATAGCATGTTTTGCAATATGTTGCAATTGCATTTCCCTTTTATGAACTACAGGTTCATATCATGATATTCGGGGATATACATATACAAATGAAAATTCATCCCATGTAACACTTTCTCAAGTGTTTATCATGTCTCCCCTCATGTTAGTAAAGCTAACATGTTTCCTCAACTTTGGAAAATCATCTTTGTGCATTATGTCAATATACACAGCACCTTAATAATAAGATGAAATTATTTGGTTCCTGACCCTGAACCACTTGTGAGGGGAGAATATACTCTTGTATACAACTTATATCAAACTGATATATACAACTTCGTTCTCATAAGGAACAGTTTAGCTATTAAGTGGAAGCACTCAATAATTATCTTGCTAAACCAACTTTGATATAAACCAACTTATCAAGATTAACTGTCTTGAGTAGAGAATCTGGAAACTATGCTCGAAGTTAGATTACTGAGCGTTTTACCTCGCAAGCACGGCCAGGCTGCGGGTTAATAACAATTGCGCATGTAACCATTCCATAGATGCATCATATGTGATATACATGGCGGGTGAATGGGCCCATATTCACCTTTGATATTTCCAGAATTTAGGGGCTTCAACCCGAACTCTTTAGTTGGTCAGTTCATTACTGAGAACAAGAACTTCTAGTTCTTTGATATTCACCTATGTGAATTTGCACATCATTCTTCAAATGAGATGGCTAACACGAATGTCAACTGAATAAATTATCAATATTGGTAAACTTCAAATTTACACCATGACATGTGCACTTATCAATAAACTTCGGGTTTATTATGACATGGGTTTTATACCAATAGATATCCACTTTATTGTGGCATTCTTTCTTTTGTGTAGTACAAACTGGAGAACAAAGCGGGTAGCTTTTCATATACAAATTACCCCGCTACAAGTTGTAGTAATAGGAGAATCAAAGCCTTCCTTTATTTATAGTCTCAATATCATCAATCGCCTTCGCGTGTACTTTTGGAAACTGGATAAGTTTCTTTGAGACTTACTACAGCACAATACTCAATTGTGTTTCTCCAACATAGTAATAATTGGCTCTTCGAGAGCTCTCAATTAATTTTGTACTACCACAGACTGAGGTTCGAGATCCTCACATTCTTGCATTCCGTATTTTCAAGAGTCTCAGGCTCAATAGATTCTTCGTGAATCTCGGAATTAATCAAATCATGAGCGTCCTCATGTGATTCTTTCATAGTGTCATTTAGATCGTTCTTTTTCCTCTTTCTAGGATTTCGATCTTTGGAACCTAATGGTCTGCCACGCTTCTGGCGTGCATTTGACTCATTGGATATGACACTAGATATTTGTCCAATAGGGACTTCAATACGGGTCGGAACATTTTCCGCGTGAATGTGGGATTTCGTTATCCTCTTCAAGTCCGTAAATGCGTCAGGAATTTGATTTGCTATTCTTTGCAAATGGATAGTCTTTTGTACCTCTTTCTTTCAAATAGAGGTATGTGGATCAAGATGAGATAATGATACATTTTTCCACAAAATTTCCCATTTGGTTTCACCGACTTCTCCCCCTAATTTTGGGAAAAGTGTCTCATCAAATTGACAGTCTGCAAATAGTGCAGTGAACAAATCTCCTGTCAATGTTTCGAGGTAGCGAATAATGGAGGACGATTCATACTCAACATATATTCCTAACCTTCTTTGCAAACCCATTTTGGTGCGGGATGGCGGTGCTACAGGCACCTATACTGCGCATCCAAAGCTTCTTAAATGGGATATATTGGGTTCATGACCCAAAACCAATTGCAATAGGGAATATTTGTGTCAATTCGTCAGTCAGAGACGAACTAGTATTGCTGCATGCAACATGGTGTGACCCCAAACCGAAGTGGGCAGCCGACGAACTAGCATTGCTTCATGCAAAATGGCGTGACCCCAAACCGAAGTGGGCAGCCGACAAACTAGTATTGTTGCATGCAAAATGGCGTGAACCCAAGTCGAAGCGGGCAGCCGACAAACTAGCATTGTTGCATTCAAAATGGCGTGAACCCAAACCGAAATGGGCAGCCTCGTTTTCATGAAGAATTCAAGATTATTCTCATCTATTGTCTCAATATGATATCCATTTTGAATGATATCTTTAAAACTCAACAATTTCCTTTTAGACTTGGAGGAGAACATTGCGATTGATATCATTAAAACTCAACAAGTTCTTCTTAGACTTGGAGAAGAATATTGCATTCTCTAAGATAAACGTCGTGCCTTTGGGCAGAGTTACAGTTGCTCTTCCGGAGCCTTCAATCAATTTACTTCCCATGGTTTGACATATAAAAGAAAATATACGAACATAAGAATAAACAAGTTCAATTCGTTTGTGTCACATAATATTTTCAAAATCTGCTGATGTCAGTTGACTAAATAAATCAGATAGTCGATTATATGTTTTCCATAATCGATTACTATGCAGTTTGAAAATTTCAGTTTAAGCATTTTCATAAAACAATCGATTGTTAAACACACACAATCGATTGTTCAGTATCGACAATCGATTGTTAAACATAGGCAATCGATTGTTGACAATTTTTGAAAATTTCCAGATCACACTGTTTTAAGACAATCGATTGTTTAAACATAGACAATCGATTGTTGGCTATTTTGAAAAATTCCAGAGCACACTGTTTTAAGACAATCGATTGTTAAGCATAGACAATCGATTGTTGACTATTTTGAAAAATTCCAGATTACACTGTCTAATGACAATCGATTGTTAGACATAGACAATCGATTGTGGATGATTTTTGAAAAATTCCAGAACACACTGTTTTAAAGACAATCGATTGTTGATCATTGACAATCGATTGTTTTGCAGTTTTTATGCGAAATATGAGATAACCGATTAGTTTTTCAGGTTAGTCGATTACCTCTACTGGAAAGTAAAACTATTATTGATATTTGAGCATATTGATACATTCTAAAGAACTAATAATAACATTATATCATGAACTAACTAATACGAGCTAATACTAATGGCTATTAGTTTATTCATTCAGTAATACAAACAAGTAAAATAAGATCAAACAGCTCCATCTTCTTTCATCACGGATCCATCACCGATTAGGTGGTCTATCTTCCCCTCGGGTTGCTCAAAGAAGTCTGCCACATCCAAGTGGGTGATGTCAAAGTTGTCGTCAGAGACAAAATTCGTTTCAGGGCGTTTACTCTTTCGAGATGCTTGATAAAGGTCAACCAAAAGTCATGGTATACGGCAAGCCTTTGACCAGTGCCCGTTTTCACCGCAACGATAATATATAGTTTATAAACTATTTGCTTTTGGGTTCTTATCGTATCGTGCTTGTGGCAGAGTGACCAACTTCAGGTTGTCATATCTCTTCTTTAAGCCATTCCACAAGATAGGTGGATCTTTGACGGTGAGATATTCAATCTTTAAACCTTCATCAAGGTGATGGCGCAAGAAAATCAAGGCCTTAGCATAGTTTCAAACCCTCATCAAGGTGATGGCGCAAGAAAATCAAGGCCTTAGCATAGTTTTGGGTGGATGCATTATTTCTGTCTTTAATGGCGTCTCCAAGACCCATAGCATCCAAAATGGATTTAAGTATCCAACACCCATATCATATAGTTCTTGCCCGAAATTTCAAGGGCAACGAACTTTCTTTTCATAATGTCAGACATAATCCAAAATTACATCAAGAGCGTGTTCATACTTACGGGCTCTATTACAATTATCACATTCACTTCAGGGAATGGATCATAATCATGTGCTTTACACAATCTCATGTCAAATATTACTTTCATAAAGTGAAAGATTATTTTGAGAATCTTTATTATTCTCATTATCACAATAATGACGATTATAATTTCGTCTATTGCCACGTCCACATCCATTGATACCTTTACGGTAATTAGTCTTCTTTCAGACTTATCACATACTGCTACCACATTCTCTAAAGGGAATGGAGCAAATTCAATTGGACGGAATTCTTTGCCACGTCCACATTCATTGATACCTTCATGGTAATATTTTAGTCTTCTTTCAGACTTATCATATACTGCTTCCACATTCTCTAAAGGGAATGGAGCAAATTCAATGGGACGGATTTTCAATTATTTGCCCACAATCATACATGAATTTAATAATGGCAGGACATAGAGATTTTACCACTTCATGTGGTTATAATTTCTTACAAACTCCATTAGAGTTATAATCAAACTTTGTTGTCTATGCTTTGTATATAAAATCAAATTATAGAATTCCAAGAATTTGAAAGGGAAAAGTAAATTACTTACCTTTAAGGTATACCAATTATATTTTCAATGTGGTCCAGCGGTAGATAGTACCCTGCCACGCTACAGACCCGGGTTCGATTCCGATTGGTGCATCAGAAGTGCTGCGATGATAAATGTGCATAGTTGTGAAAACTTGGGTCTTCACTAAGTCTGATTACAGACGATCTCATTGCATATCTGAGCCTTCTTTTTTTTTTTCTTTCTTTCTTCATTCTTTCTTTGAAGCAAAACCCTCAAGAACAAAAGTTAAGACAATCGAAAATTTCAATTGGTTAGAGACTCGTGCTGATAACGTGTTATAAACTAAAGCAAAAGACAAGAACAATAGAACAAGAACAATAGCAAATAGAGAGAAGAGTAGAGAGAGTTCTTCTTATTGATACTTAGAGAATGTTAGGAGTGTGTTACAATGGTAGAAGACCCCTTTATTTATATGGAGGGGGATGATTTATCTACCAAGAATAGAACTCTAGAATCTCTCTAATTATAGACATTCACCTTAAATAGGAGATTTCATAACGATTCTTTAAACTTAACATTGTCACTGTCAAATTTTAAGAAGATATAATGCCAATTTTTTTTTTAAATTTGTATTATTTGTCAAATCTTTAAAGAAATTATGATAAAAAATATTTTTATATTTTATTTTCAGTAAGACAACAACTTTTATACGTTTCAATATAAATCCGAGTAAATCACAATAAGGCTCTAAATAAAATTTCTTCATTTGTTAAGCTAACTAATGGGAATAATATTTTTTTATTTTAAAAAATTCTTAAATTTTATTTTATAAAATAAACTATCTAATAATATGTATATAATTTTTAAAATTTCTGAATTTATTGTATAGGTATACGCGCAAAGCGTGTACCTATACAACTAGGTGTGGGAATGAGTTAGAGAGAGATGCTCTACCTTCTCTCTAAAAGATCCCTCATCAAACTCCCCCAAACTACCTAGTTTTTCTCCTCACTTTTTCATCATCTTTCCCTAATGAACACAAAAGAATTAAACAACTTGAACAAAAAAGAATCGACCCTTAATGCCTTAACAGGAGAGAAGACCACCCGAGCATTAACAAATGAGCGAGAAATCCTCATGGTAATGCCAGTCTCTTCCATCACTACTCCCCACCAATGGACATGGAAATCAGTAGAGATCAATCCCCCGGTGAAATAGCAACAGGAGCAAATGACACAACAAACCCTACAAAGAGGATATCCTTCATAGATACCTTGATTTCAAGTAATATCGCTAACAATGAAACAGAGGGTAGCCAAGTTACAGTACAACAAAACATGAACTCCTATGAACCGGAAGATGAAATTGATAACTACCCTAACCTAGAGTTCTTCATTCCCATCATCTCGTCGGATGAAGAGCGTATATACAAAAACTGGACCAACGCTTTCATTATCGAAATGTTTGGCAAGAGAGTTGGTTACCAATTCATTCAAAAAACTACATGCGATATGGAGACCAACTGAAACCCTATCTCTGGTGGACCTAGCGTGCAACTATTACCTAATAAAATTTACTAAGGAAGAGAATTATAATAAGGCTCTTCATGAAAGACCATGGTTCATAAGGAATCAATTCCTTACAGTAAGAAAATAGGAATCCAGATTTGCAGCCTCCAAAGCTATACTAACATACTCAGCTATATGGAAAAGACTTCCAGAATTATCCACTGAATTCGATGACTACGACATACTCCAAAAAAAATGGAGGAAAGTTAGGACAACTAATACGTATTAGTGTTTGCACCAAATCCGTGCTAAAAGGTAAGTATGCTTGACTATGTGTATTAGTACCCATAAAAAAACCACTAGAAACCTACATTGTGATCGTCAAACATATACAATGAATTACCTACAAAGGCTTTAATCTCCTATGCACAAATTGTGGCAGGCTTGGGAATAACTTAAGTAGATGCCCATATCAAAATTCTAAGATGGCTGAACAAGAAGGTACTAACCCCCCCCCCCCCCCCAAGATTAGCTGCCCAAGCCAAACACGATGGAAGCTATCACACAAAAGATTGAACAATGGACAATTGTATCCCACCAAAGGAAAAACAAAAAATACCAAAATAAGCCCCATAACCTAAACCCTAGTAAAGACCTAGAGAACCCTAAAGAAATGACAAACCAAAAAGCCTAGCCAAAGTCCACAACTGTGGCAAAGAGCAGACGCAGCTTCTGGCCAGAAGCAACCACTGAACAATAGGGTAAGCCAACACCTAATGGACACTATACAACCTCTAGTTGGTAACTTTGATTTCCCCTCCCTGCAAACCAAATCCAACAAAAAGACAACACTCTACCTAATGACCTAGTAGATCAACATCATCAAGACAGAACAATCCCTAGCCTTTACACAAGGGACCATACTGTAACCAACCCATAAATACAACCCTCCCCCATTAATTCGACCTTTAACTCATATAAACCCTTGGGCGTTAACTCACCCAAAACAAAAACCTAAGAAAGCCCTTCAGTAATAGAACCAGCAGAGAAAAGCCACAAAGAACAATCAATGAATATAGACCCTACTATACATACAAATAACCAATTCTCCTCATTAATGCAAAACTTAGTAGCCCACAAACTAACACCACCAATTCTCCCCATAACCTAAACCCTAGTAAAGACCTAGAGAACTCTAAAGAAATGACCAACCAAAAAGCCTAGCCAAAGTCCACAACTGTGGCAAAGAGTAGACGCAGCTTCTGCGCAGAAGCAACCACTGAACAATAGGGTAAGCCAACACCTAATGGACAATATACATCCTCTAGTTGGTAAATCTGATTTCCCGCCACGTTCCCCTACAAACCAAATCCAACAGAAGGACAACACTCTACCCAATGACCTAGGACATCAACGTCATCAAGACAAAACAATCCCTAGCCTTTACACAAGGGACCATACTGTAACCAACCCATAAATACAACCCTCCCCCATTAATTCGACCCTTAACTCATATAAACCCTTGGGCATTAACTCATCCCAAACAAAAACTCATGAAAGCCCTTCAGTAATAGAACCAGCATAGAAAAGCCACAAAGAACAATCAATGAATATAGACCCTACTATACATACAAATAACCAATTCTCCTCATTAATGCAAAACTTAGTAGCCCACAAACCAACACCACCAATTCACCCCTACAAGCCAACAATCCTCTGCAAAACAACCATATTACAAATCAACATCATCCCTTGTCAAACCCAAGAAAAAAATCCCATTAATGAACAAGACATCTTGATTTCTAGGATAGAAAAAATATTTTCAACACTTAATGACCCGACTAACAAAGCAACGGATACAAATAGGCATACATGTACTAGTAACGAATCCCTTACTTTACAAGACACAATTCAAATAAAAAATAAACCACAAGATGCCAAGCCTACCATCCAACAATCACAACAGGAGGTTTCCAAGGGCGCGGAGGAATGTTTGGATGAGGCCTCAGCTCACAAACCAACCCCAAAATCCTCTGAACTTCACCATAAGACCCATACAACCAGACCATGCTCCCCAATCTTGGTTGGAATGGGGTCTCATTGGCCATGCTTTGAACATAAGCCTACAACTATAGAGGAGAGATTTTATAGTCCAAATAGGGGATCCATCATACATAGCCCAGATTGTAGCGGAAGGAATGCAACTAGGCCTAAACAATGCCATGATTCGACCATGGATGAGTTCTCACCAGCTTCACCCTATGCCACTGAATCTAGAATCATACCCATCTCTATGGAGCTCACATGCATGGCCCCAACAACCCACGTACAACATATCCAACCCCAACTTACCACTCTACCCGTCCCATTCAAACCCTCCAACCCTAGCTCCAATTTTTTAAACTTCCCTAGCTCAGCCAACCCCACATCAATCCGGACAGAAATCACACCCCAGAAGAAGAAATTCCAACAGAAAGAATAGTGGAGCACGGGGTGTTACGATACCCAAAAACAATGGCTTTCCAAGCAAGAAAAGAAAAAAGGTACATCTTAAGCTGACTAGTGGATTTGAGGAGTGCTACATCTCCATCAAGAAAATAAATCCCCCAGGTTTATACCTACATGCAGTGGTTTTAGTCCCGACAATGTTCACTCACTACTGGACACAAAGGGAGAGCATGAGGAACATCCACAACCCTACCAATAGCCATGAACGGGGAGTTGCAAGTAGAAACATATGAATAAATATGATCATTTGGAATTGTCGAGGCGCAAATAGCACAAAATTTAGATGAGCTTTTAGAGATATGCTGGATTACCATAGACCTAGCATAGTGGCCTTGCTAGAAACAAAAATGGAAGACCATCATGTTTTGGTACATGATTTCGGTTACTCAAGCCTTATCTAAATACCTGCTAATGGAAACTCCGGGGGCATTGTGCTCATATGGAACAATGGAGATACAATGGTCGACCAAACTGGAGGAATAGATCAAGAGATACACGCCATGGTAAAGGTACAAAATTCAACAAAAAGTTAGGTATTTTCTATTATTTATGCTAGTAAACTCTTGGAAGAAAAATCAATTTAATGGAAAAATCTAAAAATAGTAGCTAGTAAATATAAACGACAATGGATAGTCGCGGAAAACTTCAATGAAGTCACTCGCGCCTCAGAAAAAATCGGAGGTCTACCCATGTAGCGATCCGAATGGTCGTTTTGTGTTTTAGAACCCCATTCCCTTAAATAAAACTCCATAAACTTGATTTAACTTATGACTTGCGGGGACGGGTGGTTCTTAAGTTTGAAAAGTTTTGAGTAAGAATATGTGCATTTGATTCTTTAAGTTTTTCTAAAAAGCTCAAGTTTGACTTCGGTCAAATTTCTTAGGAAACGGACCTGAATTCATAATTTAATGATTCCGGAGGGTCCTTGGGAAAATATGGGACCTGAGCATAGGCCCTAAATCGAATTTCGAGGTCCCTAGCTCGAGTAATGTATTTTTCTGTGAAATTGTTAGCTTGAAGTTTTTAAGAAATAAATAAACTAACTAATCATTGATTTCTTAGGTATAAAGCTCAGATTTCAGTTCCAAAAATTGGTACAAGACCGAAATATCAGTTAAGACTTACAGGTGAAATTATGTGTCAATCTGAGTAGTTTAAGGGCGTTTTGACCTGTTAGAAGAAAATTAAGAACTTGGAGTTCAATAGATTGATTCATTTGGTTTTAGGGAATGATTCCTAGATTTAATGTTGTTTTGAGTGATTCGAGGGTTTGAGTAGGTCCACCTCATGATTTTAGACTTGTCAGTACGTTCGGGCGGGGCATAGGAGCCCCGAGCGTCAAACGAGCGAGACTTGAGTGAAGTTAAAACATGGAAAAAGATTGAAGTTTGTTGCTTTTGTCATGACCACGTCTGCGTTTCTTAAACCACAGAAGCGAGACCGCAGATGCGGTCAGGTCTCCGCAGAAGCGGACAAGGCAGCCCAGAGGAAAGACCGCAAAAAGCAGTCATGGAACCGCAGAAGCGGTTCTGCATATGTGACACTTCGACCGCAGAAGCGGTCCAGCCATCTTGGGCTAGAACCGCAGACGCGACCCAATATTCACAGAAGCAAAAATACCTCCGCAGAAGCGGAAATACCTCCGTAGAAGTGAAATTAACTGGGGGCAGAAGAGTTCATTTAATACGAACTCAAAATCATTTGTCTCGTTTTTCACTCGTCACTTAGGCGATTTGGGTGCTTTCAAGAGAGGGTTTCCACATAGCTTGGTAAGGTAAGTAATTCCCCTTCATACTTAGCTTAAATACATGTATATTAGGTAGATTAAACACTAAAAACTAAGTAACAATTAAGGGTTAGAGCTAGACCTAAGGTTTTAATAAAACTAAGATTTAATCATGTAATTGTCCATGTAATGAACTAGAAATCATATATTTGTGATCATTAGGTGATAGAGAACAACTTCGTTCGGAAAATCTCGGGATCCGGGCACGTAAGCCCGAGGTCAGAATATAGGAAACTTGTGGGAAAGGTTGGGAAATCACTTAATAGTTAGAATTCAACCTTGTAAGCCTTTATTGACTAGTTCTTAATTTATTTTAATTAGTTGGTGCTCGTTCGGCTGCGAATTATGGGTTTGGGATTGTTCTTGATACTAGAAGTGCGCTACGGAGCGAAGTGAGTCTCTATTCTAACCTTGTAAGAAGGAATTGTCCCCATAGGAACTATAAATGAGTAATTGTTGCTAAATGCAGGGGTTACGTACGTGCTAGGTGACGAGAGTATGTACGTAGCTACTATGAATGTTAATTTCTTGGGTAGTTTAGGACCCACATCATGCCTAGTTGGATAATACCTCTTATTATAATTGCTGATAAGATCATTTATGATTTGTTAGAGACTTGAGAAAAATGAAAAGTGAATATATGAACTTGTTGAGACTTGGTAGGAGTTTCCTTGTATATAAATGAGCCTTTGTGTGCCTTCTTGATTTCTTTTGATAATTATGGATCAAGCCGATCGCCTCGGTGAGAATAAATGCATCTATGGTTCTAGCCATTCGACCCTCAGCAGTGCACAGTTTATTTTCCATTGGAGCTGGTCGTCAACCTCGGCATGATTGCGCATGATAAGTTTAGCCATTTTTTGTAAGTATGAAAAAGGGGAAATGGTAATTGAATTATGGTCAAGAACATGAATATGACTTCTTATTTAGACTTGTTGATTTTGGAGATCCTTCATGATGTATATTATATTATCTTGACCTTAGTAAGTATCAAGTCGACCTCTCATCTCTACTTCTCCGAGATTAAGCAGGAAACTTACTGGGCACATATTATTTGTGTACTCATGCTACGTTCTGTACTTAAATGTACAAGATTTGAGGCAGGTGGATCTGGATATCAGTCTGGTACGTGTCAGTGAGCTCACTTGAGACATTTACGGTGAGCTGCTTCCTTTTCATGCCGATCCGTAGCCGAAGAAGTCTTTCTTTGTATGTTTATTTCTGTCTATCCTGACAGTAGGACAATATGTTATTCTTTTGTGTATATTCTACTAGTACCACGTAGCTTGTGACACCAGGTTCTGGCACACACAATAGTACGCATTTATTTTTGGGTTGTATAGTTATTTTGATACATTATTGTTCTTTACTGGTCTTAACTTTAAATTGAAAATCTATTATACTTGTTTTTGGAAAGAGTAAAATGAGAACATAATCACATTTCCGCATCGGTTGGCCTGACAATGGTGTCGGGAGCCATCATGACCTATTAAGAAAAATGGGTCATGACAACATGGTATCAGAGTACTAGGTTCACGTAGGTCTCACAAGTTATGGGCAAACCTGATAGAGTCTTGTAGATCGGTACTGAGACGTCCTTATTTATCTACGAGAGGCTATAGGGTATTAGGAAAGACTACTCTTTATTCATTCCCATCATGTAGTGGTCAATGTACTAAACTTTCCCTCTTGTATTCTCTCACAGATGATGAGGACTCATACCAGCGATGTTCCAGACCCGGGAGGATCTTCCCCCCCCCCCCCCATTGCTAGAGGCCGAGGTAGAGGCTGGGGAAGGGCACCGGCTCGTGGTAGGGGGAGAGGGTGTCCCAGAGCCATTCCAGTTGCACCACCACCAGATCCTATGAGGGATACGATCATTGAGGATAAGGTCAAGGTGCCCGTAGTTGATCCTACCCCGGTTGATATCATGACAGCACTGGAATTTCAGGAGGTCATAGGCCACATGCTTCGGTTCATGGATACTATGACTCAGGCTGGTTTATTTCTAGCAGATCCAGCTACCTCACAGGCATGATAAGGAGCACAAACCCCATACGCTCAGGCTCTCGGTCATACAATCGCAAATTATCATATTCCGGGTGCATTACCCGCAGAGATGGGTTCAGCCAGTTTCTGCAGTGGCACCCCAGCCCAGACCAGCTATGGACGGTGATCTGCAGAAGTTATCGGATAGATGGACCAGGTTCACCCTCCAGTCTTCGGGGGTGAGCGTCATGAGGATTCCCATGATTTAATTGACAGGTGCAGAGATTGACTGCACAACATGAGGATATTGGAGTCGCATGGAGTCAACTTTACTACTTTTCAGTTGGAGGGTAGGGCCCGGAGGTGGTGGCAGAATTATGCACTTAGTAGGCAAACATGCGCTCCTCCCCTCACGTGGGGTCAGTTCACTTAGCTATTCTTGATCGATACATTCCACCCTCTGAGAGGGAAGAGATGCATCATCAGTTTGAGCATATACAACAGAGTCAGATGTCAGTGACCGATTATGAGGCAAGGTTCTCTAAGTTGTCTGGCTATGCACTTATGATACTTCCCACATAGGCAGAGAGAGTGCAGAGATTTGTTGCGGGGTTACACCCCACTATCCGGTCAGGTATGGCTCGAGAGGTAGAGATGGGCACCAGGTATCAGCTAGTACTAGAGATTTCTCACACGATTGAGGGTTACCATCTGAGAGGTAGAGAGCAGATGTAGTAGGATAGGAGGACCAGATTCTCCAGAGAGTTCATAGGTGCCCCAGCTAGGGGCAGAGGTCACTTTGGGAGGGGTCGGCCCAGTAGGCCCCCTGTTTCAGCCCCACCACCTGCTCGTGGTGCTCCAGTGTACTCCTATTTCAGCGCCATGCCAAAGAGCTCTTATCGCCCGCCAGCTATTCAAGGTTCATCCAGTGGGTATCCAGGTCCTCAAATTTTTCTGGTTCTTATTTCAATTCCATGCCGGAGAGTTCATACCACCCACTGGTTTTTCGATCTTCTTCTAGTAGATCTTTTGGTATTCACAGTCAGCCATCCGGATAGTAGGTCACCGCACCATGTTGTTTTGAGTGCGGGGACACGAGCCACATAAGGAGGTACTGCCCCAGGCTTAGGGGCAAGGCAGTACGTAGGGGAAACAGCACATGACTTCAGTATCAACGGCCCAGACACCTAGAGGTGGAGGGCAGACTGGTAAAGGCCGTCCCAAGGGTGGAGGCCAGATAGGGAGAGGTTAGCATAGCTACTACTCAGTCAGATGGAGGCCAGACAACCGTTGCTCCAGCTAGATTCTATGCTCTTCCAGCCTGGCCAAATGTATTAGCCTCAGATGCCGTCATCATAGGTGTTATTTCAGTCATCGGTAGGGATGCATCGGTATTATTTGACCCAGGGTCTACTTATTCATATGTATCATCTCTGTTTGCCCATTTCATGCTTATTTCTCTTGAGCCTTAGGTGTTTCTATTCATGTATCCACTTCTATGGTGATTCTGTGGTTGTGGATTGGATCAAAAGGTCTTGTGTGGTTACTTTCTATGGTTTTGAGACTAGGGAAGATCTTCTATTGCTTTAAATGATCGATTTTGAGTTCATCCTGGGCATGGATTGGTTATCTATGTATCATGCACTCCTAGATTTCAATGCCAAGTCTGTTTCACTAGCGATGCCAGGATTGCCGAGATTGGAGTGGAAGGGTTCCACAGTTGATACGCCTAGCATGATTATTTCTTTCATGATGGTTCAACTCATGGTTGAGAAAGGGTGTTTGGCTTATTTAGCTTATGTTCGAGATGACAACCCAAAGTCTCCGACGATTGATTCAGTGCCACTGGTCCGAGAGATCGCTGATGTTTTTTCTTCTGATCTTCCTAGCATGCGTCTGGATTTTGATATTGATTTATGTATTGATGTGGATCCAGGAACTCAGCCTATATCTATCCCACCGTACCATATGGCTCCCAAGGAGCTGAAGAAGCAGTTGGAGGAGTTGTTAGCAAAGGGGTTTGTTAGGCCCAGTGTGTCGCCTTTGGTGCACCGGTGCTATTTGTGAAGAAAAAGGATGGGACTATGCGTATATGCATTGATTACCGCCAGTTGAACAAAGTCACCATCAAGAACAAGTATTCATTGCCTCGTATTGATAATTTGTTTGACTAGTTGCAGAGTGCTAGGGTGTTCTCTAAGATTTACTTGAGGTCAGGGTATCATCAGCTAAAGATTCGGGATTTAGATGTTCCGAAGACTGCATTCAGGACTAGATATGGCCACTATGAGTTCCTGGTGATGTCATTTGGCTTGACTAATGCCCCAGCGGCATTTATGGATTTGATGAACAGGGTGTTTAGGCCTTATAATTATTCCTTTGTTATCGTCTTTATTGATGACATCTTGATATACTCACATAGCCTGGGGGAGCACAATCTGCATTTGAGAGTCAGACCTTGCGAGACCAGAAACTATATGCTAAGTTCTCCAAGTGTGAGTTTTGGCTAGAGTCAGTGGCATTCTTGGGGCATGTAGTGTCAGGATAGGGTATTAATGTGGATCCTAAGAAGATTGAGGTAGTTCAAAGTTGGCACGTTCTACTTCAGTGACCAAGCTCAGGAGTTTCTTGGGGTTAGCAGGTATTACCGGTGATTTGTGTAGGGATTTTCATCTATTGCATCACCTCTGACCAGATTGACCAAAAGGTTGCTCCATTCCGTTGGTCCAATGATTGTGAGGAGAGCTTCCAGAAGCTCAAGACGGCTTTGACTACGGCACTAGTTCTTGTATTGCTTTCCAGTTCAAGGATGTATACGGTATATTGTGACGCTTCTTGCATTGGCTTGCGATGTGTATTGATGCAGGAGGGACGATTTATTGCATATTCTTCACGTCAGCTGAAGGTTCGTGAGAATAATTACCCTGTGCACGACCTAGAGTTGGCGGCGATTCATGCTCTTAAGATATGGAGGCATTATTTGTATAGAGTGTCATGTGAGGTTTATACCTACCATCACAGCTTGCATCATTTGTTCAAGTAGATGGATCTTAATTTGAGGCAGCGCAGGTGGCTTGAGTTACTAAAGGATTATGACATTACCATTCTTTATCATCCAAGTAAGGCAAATGTGGCCGCAAATACCTTGAGCAGAAAGTCGGAGAGTATGGGTAGCTTGGCATTCTTTCATGCCGAGATGATACCATTAGCTTTGGACATCCAGTCTTAGCTAACAGATTTATGAGATTGGACATTTCGGAGCCTAGCCGAGTTCTAGCATGTGTGGTTGCTCAGTCTTCATTATTGGGGCAGATTAAGGCCCAACAGTTCGATGATCCACATTTGGCTATTCTCATATAGATGGTACTTCAAGGAGGTGCCAAGGAGATTTCTATTGGCGAGGATGGTATGTTACGGCTTCAAGGTCGTGTATGTGTTCCTAATGTTGACAACTTGAGAGAGAGGATTCTAGAGAAGGCCCACAGTTTGAGGTACTCCATTCAACCGCGTGCCACAAAGATGTATCGTGACTTGAGACAGCATTACTCATGGCGGAGAATGAAGAAGGACATCGTGGAGTATGTAGCTAGATGTTTGTATTTCCATCATGTTAAGTATGAGGACCAGAGGCCAGGTGGCTTACTTCAGCAGATGCCTATTCCGAAATGGAAGTGGGAATGCATTACCATGGATTTCGTGGTTGGGTTGCCGCGGACTTTACGGAAGGTTGATTCAATGCGGGTTATTATGGATAGGTTGACCAATTTGGCCCACTTCATTCTAGTGGAGACTACTTATACCGCAGAGCGATATGCTCAGATTTACATTCGGGAGATAGTTAGGTTGCACGGTGTGCCGGTTTCCATCATATCAGACAGAGGCCCTCAATTCACTTCCCATTTCTGGAGAGCTGTTCAGAGTGATTTGGGGACCCACGTAGAGCTTAGCACGACATTCCATCCTTAGAACGACGGGCAGTCGAAGCGGACAGTTCAGATTTTAGAGGATATGCTTAGAGCATGTGTGATTGACTTTGGAGGGAAGCGGGATAAGTTATTTCCCTTAGGCCGAGTTTCCATAAAATAACAGCTATCAGTCCAGCATAGAGATGGCCCTGTTTCAGGCATTGTATGTTCGATGTTGTCATTCTCCTATCGGGTGGGAGCCTGGTGAGGCTAAGTTACTTGGTAGAGATTTGGTACAGGATGCCTTGGATAAGGTAAAGTTGATTCAGGAGAGGCTCCACACAGCTCAGTCCAGACAAAAGAGTTATGCGGATCAGAAGGCGCGTGATGTATCATTTATGATTGGCGAGAAGGTTCTCTTGAAAGTCTCGCCAATGAAGGGCATTATGAGGTTTGGAAAAAGGACAAGCTAAGCCTAAGATTTATTGGTCCCTTCAAGGTGTTGAGGCGAGTTGGAGAGGTTGCCTATGAGCTTGCTTTACCTCCCTGTTTATTGGGAGTTCATCCAGATTTCCATGTATCGATGCTCTGGAAGTATCATGCCGACCTATCACATGTGTTGGATTTCAGCACAATTCAGTTAGATGAGAGCTTGGGCTACGAAGAGGAGCCAATAGCCATTATTGATAGACAAGATTGCCAGTTGCGGTCCAAGAGGAGTTTTGCTGTAAGAGTCCGGTGGAGGGGCCAACCGGTCGAGGAGGCGACCTAGGAGACCAAGGAGGACATGCGGAGCAGATATCCCCACTTATTCAACAGTCCAGGTACTTTTCTATGTCCCCGCACTTGCTTTAACTAAATTATGACTTGCGGGGATGAGTGGCTCGGAAGTTTGAAAATTTGAGTAAGAATATGACCATTTGCTTCTTTAAGTTTTTCTAAAAATGCCAAGTTTGACTTCGGTCAACTTTCAAAGAAGACAGACTCGAATTTGTGATTAGACAATCCCAGAGGGTCCGTGGGAAAAAATAGGACCTGGGCGTATGCCTGGAATCGAACTCCGAGGTCCTTAGCCCGAGTAATGAATTTTTCTGTGAAATTAATAACTTGAAGTTTTAAAAAAATAAATAAACTAAGTAATCATTGATTTCCTAGGTATCGGGCCCATATTTTAGTTCAGAAACTTGGTGCAGGTCCGAAATATCACTTAAGACTTACCCGTGAAATTTTGTGTCAATCCGAGTAGTCTAAGGGCGTTTTGACCCTTTAGAAGGAGATTAAGAACTTGGAGTTCAATAGATTAATTCATTTGGTCTTAGGACGTTATTTCTAGATTTAACGTTGTTTTGAGTGATTCAAGGGTTCGAGTAAGTCCGCCTCGTGATTTCAGACTTGTCGGTATGTTCGGGCGGGGCACGAGAGCCCTGAGCGTCGAACGAGCAAGGCTCGAGTGAAGTTAAAACTTGGAAAAGGACTGAAGTTTACTGCTTCTATCATAACTCAGGTCTCCGTAGAAACGAGCAAGGCAGCCCAGGGGAAAGACCGCAAAAGCGGTCATGGAATCGCAGAAGTGGTTCTGCATATGTGGCATTTCGACCGCAAAAGCGGTCCAGCCATCTTAGGCCAGAACTACAGAAGCGGCCCAATATCCGCAGAAGCAGAAATACCTCCGCAGAAGCGAAATTAGTTTGGGGCAAAAGAGTTCCTTTAGTAAGAACTCAAACCCATTTCTTTCATTTTTCACTCCACACTTAGGCGATTTGGGTACTTTCAAGAGAGGGTTTCCACATAGCTTGGTAAGATAAGTAATTCCCCTTCATCCTTAGCTTAAATACATGAATATTAGGTAGATTAAATACTAAAAACTAAGTAAAAATCAAGGGTTAGAGCTATACCTAGGGTTCTAATAAAACTAAGATTTAATCATGTAATTGCCATGTAATGAACTAAAAATCATACATTTGTGATCCTTAGGTGATAGAGAACAATTCCTTCGAAAAATATCGTGATTTGGGCACGTGGGCCCGGGGTCGGAATTTAGGAAACTTGTGGGAAAGGTTGGGAAATCACTTAAATAGTTAGAATTCAATCTTGTACGCCTTTATTGACTAGTTCTTACTTTATTTTAATTAGTTGGTGCTCGTTCGGCTACAAATTGAGGGTTTGGGCTTGTTCTTGATATTGGAAGTGTGCTTCAGAGCGAAGTGAGTTTCCTTTCTAAACTTGTGAGAGGTAATTGTCCCCATAGGAACTATAAATGAGTAATTGTTGCTAAATACAGGGGCTACATACGTACTAGGTGACGAGAGTCCAAGAATAGCTACTATAAATATTTATTGCTTGGGTAGTTTAGGACCCACATCATGCCTAGTTGGGGAATACCTCTTATAATAATTGCCGATATGATCATTTATGATATTCTAGAGACTTGAGAAAAATGAAAAGTGAATATATGAACTTGTTGAGCCTCGGTAGGAGTTTCCTTGCATATAAATGAGCCTTCGTGTACCTTTTTGATGTTTTCTTGACAATTATGGATCGGGCCGATCGCCTCGGTGAGAATAGATGGATCTATGGTTCAGGCTGTTTGAGCCTCGGTAGTGCACAATTAATTTATCGTTGTAGCGGGCCGTCGACCTCGGCATTATTGCGCATGATATATATATGCTTAAGTTTAGCCATGAAATGATTATTTGTTAAATATGAAAATGGGGAAATGGTAATTGAAGTATGGTCAAGAACATGAATATGATTTCTTATTTAAACTTGTTGATTTTGGAGATCCTTCTGTACTTTAATGTACAGGATTTGAGGCAGGTGGATCTGGACATCATTCTGGTGTGCGTCAATGAGCACACTTGAGACTTCTACGGTGAGCTGCTTCCCTTTCGAGCCGATCCGCGGCCGAAGAAGCCTTTCTTTGTATTTTTGTTTCTCTCTATCCTCATTCAGACAGTAGGATAATGTGTTATTCTTTTGTGTATATTGTACTAGTCGCCTGTAGCTTGTGACAACAGATTCTGGCACACACAGTAGTAGACATTTATTTTGGGTTGTATAATTATTTTGATACATTATTAATCTTTATTGGTCATAACTTTAAATTGAATATCTATTATACTTTTTTTGGCAAAACTAAAATGAAAACTTAATCACATTTCCGCATCGGCTGGCCTGACAATAGTGTCGAGCGAAATCATGACCTATTAGGGAAAATGGATTGTTAAAACCCATAAATTATAATAGAGTCTCACAATTCCTAGATTGCATGAACCAATGTGGCCTTGTGGACTTAGGGTTTAAGGGCCCAAAACTTACCAGGACTAACAAGAGAAAGAATTTTAAGAACGTTATTATGGAATAACTTGATAGATGCATTGCAAACACAGAATGGTTAGAACTATTTCAAGAAGCTAGTGTCAAACATCTAACTAGAATCCACTCAGACCATTGTCCAATAAAATTAGACCTATTCAAAAGCTTCCCTACTAATAGCAATATCTTTAGAATAGAATGTTTGTGGTTATCTCACCCTACCTTTAGAGCCTTGATCGACAACTCTTGGTCTGACCAACCAAATATAAAGCCATAGACAACTTCTGTTCCAAGTCTATCAAATGAAACAAAAAATAATTTTGGTAACATTTTCAAAAGGAAAAACAAATTACTCTCTAGATTAAAAGGCATCCATAACTCACTAAACTATCCCCACAACCAATTCCTCATAAACCTGAAAAATGAACTCCTACACGAGTATAATATTGTACTCATGCAAGAGGAGGACTTCTGGAAGCTCAAATCTAGGGATTAGTGGATCTAGTATGGTGACGCCAACACAAAATTTTCCACATCACCACGATACAAAGAAGAAGAAAAATAGAATTATTTGTCTAAAAAATGAAATAGGGAATCGGCTCCAAGATCAAAAGCCCGTCAATTATTAACTACTACCAAAACCTCTATACTACGGGTCACAACCAATCAACAACAACAACAACAACTACCCAGTATAGTCCCACAAAGTGGGGTCTGGGGAGGTAATATGTAGACGAGCCTTACCCCTACCCGAAAGGGCAGAGAGGATATTTCCAATCGACCCCCGGCTCAGTGGAGGAAAGGAAAGACAAAAACAAGAGAGCATTAGTAATTCCAACAGAAATAGCATAAATAATTATCTAAACATAAGAAACATAAATAAAATAGCACGCAATAATATAATACAGTAACTACCATAAATAACTACCATAAGGGAGACACAAGCCAAAACACAAATCATCTATGGATAGCCCTGCCGAGCCTCATCCAACCCCGGGTGAGGAGTACGAAAAACTCTAGGAGCCCTATCCTATAACCCTGATACTAGACCTCCAGACTTTTCTATCAAGGGTCATGTCCTCGGAAACCCGCATTCTAGCCATGTCATGCCTAATCACCTCTCCCCAATACTTCTTAGGCTTCCCTCAAAATATATATTCCTATCCTACAATTCAAAAATTAGAGACCAAGATCATTCATACCTAAGCAGTATTCCCACTACAGAAGAAATAAAAAGGGCACTAGATTCATTTAAACCCAACAAAGCTCCGGGGCCAGATGAGCTTCATCCATTCTTTTACCAGAAATACTGGAAGGAGACTGTTAGTTTCATTGTATAAATATGATAAATAACCCTAATCTTGTTTATATTAGGATTAGGACATGTATTGTATAAATAAGGCTCATTGTATCATTGTTTAATTAATCAATCAATAATATATTTTTTCCCATACTTTCTCACATGGTATCAGAGCCAGGCCCATCCCAATTTATTATTACCGATGTTGGGCCCTCATTTCTATTGTCTACGCTCCATTTGAAGGTTTGGGTGTGAGGGCTGTTGAATTGTGTCCCACATCGGTGGGTTATGTGTATCTTGATCTCCTTCTATGGTCTTGGGAAATCCTCATCTCACAAGCTAGCTTTTGAAGTTGAGTTAGGACCAAGGTCCATTCTTATATCGTTGTGCATCATTCCAACAAAATTCGGGAAGAAATAACTCAGTCACCATGCAATTTTCCGGTGACCTAAGTGTCTAGTTATGTCAAAGACACAAATTATCAGCGTTGTGCAAAATCCAACACCACCACAAGGTTCCCAAGAGAGATGCGACAAAACCCCAGCAAACCTCCATTAAACTACTCTTCACACGCTAGAAACTTCGGGGCATATCCGACCCACGCGCCCCACGCGCTGGCGCGTGAGCACTGTTCCGGTCAGATTTTAACGAAGTTCCTTCAGGTCAGTTGGATCGCCCTCAAATTCCGAGCTTATCCATAATTTTATTTTTCAATTCTGACAACTTTGGAATTTTTCGGCGAGCTAGGGTTTTTTTTTCCGGCATGAACAGTGATCCCAACAATTTTCTGCTTTTATTGGCACAATAATATAATGGAATTCGCACCTGAAGCCTTTAACTCACAATCTGTTGGATTAAATGCAATAAATTCAATCCAGATGGTTGTTTTACCTGATTATATTGAGTTCCTTCAGTACAAAGCACATAAACATGCATCTTCAGGACTAACCTCCGTTGTTCCAACAATTAGTAACATGACTGGTGTCTCCCAATCTACACCTTCTGAGTCTTGGGTCATTGATTCAGGTGCATCTGATCATATTTCTGATAACAAATCTCTTTTCACTAATATGTCATATTTTCAATCTCTTCCAACAGTCACAATGGCCAGTGGGTCTCATGCCATGGAAACTGCAATAGGTCAAGCAAGTGCACTTCCTTCATTACCTTTAGACTTAGTTCTTTATGTCTCTGGTAGTCTTTTTAATCTCATAGCCGTTAGTCGCTTAGCCAAATCACTTAAATCTGCTGTATATTTCTTGATGACCTTATTTTTATATAGGAATGCAGTACAGGGTGGATCATTGGTACCAGACGTGAATCAGATAGACTTTATTACCTTATCCTTACAAAATCACATGGGTTCGCATCTTGTCTTCCTCCAATAACTTCTCCCGTTAATGGTTCACCAGATTTACTACATAAACGACTAGGAAATCCCAGTTTGTCAAAAATTTAGAGAATGGTACCTGGATTATCTCACTTGTCCACTCTAGAGTGTGAGTCATGTCAGTTCGGTAAGCATACTCGCTACTATTTCCCTCGGTGTCTTGACAATCTAGCAGAGTCACCTTTTACTTTAGTCCATTCAGATATTTGGGGTCCTAGTCGGGTTAGCTCTACCTTAGAATTATACTACTTTGTCAGTTTCATTGATGATTATTCCAGGTGCACTTGTATATTTTTGATAAAAAATCGATCTGGGTTGTTTTCTATTTTCCAGACCTTCCATCCTGAAATTCAAAATTACTTTGGGGTTTCTATCCGCACATTTCGTAGTGATAATGCCCTAGAGTATTTGTCTTTTCCATTTCAGTAGTTTATGAACTCCAAAGGGATTATTCATCAAATATCTTGTCCGTACACATCCCAACAAAATGGGTAGCTGAAAGAAAGAATAAACATCTTATTGAAACTTGTCATACCCTACTCATACAATCTCATGTTCCGCTACGTTTTTTGGGGGATGTAGTTCTTACATCTTGTTATCTTATTAATCGCATACCATCTTCAGCTATCCAAAATCAAGTCCCATTCTCTGTCCTGTTTCCCACTTACCTTTGTTCTATCTTCCACTCCGTGTCTTTAGGAGTACTTGCTTTGTTCATGACCTTACTCCAAGAAAAGATAAATTCGCTCCTCGTGCTCTAAAGTTCATATTTCTGGGTTACTCGAGAACGCAAAAAGGATATCGATGTTATTCTCCTGACCTTCAGTGATTTCTTATGTTTGCTGATGTTACCTTCTTTGAAACCCAATCGTACTTCACAAGTCCAGTTAATCACTTAGATATTTCTGAGGTTCTACTTATTCCTTCTTTTGGAGATTCAGTCCCTATATCCCATTTATCTTCCTCCATAGCTCCACCGCCTACAGTTCCAGTTACAACTCAACCACCTATATCTCCAGTGTCACCACCAAGTCCAGTTGCACCAACTATAGCTCCAGTGCCACCACCTAGTCCAGTTCAACCTTCTACAACTCCACCACTCCTGACTTATCATCATTGTCCGCCCCCAGCATCAGGCCCAACTGATTCACGTCTTGCACATGACCCTGCTAATACTGTGGACTTGTCTCCTTTTAATTAACCGATTGCAAAATGAAAAGGCATACGGTCCATACTTAATACTAATCCTCATTATATCGGATTAAGTTACCATCGTCTCTCATCATCCCATTATGCATTTGTGTCATCTTTGTCCTCTATTTCTATCCCTAGGTCTACAGGTGAAGAACTATCTCATCTCGTATGGCGACAACTATGATTGACGAGATGTCTGCTTTACATATGAGTGGTACTTGGGAGCTTGTTCCTCTTCCTTAGGGTAAATCAATTGTTGGTTTTCGTTGAGTGTATACAGTCAAAGTTGGTCCCGATGGCCAAGTTGATCGACTTATGGCTCGTCTTGTTGCCAAAGGATATACTTTGATATTTGGACTCGATTACAGTGATACTTTCTCTCCCGTGGCTAAAATTGCATCAGTCCACCTTTTTCTATCTCTGGTTGTTGTTCGCTATTGGCCTCTCTATCATTTGGTCATTAAGAATGCTTTTCTTCACAGTGACATTGAAGATGAGGTTATATGGAGCAACCACCTGATTTTTTTGCTCAGGGGGAGTCTATTAGCCTTGTATGTCGGTTGTGCCGGTCCATCTATGGTCTACAACAATCTCCTCGAGCCTGGTTTGGTAAGTTCAACACACTTATTTAGGAGTTTGGCATGACTCGTAGTGAAGCTGATCACTTTGTATTTTATCGACATTCTGCTTCAAATTTCTGTATTTATCTGGTCGTTTATGTTGATTATATTGTTATTACCTGCAATGATCAGGATGGTATTAGTAAGTTGAAGCAACATATCTTTTAGTACTTTCAGACTAAGGATCTGGGCAGATTAAGTATTTTTTGGGTATTGAGGTCGCTCAGTCTAGCTCAGGTATTATGATCTAACAACAAAGTATGCCTTAGATATTCTTGAGGAGACAGGGATGACAGGTTGTAGACCAGTTGACACTCTGATGGGTTCAAATTCTAAACTTCTGCTAGGACAGGGGGAGCCTCTTAGCGATCCTGCAAGATATAGGTGGTTGGTTGGTAAATTAAATTACCTCACAGTGACTAGACCTAATATTTCCTTTCCTGTTAGTGTTGTGAGTCAGTTTATGGATTCTCCCAGTGATAGTCATTGGGATGCAGTTGTCCGTATTTTTCCATATATAAAATCATCTCCAGGAAAAGGCTTGTTGTTTGAAGATCGAGGCCATGATCAGATCGTTGGGTATTCAGATGCTGATTGGGCAAGATCACCTTCTGATAGACATTCTACGTCTGGAATTATGTCTTATAGTAGGAGGAAATTTGGTATCTTGGAAGATAAAGAAACAGAATGTGGTTGCTCGGTCTAGTGCAGAAGCAGAATATCGAGCAATGGCTATGGCCATATGCAAGCTAATTTGGATCAAACAGTTGCTCAAGGAGTTGAAATTTGGTGAGATTAGTCAGATGATACTTGTGTGTGATAATCAAGCAGCTCTTCATATTGCGTCAAATCCAGTGTTATATGAGAGAACTAAACACATCGAAATTGACTATCACTTTATTAGAGAAAAGATACTCTCGGGAGATATTGCTACAAATTTGTGAATTCGAATGATCAGCTTGCTAATATTTTCACCAAGTCCCTCACTGGTCCTCGTAACAGTTATATATGTAACAAGCTCGGTACATATGATTTATATGCACCATGTTGAGGGGAGAGTGTTAGTTTTATTGTATAAATAGGAGTAAATAACCCTAATCCCGTATATATTAGGAGTAGAACATGTATTGTATATATATGGCTCATTGTATCATTGTTTAATTAATCAATCAAAAATATTTTCTCCTGTGCTTTCTCATAGAGACAACCAATCATCTCATTAACTTTTGCTAAGAATCATTCAAATCCAAAAAAATGCTTAAGAGCATGAATAACACCTTAGTCTGTTTAATACCCAAATGTCAAAATGCTAAAACTATCAGGCAGTTTAGAAATATAAGCCTATGCAACACGGCATATAAGTTCGTCACTAAGATTATTGCTAATCGCATTAAAGCCCTCATACAAAATCTCATTCTTCCTACACAAACTAACTTTATTAAGGTCAGAAGGGCTGCTGATAATACCCTAATCATAAAACCACTTGAGGAAATAGATTGTTGTAGATGACTCCTGTCAAAATAACTCCCAAAAGCCCGGAGCTTTCCTATCTATTATTTGCAGACGATCTTATCCTCCTAGCTGAAGCCAACCAAAAGAGATGCAACTCAATTATAGACATTATTAACAAATTTTGCAATGCTTCGGGGCAATCTATCAATTTTGGAAAATAAAAAATTGTGTTCTCCCGGAATACCCATACGGATCTAAAAGATCATATTAGCAATTGCTTCTCAATGAGATATACTAATAACTTTGGAAAGTACCTAGGATTTCCTATGCCCAATGCCAATCCTACAAAAAAAATATTTCCAATTCATCCTAGACAGGATGAATAATAGACTAAAAGGCTGGAAAACTAAGTTCCTTAATATAACTTGTAGGACAACCCTCATAAAAGCCACACTAGACGCAATCTCAAACCACATCATTCAAATTTATGATCTCCCCAAAATAACTCTCAACAAGATAGAATCTATCCAAAGGAACTTTTTATGTACGGAAGAAAAAAAGAAATGTCACCTTGTTAAATGGAGAATAGTCATGATGCCTAAAAAGCAAGGGGGCTTAGGTATTCTTGACACCCATTGGAAAATTTTCTCTTTCAATGCGACATTAGCTTGAAGATATAGAAAAGAGAAAAAAGCCCTATGGCCCAAAACTATATTTAGTAAATATAACCATAGGAAAAGCAAGAATATAGGCTCACATACTTGGAAGGTCATTAGGAAGGGTTCTGTAACTTGCAACGCCAACCCCAAATGGCTAGTAGGAGATGGGATAGGCATTAGCTTGTGGCGCGATAAATGGATAAATCAATTAGGAACACTTAGAGACTGCATCCAGGGTCCCATCCCAGCTAGAGAGCTAGACCTTAATCTCTCATGCATTACTAAAAATGTAACATTTGACCTTAGAGACTTGTATTTAAAATTGCCTCCGATATAATTTTAAAGATAAACTGCACCTACATTAAATAAACTAGGCCTGCTACTGACTCATACACTTGGGATTCAAAGGGTCACAACTATTTATTAGTTAAAGCTACCTATGAAGCTGTCTCAGATTTTACTTGCAATGGAAAAGACTACGCTTGGTTATAGAAAATCAATTCCCTAAACAAATTGAAATATTTTCTTTGAAAAATTATTTGGGACAGGTTACCCACTAAGCATATGCTAACCAAAGATGGATTTTCCATGACGACACTTGTAACATTTCAACAGAAAAACTGAGGACATAGAACATATCTTCTTCCGATGAAACTACTCTAGACACATTTAGGAACAAGTTAATATAAACCATCCTTTCTCTATGAATTCCTTAGGAAAAGATATCCTGTATAATTGCCTTAAAAACAACTCATGTCAAGGAAATCTTTCAACAATCACCTACATTGGTCAGATTTCCTCCCTTTTATCCTATGGCATATCTGAAACATCAGAAATGGGATTCTCTTTCAAGGAACTAAATCCCCTATCAACATAAGCCAACCCATTAGCAAATCCATGGAATTCCTTTACATGGGAAAAAATCTTTGCTTAAAACCACCAAAGAAAACTATCCTTGTAAGATGGGAGCCGCATAATTCCAGTTTTTATAAACTAAATATCGATGGCTCTGTGTAGGAAATCCAGGAGTGGGAGAAATAGGAGGGGTGTTTAGGTACGATAGGGGTCAATGGATCTTAGGTTTTAATATGCGGTTCGACCATGCTACTAACATATATATGGAAATCCTACCCCTACTTCATGGAGTCAAGCTAGAACTAACAGAAAAGATCTTCTCATTAGTAATAGAGACGGACTGTTTGGAACTAATAAATCTCCTAAAATCTAATAATTGTCTCTACCAAAACATGATTGATGATTGCAGGTACCTATTGCGGATGGTGAATGATCCACAGTTGAAGCATGTTTTTAGAGAGGCCAATGGAGTAGCAGACCTATTAGCTAAAAATAGTTGTAGCTTGGACACTTTTTGTATTTTCCAAACTTATGCTTTTCCGCATGTTTTTGTTGTTCATGTACTAAAAAGAGACAGTCTAGGCACTATGTTACCTAGACTGAGCTCTAGTTGTAATAACTCTTACCTTGTTGTTGTTTGAATAAATCGTTTATTACCCAAAAAACGCGTACCCTAAGCCTAGTAAAATAAAACAGAGAGAGTATATACTTTAGGGCTTTTTACCAAAATATACTTTTGACTCTAGTGTATTTTTCATTTTAGTACCAAAAATATAGAAATCGATTTTTATTACTAATAAATGATAACGGGTAAAATATATGGACAAACAATGCCCCGTAAAGTTTATGTGGGGTTCATAACGCTACAAAAAAACACTCTCCCCTCTTTGGCTACCCTTCTCTTCCCGATTGAAACCATTCCCTTCTAACAGAGTTCTCCACTGTCGACGACGAACATGGAAAACTGGCAGATTGTGATCGAGTTTTAATAAATATAATCTGAAGAGGTAAAGTTACACATCCGTAGAATTTTGAAGCAAAAAATACATATTTTGGTCAAAACTCCTAAATTTTAGAATAGGTTAATATATACTCCATCCATTCCAATTTATGTGAACCTATTTCTTTTTTGGTATTTTCCAAAAAGAATGACTCCTTTCTAAATTTGGAAACCATTTAGCTTAAACATACAATTCTACCTTAATGACATAAATACTATGGACCCCTTTTTGACTTGTTTAGGACCATAAATGACAAAAGTATTCATTTTTTCTTAAACTCCGTATCCAATCAAATATGTTCACATAAATTGGAATGGTGGGAGTATAAGTTAAATTTTTTTTTCAAACCTAATCCATTAATCCATAATTATATTTGAAAGTCACCCTAGTTTTTTTTTCGCAAGCAACATAGGACAAAAAGAGAAATTATCCGAGAAGTGAAGAGTGTGAAGTGATGAAAGAACCTGTAAAGGGCACAGTGACATCACTATCCTCATTGTTTCCGGTGGAAGAAGAACAGAAAGTGTCACATGCTCGATAAAGAGCACTGCAATTGCAATCCTAAGAAGTCAAAAATGGGAATAACTTTTGTGCAGAGATGCAATTTTTAGGAAATTCTAGTAGAGAGAATTAGAGATAGAGAATTGTATATTCATTATCAGATACCCTTTGAAAATTCCTTTTCCCCTTTTTATTCTTCTAACTACCTTTCTTCTACAATGTCAACACTTAACAAACTAACGACCTAACTAACTTCTAACAATTGTAACTAACTGTGAGCACGTGATGTTTTGACCTATATATAGATAATTTCTAAAGATTCAAACAAAAATGATTTTTTTTTTATTTTTACAATTTTTGTGAATTTTGTGTTAATTGTTTGCATTTTTATTTGTGCATGTTAATTCATATAAAAATAAAAAAATATGCATCTGCATGTAGGATATTGTTTTATATTTTAAGTATTGATTAGGGATTCATTTGCTTTAGAACAAAGAAGAAAAAATTGCAAAAAGAGGTCACTTTAGCATTTTTATTGTTTTAACTGTTTTAATTGTCGCAACATAGTTTTGAAGTAATTTTAAGCACTAATTAGTTTATTTTAGTTTTTATTTTTGGCCACCTGTATAAATAAGCAAAAATTACAAAATAGAAAAAGGGCAATAAAAAAAAAGAGAATTATCCAAAGAGATTTGAATAAAGAAGAAAGAAGAGTAAAAAGGGTTGCCCAGCCTTGGGCTCCACATTCTCCCAACTCCAGGCCCAAAAACCCCTAATCCACCCACCCAACCTGTTTAGTGACCCGACTCGCCCCACGATTAAACACAAACATAACGGATGAGCCAAACCCCTAATCAAACGCATACTGTTTTTGTTCTCTAGCGAGCCCAGCCCCCTAATTTCGTCCCAAAAATCGCCAAAATTCACGCGAGTGAGAATCAAGCCCTAACCCACACATCCTTATATATCTTCTCTTGCTGTTGCTAATGGTTTCTGATGCCAAGATTCCTCCTCCCACTCGCTCGAATTCGAGTTTAAACACGTGGTTGGAAGGGTCTGGAAGAGGAATTCTAGATGAGTGTGAGGCGTTGGAGTGATTACACTCAATCTGAGCGCCACATTCATCAAGGATTGGTCTTCAAAATAGATTTATCTATTTTCGTGAGGGGGCTGAAAAATTGGGAGAGGTAAAAAGGGTTCTATGGTTCTTTGCTTTCCTTCACTTCTATCTGGTACTGCATTTTCAAAAAAAAAATTTACAAAAAAAGTTTCGGTTTGATTTTTATTCGAGTTTCAATTCAGAAGAAATTAGAAAATCACCAAAAGATTTCAATATTTGGTTTGATTTTTGTTCTCAAAATGGAGTTCGATTGAAAGCTGCTGAGTTCGTCGCCGTCTAAACTTCCGATTGCTGCTCGTATTTGCTACTGGTTTGGCTGTGCTACGAACCTTGACCTGCTGTTGTTTTACTGTTGAAAGTTTTGAGTCAAAACTATGTAATCGCCTTCGATTTTGTTATCAAAAGAAGTTCGAAATTTCAGGTTCAGATTTCATCTCTCTTTTCTTGCGATTCTGTTTTATTTCATTGTATTTTGAGCTATGAGATTCAATCTAGGGTGGTTTGTTTGTTTTTTGATCGAACTTCTTGATGATTAAATTTGTTCGCGATGGCGTGATGTATTTTAGTATTATCAGCTAGTAGAAGTTAATTTTGAGTGGTTGTTTTCTGTGCTTATATGGTTTAACTATTATTTTAGGGTCAAATTATCATTTTTGAATCAAGATATCGTCGCTTGCAAATGAATGATGAGTTCAGTTTTAAAAATCACAAGCAAGCATGAAGGTATAATGTTACTTCTCGTTATGCGTGCTTTTCGAACACTAAATGACTTGTTCTGTGAACTCTTTTTGGTCGTCAGATTTTGTTCTATTAAAATTAGAATTCAAAGAGTTGTTTAGTTTTGTCTTTCCTTCAATTTTGTAACCTTATCTGCATGTTCTTCTGGTTGAAAGTATGAGTTTACCTATGCACCAAAATTTTTGGATTGTCATCGAGTGTAGACTAATTGATAGAGACTGTTAGGGACTCGAATCTAAGTAGTCATTCTGAACTTTGATGAATCGAGTCAGCCGCCCTATTTGCACTGTCCAGACAGCCTATTTGCACGACTATGAATGCAACCACTATTTTGTTTCGAGAAGTTCGACATGAATAACTTAATAGTCTCCTTTTCCCCTGCTTTAGTTTGGTTACAACTGTTTTTTTACAAATGAAGCGTGCGTCTACCAATTCATACGCTGAAGGCATCATTTTACAATGATAAGCTCATGTTCTCATGTCTAGCTTTTTAATCCTCAGATAGGCAAAACTGCCAGCTTCAGTTGAATAGATGATGTTCATCTGTTATTTTTCATGAGTTTTGGTATTGCATTTGCTGAGAGTTTGTTTGTTAAAGGATGTTAAGATTGAGAATGAGATTGGAACTCGAAAATGGATTTGAGGGTCATATATATATTTGGACCTACTCGGATAAATTGGATTCATTTGCTTGTCACTGATTTTGGATTCATTTGAGCGTTATTCCAGTGTGTCAAGTTTGTGATTGTATTTCATATTTCACTTCATTCATTTGTACTCTAGTTTGCACGAAATTGGGACATAGTTTATGCATGTTACACAGCTTCAGTGTTGATTTTCTCTCCACCTTATCTGAAAATCAGACGTTTGTTCTGGTATCCTTCGAGTGTGAGCATTTCATGTCTTATGAACAAATTAAAAATGTAATTCGTTTTTGTAGAAATCCAGTTCGTGCATAATTGCCTGTCCAACTTGGGGCGATGCGAAGCCTTTGTTTTCGACTGAATTTTATCCTTTGGGCCTTGGCATAAAGCAGGCCCATTTCGTGTAGGTTTCAAATAAAGCCACATAATGGTTTGGGCTTTTGATTAATTGAAATGCGCCATCCAAAACCACTATCAATTTAGGTGCATTCATGCCAACATGCGGTTATCAATTCTGTTAAAGCCTAATCGCTAACGAAGTGGTTGTTTTAAGTGTGTGAGTACAGAAAGGTGGTTAGTTGATTGGCAATTCTGGTAACTCACCAGTACAACACCCGGTCGAAAGATAAAGAAATGACTGAACATGATTCAGATACTAGTATTGTGGACCCCACGAAAGAGGTCGAGGTGATCGATGTGGGGGGCTATGAAAGAAGAGATGAAGAAGTTGATAGCCCAAATGGATTCCATGCACCGGGCTTGGTCTCAGGGAAACCCAACACCATTATACCCCGCCAACCCCTCTTATATCCCGCACCTAGTGCAGGCTCAGGAGCCTCCCACTCCCGAAACATCTCCACCATTCCAGTATAATACCCAAGGGTATGCCATTACTTCATACGCTCCACCAGCTCCACCACCCAAACAAAATCCTCCTCCACCCGTGGCTCCAATCTTTGTGGCTCCTCCTCCAGCTCCATTACAAATGTCCTCTAGTGAACCACTATTCCAAGCCCATGATGCCCAATATTACCAGCTTGAACCCACCTTTAAGCCTACTGAGCCGTACTCATATACCCCTCACTTTGAGATCCCAGAGGTAGTGGTTAAACCAGGTAAGAATGTTGAGCATGAGGAAGTGATTAGAAAGTTCAAAAGCCTAGAGCAATCCTTCATGAACATGCACGAGTTGGGCAACCAAGTCAATGTTGCCTATAAAGATTTGTGCCCTTTCCCTGACGTCCAGCTGCCCACAGGGTTCAAGGTGCCTAAATTTGACCTGTACGAGGGACACGGCGACCCGGTGGCCCACCTTCGAGGATTCTGCAGTAAGATAAGAGGTGCTGGGGAAAAAGATGAATTATTCATAGCCTACTTCGGGCAGAGTCTGAGCGGGTCTGCATTGGAGTGGTACACAAGACAGGACCCTAGCCGATGGTATACATGGGATGATTTTGCACAGTCGTTCATTGGCCAATTCAATATAACCTCGAGATAGTCCCTGATCGTCTATCATTGTTGAAATTTGAGAAGAAGCTAGGAGAAAGCTTCAGAGAATTTGGTCTCCGATGGAGGTAACAAGCAGCCAGAGTGGATCCCCCAATGAGGGAAAATGAGATGGTATACTTTCTGCAAAAGTTAGAGCCGACATACTTCGGTCATCTTGTAACGTCCGTGGGTAAATCATTTAATGAAGTAGTGAAGATGGGTGCCATGATTTAAGAGGGTTTAATGTCTAACAAAATCTTGAGTTATTCAGCACTGAAAGCAACCACGCAGGCCATATAAAGCGGTACTGGTTGTGTGCTGGGAAAGAAGAAAAAAGAAGAAGTGGCCACAGCGGAAGCTAGCTCCTGGTCCATGATCAGCAATCCTCCACCCTACTATAACCAACCCAGACCCTACCACCCAAATTACCCATATTCCCCATACGGCCCACCACAACATTACTACCCACCACCACAACCACACTTCTCTATCCACCATGCCCAGACATACACTCATCCTCCGGCACACACGCAATGGCGTGCACCGGTCCCCAAAACACATATACACCTCCACAAAACACCCATACACACCCCAGGGCTAATAGCCCAGGATCCGGCTTTCGCACGAACCAAACTTTTCGGAATGAGAGGGCCCCAAATAGAAGAACTTTTACCCCATTGGGAGAATCTTACACCGAGTTATTCCACAGACTAAAGCAGTTGGAAATGTTAACCCCAATCGAGCCCAAAGTACCAAACCCACCTCCCAGAAACCTGGACCAGTCCGTTAGCTATGAGTATTACTCGGGAATGCCGGGGCATGAAACTGAAAAATGTTGGAAGTTGAAGAGTGTGGTACTGGAGCTTATTGACAACCTCCGTATTGAAGTACAGGCCTCGGAGGTGCCAAACATCAATCAAAACCCGCTGCCAGCGCATCACGAGACTACCATGATTGAGTTGGTGCACAAGGATGGAGAGGCGAAGAAACCCTCACAAACTGTGATGATGATTCGTGCTATTGAGACCAGTTCAAAAGAGAAGCCGATTGGAGGAAAAGCAGGGGTGAAGTTGAAAGGTACAAGTGACAAGCCAGTGGTAGTGATGGGGAAAGAATTATCCGTTGTTGCAAAGAAATCGGAACCAGTCAAGTTGGTGGTATCAGGGGCATCATCTGCGCCCGTGGTTGTTGTGAAAGGTGCTTACATAGAGCCATTGATCATCAAGCCGGTAGTCCAGTTACCCGTGGTTGATATCAAAGCCGTGCCATGGAAATATGAGAAGGTGATAGGAACATACAAGGGGAAAGAAATTGAGGAAGAGAGTTGTGAGGAGCAAGGTTGACTCAATCGGGCCGTTGCTTCGCTTCCGAAGAGTTGAGAAAGGCTAGGGCTACTAAAGACAGTCCAATACTGGTCAAGAAGGCCTTTACAGAGGAGGAAGTGGAGGAGTTTCTAAGAAAGATGAAGGTATAGGACTATTCCATTGTCGAGAAACTGAGAAAAACACCGGCCCACATCTCGTTGTTGTCATTGTTGATCCACTCTGATGAACATCGCCGAGCTTTGATGAAGATATTAAATGAAGCCCATGTGCCTAATAAGATTTCAGTGAACCACTTGGAGACAATTACTAATAAGGTCTTTGAGGTAAATATGATAACGTTTTCGGATGATGAGTTGCCTGTGGAACGAATAGAGCATAACAAAGCCTTTACTTGATAGTCAAATGTGAAGATTCAGTGGTGACCAGGGCATTGATAGATAACGGGTCTAGTGCAAATATTTGCCCGATGTCTACACTAAACAAGCTAAAGATCGATAATGATAGAATCCGCAAGAACAGTGTATGTGTCCGAGGGTTTGACAGAGGTGGAACAGACACGGTGGGGGACATCATACTCGAGTTGACCATCGGCCCAGTTGAGTTTACTATGGAGTTCCAGGTGTTGGATGCTGCGGTATCATACAATCTTTTGTTGGGGCGGCCATAGATCCATGCGGCTAAAGCAGTGCCCTCCTCACTGCATCAAATGGTCAAATTTGAATGATAGGCAAGAGGTGGTGCTACATGGAGAAGACCCCAAAAGCGTTGAAGGTGATGCTATTGTGCCCTTTATAGAAACTGATGACGATAAGGGGGCATGGGTTTATCAACTTTTTGACACGATTACTGTGAACAAGGTTCCAGAGGGTAAAAGCACTCCACTTCCCCGGGTTACTGCTGCAACCGTCATGGTGATTTTAGAAATGATGGGTAATGGGTTTGTGCCAGGAAAAGGTCTGGGTGCCAAGCTTCAGGGCATTGTTCAACCCGTTTCCTTGCCTAAGAATTTAGACACCTTCGGGTTGGGGTTCAAGCCAACAACATCAGATATCAGAAGGACTCGTAAGTTGGAAAAGAAAGCTTGGGTTCTTCCAAAACCAATTCCACATCTGTCCAAGTCCTTCTTTAGGTCGAGGGCCAAAAGCAGTTAGCAACACAGGAGATGGGTTCATTGATTGGTGCAGTGGGGAATTTGGACGAAGTGTTTGAGAGAGTATTTGCAGAAGTAAGCATGGTTGAGGCTGGTGAAGGTTCCAGTAATGCAGACATTCAACACATTGGGCCACATGCTAGGATCAATAATTGGGACGCCACTCCTCTGCCACTTTGGAGGGAGCCGCGGTAGTGGGACTATTTTTTTTAATTTTCACCTGGATTATTCCAGGGTTTGTAATCCTTGTGACTGTGTTCCGTCCATTTGGATGAGCTAAGCCCTGTTATCTTTACATTTTAATGAAATGCAATTTTCTTTCCATCTTCTTTCCTAATTTTGTTTCCATTTTTCTTTCCTTTTCTGTACAGTTATTTTTATGCTGATATCAATGACATGACATGCATGAGGACTTCTCGGCCCAGTTTTATAAGACAACCTAACTCAGAAATAATCAAGAAATTGAATGTGATGATGAATCATATAAGGAAATTAGCAAGGAATTAAAACACTTCGAGAAAAAACCTAAACCAAACTTAAATGACACAGAAGCAATTAACCTAGGGGACCAAGATAATATCCGTGAAATTAAAATAAGTGTTCATCTGGAGCCGCAGCTCAAGGAAGAAAATGGACGTTTTTGCTAGGTCCTATGATGATATGCTAGGACTGAGTACTGATTTGGTGGCCCACAAATTGCCTACAGATCCATCACTCCCACCTGTTAAGCAGAAACTGAGAAAGTTCAAAACAGACATAAGTGTGAAGATTAAAGAAGAGATCACCAAGCAGTTTGATGCAAAGGTCATTCGGGTCGCACGGTATCCCACCTGGTTAGTTAATGTTGTGCCTGTACCAAAGAAAGATAGCAAAACGAGGGTGTGCATTGATTATCGAGATCTCAAAAAGGCAAGTCTAAAAGACAATTTTCCATTACCAAAAATCTACATATTGATCGACAATTGTGCCAAACATGAGATTGGTTGTTTTGTGGATTGCTATGCGGGTTATCATCGGATCTTAATGGACGAGGAAGACGTAGAAAAGACGACATTCATCACACAGTGGGGAACATATTGCTATCGGGTCATGTCATTCGATTTGAAAAATGCTAGGGAAACCTACATGAGGGCAATGACAATGATCTTCCATGATATGATACATAAAGAGATTGAGGTATACGTAGATGATGTGATTGTGAAATCAGGGAAGCAGTCCGACCATGTCAGGGATTTGAGGAAATTCTTTCAAAGGCTACGCAGGTATAATCTCAAGCTCAATCCTGCAAAGTGTGCTTTCGGGGTGCCATCTGTAAAGTTGCTAGGGTTTGTAGTCAGTCGCCGGGGTATTGAATTGGATCCATCAAAGATTAAGGCCATTCAGGAAGTGCCGCCTCCGAGAAATAAAACTGATATGATGAGTTTCTTGGGAAGATTGAATTACATTAGCAGGTTCATTGCTCAGCTCACAACTACTTGTGAACCCATTTTCAAACTACTAAAGAAAGATGTTGCACTTAAATGGACGGATGAATGTCAGAAAGCTTTCGATAAGATAAAGGGATATTTGTCGAATCCACCCGTGTTGGTTTCGCCAGAACCAGGGAGGCCTTTGATTCTGTATCTGACGGTCTTGGATAATTTGTTTGGCTGCGTACTAGGGCAACATGATGTTATGGCACGAAGGAGCAGGCAATATACTATCTCAGCAAGAAGTTCACATCTTACTAGGTTAAGTACACTCATCTGGAGAGGACGTGTTGCGCCCTAACTTGGGTGGTGTAGAAATTGAAACATTATTTGTCGTCCTACACTACTTACCTAATATTCAGTTAGATCCACTGAAGTACATTTTCTAGAAGTCTATGCCCACAGGAAGGATTGCAAAGTGGAAGATTTTGCTTACAGAGTTTTATATTATCTATGTGACGCGGACTGCAATGAAAGCGTAGGCTTTAGCTGATCACTTGGCTAAGAATCCAGTTGATGACGATTATGAGCCTTTGAAAACTTACTTCCCTTATGAGGAGGTAATGCATATTGATGAGTTGGAGCAGGTAGAGAAACCAGGATAGAAACTGTTCTTTGATGGAGCGAAAAATATGAAAGGTGTGGGAATAGCAGCCGTACTTATTTCTAAAACAAGTCAGCACTATCCTGTTACGGCTCAGCTTCGTTTCTATTGTACGAACAACATGGCTTATGAAGCATGTATTCTGAGGATGAGATTGGCTCTAGATATGGGTGTCCCGGAAGTCTTGGTCATGGGTGATTCGGACCTACTGGTACACCAAATTCAAGGAGAATGGGAAACACAGAATTTGAAATTGATACCATACTGACAGTGTCTAAATGAGCTTTGTCAACGGTTTCAGTCAATAGAGTTCAGGCACATCCCGAGGGTTCATAATGAGGTTGCCGACACTTTGGCTACTTTGGCATCAATGTTACATCATCCACACAAGCCTTAGACCCATTGAAGATTCATGTCTATGATCAGAATGCTTATTGTAATATGATAGAAGAGGAGCTTGACGGTAAGCCGTGGTTTCATGACATAATGGAATATATTAGGATGGGAGTATATCCGGCACAGGCCACCGGAGATCAGAAAAGAACTATTCGTCGAATGGCAAGCGGTTTTTTCCTGAGTGGAGGAGTATTATACAAAAGAACACCAGATCTCGGACTGTTGTGGTGCATGGATGCAAGGCAAGCCACGTCTATCATGACTGAGGTACATTCTGGAGTCTATGGACCGCACATGAGCGGATATGTTTTGGCAAAGAAGATCTTACGGGTATTATTGGCTTACTATGGAGTGGGATTGTATCAGTTTTGTACGCAAAGGTCATCAACGCCAAGTGCATGGAGATTTGATTCATTCTACACCATCAGAATTGCATACGATGTCAGCACCATGGCCTTTTGTTGCTTGGGGCATGGATGTTATTGGACCGATTGGTCCAGCGGCATCAAATGGGCATAGGTTTATTCTGGTAGCAATAGACTACTTTACCAAATGGGTGGAAGCGAAGACGTTCAAGTCTGTGACTAAGAAAGTCGTGGTGGATTTTGTGCATGCGGACATTATTTGTCGGTTTGGTATACCAAAGGTGATTATCAGGGACAATGGGGCTAATCTCAATAGTCATTTGATGAAGGAAACATGTAAGTATTAAAGATTACTCATCGTCATTCTACTTCGTACCGCCCTAAAGCAAATGGAGCGGTTGAAGCGGCCAACAAGAACATAAAGAAAATACTGCGGAAAATAGTTGAAGGGTCTAGACAGTGGCATGAGAAGTTGCATTTTGCATTGTTCGGATATCGCACCACCATTCGTACTTCCGTGGGAGAGACTCCTTATTAATTGGTGTATGGCACCGAGGCAGTAATACCCGCAGAAGTGGCAATCCCGTCACTTCAAATCATTGCGGAGGCTGAAATCGACGATGATGAATGGGTAAAGACCCGTCTGGAACAATTGAGTTTGATTGATGAGAAAAGGTTGGCATCAGTGTGCCATGGTCAATTGTACCAGTGAAGGATGGCAGGAGCATACAACAAGAAAGTACGTCCGAGGAAGTTCGAGGTCAGACAGTTGGTGCTAAGCGTATTTTGCCCCATTGGGCCGAAGCAAAAGGAAAGTTCGCCCCGAACTGGCAAGGGACATTTGTAGTAACCAGAGTATTGTCTAATGGCGCACTATATTTGACAGATGTAGAGGAAAATGTGTATAAATGGCCATCAATTTTGATTCGGTCAAGAGATATTATGTATGATTTCTTTATTCGGAATGTACTTTCTTGTATTTGGTAGATTTTAAAGATTGAAATGAAGAAGGCATTTCATTCTGCTATCCAAAAACTTTTATCCCTTGTCATCCCCTTTGGGCCTTACTTATTTTCGTTCATACCCCTCTTTCGGAATCAACGGCACGATAAAAAATGCAGGTGCCACATAAAGATAAATGGAAGAAAAGAAAGGAAAAAGAGAAGAAAATAAAGGAAGAAAAAGAAAAGATGAAACAAGAAAAGGAAAGAAAAGAAAAGAAGAAAAAGAAAAGAAGAGAAAAGAAAAATGAAAAGACAAAAAGAAAAGAAAAGAAAACAAAAGAGAAAAGAAAGGATCACAACAAAAGTAATTACGATAAAGTGAACTACATTTGACTTGATCCTGAAAGGGTACATAGACACCCTTATTCCGAGGTTCAGTCATACCAAAATAAAATATCAAAAGTCCCCAAGAAAAAAACTGGGGCAGAAGTTGTGGTTCGTTGTGAGAAATTGGATTCCGGAAGTTGTAGTTTTAACCCATTTAGAAATTATTTTGAGCCTTTTATACCATTCTTTCTAACCCATCCGAAAGCCTACATTATGGTCCAAAGAAAGACCTTCTGATAAATTTTTGAGAAATGCCAAGTCAGGCAGGAAAAGGTAATTCGCCACAGGGGGTAACACTCTGGTGCAAACAAGAAGCATGAAAAATAAAAATGAGAGAGTCTTATTGGTGAAAACCCTCACGGGCACCGTAAGGCAACGGGGGCTGAGAGAAAATGAAATGAGAGAGTCTTAGTGGTGAAACCCTCACGGGCACCTTAAGGCGAAAGTGAGATGAGAAATGGCAAGCTGAGAAAGTTTGTTGGTGAAAACTGTTTCGTGGCACCACAGGTTAAATGAGGTTAAGGTTTGGATAAAGTAATCAACTGATGGAAGTTCTGGGCAATGAAGTATGGCAACTGAGAGCTGGTTAGTTGGATCGGTTGGGCTGGTTAGTCCGAAATGCATGTCGTGATCATTGGTTCCAGCTTTTCCGGTCAGATAAGTTTCTTTTCTCTTTCCTTTTTAACAGTCATCTGGTTTTGGATTCTTCTTATCCTTAACTTAGAAAATTATTACATTTCATTCTCTTTTGGGGGTTTGTTTATCTAAAATGTTCCAATGCCAGTTTTGCTCAATGAAAAGGGGAAAAGGATTTCAAAGCCCGCTACCAGCTTCCGAAAATGGTAAAGCATAATGTGGCCAGAGCATGTCAGCAACAATGTGACATAAAGTGAAATAGGGGAAGTCGCCGACAGTTTAATCGGTAGAATATTTGGGAAATGTTGTAGGAAATGTGAAGGTCCAGGCAAAAGAGACGGAAAGGTGAAATAACAGGGGGAGCACAAAAGCATTCAGGTTGTCAGAAATGGGGAATGTGAAAGTCATAAATGTGGAAGTCAGGCAGCACAAAGCAAAGCAATGGAAGGATGACGCTGCAAGAATGCCATCAACTAACCACCATTTTTAACTAACAAATTTTCGGTGATTGAAACAGGGGCAGAAAAATTGTTTGTCATGAAGAATTCTCCGTGAAAGAAAAGCAGGCAGTAATCAAGTTTAATCGCAAGTGTGGCATGGGTAAAATGCAAGAAAATGAGGAGTGGCATGAAGAGATGTTGAAGTCAAGAGCCCGCCTGAAAAACAGAGGAGTACATTTCAGTATTTAAATGTTAAAAGTTATACTTCAGTCTTACCGCAATTCAAGTTTTAGTTTCAATTCTCATTAGTATGTGGTAACAAGACCCAGTTTTACCAAATATGGGCAGAAAGTTTTCGTTGTTTTGTCTATTTTTGTGAAGTCAGGAGCCCGCCTGGATAATAGAGAAATACAGTTCAGTTAGCAATCAGGAGCCCGCCTTGACAACAGAGGAATACATGCATTTACAATTCAAAAATCAGGAGCCAGCCTGAAGAATAGAGGTGATACCATTCAAGTTGTTAGTTTTTAAATCAATCCCTTCGTTTATTTTTGTAGTCAGGTGCCTACTGAAGAACAGATGTCCGCATTTCAAATTTCAAAAGTCAGGAGTCCGCATAGAGAATAGAGACATGCATTTAGAATTTTTGAAGTCAGGAGTCCACCTGGAGAATATAGACATAAAGTTTAAAATTTTGAAGTCAGGAGTCCTCCCGGAGAACAGAGACATATATTTCAAGTTTCAGTAATCAAGAGTCCGCCTGAATAACAGAGACATATATTTCAATTTCAGTAGTCAGGAGCCCGCCTAGAGAACGGAGGCATACAGTTAAATTTCAGCAGTCAGGAGCCCGCTTGGAGAATAGAGGTGCTAAATCTTTAATTAGTCAAAATCAGGAGCTCGCCTGGAGAATAGAGGTGTCGAATTCTTAATTAGTTATAGAGGTGCTAAATCTTTAAGTAGTTGAAATCAGGAGCCCGCCTGGAGAATGAAAGTGTTAAATTTTTAATTAGCTAAAGTGAGGAGCCCGCTTGTATAACAGAGGTATTCCGAGTCATGTTTTAGTCAAATTCTTATTAATATCCGGTAATGTGCACCCAGTTCCCAAACTGGGGCATAAGCTTTCTTTGTTGTGCCTATTTTTATGAAGTCAGGAGCCCGCCTGGAGAATAGAGGAATACATTTCAAGTTAGCATGCAGGAGTCCGCCTGAAGAACAGAGACATACATTTCCAAGTTTCGAAATCAGGAGTCCGCCTGGAGAATCAGTTCATGTGCTAGGATAACATTGTCAGCAATCCTCCTGCCTGGGATGAAACCTGCCTGGGCATCAAAGATGATACTGGCCATGCAAATATGTAATCTGTTGGCCAATATCTTAGAGACTATTTTATATAAGACTGAACAGCAAGCTATTGGACGAAATTCCTTGACTGATTGTGGATTAGCAACTTTAGGTATCAAGGTGAGGGAGGCACAATTAACTGGTTTATACATTCTACTAGAGTGGAAGAAATCCATAACAGCCCTAGTGATCTGATTGCCAGTGAGACACCAGGTCTGCTTGAAAAAAGTAGCATTGTATCCATCAATACCTGGTGCTTTGTGATCACCTATGGCTTTTAGGCTATCTAGAATCTCATCAGTAGTAATATCAGCAGCTAACTGTTGTTTCTGGCTGTGTGTGAGCTTAGGACCATTATCCATATATGACCTGTTAATTGCTGGTAGAGAGGCAGCTGATGTTCCCATCAAAGATTTATAGAAGTTCTTGATCTCATCTCTAATGTCATCTGGATTGGTAAGTATGGTACCTCCTGCTGTAACCAGTTCTGTTATGTTTTTGTACTGGTTCATTTCTTTCAGTACAACATTAAAATACTTATTATTTGAGTCTCCCAATTGAATCCATATGGCTCTGGACTTCTGTTGTAGAATATTCTCTTCTATCATTGACCATTTCTCCAGCTTCAATACCAGTTCCCTTTCTTTAGTCTGCAAATCATCAGTATAGTGCAGCCTCATCTGGTTCTGAATGTCCTTCAATTCCTCCCTGCTAGACTCAATTTTCTGTGTAATGTTCTTAAACTCTCTAACATTTAGAGATTTTAGAACAGGTTTGAGTGCCTTGAGGTTGTTCCACACCTCCTTGAGAGTACCTTGGGTAGTATTCCTTCGATTCTCCTTCATAATGTGTTGGAAGTCCTTGTGATAAGCCCAAGCATTGTAGAATCTGAAGGGGGCCTTCCTGATAATAATATCTTCATTCATAGTAGGCACCATTGGAATATGATCAGAGATTAAGGGGGGGTCATACACAGTTTGTACATGACTCCATTTAATCATCCAGTCATAATTACCAAATATTCTATCCAATCTACTACAAACTCTATCATTACCAGTTTGTTTGTTAGTCCATGTGAAGAAGTCCCCTTTCCAAGGAAGTTCTGATAATTCAGCCAGTTGAATACACTGAGTGAAATCCAGAATTTCAACTTGTTTAACTTGGTTACATGATTGTCTATCATTGATAGACATCACAGCATTGAAGTCACCTGCAACCAGCCAAGGATCAGTAATACCAGTAGCAAGATTCTGTAGTTGTTGTCACATTGTTCTTCTTTGATCCAATCCATTGAAACCATAAACCACAGTGAGGAGGCAAACCAGCTCCCCTGCAGGAGTGTTGACACTGCAGTGAAGGAATTGAGCCTCCTCCTGAATACCAGTGACTCTAATCTTCTGAGTATCCCATAGAATCCAGATTCTACCCCTTGGAGAGTCCCTATAATTAGCTAGCATATTCCAACCTGGAACCAACAGATTAGCTATTCTCACTGCATTGCTCTCTTTTACCTTTGTCTCTACCAGACTAACAAGGTTAAATTTATTCTGTCTAAAGTATTCCTTAGCTTCCTTATGTTTATATCTCTTATTTACACCTCTAATGTCCCAAACTAACAGCTTCATTGGATATGACTAGGGCCCCCTTCATCTGGGGGATTCCTGGTCTACAAGTTGACATGACTTGGAATCTATTGCTCATCACCACAGGGGATAATGGGGGAAAGTTTGCAAGATTGAAAACTGGAGATTGCACCTGTTTTCCTTTATCAACCTGTGTGAACACATATGTACTTCCTAAAGGATCAGCATCCTTAGGAGGTACTACAATCTGCTTTGGTACTAACTGTTGATTGGGAATCTCCTTAGGCTGTATACCATTCTGACTTGGCAATTTGGCTCTCCATTCCTGAACAACTCTAGGCTTTTGTATAGGTTGAGGGGGTTTGGGAATAGCCAAACAGTTATGTCCTACCATAAGGCACTTCTCGCAGTATGTTGGTTTCGAGTCATATGCCACTTCCTGCACAAATTTCTTACCAATTGGATCTATGAGCTCAATCTCACTTGGCAATTCCTTGGATACATTAACCTCAATGAGCATGCGTGCAAAAGAAATCCTAGTCTGTTTAGTAGTGCATTCATCAGCAAAAATAGGCTTGCCAAGGACACTGGCTATCCTAGTCAATGACCTAATACCCCAGCATGACATAGGGAGGTTAGGGAACTTTACCCACAGAGGAATGTCAGTAGGGAAAGCAGCACTGAAATCAAAATTTGGAGTCCATTGTTTCAATACCATAGGTCTATTAGCAATGGAATATGGACCAGCACATATAACTTCTTTGGCATCTTCCATGGTTCGAAATTTGGCTACATAATAGCCCTCCTCATGGTAGTATAACTCAGGTTCTGGAACATGGGACCAATGGAGACTGATGAAACGTTTCATTTCATTGTACCCTGGTCCAGTCCCCAACACAAAAATCACTAGGGCACATTTCCATTTCTGTTCTTCCTCCTCCACTTCCTCTTTCAGCAACTGACCTACATGTTTGCCATCAAGCAGAGTCGGTGGGATATACTCCAATGCCATACCATTTGAGGCAAATCTATTATTCTGGAAGAGATTTGCCCACCCTTTGGTTATTTCAGTAGTCGGCTTCTCTGGTTCTGGTAGTGATGGTTGCTCTGGTTTCTGCATGTGGTCATTTCCTCAATTTCCTTGTACCATCTAAGGTTGAGGAAGCACCACAACTTCAACTTGTTCGAAAACCTCCTCCGATTGCATCAATGGAACAGTATTCAATGAAACAGTAGCAGAAATTGGTGCTTCTTCACTGGAAACACTGGATGTGTGATTTATTGTTGAGATGATGCGATCTATAGTTGTAATCGGTAGTTTCCGAGGTCGACCCCTACCGCGACCTCTTCCTCTCGCCATGAAAACCAGCTCGGCGTACGTTTACTAACGTGCGCCGAGAGGAGAGTCGGAAGAGAATCACACTTTAGCATTTTTATTGTTTTAGTTGTCACAAAATAGTTTTGAAGTAATTTTAAGCACTAATTAGTTTAGTTTAGTTTCTATTTTTATTTTTGGCAACCTGTATAAATCAGCAAAATTACAAAATAGAAAAAGGGCAATAAAAAAAGAGAATTATCTAAAGAGATTTGAAATAAAGAAGACGGAAGAGGAAATAGGGCTGCCCAGCCTTGGGCTCCATTTGATTCTCCCAACTCCAGGCCCAAAAACCCCTAATCCACCCGCCCAACATGCTTAGTGACCCGACCCACCCCACGATTAAACACAAAAATAACGGATGAGCCAAATCCCTAATCAAACGCGTACTGTTCTTCTTCTCTGAAGAGCACGCGAGCCCAGCCCCAAATTTCGTCCCAAAAATCGCCAAAATTCACGCGAGTGAGAATCAAGCCCTAACCCGCATTCTTTTGCTGTTGCTAACGGTTTCTGATAACAAGATTCCTCCTCCTCCCACTCGCTCGAATTCGAGTTTAAACACGTGATTGGAAGGGTCTTAAAAAGGAATGCTGGATGAGTGTGAGGCGTTGGATTGATTTCACTCAATCTGAGCCCCACATTCATCAAGGATTGGTCTTCAAAATAGATTTATCAAATTTCGTGAGGGGGGCTGAAAATTTGGGAGAGGTAAAAAGGGTTCTAGGGTTCTTTGCTTTCCTTCTCTTCAATCTGTTACTGCATTTTCAGAAAATGAAAAATACAAAAAAATAGTTTGGGTTCGATTTTTATTCGAGTTTCGTTTCAGAAGAAATTAGAAAATTACCTAAATATTTCAATATTTGTTATGATTTTGGTTCTCAAAATGGAGTTCGATTGAAAGCTGCTGAGTTCGTCGCTGTCTAAACTTCTGATTGTTGCTCGTCTTTGCTACTGGTTTGGTTGTGCTCCGAGCCTTGACCTGCTGTTATTTTATTGCTGAAAGTTTGAGTCAAAACTGTGTAATCGCCTTCGATTTTGTTATCAAAAGAAGTTCGAAATTTCAGTTTCAGTCTTCATCTCTCTGTTCTTGCGATTCTATTTTGTTTCATTGTATTTTGAGCTATGAGATTCAATCTAGGGTGGTTTGTTTGTGTTTTGATCGAACTTCTTGCTGATTAAATCTGTTCGCGATGGTGTGATGTATTTGAGTATTCTCAGCTAGTAGAAGTTGATTTTGAGTGGTCCTTTTCTGTGCTTTCATGGTTTAACTGTTATTTTAGGGTCGAATTATCATTTTTGTGTCAAGATTTCGTCGCTTGCAAATGAATGGTGAGTTCAGTTTTGAAAATCAAAAGCGAGCATGAAGCTATGAAGTTACTTCTCATTATGCGTGCTTTCTGAACACTAAATGATTTGTTCTGTGAACTCTCTTTGGTCATCAGATTTTGTTCTATTAAAATTAGAATTCAAAGAGTTGTTTAGTTTTCTCTTTCCTTTAATTTTGTAACCTTATCTGCATGTTCTACTGGTTGAAAGTATGAGTTTACCTCTGCACCAAATTTTGGGATTGTCATCGAGTGTAGACTAATTGATAGCGGCTGTTAGGGACTCGAATCTAAGTAATCATTCTGAACTTTGATGAATCGAGTCAGCTGCCCTGTTTGCACTGTCCAGACAACATATTTGCACGACTATGAATGCACCTACTGTTTTGTTTCGACAAGTTCGACATAATCACTGAATAGTCTCCTTTTCCCCTGCTTTAGTTTAGTTACAACTGTTTTTTAACAAATGAAGAGTGCGTCTTCCAGTTCATATGCTGAAGGCATCATTTTACAATGATAAGCTCATGTTCTCGTGTCTAGCTTCTTTTAAATCCTCAGATAGGCAAAACTGCCCGCTTCAGTTGAATAGATGTTGTTCATCTGTTATTTTTCATGAGTTTTGGTATTGCTTTTGCTGAGAGTTTGTTTGTTAAGGCGTTGTATGAGCTACTTGCCAAGGATGCTAAGATTGAGAATGAGATTTGAACTCGAAAATGGATGTGAGGGTCATCTATATATTTTGACCTACTTGGATAAATTGGATTCATCTGTTGTCACTGATTTTGGATTCATTTGAGCGTTATTCCAGTGTGTCATGTTTGTGATTGTATTTCATATTTCACTTCATGCATTTGTACTCTAGTTCACACGAAATTGGGATGTAGTTTCTGCATGTTACACAGCTTCAGTGTTGATTTTCTCTCCACCTTTTCTGAAAATCAGACGTTTGTTCTGGTATCCTTCGGGTGTGAGCATTTCATGTTTTAGGATCAAATTAAAAATGTAATTCGTTTTGTAGAAATCCAGTTCGTGCATAATTGCCTGTCCAGCTTGGGGCGCTATGAAGCCTTTGTTTTCGACTTAATTTTATCCTTTGGGCCTTGGCATAAAGCAGGCCCATTTCGTGTGGGTTGCAAATAAAGCCACATAATGGTTTGGGCTTTTGATTAATTGAGATGCGCCATTCAAAACCAATAACAATTTATGGCCCTCGTGAGTTAGCTTAGAAATGTTTTAAGTAGAGTATTATTGAGGTGCGCCGTGACAAACAAAAATAAATGTGGGGCCCTCAGTAATTGGTTATTAAAAATTAATTAGAATTTGGAATGGCCATTTAGCGAATTTCAATGGCCTTCCCCAAAATAATATTACGTTACAACCTTTAAGCTCGATTTAATTAAATTACCTTCTTAAACTCGGGTGTGTATTGATGCGACCCAAATCCAAATCTCGATAAAGTCGAAATGCGTTGATGACTACGGGTGCCTTGATAGCGATGTGGTCAAAGACGTGTTTTCACTACGTCGCAAGTCCTTTAAAATGAATAATGGTAAAAACGGTTTTGTAAATAAAAAGTACATAAGCTAGCATGTATCAAAATCAGATAAAATCAAATGCAACAGTTGAGTGACTGTGCTAGACCACGGAATCCGGGAATGCCTAACACCTTTTCCCGGGTTAACAGAATTCCTTATCCGGATTTCTAGTTCGCGGACTGTGAACAGAGTCATCTTTTTCCTCGGTTTGGGATTCAATCGGTGACTTGGGACACCATTAATCTCCCAAGTGGCGACTCTGAAATAATTAATAACGAAATCTCATTCGATTGTCCTTTAAGTGGAAAAACTCCTTCACGCCCTTGCGGGGTATAAGTGAAAAAGGAGGTATGGCAATAACTTATTCTATATTAACACTTAGGTCCCTACTTTTACAAGTAAAGCTATTGCACTTTTAAACTCTATATTGGTATATAACAAGTACTCCCCCTCTTAAAAGTCCTTGTCCTCAAGGACAAAAGTGTGGAAACTGCTGCTGTAGAGCATGTATGTCCAGCCAAGTGCTATCTTCAGGTGGACAGTTGAACCATTTAACCAAAACTTGAATTACTTGCATGTTGTTTTTAGGAATCACTCGCTGCTCTAATACTGCCTCTGGTTCCAGTATCACATGGCCATGGGATGATAATGTTACAAACAAGTCAGGCACTGCTGGTGTGTCTCCAATTCTCCTCTTCAGTTGAGATACATGAAATGTAATGTGTATCTTGGCTTGAGGAGGAAGCTCCAATTGGTAAGAAATTGTCCCAATCTTCTACAAAATGTCCATAAAGCACCTCAAATAGGATATGATAATCTGATGAAATGGGCATACTTGCTTAACCTGTCCACAACCACTAAGATTACTGATTTGGAGTTGGATTTAGGGAGTCCCTCAATTAAATCCATGCTTATGTCCTGCCACACCTTGTCAGGAATAGGCAGTGGTTGTAATTATCATTATCTCCCTTGCATTTATGGCAAACTGCACAGTTCCTGATGTGCTCATATATGTCAGCTTTCTTTTTTCTCCAATAGTAGACCATAGTAATTCTTTGGAATGTGGCTCCCATCCCTGAGTGGACTCCTATTGCACTGTCATACAGAAACTCTAAAATTTGTTGTTGCAGTTCTTTATCATCATCTATCACTATCCATTCGTATATAAGATCTTATCATTCAGCATATATAAAGCATTGGCTAAAGGATTATCTTGAAGTTAAATAATAATTGCTTGAAATTTGCTGTCACTTGCATATGATGCTCTGATCTGCTCAAGGAATTCAGAGTTCACAGTGGAGATCATTTGTAGTTAAATTGAGGATTGAGGACCTCTGGAGGGTGCATCAGCTGCAATGTTCTCCTTCCCTTTCTTGTACACAATGTTGTAATCATAGCCCATCAGTTTCGCTAACCATTTCTATTGGCTAGGGGTTGAGATACTCTCTTCCATGAGGTACTTTAGACTCTAATGGTCTGTTTTGATGGTAAAATGCCTCCCAATGAGGTAGGGTCTCTATGTCTGAACAACAGTCACTTCATCCAACATTTCTTTTCCATAGACTGACATGCACTGATGTTTACCACTCAAGGCTTTGCTCATGTAAGCTAATGGATATCCTTCTTGCATTAATACAGCCCCAATCCCCATTCCACAAGCATCAGTTTCTATGATGAATTCCACATCAAAGTTTGGGAGGGCCAGTACAAGGGTTGTACTCAAAGCTTGCTTTAGCTCTTCAAAAGTTATTGTAGCCTGAGAATTCCATAGGAACTGATCCTTTTGTAGCAATTCAGTAAGTGGCCTATCCATGATTCCATAACCTTTAATGAACCTCCTATAATAACCAGTTAATCCTAGGAAACCCCTTACTTCCTTAACTGTTTTTGGCATAGGCCACTCAACTATAGCCTTAACATTGTTAGCATCTGTACTCACACCATGTTGTGAGATGACATGGCCAAGATATTAAATCTCATTCTAACCAAACTGACATTTACATAACTTGACAAACAAACAGTTGCTCTTAAGTAGCCGAAAAGATTCTTTCAAATGCATCAAATGGTCAGACCAAGTGGGACTATAAATGAGGATATCATCGAAAAAAACAAGTATGAATTTCCTCAAAAGGCTGGAAGATCTTGTTCATTAAACTTTGAAAGGTTGATGGTGCATTGGTCAATCCAAAGGGCATTACCCAATTTATAGTGCCCATTGTGAGACCGAAAATCTGTTTTCTCATTGTCTTTTTCATCCATTCTAATCTGACGATACCCTACCTTAAATTCTAGTTTAGAGAAGTATTCCCCCCCCCCCGGTTCATCTAAGTTCTCTTCTATAACTGGAATAGAAAATTTATATTTAATAATTTGGTAGTTGCCTATAATCAATGCATAGCTTCCAAGTACCATATTTTTTCTTAACCATAACTATTGGAGGTGAATAAGGACTTACACTGGGTCTGATCACTCCTGCAGTTAGCATCTCTTGTATCATCTTCTCTATCTCATCTTTATAGGCTGGGTATCTGTGTGGTCTTACATTAACTGATGATACTCCTTCTTTAAGAATGATTTTATGATCATGTTCCCTTCGAGGTGGCATCTCAATTGGTATCTCAAATAGGGAAGCATATTGGTCCATCAATTTCTGCAAGTTTTGAGGAATATTGTGTTGCTGAATTGATCCTTCCATCGATTGCACCTGTGCTACTACCATCATACGCCGCTGCCCACTTTTCCCTATAACTTTCCCATCTGTTGATTGTCCGCAATGTTGGAATTTCCAGGTTGAGTGCTCCTTAGAGATACCTTCTTTCCTCCTGAAACTTCATCTTAAGTAGTCTAAAATTCCATTTGATATCTCCCAAAGTGACCAATCACTAGATTCCTAGGACCACATCTGCCCCCTCAAAGCCATCACTCGCATGTCAGCTCTGAACTCCACTCCTTGCATTCTTCAGAAAATCCCTTTAATCTTGAAAGAACTGTGGACTCTGCTACCATAGCCACAACTACATAGAAAGGATGAATAGTTTCCAATCTGCATCCCAGCCTCGTTGCAATGTGTATGTCTATGAAATTGTGAGTGGATCCCGAGTCTATCAACATATGAACAACCTTCCCTTTGATTGCCCCTTTAACCTTCATAGTTCTGTAATCAAAATTACCATCTAAGGCATGCACAGATACCTGAGCATTCAATGTTGAATATTCAAGTGTCTCTTCTTCTGCTAGACAATAATCCACCTGCCATTCTTCAACATCACCTTCCACTTCTAAAATGAATAGTTGTTTCCTCTTCTTGCATATATGATCAGGGGTATACTTTTCATCACACATATAACATAGCCCTATGTCCCTCTTACCATCAGTTTCTGCACCTGATAGTCTTACGGTGCCTTGACTGCAGGCTTAGTGTAAGAATTGGGAAACCTATTCCCATTCCCAGCTGCACCTTTATTACTTTCTGCAATCTGAGTGGCATTGTGGTTTCTTGGATTGGAGTGATTCCAAGAAGAACATGGAGTAGGAAGTAATGGCCTAGAGCTCCTCACCACTGTTTGATGATGTTGTAAATATAGCTTCAACGAATGTTCAGCTAACTTAGCCAAACTATAAGTTTTCATTAGTCCTTGAGCTCAACATACGAACTTGGACCTCAATTTCTGGCTTCAAACCATTCAAGAAACAACTAATTGCATATTCTTCTGACAGCTCCACTAGATCCAATAGCTCATGAAATTAGTCTAGGAATTCTTGAACACTACTAGTTTGCTTTAATTCCAATAGTTCCTCATATAAAGATTGTCCAAGATGATGATGCAGGGCCCTCACATAGTTATTCCAATTTGGAAAACCCCTTCCCAATCGAGCTTTCATCATGGCTGAGTGCCATTTTAGTGCCTTCCCTTCGAGATTTATTGCAGCGATTCTAATCTTTGCTTCCTCTGGCGTGCCCTTGTACTCGAAAAACTGCTTGCATATTTAGATCCATCTATTAAGATTCTCATCATTGAATTTTGGAAATTCCACCCATGAATTCCTGCTATTGTGGTGGTATCCGGCACCATACATAGCTTTAGCTGGTAGTGTAGCTGGCGCCGTTGGTGTGTTAGCAGCCATAGTTGCTAGAACCTGCTAAATTTTATTCAAAACGTCCTCATGTAGGTACCCTTGTTCTCTGAGTTCGTCCATATCTCGTCACATTAACAATTTCTCATCGTCTCCGGCATGTTTTCTGGCCAAGGATATGCTCGCTCTGATACCAATGTCACGTGCTCGATGAAGAGCACTGCAATTGCAGTCCTAAGAAGTCAAAAACGAAGAATAACTTCTGAACAGAGATGCAATTTTGGGGAATTCTGGTAGAGAAAATTAGAGACAGAAAGAGAATTGTATATTCATTATCAGATACTCCTTTACAATTTTTCCCCTATTTATTCTTCTAACTACACTTAACAAACTAACGACTCAACTAATTTCTAACAATTGTTACTAACTTCTTCTATATTGACACTTAGGTCCCTACTTTTACAAGTAAAGCAATTACACTTTTAAAACTATATTGGTATATAACAGAAAGCATCAAAGTTCGTGAAGGAAACTATATCGGAGCAGCAGAAGCTGCTGGACCAGCTCCGAGATTTTGTCGCCGACAACAATAGCCTTATTAACCTTGTTCGTCGGCTTCTGGCCAACTCAACTAAGATATCATGGTTAATTTTTATCTACTGAATATTTTACTTTAGACTGGATAGTAGAGTGTTATGCTTTTTTGTCTAAGAGATTAATGTGCTTTTCCTTTTTCAGTTTCCGTTTGGTAGAGCTGCATTTTTTCCAGCCATTTAATTCATACTTATGAATTTCTGGTAATTTATTCACTACGCGATTTTAGTTAGTTTGCGCCATTTGCTTATGCTCGTTTCAGTTACTTGGAAATATTAGTTTGATTGAGCTACAAGTACGAGACTTATCTTTTGATATTACATGATGCTTAATGCATAAAATTTTCGCCTTTCTTTTTGGATTAAAAGGAATTTTTTTTTATTTTGTTGTGTTAAGAAAGTCTTCTTTGATCGAGCTTCTGTTATGTGCAAAGCATTTCGTGTTCTAAGCCTAAATAAATGAGGATTGGCCCCAGATTTTTGGCCTAAGGGTAAGAGCGCAACACATGAAGTGGGTTAGGCGCACTCTATCTACGGATTGGAACCTGCCGCATACAACAGTGTGGTATTTAAGTGGAGAAGGGTAGAGGGGTGATCCACCAAGTTTTGTACCGTGTGCCATTACCTCTCTATTAGCTCTCTGGGTATAAAGTAGGAGGATTATCGTATGTTGATAGTCTATAAAAATAGAATACAACTATGCAGGGGCGGATAAAAATAGAATACAACTATGCAGGGGCGGATTTAGGGAGGCGGAAGGGTGTTCACCTGAATCCCTTTTCCCGAAAATTACACTGTATACGTAAGACAAAATCTATTTTACCTTTTATATATCATGTTTTGAATCTCCTTGACATCTACCAAAACCTTTGTAAAGTTATTGGCTCTACTCCCACTAGCTACAACCTTGTTAATTTTTCTTTGAACCCCCACTGCAACTATGATGAATGACTAGAGCAGAATGGACGGAGCAGATTCGTATAGTCGACCCAATTAGTTTGGGATTGACACATGCTGTTGATCGACTTTCTTCCTAGATCAAAAGGAACCATTCCTTGTGTTTGAACTCTTAAGAGTTCTCTGTTAGTTAAACTGAATGGGTCCTTGCTGAAATGATTGAGTTGCTGAATAGAATTGTTTTCTTTACAACTGTTCATTCCGAAGGTTTATTGATTCCTACATATCAATAAGACTGAAAAGGTTATTGTTCTCCAATGAGGAGTCTGGTGGTGGTAGAATCTTCTTTTCCAAATCATGGAATATGCTTCATTTTCTCTTTCCTGAATTCCACAATTGATTTTTTAAATCTATCTGATAAGTCCTTGCTTTAGAATAGGGATAATGGAATGCTTAGGGGGCTTGTCTTTAAGTCTAAATTGGTATCTCAAATAGGGAAGCATATTGGTCCATCAATATCTTCAAGTCTTGAGGAATATTCTGCTGCTGAGTTGATCCTTCCATCGATTGCACCGGTGCTACTACCTGTTGCGGAAGCCAAATGTATATAGTATGAATGAGTCACAACTACTATACCAAAAATTATGTCAGTCACTAAATAATAAATACGACAATAAAGCAACAATAAAAGGAACACCAGAATTTACGAGGTTCGGCCAATTTTGCCTACTCCTCGGACACAACCAAATATTTTATTCCACTCTAAAAATACAAGTGAAATAATACTAAAGAGAGAAAATACGAATGCCTTAAATACATGAGAAGGTAAATGAGAGGTATGTTTAAATCCTAAACATTAGGCCTTTTTTTATAGGGGGAAACTTCCCACCAAACTTAACAACCCACCTCTGTGGGACAAATTTTTGTCAAACTTCAACAAATCACCACCTTAGCAAAAATTCCACATCTTTTATTCTCTTTATATCAAATTTTGGTTGTGTCTTCATTTTCAATCTTCAATGTTCAATAATGTTGGTCAAAACCAGACAATGTTGAAACTTGATCGCAGTCACCACTTTTGTCACCATATCAGCAAGATTCTCTGTAGTATGAATTTTCTTCATCGTGACTCCACCTTCTTCTATTATTTCTCGTACGAAATGATACCAAACATCAATGTGCTTCGTCCTTGCATGATAAACTTGGTTCTTCGCTAATTGAATAGCACTTTGACTATCACAAAAAATTGTGATACCTTTTTGTTCAACACCAAGCTCCTTTAGCAATCCTTGAAGCCAAATTGCCTCCTTCACAGCCTCTGTAATAACCATATACTCTACCTCTGTTATAGACTAAGCAACTGTTGACTGCAAAGTATACTTCCAACTGACTCGTGCCTTTGCAAAAGTAAACACATAACCAGTAGTTGATCTTCGTTTGTCCAGATCACCCGCAAAATCTGAGTCACAATATCCAACTATAGACTGATTGCATTCCTGCTCAAAAACTAACCCAACATCTACAATATTATGAATATACTGTAGAATCCACTTCACAGCTTGCCAATGCTCCTTACCTGGATTATGCATATATCTGCTAATAACTCCAACAACTTTTGAAATGTCAGGTATCGTACACACAATTGCAGACATCAAGATACCAATTGCATTTGCGTATGGTACCTTTGACATATGCTCTCGGTCAGCTTTATCCATTGACGACATAGTAGTACTTAGCTTAAAATGGGGAGCAAGTGGAGTACTAACTGGCTTAGTCTTGTCACCCGTGCCAAAACGTTGAAATACTCTCTTCAAATATTCCTTTTGAGATAAACAGAGTTTCTTTGAACCTCTATCTCTAATTATCTCCATGCCAAGAATTTTCTTTGCCTCGCCCAGATCCTTCATCTCGAACTCCTTCATTTGAATCTTCAACTTATCAATTTCTTCCGAATTATTGCAAACTAGCAACATATCATCAACATATAGGAGAAGATATATAAAGGAACCATCTTTAAGCTTGCGCAAATACACACAATGATCGTATTTACTTCTCTTGTACCCTTGCTGCAACATAAACTTGTCAAATCATTTGTACCATTGTCTAGAAGATTGTTTCAATCCATACAACAATTTTTTAAGTTTGCACACCATATTTTCCTTTCCAGCAACTTTGAATCCTTCTGGATGAGTTATATAGATTTCCTCCTCCAAGTTTTACATCCATCTGAACTAGTTCCAAATCCAGTTGTGCTACCAAAGCCAACATAATTCTAATGGAGGAATGTTTTATAGCTGGAGAAAACACTTCATTGTAATCAATTCCCTCCTTTTGAGCATATCCTTTGGCCACCAATCTTGCTTTGTAGTGAATATCTTCTTGGTTGGGAAATTCTTCTTTCTTTGCAAATACCCATTTGCACCCAATTGCTTTCTTTCCCTTTGAGAAATTGGCTAATTTCCATGTATGATTCTGATGAAGGGACTGTATTTCATCATTCATGGAAATTCTCCACTTATCTTCTTCTGAACTTTGGACTGCGTCTTTATAAGTGGTAGGAACATCATTAGCTTAAATTGCAGTTGCACAAGCAACTATCTCTATGAGACGAACATGTTTTGTTATTTCCCTTTTTGGCCTGCTGGTTGCTATTGATTCAAGTTGTTGAGGTTCTTAAGTTGGAATCTCCTCTACTGGCTCTCCATCCAGAGGGTAATCTTCATTTGTTTCTGCCTCTTCTTCTTTTGTAGGAAAAATAAATTTTCCCTCAAACTCTACCTTCTTAGAAGCACCATCATCTTATTTGGTATCTTTCACTTGTTACCTTATTTACCATAGCAGATTCATCGAAGTTAACATCACTGCTGAATATTACTTTCTTTATCATAGGACACCACAAGCGATATCCTTTGACTCCAGAAGTAATCCCCATTAAAATAGCCTTCTTTGCCCTTGGATCCAATTTTGACTCTTTCACGTGATAATATGCAGTTGAGCCAAACATGTGCAAAGAGTCATAATCTATAGCATGCTTTCCATACCATTTTTCAAAAGGTGTCTTGCCATCAATAGCAGCAGATGGTAATTGATTAATGAGGTGACATGCATATGTAATTGCCTCAGCCCAAAATTCTTTGCCCAAGCCAGCATTGACAACATACACTGTACCTTCTCTAGCAAGGTCCGGTTCATGCGTTTTGTCATTCCATTCTGTTGTGGTGTATGTATGACAGTGAAGTGCTGGACGATGCCATCATTTTCACAGACATTATTGAAATGACCATTTTTGTATTCACCTCCATTTTCTGTGCGAATACACTTGATCCTCTTGCCTGTTTGATTCTCCACCATCGTCTTCCATTTGAGAAAAATTTCCAGCACTTCATCTTTGCTCTTAATTTTATACACCCATCATCTTCGGCAAAAATCATCAACAAAGGTTACAAAATTATTGCGGAAGCCAAATGTATATAGTATGAATGAGTCACAACTACTATACCGAAAATTATGCTAGCCACTAAATATTAAATAAGACAATAAAGCAACAATAAAAGGAATACCAGAATTTACGAGGTTCGGTCAATTTTGTCTACTCCTCAGACACAACCAATATTTTATTCCACTCCAAAAATACAAGTGAAATAATACTAAAGAGAAATGATACAAATGCCTTAAATAGATGAGAAGGCAAATGGGTGTATGTTTAAATCCTAGACATTAGGCCTTCTTTTACGGGGGGAAACTTTCCACTAAACTTAAAAACCCACCGGTGTGGGACAAATTTTTGTCAATCTTCAACACTACCATCATACTCAACTGCCCAGTTTTTCCTGATAACTTTCCTATCTGTTGATTGTCCACGAGCTTGGAATTTCCAGGTTGACTGCCCTTAGAGATACCTTCTTTCCTCCTGAAACTTCATCTTAAGTTGTCTAAAACTCCATTTGATATCTTCTAAAGTGATCAACCACTGGATTCCTAGGACCACATCTTGCCCCCCCCCCCCCCCCCCCCACCCCCAAAGGCATCACTAGCATGTCAGCTCTGAACTCCACTCCTTTCATTCTCCAGGCAATCCCTTTAGTCTTGAAAGAACTGGGGACTCTGCTACAATTGGCCACAACCACATAGAAAGGAGTGATAGTTTCCAATCTGCATCCCAGCCTCCTTGCAATGTGTATGTCCGTGAAATTGTGAGTGGATCCTGGGTCTATCAACATATGAACAACCTTCCCTTTGATTGTCCCTTTAACCCTCATAGTTCTGTAATCAAAAGTACCATCTAAGGCATGCACGGATACCTGAGCATTCAATGTTGAATCCTCAAGTGTCTCTTCTTCTGTTACATAGTCATCCACCTGCCATTCTTCAACATCACCTTCCACTTCTAAAATGAATAATTGTTTCCTATTCTTGCATATATGATCAGGGGTTACCACCAGTTTCTGCACCTGATAGTCTTCCGGTGCCCTTGACTGCAGGCTAAGTGTAAGAATTGGGAAACCTATTCCCATTCCTAGCTGCACATGTCCTGCTTTCTGCACTCTGAATGGCATTGTGGTTTGTTGGATTGGAATTATTCCAAGAAGAACTTGGAGTAGAAAGTAATGGCCTAGAGCTCCTCACCACCTTTTGATGCTGTTCTAAATGTAGCTTCAGCGAATGTTCAGCTAACTTAGCCAAACTATAAGTTTTCATCAGTCCTTGGGCTCAACATACGAACTTGGACCTCAATTTCTGGCTTCAAACCCTTCAAGAAACAACTAATTGCATATTCTTCTGACAGCTCCACCTGATCCAATAGCTCATGAAATTGGTCTAGGAATTCCTGAACACTACTAGTTTGCTTTAATTCCAATAGTTCTTCATATAAAGATTGTCCAAGAAGATGATCCAGGGCCCTCACATAGTCATTCCAATTTGGAAGACCCCTTCCCAACCGAGCTTTCATCATGGCTGAGTACCATTTTAGTGCCTTCCTTCGAGATTTATTGCAGCGATTCTAATCCTTGCTTCGTCTGGCGTGCCCTTGTACTCGAAAAACTGCCTGCATATGTAGATCCACCCATTAAGGTTTTCGTCATTGAATTCCGTGAATTCCTGCTATTGTGGTGGTATCCGACACCATATATAGCTTCAGCTGGTGGTGTAGCTGGCACCGTTGGGGTGTCAGAAGCCATAGTTGCTAGAAGCTGCTGAATTTTATTCAAAGCATCCTCATGTCGGTCCCCTTGTTCTCGAACTTGTTCTCTGAGTTCGTCCATTTCTCATCGCATTTCATTATTTCTCATCGTATCCGGTATGTTTTCCAGCCAAAGATTTGCTCGTTCTGATACCAATGTCACGTGCTCGATGAAGAGCACTGCAATTGCAGTCCTAGGAAGTCAAAAATGGAGAATAACTTCTGAACATAGACGCAATTTTAGGGAATTCTAGTAGAGGGAATTAAAGATAGAAAGAGAATTGTATATTCATTATCAAATACCCTTTTACAATTCTTTTTCCCCTTTTTATTCTTCTAAATACCTTCCCTCTACAGTGTCAGCGGATACTTAACAAACTAACGGCCCATCTAATTTCTAACAATTGTTACTAACTTCTTCTATATTGACACTTAGGTCCCTACTTTTACAAGTAAAGCTATTACACTTTTAAACTCTATATTGGTATATAACAGAAAGCATCAAAGTGCGTGGAGGAAACTATATCGGAGCAGCAGAAGCTGCTGGACCAGCTCCGAGATTTCGTGGCCGACGACAATAACCTTATTAACCTTGTTCGCCGGCTTCCCGGCCAGCTCAACCACGATATCATGGTTAATTTTTATGTACTGAACATTTTACTTTTGACTGGATAGTAGAGTGTTATGCTTTTTTGTCTAAGAGATTAATGTGCTTTTCCTTTTTCAGGTTCCGTTTGGTAAAGCTGCATTTTTTCCAGTCGTTTAATTCACACTAATGAATTTCTGGTAATTTATTCACTACGCGATTTCAGTTAGTTTGCGCCTTTTGCTTATGCTCGTTTCAGTTTCTTGGAAATATTAGTTTGATTGAGCTATAAGTGCGAGACTTATCTTTTGACATTACATAATGCTTAATGCATAAAGTTTTCGCCTTTCTTTCTGGATTAAAAGGAAATTTTTTATTTTGTTGTGTTAAGAAACTCTTCTTTGATCGAACTCCTGTTATGTGCAAAGTTTTTCGCGTTCTAAGCCCAAATAAAGGTGGATTTCCCCCAATTTTTGGCCTAGGGTTAAGAGCGCAACACATAAAGTGGGTTAGGTGCACTCTAGGGGTTGGAACTTGCAACATACAACAGTCTGGTATTTAAGTGGAGAAGGGTAGAGGGGTGGACACATTATCCACCAAGTTTTGTACTGTGCGCCATTACCTCTCTATTAGCTTTCTGGGGTATAAAGGAGGAGGATTGTGGTATGTTGATGGTCTATAAAAATAGTATACAACTATGGAGGGGCGGATTTAGGTGTGTGGATCCTATTTCAATGGGAACTTGATGAATCGATCCACCTACACGTCTTGCTTTTACCGTTATATCGGGAGTTACTCCACGTATTGCTTGACGTAAAACGGATAGTGGATTTGTTTCTGTCTTTTGTTGAATCTTTTTCACGGCTCGATTGATAATTTGATAAGCCAATGATTTTTTTCCGTGTTTCAGAATATGGTTAACCAACATGTTAACTAATCGATTACGATAAATTGGATCGGATTTTGCTGTTTTTTTTTTCTGCAGTACCTCGACGTGACATGAGCGTGAAAGGGGTTCAAGAATCAGTTTTCTTTTTAAATCCCCTTCGCCGAAAAATTACACTGTATACGTAAACCAAAAGCATAGCTTAGGGTCAAGGGGTTCAAAACCTTTGTAAGGTTATTGAATCTACTCCCACTAGCTACAACCTTCTTAATTTTTTTTCTTTTTTGAACCCCCACTGCAACTATGATGAATGACTAGAGCAGAATGGACGGAGCAGAGTGGACGGAGCAGATTCGTATAGTCGACCCCAATTAGTTTGGGATTGACACATGCTGTTGATCGACTTTCTTCCTAGATCAAAAGGAACCATTCCTTGTGTTGAACTCTTAAGAGTTCTCTGTTAGTTAAACTGAATGGGTCCTTGCTGAAATGATTGAGTTGCTGAATAGAATTGTTTTCTTTACAACTGTTCATTTCGAAGGTTTATTGATTCATACATATCAATAAGACTGAAAAGGTTATTGTTCTCCAATGAGGAGTCTGGTGGTGGTAGAATCATCTTTGCCAAATCATGGAATATGCTTCATTTTCTCTTTCCTGAATTCCACAATTGTTTTTTGAAATATATCTGATAAGTCCTTGCTTTAGGACAGGAATAATGGAATGCTTAGGGGGCTTGTCTTTAAGTCTGTGTTGTTTACATGTTCATTTCCAAGTTAAAAACCTACTATTTAATATGCTATTTGTCCGGCTAATTTGCAAGTGTATGTTAGGTTAATTATGAATATATGCTTCATCCTTTTTTTCCCTTTTTACTGACAAGTCCCTGAAATTTTGTTCTTAAAATCTTTTTCCAGTTACAAGTTTTTGAATATGATTTTCCACTTCTGTCCTACATGCAGGTTCTTCAAGGAGAGAGTTATTATGCCCAAAGAGTAGCCAAGCAAACAATTGAGTTACTATAGAGAAGAGGGAATTCCAAGTTGAATCTGTAAAGGCTTTAATGCAAGACCTTAAGGCCGAGGCCTCATTTTTTGATGCTACAGCTTCTAAGGCAGCGGTATGCTTGTATGTTCTGTCATATGGTGGTTGAACACTTTGACATGGTAATGCTTCTCAGACGTTTGATGCAGCGGTATGCTTGTATGTTCTGTCATATGGTGGTTGAACACTTTGACATGGTAATGCTTTCTCAGACGTTTGAGTTGCTGATATGCGTAGATCTACAGTATTTGCTAGTGCTACAGAAATAATTTGGACATGACATAGTATTGATAATAAAACTACAGTTTTGTAAAGTGCTGCAGAAACTTATTTTGTGATGTGACACGAGACAACAGGAGTGTGTTGAACTTGAATTTGAGAAATGCATAAACTTGAGTTCTTAGTCTGAGATGACTTTTTACTTCTGCTTCTCTTAAAGATTGCAATGTATCAGAAAACTGCTTATCTGGGAATCTAGCTTGTGGCAAGTGCAATTTGACGGTGAATGCTCCAACAGAACCACAAGTGGAGGAGGATGTTAAGGCTCTTATTATAGCTGAAAACAAAGTACAATTCTGTGCCTTTTATTTGTTCTTACCTAGACAGGGCCATTGCTGTTCCAGTCCACCTGCATTACTCTCATTATCTCATTTCTCGATGTTCCAGCTTGTTCTCTCTTTGTTTTCTTCTTCTCAGCACTGGGAGACAAATAATGGTTAGGTGACATTGTTGCATTTCTGATTTATATCATTCCTGGAACTGCGAAAGATCCGTAGGTTGTACATGTGACCCTGGATTGTTGGACCAGCTAGTCTCTGGATTCTCGTCTCTTTTTTTTTAATGAGTAGAAGCAGATCCATTTGTAATCCATGTTAACAAACTCAAAAAAGTAATATAGTTTGTCTGCATTATGCATAAATTCTCGTCTCTCAACATATTTGTGGTGACATAGCTACAATTTCATTTTTATTTTTATTGGAACTCCATCATTCCCCTCATGAAAACACGTTTATATGTAGAGAGAAAAGGACTTGGTGCTTATTTCTGTTCATAACATAATCTTAATAATCACTAGCACCAAAAACTCTATGCACCGTGTTCATCTCTTTGCCGGTGTGGCAGCTCGAGCTAACTGGTTGAAGTATGCTGATATTGCTATCATCTTCAACATAACAGTACTGTATCGTGCATCTTTTCAGATCCATTTGTAATCTATTATCAACATAACAATATGGTGGCATGCATGTATTGCTGTGTGCATCTTTCCAGAGTTAAGAATATAGAAATATACTCTGGATGCTTTTCTTACAGGCTACCGCTCGTCCTTCCGGACCACGCTTTGACAGTGGTAAGGTACATTCTTGCACGATTATACATAGCAATTGATGGTCATGAGTTTTGCCAAAATAAATTTGGGATTTATTTTCAAAACTCATGTTTGGCCGTAAATTTTGCCCACATTTTGGCAAAATCCCAAACTCCAAATCTCAAAATCACCCAAATTGCTGATTTGGGTCAAAATCCCAAAACTTGGGATTATATACATGTTTTTTTCAAAATAAAGTTAGGAAATATGTTTTGAAAACGTATATACAAACATATTTTCATCTTCAAAACAATTTGGAATCTATGGCCAAACACTAGCTAAGAAGGTATATCTGACAATATCTTCTTGCAGGCTTTTACCTAGTATCATAGAACACACAACTGATATTTATATCAATTCAAGAGAGCAATCAGTCAGTCGTGGCTCAAAGCCAATATCAAGGTTCAAGATGCAGAGGGGTTAACTGCAAATTATTTTTCTTCATGAAGAAGTCAACCGTACAGCTTATGTGTAGTATCATAGAAATACAATGTTCCCTAGATACCAATCCAACATAGACAATCTCAGATTCAAGTTGCAGAAAAAGTAGATGCAATATTCCTTTATGAAGCGAAAGTCTAGATTTGGGAGACAAGCTTTTACTAACTTTGGACTAGTACTATCTCATCATTATTCAAGTGTGAACTGTTTATTCTCTAAAACAATGAAGATACAGACAGAATGGCCTAAAAGCTTTCCTGTACACATTTAGAAGTGGAGTATATATAAAAAAAAGCACCTGTACAGAGTAAATGTTACAGAAGTTACAAGTTAATGAAAGTCATGAATTTTATCCTTTCGCCTATTATGATAATCTTTTAGTACTTTTTCACGCTCTGCTGGAGTTGCAGATAAGAGCCATTTGCTAAACTGAACCTCTTCCATACCCATGAAACAGGCAATGAGGCTAAATTGGTTCTTTTTGCGCATCTTTAAAGTATTGCCAGTTCCTACATTCTCCTTCCCAGTTATGGCATCTGATTTCCTCTTCCCAGCGGTTGACCACTTTGGCTGCCCTGGAGCGTTATTTAGATGCACAGTCTGTTCTTTTTTCTCTTTCATCACTGCTGGTCCAAGGTCAACAATGTCTTCAAACCGATGAGCATATACAATACCTAGGCATCAAAAGGTCAGATAAGCAATAAAGATCAACACCATTATATATCTGTATCCTACAATTTTATCTTTGTAAGTGTGAGAAAGCACGGGAGAAGAATATAACTGAGATTAAACATAATACAATGAGCCCTATATATAATACTAATAACCTAGAGTTCTACTATAACTAGAGTTCTACTATATTTACATATCTAACACTCCTCCTCAAGCTGGTGCATATAAATCATATGTACCGAGCTTGTTACATATGTAGTTTAACATCGAACCCAGGTTTCTAGACCCGAAAGCATCGATTCCCAAAGACATCGTTGAAAATTTGCTGAAACAGATGAAGGAAAACTGTTTTTTTTTTTTTTTTTTTTTTGCCGGAAAATCACTGTAGATGCCGGAAAAACTTCAAAGTTGTCGGAATTGAAAAGTAATAACATGAGTAGGCTCGGAATTTGAGGGCGATGATACTGTCCTGAAGAAACTTTTTGAAATTCTGGCCGGAAAGTCTCTGTAGCTGCCGGAAAAGTCGCCGGAAAAACTGAAAGTTGTCGGAATCGAACGGAACAAGGATGGGTAGGGTCGGAAATTAAGGCCGACCAAACTGTCCTTCTGGAGCGAAGCCAAAAACTGGCCGGAAGCAGCCCCACGCGCCGGCGCGTGGTCTGACGCGCCAACAGCTGTGGCGGCGCGTGGCGGCGCGTGACGGGGAGTCTGCCGGAGAAATTTCTGGGGTTTGGTCGGAATTCTATTCCGAGTCTTGTGGTGGTGTTGGTTTTTGCACAACACTGATAATTAGTGACTTTGACGTAATTAGTCACTTAGGTCACCGGAAAATTGCACGGTGACCGAGTTATTTCTTCCCGGATGTCGTTGGAATGACGCACAACGATAATTATCTCACCAAAGCTCTGATACCATGTGAGAAAGCACGGGAGAAGAATATAACTGAGATTAAACATAATACAATGAGCCCTATATATAATACTAATAACCTAGAGTTCTACTATAACTAGAGTTCTACTATATTTACATATCTAACAGTAAGAGACATCAACCAGTTAATGAGCTGAATGTCAACCATTTCAACAGCTTCGAGAATCTTTAAGGTAAAAACAGAATAGCAGATTTCTTAAAAGAACTACATCCATCCTCTTAGTTCCGTCTATCAAATAACCAACTAATACTTTCCTTCTTTCCTTTCAGAAACGATCAATAGCTAGAGCTAGAACAATATTGACCTTCCTTTCTTTTGGAGAGAAATTTTACTTTGGGTGCCACCATAATTACCATTCTTTTCTTTCTTGTTGCCTTCCCACATTGGGCCTTCAGAGCAATTCTAATTTATCATAAACAAATAAAAAATGAACTCACCAAGGTGTTCAAGCATTGGAGAAACTGCTGTGCCCTCCTCTTCTTTATGTATACTGCTTTCAGGTGCCACCAAAGATGCTGTAGTTATTTCTTTCTCAGAAACAATATGCATCCCACTCAAATCCTGTTTTGAATGAGTTCCATCTTCCTTTCTCTTTTCATGTAATTCAATGATCTCACTTGTGAAGAGTTTGTCAGATAGATCTCTGAAAAGATTGCAGATACCGAATAGCTCTCCTTGAAACTCCTTACAATCCTGAAGGTTGCAGTCTAAATAAGTAATCATTTCCAACTGGAAGAATGGTACAAAAAAAAAAAAAAACAACCGAGGAAACAAACAAAGAAAAGTACTTCTCAACCTGAACTCCCTCGAAATAGCGTTTTTCCATTTTTCCAGAGACCGCAATGTTTGATAACTGCTGTTTGTAGACCTGACGAGTGTAAACAAGTTCTTCAAGAGAACCAGCCACAAGTAGGCGGAAAACAACAACATGCCGCCTCTGTCCAAATCGGAATGATCTGTCCTGGGCCTGCAAATCTTGGGCAGGATTCCAATTTGGATCAAATATCACTACACGATTTGCACTAACGAGGTTGAGGCCAAGTCCACCAGCTTTTGTTGATATAAGGAACACCTAATAGGAGAACGCCTTAAAATTACAGAAATGACAAAGAGGAGTAAAGTTTAACATTACTAAAATTGTTCTATTCCATATTAATAAAGAGGAATCGGCCTGAATACAGCACAACTGGATGCAGAGGATTCATATAGCCAACCCCCAACCAATTTGGGACTGGAAGAGTTGATTGATTCAAAAATCTACCTGTTTGCTAGGACTAGAGTTGAAGTCGTCGACTAGAGACTGGCGCAGGCCAGTTGGGGTGGAACCATCAAGCCTTGAAAAGGCATAGCCTTTGCGTATAATAAATTTCTCAAGTATGTCCAGCATCCTGCTCAGGACAATTATTTTTAAAAAGAAGGGAATTAAGAGTAGAGAAAAGATAAGACATACCTGAAAAACTATGCAATAAACGCAACATATATATTTCTATAAGCATAAAGCAGATCCTTGGGTGACTCTTGCTGTTTTCCAGATTCCACAGTAATGGAGTTGCAAAACAAGAGAAAAAGGCTATACATCTACTATGCCTCATAAGAAGAGACGGATCCTACTTATCCCAAAAAGCAAAAAAAAAGATGGAGATCCTCATTAAAACTATTCACAGACCTCAGGTTGTCATAACAGTGCACCACTACCAGAGATCAGATCGGAAGTTTTTGTGATGCTGCTCTAATTCTAATCCAAGATAGGGGTTAGGCTAGCAAATATCAAATAGCAATTGTTAAAGAATCAGATAATGTGCATTGACCTTTCTTCAATTTGGAAGATCAGATAGAAATAAAAACAACTTTACAATTTTATGAAAGGAAAGGAAAAGAGAAACCCATAAATTAAAACTCACACAAAATCAGAAGGCTAAATTTTTTAAATTTAGAGAAGTCCCATATCTCAATTGGTTAGAAGTACTATCTTCAAGAAGATAGTCATTAGACTATTACTAAAAATATTCCTTAAACTAGTTAGCCCATTAGTGTAATTAATTTCGACATATCTCCAACAACAAAACTCAGCTCGTCTAATATCAAATAAAGCAGGAAAAAAGCTCTTACTCATGCACTCTTTTGAAGTGACATAATGTGACAGACGATAATTGAGGAAGAGAAATATTGATAGAGTATTTAAGATATCATCATAAAAAGTAATCATATGACGATCATGACTGAGGACAACAACAAAAAGAACTGCCTCAACGCCTTAAAATACAAAATAATATGGCCTTTTTATCTCCATCACAAAAAGGAGTAATTATATTTGTTAGACAAGCACCTAGCTTTTTGCAAGCATTTGCATGTTTCAGTCACTCAAAAGGATAAAAGAACTGAATACTGATATAGTACCTTACAGAATAGCTGAAAAGAAGAATCTTGTCACCTTGTGAAACCCAAGAGGACATTAGTTTCTCCAATGCTCGCATTTTCCCGCAATGTTCAACATTACTTAAGCCCAAGAAACTCTTATTCTGAGTATGCCCTCCTACCAAATCAGTGTCCTTACCAAATACAGCAGCAGCAAATTCTGCATCTTTTCTTTGTTTATCTGGATCATCCTTTGGATTAGGCTTGATAAGCTCCAAGTGATTGCTTATCTGCTCGGAGAGCTCCAAAAAGTGAGGATACAAAATGATGAAAGAGGGATGGAAATAATTTCAAAAGAAAAGTAAATAGGATTGAGGAGTACCAACGTTGCAAATAACTAGAAAGCCGAACGAAATAACATGGTTATCTACACCCCATACTCCATACGACCAAGAATCATTATTTTTTAAGGTAACGGCAGATCTGAGGTGGTAAGAGGTACTCTTCCTCCTTAATTTTCAAGAAATGTTCCCGAGTCTTCTTTTCTCTTGTTTCATTAATATTTCTTTTTAAAAGAGGGAAGCGAGATTAAAACTCAGAATTCAGAGACCATAAAAGAGGATCACACTTTTAACATGTCCTGCTAGACAACAATGATAGCAAGTTGATAAGTAGAAACAGCATTGGTTAATAAATCAGTTATTGGGTTAGTTACTTAATTTATGCATCACCTGAAACTGAGGGTTCCTAGACGTTCATCATTTTCCTTCTCTATGTTGTCTGACTCATATTGCATCTGGCAACCTAATCTCATTTTCTTTCACTTTAGATTTAGGAGCATATCTCTAGAGCAGCATTTTTCCATAAAAGAAACTAGAGAACTTACTTTTGAGATTAGATTTTCTACATCATTGACTATCAAGGAATCATAGTACAGGTCTAGTGATCAAGAGACAACCAAGAGAAAATTCTTTACGGATAACCTGCTGGAGCTTCATGAGACAAGGAAGAACAACACAATAAGGGCATGAATCACAACCGTCTGGATTGTCCCTGTGAAGGTAAGACCAGATGATACCATCTGGAACCGTTCTTCTGCAACATTCGACTTGCTTGAGAGGGCTTCCACAGCTACAAGGGAGATCCTTATTGATAAGGCATCGTACCTCAGGTAACTGTAGCATTCTCTGATAAACCAGTTTTTGCAGTTCACTCATTGCACAAAATACAACATTATCTTCCTTCCCCAACATGAGATGTCCAATAGTTTCCTCCTTTGTCCTTCTTAACAAATATTTGCGCAGAACTGATACTAAGTGCTGTTTCCGCTCATCAGCAACTCGAACAAATCTATCTGGAGCACTGGATCGCTGACCATGTTTAAGGGGCTCATCATAAAATTCTCGGAAGTGTTCACGTGTCCCCAAGCAACCAGGTATCACCCAGTCGAACAGATTGAACAATTCCATTAATTTATTCTGCATTATTGTTCCCGTAAGACCATAACGTTTTAGGGTCTTAATTGCTAAACATGCCTTGTACAGTTTTGATTTTTCATTCTTAAGCCGATGGGCCTCATCAATAATCACAATCTCCCATTCAACATCTGATAAAATGTGTCCATGGATTCTGTATGTATCAAAACTGGTTATAAGTATCTCAAATCCACGTGCTTCTAGTTTGTCAATCATTAAATCACGGTTTGACCCGTGATAAATGCAAACACTAAATGTTGCCCACTTGGAAAACTCATTTTCCCAGTTGTGGATCAAAGAAGAGGGACAAACTATTAGTACAGGGGCCCTTGTTCTTGGGTGTCCCTTCGAGACTGTTGATTCAAGTAAGTCTCCATCCTTACCAAATACAGCAGCTAAGAATGCAATGCTTTGGATGGTTTTACCAAGTCCCCTGTTCCAAGCATATGCCCATCAAAAAGTGAAAGACAAGGAGAAGAGACATTATAATTGCATCATAAAATAAAAAGAGAAAATGACACGCTACAATAGCATCAATAAGTGTATATGACTCTGCGTAACATGACCCGACAGCTGATGCTCATCACTTGTACAAGTTAGGCCAACAGTATACAACAAGTAGTATCCACCATAACATCCAAAAAGAGAATCACAAAGAAAACTCACATATCATCTCCAAGAACTCCTCCATGATTATTCTGATACAAGCTATACAAAAATTTCACTCCTGCTCGTTGATGCTCCAAAAGCCTACAGTTTATAGAAGCTGGAACCTGAAAAAAATATAAAGGAAATTGCTAAATATGTAGTCAATCATTACACATCATAAACTGGGTAAAGAAGCAAGTATGAATTTATTTCAACAGGTAACAAAAGGGTCTACATCTCTTTTTTATTTCTTGATCTATTTCAAGATTCATTATTTGGAAAAGGGCTGTTGCAACAAAATGTCAAAATGGCAGAACAGTTGTACTTATTTGAGAAATGTAGATATTCTTAGGGTGAGAAGATAAGAGGTTTTACTCCAAAAGACATTGAATGGTTACTTCCCAAATATGAAGACGATGGTCTGTTTCACCTAACAACCAAAGAGCAATCTTTCAGTTAAAATTAAAACCTTGTCAAGAAAAGAAACAAAGAAGAACGTTCCTATTGTTTCCGCAATGAGGAGAAAAAAAACCACCTTCGGCAGAAAAATCTGTATTCTGTATAAAATAAGAGGAGATATTGCAAAGCAGATGGAAAATATCCATATCAAAAGCCCATTCCCCTTGGCTCCTTTTGATTACAATCAAAATGGAATTAACACTTAAAGCCTCGTATTTAATGGGAGAAGGGTAAGAGGGACATGTCCATTATCCACTGAGGTTCAAACTATGCGCACGCTGGACCTCAGGATTTCTCGGTTATTGAAAAAATATCATCTTTCCATCTTTTCTTATTTAAGATGTTTGTCTTCTTCTTCTTAAAAATCCTTGAAGATCCAACCAAAGCTTAAGTAAGGGACTAAGTCATTCACCAAAACCACGGTCTAGATATCGTTTTCAACTTACCACATTGCTGAGCTAAACCAACTAGACCACTGCGACAATCAATTAACATACAAAATGTTATCAACTTTTCTATTTAGGCAATTTTGATCAATCACATTCTAATTAAGGAGTTAGCTCAAAACTCTATTAATCAAATGAAGCCCAAAATAAATTCAAAGCATAAATGTTCACATTCAAAACCAATAAGCAAACAACACATAATCATAACTCTACTGCCTTAACCTCTGAGGCAGACAATCCAAGTAAAATCAAAATACTAACTTTCCAATATAAACAGAATCCCGTTTGGGTAATTTTGAAATTGAACCAACAATTACAGAAACTATAAGTTTAAAAGGGCTCAAAAAAGTCAGAATCTTGATTATATGGGCCAGCGAAAAGTCACCTGAACAACAGGCTTTTGACCCGGTGAAGACAGAACCAAAGGCTCGTACGATCCTGTTTGATCTAGCAATAAAGGATCTAATTTGGGCCTCCCAAACCCAACGGGCTTTTCTTCTTCCTCCTCCTCCTCTGATTTTTCATATTTGCTTTTCAAATCAAAATGGATCTGCTTATTGGGAGTTTGTGGTGGTTGGGTTTGGAGCAAAGAAGAGTGATCTTCGAGGCGTAGAAGTTGCTGGGACAAAGAAGATTTAGGGGGTTTTCTAGGGTTTACAGATTTAGTGTCGAAATTGTAAGAACTTATTGAAGAAGATTGTGAGAAAGATGATTGAATTGTAGTGCAGGGCTTGAGTGTCTCCCTGAAGCTGTTCAAAGACATGGGAAATTGAAAATCTTTGAAATTCTCGCAACGTCTCTAGAATTTGTTTAAAGGAAGTGTTCGTTTTCTTTTTTTTTTTCCTTCAAATTGAAGCGCTTTTATTGCTTCTATTCGTCAATTTTGGTCAAAATAGCATGGTGTAGCCACTTTTCGTACTGGTCAATTAAAAGTAGTTAATAAAAAATAGTTATTATTTTACAACAGAGATTAGTCCCATATAATATACAGTAGTTCAGTGTATTCGTGTACGAACTCCAGCATATTATGCTGGACTGATATATTTTGCTAACTCCTGTATAATATACAGGAGATTGGAGCACTAGTGCTCCAAACTCCAGTATATTATACTGGACATTTATCTTACTGGAACTCCGGTATATTATGCGAGAGTTCCATCATAATTAGACTTGAACTCTCGCATATTATACGGGAGTTCCAGCATAGTTATCATGGAACTCTTATATAATATGCGGGAGTTCAAGCATACTTATGCTGGAACTCCCGTATAATATGCGGGCGTATTTTTCGGATTTTAAACAATATTTTCGCTAAGATTTATCTTTACATAAAAAGTACCTAAATTTTAATTATTTTTGAAACTGAGCTATTTTTGAATGACCAGTAAATCTAGCTATTTTTAAATTTCTCCCTCAATTTTGCAACCGCCTATCTCCATCTTTTTGGGCAATTTTTGGACATACGAATTGTAAAATTCCAAAAAAAAAAGGTGAAAAAAGATTTTTAAATAAAAATGGTATTTGAAATTTAGAGTTTTGTTTGGACATGCATATAATTTTGGGTTGCTCTTGAAGTTTAGTGATTGATTTGAGTGAAAATTTTAAAAAATAATTTTTTAAAGTTTTCCAAATTTTCGAAAATTATCAAAATGCATCTTCAAATAAAAATTGAGAAAGAAAATTCTTTTTTTTGAAAAAAAGGAAAAAATTTCTTATGTCCAAATGGGCTCTAAGTAATTTGAAACTATACACTTTTAAATTAATTATTTAGAGTTTTTAATAGAAACTGACAGAAAATAACAATTTAACAATATAGAACACAATAATAAGAAAAATAATTTGCAATTACACAATATATCATGCAAACAATTTCAAGTTACAATTAACAATGTAGTAATAGTATATTATACAACATCTTATTAAGACAATTAAGTAAATAATTCCAATATGATATGGATAATAAACTAAACTAACAAAGAAAATAAACGAATCATCTACATATATTATATTAACCCTTTTAAAAAGAAATATGGGGAACCAAAAAAAAACAATTTCGAGCAATCATTATGGTTTTTAAAGTAGTATTTGTAAATAGAAAATTTCCTTAAACAAATTTGAATTTTTTTTGGTTCAAAGGTGCATATTTGCATTACTTAATCATTGAACAAACTGCCCGTTAGGGCTAATAAAAGTATTGTTTGTAGTCGGATATGTGTTACCCCCATTCACCATTGTTATACTATTACTATTACAGACCAGAGAGTTTCTTTCAAATAAAGTTCCTGTGATGTCTGCCCAAAACACATTGTGGACAAATAATGGAGGAACTAGTATTACAAAAATTTCTTTAAAAAAAGTCCTTCTTGTCTCCTCCTTTGCCAGCATGTCACCTATTTTGTTGGTCTCCCTGTACGTGTGCTTCACCACCACATCGCCTAATCTTTGGACGATTGACCTGTATTCAAGAATGGTAGAGTCAAAATAGAGGTTACCATTAGTTAACATTCTAATTACCTCAGTTGAATCTGTGTTTATTTCCAGCGGTATTAATCTTTTTTCTTCCGCAAGTTGTAATCGTTTGAGAAGAGCTAACAGTTCTGATTGTGTATCGGTGGTGTATTGGATTGATCCTATAAAACCCAGAATCCAATTCCATCTTGCATCTCTGAACACCCCGCCCAGTCCCCCCTTACCTAGGTTTCCCGTTCCAGCTCCATCATATTTCAGTTTAAAGGAGTTGATTTTTGGTGGTTCCCATTTTACCTGAATTATTTCCTTGTTTCTTGTTTCTTTTATCAGCATTACTGTGACGTATTCAGTAGCCTTTTCTATTGAGCATTTTGAGTCAACTCTGTCTTTTCTGCTATTGAAGATGTTGTTGTTCCTTGTTAACCATATTTGCCAGAAACAGAAGGGTATGTGTTCTGCCCAAGGGATAATGTTGTTATCATCTTTCTTTTTTAGAGTAGCCTAGGGATGGAGGTGTTGACTTCCTTGTTGCATTTAGAAATAATGTCGTTCCAGAAAGTTTGAGCAAATGGGCATCAAAGAAGATGTGTGCTGAAGTCTCATGTGCTAAGTTGCACTGCTGGCAGTTGGGGGTTTGTTGTACCCCCACAATGATGGAGGTAGGCCCCAGTGGGTAGCCTTTCATGGAAGAGTAGTCAGAAGAAGGATTGAATTTTTTTTTGGTACTTTTAGCTTTCATATCCAAGTGAAATTGTGGGTCCTATTTTCATGATCTTGTTCTAGGAGTAGATAGGCATATTTTGTGGAGTGTAGACCATCTGGTGTTGCACCCCATATCATTCTATCTTCGTTGACTAGGTTGGATGGGATAAAGATGTTTTGGATGTCATTTTGCACATTTTGGGGGATGATAATGGAGAAGGTGGGGAGGTCCCAAACCCCATTTTGGTGGACATTGGCAACTATTTTGGACATGTCCTCTCTTATTAGAGGACCCTGAATTAGAGACCTTATGGATGAGAGGCTATTAATCTAGGGGTCTTCAAAGAAATTAACTCTGTTTCTAGTGTAAACAACCCATCGTTTTGCTTTTATGCATGTTTCCCACCCTTTCAGAATGCATTGCCATGCGTAGGACTTAGCCTTTTTTTGGTGGGTTTCTCCAATTGCAGTGTTTTGTCTTAAGAGTTTTTGCCTAGAGGAATGAAGGGTTTTGGAACAGCCTCCAAGCAAGGCCTGAATGAAGTGCTTTGTTTTTTAGCTCAGCTTTCTGAATTCCCTCTTTGTCTTTGGGATTTGTGACACAAGGTGCATTTTCATTTTATTAGTAATGGTACCCCAAATGAAGTTCCGCTGAACCTTATCAATTTCCTTGCATGTTTTTGCTGGCATTTTGATATATTGGATGACATGGTTCGGGATTGAGTTTAAAGAAGCCTTTGCCAGAGTGGTCCTACCAGTCATATTAAGCATGCTTGTTTTCCATCCGGCCATTCTTGAGTGAAGAGTGTCAATAATGAATTGAAAATCAATATAGGTGGGCATTTTGTGGAAAATTGAAAAACCTAGGTACTTGCCAAAGGTTGAGGAGGCTTTTTATGGATAGTGAATTGGAAATGATTTCCATTTGGGGAGCCTAGCAATTGTTGCTGAAACAAACCTTTGATTTGTTAAGATTGATTTTTTGCCCTGATGCTAGATTGAAAGAGTTGAGGGTATTCAAGATTGTGTTACTATTTGATTGATTAGCTTTAGCAAAGATGGTTAATTCATCAGCAAAGAAAAGATGAGAAATTTTTGGCCCATTTCTATTGATGCTGATTGGATGCCAATCCCCATGTGAGACATTGCTGTCAATGGCTCTTGACAACCTTTCCATCCACATGATAAAGTGGTATGGAGAGAGGGGGTCCCCTTGTCTGATGCCCCTAGTGGGCATGAATGGTGCAATTTTTCCCCCACTGACAATCACAGAAATGGTGGATATGCTGACACAAGACATAATAAGGTTGGTGATGTTGCTTGGAAATTTGAAGCCATGGAGGGTTTCTTTGATAAAGGATCATTCAAGTCTATCAAAGGCCTTTTCCAAATCATTTTTTAACATCATATTTCCAGCTTTGCCTTACATTTTCCTAAAGTGGGAGATGTATTCCTGGACTATGATGGCATTATCAGAAGCTCTCCTATTTGACATGAAGCTTGCCTGGCTGGGTCCAATGATGCTAGGGAGGAAGGGTTTGATCCTATTGACTATGATTTTTGTTACTGTCTTGTAGACAGTGTTGCATAAGCCTATAGTTCTAAAGTTATTAAGCACAGAGGCTTGGTGGAATTTTGGGATGAGGCAAAGAAGAGTTTCATTCATGATTGGGTCCATGATTGATGTGGAGAAATAGTTTTTGCAGTAGAGGATGACATCCTTACCCACAATGTCCCAGTATTTCTGATAGAGTAAAGGGTGTAGGCCATCTGGCCCAGGTGCTTTGAAGGGCTTGAGTGAGAAGATTGCATTTTTTATTTCACTGTCTTTAAGAGGCACTCCTAACATAGTCTGCTGAACTTGGGAAAGGGTTGGCCCTTGGATTTCTGTGGATGATAGGCCATATTTGAAGAGGTGGTGTGAGGATTTGTATAGTTCTATGCAGAACTCATAGATCTCCACTGACCATTGTCTTTCTGGAGAGAGAGGATTTTATTCCTCCTCCTTCTATTAAGGGTATATGCATGAAAGAATTTTGTGTTGGCATCTCCATTAGAGAGCTAGTGGATTCTGGATTTCATCTTCGAAAAGTATTCCTCATTTTTCAAGATTGAGTTAAGCTCAACAATGAGATTAGTTTCAAGACTTTGAAGATTGGTACTTGTTGGATATATTGGGGTGATTTCTGAATTCCTGCAATTCTCGCGAGGAGCCTCTCTTTTTTAATGAAAGATATTACCAAAGGTGTCCATGTTCCAACAAAGGACATTTGCTTTGTATAGGGAGGTGGAAGGGATTAAGGTAGAGTTTGGCTTGAAAGAGTCCCTAACCAGATTTTGGAACATTGGGTGGCTGCACCACATAGACTCAAACCTAAATGGTTTGTTTATAGGACTAAGGTTGGCACAACTTAAACTAACAAGCATAGGGCAATGGTCTGGCTGGGTCCTAGGAAGGTGTGTGATCTTAGCTTCAGGGTACTGATTTACCCAGTGTTTATTTGCAAGGCATCTATCAATTCTTTCTAAGAGGAGAGAGTTCCTATTTTTGTACCTCTTATTAGACTAGGTATACTTACTTCCTTTAAAACCTAGATCTATGAGATGACAGTTGTTTATGTAGTTCCAAAAGGAGTTGGTTCTGTGGGTATTAATGGGGTTGCCCCAAATATTTCTTCAGCTTTGAGGACTTCATTGAAGTCTCTCCCCACAAACCAACTCCCTATATGAATCTTTGAGATGTCAAGAAAACTGTGCCAAAGGTTTTTCCTATCTTCCAAAACATTACTAGCATAAATAGCATAAAGAAACTAAGGGGGGTGAAGGTAATACCTTAACCATGGCATGAATGCCGTGAGAATTGACATGTATCTCATCCACTTGGAGGGAGGTTTCTTTCCACATGATTACAATACCTCCTGAAAAACCAACGACAGAAAACTGAACATGCATATAGAAGTGAAGCTCCTCAGTGAGCTTTTTGTGATCTGCCATTTTGGTTTCTAGCAGGACCAACATCATGGGCCTATAAATGCCTCTTGAACTCCGTACTGTTCCCCCCTCTAACATTCCATATGATGAAATTCATTAGAGGGTTCAGTATTGGGGGACTTGTGCTAGAAGATGCTTTTTCCCTGCCATGGGGATGCATCACATTCTTCCCATGATGTTGAGATTGTTAGGATCTCATCGTTGGGTTTAGGGTTAGGAGTGGTTTGAGAGTACCTTGGCTTATATGAGACGAGAGGTCCATTTCGCAACGAGTTAGGTTATTTGGGCACAGTAAAATGAGGGTTTCGCTGTGTTGCACGCTGAACTCCACCGCCCTCACTGCCTCCAGCCATAATGAGTCCACTCGCACTAAGTTGTCTATGGGGATTGTTCCTTGGTCCAGTGTCATGTTGTTGCTCTTTAGGATCTCCTGGGCTGTTGAGATTTCTTTGGTTATGTTCCCCAGTGGCGATAGCTGTTGTTGCAGTTGTGTTTGCTTCTCCTGCTATGAAGATAAATCTTTCTGAGCTGCTTCCGGCTGGAACACTTTGAAGTGTCCTGTTGCATATGGGTCCTCAACTGTAAGTTCCAAAAATAACGAGATGTTGTTGAAGATTTGGTTGATTCTCTCTTGGATAGATACTTCCCTGTTGGTATTTATGTTTGCTGGGTGAATCTGCTCTATGGATGACTGCCACATTTGGGCTCCAAGCATACCAAACCCTTATTTAGTGCCTCTGCTGCGACCCTTGCTTGGTGGGATGGGTTCTGGATGATTAGGGAGACTGATTGTTCGCCTAGTTGAAAATCGTAGCTCAGGGCCTGCCCATGGAGGGCCAACTCCAGCCAAGATGCTGGTTAGTGATTTGGTGGGGGTGGGTTGGAGATTAGGAAGATTGGGGGGGGGGGGTTGTTTCTCGGTTCCATTTTTGGGTTTCTTGTTTCTATCTTTTTCTGGGTTGGTAATAAAGGAGAGGGTTGGGCAACTCAAACGTTTCTGACGGTTGAGCCTTTTGAGTGGTAATCATTTTAATTATTTGGGGGTTGTGTCTGTTTTTCTGTAGATTGGTTTAATGGGAAATCCGGTGGAGGTGATTGATTCTGTCAAATCAATGGGGATTTCTTGATTATACTGTGTTATGGCTTGGTCTTTCATGGAGGATTTCTCACCAGATGGGGATGGTAGGGGCGAAGTAGTGTGGTAAGGGTTATCATTTGGGTCAGACATGGGTTCCATTTCGTCTGAAACTTGTGGTGGGTCTGGTTGATGTTTTGGGGTGTTGTCTTGGTTATTGGGCTCTATTAACTTTGGTTGTGGGATAGGGTCCATCTGGGTTTGGGTAATTTGCATGGTGTCAGTGTTTGTTGTTGCTATTTGGGACCTATAGTTTCCCGGCTTGTGTGGGTTTGACTGTATCCTGGGTCCGCCTTTCTTTTTTCACTGATGTTGTCCCATTCTCTTGTAGGCTGCCCTACTCTACTTTGTTGGCTGGGTTGTGGCTCCTTTGTGGAGTTTGGTTTGGGCCGGTCCATTTCCTGCAATAAGTTATCTTTATTTGTGTGCCGGAAAGTTTGTGTTTCCAGGAACTTACCTGAGGATGCATCAGACATTTTTACTTTGATTCTATCATGCTTTGCTAATGAATTTTCTTTTGTGGAAGTGTCTAGCGCTTCTTTTTGCTTTGTAGTGGAGTCCTTTTTTCTCCTTATTGGGAAGGAAACTACTTGACATTCTTCGCCGCCTTCTGTATTTGTGGTTTGATTTGTAGCGTTTATCTGGCTATTTTTTGAACATTCTGGGCTATCCTGATTTTGGGGTTGGTAATGGGTTTGTTTATGCATACACCCTTTCAAGACATGGCCTATTCTTCCACATCCAATGCAGAGTATGTTTTCCCCTTCATAGAGTGCCTGTTGTTTATGATCTCCAATTGTGACTGAGGTTGCAACTGGTTTTTCTAAGGGGGACCTAAATGGACATGCGTGCATACCTTCCTCTAAGGGTGGCTGAGGTACATGTATCAAATTTTAGGAGTTTTCCCAGTTTTTAATCCACCTTTTCAGGGACTTCATTGTCATAGAATTCTGTTGGTAGCTGTGGTAGTCTTACCCAAATTGCATTGAAAGAAAAAGTTGCTTCTTGTGGGACGAACTTGGGTTTCCATTTTCTTACTGAGAGGAAATTCCCTGACAAGAACCATGGCCCTTTTTGTATAGTTTTCACTAGGTTCTCCTCTTTACTAAATTTGATTATGAAAAAAATCCCAACCAAGCCAATAAAGATCAATTGTTCGGATGGACTCCATATGTCAAGAGCTTAGAACGGAGAAGATAATGTGGCATTTCTTTCCCAAATAACTTGATTATAACTAAGAAGCGCCATGATTCATACAACATGGTATTGTCCTCATGTGAGAGAATTATAGGCCCTGTTGATTCCTTCCCTTTATCTTGTGTGAACGTAGATTGAGTTCCCGTTCTGAAGTACTCTGCTTGTATAAAACTTTGTTTGTCCAATAGCATTTCTTTGTATGAGTGTGGTTGGTTAGTGTCTACTTCCATGACGGTGTCATCCGGTGGTTCCGATGGTATATTGGGTGACTTGGGTGGTGTTTCTATTGGGGTGATTTCCTAGTGATGGATGAGAGTTTCTCTCTCTAGAAACTTTAGTATCTTGTAACAAATTTGAAGCTAAGTATCAACCTAACCTCGCTGAACATAAAATAGAGGAAACAAACATTTTTCGAGTTTGAATTTTTATAGCTAGCTCTATTGTCATATTTACTGTCCAGCTAATTAGCCTCACGACTATCTTAATAACGTATATAAATAATTTTCTTTAACAATGATGTGACGAAAAATATAGAGTAATTTTGCAATGAAAGATAAATTGAAAGTTTTGTTTAAAATTTTCCTGAATCTTATATTCTTTTCTTCCGTATCCTTTATTATTCATAATGCATTATCCAAAATATTACTATTAGTATTCTTCTACTAAGTTTACTTATTTAATATTACTCAGTGATGACAAAAGAAAATGGATATGAATGTACACAAAAATGACAGAAGAAACTACGTTCACTACAACAGGTTAAAAAACCTTCTACAGTAATTTGAGCAACCAACAAATATTGTAGAAAAGAGAACATATTTGGTCATATTGACCAGTAATTCACAAATAATTCATGTGTCTTTATATTTCTTATTGGCGAATGTTTATAAATGTGATTTTAAGTGTATCAATATCTTTGTATTACCATTTGTTTAGATGAAGGTCGACATAGACATCTATTTAAAATTTAGAGTCTAATAAGTTAGAAAATAACTATTTGAAGTTAAAGTTGGAATAAAGTTCGCGCAAATGACAACTATGTTAGATAGTTTTATTTTTTGTGGAAAAAACGTTAAAAAGTTGAAAAATATAATTTAATGTTGAAAATTTGAAGGGGAAAAAAACTCTTCGAATACACATGTAACTACAACTTCGAATTTGATTGTTTTTTAATACTATGATTGAATGGGAGGTGTTGATAGACACTGAACAACACGTTACCATTAGAGGGTATCATCAGGACATTGGCAAACACATTATGATGATATTTGTGTATGTTAAATGTTCATTCTTAGATAGGCTTGAATTGTGGGATAACTTGTACTAATTGGCAAGTGATATGGAGTTACCTTGGATGGTTGGAGGAGAATTTAATGTTGTTATGCATGAGGATGAGAGATAGGTGATTTTCCAGTGTATTCACCCGAGTATGAAGATTTTGCATGTTGTGTGAACTCTTGTGGCTTATTTGATCTTGGATACAAAGGCAACTCTTTTGCTTGGTGGAACGGTAAGTCAAATTTAAAGTGCATCTTCGATAGACTGGATAGAATCTTTGTAAATCTCCTGTTTCAGAATCTTTTTTCAAACATTGAAGTGGAGCATCTTATTAGAACATTTTCTGATCATGCTCCTTTGTTGATAAGTTGTGGGGAAGAGGTTATGCAATTTGTTAAACCTTTTAAGTTATTTAGCTTCTGGATCAAGCATGAGACATTTAAAGATGTGGTAAGGCGGAATTGGGTGGTGGATTTCATTAGTGATCCATTCTTGATGTTCAAACAGAACCTGAAGAGGGTGAAAGATGCTATATCCCAACGGAGTAAACTAACATATGGAGACATCTTCAAACAACTAGCTATTAGAGATGATATTGTTAAGGTGAAGGAGATTTCATTTGAAGATGAACCAACCATTGAGAATAGGATTGTGCTCCAAAAGGCACAAGTTGAGTTGAAGAAGTATTTTTGCATTGATGAGCAGTGTTGGAAGCAAAAATCAGGTATGAACTGGTTGAAGAGATAAGAACACAAGGTTTTTCCACAATCATGTCAATGGAAAAAGGCAGAAGTTACAACTGAACAGAATTCAAAACAGTGACGGTGATTGGATTGAAACAAAAGAGTACATGGCTGAGGCTGCAGTAGACTTCTTTCAGAAGCAATTCACAAAAGAAGTTGATCCTACATCATTTGAACTCCTCAACAATGTCCCTACTATGGTATCTAATGATCAAAATGTGGAGCTTTGCAGAATGCCTACTAGAGATGAAGTTAAAGGGGCAATATATGCTTTTAGTGATGAGAGTGCTAGTAGTCCTGATGGCTTTACATGCTTGTTCTTTCAGGAATGCTGGGAAATTATAAGGAATAATATCTATAGTAGGCTGCAGGGTTTCTATGAGGTGATATCCTTGCCAAAATCTATTACACATGCTAACCTTGTACTGCTTCCTAAAAAGCCTAAGATGGAGACCTTTTCTAATCTTTGGCCAATAAGCTTGAGTAATTTTGTCAATAAGGTATTTCTTAGGGTGGTGCGCGAGAAATTGGAGAAGATACTACCATCCTTGATCTCATCTAATCAATTAGGATTTGCCAAGGGAAGAAGTATCTTTGAAAATATTTTGCTAACACAAGAGATCGTCACTATTATAAGACTGGGAGGCAAACCTGCTAATATGGTGATCAAGTTGGATATGACAAAAGCATATGATAGGATATCTTGGATGTATTTGATGCATGTGTTAAGGAAGATGGGTTTTGCTAAATGCTTTATTAACATGGTATTAAATCTAATAGCTAATAATTGATATTCAGTGCTGATCAATGACAAGCATTAGGATTTTTTCATTCCACAAGGGGAGTCAAGCAAGGAGATCCATTGTCACCAGCCTTATTCATACTTGTAGTTGAGGATCATTGAATACGCTGTTTGAGGATATAGAACTTTAAAGGGTTTGGCATGCCTAAGTGGACTGATCCTCTTAACCACTTAGCATATGTTGATGACACTATAATATTTGCTTTTCCTGATTCATATTCTCTAGAGAATATTATAGAAGTCTTGACCAACAAGGCGAGATGATCAACAAGGCAAAGCGTTCTTTTTATATGTATTCCAATGTGACTGGATCACTATGTAACACTGTGGGGACTATCGCTGGATTCTCAAGAGGTGAGTTTCCATTCACTTATTTTGTCTTCCCAACATTCTGTACAAGATGAATGAAGGATTACTACAGTGATTTGATTAAGAAGGTGAAGGCAAAGCTACTTTTTTGGAAGGAAAAGTTACTGTCCTATGGAGGAAAAGATATGTTGATATCTAGTGTCTTATGAAGCATGCCTACACACATCCTATCTGTACTTGATCCACATGATAATGTGCTTACACTATTACATAAAACATTTGCTAGATTTTTTTGGAGTAATAAAGAAGAAGGCAGACGTAGACACTAGACAAAATGGCAAAATCTTAAGGCCTACCTAAGGAGGAATGGATGTAGGTTTTAGATCACTAGTTGATGTCTCTAAAGCACTATTTGCTAAGTTGTGGTGGACGTTTATAACTTTCAAGTCACAATGGTCAAACTTTATGTGGAACAAATATTGCAAAAAGGAACTACCTACTGTGGTTCAATTTAGGGAAGGTTCATATGTACGGAGGAAGATGTTGGAAGGAAGGGAAGAAGTGGAACATGAAATTTTGTGACGACCCAAAGGGCCATCACTTGTTTTCTCTTTTTTTCCGTGCTTTCGATGCCTTGAAAATCTAACTTTTAGTTGCCTCAATTTATGTGCACAGTCCGGGCGCGTAGCCAGAAAGCTTATATGTAAAATTCTGTTAAAAATGTTAAAAATTAGTATTAAAATGAGTAAAGTTGACTTTGGTTAATATTTTGGGTAAATGGTCCCGAAATCATAATTTGACGGTCCCGGAGGGTCCGTAGGAAAATATGGGACTCGGACGTATGTCCAGAATCGAAATCCGAGGTCCCGAGCCCGAGTAATGAATTTTTAAAGAAATTATTTTTTTGAAATTTGTAAGGAAAATTGAAATGAAAACTGATTAGAACGTATTGGTATCAGGCCCGTATTTTTATTCCGGAGCCCGGTATAGGTCTTATATGTGTTTTAAGATATTTATGTGAAATTTGGTTGAAATTGGACGTCATTTGACGTGTTTCAGACTTAAATCTCAAAAATTGAAAGTTTATGAAGTTTGATAAAAAACTAGTGATTTTGAGGTTTGATTCATTGATTTTGGTATTATTTGGGCGATTTGACGCACAGATAAGTTCGTAGGATATTTTTTAGTCAGTGTGCATGTTTTTTTGGAGCCCCGATAGCTTGTGTGAGTTTCGGATAAGCGTCAGAGTGGTTTTAACTTAGAAAATCTGCTGTTTTGCTGGTTGATGGTGTCTGATATGTTGTTCTATGCGATAGCATAGGAGCTTCCGGGATCGCATAGTGTAAGACTCAAGTTCCCCACTTTTGTTCTATGCGATTGCAAGAGTACCCCGCGATTGCGTAGCTTGTCCCCTTTCCTTCAATGCGATCACATCGTGTCCCCCGCGATCGCAGAGCATTAAGCCCAACCTGGAATTTTAGCTCCGCTTTCTTCTATGCGTTCGCACCAGCTCTTATGCGATCGCAAGATTTCACCTCCCTTTCCCTATGCGATCGCAATCCATCCCCCGCGATTGCATAGAGCAATTTCACCCAGTTATTTAAATTATCCAAAATAGAACCATTACAGGAATTCTCCATTAAACACTCGAACTCTTCTTCTCCAAAGATCCTAGGTGACTTTTAGAGCATTTCTTCACCAAACTTTCTTGGGTAAGTATTATCTAACTCGTTTTTTTCATTCTCTATCATCATCTATTGAAGTGCTAGGCCTAAAAAATGTAATTTAAGGTAGAATTGGGGAAAATGGGTAGAGTTAGGGCTTTTTATATTTTCTTGATTTAGACCTCATTTTGGGATCGAATTTGAAAATAAATTATATATCCGGGCTCGTGGGGGAATGGATGTTATGAATTTGGTCCGAACCTCGTGTTTCGACCAAGTAAGCCCGGGGTCAATTTTTAGAATTTTGGGAAGAAAGCTTGGAAATCAACATTTATGCTTTAGGTTTGATTTGTTTAGCATATATTGATAATATAAAGTCATTATGGTATAGATTTGATTGAGTTGGAGCCGAGTTCGAGAGGAAAAGTGGTAATTGAGGATTGAATTGGCCTTGAAAGTTTGAGGTAAGTGTTCGGTCTAACCTTAGCTTGAGGGAATAGAAGTTGAGTCATATTTGCTATGTATTTCTTGTTGGGTACGACGTATAGGCATGGTGAAGAGTATCTATACGTTTGTGTCAAGCATGACCGTGAGTCTTAAATTGATACTTGTGCATTCTTGAATAATGTTATGATTAAAATAGTGAGAAAATCTGTGGTATTGAGCAAATGCTTAGTTTATTTTTTGTAGAAGTACACGAGAGATGAAAATAATGATAGTATTGATGATTAGAAGTTGAATTGAGAATGAGTATAGTTGATTCTCCCTTGCCGGGACGTTTATACTTGTGATGTTGAATTCCCTTGCCAGGGTAATGTAATTTATGGTTATTCCCTTGCCAGAAATGTTGTTTGATCACTGTAAGCTATACATTTGGAATGGGTTGTGCATCGTAACCTCTTTATTATTGAAATGTATATGTTGGATTGGATTGCACACTGCAACAGATATTGTGTTGAATCGAGTTGTATGCCGCAACAGATATTGTATTGGATTGGGTTGCACGCCGCAACAGATATTATATTGGATCGGGTTGCATGCCGTAACAGATATTATATATACTGGGTCGGATTGCACGCCGCAACAATTATAATATGTATATGGTTCGGGTTGTGCGCTGCAACAATAGTATTATTAGATTGTTTCAAATATAGCACTGTTTCCTTTGCACTTACTTGATTTCTGCTAGATTAAATTGTTTCCTCGAAGAATGTACCCCTCCCTTTTACTGGTTATTGTCGGTTTACTTTTTCACCATATATTATATATAACTGCATAGGTCTATTTGGAGTTTGGTCCTTGCCTCATCACTACCTCGCCGGAGTTAGACTAGATACTTACCAGCACATTAGGTCGGTTGTGCTGATGCTACACTCTGCACTTATCTGCAGATACCGAAGCAACTTACGGAGCGCAGCAGTAGCCAGGGAGCCATCCTTTATTCTACGAGATCCCGAGGTAGTCCTGCAGGCGTCAGCAGGCCTGGCATCTCTTCAATCTATTTATCATTGTCTCCTTTTGTACCCGAGACAAAGTTTTGTTTAATTATTTCGGACTCTTGTATTTAGCACTCTTAAACAGTCTGTGAAATGTTGTGACACCAGATGCTGGGTAGAGACTGTCACGGCCCAATTCCCAAACCCGGTCGTGATGGCGCCTCTCGTGAAGACAAGGCCAGCCAGACCGTTTCAGAACACCACTTAAAGCAGTTAGTCAGTTATATAACAGTTCAGATATGAATTAATGATATTAATCACTATAAATACAACCCAATACAGCCTCACCGGGGTGTCACAAGTCACGAGTATCTAGAAATGCCTTTATTAAAATTCTAAAGTCTATAATACATAGAGTAAAATCTGGGAATCAAGAAGAAGAAAAATCTCGGTGCCGCAAACGCCAGCGATCACCTTGCTTAGCTACGATAGCAACACCTTCAATCCGCTACTAACCCGCTGCCGGGTGAACAGTACATGCAACTGCACACAAGGTGCAGACAGTAAAGTGAGTACTTCCAACTCAATAGTAATAAGAGAATGATTCCAGATTCAGGCATATTTCAGTGCATCTGCTACCAAGTCAGAAACCTTAAATATTTTGTCCAATTCAAATTAACATTTTTTCATAAAAGCTCTATAGTACGTCGAAATGTTTCTCAAACCCTTAAAACATCATTTTGGGAGGTACACGCCATCATTAATTGGTTGAAGCAACAAAATAGCAAAAGATAAAAGGAAGATAAGTGCCAGAGAGAATATTTCTAACTGCAGAAAGTCCTATATCTCCAAGTTTCGCAGTCTTCCACCTGTAGCTAATTTCAATAAATCTAAATTTTACATTCGTCCTTATAAGAAGGGAGGATTTGTACAAAAATCAAGAATTCATGTCTCCTCCTGCAATACAGAACTACCAACTTAAACCTTAGAGAACGAAATGAACCTCAAGTAAGCATGATATTACTTTTCTGCTACAAAATCGACATTTATTATCTCAACTATTATTGAGATATTTGACCCTAGTGAGCAAATAAAGAAATAAAACATGACACAACTATAAATAAAGTAACAATTCTGATCTCATATGAGATCCAAATCTTTTTAACCTTATAAGCTCAATTATTTACAATTAAAAATGCCATAATAAAAAGTGGGAGATATTCATTTCGGAAAAAAACTTCAAATGTATCAAACTTTTAGTCTGCAATATAGTTCAAAAAGAAAACCATGCCAAACAAATGAATTGAACTCAATTTTTTGTATATATTCTTCTTTTTTTCAATTTAGTAACAACTTTGTTGTATAAATTGTGTAACAAATATCCAAATCACACAAAGAAGTTTAATAAGTTAATAATTTACTACCTTGGACTATCTATTTCTTAGCTTTCTTCCTTAAAGCGTGCGGTTATGGTCCTAGTTTAATGAACCTGAAACAGAAATTAAGGTTATAATTTTCAAGCCTTTTTGGTAAGATATCATAGCCCCTTAGGCTAAACTTTTACAAGTGATGTGATATGCACTATAACTTCTTCATAAGCCTCCTTTTGACTCCTATTATATTTATTACTTAGGTTCTCACTTCCATTTTGGTAAATTAAAAGACCTCTTAAAATTGAGATATAAACTCCTAAACATATTCCGAATTATTTATAACAACGTCTAATCCAAACAAATGATGATTTTTGAAAATCCAAATTTAAATTCAAAGCTTTTAAGTTTTTTAATAGCTATCAACAACAACAACAACAACTACCCAGTATACTCCCACCAGGTGGAGTCTGGGGAGGGTAATATGTAGACGAGCCTTACCCCTACCCGAAAGGGCATATAGGCTGTTTCCAATCGACCCTCGGCTCATAGGATAAAAGGAAAAAGCAGTAAAACAAAAACAAAGACAAAAACAAAAACAATAGAGCATTAGTAACTCCCGCAGAAATAGCGTAAATAATTATCTAAACATAAGAAACATAAATACAATCGCATGCAATAATATCATACAGTAACTATCATAACTAACAACCATAGGGGGGACATAAGCTAAAACACAAATCATCTATGGGTAACCCTGCTGACCCACACCCAACCCCGGATGAGGCGTACGAAAAACTCTAGGAGCCCCTAACCTACAATCCTGATTCTAGACCTCCAGACTCTCCTATCAAGTGTCATGTCCTCGGAAACCTGCATTCTAGTCATGTCCTGCCTAATCACCTCTCCCCAATGCTTCTTAGGCCTCCCTCTGCCTCGCCGACCGCCAACAATCTCCACCGCTCGCAGCTCCTCACCGGGGCATCGGGACCCCTCCTCCGTACATGCTCGAACCACCTCAGCCTCGCTTCCCGCATCTTCTCATCCACCGGGGCCACCCCTACCTTCTCTCGAATAACTTCATTCTTAATCTTATCTAGCCTGGTGTGCCCGCACATCCACCTAAGCATCCTCATTTCCGCAACCTTCATTCTCTGAACATGAGAGTTCTTCACGGGCCAGCACTCCGCCCCATACAACATCACAGGTCTAACCACGGCTCTATAGAATTTCCCCTTGAGTTTGTGTTGAACTTTCTTGTCACACAGGACCCCTGATGCAAGCCTCCACTTTGACCACCCCGCTCCTATACGATGGGTGACGTCCCTGTCAATCTCTCCGTCCCCCTGAATCACAGACCCAAAATATCGGACACTGTCCCTCTTGGCGATAGCCTGAGAACCAATCATCACGTCCCTGCCTACCTCGCTCGGCTCGGCGCCAAACTTGCACTCCAGGTATTCTGTCTTAGATCTGCTTATTTTGAAACCTTTAGACTCGAGAGTCTGTCTCCATACCTCTAACCTTTCAATAACACCGACCCTCGTCTCATCTATCAATACTATATCATCAGCAAATAGCATACACCAAGGCACATCCCCTTGAATATGTCGGGTTAGAGCATCTATCACTAAGGCAAACAAGAGGGGGCTCAGCGCCGATCCTTGATGGAGCCCCATAACCACTGGAAGATGGTCTGATTCGCCACCCACCGTCCTAACCCTAGACTTAGCTCCATTGTACATGTCCTTGATTACTCTGATGTAGGCTTCCGGCACGCTCTTCGCCTCCAAGCACCTCCATAGCACCTCCCTTGGGACCTTGTCATACGCCTTCTCCAAGTCGATAAGCACCATGTGAAGGTCCTTCTTCTTATCCCTGAATTGCTCCACCAGCCGCCTGACAAGGTGGATAGCCTCTGTGGTGGAACTGTCCGGCATGAAACCGAAATTTTTTTTCAACTTTGAGTTGTTGAAACTCGAAAATTTGAATTGTTTGTTCTTTTTCTTCTCGAGAATTTGAATTGTAGTTCTGCAGAAAAATACGCAGATGAGAAATCTCCTCTCCCTTTTTAAAAATTAAATTTAATGTAGAATCAATTAACACCAAAATTTTCTCCTTAATTTTAGCGCATTTTTAGGAAATATTCTGTCCTTTTAATGCTTAATAGTCGAATGATATATAAATTATAGTTAAAGTGTGGACTTGACGGGTAATTAACAAACTATGCACATTTAAGATTTCATATATGGTATAGTTAGAAAAAAATTCTTTTAATTTTAGTATTAGGCTTGGGCCCGGGCTCAGTACGGACTTAACAATACTAGTATACATACATATACTAAAGTCGACAAACAAACACCAAATCTTAATGTACATGCATGAATTTACGCCTAGTCAAATATGATCTTGACTAAAAGAGAAAGAATCACTACATTTTTATACATAGAGTTGTATAAATACGGTTAGAAAACAATAATGACCATATATATATAGTTGTCTTTTCTATATCCTCTACAACCTGAATGCACCATTAATATTTTACTGTGTTAAATTAATATTACTCCATATAAGAAATTGCATTAGTTTCTTGATTTTCTACTGAAGCCGTTTGAAGAGACTACGATTTTGAACTTTCTGATTACAGTTTTAAATACAATAACAACAACAACTATCCAGTATAATCCCATAAAGTAGAGTTTGGGGAGGGTAATATGTAGACGAGTCTTACCCCTACCCGAAAGGGCAGAGAGGCTGTTTCCAATCGACCCTCGGCTCAGTGAAGGAAAGGAAAAATAAAAACAAAAACAAAAGAGCATTAGTAAGTCCAGCAGAAATAGCGTAAATAATTTATCTAAACATAAGAACCATAAATAAAATAGCATGCAATAATATCATACAGTAACTAACATAAATAACTACCATAAGGGAGACACAATCCAAAACACAAATCATATATGGATAGCCCTACCATGCCTCACCCAACCCCTAGTGAGTAATACGAAAACTCTAGGGCCCCATATCCTACAACCCTAATACTAGACCTTAAGATTTTCCTATCAAGAGTCATGCCAGGTTTTAAATGATTACGGTTTTAAATATCCAAGATAAATGCCAGGTGTGTGCAAGCGTTATTCCTAGGAAAATGATAAGCAGTTGATTGATCAATAACAGCAATTTATGAGAAATTAAAACACGCACAAAATTCAATTCCCAGCTAAGACTTTCCATGTACTCCCACCAAAACCCAACGGTAATATCATTCATCCTTTCTATAAATTCTGCTAATCTTGCCCTCCTTTTGCCCCATGTTCATCCATTCTTCCTCAGCTTCAACTTCTATCTTACTTTCCTTTTTGCATATTTGCTTCTGAATTTTCTCCTTCTCTAATTCTTACAGTTTGATCTGCACATTATATAGTACATGGATTTTCCTCCATTTGTTAGCTTTTTCTTTGTGGTTTTTCTGAGTGTTATTTGCACATCTCAAGCATACACATTCTACGCTGGCGGCAAAGAAGGCTGGATTTTAAAACCATCTGAATCGTATACTCATTGGGCTGAAAGAAACCGTTTCCAAGTTAATGACACTATTGGTAAATCCTTTCCTCTTCACCTATGTGTTATTCTTTTGAATAATCAAAAGTCTTTTTTTCATTTACCTTATATATATATAAAGAAGTAATCTCACGGAGAACTCAAGGCGATTTAACATATATTATATATATACCTATCAAAAAATGGTTTACCTATTTACACAGTGTTGACACCGCACTACTTGGACAAGGGTGGCTCCTCTATAATTTGTAACTTCACCGAAATCAGAATAGTTTATATATTACTATATTAGTATAAAATTGAATCGATATATTGCTTCTTTTTCCATTGCTTTTTTATTACTATATTATTTTTTTTTAACTATTGTGATTTTGCTTTCCATGAAGCGAATGTCTATCTAAAACAATCTCTCTATTTTCATAAGATAGGAGTAGAGTTTGTGTATACACTATCCTCTCTACCCTATTTGTGTGATTACATGGTATATGTTTTTGTCGTTTGTTATTGTTGTTTGTTGTACACTATTAGTATACTCCCTTCGTTTTAATTTATGTGAATTTATTTGATTGAGCACGGAGTTTAAGAAAAGAGGGAAGACTTTTGAACTTATGGTGTAAAATGAAGCACATGTATTTTGTGTGGCTATAAATCATTGCATAAAGGTAAATTGCTTCCAAATGAGGAAAGATGTCATTCTTTTTGGCACGGACCAAAAAGAAAATAGGTTCATATAAATTGAAACGGAGGGAGTATTTTTTTCGTCATAGTAGATTAATAATAAGTTGGCTTATTTTTTTACAGTAGGAGTTTTACTTTTTATGAATGATTGCCTGTAATTATTTATTAGCTTATTGTAGAATATTTTCTTGGAATTTTGGTATATAAAAATTACTATAAATAATTCTTATGTTGGTGCAGTTTTCAAGTACAAAAAAGGGTCAGATTCAGTTCTGGTGGTACACAAAGATGACTACTTCAAATGCAAAAAGGACAAGCCAATCCATAAACTAAAGAATGGTAAATCAAAATTGACGTTTACTAGGTCAGGTGCATTCTACTTCATCAGTGGAAAGGGTGATAACTGTGAGAAGGACCAGAAGCTTCTAGTTGTTGTGTTATCACCCAATCACAACCGCCATAAATCTCCATCCCCAGCCACCCAAACGCCGTCGAGTTCTCCCGTTACCGCCCCAACTCAGCCGCCGGAAGATATTCCTTCTGTCGTGGCACCTTCGCCGCAATCCATTTCACCAGCTCCGGCTCCAACCAAGTCGGCTGCAGTGGATGTTGGTTCAAGTGGTTTGGTTTGGGTGTTTAGTTTGATTATGGCTACTGTTTTTGTGTAATTTGATCTAATTCGTTGTGTCTACTTAGGTTTCTAATGGATGTTTTTAACTGATCTATACGTATGTTTTTAGAATTGTCTTGACGATCAAGATATGTTTCCCCTCGTTTCGTTGTTTGATTTCTCTTGCTTAATTTATTTCATTATTTATATAAATTCTTTCATTTCTAGGAGTATGAATTCTTTCGTTCGTAAGAGTATAAGAATTGGAAACGTGCGTTTTTTGGTTCCAAAGATTAATCCATAAGGTGAATGCGGTTCGCCCCAGTTCCGTCTAAGCAAATGCGCCTTTCATGACAAAGTCATCCTCAAATCGCATTGTCTCAAGCAAGGCCGACCCAAACAAGGATGTCCAAATCAACTAGGTAGAGGAACGACGTCGTTTAAGGCTTGACTTCCTTCGTACGAGGAAGCCACCAACTTTTGTACTTTTCTTTTGATTATTTCGAGGAAGGTCTCCTAATATATAAAGAGGACCTTCACATTTGTAAGACAGGTGCTTTATGCTGAATAACTATCTCTCTAGTTTCTCTCCCTATTGTTATCAAGCAAACTATCTCACTATTTTTCTCTTTGATACTTAAGCTTTCATAGCCTTGTATACTTTCAGATCTATCACATTCTTGGCTAAGTAAGAACTCATTATACTGGATTACGATTTACCCAAACACTTTTTTGATGGTTGCCAGTATAGAATAATCTCACCAATGGTGGACCTATGATAGCCATCGAAGGCTTTCACATTGATTGCTCCGTCTTTTATATCGTGCAACCCTTTACCCAACTTCTTGAGTGTTACCAGCGGATATTATCATACAATCTTTTGAGCAAAATAATTTGGTGCCGTCTGTGGGGATTTCGAGAATCAAAGTTATAGTTTGTGCCTAAAAAACCACCGACAACTATCCCCTTACAAGCATGGCCGACAACTGTGCAAAAAAGAAAGCAATAAACGAGGTTGAGGTCAACCTCATGGATTCTCTCAACAAATCAGGTGGAGATAACGTCTTGAACACAACCCCGAGCACCATGATGAGTGGAGGAACTCCACCTCATCTACCCGGGGATCTGACGGATCCGCGAGAAAGGGGAGCTTCCACATCTACATCTAAGGAAGCACCCCCAGAAGTCAAGGAGCTACTGAAAGAGTGGCTAACGAGCACTCTAAGGGACTTGGTTGAAAAGTCACCATAATATGGCGTAAGACGCACGCCAATAATAGATCTCACTGCAGATGAAGATGAACCCGAACCACGCGAGCAAACAATGTGCTCACCAATACTCAAACCAAGATGGAGGAAATGAAACACGAAACAAATCGCTCTGTGACTAGATGAAAGAACATCAAGAAAGAGTAGAAAGATCCCGGGCGCTCCAAAACTGCTGCCGAAGCGTGATGTGGGTAGGTCCATCTAATCCACAGAGGAGGCCGCCCCATACTCTATCCCAAAGACTTTCAAGATGCCTCCCTATTTGAGGGTATACGTAGGGACTACGGACCCCGAAGACCATATAATCCATTACATCACAGCCGTGAAAAGGTAACGATTTGACAAAAGAACAGGTACCGTCCGTGTTTCTGAAGAAGTTCGGCAAAACATTGACAGGAGGAGCTTTGACATGGTACTCCCAGCTACCGGCTAAGGGCATCTCCACGTTCGAGGAAATGGCAGACAAGTTCTTCGCAGCACATGCAGGAGCAAAGAAAGCGGAAGCAAGAGTCAACGACATCTTCGCTGTCCGGAAAACCATGGGAGAGGGACTCAGGGACTTCCTGGCCAGATTCAACAGGGTGAGAATGAGCCTGCCAAACGTATCGGAAGGTATGGCAGTCGCCGCTTTCCAGAACGGGCTAAGCAGGGACAACTCGAGAGCGGCCAAGAAATTGCGAAGCCGCCTCATGAAGTACCTTCCCACCACCTGGGAAGAAATCCATTATGCCTACTATGTCGAGGTGCTCGCAGATGAAGACGACCTCAACGGCCCTACCCGGACACTAACGACGATACTCCCAGAGATTAGAAGGGCCGACGCAATGAAGGGCGACTGGAACAAATCCCAAGTACCAACAGGCAAAGACATCAACCAACATCAGATCATCTCAGCCACCGCCACCAAGGCACACGGATGCACTACAACAACATGTCGCCCCCTACAAAACGAGCGATTTATGACCCCTTTATTATCTGTACATAACTTTTTTGTCTCTCCTTCAGAGGTAGTGCATGCGCTAGAGAAGCTGGGCAACAAGGTATAATGGCCATCAAAAGTGAAGTCAGACCCTACCACCCGGAAGTCAAATTCCCTCTGCAAGTTCCACCAGGAGCGACGGCATAAAACCGCAGACTGCATAGGTCTACGGTAGGAGGTGGTCAGGATGGTGAACCAGGGGTTCCTGAGAAAACTACTCAGCGATAAAGGAAACTCGACTTTGCACGAGGACGAGAATAACCCAACGGGCCGCCAAGGCCTCCCTCGCCGACACGCACCATCAACATGATCATCCGGGACGACGACGACTGGATGATCAATCATGTCAAGTTCACCACCGCTCACAAGTTAAAGAGAACTATCACCGACGAACGGTGTGACGACTTCAAAGATAGTAACACCTTCGATAAGTCCGATGCCTACGGTTTGTCTTTTCCTCATTACAACGCTTTGGTTATTACTTTGCGCATTGTGGATACAGATGTTAGGAGAATTATGGTTGGCGACTATAGCGGCGCCTGTATTATCCATCCCAGGGTCCTTGCACTTATGTGACTTGAGGATAAGATAATACCACATTGCATAATGCTGACTAGTTTTAACAATGTAGTGGAAAGAACCTTCGGAGAAATAACACTGCCCGTCCTGGAGGGAGGAGTCACGCTAGAAACCACTTTCCACATGATGAACCAGGAAACAACGTACAACGCCATCATTGGACGTCCATGGATACATGCCATGATAGCAGTCCCCTCCAACTTTTATCAAGTGATCAAATTTCCTACCCCATGGGCGGTGTTCAGCATACGGGGTGAACCTCACACCGCCCAGGAATGCTACAAAATAGCTCAAGACTACACCCACACTAAGCAATTCCAAGGGGCGAGTGCATAAGCATAGTAATCAGCTCTGTCGGGGACTAAGGTCCTTCCAACAAAGGACGCCATCAAAGATCCAGATATCATAGAGGCCAGCAAAGCCACGGTCGAGGACCTTGATCCCGTTAAGCTAGATGACAACGACCTCACGAAGAAGGCCTACATCGGGCACGGCCTTTCGAACCCAAGTAAGTATCGTGAATTTTTATCTAACTATGTAGACTTGTTCGATTTTTCCCATTCATTTATGCCAGGGATTCCGCGCGAAATCGCTACCCACAAACTGAATGTTGATCCACTACACCCGCACGTGCGAAAAATGAGGAGAAAATTCAACGCCGTCATCAACGAAGTCGTGAGTGAAGAAGTAGACAAACTACCGGCAAATGGTTCCATCAAGGAGTCCAAGTACCCTGAGTGGGTCACCAACGTCGTTATGGTCAAGAAGAAAAATGGGAAGTGGCGAATGTGCGTGGACTTCGCGGACCTAAACAAGGCATGCCCAAAATATTTATTCCCGCTACCCCACATCGACCAACTAATAGACGCAACAATTGGACACGAACTACTGAGCTTCCTAGATGCATATTCCGGCTACAATCAAATCATGATGGCCGAAGAAGATCAAGAGAAGGCGACCTTCATCACGTACCAAGGAACATACTGCTATAAAGTAATGCCCTTCGAGCTCAAAAATGTGGGAGCCACGTACCAAAGGTTGGTAACTGAGATGTTTAAGGAGCAACTTGGAAAAACAATGGAGGTCTATATCGATGACATGCTGGTAAATTCGTCTAGAAAGGAGGACCACCTTGACCATCTGAAAGAAGCCTTCGAAATATTGAGAAGATACGGGATGAAACTAAACCCCGAGAAATGCGCCTTCGAGGTGGCTGGGGAAAGTTCTTGGGATTTCTCGAATCGTAGAGAGGTATCGAAGTCAATCTAGATCAGATAAAAGAAATAGACGCGATCCCAGAAGTGCTAAGCAGCAAAAAACAAGTACAGAAGCAGACAGGCTGGATAGCCGCCCTCTCCAGGTTCATCTTACGATCCTCCGACATGTGTCACAAAATTTTTAGTGTGTTGAAGAAGGCCCAGGGGCTACAATGGAATGAGGAGTGCATCGAGTCCCTGAAGAATTTGAAGGCGTACCTACCCTCGCCGCGTCTGCTAGTCAAAGCAAGCCAGGTGAACCACTTCTAGTATATCTGGCCGTGTCTGAGGTCGCCGTCAGCGTCGTCCTGGTGTGCGAGAACAAAGGTACGCAGTCTCCCATCTATTATATTAGCAAAACACTAGTGGACGCCGAAACACGGTACCCACACCTTGAGAAATTGGGGCTACCACTGGTAGTAGCTTCACGGAAGCTATGACCCTATTTCCAATGCCATCCCATAAAAGTGGTAATGACCATCCCGCTTAGGAATGTCTTACACAAGCCTGAACTATCGGACAGGCTCGCAAGATGGGCCATTGAGCTCAGCTAGCACAACATCTCATATTTTCCATGAAATGCCATCAAGTCTCAAGTCCTAGCTGACTTCGTAGCCGACTTCAGCGCGGAGATCCTGCCAAAGGCAGAACTCGAGGCCCGACACGCCTCCCCCAATAACGGCCTATGGGTCCTCCACACTAATGGCACTTCCAATGCATCGGAATCGGGACTGGGACTCGTCCTCGAGGTCCCCATGGGTGAAAAAATTCGCCATTCCATACAATTCCCCGAAATGAATAACAACGAGGACGAGTATGAGGCCGTTATTGCAAGTATGAAATTAGCCATCAAATATGGAGCTCGACGGATCCTCTTCCATTGCGATTCTCAACTCATGGTAAACCAGGTCACTCGGACTTACCAGATCAAAGAAAAAAGGCTACAAAAATACCAGACAGAAATTCGCAAGTTAATGGTCGCGTTCGATGAATGTCGCTCCGAACAAATCCCAAGGGCACAAAACATCGAAGCGGACGACCTGGAAAAATTGGCCGCGACTACCAAATACATCAACAAGGAAAGCTTGGTCACCCTCCTTCATTCAGCCATCTACCACACTGATATATTTTCTTTAAGTCTAACCTGGGACTGGCTCAACCAGTTTGTGTCCTACTTACAGGATGAAATACTACCGCACGACAAGAAAGAGGCGAAGAAACTCCGCGTGCAAGCCGCTTGATACTACCTGATCAACAACGACCTCTAAAAGAGGACGTTTGGCGGACCCCTGGCCAAATGCCTAGGCCCGCACCAAACAAGGCCAGTACCCGAAAAGGTATATGAGGGTCACTATGGCGCCTATACAGGTAACCACGCCCTTGTACAATGCATCATACGTTCCGGCTACTACTGGCCCACCATGAAGAAAGAAACGGCGGAATACGTCCGCCGATGTGAGCAATGCCACAAATATGACCTAATGATACACCATCCAGGAGAGCCCCTACACCCAGCCACCTCTCACTGTCCTTTTATCAAATGGGAAATGGACATAGTTGTCCCCCTACCCACAGGACGGGGAAAGGTACAATTTTTACTTGTTTTAACTGACTATTTCCTCTAAGTGGGTGGAAGCAGGTGCGTACGCACAAATAGGCAAATATGAGGTCATCGCCTTCATATGGAAGAACATTATATGCCGCTTCGACATTCCCAAAGAGATCATCTATGATAACGGACGACAGTTCATTGGAAAACGACCAAATTCTTCGAAAAATGGCGCATCAAGAGGATACTCTCCACGCCATAACGCCCCGCCGCCAACGGCCAAGCAGAATCCTCCAACAAAACAATACTGAGAATACTGAAGAAGAAGCTTGAAGACGCCAAAGGGCTATGGCCCGAACTGCTACCCGAAGTGTTGTGGGCGGACAAGACCACACCCAAGTCCAGCATAGGGGAAACTCCACACTCATTGTTTTACAGAACTGACGCGGTCATACCCGTCGAAGTCGGCGAGCAAAACCTGAGGTATTCGCACTCTAATGGAGCAGAAAACGACGCAAATAGGCTCCAAGACCTTGACGAAGCCGAGGAAAGATGAGAAATTGCCCACATAAGAATGGTGGCCCAAAAACTACAAGTCGAAAGGTACTATAACAAGAGGGAGATAATAAGGATGCTCAAAGTAGGAGACTACGTCCTCAAAGCCTAGACGTTGGCCTCCAAGACCCAAGTGAAGGAAAATTGGGCACAAACTGGGAAGGGCCTTACAAAATCACAGCAGAAGCTAGAAAAAAGGCATTTCAGTTGGAAGCAATGGAATGAAAAACACTCCAGAATAGTTGGAACGTCGCCCACCTCAAATATTTTCATTTCTAAAAGGCATCCCCCAAGTCGCACTCTTTTTCCCTCACCCGATTTTTGTCCCAATTGGGTTTTCTCTGGGAGGTTTTAACAGGATGACGACGGGAACACCTGGAGATATTTGCGGAACAAGTGTATCACGTCAGCCTGTCCATACGTTCTCCAGCCCGACCTGATATAGGGACTAGAGCAGCAACATCTCCAATGCATAAAAGGCTACGACCATCTTCATCTCCAATGTGTAAAAGGCTATGGCCATCTTCATTTCCAAAGTGTAAAAGGCTACGGGCAACTCTTCTCCAATGTGTAAAGGGCTACAACCATCTTCATCTCCAATGTTTAAAGGGCTACGGCCATCTTCATCTCCAATGTGTAAAAGGCTACGGCCATCTTCATCTCCAATGTGTAAAGGGCTACGACCATCTTCATCTCCAATGTGTAAAAGGCTATGGCCATCTCCAATGAATGACAAGGCTATGGCCATCTCCAATGAAAGACAAGGTTACGGCCATCTCCAATGAACGAAAAGGCTAAGGCCATCGAAATCTTCATGGTTAAGGCCATCGCCGCTAATAGTCGACCAAATGTCGACTATGGCAGAACAAAAGACTCGACGACAGTCGAAGTCAAGTACATGTCTAAGGCCATCAACATCTTCATGGCTAAGCTCATTAGAGTCAATTACATGGCTATGGCCATCGACATCTTCATGGCAAAGGCCATTTGATTCAACATGGCTAAGGCCATTGCTGCTAACAGTTGACCCAGTGTCGACTACGGTAGAATGAAATACTTAACGACTGTCAAAGTCAAGTACATGGTAAGGCCATCGACATCTTCATGGCTAAGGTCATTCGAGTCAATTACATGGCTAAGGCCGTCGATATCTTCATGGCTAAGGCCATTTGATTCAACATGGCTAAGGCCATCGCCACTAACAGTCAACCCAATGTTGACTACGGCAGAGCGAAAGAGCCGACGACAATCGAAGTCAATTACATGGCTAAGGCCATCGACATCTTCATGGCTAAAGCCATTCGAGTCAATTACGTGGTTAAGGCCATCGCTGCTAACAGTCGACCCAGCGTCGAATACGACATGACAAAAGGTTCGACGATAGTCGAAGTAAATTTACATAGCTAAGCCCATCGACATCTTCATGGCTAAAGCCATTCGGGTCAATTACTTGGCTATGGCCATCGCCGCTAACAGTCGACCCAATGACAATCACGGCAAAATGAAAGACTCAACAATAGTCAAGATAAGCTCAAACTAAATTGAAAACATGACAGAAGTTCCAAGGAACGAAAGAAGAATAACAACGGGAAAAAGGCATGTACTATTATCTCATAAAATATATATATATATATATATATATATATATATATATATATATATATATATACACATTTCTGACCTCAGAAAAAGGTCCCATTTACAACAAAAAGGGGTACAAATACAAAACCCTAGGGACCCCCATCTCCACCCCCTGGTGGGTAGTCCCTAAAACTCCAGGAGGCAGAATCCAGGCGGATAACATCTTCAGAGTTATATCCTTCTCTAGCAAGTGAGGCAGAGAGGTAGTTGGCCGCCTCACGAGCAACGCGGGTTAGACTCCGTTGTCTACTTCTACCTCGGAGACACGAGCAGATGCCAAAAGCTCTTCAAACACGACCAACCGGGCATCATGGTACACCCACATGTCATGTGCATCCCGACGCTCGGCCTTCTGTGGGGTGGCCTGCACAAGGGTCTCGATCTCAGCCTCCCTAGCCTTTTGCTCAGCGGTTAAGGCCGCAACCCACGCCCAAAGTTCAGCAACCTCTGCCGCAACTGCACGGCCCATCTCCAACTCATCATCCTTCGCCTGAAGATAAAGTCTCCAACTTAGTATTCCGAGAACCGCGGCCACGAGCTGCTCATCAGCCCTTTCCAGTTTGGCCAGCCGCTTCTTCAATTGCTCCTCCGTATGGGTAAGGTCCTCACGGAACAACCTGAATTTAGGGTCATGCTTGTACACATCAACCTTTGTTTGATGTGCCTCACGGACTAGCTTGTACCTCTGCAACACCTTTCTGTGTGCGTCTTCCCTCCTCACCAAGTGTCGCCCCCTCTCTACCTCCAAGGCAAGAACCTGAGAAACATCAGAGAATGAGTTAGTGCGTGAACAAACCACCCCTGCAATGCCAATGGGAAAAAGTCAAATTTTCCTGTAAGGCCGCGCCTGCTACCCTTCGGGATAGGCCCTTATCACTGACCTCCGCCAACGCCTCGCCCTAGGCCCCCGCACAAAGAAGGGTCATGTCTGTATGCCTCCTTGCAGTTCTCCAAAAGGTTATAATCGTTGGGAATCACGATGCGGTGAGTGGACCTACCGGCCGTCGTCTCAACAAGAGCCGGAGACATCCTACCTCTGTCCATCCTCTCCGCGGACGCACTTGTCCCTGCTGCTACGGCCGACAAGCCGCTCTCCCGAGCATATGACGGGCTAGCCCCGACGTCTGGCCTCCCCCGAGGAGTGATCCTCAACGAGCGAATTGTGTTGGCCATGAACAGCCTCCCTGACTCGCGACGAGGTGATCATATACTCTCCTCCTCGGTGGCAATCCCTTTACCGGTGATCAGCCGGTGCCTCCAACTTTTGAGAGTCTCCTTATCTCCTGAAGCCGCCTCCACTGGCTGCGAAGGCGACGCTGAAGGAAGCCCCTTGTTGCCAGGCGCGACCTCGAGCGCCACCGCCAAAACCTCCTCCGACATCACATCCGTCGCCATTTCGGCCTCCGCCCTCGGCGCTACTTCCTGTTGGGGGGCCAAAAAAGTGCTATTTACAGGCAAAGCCCCCACAGGAACGTCCTCATCCTCAGAGCTCGATTCCGCCCTTGATGGACCGGCATTTATCCTCCTCCTCTTGGCCTGCCTAGAAGTGCCCCGACCTACCGGGAAAAGATGTATCAAACAAGAGAACCCTCAAATTAAGACAAGGGAAAAGGAAAGAACAAGGGAAGACCGTTACATGTCGGGCCGTATATTCGACATAATTGCGCCCAAGTACGGCACTCATCTACATGTGTAATCATTCTCTCCAACCACGACCTGATGTCATCCCCGCAGGAAAGGGACGAAGAATCTATCCTCCTCCTCTTAGCCTGCCTAGAAGTGCCCCGACCTACCAGGAAAAGATGTGTCAAACAAGATAACCCTCAAATCAAGACAAGGGAAAAGGAAAGAACAAGGGAAGACCATTACCAGTCGGGCCGTACATTCGACAGAATTGCGCCCAAGTACGGCACTCATCTACATGTGTAATCATTCTCTCCACCCACGACCTGATGTCATCCCCGCAGGAAAGGGACGAAGAATCTATAGGCATACGATCCGCCACTGCAGACATCAGACAAAGGATCCGTATGAAGTTAAGCTGTCATAAAAAAAATGCTGAAGAAGGCACGAAATAATACTTATACTTCGAATTCCACACCTCCGGAAACCCTTCGGGGTTAACCACCAGGTGCTCCGTCCGGACGTAGAAGAATCTCTCCCAGTAGCCGCGGTTGGCCTTGTCGTCGAACTGCACCACAAAACTCTTCTTACTATGGCGCATCAAATGCAACATTGAACCCCTTAGGTAACATGCATTGAACATACTCAAGAGGTGGTATATCGTGACCACACACCTGGCCTTCTCCGCGTGTGTGGTGAGTACCCTACACAGCTTCAGTGTGTAAGGGGTGAGTTGAGCCGGGCACGCTTTAAAGAAGTAGCACAACTCCTCTGCTAGAGGGTTGAGCGGGAAACTATACCCGATCCGGAATGCATACTCGTAAAAAGTGCAGATCTCGGGCCTGTGCACGTTGGCATAGTCCTCTCTGACAGGAAACATTTCGACGTGATCCGAGAACCCATGCGCCATCTTGAGGGCATCCAAATGAGATGGCATCAATTCACTGCGTTCCCAAGGTGGAGGTGAGCTACTGCAACTAAAGTCATTCCTTTTGCTCTTATTTTTCGGAAGAACGTTAGCCGCCGATAGAGGAACGAGGGCTTCTCCAACCTCCTCTGCCTCGCCACCGGAGGAAGGTGAAACCCTAGAAGAAGCATTATCTATGGACCGTTTGGTGCCTTGTTGACGTTTCACCATGGTATAGTTTGCAGAGAAGAAGGTTTTTAATAATACAAGGTTTGATCCCTAGAAACAGCAGTTCTCAGGTAAAAGCAGTGGTTGCCGGAAAACAAGATGAAAGCAAGAGAGAAATGTACTTCAAAGGTTCAAGTGTTGAATCATTTTAAATCGCTCCGTTGTTTATAGAGGCGAGATACACGGAAATCGAAGCGGGATCAATCAAAAGCTGGTACAAATGTCATGTCAGGCTCTGATCCATCTCAGGAGCAAAATTAATGATGACACACGTAACCGGTGACGTCACTCTAAAAAGGACCCGGACATCAACGACTCTATATCGCCATATGAGCATACATATATGTCCATTGAAGACGTCCATCGAGCACGCCTCCAACAGACGGAGGGACAAACTGTATGGGTAAAATCCGGTTCACCCCGCTTCCGTCTAAGTAGAAGCGTCCTTCATGACAAAGCCGTCTTCAAATCGCGTCGCCTCAGGCAAGGACGGCCCAAACAAGGACGTCCCAGTCAACTAGGTAGAGGAACAACGTTGTTTAAGGCTTGGCTTCCTTCGTACGAGGAAGCCATTAACTTCTGTACTTTTCTTTTGATTAATTCGAGGAAGGTCTCCTCATATATAAAGGGGACCTTCACCTTTGTAAGGGCACAGGTGCTTTATGCTGAACAATACTATCTCTCTACTGTTATCAAGAAAACTATCTCTCTATTTTTCTCTTTGTTACTTAAGCTTTCTATAGCCTTGTATACTTTTAGATCTATCACATTCTTGGCTAAGTAATCGCTTCTAGGACTCATTATACTTGATTACGATTTACCCAAACACTTTTGTGATTGTTTTCTAGCTTACAAAGTGTACAAATCTTTTGAGGAAAACAATTACTATCCACTCAATCGTTTATTTGTAAGGTTACAAAGATATCCGAGTTATTAGGGTTTATGAAAACTTTTGCAAATCTCATTGTTTTAGAAAGGTTCTTTCACTTGAAAAAACTCATAAATAGAAGTGTTTGTTATAAATAGAACTCTAATTAGAGTGAATGTCTATCTTATAGAAGAGTTCTACTTTGAGGCTAAGTCTTTTCTCTTCCTATAAATAAAGGGGTTCTCTTCCCATTGTAAATCATCCCAAAGTATCAATAAGAATACTCCTCTCTCTACTTTTCTCTATATTGTTCTTGTTCTTGTATTATTGTTCTTGTTCTTATATTATTTCATAACATGTTATCAGCACGAGTCTCTAACCAATTGAATTTAATATCCAGCAATTATCGCTCTCAGAATCTCGAGTTGCAATCAGATTCACCCACTCTAATTCGTGTTCCGTCGTTTGGGTTTTTCTATTCGAGTGAAACGAGATTTGTGATATTTTGGTTTCTGAAATTCTTCAATTTTTTTTCTTTCTCGTTGTTTACTTTTGTTTTCTTTTTGAAGGTGAATTTCCAAGCAAAAGAGTGTAATAACGATTGCTACTGCTCCATATGAGAATTTCTATACGGAAAAATAGAAGAGATGGTATCATCATATAGTAATGCAACGGCATGGAAACTCAAGAGGTATATTTGATATCACAACATTTATTGGTATACCTTAAAGGTAAGTAATTTACTTTTCCCTTTCAAATTCTTGAAATTCTACGATTTGATTTCATATACAAACATAGACAACAAAGTTTGATTATAACTCTAATGAAGTTTGTAAGGAATTATAACCACGTGAAGTGGTAAAAGTTCTATGTCTTGCCATGATTAAATTCATGTATGATTGTGGGCAAAGAATTGAAAATCCGTCCCATTGAATTTGCTTCATTCTCATTCCCTTTAGAGAATGTGATAGCAGTATGTGATAAGTCTGAAAGAAGACAAAATTATTACCGTGAAGGTATCAATGGATGTGGACGTGGCAATAGACGGAATTATAATTGTCATCATTGTGATAATGAGAATAATAAAGATTCTCAAAATAATCTTTCACTATATGAAAGTAATATTTGACATGAGATTGTATATAGCACATACAGATGATTATGATCCATTCCCTGAATTGAATGTGATAATTGTAATAAAGCCCGTAAGTATGAACACGATCTTGATGTAATTTTGTTTCATGTCTGACATTATGAAAAGAAAGTTCGTTGCCCTTAAAATTTCGGGCAAGAACTATATGACATGGGTGTTGGATGCTGAAATCCATTTGGATGCAATGGGTCTTGGAGACGCCATTAAAGACAGAAATAATGCATCCACCCAAAACTATGCCAAGGCCTTGATTTTCTTGCGCCATCACCTTGATGAAGGTTTGAAATTGTGCTAAGGCCTTGATTTTCTTGCGCCATCACCTTGATGAATGTTTAAAATTGTGCTAAGGCCTTGATTTTCTTGCACCATCACCTTGATGAAAGTTTGAAACTGTGCTAAGGCCTTGATTTTCTTGCGCCATCACCTTGATGAAGGTTTGAAAATTGAATATATCACAGTCAAAGATCCACCTATCTTGTGGAATGGCTTAAAGGAGAGATATGACAACCTGAAGTTGGTCACTCTGCCACAAGCACGATGCGATGAGAATCCAAAAGCAAATAGTTCATAAACTATATATTATCGTTGCGGTGGAAAAAGGCACTGGGCGAAAATTTCCGTGTACCAAGACATTTGGTTGAGCTTTATCAAGCATCTCTAAAAGGTAAATGCCCTGAAACCAATTCTGTCTCTGATGACAATTTACACATCACCCACTTGGATGTGGCAGACTTCTTTGAGCACCCTGAGGGAAAAATAAACCACTTAATTGGTGATGGATCTGTGATGAAGGAAGATGGAATTGTTTGATTTTATTTTACTTATTTGTATTAGTTAGTGAATAAACTAATAGTCATTAGTATCAGCTCGTATTAGTTAGCTTATGATATAATGTTAGTATTAGTTCTTTAGAATGTTTCAATACGCTTAAAATTCAAAGATATTTTTATTTTCCAGTAGAGTTAGTCGACTAACCTAACAGTTAGTCGATTATCTAATATTTCGCATTAAAACTGGATTTTTCCGCAAGCTAAGTTAGTCGACTATTTGATTTAGATAGTCGACTAACCTGATGACTGCTTCCCAAGATAGTCGACTATCAACTAAGTTAGTCGAATAACCTCAGCAGATTTTGAAAATATTGTTTAATTATGAAGCAACAGATTAAATTTGTTTATTCTCATGTTCGTATATCTCTTTTGATTAATTGATTCATGTACCACACATACGATATTCAAAGAGAAGAAATATTACTCTCATTTAAGTATGTGTAAGGCAGATGTTACTACAATTTCTGGTAGTAGTAAATTGATTAAAGGCTCCAGAAGAGCAACTATAACTCTGCCTAAAGGAACAACATTTTAGAGAATGCAATGTTCTCCTCCAAGTCTAAAAGGAACTTGTTGAGTTTTAAAGATATCATTCAAAATGGATATCAGATTGAGACAATACATGAGTATAATCTTGAATACCTCATTTACTCATGAAAACGAGGCTGCCCACTTCGGTTTGGGGTCACGCCATTTTGCATTCAGCAATGCTAGTTCGTCTCTGACTGACGAATTATCACAAATATTCCCCGTTGCAATTAGTTTTGGGTCATGAACCTAATATATCCCATTTAAGAATTTTTGGATGTGCAATAGATGTGCCTGTAGCACCGCCATATTGCACCAAAATGAGTCTGCAAAGAAGGTTAGGAATATATGTTGGGTTTTGAATCGCCCTCCATTATTCGCTACTTCGAAACATTGACAGGGGATTTGTACACTGCACGATTTGCAGACTGTCAATTCGATGAGACACTTTTCCCAAAATTAGGGGGAGAAGTTGGTGAAACCAAACGGGAAATTTTGTGGAAAAATGCATCATTATCTCATCTTGATCCTCATACCTCTATTTGTGAAAAAGAGGTGCAAAATATTATCCATTTTCAAAGAATAGCAAATCGAATGCCAGACGCATTTACAGATTTGAAAAGGATAACAAAATCACATATCCCCGCAGTGAATGTGACAACATCTGATTCACGAATACATATTCATTATTGGAAGAATATGAACATGAAATTGGTATTGAATATACCACACTCACCCCTAGAAGGAGGTTTGAGATGATATATGAAAATAATATCATTATTATGGCATGAATGGTCATTGGTCACGTACCTATTGTATGCCAAAATAATTTGTCAATGTGATTATCAAAGGACAATAATAATGCAAGAAACATATCTTGCATATAATTTTGACATGACCATAATGGTAAAACTTTCTCTTTAAAAGAGATATTCACCACATGGATGTTGATGAATTTGTGGTAGTACAAAATTAATTGAGAGCTCTAGAAGAGCCAATTATTACTATGTTGGAGAAACACAATTGATTACCAATAAGGTATTGTGTTGTAGTAAGTCTCAAAGAAACTTATTCAGTTTCCAAAGTATATGCGAAAGCGATTGATTATATTGAGACTATAAATAAAGAAAAGATTTGATATCTTCTATTACTACAACTTGTAGCGGGATAATCTGTATGTGAAAAACTACCCGCTTTATTCTCCAGTTTGTACTACACAAGAATGCCACAATAAAGTGGATATTTATTGGTATAAAAACCCATACCATAATAAACTTGAAGTTTATTGATAATTGCACATGTCATGGTGTAAATTTGAAGTTTATCAATATTGATAATTTATTCAGTTGGCATTCGGGTTAGCCATATCATTTTAAGTATGATGTGCAGTAATAGAGAATTCACATGGCTAAATATTAAAGAACTAGAAAGTTCTATATGAATTCTCTTGTATTACTTGTTCTCATTAATTAGACCAACTAAAGAGTTCGGGTTGAATCCCATAAATTCTGGAAATATCAAAGGTGAATATGGGCCCATAAATTCTGGAAATATCAAAGGTGAATATGGGCCCGTTCACTTGCCATGTATACCACATATGATGCATCTATGATATGGTTACATGTGCGACTATTATTAACCCGCAGCCTGGCCGGTGCTTGCGAGGTAAATTGCTCAGTGATATAACTTCGAGCATAATTTCCAGATTTTCTATTCAAGATAGTTCATCTTGATAAGTTGGTTTATATCATAGTTGGTTTAGCAAGATAATTATTGAGTGCCTCCACTTAATAGCTAAACTGTTTCTTATGAGAACAAAGTTATATATATATATATATATATATATATATATATATATATATATATATATATATATATATATATATATCAGTTTGATATATGTTGTATACGAGAGTATATTCTCCCCTCACAAGTGGTTCAGGGTCAGGAACCAAATAACTCCATCTGATTATTGATGTGCGGTGTTTATTTTCATTAACACCATAATGCACAAAGATGGACTCTCAAAGTTGAGGAAACAAGTTAGCTTTTCTAACATGAGGGGGAGACATGATAAACACTTGAGAAAAGGTTACATGTGATGAATTATCATTTGTATATATAGATCCTCGAATATCATAATATGAACCTGAAGTTCATAAAAGGATAATTCAATTGCAACATATTGCAAAGCATGCTATACGCATTTGCTGACCCAAAGAAAGTAACTATATTCTCACTGCAAATGCTCATATTAAGTCCTATAAGGACAAAGTCTTTGATACGCTTAAAGTGTATGGACAAATCGGTTTCAAAATAACTTCTTAATAAAGAAGATGAGAAAATGATCAGAGTGATCATAATGGGGAGGCAAGTGATCTAGAAGATCACATGACATAACACTTCATAAAATCTCATGAGAGATTCAGGTACCTGAATATATGAATAAAGAGCTCTCCATGTTATGTCTTTATGAAAATTTATTGAAACCGATATAAAATGTTCGTCGACGACATCTATGATAGCGCTAAATATCGATGAGGATCTTATGTTTGTCGACTACAAACAAAAATATTGGCTAAATGGAAGAGATACAATTCAAGCAGAATTGATTCCATATGAAAGACATGTAGTTTTGGACATGTAGTTCAAATACTTGAAAGTATAAAGTCAATGGTATGTGTAATCAGTTTTCGATATCTTATTTATTTAGCATGACATGAAAACTTGATATGCATCTAAAGTCTATTATATGGCTTATATGACTTAACTTATATGTCAATCCATGAAAGATTGAAGTTGCTTGAAGCATATACAATTCTTGGTCCTGAAGTACCACATCCTAAGTGCAACTTGTGTACATATGTATCTTGCTATAACTATAAGCATGATGGCATCGAGAATACCTCTATGGAGATATTGAAGAGTCATTCCACGACATTATATGAAGATGTTCATATCTATCAAGAATGATAATTTCAAGGTGCGGAATATTTATTCAAATCAATATGGCTGATTTATTTATCAAATCTCTACAAAAGATCGTTTTGAAGATGGTGCACAAGATTGGAATGCAAATGCTCAAGGATGTGAATTGATGCTCTTTTCAAGGGGAGTTAATGCGCGTCGCACTCTTTTTCCCTTACAAGGTTTTGTCCCACTGGGTTTTCCTTGCAAGGTTTTTAACGAGGCAACCAATAGGCGCATATTCAAACATGTGTACTCTTTTTCCTTTTCTATAATTTTTTCCCATTGGGTTTTGTTTTAGTTAAGGTTTTAACGAGGCACATTATTGAATAGACATTCAAGGGGGAGTGTTATAAATAGAACTCTAATTAGAGTGAATGTCTATCTTATAGAAGAGTTCTACTTTGAGGCTAAGTCTTTTCTCTTCCTATAAATAAAGGGGTTCTCTTCCCATTGTAAATCATCCCAAAGCATCAATAAGAATACTCCTCTCTCTACTTTTCTCTATATTGTTCTTGTTCTTGTATTATTGTTCTTGTTCTTATATTATTTCATAACAATGTTCTAGTTCTTTTAGTTTTAGTTCTTTTAATATTAGTATGTACAAATGTATTTTACAAGAAATATTTTCAATTTTTTTTAGCAGTTGTCCAAACAACCAAAAGAAAATTGACTAGATTAACATTTACATGAAATATCAGGAAAAGGTGTTTTTATAAGATATCTAAAATAGTGCTCAAATTGCAGCAATTGTTATGAAATAATACAAGAACAAGAACAATAGAGAGAAAAGTAGAGAGAGGAGTATTCTTATTGATACTTAGGGATGATTTACAATGGGGTAAGACCCCTCTATTTATAGGCATAAAAAAGACTTAGCCTCAAAGTAAAACTCTAGAATCTCTCTAAATATAGACATTCACCTTAAATAGGATTCTATTTATAACACTCCCCCTTGAATGTCTATTCAATAATGTGCCTCGTTAAAACCTTAACTAAAACAAAACCCAATGGGAAAAAATTTAAAGAAAAGGAAAAAGAGTACACATGTTTGAATATGCGCCTATTGGTTGCCTCGTTAAAAACCTTGCAAGGAAAACCCAGTGGGACAAAAACTTGTAAAAGAGTGCAACGCGCATTAACTTTCCCTGATAAGAACATCAATTCATATCCTTAAGTCTTCGCATTCTGATCTTGTGAACTAGCTTCTTGAAGGTTGACGTTGGTAGAGATTTTGTGAACAAATCAGCCATATTATCGCTTGAACGAATCTGTATTACATTGATATCACCATTCTTTTGAAGTTCATGTGTGAAAAATAACTTTGGTGAAATATGCTTTGTTCTATCTCCTTTTATAAATCCTCCCTTCAATTGAGCTATACATGCTGCATTGTCTTCATACAAAGTCGTGGGTAGTTTATTACACTTCAAACCATATTTGTCTTGAATATGATGTATTATAGACCTCAACCACACACACTCCCAACTTGCTTCATGAATAGCAATTATCTCGGCATGATTAGATGAAGTAGCCACAATTGATTGCTTAGTCGATCGCCAAGATATGGCGGTGCCTCCATAGGTAAACACATAACCCGTTTGAGATCGAGCCTTGTGTGGGTCGGATAAATATCCAGCATCAGCATAGCGAACAAGATCAGAACTGCAATTATTGCCATAAAATAAGCCCATATCGGTAGTCCCCTTTAGGTACCTCAATATATGTTTGATCCCATTCCAATGTCTCCTTGTAGGAGCCGAGCTATACCTTGCTAAGACATTAACTGAAAAGGTTATGTCGGGCCTTGTAGTATTTGCAAGGTACATTAGTGCGCCAATTGCACTAAGATATGGTACTTCATGACCAAGTAGCTCTTCATTCCTTTCTTGCGGTCGGAATGGATCTTTATTCACATCAAGTGATCGAACAACCATCGGTGTACTTAAAGGATGTGCTCCATCCATGTAAAACCGTTTCAGTACCTTTTCTATATAGGTAGATTGATGAACAAAAAATCCGTTTGCCAAATATTCAATTTGCAAACCAAGACATAATTTTGTCTTTCCGAGATCTTTCATCTCGAATTCATCCTTTAGATAATCAATTGCCTTTTGAAGTTCTATGGGGGTTCCAATAAGGTTTATGTCATCGACATATACGGCAAGTACAACAAATTCCGATGTTGTTTTCTTTATAAAAACACACGGGCAAATGACATCATTTATATAGCCTTCTTTTAACAAATACTCACTAAGACGATTATACCACATTCGTCCTGATTGCTTAGACCATACAAAGATCTTTGCAATTTAATTGAAAACGTTTCCCGAGACTTTGAATTATGAGCGTTTGGCACTTTGAGTCCATCGGGAATTTTCATGTATATCTCATTATCAAGTGAGCCACAAAGATAGGCAGTAACCACATCCATTAAATGCATGTCAAGCTTTTCAAGGACAGCAAAACTGATGAGATAACGAAAGGTTATAGCATCCATTACAAGCGAATATGTCTCTTCATAATCGACACCAGGCCTTTGAGAAAAACCTTGCGCAACAAGGCGTGCCTTATATCTTTGTACCTCGTTTTTCTCATTTCTCTTGCGTACAAAGACCCATTTGTAGCCAACGGGCTTAACACCATTAGGTGTTTCAACTATAGGGCCAAAAGCTTCACGTTTTGCCAGCGAATTCAATTTTGATTGAATTGCTTCTTGCCATTTTGGCCAATCGTGTCTTTTTCGACATTCTTCAACAGATTGAGGTTTGAGATCCTCACATTCTTGCATAATGCTAGATGCGACATTATAAGCAAAGACATTATCCACCACTATATCCACTTGATCAAAATTTGCCTCAATATTGATTGGATTTATGGATAGTTCCGTATTTTCCAGAGTCTCGGGCTCAATGGATTCTTCATGAATCTCAGAATTTGTTAAATCATGAATTTCCTCATGAGATTCTTTCGTAGTGTCATTTTTATCATTTGCTTTCCTCTTTCTAGGATTTCGATCTTTGGAACCTAATGGCCTGCCACGCTTCAGGCGTGCATTCGACTCATTGATTATGACACTAGATGATTGTCCAATAGGTACATCAATACGGATTGGAACATTTTCCGCGGGGAAGTGGGATTTTGTTATCCTTTTCAAGTCCGTAAATGCGTCAGGCATTTGATTTGCTATTCTTTGCAAATGGATAATCTTTTGTACCTCTCTTTCACAAATAGAGGTATGTGGATCAAGATGAGATAATGATGCATTTTTCCACAAAATTTACCGTTTGGTTTCACCAACTTCTCCCCCTAATTTTGGGAAAAGTGTCTCATCAAATCGACAGTCTGCAAATCGTGCAGTGAACAAATCCCCTGTCAATGTTTTGAGGTAGCGAATAATGGAGGGCGATTCAAACCCAACATATATTCCTAACCTTCTTTGCGGACCCATTTTGGTGCGGGATGGCGGTGCTATAGGCACATATACTGCGCATCCGAAGATTCTTAAATGGGATATATTGGGTTCATGACCCAAAACCAATTGCAACGGGGAATATTTGTGATAATTCGTCGTTATGAGACGAATTAGCATTGCTGCATGCAAAATGGCGTGACCCCATACCGAAGTGGGCAGCCTCGTTTTCATGAGTAATGGCCTTGCAGTCAACTGCAGGCGTTTAATTAACGATTCTGCAAGACCGTTTTGAGTGTGAACATGAGCTACAGAATGTTCCACTTTTATCCCAATTGATAAGCAATAATCATTAAATGCTTGGGATGAAAACTCAGCAGCATTATCCAGTCTAATAGACTGGATTGGATTATCAGGAAATTGTGCTCGTAGTAGAATTATTTGTGCCATTAATTTCGCAAACGCAAGGTTGCGTGATGACAACAAGCACACATGAGACCATCTACAGGATGCGTCTATCAAGACCATAAAATACCTAAAGGACCCACTGGGTGGTTGAATAGGTCCACAAATGTCCCCTTGTATACGTTCCAAAAACGTGGGTGACTCAGTCCCAACCTTTGTTGGTGATGGTCTGATAATCAACTTGCCTTGATAACAAGAAGTGCAAGGATATTCATTATTTGAAAGAATTTTGAAATTCTTTAACAGATGCCCATATGAGCTTTCTATAATCCGTCTCATCATGATCGATCCCGGGTGTCCCAATCGATCATGCCAAAGTACGAAAGTATTGGAATCAGTAACCTTTTGGTTTACTGTTGAATGTGCCTCAATTGCACTAATTCTTGTCCAATACAGGCCACTAGATAAAGATGGGAATTTCTCAATAACCCTCTTTTGGCCGGAGACATTCTTTGTAATGATGAGATATTCAAGATTATTCTCATCTATTGTCTCAATATGATAGCCATTCCGGCGTATATCTTTAAAACTCAACAAGTTTCTCTTAGATTTGGAGGAGAACATCGCATTCTCTATGATAAACATTGCTCCTCTAGGCAGAGTTATAGTTGCTCTTCCGGAGCCTTCAATCAATTTACTACTACCAGAGATTGTAGTAACATCTGCCTTACACATACTTAGTTGAGAGAAATATTTCTTTTCTTTGAGTACCGTATGTGTAGTACATGAATCAACTAAACAAATATTTGATCCAAGTTTGCTGTGTGAGATATCCATATTTGCTTTCCCATGGTTTGACATACAAAAGAAAATACACGAACATGAGAATAAACAAATTCCATCGGTTTGTCTCAATGTAATCGATTGTTAAACACACATAATCGATTATGTCTTAATATAATCGATTGTTAAACATACACAATCGATTATTTGCTATTTTGAAAAACTTCAGATCAGACTGTCTTAATATAATCGATTGTTAAACACACATAATCGATTATGTCTTTATATAATCGATTGTTAAACATACATAATCGATTATTTGCTATTTTGAAAAACTTCAGATCACACTGTCTTAATATAATCGATTGTTAAACATACATAATCGATTATGTCTTAATATAATCGATTGTTAAACATACATAATCGATTATTTGCTATTTTGAAAAACTTCAGATCACACTATCTTAATATAATCGATTGTTAAACACACATAATCGATTATGTCTTAATATAATCGATTGTTAACAAATATATAATCGATTGTTTTGCAGTTTTAATGCGAAATATTAGATAATCGACTAACGGTTAGGTTAGTCGATTAACTCTACTGAAAAATAAAAATATCTTTGAAATTTAAGCATATTGAAACATTCTAAAGAACTAATACCAACATTATATCATAGACTAACTAATACGAGCTGATACTAATCACTATTAGTTTATTCACTAATTAATACAAATAAAACCAAACAATTCCATCATCCTTCATCACAGATCCATCACCGATTAGGTGGTTTATTTTCCCATCGGGTTGCTCAAAGAAATCTGCCACATCCAAGTGGGTGATGTCAAAATTGTCGTCAGAGACAAAATTTGTTTAAAGGCCTTTACTCTTTCGAGATGCTTGATAAAGGTCAACCAAATATCTTGGTATACGGCAAGCTTTTGACCAGTGCCCTTTTCCACCGCAACGATAACATATAGTTTCTGAACTATTTGCCTTAGGATCCTCATAATCCCGTTTTTGCTTTCGGCGGTTATCTCTCCTCGGGGGGGGGGGGGGGGGGTGACGGACATCATGGATATTTCTTCCTTGTCTACGTCCACGGCTATGACCCCGATTACGACCACGACCATGATTAGATCCATGGCCCTTTTCATGATTGGCGTAATGAGAATACACCTTATCTGCTTCAGGTAATGGTGTAGATCCGGTGGGTCGATTTTCGTGATTTCTCATGAGCAGGTCATTGTTTCGCTCAGCAACAAGTAGGAGAGAAATCAGTTCAGAGTACTTTTTGAAGCCTTTCTCTCTGTACTGTTGTTGCAGTACCATATTGGAGGCATGAAACGTTGTAAACGTTTTCTCAAGCATATCATAATCAGAGATATTATCTCCGCAGAGCTTCAACTTAGAAGTAATTCTGAACATCGCAAAATTATATTCAGAAGCAGACTTAAAGTCTTGGAGCCTCAGATGAGCCCAATCATATCGTGCTTGTGGCAGAGTGACCAACTTCAGGTTGTCATATCTCTCCTTTAAGCCGTTCCACAAGATGAGTGGATCTTTGACTGTGAGATATTCAATTTTTAAACCTTCATCAAGGTGATGGCGCACGAAAATCAAGGCCTTAGCACAATCTTGGATGGATGCTTTATCTCTATCTTTAATGGCGTCTCCAAGACCCATAGCATCTAAGTGGATTTCAGCATCCAACACCCATGTTATATAGTTCTTGCCCGAAATTTCAAGGGCAACGAACTTTCTTTCCGTAATGTCAGACATAATCGAAAATCAAATTAAGAAGAGAGAAATACCTTAGTTTTTCTCGAGAATCGATTATTGAGACGGTAGAGTCTCGTGCTGATAACGTGTTATGAAATAATACAAGAACAAGAACAATAGAGAGAAAAGTAGAGAGAGGAGTATTCTTATTGATACTTAGGGATGATTTATAATGGGGTAAGACCCCTCTATTTATAGGCATAGAAAAGACTTAGCCTCAAAGTAAAACTCTAGAATCTCTCTAAATATAGACATTCACCTTAAATAGGATTCTATTTATAACAGCGATGACATTAATTGAATTACGATTTTAGGATGAACCGAAGTTGTAGTAAGCTGTGTTGGGTTTTTTACCGTAAAGAAAATGTGGTGCAGTGGATGACATTGTTTTTCCCTTAACCAGTTATTTTGAGTTCGAGTCCTGGGTGTTAAAAAATTCTTGATAGAAAAAGCTTTCCCCCGAATGGTACCCTACATGGCTCGAATTCGGATATAGTCAAGCCCTGGGTATGAAAAAATCCTTGATAGTGAGTGCTTCCCCTGAATATAGTCGGGCGCGAATCCGAATATAGTCGGGCTTCAATGCAGGTACAGAATATCGTGTGGGAAACCCAAAAAAAAAACTGTGTTGGGTTTTTAAAAAGGATGGAGCTGTAAGAAGATTTAGAGTATTGATTGGAAATATCTTTCATAAATTTTATTAACCAAGAAGACTTTAAATAATCAATGTAAAACTAAAATCTGCAGAATAAATATTCAAATTCAAAAATCTAAATTATCTTAACTAACTTATCCTATTAATTAAAATTTAAACAAAGACTTCTCCTATAACTAAACTATTTATTATTGTTATAGTAAATCAAATATTAGCAGTAACAGTACAAAACCCAACATAAGCTATATGAAGAAGTTCCTTTTTGTTCCTGGCGGTGCTTATCTCCCATTGTTCGATCCATTGTTCTCTGGAAGAGTATCACGAAGATTTTAATTTTTAAACACAAAATATTTTTTATTAAAAAAACACTATTATAAACAGCTAATTTGTGCTGCTGAGAAATTCATGCCCTTGGACGATTTAATTACATCAATATCATCCAACTCTCTAATTGCAGGCAAACAACATTAACAATGACACTGAATATATATAGATTTCTTATGATGACCAGTTACGCCTCAGATCTACCCAATGGGCGCAAAAAGTAGGGAAGAACGGAAAAATAAATTTAAGAAAATTGAATATAAATTTCATATGATCAAAGAGATTTGAGAAATAAAAGATGGAGCTTCAAGAATTGGTCCTAGCACATCGAGTAATTTCACTACAGCCACGACGATAAGGATTAATTTCCAGGTGTGAACCGCAATCGTAATACGAAGCTCCTCGTACATTACAGGGTATACTATCGGCGGAAAGTGCTGCATAGCTAATATAACTATCTTCTGCTTGCAATATACGTCTGGCACCCATATTGGAACCCGCAATTGTAACTGCATGGTCGCCAAGTATGCTTGCAAAATCATGACCAAAGTTGGTATAACGATATTTTTGATCATACGAAGATGATGATATAGGATCAATAATTATCATTAGAACTACAAAAAAAAATATCTTTAATCGGAGATCCATAATGTTATTTAGTGATTGTGTTGGTGTGAAGTGTGGAAGGTGAAGAAATGGAGATTTTGTTGAAATTTAAAGGGATGATTTTAGAAAATTGTGACACATTATGTGATTTTATAATGTTTCATGCTAGATGTAATATATAGTTTGTTTGAAATGCCCGGGTCTTGCTCCTTCATTGCTATGATTAAGGACTTTTAGATCAAGACTTCTTTTCTTTTCTAATTGTACTATTGTACTTTTTCTTTTAAATTTGTTTTGCTTTGGGCGAGTTCCACTTGAAACGGCGAATAGTCCTCCACTTTTTTTCCTAGTTTAGGAATTTCTGTTGGTTTACTCCTCAATCCTTTGTGGGCAAGGACATCTACCCAAATCCTAGTGGGCTTCAATACTACTACTAAATTTGCTTCTTTAATCTTCTTTCTTGTGATTCATCAACGGATATTTATGTTCATGTATCTTATATGAAACCATATTATCTTCAATATTTAAAATTTAAATTAATTATATTTTAGTATATTAAATTACCATTTATATATTATAATTCAAATTAGTGATATAATTAAGAATGTATTTATAATAAGTATAATTATAGGATCGTATCTTCCCACTTCCCCACCCCCCTCCCTATGTCTTACCTTTACCAGTAACCCCCTGCCCCCACCCCACGTTTCTGTTTTGAATTCCACCATTGACCCCAGTTAAAAAGCTTTGAAGCTTTGAATTCAATTTTGAGTTTTCAGAAATTATTATTTATTTTGATTGGGTATTGTTGTGAATAATTCAGAATATGTTTAGGAGTTTATATCTCAATTTTGAGGGGGTTTGGTAAAGATTTAGACTTGGTTTTGGCTGAATTTCAGATTGAAGATATTTCAGAATTTGTAGATAAATTGTAGTCGAATTAGAAAAATTGATATTTCCAGAATTTGTGGATAAATTGTAGTCAAATTAGAAAAATTGTAGATAAATTGTAGACTATTTTTTATAGAAGACTTTGTAGAAACTTTAGTCATTTTGGATTTGTGAAAACAGAAAATAATGCATCTACAATCAGAAAATAAATAATCTATGTTATAAACTAAAGCAAAAGACAAGAACAATAGAACAAGAACAATAGCAATAGAGAGAAGAGTAGAGAGAGTTCTTCTTATTGAGTTGAGAGGGGTCTCAAGGGATGATTTACAATGGTAGGGGGCACCTCTATTTATAGGGGAGAGGAAGATTTAGCTACCACTAATAGAACTCTAAAATCTCTCTAATTAGATACATTAAAGACATTCACCTTAAATAGAAGTGTAAGAATCTTCTATTTCATAACACTCCCCCTTGAATGTCTATTCAATGATGTGCCTCATAAAACCTTAAAACCAAAACCCAATGGGAAAAATTAAAGTAAGGAAAAAGAGTACACATGTTTGAATATGCGCCTATTGGTTGCCTCGTTAAAAACCTTGCAAGGAAAACCCAGTGGGACAAAACCTTGTAAGGGAAAAAGAGTGCAACGCGCATTGACTCCCCCTAATGAGTACATCGATTTATATCCTTGAGCATTTGAATTCCAATCTTGTGCATCATCTTCAGAACGATCTTTGGTAGAGATTTGACAAATCAACCATATTGACTTGAATAAATATTCCGTACCTTGAAATCATCATTCTTGATAGATATGAACATCTTCATATAATGTCGTGGAATAACACTTCAATATCTCCATAGATGCATTCTCAATGCCATCATGCTTATAGTTATGGCAAGATACATATGTACACAAATTGTACTTAGGATGTGGTACTTCAGGACCAAGAATTGTATATGCTTCAAGCAACTTAAATCTTTCAAGTTAAGTCATGTAAGTCACATAATAGACTTTAGCTGCATATCAAAGTTTCATGTCATGCTAAACAAATAAGATATCGAAAAATTGACTATACATACATTTGCCTTTATACTTTCAAGCATATGAACTATAGGTTCAAAGCTACATGTCTTTCATATGGAATCAATTCTTCTTGAATTGTATCTCTTCCATTTAGTTACTTTCTTTGAGTCAGCAAATGCGTATAGCATGCTTTGCAATATGTTGCAATTGCATTTCCTTTTTATGAACTACAGGTTCATATCATGATATTCGGGGATATACATATACAAATGAGAATTCATCCTATGTAACATTTTCTCAAGTGTTTATCATGTCTCCCCCTCATGTTAGTAAAGCTAACATGTTTCCTCAACTTTGGGAAATCATCTTTGTGCATTATGTCAATATACACAGCACCTTAATATAAGATGAAATTATTTGGTTCCTGACCCTGAACCACTTGTGAGGGGAGAATATACTCTCGTATACAACTTATATCAAACTGATATATATAACTTAGTTCTCATAAGAAACAGTTTAGCTATTAAGTGGAAGCACTCAATAATTATCTTGCTAAACCAACTTTAATATAAACCAACTTATCAAGATGAACTGTCTTGAGTAGAGAATCTGGAAACTATGCTCGAAGTTAGATTACTGAGCGATTTACCTCGCAAGCACTGCCAGGCTGCGGGTTAATAACAATGGCGCATGTAACCATATCATAGATGCATCATATGTGGTATACATGGCAGGTGAATGGGCCCATATTCACCTTTGATATTTCCAGAATTTAGGGGCTTCAACCCGAACTCTTTAGTTGGTCAGTTCATTAATGAGAACAAGTGATACAAGAGTATTCGTAAAGAACTTTCTAGTTCTTTAATATTCACCTATGTGAATTTGCACATCATACTTCAAATGAGATGGCTAACACGAATGTCAACTGACTAAATTATCAATATTGGTAAACTTCAAATTTACACCATGACATGTGCACTTATCAATAAACTTCGGGTTTATTATGACATGGGTTTTATACCAATAGATATCCACTTTATTGTGGCATTCTTTCTTTTGTGTAGTACAAACTGGAGAACAAAGCGGGTAGCTTTTCATATACAAATTACCCCGCTACAAGTTGTAGTAATAGGAGAATCAAAGCCTTCCTTTATTTATAGTCTCAATATAATCAATCGCTTTCGCGTGTACTTTGGAAATTGAATAAGTTTCTTTGAGACTTACTACAGCACAATACTCAATTGTGTTTCTCCAACATAGTAATAATTGGCTCTTCGAGAGCTCTCAATTAATTTTGTACTACCACAGACTGAGGTTCGAGATCCTCACATTCTTGCATTCCGTATTTTCAAGAGTCTCAGGCTCAATAGATTCTTCGTGAATCTCGGAATTAATCAAATCATGAGCGTCCTCATGTGATTTTTTCATAGTGTCATTTAGATCGTTCTTTTTCCTCTTTCTAGGATTTCGATCTTTGGAACCTAATGGTCTGCCACGCTTCTGGCGTGCATTTGACTCATTGGATATGACACTAGATATTTGTCCAATAGGGACTTCAATACGGATCGGAACATTTTCCGCGTGAATGTGGGATTTCGTTATCCTCTTCAAGTCCGTAAATGCGTCAGGCATTTGATTTGCTATTCTTTGCAAATGGATAGTCTTTTGTACCTCTTTCTTTCAAATAGAGGTATGTGGATCAAGATGAGATAATGATACATTTTTCCACAAAATTTCCCATTTGGTTTCGCCGACTTCTCCCCCTAATTTTGGGAAAAGTGTCTCATCAAATTGACAGTCTGCAAATAGTGCAGTGAACAAATCTCCTGTCAATGTTTCGAGGTAGCGAATAATGGAGGACGCGTCAAACTCAACATATATTCCTAACCTCCTTTGCAAACCCATTTCGGTGCGAGATGGCGGTGCTACAGGCACATATACTGCGCATCCAAAGCTTCTTAAATGGGATATATTGGGTTCATGACCCAAAACCAATTGCAATGGGGAATATTTGTGTTAATTCGTTAGTCAGAGACGAACTAGCATTGCTGCATGCAACATGGCGTGATCCCAAACCGAAGTGGGCAGCCGACGAACTAGCATTGCTTCATGCAAAATGGCGTGACCCCAAACCGAAGTGGGCAGCCGACAAACTAGTATTGTTGCATGCAAAATGGCGTGAACCCAAGTCGAAGCGGGCAGCCTCGTTTTCATGAAGAGTTCAAGATTATTCTCATCTATTGTCTCAATATGATATCCATTTTGAATGATATCTTTAAAACTCAACAAGTTCCTTTTAGACTTGGAGGAGAACATTGCATTCTCTATGATTAACGTCATGCCTTTGGGCAGAGTTACAATTGCTCTTCCGGAGCCTTCAATCAATTTACTACTTCCATAGATTGTAGTAATGTTTGCCTTACACAATTACTCTTCTTTTCTTTGAGTATTGTATGTGTAGTACATGAATCAACTAGGCAAATACTTTTACAATTGGACGTTGGTCCAAGTTCGCTTTGTGAGATATCCATATTTGCTATCCCATAGTTTAACATACAAAAGAAATACACGAACATAAGAATAAACAAGTTCAATTCTTTTGTGTCACATAATATTTTCAAAATCTGCTACTAACAGTTGGCTAACAAAATCAGATATGTTATCCATAATCAATTCCTTTGCAGTTTGAAAATTTCAGCGTTTTTCATAAGACAATCGATTATTAAACACACACAATCGATTGTTTGAACATAGACAATCGATTGTTAAACACACACAATCGATTATTTGTTATTTTTGAAAAACTTCGGATCACACTGTCTTAAGACAATCGATTGTTAGACATAGACAATCGATTGTTGGTTATTTTTGAAAAATTCCAGACCTCACTGTTTCAAGACAATCGATTGTTAGACAAAGACAATCGATTGTGGATGATTTTTGAAAATTTCCAGACCTCACTGTTTTAAGACAATCGATTGTTAGTCAACGACAATCAATTGTTGATCAATTGTTTTTCAACTTTAATGCGAAAATAGTTGATAATCGACTAGTTTTTCAGGCTAGTCGATTACCCCCACTGGAAAATAAAAGTTTTATTGATATTTGAGCATATTAAGAACTAATACAAATATCATATCATGAACTAGCTAATACGAGCTAATACTAATGACTATTAGTTTATTCATTAACTAATACAAATAAATCAAACAGCTCCATCTTCTTTCATCACCGATCCATCATCGATTAGGTGGTCTATCTTCCCATCGGGTTGCTTAAAGAAGTCTGCCATATTCAAGTTGTCGTCAGAGACAAAATTCGTTATGGGGCGTTTACTCTTTCGAGGTGCTTAATAAAGGTCAACCAAATGTCTTGGTATACGGCAAGACTTAGACCAGTGCCCGTTTTCACCGCAACGATAATATATAGTTTATGAACTATTTGCTTTTGGATTCTTATCGTATCGTGCTAGTGGCAGAGTGACCAACTTCATGTTGTCATCTCTCTTCTTTAAGTCTTTCCACAAGATGGGTGAATCCTTGATGTTGAGATATTCAATCTTCAAACTTTCATCAAGGTGATGGCGCAAGAAAATCAAGGCCTTCATACAGTTTCAAACCTTCCTTAAGGTAATGGCGCAAGAAAATCAAGGCCTTAGCATAGGTTCAAACCTTCATCAAGGTGATGGCGCAAGAGAATCAAGGCCTTAGTATAGTTTTGGGTGGATGCACTATTTCTGTTTTTAATGGCGTCTTCGAGACCCATAGCATCAAAGTGGATTTCATCATCCAACACCATAGTTCTTGCCCGAAATTTCGAGGGCAACGAACTTTCTTTTCATATGACACAATTACATCAAGAGCGTGTTCATACTTACGGGCTCTATTACAATTATCACATTCACTTCAGGGAATGGATCAAAATCATGTGCTTTACACAAGCTGCTACCACATTCTCTAAAGGGAATGGAGCAAATTCAATTGGACGGAATTCTTTGTCACGTCCACAATCATACATGAATTTAATCATGGCAGGACATAGAGATTTTACCACTTCGTGTGGTTATAATTTCTCACAAACTCCATTAGAGTTATAATCAAACTTTGTATATAAAATTTATAGAATTCCACGAATTTGAAAAGAAAAAGTAAATTACTTACCTTTAAGGTATACCAAATATATTTTCAATATTTTCTTCCTTTCTTCCTTTCCTTTCTTTCTTTCCTTTCTTTCTTTCCTTTTTCTTTTCAACTTTTCGTTTCTTTCTGCCTCCTCCTTTTTTTTTTTTTTTTCTTTTTCTTTCTTCATTCTTTCTTTGAAGAAAAACCCTACACAAGTAAAAGTTAAGACAATCGAAAATTAAATTAGGAAGAGGGAAATACCTTGGATTTTCGAGAATGATACTTGAGACGGTAGAGTCTCGTGCTGATAACGTGTTATAAACTAAAGCAAAAGACAAGAACAATAGAACAAGAACAATAGCAATAGAGAGAAGAGTAGAGAGAGTTCTTCTTATTGAGTTGAGAGGGGTCTCAAGGGATGATTTACAATGGTAGGGGGCACCTCTATTTATAGGGGAGAGGAAGATTTAGCTACCACTAATAGAACTCTAAAATCTCTCTAATTAGATACATTAAAGACATTCACCTTAAATAGAAGTGTAAGAATCTTCTATTTCATAACAATCTACAATTTATCTATAAGATATCTACAAACTAGATACATTGAATTTTAATATCCCAATTCCCATTTCAATTGTAGCATAATTAGCATTTTCGACATAGTTGTAGAAGATTTGTAGGAGTTTTAGTATTTCCAATCTACAATTTATCTACAATTCTACAATTTATCTACAATTCTTCGAGTTTCAATCTGAAATTCAGTCAAAACTTCGAGTTTCAATCTGAAATTCAGTCAAAACCAAGTCTAATATTCACCAAAATCCTTCAAAATTGAGATATAAACTTCAAACCATATCCCCAATTATTTTCAACAATACCCAATCCAAACAAATAATAATTTTTAAAAACCCAAAGGTTAAATTCAAAGCTTTAAAGCTTTTTAATGACCATCAATGGTGAAAAATATATGGAAGAACATAGGAAGATGAAGAATAGAAATCTCCTCTCTGTTTTAAAATTACGCAGCTTCCAGATCTCGTTTCCATTACAAATTTTGAATTTAATGTAGAATAAATCAATCCCAGATTCTGTGGCTGATTTTTCACGCGCTAAAAATGGTAGATTCAGCCTAAATGTGAATGGTCTATAAATTATGGGCAAACTGTGGACTGGGCGGGTAATATACATAATATGTACATATTTGTCAATAAGGTTTCAGATATGGTATAGTTAGGAAAAAATTCCACCGATCAATGCTTGCAGGGTCAGGTGCATAGATAGCCATTTGCTATTTAAATATTAATCGGTATTTACATACTATTATGAATAAGTAATTTTTATCTAGGGTTTTGATGGAACCTTTTGTAGGATAAATTCTTGTTATATTTTTATAATTGAGCCGTAGTGTAATTTCTATTTTTTCAACAACGTTCTTGTTGTAGTTAATTGAAGAACTCCCAATTAGCTTTGCCTATTTAGTATGCATAACTCAGAAGAGAATGCATATTTAGGTAATTGTTGAACAACACCACTCCCAGAGTATATGAGGGATCAATAACTAAGGGTTTAAAGGCGGAATTCGGGATAACAAAGCCTTGGGTGCGATCTGAAGTAAGCTGTAATAAAAGCAGCTAGCGTAGCTCGGAAGAGTGCGTCTAGTAAATTGTTGTGATTACTCGGGAGAGATTTTGTCACGACCCAAACCCTGTCATGATGGCACCCAACCCTAAGGCTAGGTAAGCCTAACCAACAATCGCTTTCAATTTAATACTATGTCTCAAAACCGACAATTAAGAATAATAATCTAAGAATTTCAATAAAGTAATATAGATAAATACAAAAAAATGATAACACACCCATAAGATCTGGGGTCACGAGTCTAGAACCTCTAAACTAAACTGGGTAATAATAATGATGTCTAAATAAAAATATAATAATCTTTGAAATTATATAATAATAATGAACTGAGAAAATTAATGAAGAGCAGCCAGGTCCTGCGAACGTCATGCAGCTACCTCAACGACTCTGGTAATATCTCTGGAGACTACGTATAATCAGCTAAGCCTCCGGTGTACCTGAATATGCGCACGGTGCAGAGAGTAGGGGTGAGTACTACCAACTCAGTGAATAATAAGTATAGAAAATGTCTGAAAGCATGAAATCAACGAAATGCCACAAAGCAAAGCTAAATCTAACAATCATATTCCTTAGCTGCGAGCTAACAACAAACAATATCAAATACCACAGTCAAGTATCAGCTAAAGATGCAATGCAATGCACATGAATACGTTGCGGCGTGCAGCCTGAGCCAACCATGTTTATTTAACGTCGACAACGCTCACTGGGGGTGTGTACAGACTCCGGAGGGGCTCCTTCATCCCAAGCAATATCAATATATATATATATATATATATATATATATATATATATATATATATATATATATATAACCGCTACGGCGCGCAGCCCGAGCCAACCTCAGTCCATAGTATAATGTAAGTCACATAACAGATTCAATCTGATTCTTTTCTAGTTTTCAATTATTACGGTGAATATAATTAAATTATTCAATTTCAGAAATAAGGTGACTTAGCATTTAATGACAGTGATTAAGCACAAGACTGAGATCAATGATTATGAAAATCATGTTATCACACAGATATTCACCCTAGACGGGTACTACAGATCGGCACAAGGCCCCAAACATGGCATTAAGCCCAATTATCAACAACATAATGTGCGTATCAGACGTCAATAATTCAATTCAGCTCCCGGTATGGACCAAGTCACAATCCCCAATAATTTACAACCCCCGCACCTGCCATGGGGTGCGAGTTACACCCTAACATAGCATCACAATGTGATAAACCAGGGTTTCAAACCCTCAGGCCATCATCAATTATAACTACTCACCTCTAACCAGTTGGACTGGTCTGCAATGCTTTTTCCCTTTGAATCTCCTTCTACGAGCGTCGAATTTATTCAAAACCATAGGGAATAGGTTATTATAGGCTAAATAAATATAACCCTATCGAAATAATTTGAAAAACGCTAAAAATCACGAAGTTGGTAAAACCTGAGCCTCGGGCCCACTTCTCGAAAAATTATGAAAATTACATCTTTGGATTCCTCGTCTCGCCACGAGTCCGTACATATAAAGTTTATCAAAAACGAAGTTCGTTTACCCTCTCAACTCACCATTTTACTCTCTCTTAAGCTTCAAGACCTAACCACCATTTTTAACCTTAAAAACCTTGATTTCTTTGTTTAATCTACTATGTTATACCATATAGACATAATCCGAGGCCAAGAATCATTACCTGAAGGAAACCCTCAAAACCCTCTTCAAAATTACCCACAAATCGTCTCCTCCTGAAGTCAAAAATGTTTTCTTAACTTATGAAATTTGCAATCACTGTTTCATTAATTCCCTGCGATTTCCGCTTCCGTGACACAGTGACCGCTTCTGCGGTCAATAGACCGCTTTTGCGGTCTCCTTTGAGTCAACTGGGACTGCTTCTGCGGTCCTTAACTACTTTCGCGGTCTTCGCCTATGTGATCCCCTTGACCGCTTCTACGGTCCCCCAATTAGTCCATAACCGCTTCTGCGGTCACCGACCGCTTTTAGCCGCTTTTGCGGTGATTTTTCCGCTTTCGCGGAAATACCAGAAGTCCCATGCAATAGACCTGTTGCAACTTCAAAATTCCTCGTTTTCATCATCCGACATCACCCCGAGGCCCTCGGGACCCCAACCAAATGCACTAATAAGTTCCATCACTTCATTCAAACTTGCTCGCAACATAAAAATGCTATCATAAACATCAAAATCATCCAATTTCCATGGATTCAAGCCTAAGTTAAATTGAAACTTCCGAAACTTGCATTTGAACCAAAACCCGACCTAAACACCTCCGAATGATATGAAACTTTGCACGCATATCTAATATCACCTAACGGAGCTACTGCAACTGTCAGAATTCTATTCCTACCCTCGGATCAAAATCTCACCTATCAACCGGACTTCGCTAAATTTCTAACTTAGCCAACTCAAGCCTAATTCTACACCGGACCTCCAAATTTAGTTCTTGATTTCACTCCTAAGTTAAAAATCACCATCCAAAACTAATCAAATCATCAGAAATTAATTTTGAGCCCTTTAACTCATAAGTCAATGTTCGGTTGACTTTTTCAAACTAACCTTCTCATAAAGAGACTAATTGTCTCATTTCTATTCAAACTCCATCTTAATTACTTCAAACTCTCCAAATACATATATTGAAATATATAAAAGCATAAAATGGGGAAAACAGGGCAATAATTCACGGGACGACGGGTCAGGTCGTTACAGTTTTACAGTAATAAGAGTGCTCATGATCGGTATAGAATACTTAGGCGAAATTATAGAAGACATAGCGGGAAGAATTCCTTCAATTTGGTAAATCATAACTCTAGACATCCTTATTCTTGTCTCTAACTCTTAGTATCTCTAGTTGTTGATTTATTATTTTAATTTATTAATTAATTAGTTAAACATAAGAATCTTAATATCTATAAGTTAGGAACTGTTCAAGCTTGTCTTCTTGGTGATAGTGAACAATTATAGCTCAGCCTTAGTTCTCTGTGGGATTCGACTCCGGACTTGTAAATCGGATTATATTTGCAACGACCGCATTGTCCTTTTTATAAGGCATAGCTGGGCATGATCAACTTTGGGGCCATTGCCGGAGAACTAACGGTGTAGCTGTAAGTGTACATATTACTAGGTTTCAAGTTTGAACTTTTATTTTTATTTTTTGTATTTGATTTTTTATTATTATTTTTTGTTTTACTTGTTGATTTTAAAAATAAAAAATATGGAATCATGAAATTATGAAAGTTTTGATGTTGGTAATTTTACTTTAGTTGATGTGGATAGAAAGGCAAGATGAAACTATTCACAACTATAGAAGATCGAACATATTTAAAGTGCATTATAGAACAACAAAGTAAAATAGAGCTGTGGATAGAAAGGAAAGATGAAAGTATTCACAACTTAAAGTCTCAAGTGAGTCAATTAGTTGAAGCTCAATATGTCAATATTTTGGATAGTAGCCAGGAGCAGTTTGCATTAGAGACGGAAATTGAGGTACCAATGGAGGGTTCCAAAGTAGAAACCCAACACTCTGACCATCTAGAATTTGAGGATGCCGATGTTGAAGAAGTAATACTAGAGTCAACCAGGGACGTTGAAGATACAACTTTAGTTGACTCTAGTGTTTTGGGTATTGAGGAGGTCGAAAATCTTGAAGTTCATGTATTGGAGCATGTTGGACCTCATTCCAAATACTTCTATACATTATGTTCGGACGGTGAAATGGGAATGGATCTTTATGAGCATAAAAAGGAGTCCAAGGAAGAGGTAGATGGGCCTTATATTTTGAAATTCTCAAGACCGTCTAGGCAAAGTGACACTCCTCGATCGAGAGCAAAAAAGTGCATAAGACTCTATCTAATTCTCGGCTCGCAAAAATTTGTACCGCCCCAAGAGCATAATCATAAGCTTGAAGCAAAACTTGGGGTGCGATTCATAAGTTTGAAGCGGAGGCAGAAAGTGATTCACGTCGTGCCATGATGTTAAATCAAGCGCTTGTTGGGAGGCAACCCAGCTTTACTGCTTTCTTTTATTTCTTGTATTATTTTTTTAGTGTCAATTTTTTATTTTCTAGGAGCATGGAAAACAAAATTGGAAGGGTGCAATAACAAACCAGGAACTAAGTGTGAGGCACCCGCACGAAAAACCAAGCTTTGCAGAAGTCTGAGTATCACATGAGCTGTTAGTGCTTCGGCCTTTAGCCTACAATGGAGTCTCTTTTACCCTTTTTATTAGTTATAGTGTGCATTGGAGACAATGCACAATTTTAAGTGTGGGGTGAGGAGATTGTCTGTGTGACTTTCTATGCTATTTTAGTAGTGTTAGTTTAATTGAATAATTTTTTTTAAATAGAAAAGATTGAACTTTTTCCGATGATGGATCTATTAGAAAATTTTCTTGAGGGATTTAAGTCTAAAGAAAAAGTACAAAAAGATTTTCTTTTGCTAGGTAGTGTAATAATTACCCCTTGGTTTTTTTTTAAACCATGATTCTTTTCCAAGGGTTTTATTTGACCCAAGCGTAGTTAATTTTTTTTTGGAGTAGGAGCCATTGTGTTGTGTTTTAAAGTAAAGCAATATCTCTTGACTTTGTTGTGCCTTGAGAATACTTAGTACTTTGGTTGTGACGCTTAAGATCAAATTGACTCTTATATAAGTACCTTAAATTGTATGATCTTAACTTTGCTCAACTGCTTTGACTAGAGTTGTCTTGATGATCCAATCTTGAGTGAGTCATGTTCCATGTGTGTGTAAGGATTTGTTATATTCTGTGCATTGCATTTGATGCCTAGAACTTGCCCCGTGTGCTTGCAAAGCAAAATAGTAGTTTTATTCAGTCTAAGATGTGATGTAGACATTTCTTTGTTGAGCCAGATATGTATATTTTACCCACCTAATTGTTATGTATCGTAATTAACCCCTTTGAGCCTGTAATCTTTTTTATTTGGAAACCACATTACAAGCCTTACCCATTTGTTTGAATTAACCATCTATTTGAACCATTGTAACCTCTCATGAGTACTTGAATTATTTATGAACTTTGTAAAAGTTAAAGCGTGGGGAGGTTGGTTTGGCTTTTGAGTGGAACTAATAAATTAAGGAGAAAGGGTGCATTGATTTGAAAAGCAAGAGCCACTTGAACTGAAACAGAAAAAAAGTTGTATTGTCGTAAAAAAAATATTCTTTGATAGTGGTAACTCTTGATATAATTGTACTTAAATAATTTGGGAGTTGATGTATATTGATGTGAAGGTAGAGTTTGGCTTGACATAGGTATGGAGTTTGAATGTTAAAATGTATGTACTAAAGTGCTTAGGGAGGTGTAGTCACTCTTATATCTAAATGTATCCTACCCGTCCCATAGCCTACATTACAACCAAATAAGTTCCTAATTGATCCAAGATTGAATGAGCTCGATAAGTGGAGTAGTACATTACGGGCAAGCTTATGGTGCATCTTTTGTGGCATATGAATGTTATTTCTAAGAGTGAGTGAATTCTTTCTATCTTGAGTTCCTAAGTGTTCTTAAATTTTATTGTGTGGAACTACTCTCTTTTGTTATGTGAAGGCACTTGATTCATGAAGGAAAGGTAATGTCAATGACCTCTACGTTAGATTAAGTAGGTGAGTTGTGAATAATGCGTGGTACTTGTGTGTCAAATCTTGAGGCGAAGATGTTACGCTTTTGTGCTTAGTCTATTTCAAATACTCTTGATGTGATGAGTTAGAAGAATTATTTAAAAAGGACGTGTTTATAAAAAATGTAGTATGATTGCTCGATGACGAGTAATGATTTAAGTATGGGGTGTTGATGATTGGCTATAATTATGTATTTTAGTCGATATTACACTCTAATTTACTGCACTTTAGTTGAGTTCGCGCTTTAATCGCTAATATTATGCACTAAAAGTGTGTTTTATGCCTTGTAGAGTGATTCCGAGCTACATAGATGATATAGAATGAATTTAAGTGATTTTAAGCTTTGAAGTTTGAGTAAAAGCTTAAGGAATTAAACCGGGATCGCGTTCGGGGGTCAAATTTGATAATTAAATACGAACGAAGAATCGAAGAGGCATATTGCGCACTGTCTAGTAAAATAGACATAATTTTTGCTCCGAACTCCATTTGAGCTCCATAATATATATTTGGAAAGCTAACTCAAAAGATTACAACTTTCATGTTTTGCGTTTTTTAAAATTTCAAACGAACAGGGTAAAAACTGCAATTTTGGCGTAACTGCGGCAGATGCCAGTCGCAGACAACTGAAGAATCAGCGGGCATGTTTGGCTGCGGTTCCACCGCGGCCGCGGCATGAGGCAAAATTTCAGGGACTTATGTGCAAAACACGGGATTTTAATCCTTAAACCCTATATTAAACCAAGGAAGCCGGCCAAGAAAAGAGATTGGACATATTTTTTAAATAGATTTGACTTAAGGAGACAGAGACACAATAGGAGCAAGGCTTGAGAATTTTTCTACAAGTTTTTTCTTTCCTCTTCCTATTTTTCATTGTTGGTTATGACTTTTAGTATTGTAGTTTTACATACTATTATGAATAGCTAATTCGTTATCTAGGGTTTTGATGGAACCTGTTGTAGGATAAATTCTTGTTATGTTTTTATATAATTGAGTCGTAGTATAATCTCTATTTGTTCAACTACGTTCTTGTTGTAGTTAATTAAAGAGCTCTCAATTAGCTGTGCCTATTTATTATGCATAACTCGGGAGAGATTGCATATTTAGGTGATTGTTGAACAACACCACTCCCAGAGTATATGAGGGATCAATAACCGAGGGTTTAAAGGCGTGATTAGGGATAACGAAGCCTTGGGCGCGATCTGAAGTAAGCTGTATTTAAAGACAGCTAGCGTATCTCGAGAGAGTGCGTCTAGTAAATTGTCGTGTTTACTTGGGAGATATTTACGGTAATAAGAGTGCTCATGATCGGTAAAGAATACTTAGGCGAAATTATAGAAGACATAGCGGGAAGGATTCCCACAATTGGAAAAATTATAATTCTTGACCTCCTTAATATTGTTTCTAACTCTTAGTATCTTTAGTTGTTAATTTATTATTTTAATTTATTAATTAATTAGTTAAACACAAGAATCTTAATATCTATAAGTTAGGAACTGTTCAACCTTGTCTTCTTGATGATAGTGAACAGTTGTAGCTAAGCCTTAGTTCTCTATGGGATTTGACTTCTGACTTGTAAACCGGATTATATTTGCAACGACCGCATTATCCTTTCTATAAGGCATAGTTGGGCGTGATCAAATCACCATAATTTCTGTTTGAAGTCTGAACTAAAAGTTTAAGCATAAATTATCAACATTCAAACAATTTCACCAATAGTCAATTATTAACTTTTATTTTTCACCATCAAACAAGAATTTCAAGATTTAAAATAAAAAAACTATAATATTCAAGTTAAAAAAAGGACAGTTTGCTAAGACCATAAAATATGGAAACATTCCGCCAAAACCATTCCCTTTTGGGTCACACCGTGCTATATTTTGTAATTAGCCTAGTCAAAGGAATTCTGTCATGTCAAAGAAAGAAAAAGATTGGGGTTGATCATTTGCTAACGTAAGGGTTGTGAAATGACATACTGCATCAAAACTTAAGGGCTGTTTTGGTTACGTAATAGTACTATAATTACATTAATAAAAATATGGTGTGGGACATAAATTTGGACTCATTTGTAGCAGTACATTGAGGATTAGATTCACGTCGATCGACATTATTTATAATTATAAGGCTGACTTGTAACTGTAAAGTGACAGCGAAATGAATTAAGATGATAAATTATATTCAAAAACTGGTTGATCCATGTTAGCGCCACGGTTACGGTTATCATGATCACCGCACAAAAATAATACTCCATTTTATTATTTATCATATATTAATTTTGGTATAACAATAATGATCGAAAACGTGATGTTCTCATTGAGGCAACATAATTATCGTAGCTTTCAAAACAACAAAATAACAACAACAACAATAACAATATATTGAATATATTCCCATAGTATAGGATTTGTTGGAGGATAATATGTATTCAGGGTCGGAGCTAGGATTTGAACCTTATGAGTTCAGGATTATAATTCTTTTAACTTACTGAGTTCTAAATTAATGATTTGTACATATTCATTGGATTTACAAATACGGTGTTTGAAAAAAAGCTACTGGGTTAGGTCGAACCCGCAACCAACATTGTGGCTCCGCCCTATATGTACGCAGATAGTTGTCACGACCCGGATTTACCCACCATCGGGTGTCGTGATTGCACCTACTGTCGAAGCTAGGCAAGCCAACCTTTATAATCATTTTCACAAAACTTAAATCTAAAACAAATCAAATACTAGAATAATTAATTCAATCATGCGGAAGTCTTCTAATAACAATACGAAAATAAAATGAGGAAAACTAACAACATGTCCCTACCCAGTATTTGGTGTAACTACTCACAACGACTAAGAGTACTAAAGTAATAGTCTGAAAGAACTACATCATATGTCTTTTTGATACAATAAAAACAAACTAGAAAAGATAGAAGAGACTCGGGGCCCGCGAACGCCAACGAACTACCTCAGAATATCTGGACTGAAGGATCGCCCACTAATTACTGCTGCGGTCCGTAGGCTATGTCCTGACCTGTGCACAAATAGGCATAAAAGTATAGTATCAGCACAATCGACCCCATCTGCTGGTAAGTACATGGCCTAACCCCGGCGAAGTAGTGACGATGCTAGACAGGACTATCATATAAACATGTGCATTTCAACATATATGGAAAATAGAAGGGGATACGTGAATTTAAACAAATAAAAAGGAGGGGAGCATGTTGTGGGGTATAACAGTTCAATTATCTAGTCGACAACAACGAAGGAATGGAAATGGTATAATAAGCATCAATAAAAGGAAACCAGTAAATCAAATGTTGCACGGCACCATCCATCGTGCTTTTACTCTCGTCCTCACCAAGATAATCAATTAAAGTGTACGACATCACCCATCGTACTTTATCACTCTTCCTCACCAATAAATAGCATAAAGTAGTTACACGGCATCACCTATCGTGCTTTATTACTCTTCCTCATAAATAAATTACACGGCATCACCCATCGTGCTTTATCACTCTTCCTCACAAATAAATTACACGACATCACCCATCGTGCTTTATCACTCTTCCTCACCCAATCAATAGCATGAAATAGTTACACGATATCACCCATCGTGCTTTATTGCTCATCCTCACCCAAACAACATTCACAAATAATAGGGAGAAGGTATGAACGAAACTGCAATAGTAATAACCCCGGCAAGGGGAATACAACTCAACAATGAGTTTCGGCAAGGGAAAACAGCTCAACAAGAAGTCTTGGAAAGGGAAAACAACTCAACAATATGTCCCAACAAGGGAGAAAAGTGCCAAAATTTTCTTCTTTAGTTATTTGCTTCTCAACTATCACTTTATAGTTCATTTAACAAGTAATTAGCACAATTGTTCACTTCTTTCAAAATTTAATAGCAATTATGAATCACGGTCATGCTAGACTCGGGCGCATAGGTAACTGTCACCGTACCTATACACCTACTCCACATAGCATGTAGCAACCATTAACCTAATCATATTCCCTCAAGCCAAAGTTAGATCAAACACTTACCTCGAAATCTTCCAACTCACTCGCGCTTCTAGAATAGCTTTACCCCTCGAATTCGCTTCAAAACCGATCGAATCTAACCACAATTTACTCAGATGTATCAGAAAATGCTAAGTAAAACAATTTGGATGCATAACAATGAAATTCCCAAAGTTTTACTCAAAAATTCCCCCGAGCCCACGTGGTCAAAACTCGAGGTTCGAACCAAAACAGGGTTACCCATTCCCCCACGAGTTCATATATACAATTTGTTTTGAAATCAGACCCCAAATTGAGGTCCAAATACCCAATTTTATGAAAACCTAAGTTCTACCCAAATCCCCCCATTTTTAACCATGAAAGCTTTGATTGAAGGATGAAATCATGTTAAAAGATGTTAAGGAGTAGGAAAATTAAGTTATAAATCACTTACCAACCGTTTTGGAGAAGAAAAGTTGTTTGGAAAATCGTTCCTTAGGTTTTGAGTTTTTGAAAAGTGGAAAAATAGCTGAAGTTTCGAACTTATATACCTTTCTGAGGGCCTGGCGCGGACCACACAAAAATGTGTTGTGGCCGCACCGAGTGGGGGAAAGGTCGGTTCCCTCTAAACCCTCCCAGCGCGGACCGCACTGATTTGGTGTGCGGCCGTGTTGGTCATGCAAAAATCTCCTGGCCTCCGACTCATCCACGTGGACTGCACAGAAGTGCCTCGCGGCCGCATGGCTCCAGCGCGAACCGCACAGAAATGGTCGCGGCCACGCTGGTGTCTGAAATACCTGAACCTTTTTTCTTTAAGCCTAATACCTACCGGACCTCACTCAAAACTATCCCGAGCCCTCCGGGCTCCCAACCAAAAATGCACACTAACTCAGGAACGTCCTACGGACTTACTCGTGCGATCAAATCGCTAATATAACATCATTTACATAGGATCAAATCTCCAAACACATGATTTTCATTTCAAAGTTCATAACTTTCAAATTACCCATTTCTAATCCGAAACACGTCGAACGACTTTTGTTTTCAACAAAACTTTACAGATATCACTTAATCCCTATTTAAGACTTGTACCGGGCATCGGAACCAAAATACGAGCCCGATACCATTATTTTGATCAATTTCCGTTTTCATTTTCCTTAAGCATATTCATAAAACAATTTCATAGAAAAGCTCCAAACTCGGGCCTGGGACCTCAGATTTTGATTCCGGGAATACGCTTGGGTCCCAATTTCATTACGGACCCTCCTGGACCATTACATCATGGGTTCGGGTCCGTTTACCCAAAATTTTGACCAAAGTCAACCATAGCAATATTAGTATCAAAATTCATAGTTTTAACACATATTTTAAATATTTCCATATAAAAATTTTCGGCTTTGCGCCCGGACTGTGCACGCAAATCAAGGAAACCGGTAAGAGGTTTTCAAGGCCTCAGAAGTGCAAGGAAATGGAGAATTACGGTGATAACCCATTGGGTCGTCACAATAGTGCCCCTGCCTTTTAGAGGTAATGTAACGATTCGGCCGGTCCTTTTTAGAATATACGCCTCGATCCACCTATTAACTGCTTCCCCTAAGTTCATTTCTGCTATTTTGGTTTTCCGGGACGTTCAGTGTTGGGTTTTGGAGAGTTTTGGGATAGTTAGTCCCTAAATAAGATTTTATGTGCTGGAAAGTTATCCGAAGTCGGAACAGTATGAAGACGGCCTCGGGAAATATGATGGTTTCTTTAGCTCCGTTAGGTGATTTTGAGATGAAGAGCGTGTTGGAAATGCATTTAGAAAATCCGTAGCTAATTTAAGCTTGAATGCCGAATTTTAAATTTTTGAAGTTTCCGGTCCGATAGTGAGTTTTTGATCCGAGGGGCGGAATGGAATTCCGAAAGTTTCAGTAGCTCCCTCATTACATTTGGGATGTGTGTACAAAACTTCAGATTCTTCGGACGTGTTTTGGTTAAGTTTCTGATTGAAAGCATATTTTGATGAAATTTGAAGTTCTCAGGCTCAAATCCTTGATTAATTCGAGTTTCCGGCGTTGTTTTAGGTGGTTTAAGAATTGGTACAAGTTTGAATGATGTTATGGGATATGTCCGTGGGTTTGTTTGAGGTCCAGGGGACCTCAGGTGTGTTTCAGATGCTCAATGGAGCATTTTTGGAGTTGTGAAAATTGCAGAAAATCTTTCAACTGTTGTAGACCAAAATCCTTCGTCGCATTCACGACGCTGCTCTAGCGTTCGCGTAGTGTAATCTTGGGGGGAGGACCAGTACCTCTTCGCATTCACGACTTGTCCACCCACATTCGCGAAGCTTGTAATTTCTCTCCTTCGCGTTCGCTTAGATCCTTTTAGCTCTAAGGGCTGAGCCCATTTATTTCATCGAGTTCGCGTAGCTTCGTGAGCCCAGGCCTCCACGTTCGCATTCTGCTTCTCGCAATCGCGAAGGGTATTTTTGGCAGCTTCTATTTTTCTTCTTCGCAAACGCGAGCTCACTTTCGCTTTCGCGATGCATAACGACCTGGGCAGTTATAAACAATTCAAAATCGAGGGTTAGCCATTTTTATCAAAACACAAGCTCGGGAGCTCGGATTTGGGAGAAATTTCGAGGGCAACGACTAGGTAATGATATCTACCCTCTTATGCTTAAAACTTACTAATATAATTACGAATTCCTCCTTAATAGTGGATTTTTGAATGAAAAATGGGTAAAACTTCATAGACCAAACTATTAAATTTTGAGTGGGTGTTTGACCTTCGATTTGAGAGATTTTTATATGGTTATACTCGTGAGAGTACGAGGGTTCTAAAAATGTAAGTTTATCCGATTCCGAGACGTTGGCCTGAGGGGCATTTTGGTTATTTTACCTATTTTCGCATCGTAGCTTTGAATTAAATAGTAGAATTAGTTACTTGCGATGTTATTTTCAATATGTAATTGAATTGATTAAATTAGGCCATTTGGAGTCAGAGACTCATTGAAAAGGCATGATTTCTAGTTGGTTTTTGAGCCGGTTCGATGTAAGTGGCTTGTCTAACCTTGTGTGGGGGACCTTTCCCCTTAGAACATGATATTTGATATTTGAATGCCTCGTACGTGAGGTGATGAGCGCGTACTTGAGCTAATTGTTGAAAATCCATTTTTATTAAAGTATTTAAATTGATTTTTCTTGCTTACCTGTTTATTCTAATTGCAAGTTTAGTCTGTATTAGTTTAGAGAAGCATGTTAGTTGACTTACTTGCCTATTTGCTTAAACTGTCTTGTTTGTACTCCGTGAAGCATATTAGGCTAGAATTTATTACCACTTGTTCTGAGTTTAGCATTTATACTAATGTTTGAGCTGTTAATGTGTGTTCTAAATTTGAGACTACGGGACGGCATCTCGGGAGACTCCCTACATTTTGATATGTTCTAGATGATGCCAAGAGATCCCTGTCACATGAATATATAAGTATTGAGGACACCAAAAGATCTTCGAGATACCAAGAGATCCCTCGTGTACTTGATGAGGATACCAAAAGATCCCCGGGATACCAAGATATCCCCGGTTATTATTCCTGTTATAAGCAATATTTCCTTGTATTGTCTTGTTTCTACTTTCTATTAATGTTTTCCTTATTATCCTGTTTAGATTCTCGGATTAAACTTTATCTATATTGTTTTCTTATCTTATTACCTATTATGTTTTATCGCAGTAGGGCCCTGACCTTCCTCGTCACTATCCGATCGAGGTTAGGCTAGATGCTTACTGAGTACCACTGCGGTGTACTCATGCCTCTTCTGCGCATGTTTTTCATGTGGAGATCCAGGTACCTCCACCCAGGCATACTATCCTCGAGGCGGAGAGATCTAGCTGGACTTTGAGGTACACCTGCCACGTCCGCAGACCAGGAGTCTCTATCTTATTCCAAATTTAGTAGATAGTTTTCCTTCTTATAGTTGTTTAGATATTCTGGAATTAGAGCAGTTTATTACATTTCTGTTAGCCTGTGTTTCCCGTGAGTTTCCGGGTTTTGGGATGTTATTATAGATTTCCGTGATGTTGAGTTGCATATGTCGAGCGACACTCATATACCATTTCGTTTCTGCATTATTAGACAACCTAGTCGTAGGGACTAAGTACCATCAAGACATATTTACGGAGGGCAAACTGGGATTGTGACAGGTAAAGATCATGTTTTTGATAGACCCATGCTTAAGAATACCGTAGCTTTTGAAACCTTAACTTAGTTAGGAAAAAACTATAGTATATTTTTTGGTAATTATGAATTTGCATTACCAGGAAAATATTTATATAGTGTTCCGAAACCTCTAAAGTTGGACATCAGCCCCAACTTTAGTACTTCATCTTCTTCTAAGCATACAAATAGAGAACTATACACTATGATATATCCTCTAAGCAATCTAGCTAGGATAGTAATCTTGTTGCTTCAACAATGGTGCCAATTTCTTCTTCGTTCTCCCTTTACAATGTATGTCTTGAATAATCTGCCTTGTTATAACAGTTGTTGGCCTTGTTCCTGTTGGAAAATTTTGCTATTTCTATCCAACCAAGCATAGTACACACTACTTGCTAGAGCCACACGATATATTTCTGCTCTGGCACTGTTGCCAGAAGCATTTTTTTGAGCCCATTCAACTTCTTTCTTCCATCACATAACTTGCCTCTGAATTCCTTGCCAGACGAGCATTTGTTGCCATACTTGAGATGTGATTGAACATTTAAAGAACAAATGCTGAATGTCTTCTTCCTCACTATTAGATAGTGCACATATTGTGTCATACCTCATGTTCCATTTCTTAAGGCTTATCTTAGTGTAGAGTCTATCTTGTATTGCAAGATACAATATGAACAACCATTTAGGACTACTCTGGTTATTACAGATCAATTTATTCCATTGCACTTTAGGATGTTTGTATCTCAACTTTTTATACACTATCTTAATAGCATATTTCTCACCTTTTAAGAATTCCTCTATAGTTACCCTGCTTCCTCCAAGTACTGCTTAGCTTTTAGGATTTTCTGTATCAACGAAGATACTTGCGGAGAATTGCTTTCCCATACTTGCGTTCCCTTTATATAGTAACTATGCACCCATTGAATCCACAACCTATCTTTTTTCTTGTATAAGTTCCAGAAATGCTTGAGAATAGCAACTTTATTCCATGTGTATATGTCTACTATGTTGAGGCCACATGCTAATTTTGGTAAGCAAATTTTATCCCATACTATTAGAGCCTTCTTTGAACATTCATTATTCCCATTCCATAAGAACCTTCTGCATATTTGCTCATCTTTTGTATCACCTTCTTTGGTAATATGAATATTTGAAGACCATAATTGCTAAATAGCTATAAGCACACTTCTAATCAGCTATAATCTCCCTTCATAAGATAGCATCTTTGTTGTCCATGAAGTCACTCTCCCCACCAAGCTGGTTGGCATTGTCCAATAGTTATTCTTTTTTAACTCAATGGTACTCCCAAGTATCTAAAAGGTAGAGTTCCTACAGAGAAACCTAACTCCTTTATAATTTATTTTTGAATATGTTCTGATATCCCTCCAAAATACACAACACTCTTCCCTTTATTTGCAATTACCACATTCCCTCTACAAAATAACAACAAATCATCTGCAAACCCCAGTTCAATTTATTACATCTTGAATGGTAGTTAAAATCTGAATTTTCTGCCAATTTTCTTAATGGTCTATTAAAATATTCTATGACAATCACAAACAAAAAAGGCGACAAAGTGTCACCCTGCCTTACTCCTCTCTTAGCAGAAAAGGGAAAAAAATACTAATCGTTGTTAACTTTAGTGTTACTCGTTTCCATTGTACAACGCAGCTCTTGTAGTTTTCAGTTAAACACTTTTACATATTCGAACAATTTTTATCAATTTAAGTGGGAAAAAAGAATTAAAGGGCAGATGAATTAGTTGCGATCTGTTTTAAATCTTTTTACTTTTGGGTGGTCGATTTTTATTAGTTTAAAAAAAGGGTCGATTTATTGGAATGAGAAAGAGGAAACTTTTTACAAATAATTGGCTCAATAGCTCATCATTTCCTAACCCAGAAAAAAAAAAAATAGCAAACACACAAGACAAACATGTAACAATCATACGTTTCAAAAGATAAAACAATTTTCTCTTATTTTCTTTTGTATCAATTGCCATAGTTGGAATGATATTAATTTCTTATCGTATATTAATTCCACCTTTCATTTTCATGGGGCAATTTGTAGACAAGTTTTCCATAATTGTGGATAAACTTGGGAAATAATTTAACGATAACCCACCAAACTTGGTTTTAAGTTTCTGATTTCATATTATTTTCTTGTAAAATAGTTCCACATATGTCAAGAAGTTTTGCAACCCAAATAAATAGGATATGAAAAGTCCAATTACTTCTGCTGTACTTCAGCCTTAGACCACAAGAATAGGTGTCCCTATTACATTTACTTATGGAAGTTGAGATGTCTCAATTAATCAATTACTTTGGCATTTTCAGAGAAGTTTTCTTTTGTGTCTCGTACAATTTATTAATTGTACGAGTTTCTCTTTTATCTCACAAATTTATAAATGTTAATTTTACACTTTTGAATTTACAAAACTATAAAATAAAAAATTTATTTCATACAACTAGTATTAATTGTATGAGACAAAATAAAATTTTTCGCATTTTTAGGGTTGAAAACCATTATACTAGCTGCTAGGAGTATCCTTTTTGGGGTTTAAGTCAATGAGCATGTTAGTGAGTTGTACGACTTTCATTTTCTTCATACTATCTTCTAAGAGCCCCTTTTTTTCGAATTTTGTGTTTGATATAAAAATTTCAATTTTTCTATTTTTAAAATTTTGAAAAACTTCAAAAAATTATTTTTCAAAATTTTCACTCAAATCATTCATAAAAATTCAAAAAGAATTCAAAATTATGTTCATGTCCAAATACAACTTTAATTTTTAAATAGTATTTTCACTTGAAATTTTTCTTTCCACTTTTTTTCCTGAATTCTACAATTCTTATATCCAAACGCCCACTAGGTTTGACAGATCTAGGAGACTAGGATTTAAATTTAAGTGATTCAATTTTAAACATTAAACTCATCATTGTACTTTACAAATATTATTTATGGATTTAGATTTTAATATTTGTTAAATCTATTATCTTTTACATATGTTGTACCTCTGCTCTGAATATAAAATATTGATTTCTATTGAAACTGCAGACCCTATGCTCTATTTGTAGGCATGGATGCAGGTTATGAGCTCGGCCGAAATCACTAGTTTTGCTCCAAATCTTATAGATGTTTTAATAAATTTATTAAATATATATAAATTATTAATTTAGAACAGGGGCAAAGCTACATTTCGTCGAAAAATCACATTGTATATATATAAAAAATATTACTCCATGCGGTTTACAATAAGTGTCCAATTTGTTTTTAGCACACATTAAGAAAATATTAAATTCTATACAAAAATACCTAGTATGACTAAACTACCCCTAAATAAATATTTAATGTGAGGAGTAAGAATTTTTTTTAGGAATATGTACATAGGGGTTATTTTGTAAGAACAGATTAAATTTTTTTCTTGATTACATAACTGGACACTTATTTTGAACCAAAATGAAAAAGCAAATTGGATATTTATTGTGAATCAGAGGGAGTAGGGTTTTAGAGGTATGTACATTGAACATCCTTTGTTGGAATTTTTTTTACTTCTTTCAAGTTTGAACATCAGTGGAAATTTTTTTAGTTCGCCACTGATTTAGAGCCTAGTACTATAATTCTAAATCCATACATTTGACATTCTGGATTATAGGAACTCTTTGACTATAGAGACTGATGATAGACTATAATTACGTATTTTATTCGGTTATTACACTCTAATTTACTGCACTTTTGTTGATTTTGCGCTTTAATCGCTAGTGTTTTGCACTAACGGTGTGTTTTATGCCTTGTAGGAGTAATTCTAAACTATATAGATGTTATGGAATAAATTCAAGTAATTTGAAGCTTTGAAGTCTGAGTAAAAGCCCAAAGAATTAAGCCGAGATCGTATTCGCGGATCAACGGATGATAAAATAACAAAACGAAGACTCGAGTAGGCATATTGCGCATTGTCTAGTAAAATAGATATAAGTTTTTGCTCAGAACTCCATTTGGGATCCGCAATATATGGCTGAAAAGCTAACTCAAAAGGATACAACTCTCATGTTTTACATTTTCCAAATTCTAAACGGAATTGGTGAAAAATACGGTTGAAACCGCGACCGCGGAGTTGAGGCAGTGTCTTCCGTGGTTCACCGCGGTTCTAACCGCGGCCTCGGCAGTCCAGACGTGAAATATTGTCCTTTTTCGCGTAGGAGAAGGTATAATTATTTTGGGTCCGATCATACTTAGTATATATACATGGAAAAATAGTATTTTGGGGGGTTGGACATACTTTTTACATAATTTAGACCTAAGGAGGCTAATGAGACCGATGATTCTACCTAAGAAGTCAAGAACACAATAGGAGAAAGGTATAAAACTCTTCAATGAGTTTTTTCTTCCTCTTCCTATTTTTCATTGTTGGTTATGATTTTTAGTATTGTAGTTTTACATACTATTATGAATAGTTAATATGTAATCTATGGTTTTGGTGAAACCCGTTGGGGATGAATTGATTGTTATATTAATATAGTTTTGAGTTGGTTGTTAATCTCTATTTGTTCAACTACGTTTTGATTTTAGTTAATTGAAAGGATCCTCAATTAGCTGTTCTTATTTATTATGTATCTTCTTGAGAGGGAGTGCATATTTAAGTAGTTGTTTGAATAACATCACTCCGGGAGTGTAAGCGAGAGTCATAACCGAGGGTTTAGAGGTTGGATTAGAGATAACGATACCTCGGGTGCGATCTAAAAGAATTGTAATGTGAATCTAGCTAGCGTAGCTTGAGAGAGTGCATCTAGTATATTATCATAATTGCTTGAGAGAGATATATGATAGCTGGAGAGTTCATGATTGATATAGGCAACTAGGTCAAAGCTATAAGAAACATGCAACTAATGAAATCAACAACGGGGGAAATTATTACCTTAGACCTTTATTCTTATTGTTTACGATTCAAGCATAGTTAGTTTTCAGCTGTTTATTTATTTTCAATCTTGTCTTCTTAGTGATATTAAATAGGTACAACTAAGCCTTAGTTCTCTGCGGGATTTGACTCCGAACTTTTTGAGCGGATTATATTTGCAGCAACTGCTTATCCTTTTTAAGACTAGAGTTGGGCGTGATCAAATTTTGGCGCTGTTGCCGGGGAACTAATGGTGTAGTTGTAGTTGTATATATTGCTAGGATTCAAGTTTGAACTTTTATTTTGTTTTATATTTTTTTTATATAACTGTTGATTTGAGAAGCATGACATCTTGTAACTATGGGAATTTATGTGTAGATAATTCTACTACTGATCTCCATACATATTATGAAGGAAACCACCCCCTGGAAAAATTTTCAAAATATTCCTGAGAGCGAGTTATGTGCACCAACTCAATCTTATTTGTGGAATGTGTGTGATATGTGTGATTGTAAAAATCGTCACTTTTATGGTTGTGTTTATATTTCTTATCTTCCCCAACCCCTTGCTATGATAGTTCTACCTTTTATTGTGAAGTTAATAGGAACAAAGAATCTAGGAATGCGGACCTCAAGGAGATCAATGATATGCCAAAGTGCCTTATGGAACAAAACAATGAGAAACAATTGCACATAGAAAGGCAAAAGGCAACTATTCGCAAGTTTGAGGCTCAATTGAGTCAAGTGGTTGGAGCTTTTAATGCTCAGCAAGCCAATATTGAGGATAGTAGCCAAGAAGAGCATGAATTTAAGGTGTTAATTGGGGAGGTCAGAGTAGAACATCAATTACCTAGCCAACTACAATTCGAGGATGTCAATGTTGAAGAAGTGAGAGTAGAGCCAGCCAAGGACTTTGAGGATATATATTTTGTTGACTTTAGTATCAATGATGTTGAGGATGTTGAAAATCCTGAAGTTCATGTATTTGAGCGTATTGGTCCACACTTCAAGCATTTTTTCACATTATGTTTAGATGATGATATGGAAATAGAGTCATCCGAACCAATTGAAGAGTCAAGGAATGAGGAACAATGTACATATATTCTGGAATTCTTCTTGCCAGAAAGTCTGGATTACATATCTCATACAAAGGCCAAGGAGTGCAGAATACTACATTGATACCTTGGGCCAGTTAGATTTGTTCCACCGCCCATGAACATAATCATAAGCTTTAATCAAGACTTAGAGTTCAATTCATAAGCTCGAGGGAGGGGCAAAAAGTGATTCGCGTCGTGCCGCAACGTTAAATCAAGCGTTTGTTGGGAGACAACCCAGCTTTATTGCTTTCTTTTATTTATTAGTTTTTAGTTTTTTTAATTGTAATATTTTTGTAGTGTCAGTTTTTATTTTTTAGGAGCATGGAAAGAAATGTATTGGAAGGATGCAACATCAAACCAAATGGTTGGAACTAAGTGTGAGGTACCCGCATGAAGGACCAAGCTTGGGAGAAGTCTAAGTACCCTATGAGTTGTTAGTACTTCGGCCTTTGGCCTACCAGGGAGTTTCTTTTACCCTCTTATTAGTATGGTGTGCATCAGGGACAATGCACAATTTTAAGTGTGGGGTGATGATATTGTTTGTGTGACTTTCTATGCTATTTTAATTGTATTAGTTTAATTGAATAATATTTTTAAATAGAAAAGATTGGACTTTTCCCGACGATGGATCTATTGGATAATTTTTTTTGAGCGACTTATGTTTAAAGAAAAAAATAAAAAGATTTTCTTTTGTTAGGTAGTGTAGCAATTACCCATTGGTTTTTCTTTAAACCACGGTTCTTTTCCAAGGGTTTAATTTGAACAGGGTGTAGTTAGTTTATTTTGGAGTAGGAGCCATTGTGTTGTGTTTTGAATTAAAGCAATATCTCTTGACTTTGCTATGCCTTGAGAATACTTAGTACTTTGGTTGTGACGCTTAAGATCAAATTGACTCTTATAGAAGTACCTTAAATTGTATGATCTTAACTTTGCTCAAATGCTTTGACTAGAGTGTCTTGATGATCCAATCTTGAGTGATTCATGTGCCATGTGTGTGTAAGATTGTTATATTCTGTGCATTGCATTTGATGCCTAGAACTTGCCCCGTGTGCTTGCAGAGCAAAATAGTAGTTTTATTCAGTCTAAGATGTGATATAGACATTTCTTTGTTGAGCCAGATATGTATATTTTACCCACCTAATTGTTATGTATCGTAGTTAACCCCTTTGTGCCTGTAATCTTGTTTCTTTGGCAACCAAATTATAAGCCTTGCCCATTATTTCGAATTAACTATCTATTTGAACCATTATAACCTCTCATGAGCACTTGAATTGTTATGAACTTTGTAAAATTTAAAGTGTAGGGTGATTGGTTTGGCTTTTAAATGGACTAATTGAATAAGGAGAAAGGTGCACTGTTTTGAAAAAGGAAGAGCCACTTGAATTGAAAAAAATAGTTGGATTGTTATGGGAAAAAGTTTCTTGATAGGTGGTGGCTCTTGACGTAAGCGTGCTTAAAGAAGAATGGGGTAATTTACATTAATGTGAAGGTGGAGTTTTGGTTTGACATGAGTATGCGGTTTAAATGGTAAAGTATATGTATTAATGTGCTTAGGGAGGTGTAGTCACTCTTATATCTAAATGTATCCTACCCGTCCCACGGCCTACATTACAACCGAATAAAGTCATAATAGATCCTAGATTGAATAAGCTTGATTAGTAGAGTAGTACACTACGGGCAAGCTGATGGTGACTTTTTTGTGGCGCATGAATGTTATTTCTGAGAGTGAGTAAATTCTTTCTATCTTGAGCTCCTAAGTGTTCTTAAATTTTATTGTGTGGAACTACTCACTTTTGTTGTGTGAGGGTACTTGATTCATGAAGGAAAGTCAATGTTAGTGACTTCTGCGTTAGAGTAAGTAGGTGAGTTGTGAATACTGTGTGGTACTTGTGAGTCAAATCTTGAGGTGAATATGTTATACTTTTATGCTTTGTCTAGTTTAAATACTCTTGGCATGATGAATTAGGAGAATTGTTTAAAAAGGCCGTATCTATAAACAAAAAGGGTGTAGTTTGATTGATCGAGGACGAGAAATGGTTTAAGTATGAGGTGTTGATGATAGGCTATAATTACGTATTTTAGTCGGTTAATTACACTCTAATTTACTGCACGTTAGTTGAGTTTGTGCTTTAATCGCTAGTGTTTTGCACTAATGGTGTGTTTTATGCCTTGTAGGAGTGATTCCAAGCTATATAAATGTTATGGAATGAATTCAAGTGATTTGGAGCTTTGAAGTATGAGTAAAAGCCCAAGGAATTAAGCCGGGATCGTATTCGGGGATCTACGGATGATAAAATAACAAAACTAAGACTCGAATAGGCATTATGTACTATCTAGAAAAATGCATATACCTTTTTTCTAAGAACTCCATTTGGTCCTGATTGCTGCCGCGACAGTCCAGACGTGAAATATTGTCCTTTTTCGCGTAGGAGAAGTATAATTATTTGGGGCCAACCCTACTTGGTTTATATACATGGAAAAACAGTATTTTTAGGGGTTGAACATACTTTTGACATAATTTAGACCTAAGAAGGATAAGGAGACTGATGATTCGACCTAAGGAATCTAGAACACAATAGGAGCAAGGCGCGGAATTCTTCAACGGGTTTTTCATTCTTCATAATTATCATTTTTAGTTATGATTTTTAGTATTGTAGTTTTACATACTATTATGAATAGCTAATTTGTAATCTAAGGTTTTGGGATGAATTGGTTGTTATATTAACATATTTTTGAGTTGGTTGTTAATTTTTATTTGTTCAACTACGTTTTGATTTTGGTTAATTGAAAGGATCTTCAATTAGCCGTGCCTATTTATTATGTATCTGCTTGAGAGAAAGTGCATATTTAGATAGTTGTTTGAATAACATCACTCCCGGAGTATAGGCGAGAGTCATAACCGAGGGTTTGGAGGTTGGATTAGAGATAACGATACCTCGAGTGCGATCTAAGTAAACTGTAATGTGAATCTAGCTAGCTTAGATTGCGAGAGTGCGTCTAGTAAATTATCATAATTGTCTGAGAGAGATTTATGATAGCTGGAGAGTTCATGATTGATAGAGGCAACTAGGTCAAAGCTATAAGAAACATGCAACAAATGAAATCGACAAAGGGGGAAACCATTACCTTAGACCTTTATTCCAATTGTTTACAATTCAAGCATAGTGAGTTTTCAGCCGTTTATTTATTTCCAATCTTGTCTTCTTATCGATATTAAACAGATATGGCTAAGCCTAAGTTTTCTGTGGGATTCGACTCCAGACTTTTAGACCGTATTATATTTGCAGCGATCGCTTATCTTTTTTAGAACTAGAGTTGAGCGTGATCGAGGACCAAAAATAGTTGAACTTACTAGCTGATTGAGCATTCATACCAAAATGGACAAATTGAAAAAGGAAGTGCGGATATTCAGGGCAGATTTAGTGTTAAAGCAGCGGATTTGCACAAATTCATTGCTAATAGTTGTGTTTGAACATAAATTTCTTGGAAAAAACAGTTGAGAAAAGGGTGCCTCCTTCCTACGCGTAAGATAAATGTTATACTCGAGAGTTTATATGTTGTTTTTTTTTAACAAAAACCAAGCACTTAACGTATACGTAAGAATATAATTGTCCAATCAAAGCAAATAAATATCCCCATCACATTAAATTTAAAGCCGATCAAAAAAGACTTTTTCCACTTATGCATCATTATTTCACACAATAGGATAGTATTCATTTTCAGGGTCAGCCATATGCATCTATAAATACATGATTTTACATGCCAAATGCTAAACTAAGTGTTATAAAGTGCAGTGTGAGATAGTGAGGAATTAATCAAGAAAATGGACATACCATTGGAAGAAGTAATGTTTGAGCCAGCGAGTCCAAGCTCACAATATTTAAACAGCTCCAACTTATCACTCTGTGTTATTGCTGTCTTGGAATCAAAAATTCCAATTGAATATGAAGAGTCACTACCCCTAAATTTATTGAAGGATGTCTTTGTACCTATAAATCCACGATTTTCCTCGATCATGGTACTCTCTATCTTTCCTTTTACTTCTCTGTTTTATCATTTTAGATTTAACTTTTATATACTGATACAAAAATTTTTACTTTTGGAGTATTTGAATATATTGTAACGTTACATCAATTGGGGGATGGATAGTGATCTCGTTAATTATATGCTCTTGGATAATCCTTATCTCATGACTAGCTTTTGGGGTTGAAATGCGCCTAAGATCAATTTCTATATACTATCGGAGCTAGACTTATCCTAATTAATGGTTAGTCGATGTTTGGCTCTTATGATATATTGTTCACACTATAGATATTTGGTCCTAGGCGTGCATGGGGATGTCAAAAGTTCCATAATGGTTGTGGGTTGGGTAATTAGTCTCCTTACACGATCTTATACAATCATCACCTCATGAGTTATCGTTCAATTTGAGGTTGAAATAGGACAATAATTTATTTCTTTATAGTACGTAGTTGAACTATGCGTTATTTTTTTAGGTTACTAATAACCCCGTTTTTTATGAACAATTATATGTAATTATCTTTAAATGACCTCATAGTATAAAGTTATTTACACTCTCAATATATAAAAGCTAAACTCCAAATAGGGGAGAAGCTAGAGTGCTGGAAGCGGATTCAGTCGAACCCAATAACTTTGGTTCGAATCATGTATTTGTTTTAAAATTTTCATTGAATATGTACTAATTATTAATTTAGAACCCAGTAACATCAGACGATTAGAATCCCGAACCCATAAGCTTGAAATTTTGGCTCAATCTCTGACTCGAAATGCAATACCACAAAATAACAAGCATATTCATTTAAATGCGTTGATGAAAGTTGCAATGTTTTGTAAATAGGTGACAGGAAAGAAAGGAACAAGGAAATGGAAACGAGTGGAGGTGAAGTACCAAGACCATATTAAAACACCTATATTTCCTAGTGAACAAACACTGGATTTCTATAATGAGTGTTTGTCCAACTATATATCAAACTTAGCCATGGAACAATTCCCACAAAATCAACCACTTTGGGAAATTCACATATTCAAATATCCAACAAATGATGCAGCTGGAAGTGTAATTTTCAAACTTCATCATTCTCTTGGAGATGGTTATTCTTTAATGGGAGCTCTTCTTTCTTGTTTACAAAGAGTTGATAATCCTTCACTTCCTTTAACATTTCCTTCACGTCAAAGAACAACTTTGAGTTCGAAAGATAAAGCTTTCAGTGTTGTGCCTACATTTTTCAAAGGGATTATGAATACAGTGTATGATTTTGGTGAGAGTATTTTGAAGAGTACTTTGGTTGAAGATGATCGGACGGCAATACGTTCTGGTGATGAAGGAGTAGAATTTCGTCCCATTCTTGTTACTACCAAAACATTTTCACTTGATAGCCTTAAACAAATCAAGGCTAGTTTGAATGTGGTAAGTATAAAATTTTATTTTCATCCTTAATTATCATACTGCTGCAACATATTATCATACAATAATATGTAAATTATATCCTTAAGTAAATCTTTTATCCATGTCTGAATAAGGCATTATATAACAACAACAACAACCCAGTATAATTCCACTTAGTGGGGTCTGGGGAGGGTAGTGTATACGCAGACCTTACCCCTACCCTTGGATAGAGAGGCTGTTTCCAAATAGACCCCCGACATCCTTCCCTCCAAGAACTTTCCTCCTAAAAAAACATTTTTTTTTTACAGATTACCAATCGATATATATACTATGATTTGCTGTGATTAATTTTGGATATTATTTGTGACAGACAATAAACGATGTGATTACGGGGATAGTGGAATATGATACGAGATTATACATGCAAGAAGTAAACAAGGAATCATGCAATGGAAAATGTACTGCCCTCGTTTTATTCAACACTAGAGCTCTTGGGGGTTACAAGTCAGTGAATGACATGATCAAACCTAATTCTGATATGCCTTGGGGAAACCATTTCACTTTTTTACCTGTCTCTTTACCTAAGCTCACTAATTTGCCTCATAATCCTCATACTAATCCTCTTGCCTTTGTTCAAAAAGCTCATCGAATGATCCACAGGAAAAGAAACTCTGCTTCTGTTTGGCTTACTAGTAAATTTCTTGATTTCTTGAGAAAGCTTAGAGGTCCTGAGGTATGTTTGGCCTTTTAATCATTTGTTGGTCTATAAAAAATAATTATAGGAAGGCCTTGGAGCAATATTGGGTAAATTACACTAATCAATCTGCTCGTTAATCCTTATACCACTATTACATTCTGGTAGAGAAACGTTTGAAAGTAACTTAAATTTTCAGGCAACAGCTCGATTTATTCATGGAACATTGAAGAACACAAGCATGGCACTGACAAATCTAATCGGCCCACTCGAAGAGATGGCTTTGGCTAATCATCCTGTAAAAGGACTATATTTTATTGTGACTGGTGCTCCACAGGTACCTTAATTTTCTTTTTAATACTTTAAAAAACAATTCCGGTAAAAATATTCTACCACTATATTAATTAGCGGGTTCGCAGGTTGAAAACGGATAATGCAAAAATAATAAAGTATTTGATCCGATTTATATTTAATACGGATAGAAAATAAGTTAATCGATGGATAATATGAATATTCATATTTTGAAAGAATTCATAGTCTTCCCAAACTTAATAACTCCCAATTCGAGTTGTTGCAAATGTAAAAGCTAGGGCCCCGTTCTTGACAGCCATTTAATACAAATACTTACCACTTAGCAATTTGTGCGTTGTGTTTTTGGCAGAGTTGTTCAGTGACAATAGTGAGTTATGTGGATAAGCTAAGAATTGCAGTGGTAGTGGAGAAAGGTTTTATAGATCCAAACAAGTTGAAATCCTGCATTGACTGCGCTTTTCATACAATTTTTAAAGCTGCACTCAAATCTTCTCCAGTGGCAACGTAGGAGCTACGTTAACAAAGCTTGTACAAATTTTTTTTAATGCCTTTTCTATTCAATTAATGTGCGCACATTCTATTTGTTTAAAGTTGTTCAATGTAACTCCATATATCACCCCGACCAGCTTAAATATGGGCGGGTTATTATAAAATAGATCTTATTTGTTATCACTATTTACTCCTAAGACCTGTATGAGATAATCAACTCCATCGCAATTAAATATTGTTCTTATATACTAGTAGTTGTTTACCTTCTGTGACGATCCGACCAGTCCTCTCATGAATTATCATTCTGTTTTCCCCATTTTCGCTTCTAATTGCTTTGTATTATGGTTCTATTTGTGGTCGGGTTGATTGGTAAGGGTTCGGAAAGGATTTGAAAACGAATTGAGACAATTAGTTTCTTTAGAGTGAGTTTAAGTTGAAAAAGTCAACTAGATGTTGACATGTGAGCTAGAGGGCTCGGATGTGAGTTTCGATGGTTCGGTTAGCTTGAGGAGGTGATTTGGGACTTAGGAGCGTGATCGGAATGAGTTTTGGAGGATTAGAGAAGATTTAGGCTTGAAATGGCGAAGTTGTTATTTTGCCGATTTCCGGTTGGCAGGTGAGATTTTGATATAGCGGTCGGAATCAAATTCCGAAAGTTCCAGTAGCTCCGTCGTATCAGTGGGATGTGTGTGCGAAATTTTAGGTCATTCGGACGTAGTTTGGTTGATTTTTTAATCAAAAGCGAAATTTGGAAGATTTTAGAAACTTAGGCTTGAATCTGATGTATTTCGGTTGATTTGGTATTATTTGAGGTGTTTTGATGATTGGAGCAAGTTTGAATAAAGTATTGAGATATATTTATGCTTTTTTGATTGAGGTCCTGGGGACCTCGGGATAATTTCGGATAGTTATCGGAGGATTGAGATGTTAGTCCAGGTCTCAAATAGATTGAACATCCAAACTTTGTGTTTTTAATGTTATTGGTTTAACACTTTAGAATTGAGATCAAATGATATAATACTCATGACTAAACAAAAACAAGACAAAATTAATTGATAAATAAATAAAGACAACATAATAAAATAGAAGCAGAATAACATAGCACATCATCTAATTAAACCCGTGTACATCAGCTCATATTTACCAAAATTCTCTCACAAAAATTTTGCCAAACTAATATTGTTTTAAAAAAAACTTAGCATTTTTCTATTATAAAAAATCTCATAACAAACTATTTCGGAACAACTAATTTTTCTAATGGAGATTCAAGATTAAAAAGGATCTTAGCAAGTAAGTTGTGACGACCCAAAGGGTCATCATTGTAATTCTCCTTTTCTTTGTGTTTCCGATGCCTTAAAAACCTTTTATTTGGTTTCCTTGATTTGCGTGCGCAAATCCTGGCGTGAAGCCGGAAAATTTTTATGTGGAAATATATGAAATCTGTGTTAAAAAACTATGAATTTTGATAATAATTTGATATAGTTGACTTTGGTCAATATTTTGGGTAAACGGACCCCCACCAGAGGATCTGTAGGAAAATATGGGACCCGGGCGTATTCTCGGAATCGAACTCCGAGGTCCCAGGCCCGAGTACGGAATTTTTCCGAGAAATTATTTTATGAAAATGCTTAAGGAAAAATGAAAATGAGAGTTGATCAAAAGTAATGTTATTGGGCTCGTATTTTGGTTCTGACGCCCGCTACAAGTCTTAAATGAGCATTAAGAGCTATCTGTAATATTTGGTTGAAAACGGACGTCATTTGACGTGTTTCGGACTAAAAAAGAAAAACTTGGAAGTTTTGAACTTTGAAATGAAAATCATGAGTTTTAGAGGTTGATTCCTTGATTTTGATGTTATTTTGGCGATTTGATCGCTCGAGCAAGTTCATAGGAGGATATTGAGTTAGTGTGTGTGGTTGGTTGGGAGCCCCGACGGCTCGGGAGTGATTTCGGGGGTGGTTCAGGGTGTTTTGTTCTTGAAAAACTTAGCAGATTTTCTGCAATGTTCGCACAGATCCTTTCCTCTATGCGATCACACAGGCTCCTCTGCGATCGCATGAGTCCCTTATCAGCCCTCCCACTTTTTTCAATGCGATCGCATTCCTTAGTACGCGATCGCATAGCTTGGCCAGCCTTTACAATGCGATCGCATACCCTTCTACGCGATCGCACAACATTAATCCCCACCTGGAACTCTGGCTTCTCTCTCTTCTATGCGTTCGCAAGACCTTGTATGCGATCGCATAAGCTAGCTTCCCACTCCCCTATGCGATCGCATTAGTTGCCCCGCGATCGTATAGACCAAATTCTCCCAGTGATTTTAAAATCTTAAAAACAGAACATTGACGGGATTTCTTCCCAAATTCTCACACGAGCTCTTCCTAAAATCCTCCATTGGACAAAATTCAAGCTCCCATTTCTTCATAGTTCATTGGGTAAGTAATTCTAACTTCATTTCTTCTTGCTTCCTTCATCTAAAAATCAATTTTCTAACCCTAAAACATGAAATCATGGTAGAAATTATGGCTTTTGGGTAGAGTTAGGTTTTTGAAAATTTTGGGCGATTCAACCTCAATTTGGGGTCGAATCTTAAAACAAATCATATATTTGGACTCGTGGGGTTATGATTAATCGAAATTTGGTTCGAGCCTCGAGCTTGGACCATATGGGCCTGGGGTCGAATTTTGGTATTTTTGGAAGAAAGTTAGAAGATGCATTTCTAAGTTAGAAAATTGTATCCTTGTGCTATTATTGATTCGATTTATATTAGATATCGTTGGTTCGGGGTCGGATTCTAGAGGAAAGGCGATTGTTGAGCTTTGAGTTGCTATTTTCGGATTCGAGGTAAGTGTTTGATCTAATTTTGGCTTGAGGGAATAGGATTAGGACAATATTTGGTATGTGCTATGTGGAGTCGGTGTATAGGTATGGTGACAGTTACCTATGTGCCCGAGTTTAGCATGACCGTGAGTCATAATTGCTTTTAAAATTCGAAAGAGGTGAACAATTGTGTTAATTACTTGTTAAATGAACTACGAAGTGATAGTTGAGAAACAAATGAGCTAAAGAAGGAATTTTTGTATTTCTCCCTTGCCGGGACTTGTTGTTGAATCGTTTTCCATTGCCGAGACTTATTATTGAGTTGTTGTCCCTTGCTGGGACTTGTGTAGAGTTGTTCTCCCTTGTCGGGATATTTTATCTTGTTGCATATTCCTTTCCCGTTTGGTTGTGACCATTGATTGGGTGAAGAAGAGAGAGATTATGCACGAAGGGTCTTTTCGTGCCATATTTTGATAATTATGCACGAGTGGTCTTTCCGTGCCATGTTCTTGATTATTTGAGCACGAAGTGTCATTCCGTGCCTTGATGTGAGAGTTATGAAAGGAAATCACGAAGGGTGATGCCTTTCACTATGTTTGAGAGTAAAAGCACGAAGGGTGATGCCGTGCACTATATTTGACAATGAGAAAAGCACGAAGGGTGATACCGTGCACTATATTTGAGAGTAAAAGCACAAAGGTTGATGCCGTGCGGTTGTTGATTCACTGGCTTTCTTTTATTGATGTTAAATATTCAGTTTCCATTTCTTGTTCGTTGGTCTTATAATTGAATTGTTACACCCCCATCATGTCCCCTTCCCATTATCTGTTTAAATTTTTGTTATCTTTTCGTTATTGCACATATATCTGCACAGGTTGATTATGGTAGGTCCGGTTTAGCCTCGTCACTACCTCGCCGGGGTTAGGCCGGGCACTTACCAGCACATGGGGTCGGTTGTGCTGATACTACACTTCTGTGCCCTTTTGTGCACAGGTTAGGACACAGTTACAGACCGCAACAGTAGCTAGGGAGCGAGCGTTCAGGCGTGAGACTCCGAGGTAGTTCGCTGGCGTTCGGGGGCCCTGAGTCTCATTTCTTTCTATTTGTTTTTATTTTATCGAAACAGACTTATTATATATTTTCCTTCAGACTGATATATTTAGTACTCTTTTAGTAGTCTGTGAGTAGTGACACCAGATACTGGCTAGAGACATATTATAAATATATGCATATTACTATTGTTGTTTTTGCTAAAAGTCTACCGCGTGGTTTTAGTTAATTATTTCTTTTATTATACTGTTTTAGGATAAAGTTTTTGTGAAATGTTTAGAAAGGGTTGACTTGCCTAGCCCCGACAGTAGACACCATCACGACTCCTTGATGGTGAAAAAATTCGGGTCGTGACAAGTTGGTATTAGAACACTAGGTTACTTGGGTCTCACAACTCACAGACAAGCTCAGTAGAGTCTGAGCGATCGGTACAAAGACGTCTGTATTTATCCCCCAGATGCTACTGAGCTAGGAAAAATTTCACTTTGTTCTTTCTTGTCGTGCGATTATGTTTCTCAAATATTGACTGTCGTTCTACTCGAATCTTTGGTAGATGGAGAGAACACATGTCTCTTCTTATTCCGCGCAGCATCACGAGCCCCCAGCAGCAGCTCCCGCAAGGGGCAGGGGCCGAGCCGTGCTAGAGGCCGCGCCAAGGGCAGAGCTCAGCCCCAGGCAACACTTCTAGAGATGGAGCCTCATATTGACTAGGTTCCAGCCCCACTTACTCCAGTGGGCCCAGCTCAGGTCCCAGGAGGGGTTATGTTTTCCTCGGATCTCCAGGATGCCCTCATCCGCATAGCAGGATTTATAGACAGTGTTGCTGGAGCGGATTTGCTGCCAGTAGCACCAACCACTTCTCAGGCTGGAGGAGGGGTTCAGACTCCTGCTACACGTACTTCAGAGCAGGTAGCTCCCCGGACTCAGGTTCCATCGGTTCAGCCTGCAGTGGCAGCTCAGACAGGTATTACAGCTCAGGCCGGAGATGGGACGACCATGTCATCGGATACTTTGTGGAGACTTTATCGGTTCTCCAAGATTTTCACCACCACTTTCAGCGGTGCTTCATCGGAGGATCCCCATGATTTCCTATTCAATTGTCATGAGATCCTTAGGACTATGGCTATAATGGATACCAATGGGGTCGATTTTTACACCTTCATGCTTGCAGGATCCGCCAAGACTTGGTGGAGAGATTATTGCCTATCTAGACCAGCAGGGTGTCCATCTTTGACATTGGATCAGTTTGTGGAGTTATTTTTGGAGAAGTTTCTCCTCGTCACTCAGCGGAAGCACTTCGTTGACAGTTTGAGCGCCTCCAGTAGGGCTCCATGGCAGTTACACAGTCTGAGACTAGATTTATTGACTTGGCACGCCATGCAGTTGTGATACTCCCTACAAAGCGAGAGAGGGTCTGGAGGTTCATTGATGGATTGATTCAGCCGATTCGCCTTCACATGGCTATGGGAGTTGGCAGTGATATTTCCTTTCAGGAGGCAGCTAATATGGCCCGCCAGGTAGAGATGGAAATGGTTCGAAGAGGTAGTCAGGGTTCAGACAAGAGGCCTCGACATTCTAGTAGATTTGGTGGTACCTCATCTGGAGGTTGGGATTCCTATGACAGAGGCCATCCGCCGAGGCCTTTCCAGTCGGCACTTCATGTTTCTCAGGGTACTCTAGGCGGTGGTGGCCCTCAGCAGTATTATTCGGACCACCAGTCCTTCAGCATACCACCAGCCCCCATCAGTGCACAGCCACTTCAGAGCTTCAAGGGAAGACATACCAGTCGACAGGGCCAATAGTCTCAACAACCGAGGGCATGTTATGGCTGTGGTGACCCAGGTCATCTTGTCAGGTTCCGCCCTCGAGCCTCGAGTAGTTCTCAGTAGCAGGGTCCTCGCCCTATGATTCAGGCAGCATGTGATCCACAGGCCGCCCAGCCAGCTAGAGGCGGGGGTAGGGATAATAGAGGAGGAGGGAGAGATCGTAAAGGTGGAGCTCAGAAAGCCAGAGGAAGGGGTCAGCCCGCAGCAGTTCGTCCCAGAGATACAGTTCAGGGAGGTGGGGGCCATCCCCATTGTTATGCATTGCCAGCCAGGCTGGAGGCCGAGTCATCTGATGTTGTGATTACAGCTACTATACTGGTCTGTGATAGAGGTTCTTCAATATTATTTGATACGGGATCTACGTATTCTTATATGTCGTCCTATTTTGCACCCTATTTGATCATGCCTAGTGAGGCTTTGGGTATTCCAGTATATGTGTCCACATCGGTTGGTGATTCTATGGTGGTCGACCGAGTGGATCGTTCTTGTGTGGTGGTATTTTCGGGTCTTGAGACTCGTGTCGACTTATTGCTTTCAGACATGGTGGACTTTGATGTTATATTGGGAATGGACTAGTTGTCCCCGTATCATGCTATTTTGGATTGTCACGCCAAGACCGTGACTTTGGCCTTGCCAGCTTAGCCTCGACTTGAGTGGAGGGGGACCCCAGGTTATGCCACCACCCGTAGTGTTATTTTGTATGTCAAGGCTCGACGTATTGTTGAGATGGGGTGTCTAGCATATTTGGCGTATGTTCGTGACTCCAGCACAAAGGTTCCATCTATTGACTCTGTTCCTATTGTTCGGGAGTTCCTCGAGGTTTTCCCTTCATACCTGCCGGGTATGCCTCCTAACAGGGATATTGATTTCTGTATTGATTTTGCTCTTGGCACTCAGCCTATTTCCATTCGGGCGTATCGCATGGCCCCGCTAGAGTTGAAATAGTTGAAGGAGCAGCTTCAGGACTTGCTTGATAAGGGTTTCATTAGACCTAGTGTATCACCTTGGGGTGAACCAGTGTTGTCTGTGAAGAAAAACGACGGGTCGATGAGGATGTGCATTGATTACTGGCAGTTGAACAAGGTGACAAAAAAGAACAAGTATCCAGTACCGAGGATTGACGATTTGTTTGAGCTGCTTCAGGGTGCTAGGGTGTTCTCAAAGATAGATTTGAGGTCTGGTTATCATCAGCTGAGGATTATGGCGTCTGATGTCCCTAAGACAACATTTCGTACTCGGGGTGGGCATTATGAGTTTTTGGTCATGTTGTTTGGGTTGACCAATGCCCCGGCAATATTTATGGAGTTGATAAACTGAATAATTGTATTCATTGACGACATTTTGGTATACTCCCGCAGTCAGGAGTTCTAGTAGTGCATGTCATTAACTTGCACATAAATTTTTGGAGGTTACGAATGTAAAAGGCATAAAAACGCAAGAATATTAATACAAATAAAAATTATGATAATGAATTGGAAAACTCATAGACTTCATACTCTTAAATGTCTTTCCCTTTTAATTGAGCATTTAATCTAGACAGTTATTGACTTTTCAATAGCCTTTTCATTTTGCAGCAAATATCTGAGGGGAATATATGAGAAAAATGCCAAAAATATGACAAAAAAAAGATAAATATCAATGCTGGCCAAAGAGAGGTGTCACCTCACTTTTCTATTCCCCTCTTTTATATATGCTAGTATTAGGGTACGCGCTTTACGTATGTACACATATTAATGAGTATAAAGTTTAAAATAAATTATGTAAATAATATTAACTTATGTGATTGAGCTATAAAATAAAATTTTAAAAAACCACCAGCTTTTGAAATATTTCTATGTAAAATACTTTTCTTCATACGAAACACAACATTTATGTAATAATTATATTATTACAACATATTCATATATTTTCTTTATGACAAACAAAACACTTGGCATGTATACGATAATATAATTTTGTTTTATTCAAGTGTTTGAATTTTCTAATCTCATTATCCTTTAAAAATATATTTAAAATTAGATAAAAATTCATATAATTATTTTTATATTATATTTAGGTAGTTTACTAATGTTTTGACTATTAAATCTTTCATTCTTTTAACTATGTCGCAACGCCTAATATTTTAGGTATCTAATAGTATTATCTACATTCGAAATGAAACTAATATCCAGTAATTTAATATTATTCAAACCCTAAATGAAAATATTACGTTATTTATCATTAGGACATGATGTTAGCTTTTAGACACAATATAATTATTAAGATTTTTAAATTAAATTTTAAAATAACTAAAATATGAAAATAAGTATGAACAAATTAATCTTTTTCGGTATTTCTGTTCTTCCATTTTTTCACATTAGTTTTCAGTGTCTCTGAAATTATGCTATAAGATTTAACATACAAGTTTCAAACAGCACTTGCTTGACTATCGAAAATGCACAAACAAATATTTACTGTAAATTGGATGAAGTTTAGAGAATCTTGCCGATTAAGTTTGAGAAGGATTTGTGAACAATATTTAAGTGTATTCTAATGTTACAAGTGTTAAGAAAAGTAAAATAAAAGGTAATATTATTGGATTACATATTTCAAATAGGAAAGAATTTATAAAAGGTAAAAACTTAATTACCTTTAAAGTCTTAAAAATGTTCAACTAAGGAAATATATAATAACAAAAAATTTAGTTATTTCAAAATTTTAAAAAGAAAAATTATTAAATGACTATTTTGTCTAATGTGAACTCTATTTTAAAAGGCTAAAAAGTCGAACGATATTTCGCTAAGGACCTTCGCACTTTTAATATATATATATATATATATATATATATATATATATATATATATATATATATATATATATATATATATATATATATATATATATATATATATATATATTATTTTCCTTCTAAAATTAGCAGAATTAATCCAATTATATATAAATGCTAGTACGTTTGAAATTCTTGACTTCTAGCCCAACGATTTGATCGTCTGCTCATGATATTTATTGAAATATTGATTGGTATAGGCTGCGACTTGCCACTCGGCTTAACTTTAATTTAATTATAAGTGGCTTAATGATGTCAGCTAATCAATTTTTAAAATAGTGTCCCAAGTTGTTCCCTAATAAATTATGCTCACAGGTTTCTTAAAACTGGAACTTTCTCTCTACAATATTGATGGTTCTTACTACTAGGTTTAATTTATTAGAAAAACATTTTAGAACATACTATCTGATCAAAATAAAATAGATTATTAAAATAACCAATTTGTGATTTTTTTCTTCTTTTAAGTGTACAATAGTTGTGTATCATCAGACTATACATAAAGTTTGTTTGGTTATATTTGGATGGCAAGATGGTTTCTGTCATGGGATGTTTTTGGTCGGCCCAAAGTCATACCCGCACAACAGTTAAGTTACGCACTTGACTCAATCTTCCCTAAACACTTAGCCGATTTTCAGTAATTTTGGCTTAAAACGAATTTAAGGCAGCAAATCAATAAGAACACAAGCATATACGGGAAAAATCTCAACCCTTATATTAATTTCGAAAATATACAAAGGACCCTTATTTTGCTATGAACAAGTCCGCTCGCAGCCACATTTGACAAAGAACACGAGTCGTTCTTGTTCAACACTAAAATCTGGCCAAGCCAAACCTTAGCCCCTCTTGAAACACTTCGAAACCCTCACGTGTCACGACCCGAATTTTTTCCCACCATCGGGAGTCGTGATGGCACCTACTGTCGAAGCTAGGCAAGCCAACCATTTTTATCATTTTCACAATAAACTTCATCTAAATAATATAAATATTGAAATAATTAATTAAAACCACGCAGAAGACTTTTAGCAACAATAGCAAAGATAAAGTGCGGAAATTACTAGCATGCCTCTACCCAGTATCTGGTGTCACTATTCACAGACGACTAAAAGAGTACTAAAAATATTAGTCTGAAAGAAATACATAACATGTCTGTCTGATACAGTAAAACAAACAGGAACGGATAGAGGAGACTCATGGCCAGCGAATGCCAGCGAACTACCTCAGAGTCTCTGGATTGAATGATCGCTCCCTAACTACTGCTGCGGTCCGTAATTTGTGTGCTGACATGTGCACAAAAGGCGTAGAAGTGTAGTATTAGCACAACCGACCCCATGTGCTGGTATGTGCCCGGCCTAACCTTAGCAAGGTAGTGACGAGGCTAAACCGGACCTACCACAATCAACCTGTACAGATATATGTGAAATAACAGAAAGAAAACAAGAATTTAAACAGATAATGGGAAGGGGACATGCTGGTGGTATAACGGTTCAATTATATAATCAACAAACAAAGAAATGAAAATTGTATAATTAACATCAATAAAAAGCAAACCAGTAAATCAAACATTGCACGACACCACCCATCGTGCTTTTACTCTCGTCTTCACCAAGATAATCAATTAAAGTATACGGCATCACCTATCATACTTTATCACTCTTCCTCACCAAATCAATAGCATAAGGTAGTTACACGGCATCACCTATCGTGCTTTATCACTCTTCCTCACTCAATCAATAGCATAAAGTAGTTACACGGCATCACCCATCTTGCTTTATCACTCTTCCTCATCCAATCAATAGCATAAAGTAGTTACACGTCATCACCCCCTCGTGCTTTATCACTCTTCCTCACCCAATCAATTAAATATAGTAGTTACACGGCATCACCCATCGTACTTTATCACTCATCCTGACCCAAACAATAGTCTCAACCAAACAGGAAATGAATATATAACAAGACAAAATATCCCGACAAGGGAGAATATCAACAATAAATCCCAGCAAGGGGAATAACTTAACAATAAATCTCGGCAACGGAGAATAACTCAACAATAAATCCTGGCAAGGGAATACATCTCAACAATAAATTCCGGCAAGGGACAAGTACCAAAATTTCCTCTTTTAGTTCATTTGCTTCTCAACTATCACTTCATAGTTCATTTAACAGGTAAATAACACAATTGTTCACTTCTTTTGAAATTTAATAGCAATTACGACTCACGGTCATGACAGACTCGGGCGCATAGGTAACCGTCACCATACTTATACACTGACTCCACATAGCACATAGCAAATATTAACCTAATCATATTCCCTCAAGCCAAAGTTAGATCAAACACTTACCTCGAAAGCTTCCAACTAAACTCACACTTCTAGAATAGCTTTACCCCTCGAATTCGCCTCAAAATTGGTCGAATCTAACCACAATTTACTCAAATGTATCAACAAATGCTAGTTAAATCAATTTGAATGCATAAGAATGAAATTCCCAAAGTTTTACCCAAAATTCCAAAAATTCCCCCGGGCCCACGTGGTCAAAACTCGAGGTTCGAACCAAAATCGGGTTACCCATTCCCCCACGAGTTCATATATACAATTTATTTTGAAATCGGACCCCAAATTGAGGTCCAAATCCCCAATTTTGTGAAAACCTAGATTCTACTTTAAATCCCCATTTTTACCCTTTGAAAGCTTTGATTTTAAGTTGAAATCCTGATAAAAGATGTTAAAGTTTGAAGAAATTGAGTAAAAGTTGACTTACAAGTGGTTTGGGAGAGAAATAGTTGAGAGAAAATCGCCAATGGAGGTTTGGGTTTTGAAAATAGTAAAAATGAAGTTTAAAATCGTCTAAGCATAGAATGCACAGGCACAGATATCGCAATTGCGAAGATTTGTTCGCAATTGCGAACTCAGCAAAAGAAAGGCGGAACTCGCATTTGCGAACCCATGGCTTAGGCGGGAAAATTCGCATTTGCGAGATACCCTTCGCATTTGCGAAGACTGCTGGAAAGAGTAGGCATCACATTTGCGATGTTTTCCTTCGTATTTGCGAGCTCAACAGTTATGGACCCTGTTCGCATAAGCAGGTCTGCAACACCTGAAGCCCATTCCTAACATGCAAAATGTACCCAACTCAGAAACATCCTACGGACTTACTCGTGCGATAAAATCGCCAAAATAACATTAAAATCAAAGAATCAACCTCTAAAACTCATGATTTTCATTTCAAAGTTCAAAACTTTGAAATTTTCCATTTTTAGTCCGAAACACGTCAAACAATGTCTGTTTTCAACCAAACTTTACAAATAGCGCTTAACGCTTATTTAAGACTTGTACCGGGCATCATAACCAAAATTCAAACCGATACCATCACTTTTGATCAATTTTCATTTTTTTTTCCTTAAGAAATTTCAGAAAACAATTTCACAGAAAAATTCCGTACTCGGGCCTTGGACCTCGGATTTCGATTCCGGGAATACGCCCTGGTCCCAAATTTCCTTACGGACCCTCTGGGACCGTCACATCACGGGTTCGGGTACATTTACCCAAAACGTTGACCGAAGTCAACTATAGTATTATTATTATCAAATTTCATAGTTTTAACACAGAATTCAAATATTTTCACATAAATATTTTCCGGCTTCGCGCCCGGACTGTACATGCAAATGGAGGTAACCAAATAGGAGGTTTTCAAGTCCTCAGAAGTGCAAGGAAAGGGAGAATTATGGTGATGACCCTTTGGGTCATCACATCACGTTCCACTCATGTTTCCCACTTAGAATTTTACACGAAACTCACCACATAAATCTGACTAAGTCCCAAAGTCCCTATTTATAGAATATAGACAGCCTTTAGACTTGACAACACATGACACTTGTCATCTACAACTTTTGCCACTTGTCCGGCTAAGTTTAAATCTTTTCCTAACATGTAGTTTACTTAGGACATAATATACACGAAATGGATAATGGTACAAGCATAATCAGATCATGGGACAAAGAGGTTATGACAAGGTAACCGCCAAAAATGCCTATCATGTGCATTTCATGTGCCAACTTCATTTGCCCAGCTGAATCACGCCCAAGGTTTGCATTGCGCCCAGCCTTGGCACATCTTGACATTGTTCCGCGCTAATGCCTTGCCCACAATCCGCTGCCCATAATTTTTCCGCACACGCCCGGTGCCGCTTGCCGCCCGCACATTGCCTTGGCCTAATTTCTGCCTTGCCCATGTTAAAATTCATTTCCCTCAAGCCATTGATTGCATCTTTCTTTATATAGCCTAGCCTACCTTAGCTATTGAAAGCCATTTTCATCATCCTGCATTTTCGCCTTGCCTTAGCTTAGCCCACACTAGCTGCTACTACCCAAAGTGTCATGCCACTAGTTTTGACACGCATGTCGTGCCATGCCTCCCTAACATTGCCCATGCAGCTTTGTCAAGCCTTTAAGCGCGCCTTACCTGTGCCAATTCCTTGACCAATACTTGCGCACAACATCCCTCAATGATAATGTCTTCTTTGTCGCCTGTATGATCGTTTTGCATGCACATAGGCCAATGACAAGGCCATCACGCCCAAATCCTTGCCACAGTTGTGCCACTCCCAATGACAAAGAGTTAGGGTCTAACAAACCGCCCACACCCTTTGAAATTGACGTCCTCGTCAAGCCAACTCAATTAATCTTCCCCCAGGGGTTGTTGACAAACGACGCCCCTGGTGGACTATTCATAAATGCCATAGTGGCATTTGCCTTTGTCACTTGTTCCTTTTTTTTTCTGCAGCCAGCATGGCGTTCACCCTAGCCTGCAACGGATAGTCCTTCTTTAAGTGCGGTCCACCACAAGTAAAGAAGCCTTTGAATTTGCTGCTCATTTCCTTGCCGTTGTGAATTTCCTATGTCACAGTCTTGGAAAATTCCTCATCTTCGGCAGCTTGGCCCTTCCCACTTTTCTTCCATTCCCTAGCTTTGTCTTTCTTCCCGTCAGCCTTTGAATGTGAAGTTTCAGCAGGGCCATCACCTATGTTTAGGTCTGCCAACGCATCTGCCGCAACAATGGCAGTAGAGAGGCTTTGAACATTCTGCCTTCTCAACTCTAATTGCGCCCATCCCTTCAATCCACTTATGAAGTAATGCAGCTTGTCTTCCTCTACCATATTACTTACATTCAGCATCAAGGACAGAAATTCCTTGACATGTTCTCTCACCGTGCCACTTTGCTTCAAGCGACGCATTCCATCTCGTGCAACCCATGACGAGTTTGTTGGAAGGAATTGGGATTTTAATTCCTTCTTCATCATCTCCCAACTTTCAACCTTGGGCAATCCAGCACTTTCCCCATCCGCAACTCGTGTACTCCACCACACCTTTGCATCATCAGTCAAATACATAGGTTTGATTACCATCTTTAAATCATCCGGCACACGAGCAGCTTGGAAATACTGGCTCCATATCCCACAAAAAAGTTTCCAGTTCTTTGGAACTTCTTGCACCAGTATTACCCTTTGGTTATGGAATCCTCAACTTAGTGCGTTTATCACTTCTAGGGGAAGAATTTTGCAATTCCCTTCGAAGTTGAGACACCTCCTCGCGTAGTTCTTCCTTCCCTTGGCGTACCAAGGCCATTTCTGCCAACATTGTTTCATGCCTCAGCGCATAATCTGCCTCCAAACGCGCCATTCTTGCAAGAACAGAAGAATCATCATCTATTTCCAGAACCTTCCCAACAAGTGCTTCCAACTGCTCCACCCTTCGACGCGTTCCGCATTTGTGCCACCAGCCATGTTCTCGAATAGCCCACTGAAATTTGCCACTGATCGTCTTGCCACTATTGCAAACCTGGCTCTAATACCAATTGTCACGGGAGCATTTTTGGTCAGCCCAAAGTCAGACCCGCACGGCAGCAAAGTTGCGCACTTGACTCAGCCTTCTCTAAACACTTAGCCAATTTTCAACATGTTTGGCTCAAATGAATTTTAGGAAGAAAATTAATAAGAACACAAGCATATACGGGAAAAATCCAAACCCTTGTATTAATTTCGAAAATATACAAAGGTCCCTTACTTTGCTATGAACACAGTTTGCTCACAGCCCGCTTTTGACAAAGAACACAAGTCGTTACTAAGATCTGCCCAAGACAAACCTTAGCCCGTTTTGAAACTCTTTGAAACCCTCACGTTTCACTCTTGTTTCATATTTAAAATTTCACATGAAATTCACCATATAAATCTGACTAAGTCCCAAAGGCCCTATTTATAGAATATAGGCAGCCCTTAAACTTGACAGCACATGACATTTGTCGTCTATAGCTTTTGTCACTTGTCAGGCTAAGTTTAAATCTGTTCCTAAAATGTAGTTGAGATCACCAATTACTTAGGACACAATATACACGAAATAGATAATGGTACAAGCATAATCAAATTATGGGACAAAGAGTTTATGACAAGGTAACCGCCAAAACTGCCTATCATATGCATTGCATGTGCCAACTTCATTTGCCCAGCTGAATCACGCCCAAGGATGGCATTGCGCCCATCCTTGGCCAATCTTGACATTGTTCCGTGCCAATGCCTTTGCCCGCTATCCGCTGCCCATGATTTTTCCTCACACGCCCGACGCCGCTTGCCGCCCGTATATTGCTTTGGCCTAGTTTCTGCCTTGCCTATGTCAACCTTCATTTTCCTCGTGCAATTGTTTATATTTTTCTTTACATAGCCCTGCCTTAGCTATTGAAAGCCATTGCCATCATCCCGCATTTCGCTTTGCCTTAGCTTAGCCAGCACTAGCTGCCACAACCAAAAGTGCTATGCCATTGATTTTGGCGCACATGACGTGCCATGCCGCCCTAACATTGCCCATGTAGTTTTCTCAAGCTTTTGCCAAGCGCGCCTTGTCTGTGCCAAGGCCTTGGCCAATACTTGCCAACAACAGCCCTTAATGACAATATCTTATCAGTTGCCTGCATGATCGTTTTACCCGCACATAAATCAATGACAAGGCCATCACGCCCAAATCCTTGCCACAACCTTGTCACGCCCGATGACAAAGAGTTAGGGTCTAAGAGTTTCCATGAAAGAAACCGCAGAAAATGAGGAAAACTAGGTTGTATTTTGCAAATAATTATCCAAAAGGCATTGTCACCGTTAAATATCTATGAATAACCTACCACTTCCTATCTTTTGGTTAATATCTTTTGGTTACATCTTTTTACTAGCTTAAGCTTAATCAGATAACGTTTTCCAACTTTTGACCTTTTTTTTTAATTTCAACTTTTCGCCTGCTTGATGTATGCGACACATTATATATATACAGAGAAAGGATCTACCAATTCATAGTTTTTTACGGTAATTATATATATATATATATATATATATATATATATATATATATATATATATTAATTGGTAGCCTAATAAAGATAATTACTTAACTAATTATTCTTATGCTAATAAGAATACCAGCCTCGAGGCAAAATACGTTAAAAAAACATTTTCTAAAAATATATAATTACTTAACTAACTATGCTTAAGAAAAAACATAGGCAAACATTCTAAATATATCTCCGTAGCATATAATCCCGATGGCGGCGACAAGATTTCCAGCAAATCGAAAGTGAGCATAGAAGCACTCGGCCTTGGCAATCGCTGCAAATTGTACTTCACCGCCGGAAAACTGTCTCCGGCTTCATGTCCGGCGTGCCGATATACTTAGCTTGCATGTACTTATGTTTCCTCCACGGAGCCATGTGCATCTTCTTTTCCTTCATGCATTTCTTTGATGCACAACATAATATTTTTATTAAATTCCGAAGCCTCTCAATTTTTCCTACGTATACTTCTGGCAATTGTTTCACTAAACCATTGTACTCTTCGATAGCTCGTGCCACCTCGAATTCTCCTCTGAAATTCAATTCTATGATAACCTTCATCAATTCCCCTTTTTTTGAACTTGGGTTTTGCACTACTTCCATATATGTGTGTTCACCTTTTAGCCCAAAAAGAGAAATATAATTAAGTCAGCATTTTCCATTTTTTCCTTCTTTCTATTTTTACAAAAAAAAGAGTTTTCGTTTATTATAGATTTTGTAAGTCGGTAATTCTTGTATTAATTTTAGCAGTTTAACAACAACAACAACAACAATCCAGTATAATCCCACTTAGTGGGTAGAGAGGTTGTTTCCAAATAGACCCCCGGCATCCTTCCCTCCAAGAACTTCTCACCTTGCTCTTGGGAGACTCGAACTCGCAACCTCTCGGTTGGAAGTGGGGGTTGCTTACCATTAGAGCAACCCCTCTTGTCATATTTTTAGCAGTTTAAAGAAATTAATATGAAGTGTTTGAGAGACGGCGTACCTGAAGGCATTTCGGGTGAGCTTTTCCATTTGGACTTGCAAATGGAACAATTATAACCTGCGTTTCTAAGGCGATGGGATATTTCTTTTTGTGTACATTTCCTACAACTATCGGCCACCATTTTCTTGCAGCTGCAATTGAAGCCTGTTGATTTCACTTCATTTAGAGCCTCCTTTGTGGCTTTTCTGACCCTTGATTCAAAAGAAGTTGTCCTCTTCATTTATTATCTCTCCACTACTATAGCTAATGCTTGAATCCAACGAACATTCCGACGAGTGAAACTCGAGGCCTTCGTCTAAGAACTCAAATATTAATTCACATATGTCTTCGGGTTCATCGAATTTATTGACAAAGTCACCTAATTCCCGGGCGTTCAACGGGATATTTGACGCTTTTCCGGCCATTTTGTTTACAACTATATTTTTCTAAAACTACGCAACTAGGCTTTTTCGTCCTATGATCTTTTTGTGGCAGCCATCGAGTTGTTTAATTGTTCTTATAAAGTGCAGCATTGATGAACCCCACTTTATCCAGGTGGACGAACTATATGACTTTCGATTTTCACTTAGTTTTTGGCATGGTATCATTATAGGATGAGTTTAATTTATAGACATGACACTCTAGACGAATTTCAAATTGACAAAAAGATGTTGGGTACATACGGAAGCAAACGTAAGACCTTACTGGCAGTTTTAAACCACGTGAACCTAGGTCCAAAGAACATATATATATATATATATATATATATATATATATATATATATATATATATATATATATATATTATATTATTAGTGGACTTGACTGTTATTATATTATTAAAATAACTTGACCTACTGTTTTGCCTATAGTTATCATATACTTTGCAAGCATAAAATAATAAAAGTAAATTGAGGGCCAATCATAGCAGATCGTAATAATCAAAGTACCAAATGGAAAGTGAAGAGACAAGTGTTATTTGTTAGGGAGAAATATGTGTAGAGATCTTTTATTGATAAATTGATTAGGTCGGCCTCTCCATGGAAAGGTTCAGAGCCTTACAATCATGCTCTCTCTTTTCTAGGGAATATTGATGATGAAGAAAAAGCCCCCTTTCTAGGGTTCCTTCTCTTAGTATTTATAGTTGCGAGATGTATGAGCTCGCAATGGCGGCCGTGATTATTCTGAGGCTCCATCCCTATGATGGCGGATGGGCCATAGCCTTAATAATTGAGTCAGCCAATGATCGGGTATTGCGATTAATAAGTGGTCATACTATTTATTAATTACGAATTAGCTTATGACATAATTAATCTTGTTAATTATCTCGGGGTCATATTCTGACTCATACAATTAGCCCCTCCGCTTATTAAGGTCGTGCCTTGACAGAGTTCGATGCGGACTTCTCCTGACGTGGTTTCGGTCGAGGTTAATAATGGCCGTAACCGGTTTCATGTGGGAGGTTATGCTATTGAAATTGATCGCCTTAGCCATTTTGTGTTGATGGCCTTGTTTATGCAGGCAGCTTCGACCATAGTCGAGTCACTTTATATACGCATTGGGGATGACTGTAGTCGTCTATTCATTGAGGATGTCGTAGCCTTATTGTTGTGGATGGCCGTAGCCGTTTATACACCGGAGAGGTCCATAGCCGTTTATATACTGGAGATGACCACAGCTTAATTTTGTGGACGGCCATATCTATTACATAGTGGACATGGTCATAGCCTTAATTTTGTGGACGACCTTTACCTTTGTACGGTGTCGACGTTATATAAACATCGCGGCCAGGGGAGTATGGACATACTTATCATGTGTTTTGGTGACGTCCAAAGTTCTGGAGGTACGCAGAACGTTCCTGAAATGTTCTCAGATCATTATAACCGTTTCGAAGACGAAGCGCCGGTCGACGGCTGAAAAGCTGCCTCATAGAGTTTTTTCATTATGACACTCGTTCTGTAGAATCGAACTATTTTGCAGTTGGTCAAGTAATTAATGATGACCATTGGAATTAGTGAGAGCCACTTGTGTCGCTTATAAATAAGGGGCTGAGGCATTTGTTTCTCACTTTTCGTAACTTGCTTAAGAGAGATCTCCGAAGAACTTTCCTCGGTTAGTCAGTTTATCATTATTCTTGCTCTTCGATTGACGTGATCTTCATCTTTCTTCGTTGATTCTCACTTCTTTATGATCCCCTTGATAAAAAAAATGGCAAGTAGTTGCTCCAGAAATGCTAGTCAGGCGAGTTTTTCGGCGAACCCCACGTGGCGGAAGAGCCTTCATCGGTAGTAAGAGGTGCAGAACCAGTAGGGGCCGATGGGGTTCCATTGGTTACTAATATCCTGTCCCTGCCCAGGGATCCGGCGATTGACTTCACTACCGATGAGGGTGAAGATCAGGTGAATGAAGTCCCACTGATAGGAGAAGTGGGGATTGGTCAGCCGCGAGAGCACTGAGGCATTCCACGCTTTGCTGATATTTCCCTTGCTAGACGTGAGGAGAGGGTCCATCTCGACCATAGAGGGTATTGTGTTTTCTACACTTATCCTTTTATATTGGAATTTAGGATCCCTTTTATGATGCTGGTGGTGGACTTTTGTCGTCATTACAGAGCGTGTCCTGGCCAGCTCGTTCCCTCCCTCTACAAGCTCTTTGCTATGCTCCTTAAATATGTGGAGCTAGCCCGAAGGTAGATCACATTGCAGTACATGCTGACCCTCTACGCCCCTCAGAGGGTCTGTAGTATGATGATGCAGGACGTTTCTCGTGGGGTGAGGGGCTTGACTGTAGAGTTAGATGATGCGATCAAGCCTCACACTTGCAAAAAATTCTTTTACATCAGAACTGAACACCTGGTGGCGTGTGCCACTGTGTTCTCAGAGGCGTTGGAACCATGTACATAAGTCCTTTTATTCGTTAGATTCTCCGTTCCGTCTTTCTTCTTTCTTTTTTATCATGTTCTGATGAGTGAACTTTATCTATTATTTGTAGCTGGACGACCGCTGCTGGCCCCACTGCCAGGCATTCGCGAATGGGTTGAGGCCATGCTCCCCCACACAGCCGGGATTCGTACGTGACCGTCTTTTTGGGAAAGGCATATCGTAGACCTGCTTCTGGTGAGAGTTTAAGCTTTCTTTTGTATTTATTTTATTCCTTTTTGCCTCTTCTGAACTTGGTTCATTCTTTGATCAGGGAGGGAACGCCGCGTGAGGGCCCCTCAACTGGCCTATCGCAGATCGGGCGCGAGTGCATGACTTATGACAATGCTGGTGACATGTTTAGTTTCGAGGGCGACTTCGGTCGAATGCTCAATGGCCCATTCCCTTTCACGGTCTGCACCTCGGGTTGAAGAGCTTTCGGGGGTCGTATGCCCTAGGGTGGAGTTGCCTTCGAGCGGGGACGAGGAGGAAGATGAGAGACCGTTGGTCAGGCGTAGGGTCGCATTTACGCCAGCTCCGATAGTGATAAACTTGGATTCCCCACCATCGGACGTGGAAGAGAATATAGCAGTGGCGCCTACCCTTTAGGGTGGGCACTCAATGGGGGTTGCCCCGGTTGGCTCAGGCCAAGGTGACATTATCGCTTCGGCGATTCGAACATCAGTTCCAATTGCTGAGAGGGGAGGTAGCTCCTCAGCAATTGCTTTGGTTGGAGAATCAGGCCCCATCGTGTTGGCGGGGGCCGGAGCCTCAACTTCCTGATCAGCGGGCGAAAGAAGGGGCACCGTAGGAGAAGGGTCTGACTCTGAGTCCGACTTGGACCCTGACAATGTCTGCATGCTTCAGGACGGCCACACCCGCACAACAATGCGTGTGGATGGGGTAGTTCCGTTATGTTGAGATCCCTATGGAGCAGAACTTGCTTCATTAGGAGGAGAATCTGGTGCCGTTGTTCGATGTTTTGTGCTCATAGGTGGAAAGCACGTAGGTGAGGGACATCAAAGACGACGAGATGATGGGAGAGGCGGCCGGGCAGGGCCTGAAGGTACGTATAGTGACTTTTAGTTTCTCTTTGTTTCACTTGGTTTATTTTTTGTTCTGATTATTGCTTCGTTCTTGTAGCTATTTTTGTTGGAGGTGGAGAGCATCCACCGAGCTAACGTCCGTTCGGGGATTTCTCGCGGGCGCTAGAGAAGTACCATCACTTCCGGGATCGGTGCCGCGAGATGCCTGAGTGCATGAGGAACGACCTGCGGTACCGGGACCTCATCGAAGAGCTGGCGAGGCTAGAACTTCAAATGCACGAGACCCTTGGCAAGGTTAATACTCTTGAGGAGCAGCTTCGTCGTAAAGACGAGGAGACGGAAGCTGAGATGAGGGTTGGTGCTGAGAGTGAACGCCAGGATCCGGCCAAGGCAGCAGTGGCCTCTGAGGCTTTGACCAAACAGGTGGTCGCTCTGGAGACCGAGGCCGCTGCCTAGAGGCTGCAAGCAAGGGAGGCCATGTCGAGGGTTGGAACGTTGGAGACGGCGGATCGCGTTCGTGAACGGGAATCGGAGTTGGAGAAGGATGCTGCGTCCTTTCGGGATGGAGCACTGGAGGACCGCATTGGCGTGTATGAACGGGATGCCCAAATTATGGCAGATCAGGTTATGGCCTTAGATTCCTAGAATCAGCGCTTAAGGTATCAAGCTGCCTCTTTCTGCCCAGTTCGTGACCTTTGAACGTTTGCCGAGGCTCGACTTGATGTGTGCAAGAGGCTTTGGAAGGTCGGCATATTTCCTGAAGCTTCTTATGAAGAGGCCTGTCAAAAGGATCGCGAGGCTCGTGCCGCCTGCGGATTTGACCCAGCTTTTCCAGGGGTCGAAGATGGCGTTGATGGTGCCGGTGGCACTGATGGTGGTGTGGGTGACGCCGAGTGAAAGTTTTGATGTATTTTTATTTTGTTCGCCTTTGGGCGTTTGGATATTTTTAGATTCTTCCTCTTTTTTTGTTAGAGATTTTTTTCTTTCATACTGACCGACCTTGGCCGAATGTAAGCGAGCGTTGCCCACACAACACCGTAAATATATGTATATATATAGGCTTACTATTCCCACTGCTGGTGTTGTGAACTCTTGTTATTTAGGTTTTTCTATGCATGTGTTAAAGGGTGATGTGCCTTAGACTCAGACTCTGGTAGGTGTGTTAAGTCCCTTGTGTCATTTGGTCGTAATGGTGCCGGCGGACTTGACCATGATAATGATGGTGGGCTTGGCTAGGTAGGTGATTCGACCATTGTCGAATCGCTTGCTTGCCTTAGTTGGAAACTATGTTGGCTGTTTAGTAGTGATAGCCTTGGCCATGATTAAGCGCTTTTTGTTTATCGCGTTGTTTTACTTGGTGTAAACAAGTTGTGGCCATTATTTGGCGATAGTGGCATTTAGCCTCAGTCCCAGTTCGGGCGTGGTCGAACTACAGCCGTGATGGTAAGAAACGCGGCCTTGTACTTCGACCGGGAACGAACTTTGTGTGGCCCAAATTTTAGCTCGAGTTGGGCGTACTTACTTGAGTGGCGAGGGAGATTAGCTTGTTTCTCCGTCTGTTGCTCTTTAGTTTTGAGGACGAAGTCATTCGGCTTTGTTGTTTTCGCGAGATTAGGTTTGTATGGTGAAGGCATATGGACTGAGTCTCAGTTCGACTTGTAGTTGAACTTTTCGCCGAAGGCACGTAGCCCGAATCTCTATTTAGCCGTAGTTGAATTGTGTAAATTTTTGTTGGCGAAGGTGCATAGCCTGAAACGCAGTTCATCTCGTAGTTGAACATTTTGGTGAAGGCACGTAACCTGAGTCGCTGTTCAACCGTAGTTGAACCTTGTAATAATATTTTTTGTTGGCGAAGGCGCATAGCATGAGTACTAGTTCAACTTGTAGTTGAACATTTTGGTGAAGGACGCAGCCTGAATCGCAGTTCAACCGTAGTTGAACCTTGTAATAATTTTTTTTCTTGGCGAAGGCGCATAGCCTGAGTTCTAGTTCAACTTGTAGTTGCACTTTATGGTGAAGGCATGTCGCCTGAATCGTTGTTACACCATAGTGGAACCTTGTAATAACTTTTTTTGTTGGCGAAGGCGCATAGCCTGAGTCCCAGTTCAACTTGTAGTTAAACGTTCTGGTGAAGGCATGTAGCCTGAATCGCTGTTCAACTGTAGTTGAACCTTGTAATTTTTTGTTGGCAAGGGCGCATGGCCTGAGTCCCAGTTTAACTTGTAGTTGAACTTTTTGGTGAAGGCGCGTAGCCTGAGTTGCTGTTCAACCGTAGTTGAACCTTGTCTTTTTTTGTTGGCGAAGGCGCATAGCCTGAGTCCCAGTTCAACATGTAGTTGAACTTTTTGGTGAAGGCGTGTAGCCTAAGTTGTTGTTCAACCGTAGTTGAACCTTGTAATTTTTTGTTGGCGAAGGCGCATAGCTTGAGTCCCAGTTGAACTTGTAGTTGATCTTTTTGGTGAAGGCACGCAACCTGAATCGCTATTCAACCGTAGTTGAACCTTGTAGTAATTTTTTTTTTGGTGAAGGCGCATAGCCTGAGTCCCAGTTCAACTTGTAATTGAACTTTTTGGTGAAGGCATGTCTCCTGAATCGCTGTTCTACCATAGTTGAACCTTGTAATAATGTTTTTTGTTAGCGAAGGCGCATAGCCTGAGTCCCAGTTAAACTTGTAGTTGAACTTTTTTGTGAAGGCACATAACCTGAATAGTTGTTCAGCCGTAGTTGAACCTTGTCATAATTTCTTTTTGTTGACGAAGGCGCATAGCCTTAGTCCCAGTTCAACTAGTAGTTGAACTTTTTGCTGAAGTCATGTCGCCTGAATCGTTGTTCAGCTCTAGTTGAACCTTGTAATAATACTTTTTGTCGGCGAAGGCGCATAGCCTGAGTCCCTGTTCAACTTGTAGTTGAACTTCATTGTGAAGGCACGTAGCCTCAATCTCTGTTCAGGCGTAGTTGAACCTTGTAATAATTTCTTTTTGTTGTCGAAGGCGCATAGCCTAAGTCCTAGTTCAATTTGTAGTTGAACTTTTTGGTGAAGTCACGTAGCCTGAGTCGTTGTTCAACCGTAGTTGAACCTTGTAATAATATTTTTTGTTGGTGAAGGCGCATAGCCTGAGTCCCAGTTCAACTTGTAGTTGAACTTTTGGGTGAAGGCACGTAGCCTGAGTCCCTGCTCAACTGTATTTGTGCCTTGTAATAATATTTTTTGTTGGCTAAGGTGCATAGCATGAGTCCCAGTTCAACTTGTAGTTGAATTTTTTGGTGAAGGCACGCAGCCTGAATCGCTGTTCAACCGTAGTGGAAACTTGTAATAATTTTTTTTTGTTGGTGAAGGCGCATAGCCTGAGTCCCAGTTCAACTTGTAGTTGAACTTTTTGGTGAAGGCATGTCTCCTGAATCGTATTCAACCGTAGTTGATCCTTGTAATAATTTTTTTTGTTGGCGGTGCATAGCCTTAGTCCCAGATGAACTTGTAGTTAAACGTTTTGGTGAAGGCATGTAGCCTTAGTCGTTGTTCAACCGTAGTTGAACCTTGTAATTTTTTGTTGGCGAAGGCTCATGGCCTGAGTCCTAGTTCATCTTGTAGTTGAACTTTTTGGTGAAGGCGCGTAGCCTGAGTCGTTGTTCAACCGTAGTTGAACCTTGAAATTTGTTGTTGGCGAAGGCGCATGGCCTGAGTCCCAGTTCAACTTGTAGTTGAACGTTTGGTGAAGGTGCGTATTCTGAGTCGTTGTTCAATTGTAGTTGAACCTTGTAATTTTTTCTTGGCGAAGACGCATAGCGTGAGTCCCAGTTCAACTTGTAGTTGAACTTTTTTATGAAAGCACGTAGGCTGAATCGTTGTTCAACCGTAGTTGAATATTGTAATTTTTTTAGGGAAGGCGCATGGCCTGAACCCCAGTTCAACTTGTAGTTGAACTTTTTGGTGAAGGCGTGTAGCCTTAGTCGCTACTCAACCGTAGATAAACCTTGTAATTTTTTATTGGCGAAGGCGCAAGGCCTGAGTCCCAGTTCAACTTTTAGTTGAACTTTTTGGTGAAGGCGCGTAGCCTGAGTCATTGTTTAACCGTAGTTGAACCTTGTAATTTTTTGTTGGCGAAGGCGCATAGCCTGAGTCCCTATTTAACTTGTAGTTGAACTTTTTGGTGAAGGCACGCAGCCTGAATCTTTTTTCAACCATAGTTGAACCTTGTAATAATTTTGTTTTGGCAAGGCGCATGGCTTGAGTCCCAGTTCAACTTGTAGTTGAACTTTTTGGTGAAGGCGCGTAGCCTGTGTCGCTGTTCAACCATAGTTGAACCATGTAATTTTTGTTGGCGAAGGCACATAGCCTGAGTCCCAGTTCAATTTGTAGTTGAACTTTTTGGTGAAGGCACGTAGCCTGAATATTTGTTCAACCGTAATTGAACCTTGTAATAATTTTTGTTTGGCAAAGGCGTATAGTCTGAATCCCTTGACGTCGCTGTTTGAGAGCTGAAGCTCGGTTTTGATTCGAGATCTTGGGCAACTTACGCATTCTCTTCTCGATCGGGGTATGTAGTCTTGGGGTGGCTCTTGGTTCGAGATATCTTCGTATTGATTTCCGCCTAGATCTCGCATCAGGGATGCGGGGGTGCCTTACAAAGATCCTCCCTCGGGGGGGGGGGGGTGCGTCTTCTTCTTGCTTGCACTATCCGAGAGAGGAGCGACAGAGGAGTTAGATCTCGATTCGAGATCTTCGAGTTCCCTTTGTCCAATCTACTGCCTTGGCTTGTTTGAGCTGGATTGTTCTTTCGTGTTTCTTTCCTTTTTGTCCAGAAAAGAACTACACGATTCTGCTATGAAATTCCCATAGACGACGCCAAATTATTTTGCATAAAGTTATCACATACTTTGCAAGCATAAAATAATAAAATTAAATTGAGGGCCAATTGTGACGACCCGGCCGGTCGTCTTTGGAATTTATGCCCCGTTTTCCCATTAACTGCTTTCTCTAAGTTCATTTTTACTATTTTGGTTTGCGGGGATATTCGTTAGTATAATTCGGAGTGTTTTGGGACACTTAGTCCCTAAATAAGAGCTTAAGTGTTTGAAAATGGCCCGTAATCAGAACACTGTCAAGACGATCTCGAAATGGCATGGTTCCGTTAGCTCCGCTAGGTGATATCAGGGTTGGGAGCGAGTTCGGAATGTATTTTGAATGTCCGTAGCTCATTTAGGCTATAAATGTCGAAAGTTAGAATTTTGAAGTTTCCGGTTCGATAGCGAATTTTTGATCTGAGGGTCGGAACGCAATTCCGGAAGTTTTAGTAGCACCTTCATGTCATTTGGGACGTGCGTGCAAAATTTCAGGTTAATCGGACATGTTTTAGTTAGGTTTTGAATCAAAAGCGAGTTTGGTTAAGCTTTGAAGTTTTTAAGTTCAAATCATTGATTAATTTGAGTTTCCGGCATTGTTTTGGTGGCTTAAGGATTTTTACAAGTTTGAATGATGTTATGGGATATGTCCGTAGGTTTGTCGAGGTCCTGGAGGCCTCGGGTATGTTTCGGATGCTCAACGGAGCATTTTGGAGTTTGGAATTTCAGTAGAAAATTGCAGGTCTGCTATCCTTCTTCGTGTTCGCATAGGAAGCCCCGCGTTCGCAAAGCTCTACCCTATCAATTCATCGCGTTCGCGTCCCTCCCCACGCGTTCACGAAGCCCAGCTTCCCCCCTCTTTCCATTCGCGTCCTTGCCAACGCGTTCGCGTAGGGTCAGTTCTGGATCCCTCCTTTTTCTCTTCTACGCGTTCACGTGTCCTATGTCGCGTTCACATAGGTTCCAATACCATAACTTCGCGTTCGCAGCCCTATCCTCGCATTTGCAAAGAGAAATCTTCACCCTCTTGAATTTTCCTCTATGCGTTCGCGATGAACAAATCCCTGACTAGTTCATATATTTCAAAAACGAACCCTTCTTCCATTTTTACAACAACTCAAGCTAGAGAGCTCGGTTTTGGGAGATTTTTCGAGGAGTTTTTATCGGAAAACATTGGGTAATGATTCCTTGCTCCTTTATGATTATTACCCGCTAATCTAATCTCGAATTCAAGCTTTAATTTCGGATTTGAATGAAAATTTGGGGTAATAGACCTAACTTTGATGATTTGAAGGGGCATTTGACCTTCGATTTGGGAGATTTTTATATGGTTAGACTCGTGAGAGTATGAGGTTTCTGAAAATGTAAAAATTATTCGATTCAGTGACGTTGGACTGAGGGGCATTTTGGTTATTTCACCTATTTTCGCGCCTTAACTTTTATTTTAACAGTGTAATTAGTTACTTACGGTGTTATTTACGATATGTAATTGGTTTGAATAGACTTGGGCCACTCGGAGTTGGATACTCGTGGCAAGGGCAATGTTTCTTAGCGGTTTTGTACCAATTCGAGGTAAGTGGCTTGTCTAACCTTGTGTGGGGAACCTCTCCCCTTAGGATATATTAATTGTTGTTTGAAGGTCTTGTGCGCAAGGTGACGAGCGTGTACTTGTGCTAATTGTTTAAATTTACCTTACTTGACTTATTAGACTGTTTTTTGTGTATTTAATTGTTAAAAATATGATTTCTCTTGTTTAGCTTAGGAAAAGCATGTTAGTAATTTATCTGCTCTATCTGACTAAATTGCGAATACCTGCCCTCTTTGTGAGCATGCTAGGCCTTGACCTTTACATTGTTGCTATATCTGGTTTCCTTCTGTTTAATATTGACTTGTTGTAAAGTGTTTACGTTTGGGACTACGGGTTCGATTCGTGGGAGATCCCCCTGTTATTGGTATGATGGGCTACGGGTTTGATTCCTGGTAGACCCCCTGATGTTAATATGATGGACTGCGGGTTCAATTCCCGGAGATCCTCTGATGTTGGTATGAAGGACTGCGAGTTTGATTCCCGGAGATCCTATGATATTGGTATAAAGAACTGCAGGTTCAATTCATGGAGATCCTTGAATATTGATAAAGTGGACTGCGGGTTCGATTCCCGGAGCTCCATATAGAGACCCTGACTTTTGAGTGATTTGTTTTGTGTTCGTAGTCTGTACTTGTAGCCGTTCTGTTTTAATTACTGCCTTGTTAGATATTCGTGACTTACTTCATTATCTACTGTTCAATTATTTTGCATTATTTCTTATGTTCTTCTCAGTAGGGCCCCGACCTTCCTCGTCACTACTCTATCGAGGTTAGGCTTGACACTTCCGAGTACCGTTGTGGTGTACTAAGGCTACTCTTATGCACACTTTTGTTGTGCAGATCCAGGTACTCTAGATCGGGCGCGCTATCAGTGATTAGGAGCTATACTCGGAGATCTGATGTACGCATCTGCCGCGTCCGCAGAGCCGAAGAGTCTCCTTCTATTGTCCCTTTATCTAGTGGTTTCATTCATGTACTCGCTTATTGCAGATACTCCTGGATGTTAGAGCCATATATTATGCTTTACTCTTAGCCTGTGTGGCCCGTGTGTTTCTGAGTCTTGGAGGTTTTTACGTTATTTTGAGTTGACATGTATGTGTCAGGCGGCACTCTATACATTATATTATGCTATTCATGTTTTACTTATCGTTTCCGCAAATATTGTTGAATTTTCGCAGTGTGTCAGGTTTACCTAGTTGCGAAGACTGGGTGCCGTCATGACAGGTTCACGATTGGTGAACTAGGATCGTGACACCAATCATAGCAGATCGTAATAATCAAGAGACCAAATGGAAAGTGCAAGAGACAAGTGCTATTTGTTAGTGAGAAATATATAGTAATCTTTTTTTGATATTGATTAGGTCTGCCTCTCCATGGAGAATTTTAGAGCTTTACAATCATGTTCTCTCTTCTCTAGGGAATAGTGATAAAGAAGAAGAAGCCCCTTTCTAGGGTTCCTTCTCTTAGTATTTATAGATGCGAGAAGTATGAGCTGGCAATGGCGGCCGTGATTATTCCGAGGCTCCGTCCTTATGATGGCGGATGGGCCGTAGCCTTAATGAATAAATCAGCCAATAATCGAGTAAACCATTTATTAATTACAAATTAGCTTAAAATATAATTAATTTTATTAATTATCTCTGGATCATATTCTGAGCCATACACCTACAATTACATCAAACTATGAATATGAGTCTGAAATTGTAAATAGTTGGTAAACCACAGTATAGTGTAAAATAAAATTTGCAACTTGCAGCAGTGTAGCTTTGAGAGGATTAAGGTTCTCCAAAACTCGTCGTCAGTCGTCAGCTTTGACATTTGACTATTACTCCTTCCTTTTATATTGTTTAAGCTATTTTTTTTTAATTTGTTCTAAAATAAATGATATATTTTTAAATTTAAAAATAATTAAATTTTAAACTTTTCATTTTATCCTTTTTGTCCTTAGTGAGAAGCTTTTATAGCCACACAAATAATATGGCCCCACAAACCTTTTACCCTTTAATCTTTTAATTAAAATCACAAATATTAAAATTTTTCTTCCTTTTTATTAAATTCCGTATCGAATCAAACTATTTGAAACGAAGGAAGTATTAATTAAAAGACTACATGGGGAAGAACATTGGCATGCAAATACTTGCTGAAATAATCTACTCCACCATGCACGCAATTAAGTATTGTTTTTATTATCTTAAGATTCATATGTTAGTTATTGTGACTGAAAATATTCTCGCTATTTTGATATACTATTAAGATTGATGATTAATTAAAACTGACATAAACTAAGTACTGTTGGAATTTATATCCGAAAGAAAGAACAACCGACAAGAATTTTACATAACGTTATTAACATGAAATTTGTAATCATAAAATTGTCATAAACACCCCTCGTCCGCTAATACTATTTGGCAATAGAGTTTATTCTTTAGAGATCCGGACAATGTAGAGATTGTTGAAACCATGGTTTCTGATATTTATTTTACTGTTGCTTCTGTCATGGCAATCTATATATACTGTAGCAGAAAAAGGACAATAAGTATATAAAGACTGAAAAAAGCAGAAAAGATTGGGATATGCTATTGGAGTCGGAGAAGATTAAGCCAATTATGTTCATGCTTATCTGTGTGCACCTTCTGGAAGATACACACAGCAAGACCACTTCATTGGCTATGTATATATATATATATATATTTTTTTTTTTTTTGCTGAATCCATGTATTTTATTGAAAATAATAAAGGAGTTTAAGTAGTATTATTGGTCCACACTGAACAACTTAATTGTGAGGGTCTTTTCGAAGATGCTTGTTATTATGAGGGCGGGGTCTTTGTTTTGCTCAAAAAATTTATGCACTATACAAGTAAGAAAAATAATCAAAAATATGGAGTAAATTGTAATCAAGAATAATAAGTCCTAAAAATAGTTACAATATTAGAATCGTCGTAGACCCTTAAAATAAATAAGATAATAAAGAGTTTTTGTTGTTAGTAAGAGACAAAAGATTGTAAAGATGCTTGGTTGATGACTGTAGAGAGAGAGAGAGATCTACCCTATTACAAGGTTAATGCCCCCTTTATATACTAGGGGACCCTTTCTCGAAACACTCGCAGAGATAAAGTACAAGGGTTGGTGGATTTAGTACGGTAGTAACATGGCTCAAATGGTGTCGTTCCTTCGCTTAATAGATCAGGACGTCCTTAGTCGAGTCGTCCTCATCTGAATAGCGAGGCTCTGAGGGCGGCCTCGATGTATGGGGCGTGCTCACTTGGACGGCGGCGGGGCGAACAACATTTTGCCCCATACAGTTAGTCCCTCCGTCTGTTGGAGGCGTCCTCGAGGGGCGTCTTCGATAGACGGATATGTTTGCTCATGCGGCAGTACAAGGTCGTTGACGCCTGACTCCCTCTTCGGGATGACTTCATCAATCACATGCATTATCATTACTTTACTCCCAAGGCGGTTCAGATCCTGACATGGCTTTTGGGTTTCCCGCGCAAGCTTTTGAACGTTGCCGCTTCTATTTCCGTGCATCCCACTCCTATAAACAACGGAACGATTTAAAAACGGTTCATCGTTTTGAAGCCTTGAAGGACATTTCTCTCTTTTTCTCGTTCCATTTCCTGGTGATTTTTTCTTTCTTCGAGAACCGTCGCTTCCACACATCAAGCTTTGCGTCTACTCGAAACATTCTTTTTAGTAATCTTTAACCAGGTAAAACGATCTCAAGGCAGCAATAGGCCCAGAAGTGATGCTCCTACTAGGGCTTCGCCTCCTTCCGACGGTGAGGTGGAGGTGGCTGAAGAGGTCCTAGTTCCTCTATCGGTGGCGAATGTTCTTCCGAAGAAAATGAGCAAGAGGGGAGATTTTAAAAACAAGGGTTCATCTCCACCCTGGGAACGTAGCGAGTTGACGCCTTCCTACCTTGAGGCTTTTAGGATGATGTATGGGTTTTCGGCCCATGTCGACATAGCGCCTGCTGGGGTAAATTATGCCAACGTACACAGGCCTGGATTCCGTACCTTGTATGAGTACGCATTCCATATTGGTTACAATTTCCCGCTCAACCCTCTGGCGGAGGAACTTTGCCGTTTCTTCAGGGCGTGCCCGGCTCAACTTACTCCCTATACGCTGAAGGTATGAAGAATACTTACTACTCACACGAAGAGAGTTGGGTGTGCAGTTACAATATACCACCTTCTGCAGATGTTCAACGTGAGTTATCTGCGTGGCTCGATGTTGCATTTGACACGCCGTGAAAGAAAATCTTCATCGGCCAATCTGACGACAATGCCAACCGTGGCTACTGGAAGAAGTTTTTCTATGTCCGAACGGAGCACCTGGTGGCCAACCCCGAATTGTTCCCGAAGGTGTGGAACCCGGATTGTAAGTATTCCCTCGTATCTTATTCAGCGCCCTTTGGTGTGACGGTCTAACTTCCCATGGCTCTTTTTATTCGTTGTTTGCAGTGGCAGCCTGTATGCCCAGGGACTCCTCTTCTTTCATGCGCGGACGACATCATGTCGTGGGTGGAGAGGATGACTCTGTATGTGAAGTAATGTTGTACATGGGCTCAATTTTGTAGCACATACGACCCGACTGATAACGGTCTTTTCCTTGCTCCTTTCATATTCCCTTACCTTAACTCGGGAGTTTTCTAGTTTGACGTGCCTTTTCTTTGGCAGCCGGGACGTCTCCAAGAGAGTCAAGAGACGGAGAACTGAGGCTGGCACATCTAGGGCGGAGCCGGACTCCGAGGGGGAGTACGTGCATGTGGAGGGCTCACATGAAGGTAGTGCGCTCTCAGCTCCTCGGCAGGAAATTGTACCGGGGGCTGCTTGATAGCATCCTAGGAAGCTCAACTCTATTCAAGGACAAGGATGAAACTTTGATATCTCAAGAAGAGCCTTTAACATGATTTCAAGCTAAAAAGTTGCAAAAAAAAAAAAAAACAAGGTCATTCTCATGGATTAAGGATATGAATTGGCTATGTGTTAAAATTATTTTATTGACCAAATTTATATCCAAGAAGAGGAGTATTAGATCCCAAGAGACATTCTTTGAAGAAGGTCCAAATCAGCCCACTTTTGTACCATTCTGGCACCTAAAATGTGTCCATTCTTGTAGCATAGTAAATCCTACATGAAGTCATGTTTTTATAACATTAAAAGGACTTCATGTCAAATAAGGGTACAATAGTCGTGCTAGAAGTTGAGTGCAAGTTGGTACCATGTTGCTTGCAAATTTTCTTCAATATTTTCAAGATTTCCAAGTCCAAGATTGATTTTTTACTTTCAAGATCATATCCTAAGGTAGTTGGAAATTTTGTCCAAATTAATTAGGACTTTATTTTTTTTCAAAGATTTGTAAGATTTCCAAGATTGGATTTGGACTTACAAGATCATATCCTAAAGTAGTTGGACATGTTGTCCCAAAGTAGTTATGACTTTTTATCCAAAGTAGTTAGGACTTTATTTCTTTGTTTTGGTAGAATTAAGTAACTCACTCTATATAAAGGGGTGTCTTATTTATTTTTAGAGAGTTTGATGGATAATAATCAATAACAAAATATGAGAATTTTCTTGCACCATAGTGTGTGGTTACTCTTGGATTTATTCTTCAACCTTCAAGAATTAACTTACGGTGGTAAGATTAAACCAATTTCGAAATCTTAGATCACTTCTAGGTATTGAAGAAAGGTGATAAGTTTAGGTTTATTGTTGTTCTTGCTATTATTAAGGGTCGGGTTTCACCATTTTCGAAATCTTAGATCACTTCTAGGTATTCATGAAAGGTGATAAGTTTAGGCTTATTGTTGTTCTTGTTATTCTAAAGGGTCAGGTTTCACAATCTCTCTCTTATTTTTTTTTAATTCTCTACTAAGGCAATTAGTTCTTTGTTAGCTAATTGTTGTTGCTAGGATTCAACTTCAAGAATAGACTTCTTGAATTCAAGAAACCCTTTTTGAATTCAATCTATCGTTAATTTCCTTATTTTTTGTTTCCTTAATTTCATTTCTCTTCCGCACGTTTCTTAATTTCTCTTTAATAATTCTTGAATCCCATATCGTGTCGTTATCAAGTGGTATCACATCATAGGCATATCAAGATTCCAATCTTGACAATCTTGGAAAGTTCACACACAAAAAAAAAATCAACCAAAAACAAAAGAAGAAGAAGGTGTTATTGCTCATTGCTATTTTATGAATTCAAGTATTATTTGGTTTCCAAGTCAAAAAAAGAAATAAGAGGGGATCCTAGTTCTTGAAGATTAAGGTCGAAATTTGAGGACAAATTTTTTTTTAAGAAGAGGGGAATGATAGCATCCTAGGAAGCTCAATTCTACTCAAGGACAAGGATGAAACTTTGACATATCAAAAAGAGCCTTTAACAAGATGTCAAGCTAAAAAGTTACAAAAAAACAAGGCCATTCTCATGGATTAAGGATATGAATTGGCTATGTGATAAAATTATTTTATTGACCAAATTTATATCCAAGAAGAGGAGTATTATATCCCAAGAGACATCCTTTGAAGAAGGTCCAAATCAACCCACTTTTGTACCATTTTGGCACCTAAAATGTGTCCAAACTTGCAGCATTATAAATCCTACATGATGTCACGTTTTTATAACATTAAAAGTGCTTACTTTATGTCAAAAAAGGGTACAATAGTCGTGCTAGAAGTTGAGTGCAAGTTGGTACGATGTTGCTTGCAAATTTCCTTCAAGATTTTCAAGATTTCCAAGTCCAAGATTGATTTTTGACTTTCAAGATCATATCCTAAGGTAGTTGGACATTTTGTCCAGATTAATTAGGACTTTATTTCTTTTTCAAAGATTTATAAGATTTCCAAGATTGAATTTGGACTTTCAAGATCATATCCTAAAGTAGTTGGACATTTTGTCCCAAAGTAGTTAGAACTTTTTGTCCAAAGTAGTTAGGACTGTCTTTCTTTGTTTTGGTTGAATTAAGTAACTCCCTCTATATAAAGGGGTGTCTTCTTTATTTTTATAGAGTATGATGGATAATAATCATTAAATAAATGTGAGAATTTTCTTGCACCATAGTGTGTGGTTACTCTTGGATTTATTCTTCAACCTTCAAGAATCAACTTAAGGTGGTTAGACTAAACCAATTTCGAAATCTTAGATCACTTCTAGGTATTCAAGAAAGGTGATAAGTTTAGGCTTATTGTTGTTCTTGTTATTACTAAGGGTCGGGTTTCACCATTTTCGAAATCTTAGATCATTTCTAGGTATTCATGAAAGGTGGTAAGTTTAGGCTTACTGTTGTTCTTGTTATTCTAAAGGGTTGGGTTTCACAATCTATCTCTTATTTTTTTAATTCTCTACTAAAGGTGATTAGTTCTTCGTTAGCTAATTGTTGTTGCTAGGATTCAACTTCAAGAATAGACTTCTTGAATTCAAGAAACTCTTTCCTGAATTCAATATATCTTGGAGAGGCGGGCGTGATACACTTATCCAACAAATATCTCCGGGTTTCCTCTTCGTTTCCTCGTTAAAAACCTCCCAGAGAAAACCCGATTGGGACAAACCTCGAGCGAGGGAAAAAGAGTGCAACTTGGGGGAAGCCTTTTAGAAATGGAAATATTTGAGGTGAGAGATATTCCAATTGTTCTGGAGTGTTTTTCCTTCCATTGTTTCCAGCTGGAATGCCCCTTTGTTTGCCATTGCTGTGATTTTGTAGGGTCCGTCCCAGTTTGTGCCTAACTTTCCTTCACTTGGGTCTTTGGAGGCTAATGTCTTGGCTTTGAGGACATAATCTCCTACTTTGAGCGGCCTTATTTTTGCCTTTTTGTTGTAGTATTATTCAACTTACTGCTTTTGGGCCACCGTTCTTATGTGGCCCATTTCTCTTCATTCCTCGGCTTCATCAAGGTCTTGAAGCCTGTTTGCGTCATTTTCTGTTCTGAGTGTGTGAATATCTCAGGCTTGGTTCGCCTACTTCGACGAGTATGACCGTGCCGGTTCCATAGACCAATGAGTATGGGGTTTCTTCTGTACTGGATTTCGGTGTGGTCCTGTGCGCCCACAGCACTTCGGGCAACAGTTCAGGCCACAGCCCTTTGGCGTCTTCGAGCTTTTTCTTCAGTATATTTTGTATGGTTTTGTTGGAGGATTCGGCTTGTCCGTTGGCGGCGGGGTGGTATGGCATGGAGAGAATTCTCTTGATGCGCCATTTATCAAAGAACTCGATTGTTTTTTTGACCGACAAACTATCATCCGTTTTCGCAGCTGATTTCCTTAGGGATGCCGAAACGGCATATTGTGTTTTTCCATATGGAGGCAATGATTTCCTGTTCACATATCTATGAGTACGCACCTGCTTCCACCCACTTGGAATAATAGTCAGTAAAAAATCATACTTTCCCTGGTCCTACGTGTTAGAAACTACGCTTTACGCTAGAGGGGGGGTGAATAGCGTTTTAATAGAATTTAGCGTTTTCTTGCGGAATTTAAACTTTGCAGGAAGTAAAATAAATGCAGAAAAATAAACTTACACAAAGATGTATACTGGTTGGCCACCAACGTGGTTAGTCCAGTCCCCGAGAGACTATCTCGAGATTTTTCACTATCTTGTTAAGCTTACGGGTGCTCAACAAACCGTTACACACTTGAGGACACAAGCCTCAACCAGTTGCTCGTAGATCGCAATCTCAAAGACTTCACCCAAGGAAACGCAAGTTCCTTGAAACAAGAGAATCGCAATTCTCTTACAAGTATATCAAATACTTGGACACTCACTTAACTAAAGTACTCCTTATTGAGTAGATATGAGTAAAAGAATATGTTCAAGATCACAACAACTTTAAGCAATAATATGGCTCTCAAAAGCTTTATGAAATGAGTAGAAAATGAAGAACAATTGAATGAAAGCTTATACCAATGTAATGATCAGTTTGTGTATGTTGTTGTTGTTAGAACACTGAAATGAAGCTGTATTTATAGTTGAAAAACTTGGCATTACCGTTGCCTAATTGCCAATTAAGAGTTGCTGAAATTACTCAGTGATAATCGATTATTAAGACCAAACAATCGATTATCTGCCAGTCAGTTTAAAATTCAATCCCAGATTTAACGCTTCACAATCGATTATATACAATCTATAATCGATTACTGGCAATATTCAAAATCAGATAATCGACTACACCAAATCCATAATCGATTACTTTAGCAACGTTCTAAAAATCATTTCCAGATTTTAAGCAAAAACATCGATTATATAAAATCTATAATCGATTACTTCAGCAACGTTCTAAAAATCATTTCCGGATTTTAAGCAAAACATCGATTATATAAAATCTATAATCGATTACCTTATGGAGTTTGAAAATCATTTGACAACGGTCAGCTTCAACAATCGATTGTCCTTTGCAACAATCGATTACTTGTTATTTTCTGAAAATCATAAGACTTACTGTCTCAGTGATAATCGATTATCTAAGGACATAATCGATTACTTGTTATTTTCTGAAAATCATAAAACTTACTGTCTCAATGATAATCGATTATCTAAAGACATAATCGATTACTTAATTAATTTTAAAACCACTGGAAGACATCAACTCAACACAATCGATCACCATTAGTTCATAATCGATTATTTTGAGTATTGAAAAACTTTACCTCAACAACAATCGATTGTCATTTGTTCACAATCGATTATCATGCAGATTTGGAAAAACCTGATGTTCACTGTCTTACTCACAATCGATTACCATTAATTCATAATCGATTGTCATGCAGTCTTGGCTCAGAAACAATCGATTATCATAAGTTCATAATCGATTATTTTAGCCCAGATTTTTGAGGTATGTTTAGAAAACATTTTGTCTAATGTCAATATGCATGATTTAAAATCTTTTTGACACAGAATTAAATATGCATGATTTTGGAAAATAGTTTTATGAGAGAGGCCATACTATGAGTCAAGTTATAGGATCGAGATTACAGTTTTAGAACAACTCAATAACAATTAAAAGCTATATCTTGAACTTCAATCTTATTCGCAACCATTGTGCGCTTGTACTTGAATTCTGTCATATATCAATTTTTGCTTCATTTGTCATTCATCAAAACCTACAAAAGAGTACACGTTTAGTATATTGCATTGAGAACGTGTTTCTAACACTACGGGTAGGGGGATGTCTATATCCATTCCCTATTTGATGAAGGGCCATGGAGAGGTGACTGAGTATAGGGGCTCCGCTGGCTGGTGGATCATGGGGGCGTACTTCTGGCATTGTTCGCATCGGCGAACGTATTCTGCTGCTTCTTTCTTCATGGTAGGCCAGTAGTAGCCAGCCGGATGATGCATCGTACGAGGGTGCGGTTACCCGCATGGGTGCCGCAGTGACCTTCATGTACCTTCTTGAGTACTCGCCTAGTCTGGTGTGGTCCTAGGCACTTGGCCATCGACCCTCCGAACGTTCTCTTGTAGAGGTCGTTGTTGATCAGGAAGTACCGGGCGGCTTTCATGGAGTTACTTTGCTTCTTTTTTGTCGCTCGTCAGCGTTCCATCCTGTAGATAGGATAAGATTTGGTTGCGCCAGTCCCAGGTTATATTTAATAAAAATAACTCTGTGTGATCTGGCTGAATGGAGAAGGGTGACCATGTTTTCCTTGCTGATGTTTTTGGTGGCTGCGACTAGTTTTTCCAGGCTGTCCGCTTTGATGTTTCGTGCTCTCAGAATTTGTTCAAAGCGGCACTCGTCGAACTCTGCCATTAGTTTGTGGATTTCTGCCTTGTATTTTTATAGCCTTTGCTATTTGATCTGGTAAGTCCCGGCGACCTAGATTACCACGAGTTGCAAGTCGTAGTGGAGAAGGACCAACCGAGCTCCGTATTTGATAGCTAGTTTCATACCTTCAATAACGGCCTCGTACTCGGCCTGTTGTTAGTCATCTCAGGGCTTCGTATGGACTGGCGAATTGTTTCACCCGTGGGGACCTCGAGGACGAGTCCCAGTCCGGATCCCGAAGCATTGACGGCACCGTCAGTGTGCAGGACCCATAGGTTGTCGGAGGAGAGGTCCTGTCGGGCCTCTAGTTCTGCTTTCGGCAACATTTCTGCGATGAAGTAGGCTATGAAGTCGGCCAGGACTTGCGAGTTGATGGCGTTTCTTACGAGTCGGCACGATAGCTCAGGCCTTTGTAGGACGCTTCTTAGTGGGAAGGTCGTCACTACTCGTATGGGGTGGCATTGAAAATAAGGTTGCAACTTTCGTGAAGCTATGACCAGGGCTAACGCTAGCTTTTCAAGGTGCGGTTACCAAGTTTTGGCGTCCACCAGTGTTTCGCTAACGTAGTAAATAGAAGATTGCATACCTTTATTTTTGTGCACTAGGACAGCGCTGACGACGACCTCAGATACGGCCAAATACACCAGGAGTGGTTCCCCTAGGCTTGCTTTGGATAGCAAGGGCGGTGAAGATAGATACGCCTTCAGATTTTTTAGGGCTTCGACACATTCCTCAATCCACTGGAGCTCCTGACATTTCTTCAACACGCTGAAGAATTTATGGCACCTGTCGAAGGATCGCGAGATGAACCTGGAGAGGGCTGCTATCCGAGCTGTGAGCTTATATACCCGTGTTTTGCTGCTTAGTACTTCCGGGATCGCGTCTATTGCTTTGATCTGATCCGGATTGACTTCGATACCCCTCTGAGATACGAGGAATCCCAAGAATTTTTCCGAGGCCACGCCGAAGGCGCATTTTTCTAGGTTTAGTTTCATCCCGTATCTTCTCAATATTTCAAAGGCCTCCTTCAGATGGTCGAGGTGATTCTCCTTTTTGGACGACTTTACCAACATTTCATTGATCTAAACTTCCATCATTTTGCCAAGTTGTTCCTTGAACATCTCGGTCACCAATCTCTAGTACGTTTCCCCTGCGTTCTTGAGTCCAAAGGGCGTCAATTTGTAGCAGTACATTCCACAGTGGGTGATGAAGGTCGTTTTCTTGGTCTTCTTCGGCCATCATAATCTGATTGTAGCCGGAATATGCATCTAGAAAGCTTAAGAGTTCGTGCCTGGCTGTTGCGTCTATCAGCTGATCGATGAGGGGGAGTAGAAATGAATCTTTTGGGCATGCTTTGTTCAAGTATGTGAAATCCACATACATCCGCCACTTCCCGTTCTTCTTCTTAACCATGATAACGTCGACAACCTACTCGGGGTACTTGGCCTCTCTGATGGAACCGTTCGCCAATAGCTTGTCTACTTCTTCCCTTACGACTTCGTTGATGGCGGTATTGAACTTTCTCCTCATCCACCTCACGGGCGGGTACAACGAGTCGATGTTTAATTTGTGAGTGGCAATGTCCCGTGGTATTCCTGGCATATCTGTATGGGAAAAAGCAAACAAGTCCACATGGTTTGATTAAAATTCACGATACTGACTTGGGTCCGAAAGTCTGTGCCCAAAATAGGCCTTCTTTGTGAGGCCGTGGTTGGCTAGCTCTATGGGATCGAGATCTTCAATCGTAGCTTTGCTGGCCTCATGATATCTGGATCTTTGATGGCATCCTCTGTCGGGGGAACCTTAGTCCCCGACAGAGCTGATTGCTATGCTTCTGCGCTTGCTCCATGGAGTTGCTTGGTGTGGGCATAGTCCCGGGCTATTTTGTAACATTCTTGGGTCGTGTGGGGTTTACCTATATGCTGAATATTCTCCATGGGGTGGGGAATTTGACCATTTGATAGAAGCTGGAGGGAACTGCTCTCATGGCATCTATCCATGGCCGTTCAATGATGGTATTGTACGATGTTTCCTGGTTCATCACGTGGAATGTGGTTTCCAGCGTGACTCCGCCCCCCAGGACAGGCAGCGTTTTCTCTCCGGAGGTTCTTTCCACTACATTGTTAAAACCGGTCAGCATTATACAACAAGTCCTATGAGTGCGAGGACCCTCGGATGGATAATACAAGCGCCGCTCCTGTCATCAATCATAATTCTCCTAACATCTGTATCTACAATGTGTAAAGTAATAACTGGGGTATTGTAGTGAAGAAAAGACAAATCGTCGGTATCAGACTTATCGAAGGTGATACTATCTTTAAAGTCGTCATACCGTTCGTGGGCGATGGTTCGCTTCAACTTGTGGGTGGTGGTAAATTTGACGTGATTGATCGCCGAGTCATTGCCATCGCCAATGATCATATTGATTGTGCGTGTAGGTGAGGGAGACCTAGGTGGCCCGTTGGGTTGATCCTGCCCTCGTGCAAAGTTGAGCTTCCCTTTGTCGCTGAGCAGTTCCCTTAGGAATTCTTGGTTCAGCATCCTGACCACCTCCTGCCGTAGGCCTATGCAGTCCTCGATCTTGTGCCCTTGCTCCTTGTGGAACTCGCATAGGGCGTTTGACTTCCGAGTGGTAAGGTCCGACTTCATATTTGACGGCCATTGTACCTTGATGCCCAGCTTTTCCAGTGCGTACACTATCTCTGAAAGGGAAACACAAAAGTTATGTGTAGATAGTAAAAGGGGCATACCTCGTTCGTCTCATATGGGGGCGACGTGTCACTGTAGTGCATCTGCGTGCCTGGGCGGTGGCGGATGGGATGATCTGATATACGGTTGATGACTTTCCCTATTGGGACGTGAGATTTTCTCTCATCGCCCTCATTGTGTCGGTCCGTCCTGGTCTCCGGAAGTATTGTCGTTATCGCCGGGTGGGATCATTGAGACCGTCCTCGTCTGCACGTACCTCGGTGCAGTATGAGTTGTGAATCTCTTCCCATGTGGTAGGGGGATACTTCATTAGGCGACTTAGCAGCTTCTTGGTTGCCCTCGAGTCGTCCTTGTTCAGCCCGTTCTGGAAAGCAGCAACTGCCATGCCTTCCGATACATTCGGCAGGCTCATCCGGACTCCATTGGATCTGGCCAGGAAGTCCCTGAGCCCATCTCCCACAGTGTGCCAAACGGTGAATATGTCATTGACCCTTGCCTCTGCTTTCTTCGCTCCCGCATGTGTTGTGACGAATTTGTTCGCCATTTTCTCGAACGTGGAGATACCTTGGCCGGTAGTTGGGAGTACCAAAACAATGCCCTACCAGTCAACGTCTCACCGAACTTCTTTAGAAGCACTGGTGGTACCTTTTCCTTCACCAGATCGTTTCCTTTCACGGCTGTGACGTAGTGGATCAAATGGTCCTCAGGATTGGTGGTCTCGTCGTACACCCTAAGATAGGGAGGCATTTTGAAGGTTTTTGGGATGGGTTATGGTGCGGTCTCCTCTGTGTAAGGTTGTTCCACGAACCTCCCTACGTCGCGTTTTGGTAGTAGCTTAGGAGCGACCAGGATCTTGTCCACTCTTTCTTGTTGCTCCTTCATCTGATCGCGGAGCGACTTGTTTTCTTTATCCATTTCCTCCATTTTTCTGAGGATGGATATGAGCGCATCGTTGCTGGTATGACTGTCGGTGAGCACATTGTTCGCTCGCACGACCTCGGGTTCATCTTCTGTCATGGTGAGATCCATCACTGGCATGCGTCTTACGCCACGTTGCGGTGGCGTTTCGACCAAATCGTTTAAAGTGCTCGCGAGCCATTCTTTTAGTAGTTCCTTGACTTCCAGGGGTGCTTCCTTAGATGTAGAAGTGGAAGCTCCCCTTTCTCGTGGTTCTGTCGGATCTACGGGTGGAGGAGGTAGGGTTCCTCCGCTCATCATGGTACTGGGGGTTGTGTTCAAGAGATTGTTTTCACCTACCCCGTTGAGCGAATCCATGAGGTTGATCCCAACTCCATCTATCACTTTCGGTTTTGTACAGCTTTTAGCCATAGTTTTTTATGTGATGTAAGGGATGGTTGCCGGTATTTTTCTAGGCACAAACTATAACTTTGATTCTCGAAATCCTCAAAGACGGCGCAAAATTATTTTTCTCAAATGATCTATGCACTTTACAAGCTAGAAAAACAATAAAAAAGATATGGGGTATATCGTAATCAAGAATAAAAAGCCCTAGAAATGGTTACAATATTAGGATCGTCGTAGATCCTTGAAATAAACAAGATAATATAAAGTTCTTGTTGTTAGTAAGAGACAACATATTGTAAAGATGTTTGCTTGATGGCAGTACAGAGATAGAGAGAGAGAGGGAGTTAGTATATTTAGAGTAAAAAAAGATCTACCCTATTACAAGGTTAAGACCCCCTTTATATGCTAGGGACCCTTTTTCGAAACAGGTGCAGAGATAAAGTACAAGGGTTGGTGGATTTTAGTACAGTAGTAGCTTAGCTCAAACGGTGTCGTTCCTTCGTTTAATATATCAGGACGTCCTTAGTCAAGTCTTCCTCATCTGATTAGCAAGGCACTGAGGGCGGTCTCGATGAATGGGGCGCGCTCATTTGGAAGGCGGCGGGGCGAACAATATTTTGCCTCATACAATCCTCTTTCTCGTTTTTTTAGTGCTTCCTCCATTTCAGTTTATATGTAACTTATTTGACTTGACTCAAAATTGAAGAAAAAAATAAAAAAATTTGGAAATTTATGATCCTAATTGTCTAACAAAAAAATATAATTTTGGTCAAAGCTTGAATTTTAGAGAAGAAATCGGGTTACTAATAATCAAAGAGACCAAAATATAATTGGCTTTCAAAGAATAAGAATAATGCAATAAATAATTGTATTTTACTATGATCTCAAGAATGTTCTGTGTCCCTACAAATGATAACTTCGTCCTTTTATAGTTGACAATGAGTAGCGGATTATTCTAAATAATAAAGAGCATTTAATGAGACATTACATAATCATTGCTCTTAAATACTGAATAACTAGCATATCAAGTATTTAATAATGAATGTGAACTACTTTTTGTCTTCAGATTCGTGTCTTTAATGCTCTTTTTATCCGTTTATATTGAATGTCTTGGATAGACACGAGAATCGTATCTAAGGTTCCTTCTCGTGTCAGTTTTCTTTTCTTCTACCGTGCCTGTTTTTCTCCATGCCTTTTAATCATTTATTGTTCTTTGACTGTTTGACTAATCTACATATCATGCCACGTTACCTTTAATAAAAACTCAATTTTTTCCCAACACACTAATTAAGTTAGAATATTTGTATGGTGTTTCACCAGAATGCCATACAGCGTTACGTTCTTATTATTTGAAGAAAAGAAATTGCATGTTGGTAGGGAAGCAAGTGACGTAATTTCTGTAAGTTAATAATTAGTAGTACGATATACACTGGTATCTGGGAAGCATCAACTCTGTGAGCGGCGTATATTTTCTTTTAAGGCTTTTTGAATCCTTAGGCTATTCTATAAAATGCCTTCAGCATATTCTTGTGATACAATCAGTGATGACTTCGCCAGCTAATCTTCCAACATCCTGCTTTCTTATTATTTTTCATTCAGATCTAAATTTAATAAATAAAATAGCCTGGCGTATGAAATATTTTACGTTCATACATGGTACGTTTGGAAAAGAATCGCATCTCAAAAGGCGTGAAATAGACATGAGCGCTTTAAGGCTTTGGACAGTAAAGCCATTGCCTTAGGCTCCCAAAATTTGAAGGGCCCAAATTTATTTTAAATTCTTATTATTATTACTACTATATATATTATATGATTTATATAAATAATTAGTATAAAGAAGAGTGTTACAATATATTTTGTGTTACTTGATTGAGGTTATTTTATACTAATAAATTTATAAATTATGATAATTTCTCCCCACATTAACTAGTGTGCGAAGAAATAGACTTACTCGCCCTACTTCTAAAGATAGATAGAAAAGGTTAGAGAGTCCCAGCTGGTGAAGTGACATAGTAAGAGGTGAGAGCAATAACAACAAAAGAAGCGGAAGATCCTGCAGTAGTATATTTGATAGTTTGCGGTGGAATAGATTCAATTTTCTTCACTCTTCAATTTTAATTTTTTGCCTTTTATATAGGAATTAAGTTATATATAGCGATAACATAATTAATTTCTTTTACAATATACTCTGAAACTGTATGAACAAAAACACTCATGCACCAATTTTCTTTTAGAATAATTTAACATATTATGTTAGGTTTTTTATAATTTATTTTAGATATTCACCAAAAAGTGTGATTTAATAGAAAGAAGTACAACTATTGCTCAAATTGATCAGAATGAGTAAATGTTTTTAACACCGTCAATGCTCAAAATCTAAGTTATTGCGTTATGTACATTTATTTCTCTTTTGTGATGATAGCCAAATCAAAATTTTCATTTTGAGTTCTGGACCTCAACAGATAGTCCACTACTTTATTTTTTGTGTTCTTCTTCCCTTCTTTTTTTTTTTTTTGAAATTTGCATTTTTGTCTTAAATGATTAATTTATTATTTAAAAAGTAAATTTTATTGTTAGATAAATATTTTGTAGAATATTTAAGGGCTTCTCAATATGGTTTCGCCTTAGGCCATGGGATCCGTTGAGCCACTCTAGATGTAGACAACTTACTCTGACACAAGCATTAGTGGTTGATCCCATCGAAGTCATGATAAGTCACACAAAGATAATTTATCGTTGCTCCAAGACTCCCTTACAGTAGAGTCAGGTCAAAAACTTAAATTTAAAATATGTCGAGTTGGTAACAGAGAATACATTTTATGTCCACCACTCGTATATTGAATTTGCATGATAGATCCTCACCTAAGAAGAGGTACGAGAAGAGGTAGACGGCGGCCCAAGAAGTATTGAGGTGAGGTGATCAGGCAGGATATGGTGAGGCTTCAGATCTCCAAGGACATGGCACTGGATAGTAAGTTATGAAAGTCGCGTATTACGGTTGTAGGGTATGAGGTAGTTGAGTCTTGCGTTTCTCCGTACCTTGGTGAGCCTCGTTCGGTAGGACTTTTGTCTAAGATGGCTAGGGGAAATGTCGTGTTTTACTATTTTTATATTTTTGATGCAGGATCCATTTGCAAACCATCGTTTGTGCTTTGAAATGTTTTTCTTTTTTGAAATTTTTTTCTTTTTCTTTCCTGTTTTCTGTGTTCCTTTTTCCCTATGATTTCCATGGTGAATCTAATACTCTCTTCTTTCATTTTTTTCTTTTGTCTCTTTATTATCTTGAGCCGAAGGTCTTTAGGAAATAGCCTTTCTACCTTTCAGGGTAGGGGTAAGGTCTGCGTACACACTACCCTCCACAGAGTCCACTTGTAAGATTTTACTGGGATGTTGCTGTTGTTGTTATATCCTCATCTAATGGTTATTCTCAAGAGTCATAAATGTGATCGTCTTTCCCTCTTTCTTTAGCATGAACACCAAAATTCTCCCAGAAGACTACTCTCTCCGGTTCACGATAAGTGATCAACTTATTTTGGACACATTCATTAAGGAAAACTAAAATCTAGACAAAAATAAATACTCCATCTTGTCCAAAATAAGTAATTTTTTGGATATTTTCACACAGATTAAGAAATATAACTTTTAGTACTAATTAGCAATGAAATTGACCAAATTAACCTTTACCATCTCACATAAACACTCCTAATACATATTCCAACACTATCAACTCCAAGGACAATACAGAAAAAAATAATTGATTTATTCTTGAAATTTGAAAAAATTACATATTTTGGACCGGAGGTAGTAATATGACTAAACTACCTTTAATTAAATATTGCAGCATAGTTATAGTAGCACTTACTTCTCTTCTCAAATGTGATGAGTAAATGACTTTTTAGGGTTACGTACATAAGGGTAATTTAAAAAAAACAAATTGAATTTTTTTAATTATATAAATACACACTTAATTTGGACTAAAATAAATTGATTGCTTATTATGGACAGAAAGAAATACTTATTTATGATTTTTGTTAATTGTGCAATAGATTAATTAAACTAATTGGATTCATATCATACAACAGCTGACATTGTATATTAATTCATCGTACTAGGTTTAATTCATCAACTCGATCTCATGTCTAGTTTTTCCTAGGTTGTAGTTTGTCCTATAAAATGCTTTTGGAATATTCTTATAGTTCAATCAATGATGATCTTAATAGTATTCCTCCTTCCTCCTGCTTTTTCTTATAGGAAAAGGGTAAATTATATCAGGTGGCATCTACTATCAGAAAAGTTTTAAATGTATTCTTTATTATATATATTTTTAGTCCAAATATTTTTTTGTTGTTATACTATTGATTCAAATATATTCTTTTCCGTTAAGTTTATTCAAAGTGGACATTCAGTCCTATATGACACTGACATTTGATGAGATGGATACCACATGGCTTGCCACCTCATCACCCTTACCTCATTTTACACCTCCATTCTATTTTTGTTCCACCACTAAAAATTTCTTCCCCACAATCAATATTGCCACCATTACAGTTACCATAAAAAAAATTGTATTCAAATTTAGTCTTTTATATATGGATTAGGGGCATTGGGATGACATGTCATATGACATCCAACTCATCAAATATCAGAGCCACATAGGATTTGATGTCCACCTTGGACAACTTAATATAAGAGAGGTATATTTGAACCAATAGTATTACCTCGGGGATATATTTGGCCCCAAAGTATAACTAAGGCTATATTTAAACCTTTTCTCATAGTACAAGGATATATGTGACCCTTAGCTATTTTTTTTATTGGTAGAGGTGTATTTTAATCACTACTCCCTCCGTTTCATTTATGTTTCTTTGTTTGACCGGACACGACGATTAAGAAAGTTAAGAATATTTTTAAATGTTGATATTAAGCTAAATATATCTGTAATACCAAAATTTTCTTGAAACTTGTGGTCTTAAATATGATGTGAAAAGTTGGAACCAAAGAGTTACTAAATATAAAAAATATATTTTTTAAACACGCTAAAAAAGAAAATAAAATACATAAATTGAAACGGGGGAGTCTTATCTTTTATGTGATTTGATAGTATAAATATTCTTTTATAATATTAGCTCATAAAAAATAAACAATAAAAACCAAATACTGGTCACATTTTCCGAACCATATACAAACACCATAAACGAAATTAAGGGTGGAATATGGGCCAGTTAGGCTCGGGCCCTGCCCAGGATCGCAGGCCAAAAAGGGCGGTGGGCCTAAGCGGTCCTAACCGGATAGGACCGGGACCGAGTGCTGGGCTTGGAAGTGGGTCAGTCTTGTGCTTGAGAACCATTTGGGACCGAGACCGGCTGGAAAGTGGGCCGGTTCAACCGGTCCTAAACGGGCCCAACGGCTCCAATTTTTTAAAAAAAATTCCCGTTAGGACTTCACAATCTAGCCGTTATTTCTGCCAAAATAGCCATTGGCTATTTTTAAAATAGCCATTTAACCCCAAACTTTGTTTTAGCCCCAAACTTTTTGTAATTACACTTTTTTTCTATTTTCAACTATAAATACCCCATCATTCTTTTATTTTTCTCACAAAATCATCAATCTCTCTTTAACTCTCTTTTATAATTGTTTACTTTATTGTTGCAATTTGTGTAAAAATATTATAAAGTGGGTGAATTGAAGTATTCAAATCTTCAACAATAATTAATTTTCAACAAGTTGTTCATCAATACGGTAAACTCGTTCCAACTCTTAAGTGCTAGTATTATAGTTTTATTTTATTTTATTTAATTTGTATTGTTTTATTAATTAAGATGATTTTTTCGTTAAAAAAATATTTAGTAAAAATAAGAAAAAATTCAAGAGTGGTGAATCTAGTGGTCAATCTATTCCTTCTTCAATTTCTCGGGCTTCTCTACCCAAAACTCATACCCGTTCTACACATGCTACTATTCTTGATAACGATAATACTTTATTACAATTTACTGAGAGTCAATATTTGCATAATGTTGGAGCTCATGAACAATTAAACGATTAATATATGAATGCTCTTCATGGTAATTCAACTATTGATGAAGATGATGAGGAGAAAATAGATTTTGATGAAACGCAACCAGATTAAGATGCCCCACTAGTCATATTGCTAAAGTTAATCCAACTAATAGTAATTCAAATGATGTCCCGTCTGACCCTCCTGTTACTACCCCTGCTTTTTCTAGACAACCTTTTAAACGGAGCGAAACATCTCTTGTTTGGCCATTTTTTACACAACTAAGAAAAAAATATGGCTAAGTGTAAAATTTATGGAAAAGAGTTAGCTTTTAAATATGTTGGAGGTCGGGGAAGACGGGAATTTTGAGGAGACACATAATGTTACATCCTAAAGATAAAGTTAAATATCTTTGTATGAAACTTTGGCCGAGGGAACAACTGTACCTAGTCAGGCTGACGTTAGTACCGGTTCAAATCAATTTCACTCCGGAATTAACATCGTTACCGATGACATTTTATATTATGATCTAAGAAAAGATCGGAAAGAACTAGAAAAAATAGTTACTGTTATTTGCTTACCCTATAGTTTTCCTTCTAACCCTCACTTTGTGCATTATATTAGAAAAGTTTTTAATCCTGCTTATAAAGGATGACCTCGCACAACCGTAAAAAGTGACATTTATAAATATAAACATGACTATGAATAATATTTGCGCTATTTATTCACTCACATAAATTATCGTATTGCTACTACTACTGACATAGGTAGTAGTGGTAGGAGTAGCTTACCTTGACATTGACAACAAAATCCTCTCTTAAAACTCTCCAAAAATCGCTGAAACCATGAAGAAATGGGAGAAATGAACCCCAATCACGATTTTAAAACAACCCTACTGCCCAGCACTTTTGCTTCAGCGGTGCCTTTTTCCGCTTTCGCGGTCCCGCTTCTGCGGACTGCTTGCCGCTTCTGCGGCCCAGGGCTCCAGCCCAGCTTTCGCTTTCGCGATCACAAAAAACCGCTTCTGTGGTTCCGCATCAGTGGATCAAGGGCCGTTTCTGCGGTCCTGGCTTCCCTCATGCTAAGCCGCTTCTGCGGCTTCCTCCTCGCTTCCGCGATCCCATTTCCGTAGGAGCGGAAATACCAGATACCAGCTGCCTCATTTTTCTTAATTTCCTAATTTCGATCCATTAACCATCCGGAATTCACTTGAGCCCATCGGGACCTCAACCAGTCATACCAATAAATCCCAAATTGCATTACAGACCTGTTTGAGGCCTCACATCACATCAAACAATGCTAAAATCATCGATCGACCTCCAATCCAAACTTTATAAACTTTTCAACTTTTAATTTCGATGTTTAAACCTATCATATCACATCCGATTGACTTCAAATTTTGCACATGAGTCATAATTGACCTTACGGACCTACTCCAACTTCCGGAATCGAATTCTGACCCCGATATCAAAAAGTCCACTCTCGGTCAAACTTCTCAAAAACCTTCAAATTTCTATCTTTAGCCAAATGGCTTCAAAACGACCTACGGACCTCCGAATTCACTTCTGATTGCGCTCCCAACTCCAGAATCACCATACGGAGCTAAGCTCAGTCTCGGAACCCCAAACGAACATCTATAGTGCTGAAATGCACTTCAAGCCAAACATAATAGATTTCTTCCAAAATTCTAACTTCCATAATATGCGCCAAAACTCTCCCTAGCTATTCAAAACCCGCATCGGGCATACACCAAAGTCCGAAATCATCATACAAACCTGCTGGAACCTTCAGATCCTGATTTCGAGGTCGTTTACTCAAAATCCAATCCTAGTTCATTTTTTCAACTTAAAGCTTCTGAAATGAGAATTTTCATTTAAATTTAACTCCGATCTTTCTGAATTTCAATTCCAACCATATGTACAATTCATAACGCCTGAAATGAAGCTGCTCATAACCTTAGACTGCTGAACGATGAGCTAGGGCTCAAAACAATTGGTCGGGTCGTTACATTCTCTCCCACTTAAACATGCGTTCGTCCTCGAATGTGCTGAGAACTATACTGAAGTAGCCTGAAATCACTATTTATCACCTTATACACCTTCCCGTGCTACCACAACTTAGCTGAGCAAATTAGCTCAATAAATTCTGAAGATACTCCCCTTTATTCAAGAAAATAAGCCTTAAAGCTCAATTCCAACATCCGGAATTCTGTGTTAGGCCTGTTTTCATCATAGGATCACCAAATCATTCACAACACGATTTAACCCAACGTGACTGCATAAATTTGTTGAGTCCACACTTTGCATCACTTTACTCATAGGACCACAATAAAATTTTCTGATCAACTTAACCAAAATTCAACGAATCAGATGCTCCTATTGCACCCCATGACACACGCAAGTCTTACTCTAACTCTTGCAATACCGCCACGATGGATGAGATGTGCCTAAATTCATAATTAACTACCGAGTCAACCAATCACTAAGTCTATACTTCTGACAAGAAACACTACCACATTCTGAACCAAATAATGATCTTTGCTCCTTAATATACTCCATAAAATTAGATTGCACTGATCCTAAATCTCACAATCTCGTCTCACCCAGTACGAACTGCTCAGGCAATAAGCCACTCCGGATGTGATCCAAAAGTCTCATATGACGCCACAATGTGCCAATACGCCACCAATCTGATCACAACATAAGTAGGAATTTGAACTCTGGAAGGATTTACCTAACCCCCGCACTAATACGGATTTTCCTTAGAAGATAGGAAGCGAAACATAGAAAAATAGCATATAGAAAAACCAGACTCGACATCCCATTGTTGCGGTACGCAACCCGATCCGAATAATCATAGCACTCAACAAAGGAGATGCACGTCAAGCTAGATTGCTCATTACAACAGAATACCGAATATCGGTCATAGACACGCTAAGGTGTATAATACAATACTTAAAGACACATATAGCGCCATAGGCTACAAAACTTAAGCACAACGAAGGTGCGATACAAGATCTGAATCTCAAGAGCCATTTCTTCTCACATAACATCATCGCCATGCGGACCTCAACACATGAGAATTTACCAAACCGTCTCACAACTGATAAGGCAAAATACACCATTACCTAGAATAGCTGATGACAAAATAACATCCGGACTGTTCCTCCCTAGGGAACGCTCGCTGAAACGAACACAACTGGCCTAATATAAAGCCATGTTCACATATAAATCAATCTACGGATCTGAAGCTGATTTCTTATTCCACCAACTTGGCTACTAACCTTTCAAAGGTCCATAGTGACTCATTCCTTCTCATAGCACATAAGGACAACCATCAGAACCGGAGCAACCTTCTCCATTCATAACCCAATAAACAAAGTGTCCTCCAGGAAAAATTCTCGAATTAATGGTATTACCACAATCCTCATACTTGGTTCAAATCTTTAGTCAATCAAGTGACTACATGCCACACTTATACAATCTTCCCGTGGGTCAAGCTCCCACAACCTTTCGAAATACATAACGGGTCTTCACATCTAACCCACCATACGCACTGACGCTGAAAAGCGATCAAGAATCCTCAACCAGGATGCAAAGCCTCTTTCGCAACACATCGATCTCAGGTGACACTAAAGACAATTACAATTTACTCTAATCATTCAACCCCTTCCTTGCTCATCCAAGCCCGTGACATCCTTGTAAACACCAAATTGCAACATTGATCCTCACTCCGAATTTCCATGCTACTCAATGCACCCAACTTGCCAATATATGATAGAACACAATTTTCATCATAACTCCTAAATTATTAATATTTTAACACTTTATCATATAAGAACTTCACACTTACCTCACTTCAGGAGAATCATAGCAACACACAGGCAAATCCCCATAATCGTAGGATATACAAATCTCTAAGTAGTGGTACAAACCACCATATTCTTTCCGGAATCTGCATCTACTTAACAAGCCATAACAGAAGAATGCATCTGAATAACATCAATTACGGTTGCCGACAAGCCTCACACATACCGCCAGAAATTACACATAACCTGATCACGCGGACTGAACTGATCGATGGCCCCAATGTGCCAATTCAATTATGGCTTATCAATTTAACTTCTTCAAATTCATCTTTGCTTTCCTTTAGAAATAAGACTAACTACGTTCAACACATAACACACTCCATCTACACTCGCCTTGAGTGACCTTGGATCACGAGACCAAGCTGTCTCAATTCTCACGAACTATTTCATATTACTCAAATGCTACACTACAAGTCAAAATACCATAGAACATTCTGTGCACCTTCTCATAAGCTACTACAGAGCTTGATTCTTAATTGTACTCATTGGCTCAAAATTATTGGGCACCACACTTTAACTTCTGAATTTACTAGGACCATTATTGAGAGCCACCTGCTCCGATTGGGTCCCAAACATAATCCACTCTATAAATCTTTATAACACACGAATACCCTTCTGACGCAGCACTCGACAAAATCACATCCTCTGAAACCCGCATCTATACGAAGCGTAAATCCTGGATTCCTTTTCCAAGTCTGAACATGAGCCAATAAGGCCATCCATCGCATGCCTCCAACAATTCATCTGCTCGAATTACCACATATGGTCTTTTCTCATAGCTAAAATAATCCATCAATATGTTGATTACCAAAAATCTCGCTAGTAGTTAATCATACAACCCAATCATAAGCGGTGGGACTCTCCCACTTAGCTTGAAGCCATCCTTTCACAATTCTAGAGTTCACCCAACCTTTTTACCTCTTATTAACATAACCTCGCACCATAAGTTATTAAATTTCTTGGAATCTCCCTGTAAATCCCCATCTTACATATTCTGAATTATTAACCACATTCACACGACCGATCTCCTTGTTGAACTACCAATACAATTCTTGCAGAAGCTTCGCCAACCACGTGACCGCTAACCTGCTCACGGGGAATAACCCACCTAGAGGAATCACCTCCCGAAATCTTCCCACACTGCTGTACGGGGTATATTTACCATGACACCAATAGCCTCATCCTGACTCTGAGCTCACCTTCCAGCTGCACAAGTCCATTCGCTCATCGCGAACATCCACTAAATACGCACCAACATCCTTCAAATTTTAGGGTTATGTTGCACCTTCCTCCATTTCAAGCAGCTCCTTTTCTCCATATCAATCTTTTGTTGCATAATAGCCCATATTTCACATCATACCCGTAGGCTTCAATCACCAATCATTAGAATTCCCAATTCGATCCAAACTCTCCTTAATGCGCGTAGTCATCCTACTACCAAGCCCATATGCAACACTAGCCACTCTCCCACTTTGGCGGAATTTATCTCTTTAATCGACCACTCAACCTTGCTCCTCATACTTGGCCTCTTAGAAGTTTTAAACACCACCTGACACTTCCCACATGTACTTCCTCATACTTGCTGCTCACTTGTTGCCTTTAAACAAAATCTATCTTCGTGGCACTTGAACCTACCCTTGGTGCTAACTTTAAACCTTTCCAGAGATTATCTTTCTCGATTCTTCAATATTAGAAATTCTTATTCGATCCTAAACCACCGCACCATGCGACAACTAATGATTGTATCTCCAATACGTTTTCCACAATATCTTTCCATAAAGGCGAATTGTAACAGGTTATAACTTCGACGACTTAGTACGTTCCATTAGAGCCACAACACCCCATCATATAAGAAATATCCACCACGCTTGCAAATACCAGGTCTCATTACTTCCACCAGCCCATATCTGACCATCCTTAGTCCGACTGCCTTTCCCTTTTTCGGGAATAAAATACCAAGTCCCTTGATTACATACTGAGTAAACCTCCCTTCAAGTCATTCACTGCCCCGAAACGTGGGAAACATCCTACCATCACAACAATACTGCGGAATAATCACTCGTAAGAATCATGGAAATCTGTGCCCAGCCTCAAGGCTCTGAGAAGTTCTGTTACTAAGTTGGAACATTAGAATATCCTTCTATAAGGCGACAATAAAAGTCCAATCAACTATACCGGGAGAATCATCCCGCACCACATTTGTAGTGTCAATACAATTCTTCAAATTCTTGATTTCTAACAAGCACTCGCATCGCGTAAGATTGAGTAGGAAGGAATCAAAGGCATAAGCCTCAAAGGAATCGGATCGCACAATAAGGAAATCAAGACGGCAAGTACTCGTAACAGCCCTGTAGCCTCCCGAGGATAAGCACAGACGTCTTCGTACCGATACGCAAGACATTACTAGACTTGCTCATGACTCGTGAGACCGTTGGGAACCTAGGGCTTTGATAGAGTGTTGTCACAACCCAAAATCCACTAAGGGTCGTGGTGGCGCCGGACACCGCTGTCAGGCCAGCTAACTCAAATGCTAAATTAAATCTCGTTTTTAACACTTTTTTAAATCTAGGATTTTCCTTCATTATTTAGAAATTTTATTGAATATAGTTTCAAATCAAATTTTAAAGTTAAGAAATTAACACAATACTTTAAACCATCCCAGAACCCGGTATCACAAGTGCATGAGCATCTACTGATAAGAGTAATAAAGATACAACATCTGCCTAGAATACAATGGAAGAAAAATAAATACAGTACAAGGGAAAGGACTACTTTAGCTGCGGCCGTCTCGAATGATGCAACTCACCTAGTTCCAGAATCATCCATACTGCTATACCTAGCAGACCACTGGAGCCACATTTACCTGTGCAACAAAATGCACAGCAAGTGTAGTATGAGTACAAAAATAACGTGTACCCAATGAGTGTCCAGCCTAATCCCGAAGGGGTAGAGACGAGATGGTCAACTTTGACACTCACTAGTAGTCCAATGATTTTTTTTATCCTCAATAAATATATTAAATAGTTAATTTATTTCATAAACGTGATTCTAGTCCAGATAGAGGAAACAAGTAAACATATAATTCTTTCATGAAAAATATTCCTTAGATTTTTTGTACTTATTAACGATATAATCTCAAGCCATAGTGAGGCATAGAACAACTCAATGAGTCCAGGCAGCAATACAAACATGCGCAAATCATACCGAGGTGACGGCCCGATCAACCAGAAATAAATGTGCACTTGTCGAGGGTTGACGACGCGCCTATAGATGCATTTATTCGTACCGAGGCGATCGGCCCGATCCACAATAACATGCAAACATACGCAGATAGACAATCAATCAACATGGAGCAAATATCCAAGAAAGGTCAATTCTTTTTAATAATTTGAGAAAATGAAGCTTATGTCTTTTTTAGAAATCAATTTATTAATATAATGTGACTCAAGCAATTCAAATCATCAATTGGTTCACAACTAATCTAAGTATACATGATTTTGGTTCCTAGACTACCCGGACAATAGCATAATAGTAGCTACGCACGGACCTTGTCACCTCGTGCATACGTAGCCCCGAAAAATAAGAGCACATAACAAGTTTAACTCAGCTATGAGGTAAATTACCCCTCACAAGATTAGAAAGGAGACTCACCTCACTCTGAATATCTACAACCGACATTCAACATTATTTCAAAGACATACACCCACGCACAATACCCCAAAACTAGCCAACGATTATAAAAATCCATTAATATATGCTCAATTATACTTTACAACCCAATTTATAACAATTTCTAACCCCGAACAAAAAGCTAACAAAAATGCCCTCAAGCCCACGTGCCCGGAATCCGAATGTTTTCTAAGATAAACTTTGCCCATGATCTTAGGAACTCAAATATATAATTTTCTCTTAATTTCATACTCCAAATCGTGGCTAAAGTCCAAGAATTGAATTTCTAGGGTTACTACCAAAAATCCCAATTTTGCCCACAATTTTCATGTCTAATTCCATGGTATAATCTTGTATTTAACTTGGAAATAAGTAGGAGCAGATTACTTTGACATTGACGACAAAATCCTCTCTTGAAGCTCCCCAAAAATCACCGAAACCATGAAGAAATGGGAGAAATGAACCCTAATCACGATTTTAAAACAACCCTACTGCCCAGCATGTTCGCTTCAGCGGTGCATTTTTCCTCTTCCGCGGTCCCTCTTCTACAGACCGCTTGCCGCTTCTGCGGCCCAAGGCTCCAGCGCAGTTTTGCTTCTGCAATCACAAAAAACCGCTTTTGCGGTTCCGCATCATAGGATCAAAATCCGCTTCCGCGGTCATGGATGCCCTCATGCTCAGCCACTTTTGTGGCTTTCTCCTCGCTTTTGCGGGGCCGCTTTTGTGGTTCAATTTCCGTAGAAGTGGAAATACCAGATACCTGCAGCCTCATTTTTCTTTAATTCCAAATTTCGATCCGTTAAACATCCGAAATTCACCCGAGGACCCCAGGACCTCAACCAGTCATACCAACCAATCCCAAAATGCATTACGGGCCTGCTCGAGGTCTCAAATCACATTAAACAACGCTAAAATCATCGATCGACCTCTAATCCAAACTTTATGAACTTTGAACTTTCCAACTATTACTTCCGATGTTTAAACTATCAAATCACGTCTGATTGACTTCAAATTTTGCACACGAGTCATAATTGACATTACGGACCTATTCCAACTTCTGGAATCGGATTCTGACCCCGATATCAAAAAGTCCACTCTCGGTCAAACTTCTCAAAAACCTTCAAATTTTTATCTTTAGCCAAATGGCTTCAAAACGACCTAAGGACCTCTGGATTCACTTCTGATCGCGCTCCCAACTCTATAATCGCATACAGAGCTACTCCCAGTTGCGGAACCCCAAACGGACATTGATAACGCTGAAGTGCACTTCAAGCCAAAGTTAAGAGATTTCTTCTGGAATGCTAACTTCCATAATAGGCATCAAAATGTTACAGGGCTATCCAAAACCCGATCGGGCATACGCCCAAGTCTGAAATCATCATACGAACCTGCTGGATCCTTCAAATCTCGATTCCAAGGTCGTTTACTAAAAATCCAATCCTAGTTCATTCGTTCAACTTAAAGCTTCTGAAATGGGAATTTTCATTTAAATGTACTCCGATCTTTCTTAATTTCAATTCTGACCATACGTACAAGTCATAACGCCTGAAATGAAGCTACTCATAGCCTTAGACTGTTGAACAATGCGCTAGGGCTCAAAACAACCAGTCGGGTCGTTACAACTGCACTAAATCCTGCATTTAGTAACATTTTTCATATTAAATGTATTTGTTATATTTACTATTTGATTATGGGTGATGATATGAGAATTTTAAATGTTTGAAATTGAAAAGGTTAAAATATCTCTTAACTGACTTTTTTATTCAAACCATAGAAGTAGACTAAGAGAATGTTTTAAAAGACGCGATGAATTTGGCCTAAGAGAAAGAAAGGTTCCTAAAGCTTGTCCAACTAGATGTAATTACTTGTATGAAAGTTTAACAGTTGCGTATGAATATAGAAACTCCATAAAATCAACGTTTAATACTCATGTAAGTGATGATGATGAGAACCTTACAAATGCGAATTGGGCTAATGTTAAAATGATTGTAAATTTTTTTTAAAAAAAAATTCATATTGCTACAAATAAATTTTCTGGGCAGTATTATTCTGCTATTTCTAACTGTTTAATTTATATTTCAGAACTTGCAAATTTGTTTGCTCATTTTTCAGAGGGTGGTGAAATTTATGAACAAGTTATTGATTCTATTAGAAAAAAGATTAAAAAATTGTTTTTTCCTACTTTATGGTGTTGCTGCCTTGTTAAATCCTACTATAAAATTAGGAGATCCTCAATTTTGGTATGAAATTATTTATAATGGTTTAACACTTGAAGATGAGGAGTTGTCTAAACATCCGGAAGCACAAGCCTCGCGTAAACTAAATGCTCAAACTAATTATAGTGTTTATAAAATTGCATTAGATCATGCTAGACCAAATGTTCCAACTCCTTCTTCTTCTTGTTCACAATCATCTAAAAGAACTGCGGGAGTAATAGCACTTACTTCTTGTGCAAGGTTCAGGGGTTCTCAAGTTTCTAGTAGTGGTGATTTTTCACAACAAAATGATCTTGACGTTTATTTGTCACAGGGACTTGAGGAAGTAAATTATGACGGCTCCTTTAATATTTTGGAATGGTGGAAAGACAAAGAAAACTACTTTCTAATTCTTTCAAGCTCGTTCCGAGACATTTTAACTATTCATGATTCAATAGTGGCATCGGTGAGCGCTTTCAGTCAAGAAAGACTTCAACACAGTGATTATAGAGCGTCTATGATGGAGAGCTTAGAAAATAGTACTTTTCAGAGATTGGATCCATTCGGAGCGAAGACATTTTGGACTTGTTGAATCATAACCAGAGGTAGACGAAGCTTACGAAGAAAGGCTAGCTGAACTTGCGGAGGATGCTGCTTTGTCCGGAAGCGGTGATGAACCAGCATCTTTTCCGCCACCACCAACGAAAATTCCTCTGAACCTTCAATGGTGGTACTAGCACCTTGTTGTGCTCATTCCATGGGGGGTGGGGGGGAGGGTGTAAGGCCCCGTCAAAATGAGTGCTCAAATGCTAGCAGCTCACAGAATCGAGTCTACCTACGTGGGTCGGATTCTTTTTACTATTTTGCACTTAAAAATTCGGAGTCGAAATTTTTGAAGAAAAGGTCAAATCTGCGGTCCAGAATGCGGTCAGATACCAGGTATACGGACTGCATTTCTACCACAAAAATTTCCAAAGAGTAGTCAAGTTTTGGTTTTGAAAATGCGGTCAGATATGCGGTCGCATAATCAATATACGGACCGCATAGCGACCTGTTAATGATATGCGGACCGTAATATATGTGTATGTAGTGGGCACTGTAATATGTAAAACACGCTAGCTGTTAACGATAATATATATATATATATATATTTGTAAAAGAGTAGTTCCGTTTACTCTCAGTTGCAACAAGTATCATTGGTTAATTAACGAAGAATAATGTGGGGTAACACGTGGGAATAGGAAAGGTACCCAGGTCCGCTTGACTGGGGCTACCTGGTCGGGCGCTGAACATCTCCCTCGATAGGGGCGTGACAGAGAGGAAAGAAGACTAAAAAAGATATTGGCATATTTTGGTAATGCTATAATAAAATTAGAACGCATTGCTTTGAATAACTCTTTATATGTTTGTGTTTTAAATTTGAATTAATAATTTAGGTTATGATTTACAAAGAATTCCTTAGATAAAAATAAAATAATAAAATAAAAAGCATTTGTTAGGCCCACATAGGCCCCGGACTGTCCCACTTAGCCCAGGATCATTAGTTCATGGTCCTGGTCCCGTATTGGTTCCTACAAAAAGCCCACATAGGCCCGCGATCACTTAGTATCGGCCCACAAAGCCCATTTAGGATTGGGCCCAGCCCACATTACAACCCTATATGAAATACAGGGCCGGCTCTACTATTATCAAGGGAAAAATAATATTGTATAGCCGCTTTCAAAATAATAGCCCCATATATATATATATATATATATATATATATATATATATATATATATATATATATATATATACACAAATTATATATATTTTTTCAGCTACCAAATATAAATATTTTCTGGTGCAGGCTAAAAGTAAAAAAAAACCGTTATCACAAGTAAGGTTTGTGTCTTAGGCCCAAATTTGGGGGCCCATTTTAAAATAATTAGAATTAATTTTAGACTCACGAGTCTTATGTTTCAAAGAATGTCTTAATTGTGAACTTAGAATTTGGATGAGAAGAATAAGTTACATATATGGATGTTAGCCAAAAAGTGTTCCAATAAGTATAAGATAATTAACTGTGAACTTTCCACCTAATGTTATTATACAAATGGCACTTTCTTTAATTAATGAAAAAAAATAATGACACTTTCCTTTTATGCTTCTTTTCTTCTGATTTGATATCAGGTCTATGGAATCAGGAACCTTTTTGGATTAAGTGGAAAAAACTTGGTATCAGAGTCTAAGGTTTTAAAGGAGTCCTACAATATCTCAGAGTCGTGCCTAGTATAGCCCTTCTTATCGATGTGATATCAACCACATCTATAAGTTGGGGGCCAAATGGCCATTTAGGAAACTATTCCCTTCTTTGTTATTCTAGTTCGTTCGGTGAAGTAATGTTGTCTAATTCGTGCTTTATTTCAAATTTTGAGAAATGTCACCTAAGAAGAAAGCTAGACTCTATCTAGGGGCCAATGCCACTCCCAGTGCGGCTGTGGATCATGTGCCGGCTGCCGTGGGGTGAGAGTGATTCCCCAGTTTTGAATTTTCTTGCTCCATCCATTCCTGATCTAAGCAATCATGTTCCGGCGGCGGCCGACGGTACCACTATCCCTCCTGCCAATGCTCCCGATCCTAATATTGCTCCAGCTTCCGGTCCCGGGATTTCTGATGGAGACCTTAGAGGATCCATCCGTATGTTAACCCAGCTAGTGGCCGCCTAGGCTAGAGATTTCATGATTCCCCTGTGTCCTCCAGCGGGCAGGGAGACTAAGCCATCTCTAGTGTTCACCAGTTTTTGTGATTAGATCTTCCAGAGTTCTCAGGCACAGACCCAGAGACCGATCCGCAGGATTTCCTTGATGAAATGTACAGGACCTTTCGAGTGATGAAGTCTACAGATATAGATGGAGTAGAATTGGATTCACACAGGATGAAGGGAGCAGCGCGTTCGTGTTTTTTGATGTGGGTGGATTACCGTGAGGAGGGAAGACCTCCGGCTAGATGGGATGAGTTTGTAGATGCCTTCATGGACCACTTCTTGCCTGCCGAGGCAATGGAAGCTTGTGCCACTGAGTTTGAGGTTCTTAAGCAGGGTAGTATAGCGTTTGGGAGTATCATATGGAGTTCGTGAGGTTGTCCAAATAGGCACCTCAGTTGGTGTCGACTATAGAGGCTAGAGTTCGGCGATTTGTTCAGGGTCTCAGTCCATTGGTGGTAAAAAAGGTTGCTACTGCGGCTTTGCATTCAAACATGAACTATGGGAAGATCGTGGGTTTCTCTCAGGCCACAGAGGCTAGGAAGTTAAAGATTCGGGCAGACAGGGAGAGTAGCAACAAGGCCCGATCGATGGGTCACTTAGGGAGGTCAGCTCTAGGGAGAGGGTCATCAGGACCATCCCAGTCTTATGCTCGGTCCTCAACAAGTGCACCGCCATCCGTGCACCGTTACCAGTAGGGTAGCCCTTTGAAGTCAGGTTCAGACAGAGGAGGCCCCTCCAGTTCAGTCATTCGGGGATGAGACCTCGACAGTAGTGAGGTATATGTCCCAAGTGTGGGAGAGTTAATACAGAGGCCTGTTACTTGGATGCTCCAGTGTGTTACAATTGCAGGGTGAGAGGTCACATACAGCAGGACTGCCGTGCGCCCAGACAGTGCATGGGTAGGGGACTTGCTCAGCCGTCTAGTTCATCAGTGCGCCCTCCAGCCCTAGCAGGGCGTGGTGCATCCAGAGGTGGAGCTCGTGGTTGGGGCGGACCTAGCAGGTTTTATGCATTGAGTGGTCGTTACATTGCTGAGGCTTCTCCAGATGTAATCACAGGTATCCTATTTGTCCCGACCATTGATTGCTATGCTCTTATTGATCCGGAGTCTTCTTTATCATATGTTACTCCATTTGTTGCTTCGATTTTTGGGATTGAACCTGAACAGCTTCTTGAGTCATTATCTGTTTTGAATCCGGTTGGTGATTCTATTACAGCCGCGTGGGTCTATAGAAATTGTATTGTTATGGTATGTGGTCGTGCTACTACGGTTGACCTTATCGCGCTTGGGATGGTGGATTTTGATGTAATCATGGGGATGGACTGGCTCTATTCGCGTTTTGCTAAACATGATTGCCGGACGAGGGTCATAAGACTCGAGTTCCCTAATGATCTGGTTGTTGAATGGAAAGGAAATGGTGTTGCACCGAGGGGTAGGTCTATTTCCTACCTCAAGGCTTCAAAGATGATCAGAAAGGGGTGCATCTATCATTTGGTCCGGTTGGCGGACACCACTCCAAAAGTACCTGCCCCCGAGTCCGTGCCGGTCGTGAATGAGTTTCCTAAGGTATTTCCAGATGAGCTTCCAGGAATTCCGCCAGATAGGGAGATTGACTTCGGGATTGATGTATTCCAGATACCCAGCCAATATCTATTCCACCATACAGAATGGCGCCAGCATAGTTACGGGAGTTAAAGGAGCAGTTGAAGGATCTATTGGAGAAGGGGTTTATCCGGCCAAGTGTGTCGCCATGGGGTGCTCCGGTTCTTTTTCTCAGAAAGAAAGATGGGTCTCTTCGGATGTGCATCGATTATCGGCAGCTCAATAAAGTCACCATCAATAATAAGTACCATTTGCCTCGGATAGATGATTTGTTCGACCAATTGCAAGGTGCAAGGTTCTTCTCCAAAATTGATTTGCGATCCGGGTACCACCAATTGAAGGTCAGAGAGCAAGATATTCCTAAGACTGCTTTCAGAACTCGTTATGGTCACTTTGAACTCTTGGTTATATCTTTTGGGCTAACCAATGCCCCGACGGCTTTTATGGATCTTATGAATCGGGTCTTCAAGCCATTTTTAGACTTCTTCGTGATTGTTTTAATTGACAACATCCTCGTGTATTCGCGGAGCAGGGAGGATCATGCCAATCACCTGAAAGCAGTTTTTCAGCCTCTTCATCAGCACCAATTGTATGCCAAGTTTTCCAAATGTGAATTTTGGTTTGAGTCCGTCGCTTTTCTGGGTCATGTGGTTTCCAGGGAGGGGATTCAAGTGGACCCCCAAAAGATTGCAGAGGTGAAGGATTTTCTTAGGCCCACGACCCCGATGGAGATCCATAACGTTTTAGGTTTGGCAGGGTATTATCGGAGGTTCATAGAGGGATTCTCCACCCTCGCCTCCCCATTGACTAAATTGACGCAGAAATCAGTCAAGTTCCAGTGGTCAGATGCTTGTGGGAAAAGTTTTCAGGAATTGAAGTCAAGATTGACCTCGGCACCACTATTGTCCTTGGCAGAAGGCATGGAGGGGTTTGTGGTTTATTGTGATGCCTCCAGGGTTGGTTTGGGGTGTGTACTGATGCAGCACGGGAACGTCATAGCATATGCTTCCAAGCAACTCAATAATCACGAAAAGAATTATCCGACGCATAATTTGGAGCTTGCAGCAGTTATGTTTGCCTTGAAAATATGGCGGCATTATCTTTTTTGGGTTCATGTAGATGTGTTTTCAGACCGCAAGAGTCTCCAGTATTTGTTCAAGCAGAAGGAGGTGAATTTAAGGCAGCGACGGTGGCTAGAATTGCTTAAGGATTATGACATGGACATCTTGTACCATACAGGGAAGGCGAACGTGGTGGCCGACGCCCTTAGTCGGAAATCCATGGGTATCTTTGCTCACTTGAGAGCGGATTAGAGGCTCCTAGCTCGGGAGGTACACCAATTGGCCAACCTTAGGGTTTGTATCTCGGCCCCGAATGGGGAGGAACTTATGGCGCATAACACAACAGAATCGTCGCTCGTGGCGGAGGTTAAAGAAAAGCAGTTTATTGATCCAGCATTAGCACAATTGAAGGAGGCCGTTCTAAGTAACAAAGTTTCACCATTTTCACTCGGCAGCAACGATGGTGTGCTACGGTTCCATGGTAGGTTATGTGTCCCGGATGTGGATAATCTTTGGGAGAGGGTAATGGCGGAGGCTCATCATTCCAGGTATTCAGTGCACCCAGGCTCTACAAAGATGTATCACGATCTCAAGGAAATCTATTGGTGCAGTGGTATGAAGAAGAGTGTGGCGGACTTTGTTAGAAACCACGCTTAACGCTAGAGGGGGGGTGAATAGCGTTTTAATGAAATTTAGCGTTTTCTTGCGGAATTTAAATTTTACAGGAAGTAAATAAGTGCAATAAAAATAACTTACACAAGGATATATCCTGGTTGGCCACAACAGTGGTTAGTCCAGTCCCCGAGAGACTCTCTCGAGATTTTCTACTAACTTGTTAAGCTTACGGGTGCTTAACAAACCTTTACAGTTGCTCGGAGATACAATCTCAAAGACTTCACTTGCTCGGAGGTTCCTCACCTCAAAGACTTCACTTGCTCGGGGATACAATCCCAAAGACTTCACTTGCTCGGGGATACAATCTCAAAGACTTCACTTGCTCAGGGATACAATCCCAAAGACTTCAACAGAAGCACAAGTTCCTCAACACAAGAGAATCAAAATTCTCTTACAAGTATTTGAAATACTTGAACACTCACTTAACAAAGGTACTCCTTGATGAGTAGATATGAGTAAAATAATACGCTCAAGATCACAACAACTTTGAACAATAATATGGCTCTCAAAAGCTTTATGAAATGAGTAGAAAATGATGAACAATTGAATGAAAGCTTAAAGCAATGTAATGATCGGTTAGTGTATGTTGTTATGTTTAAAACACTGAGTTGAAGCTGTATTTATAGGTGCAAAACTTGGTCTTACCGTTGTCTAATTGCCAATTAAGAATTGCTGAATTTACTCAGTGACAATCGATTGTCAAGACCGAACAATCGATTATCTGCCAGTCAGATCAAAAATCAATCCCAGATTTTACGCTTCATAATCGATTACTTACAATCCATAATCGATTACTGGCAAAATTCAAAAACAGATAATCGATTATACCAAATCCATAATCGATTACATTGGCAACGTTCTGAAAATCATTTCCAGATTTTAAGCAAAACATCGATTATATGAAAACCAATAATCGATTACTTTGAGGTATTTGAAAATCATTTGACAACGGTCAGCTTCAACAATCGATTGTCCTTTGCAACAATCGATTACTTGTTATTTTCTGAAAATCATGAAACTTACTGTCTCAGTGATAATCGATTATCTAAAGCCATAATCGATTACTTGTTATTTTCTGAAAATCATTAAACTTACTGTCTCAGTGATAATCGATTATCTAAAGACATAATCGATTACTTAATTAAGTTTAAAATCACTGGAAGACATTGTCTCAACATAATCGATCACCATTAGTTCATAATCGATTATTTTGAGTATTGAAAAACTTTACCTCAACAACAATCGATTGGCATTTGATCACAATCGATTATCATGCAGATTTGGAAAAACCTGATGTTCACTGTCTTACTCACAATCGATTACCATTAATTCATAATCGATTGTCATGCAGTCTTGGCTCAGAAACAATCGATTATCATAAGTTCATAATCGATTATTTTAGCCCAGATTTTTGAGGCATGTTTAGAAAACATTTTGTCTAATGTAAATATGCATCATTTGAAATTATTTGATACAGAAATAAGTATGCATGATTTTGGAAAATAATTTTATGAGAGAAGCCATGTTATGGAGTCAAGTTATAGGATCAAGATCACATTTAAGAATAACTTAATAATAACAATTAAAAACAACGTCTTGAGCTTCAATCTCAACATTTGTGCTCTTGTACTTGAACTCCGTCATATATCAATTTGTGCTTTGTTTGTCATTCATCAAAACCTACAAAAGAATACACGTTTAGTATATCGCATTGAGAACGTGTTTCCAACAATTTCCCCCTTTTTGATAATGGCAAACATTAAGCGGGATATGCAATTTTGACAAATAATATTGACGATTCAAGACAAGTAACAAGTATGCATATTTGTTCTTGTTCCCCCTCAATTTAAGAATTCCCCCTCAATTTAAGCTTATAAGCAATTAAGCAATTTAGAGGTGGTGCATACCCGTTATCCCGTTATCTTCCCCCTTTTTCCATTAGCAAAAAAAATAGTAAGGAAAGATACACAAAGACGAAATAAGACAAAGTTTATTTATTGAAAATTAGAAAGGTGACATTCGATTATTGATACGGGATAATCGATTATATGTCCGATGATTTGCGGTTTGCCCAAATAAAATTTTCTTTTTCTGTAGGGCGATACCTGCAAAAAGAAGTTAGACGCCTCCGACGCTCAAGTTAGAAATGTGTAGGAGAAGAAATGCAATGCATGACTTAGATCAATGTGGAGTCAAGGATCCCGAGTTCATTGCGAATTCGGAAGAAGGACTCTTTATCCAAAGGCTTTGTAAAGATGTCTGCCAATTGGCTTTTAGTTTCAACAAATTCAATTTCGACATCGCCTTTGAGAACGTGATCTCTAATAAAATGATGTCTAACTTCAATGTGTTTTGTTCGCGAATGAAGAACGGGGTTCTTCGTCAAGCATATGGCACTAGTGTTATCACATCTAAGAGGAATGTGATCAAGTCTTAGGCCATAGTCCAAGAGTTGTTGTTTCATCCATAGGATTTGAGCGCAACAACTCCCCGCGGCTACATATTCAGCCTCGGTTGTGGACAATGCAACACTTACTTGTTTCTTGCTAAACCAAGAAACGAGAGAGCTACCGAGCAAATGGCAAGTGCCACTAGTGCTCTTGCGGTCCAATTTGCATCCAGCAAAATCAGAACCGGAATAGCCAATGAGTTGGCATGAAAAGCCTTTGGGGTACCATAGACCCACATTTGAGGTACCAACAAGATACCGTAAAATTCGTTTTACCGCCGAAAAGTGAGACTCCTTCGGACATGATTGATAACGAGCGCATAAGCACACGCTAAACATGATGTCCGGACGACTAGCAGTAAGATAAAGTAGAGAGCCAATCATACCTCGATACTTTTTGGTGTCGACTTCCTTACCTTTTTCATCTTTGTCTAGATGATCGGATGTGCTCATGGGAGTTGCCATTTCTTTTGCATTGTTCATATCAAAGCGTTTAAGCAATTCTTTGCAATATTTGGCTTGGCAAATGAATGTACCTTCCTCCATTTGTTTTACTTGTAGTCCCAAAAAGAAGGTTAATTCGCCCATCATAGACATCTCAAATTCGCTAGTCATTAGATTGGAAAATTCCTTGCATAAAGCATTGTTAGTGGCACCAAATATAATGTCATCTACATATATTTGAACTAATAAAATATCATTATTTTTGTGTTTGACAAAGAGAGTTGTGTCAACTTTTCCCCTAATGAAATCATTTTTCAAAAGAAATTTACTCAACCTATCATACCAAGCTCGGGGAGCTTGTTTTAAACCATAGAGAGCCTTTTTGAGTTTGAAAACATGATCGGGATATTTAAAGTTTTCAAAACCAGGGGGTTGTTTGACATAAACTTCTTCTTCAATAAAACCATTTAAAAACGCACTTTTCACATCCATTTGATATAAGACAAAATTCATAGAGGAAGCGAAAGCAAGCAATAAGCGAATAGCTTCTAATCTAGCTACTGGAGCATAAGTCTCCTCATAATCAATACCTTCTTCTTGATTGTAGCCTTGAGCCACAAGCCTAGCTTTGTTTCTAGTGATTATACCATTTTCATCTAGTTTGTTGCGAAAAACCCATTTCGTACCAACTATGGTATGATCTTCGGGTCTTGGCACCAAATCCCAAACGTCATTTCGTTCGAATTGGTTAAGCTCCTCTTGCATTGCCAAGGTCCAAAATTCATCCCCAATTGCTTCAGAGATGGTTTTGGGTTCAATTTGAGAAACAAAAGCAGTAAGTTCTAAGGTGTTTTTAAGGGAGTTTCGAGTACTTACCTTTCCTCCAATATCGCCGATTACTTGATCAAGAGGGTGATCTTTGATCGTCCTCCATTCCTTTTGTTCTTTTGTTTCACTTTCCAATTGTGGAGCTTCTTCCGTTGATTGTTCTATAATTTCATCATTGTTTTCCTTTGGCGGTTCTTCATGTATTTTGTTTTTCAAATTACTCAAGATATCTGCAAGATCAAAACCACAATCCTTTCTCGCCAAGCGAGCATTATCTTCGGAAAACACAACATGTGGGGATTCCTCCACAATTTGGGTTCTTTTGTTAAAGACCCTATATGCTTTACTACGTGAGGAGTAACCAATAAAAATAGCTTCATCCGATTTTGCATCAAATTTACCTAATTGGTCTTTGCCGTTATTATGAACAAAACATTTACAACCAAAAACACGTAAGTGGGAAATATTGGGTTTTCTACCCTTATACAGTTCATATGGGGTTTTCAAGAGTATCGGCCGAATTGCTACTCTATTTAAAACATAGCAAGCGGTACTCACGGCGTCCGCCCAAAAGTGTTTGGGAATCTTAGCTTCGTCGAGCATGGTTCTTGCCATCTCTTCGAGACACCTATTTTTCCTTTCCACCACCCCATTTTGTTGTGGTGTTCGTGGAGCGGAAAAGGTATGCTCGATTCCGAGTTCGTCACAAAAATCCGCAAAGAGATTGTGATCAAACTCTCCCCCATGATCACTTCTAATTGAAGTGACGGTAGATTCCTTTTCGTTTTGAACACGTTTAAGAAAATACTTGAAATTTTGAAAAGCATCGCTTTTATTTGCAAGAAATAGCGTCCATGTGAATCTAGAAAAGTCATCAACAATTACAAAAGCATATTTATTTCTACCTAGACTTTCAATACGAGAAGGTCCAAGTAAATCCATATGAAGTAATTGTAAAGGTCTAGAAGTTGAAACAATATTTTTGGATTTAAAAGATGCTTTGGTTTGCTTCCCTTTTTGACAAGAATCACACATAGAATCATTTTCAAACTTTAAATTGGGAAGACCAACTACTAAGTTTTGAGAAAGCAATTTATTTAAAAGATGCATGTTCATGTGTGCTAATCTACGATGCCACAACCAAGTATTATCCTCTTTGCTCATTAAGCAATCAACATATTCGGGAGAGGAGTTTGCAAGATCAACCATATAGATATTATCAATTCTAAAACCACGAAGTATGATCTTGAAGTCACTACGTCTAAACACAAGACATTCATCCGAATCAAATAGAGCAAGATTTCCCTTGTCACATAATTGGCTTATGCTCAAGAGATTATGCTTCAACCCTTTCACAAGCAATATATGTTTAATAGAGGAGTTTTCGTCCTTACCAACCGATTCGATGCCGATTATTTTTCCTTTATTGTTGTCACCGAAAATGACGTTTCCTCCTTCTTTGTGCTCTAGTTGAAGGAATTTGGATTCATCTCCCGTCATATGTTTGGAGCATCCACTATCAAGGTACCATAGTACACTTGATCCCTTCAAGCACACCTACAAAACAATTTAATATTCTTTAGGTACCCATGCCATCTTGGGTCCTTGGGGGTTAGACAAATAATGATTATAGTCATACGAGAAGTCTCTATGCTTTGCGAAACACATCGGTGCAATGTGACCTATACGATTGCAGTAATGACATGTTGCGTTCGGATTGTGCCTGTGTCTAGGTGGAGCAAAATACGTTCTAGGTGATCTATAGTCATTCCTAGATGCGTTGAAATTTCTAGAATCATTTCTAGGTTGTCTAGGGTGATTTATCCTAGATTCGTTAACAATCATCCTGGAATTCTTTCTAGGTGATCTAAAGTGGTTAATTCTAGACTCATTCTACCAATTTCTAGAATTGTATCTAGGTGTTCTAGAATTATTAACCCTAGACTTGTTTTCATACATCCTAGCGTAGTGTCTAGGTGGTCTAAAGGAATTTGTCCTAGACTCGTTTACAGCCCTAGAGTTATTTCTAGGTGGAGCAGTAGGATTTCTATTGTAATTTCTGTTTTTATGCCATTGATTATTCTTAGACGTTTCCTTTTCTTCAATAACCTTAGGAGCGTCTACACTATGTGATTCTAAGGTTTTCCTAAGTTCTGCGTTTTCTAACTTCAAAGAGTCGCAGGAAGTACACGTAGAGCATTTACCAATATAAGAAGCTCCATGCATAGTCTTAATGACTTGTCTAAGCTCTACACTATCATTTTGAAAAAATTGATTTTCTTTTACAAGATTCTCGTTATCACGAGACAGATTTTCAAAATCCTTTTGTTTTAAAGAGAATTGATTTTTGAAATCTTTTTCTTTCAATAAAAAGCGTTCTTCAAAATCCTTTTCTTTTAAAGAGAGATTTTTCTGGAAATCTATTTCTTGCTGGGAAAGTGATTTCTTCAAATCTCTAATCATTTTAACAGCATTTTCATATTTACCAAACATATCTTCATAGGCATTTTGAAGTTCTTCAAACGAGAGAGAGTTAGAAGTGCTTACCTCTTTTTCTTTGTCGTCGGCCATCAGGCACCTGATATTTGATTCATCATTTGAGCATTTTTCCACTTGAGATGTTCTTTCATGAATTTCTTCAAGCTTATCCCACATTTCCTTAGCAGTTTTGTAGTGGGAGATTTTTCTCCAGATTTCCTGGTTCAAGGATTTATACAACATATTTATCGCATTTGTGTTGTATTCACTTACCTTGGCTTTTCCAACTTTTGTCGTCATTTGATTTCCATGCTTGATGATTTGCCATAGATAGAGGTCGTTTGCTAGCGTAAAAACTCTCATTCGATCTTTCCAAACTGAGTAGTTGTTTTCACCCAATTTTGGAGGCGACGTGTTGCATTCACCTTCACCTATTCCTGCAAAAAAGTCACGAGTAGAAGCCATGGATGGTTCTCTCAAACTGTTAAGTTTTTCAGAGAGTTGGGCTCTGATACCAATTGTTAGAAACCACGCTTAACGCTAGAGGGGGGGTGAATAGCGTTTTAATGAAATTTAGCGTTTTCTTGCGGAATTTAAATTTTACAGGAAGTAAATAAGTGCAATAAAAATAACTTACACAAGGATATATCCTGGTTGGCCACAACAGTGGTTAGTCCAGTCCCCGAGAGACTCTCTCGAGATTTTCTACTAACTTGTTAAGCTTACGGGTGCTTAACAAACCTTTACAGTTGCTCGGAGATACAATCTCAAAGACTTCACTTGCTCGGAGGTTCCTCACCTCAAAGACTTCACTTGCTCGGGGATACAATCCCAAAGACTTCACTTGCTCGGGGATACAATCTCAAAGACTTCACTTGCTCAGGGATACAATCCCAAAGACTTCAACAGAGGAAGCACAAGTTCCTCAACACAAGAGAATCAAAATTCTCTTACAAGTATTTGAAATACTTGAACACTCACTTAACAAAGGTACTCCTTGATGAGTAGATATGAGTAAAATAATACGCTCAAGATCACAACAACTTTGAACAATAATATGGCTCTCAAAAGCTTTATGAAATGAGTAGAAAATGATGAACAATTGAATGAAAGCTTAAAGCAATGTAATGATCGGTTAGTGTATGTTGTTATGTTTAAAACACTGAGTTGAAGCTGTATTTATAGGTGCAAAACTTGGTCTTACCGTTGTCTAATTGCCAATTAAGAATTGCTGAATTTACTCAGTGACAATCGATTGTCAAGACCGAACAATCGATTATCTGCCAGTCAGATCAAAAATCAATCCCAGATTTTACGCTTCATAATCGATTACTTACAATCCATAATCGATTACTGGCAAAATTCAAAAACAGATAATCGATTATACCAAATCCATAATCGATTACATTGGCAACGTTCTGAAAATCATTTCCAGATTTTAAGCAAAACATCGATTACATGAAAACCAATAATCGATTACTTTGAGGTATTTGAAAATCATTTGACAACGGTCAGCTTCAACAATCGATTGTCCTTTGCAACAATCGATTACTTGTTATTTTCTGAAAATCATGAAACTTACTGTCTCAGTGATAATCGATTATCTAAAGCCATAATCGATTACTTGTTATTTTCTGAAAATCATTAAACTTACTGTCTCAGTGATAATCGATTATCTAAAGACATAATCGATTACTTAATTAAGTTTAAAATCACTGGAAGACATTGTCTCAACATAATCGATCACCATTAGTTCATAATCGATTATTTTGAGTATTGAAAAACTTTACCTCAACAACAATCGATTGGCATTTGATCACAATCGATTATCATGCAGATTTGGAAAAACCTGATGTTCACTATCTTACTCACAATCGATTACCATTAATTCATAATCGATTGTCATGCAGTCTTGGCTCAGAAACAATCGATTATCATAAGTTCATAATCGATTATTTTAGCCCAGATTTTTGAGGCATGTTAAGAAAACATTTTGTCTAATGTAAATATGCATCATTTGAAATTATTTGATACAGAAATAAGTATGCATGATTTTGGAAAATAGTTTTATGAGAGAAGCCATGTTATGGAGTCAAGTTATAGGATCAAGATCACATTTAAGAATAACTTAATAATAACAATTAAAAACAACGTCTTGAGCTTCAATCTCAACATTTGTGCTCTTGTACTTGAACTCCGTCATATATCAATTTGTGCTTTGTTTGTCATTCATCAAAACCTACAAAAGAATACACGTTTAGTATATCGCATTGAGAACGTGTTTCCAACAGACTTCGTCTCTAAGTGTCCGAATTGCCAGCAAGTGAAGACCGAGCATTAGCGGCCCGGTGGGTTGGCTCAGCTATTAGAAATACCAATGTGGAAGTGGGAATGATCAATATGGACTTCGTGACAGGACTATCTCACACTCATCACAAGTTCGACTAAATTTGGGTAATCGTGGACCGACTCACCAAATCAGCTCACTTTTTGCCAGTCACCGATACTGCAGAACAATATGCTCGATTGTATATCAAGGAGATAGTAAGGCTCCATGGTACGCCGCTTTCTACTATTTTGGATCGAGGAGCTCAGTTCACAGCTAACTTCTGGGGGAAATTTCAGTAAGGTTTGGGTACTCAAGTAAATCTTAGCACAACTTTTCATCTGCAGACCGATAGTCAAGCAGACCAGACTATTCAGACGCTCGAGGAAATGTTGCGGGCATGTGTCTTGGATTTCAAAGGTAATTGGGATGATCACCTGCCGCTTATAGAGTTTTCTTATAACAAGAACTTTCATGCTAGCATCCAGATGGCCCCATTCGAAGCATTGTACGGAAGAAGGTGTAGGTCCCCGATCGGGCGGTTCGAGGTAGGTGAAGCAGAATCGATAGGGCCAGATCTCGTGCACCAGTCCACGAAGAAGGTAAGAGTCATTCAAGAGAGGATGAAGACTGCTCAAAGTCTCCAAAAATCCTATGCGGACGTGCGTCGAAGAGAATTGAAGTTTCAAGAAGGAGATTGGATATTATTGAGGGTGTCTCCTATGAAAGGAGTCATGCGCTTTGGGAAGAAAGGGAAACTAAGTTCTAGGTATGTCAGGCCTTATCAGATTACTCAAAGGATCGGTCAAGTTGTGTATAGGTTGGAATTGGCTCCTAAAAGGTCCTTAGTGAACCCGGTGTTTCATATATCCATGTTGAGGAAAGTCGTGGGTGATCTGTCCACAATCGTGCCAGTTGAAGACATCAAGGTTACAGAAGAGTTATCATATGAGGAGATTCCAATTGCTATTCTGGATAGACAAGTCCGAAAGTTGCGAAACAAGGAGATTGCTTCAGCTAAAGTGTTGTGGCGAAACCAACAAGTCGAGGAAGCCACGTGGGAAGCGGAAGATGAGATGAAAATAAAATTACCCCATCTATTTGAACAAATCTGGAAATGATCGTACGAATCTTTTCCCTAGGATAACTAGTGTTATGTCCCATTAGGTGTAGAAACATCCCTTCTCTCCCCAAGTGCCTTACTATTGTAGTTCCTCCAAGTTGTGCCAAAAATTGATGTGTTGTGATTATTTAAACAATGTGCAGTCCTTCTAGGTAATGAAAGTTTTGTACTCTCATGGTAAGGTGATGTAAGGAAATAATGATTAATTTTGCATGGAGGAATTGTACTGAAATGATTAATTGTATCGTACTCTTGTGATAGGTAAATGGCTTTGATAGTACAGATGATTAATGCTTAATTTAATTACATGTGGTGTTTCAAAATGGTTAAAAGTATATCGAGAGGTTGAATACGTATAAGTATGAGGATCGTGCATTTTATAACTGTTATAGGGGTAGCAAGATTGTGTAATAGTGCTTGGAAATATGTTTTGGGGGCTCTTTGCAGGTGGTTAGGTCCATATTACAAAGGAAACTCTGGCGAAATTTTTTTTCTAACAAACTTGAAAGTTATTAAAAGCGTAGGAACTTGCATACCATGTTTTCAAACTCATTGATTTTCAAGTCCTCATTCGAGGACGAATGATCTTAAGCGGGGGAGGATGTAAGGCCCTGTGAAAATGAGTGCTCAAATGCTATCAGCTCACAGAAACGAGTCTACCTACGTGGGTCAGATTCTTTTTACTATTTTTCACTTAAAAATTCGGAGTCGAAATTTTTCCAGAAATGGTCAAATCTGCGGTCCAGAATGCGGTCGCAGATCAGGTATACAGACCACATTTTTGCAGCAAAAATTTGCAGAGAGCAATCAAGTTTTGGTGTTGAAAATGTGGTCAGATCTGCGGTCGCATAATCAATATCCGGACCGCATATGATCCCGAAGAATTTCAAAGGTTAGTTCTGCGGTCCATTATGCGACCGCTCAACAGGGATGCATATAGCATATCCACTGTATTCCTAACCATTGAAGTTCTGAAACTTGGGACCCTTCTACGGTCCATTCTGCGGACTGCACATTCCTTATGCGATCGCAGACTTGCGTCGTAGATCGTGCTCGCCCTGTTATTTTTCTAAAATTCTAAGCCCGACTCCTCTTTTAATAAAACACCCCATCCCTCATTTTTAACTCATTTTCTGAACAAAATAAGAGATAAGAAGAGAGGGTTCTTGAGAGAGAAAGATATTTCTTCATCAATTGATCTTTCAAATTCATTGGAGCCTCGGGAATTTTGGTGCATTGTCTTCACTTTGACTTCACAAGTAAAATCCCTAACTCATTTCCCCTAAATTTTCGAACTTAAGCTTGGGAAGGGAACCTCATGCCCTAGATTTTTAAGCTCTGGATAAAACCTTCATGCATGTCTTTAAAACCCTAAAATCTAGTCAAAAGGAAATTGGGTAGTAATTATGAGTTCCAATTTTAAGGCCTATGTGTTGATCATGAACTAGATTGACCCGTCTTGATTTCTTGGTGAATTGGAGTAGAAGTTTAAAGGGGATAGTCAATTCCAGGTATGTATGGCTAACTTTGATTCTTGTGAAATCGCCCTGTATTAATGTGTGAAATTGCTTGATGTTTTATATCCATGTGGGGTTATGGTGAAATTCTTGTGACTTATACTTAAGTGATAACATCTTGTGGTAAAAGTTGAGGAACATGTGATTGAAGAGAATCCTTAAATGGTGAAATCGGAACTATTGTGGTAACAACGTATGTGATTGGTTACGGACATCTATTGTGGTAACTCGGATTGTGTACGAATTGATGAACATGTGGTAATTGTTGTTGTTAGTTGTGGAAACACTTTGTTCCTTGTTGTAGTTACATCTTAACAATGTGCTATAGTTGATTCCTTGTGATTGTTGCTGTGTTGTATGTTGTTTGTGGATTAAAACTGTCAGACGGGGTCGGATTGCGCGCCACAATACGGTGAAATAAGGTGTAGGTTGGTGCGATATGGGTGGCCGAGGTAATAAGGATGGAAACAATGGTCCAATATCACCATTGAAACGAACAAAAATTATGAAATGATCAATGTGGAATTGTGAAAGGAGACAGCATGAGAGTTTGTAACCTGTGGGGCACTTGCCCCTTTGTTTGGCTACTTTTATCATCTATTTGTGAAGTGCTTGGTTGTTGTTTCTATTGTTGTTCAGCTTTCTACTTGTATATGTATCTTCGGCTTGAATTTACTTGGGACAGAGTTTGTTCATACATACCAGTACAATTCAAATATACTGATGTCCCTTTTTGCCGGGGGCGCTACATTCGTGTTATCATTGTAGGTGGATCCGCAGTAGGCACTCCAGTCGACCGTTCGTAGCTCCTCCTCCTTCCCTATTGGCAGTGTTGGTAATTGGTGAGCCCCTTTCCTTCGGGGCCCTGCGTGGCATGCCACCTTTGATATTGTATTTTGGGATATTGTGTTGTTAATGTAAAGGTATAGTCGGGGCCTTCTCGGCGGCAAGTATTGTATTATTTTCTTCATTTTAGAGTCTCAGTAGACTAGATGATGTGGGTAATAGAACTTATGTAATATATGTGTATGTAATGGGCGCTATAATATTTAAATCACACTAGCTGTTAATGATAATATGTATATTTTTGTAAAAGAGGAGTTCCGTTTACTCTCAGTTGCAACAAGTATCATTGGTTAATTAACGATGAATAATGTGGGGTAACACGTGGGAATAGGAAAGATAACTAGGTCCGCTTGACTGGGGCTAGCCAGTCGGGCGTCGGTCATGTCCCTCGATTGGGGCGTGACAGAGAGAGGAGGAAGACTAAAAAAGATATTGTCATGTTTTGTTAATGCTATAATAAAAAAAGAACGCATTGCTTTGAATATCTCTTTATAATATGTTTGTGTTTTAAATTTGAATTAAAAAATTTAGGTTATAATTTACAAGGAATTGTCTTAGATAAAAATAAAATAAAAAAATAGAAAGCATCTGTTAGGCCCACATAGGCCCGGGGCTGTCCCACTTAGCCCGGGACCATTAGTTCGTGGTCCCGGTCTCGTATTAGTTCCTACAAAAAGCCCACATAGGCCCGTGTTCACTTATGATCGGCCCACAAAGCCCATTTAGGATCGGGCCCAGCCCACATTACAACCCTAAATGAAATACAGGGCCGGCTCCACTATTATCACGGGAAAAATGATATTGTATAATCACTTTCAAAATAATAGTCATATATATATATATATATATATAAGGGGTGTTCACGACATGGTTAGTGATGAATTAAATCGGGTATAAACCTTGTGATTCCGTAGGTAAGTCCTGTATGGCAGGTTGTATCGCCTATGGATGTTCCCGGTTGGGTTTATAACGATTAATTCGTGGTTTGTGTAAAATATATTAAACTTAGTAAATCCTAGCTTCCTAAAAGATCCTACAGCCCTAAAAAGGTCCTACTCAACACTTCGTATCAGAGCCATGGAAGATCTACTAAGGTTATGGAAGTTATTATTTAACACTTACTTTATTGTCTTATGGCTTGGTTTAATAAACCAAAATTTATTAAAAATATGATGAAGGAACAAGTGAATTTTCCTGTACAACAAGATTTATTAAATACTTGGGTAATTCCTAAAGTTAATATAGAGACTATTTATCAATTGGGAACTTTTGAAAAATTTGCTGGGAAAACTACTGTGAAGACTACAGAATTAAGTTTTACAATGGATAAAGATAGTGGAGTTTTTAATCTATTATCTCAAAATGACCTAGATTATTATAAATCTAAAGATTTCAATTATTTGCATATTGGTTTAGTACTAGTTGCTTTTAAGCCATTAACCTTGAAAGGCTTACCTGAAAGTTTTGTTGCGGCTTTACGTGATGGAAGAAATTTAAATTGGAAAAATTCTTTGATTGGTTCTATACAATCAACTTTAGCTTATGGCGCAATATATTTTAATGCTTATCCAAATTTGAATATTGCCTTAACTGATGTGAATATTTTACAATCATTAATTTTGAATATCAAGATTAATGGATATGATTATTTACCTGGAACAGAAGTGATGTGTATTTGTACTAGAATTGTTTATAGACCTCTTTATACTTTATCTCCTAGATGTAAAATTTCTGAACAAAATCATGAGACTGTTTTGTTTGAAAATAATTTTTCTAAATCTAAAATTATTATTCGTAGATTAATTAAGTGGGAAGAAATTAACTTTCCTAGTGAATGGATTATTGAAGAAGATGCAGTACCTCGTGAGATTACTAGCGATGAAATTTCTGATATTAGGCAAAGTAAAGATGGTAGTGTAACTTTGAGTTTTAAAACTCAGGACACCCCTAGACTAACAGATTCCTCTTCAAGATTAACCAGATCTATATCATCTTATATTTCACCAGTAGATTATATCGTTGATATTCCATCAAGAGCTTCGACTTCTCAGATTAGAGAAACAAATTTTGATAAAGTTGTTTTAGACAATAATAATATTGCTAGAGGTGAAGATCGTTTAAGTGATCCTACAGATTCCGATATGAATTTTCCAACTGGTTTACATGGATAGTAAAAAGATTGATTTTAGTCCACGTTCTCTGGCACGAAAAAAGATTTCTTTAGAATTTTACAGTCCAAAATGGGAAGAATTTAGAAATTGGTTTTTCTCTGCTTTTAATGGAGATGAAACAGAATATTTTTCTAAAGATTTTTATAAAGATTTAGAAAAAAATAATATTTCATTACATTCGTCCCTTGGTTTATGATTAAATATGTGGGATATTATTTATCAGTCATTGAACATGAGTATCATTTGTCTAATGGTGATATAATGATTTCTTCTTTACCTCCAACACAGTCTTTTGATATTAATAAAGATGGTAAGACTATTAATTTTACTGCCTTTTCAAAGTTATATGAAAATAAAGGAGCTGTAGTAACTTGTGAGCATGTAAATTCGATTTTGAAACAACAGAATTATGCTAACTATTATTTGAATGTTTTAGGAGAACATGTCATGGCTTTACACAAAAATTTAGATAATTATTTGAAACAAACTCAGATTTTACATGAAAAAATAGAAGTATTTCATAAACCAAAACAATAATTGAAAATTGTTAAAAATACTTTACAACCTCCTCCTGAAATAAAAAATTTCAAAACTGATTCTGAAAAATCAACAAATCAATTTTATAAAACAAGAAATTACTTTATTAGAAATAGATGTTTTGCTGAAAAACCCAAATTTACAGGAAAAAATTGATTTGTTAAAAAACCAATTTATTACTGATATTTGTGATGATCATCCTAATGCTTTTTGGGATAGAAAAAAACATGTTGTTTCTTTACCTTATGAAGATTGTTTTGATGAAAATAATATTACTACTAAAGCAAGACCTTGTCAAATGAATTCTGCTTACTTAGATTTGTGCAAAAATGAAATTGATAATTTATTAAAGAAAATGTTAATTAGACAATCCAGTTCTGCTTGGTCATGTACTGCTTTTTACGTCAATAAGCATGCTGAACAAGAAAGAGGTGTACCAAGATTAGTAATAAACTATAAGCCTCTTAATAAAGTCTTGAAATGGATTAGGTATCCTATTCCTAATAAAAAAGATTTATTGAATAGATTACATGAAGCGATTGTTTTTTCTAAATTTGATCTAAAATCAGGATATTGGCAGATTCAGATTGTTGAACAAGATAGATATAAAACTGCTTTTAATGTTCCAATAGGGCAATTTGAATGGAATGTTATGCCTTTTGGATTAAAAAATGCTCCTTCAGAATTTCAAAAGATTATGAATAATATATTTATTCCCTTTACAGATTTCATTATTGTCTACATAGATGATATTTTAGTATTTTCTAAAAATATTGAATTACATTTTAAACATTTAGAATTATTTCAAAAAATAGTTATTCAAAATGGATTAGTTATTTCTAAACCAAAAATGAGTCTTTTTCAAAGTAATATTAAATTTTCGGTCATAATATATACATAATATATATATATATTGTATGTATTTTTTCAGCTACTAAATATAAATATTTTTTTGTGCAGGCTAAAAGTAAAAAAAGCCGTTATCACAAATAAGGCTTGTGCTTTGGGCTCAAATTTGAGGGGCCCATTTTGAAATAATTAGATTTAATTTTAGACTCACGAGTCTTAAGTTTCAAAGAATGTCTTAATTGTGAACTTAGAATTTGAATGAGAAGAATAAGTTACATATGTGGATGTTAGTCAAAAAGTGTTCCAATAAGTATAAGATAATTAACTGTGAACCAAATGTTATTATACAAATAACACTTTCTTTAATTAATTAAAAAATAATGACACTTTCCTTTTATGTTTCTTATCTTCTGACCTGATGTCAGGTCTATGGAGTCAGGAACCTTTTTGGATTAAATGAAAAAAAAAACAAAAAGTTTGAAACAAGTTGCAAGATTTAAAATAAATAAGGACCCATTAAATGGCTTTAGATCATCAACAATCGGAGAGGCAAAGTTGGCGGGCTAACAGTGACTGGACCAGAATCTTTACTAAGGAGATTCGAAATATTAAAAAGTAAGTACACAAATAAATAGGAGGATTCAACATCTATTATTTTATGCATAAAAGATAATTTTCACCATATATATATAAAGGGTAACTTTTCAAAGGAGTATTCATTCGAATCCCTTCCGCCACTGTAGCTCCGCCCCTGTGAAATAAGATGCAACCGAACAAATTTAATTGAAGCCACATAAGGTTTCCCTATGATGAAACATTGAGTCATATTACCTTAATACCGATAGAAAATGAGTCTAACCTTTGTACATGGTATTTATTTTCTATACTATTAAGTTACGGTGACCAAAAACGATAAGTAATTATTCAAGTTATCTTAATTTGGTAATATGAAGTGTGGTAAATAGCATGTTATAGATGATTAAAAACACTTAGGGTATGTTTGGTATGAAGGAAAATATTTTTCGGAAAATATTTTTTAATTTTTCCATGTTTGGTTGGCTTAAATGGTTTGGAAAACATTTTCCTTGTCAATTCATTTTCCTCTAATTGGAGGAAAATGTTTTCCTTATCAAGAGAAGGAAAAATATTTTCCAAATCTCCTTCTCAACATTCCACACCCTTACTAACCCACCTCACCCCCTCTCAAAAAAAAAGATAATTTTTTTTTAGTTTCAGTTTTTCCGACACTACCAATCCTACTACCCCTCCACCCCATACCTCCCATCCCCATCCCCTCCCCCCCCCCTCCCAAAAAGAAATATATTTTACCTTAATTTTTATTTTACAATTTTAAATTTCTATTTTTATTATTTTTTTCTACACCATCCCCCTCCCGCCACCACCCCCACCCCACCCCCTCTGAAATTTTCTTTTTACCTTTTTTGTAATTTAATTTTCTGTTTTTTTTTTTGTTTTACCGCCACCTCCCCCCTCCCCCGCCACCCCCTCCCCAGAAAAAAAATTTTAAATATTATTTTCAGTTTTAATTTTATTATTTATCGGTTTGAACTCAAAATTTACAATTTTCAAAATTATGAGTTCAGAAGTTTATGCGTTCGAAAGTTTACGGGTTTAGAAATTATAAAGTTTACGGGCTCAAAATTTCGCGGTTTTGAATGTTTAGCAGTTCGAAAGTTTATGAAATTTGTGGGTCCAGAAGATTGTTACTTTGAACGTTTATGGCTTCATATTTATTATATTTAAATTATTTATGAATACTCTTGGGAAGTCATTTTCCTTAATTTGTATACCAAATACTGAAAAATGAATAAGATTACTACTCATTTTTCAAAAAATATTTTCCGTTATACCAAACACATCCTTATACTATAAAAGTTCTTTACTTTTCGTGTTAGACCTTTAGCCTATGATAAAATATTTTGTTGGATAAGTGTACTTTTTCTCTCTGGAATTATCCACTCCATTTTGAACTCTTTACACCAGAAAGGCTAATAGAATTATCACATACTAGTCACTCTGCTAAGTGGTCTAAGTACCAATTTGGATTATTAAAGGCTTGTTAATTAGGATTAGGTAACTAATGTTGAGTGGAAAACACTTAGATCTTATCTTTATTACGTATTATAAAGTTAAAGAATATAACCTTTTCACCTTTATAGAACACTTAGATCTTCCTTTTGCATATCATGTTACTTATGGTTTATGTTTACATAATTATGTATTGTGATTTCTGCGGAGTTACTAATGCTCTTTTGTTTTTGTTTCTGTCTTTCCTTTTCTTTTTCTAAGCCGGGGTCAATTGGAAACAACCTCTCCATCCTTTCGAGTGGGATAAGACCTGCGTACATATTATCCTCCCCAGACCCCATCCTGTGGGACTATACTGGGTAGTAATTGTTGTTGTAGAGATTCCATCAAGTCTGTGAATCTTACTCCATTTGATTTGTTGGCCTTGAAATTATTAAGATTCACATTTTCGATCTAAGAGGCTAACCAATATCAGAACCCCTTCAAAACTTGTAGATGTTTGATTGCATAATGAATATCATTAATAATAATATTAATAACGGGGAAAAAAATATATAATTCCATTTTAAAAAATGGAATGGCGGGGAATGTGGATTTTCAGTATGACGCTCTCCCAGGCGAGCTATATCCCCACAAAGAATGGGCATGCACCAGCCGGGGAATCGGACTCCGGTCTGATCCGTGGCAGGATATTATTCTACCACTAGACGACTAGTGCTTCATGTTTGCTAATGTAACTTTCATAACACTTGTACGTTTCCAGATTGTTGGTTTCGTCAATTAATGTTCCTTAATGATGATTTATAAATTTCCTACCACAGAAGAATAACTTTGGGTTGATTTAATTGAGGCAATGACCGTAAAATTAATTGTGTACATAAACAATTTTACCTACTCTAGCAGACCACATAAATTTATCGTCTATATTCTTCTTGATTAATTTTCCTATTAATAACAATAATTTCCAGAAGAACTGTACAAAGAACTATATATAATTCCCGATCTACCGCGATCCCACACTAGTGACATAAATAGAGTTGTTTGTTCTCCGTATTCCTTGAGCTTGATCTTTACCTGCTCTTGCCTTCTCGAGCCTTGCTCGTCGTGCAGCTTCCTGGATACGACGATCGTGCTCTTTCAGCATTTGATCCACTTTATTAGGTTGAACAAGTAGTGGACCAGAAAAATGGATTTTGTTTGTGTTGTGACCATGGCCATGCTTCATAAAATAAAAAGATTTAGATAAGAATCCCATCATACTAGAGTTAACTTCATACTACAAGAAAGAAACCAAAAATCTTTTTACTGACTGCAGGGCTGTTGCATTAGATGACAGATCCAAGTGAACAACAACAACAATCCGGCATAATCCCACAAGTGGGGTTCGGGAAGGGTAGTGTGTATGCAGACCTTACCCCCGAGAGGCTATTTCCGATAGACCCTCGGCTCAAGAATACAAATCCAAGTGAATGAAACGACTTTATAATTGTTAACTATCACAATGTAAAGGGATTTGTGTATGCAAACATTTTTAATTTCATAGTAGAATATATAAGTTTAACTATACTTGGAGAATGTGAAGTTTCAGCACGTTTTAAATCACTTTGTAACACAAAATGGCGATAAAAGATTATCTCAATTCCTGTCTATGCACTCAGAATTCAATTCCTTTAAGGTCATTAAAGTTTTCACGACCTTAACAAGTTATGATGCTTGTATGACTTACCAGATTTGATTCTTTGACGCTGGCCCTTCCATTGTCAAATTGACGAGAATCAGCAGGGTTTTGCATGTGACGCTTCTGATCCTGCTTCCTTGGGTGTTCATCAAGCAAGCGTACTGGCCTTTCTATTTGATGGGCAGATTCCAGATGTGAAACAGCAAATTGGTCTCGAGCATCACCGGCCACAACTGACCTAGATGCTACTAAACTGGATAACTTTGATAAGTCGGGTCTATTGGAACATACAGAAATATCATGATCATATTTCCTCCCAGATTTCGCCCACCCAAATCCTGGAGCTAGAGGTCCGGAATGAGAGAATCTCTCTGAAAGATTCTCCAAGTGATCTCTGCCTATTTCTTCGCTTGGTTGTGATGGTCTATGTGGGTTGTTTGGAAAACCAGAAGCAGCTCCCTTATGGCGATTGAACTGCTCAGATTGGCTCTTAGGATTTGAACTGCTCTGCCTCCTCTGTTTCAAGGTACGAGTATTACTTGACATGAACCATATAGTGTCTGAATCGTATAGATTGACAACTCGAGTAAACTCATACTTGCACACAACATATTAGTGAATGGGGATCTTTAAAGCAATAGAGTCATCACATGTCAAATGCCTTCAACATATTAGTAAATGGGGATCTTATTCATTCAATTTTAAGTTTACACGCCCGACACCTAAAGTACTAAAAAGAATCCAAATGGAAAAAACTTATTTCTTTGAAGCAATGAAAACAAGATAGAAAGGTGAGATAAAGACGCTTAATTTTTTTTTAAAAAAGATGGGATACAGTTTAAGAAGAAGTTTAAAAAATGCACTGCAAATGTACCGGTGAAGATAAAAAGTACAACCCAGTATAATCCCACTTAGTGGGGTATGGGGAGGGTAGTATGTACGCAGACCTTACCCCTACCCTGGGGTAGAGAGGCTGTTTCCAAATAGACCCCCGGCATCCTTCCCTCCAAGAACTACCCACCTTTGCTCTTGGGGAGACTCGAACTCACAACCTCTCGGTTGGAAGTGGGGGTTGCTTACCATCAGAGCAAGCCCCTCTTCACCCGGTGAAGATAATATCTAAATTAGTTTCGTATTAATGACACCAAGTTTCCACCAGAGGAAAACTTAGTAGGCTCTGAGACAACTGCCACAAATTAGATATTTCCAAACTTTTGGTTGAAATAAAACTAGTAGAACAAAGTTTCATTTTTTGTGCATTTCATCTTCCACAACGACAATTGCCATGGCTCTGATCTACGCTAATTGGAGTCGGCCGTATGAATCCTCAATATTTGTCCCGCTCCAAATTTCTATGGAGATATTTAAGCTCGGCTTTCAGGTGTTGGGGGGAATGGGATTTTATTTCAAACTTCCTAATTCACGGCAGGACCGTTACCATTTAACTAACCGCTTGGAGTTACAAGAGGATATATAGAAGGATTGTTATCCGGTTTCTTTTGGTCTTTAGCATCTTGTATTAAGTAAACATGTAAGTCAAGTTGAATACCAAACAATTAAGCCATACTTATATACCTGCATTGACCTAGCCACCTCGGCATTAGCATCAGGTGCTGGAACAACTCGAACTTCTTTCGATCCTCTTGTATGCCCATCACCAACTTGGCTCTTCACTCCTGCAGCTGCTTGCCTGTAGAAAACAATTCAGACAACTATTAGTATAATTTATTACATATCCTTTGATACTTAAAAAAGGAAAATGTTGTGTCATACAAATGTTAAATATCTCTAAGAAATAACATATATGGATAAACAAACTAAAGTTTCTCAGTGCAAGCAAGCTATGAAAGCAACTACAGAAGTGCCACTAGACAATACGACTGTTGCAGACAATACAACTGTTGCAGGAAAGGTATCTTAAAATTATTTACCTTCGAGCTTCCTCTTCCCGCAGTTTTGCATCAATTTCCTTACTGGGAGGGTACTTTGGCAAACTTGAAGGATCACAAGGCAATGGCTTGGTGGTGAAGAACTGTATAAGGACAACTTTGTTAATCAGGAGAATGGTTGTGCAACTTTATTACGCCACAATTAATGAGATGCACCTTGAAGAATTAATATGCACATCGAACGACTTCGACGGACAAAATAAAACAATTATTGATAAGCATCACTTATAATGAAACAATACGCCTCCAACTACCAGGTAAATTTCAGTTTTACGACATAACCTCACAAAGTTTACTGCGAAGGATACTTGTGTAGATTCGAAAATATTAAAGGTTATCCAATACATAAAGATAGCTTTCTGAAGATGGAAACATTCTATTAATTAAAGATATCCACCACTCTACTAAACTTGCTAGTATGAACCAATATGCCAAAATATATAAGTACACATATCATTTCTATATGTATTATTTACTCCATGTGCCCCATTTTATGTCACTCCTTTTTTAGTCTATCACAAAAAGATTGACAGTTCTCTATTTTGGATTAATCATTGCTTTCGCTATTATTTTACCCTTACTAACAAGACTGGTTGGAAACTCCATTTGATATTAAAAGCTGATCTTTTACTATGACAGAGAAAGATGAAGGGACACTTGGAACTATTACCAACTCTCAATTATTACTTTGCATATATTTAGCTTTAATGAATATCATACTCTCACACTCAGCCTCACCAAATTGGTTCTCAGAAGTTAAAAGGGTTCAGAGAAAACAAAGTATCCAAAACTGAGAAATGGTTTTTGTCCTAAATCTGTGAAGCCATGTGTTATCATCCCAACGTCTAAACACTATTGTGATGGATCAAATCTGGGCCGTCCAAAGCAGTCCTCAATTCTGGAAGCTTCTCGCAAGAGTAGCAAAATTCACTCGTAGGAGGAATATTAGTTGGTTAGGTTTGCTAATATTTAGACTAGTACAAAGATGATAAGTGAACAGAATTCTTAGGATTCTTTTCTTTTTCTTTTCTAAATTCCTTTACTAGAAAGATACTTGTATAAATATAGTCTGAGGGTACAGTGAATTCATCATAGAAATGCATAGAAAATTTCACAAATCTTCTCTTTAGTTTTCTACAAGCTTGTATGTCGAAAGTGTTTCTTTATTTCTTAAACTCCGTGTCCCACCTAACACTTCACATAAACTGAGATAGATGGAGTATACGTTTATACATATATATAGATATGTTTGAGATATCACCTAGTGCATCCTCATCAGATAACAATTTTGAAAGCATTTCATCACGAATATTATATTGTACTTTCTAGAATAGATATAACGGAAAAATCAAATTCATACTCCTCGAATCAAATTGGCCTCAATTCTTTCTCTTTGATGTTTCTAACAATTAGGACAAAAACCTGCATGTCATTTGACAATAAGCATGCAGGATTCAGTCTTCACTTTTGATAGAATATTGTTGACAGACTTGACTACAAATCACTAAACTACGATTGATGGTATAAACAGAGGAGCAAAGAAATATCAGGGAGGAAGAAAAAGCATACCTCGCTCTCAAGAGCACCGCCAGCTGTTCCCCTAAGTTCAGGATCTATACAAAGTAATGCGTCCAGTAACCTCACGGCAGATGGAGGAAGATCCTTAAATGTTTCCCCAATACACCGTCTGTAAGGATGTATCGGTTTAAATGCTGTTGAATGATGTAATTTTTCTTTTTTCCAGTAATCCTCAGATGGTGAACCACAAAGCTTAAAAATCTTATGCAGCTGCTCTACCTACAAGGAGGAAGAAATTCATGCATCTAAGATGTAAAAAACAATGTACTAACGCAGCAGAAACACACGGGTAAATCAATCAGGCATAAGTCACTTAAGAAGAAAATGAGACAAATTTTCAGTGGACAAAGAAGAGGATTTAAGAACCTAAAATTGCAAAATATATCATGATATTTAGGTTATTACACATACAGAAATGTCAAAATTGCAGCTGCAAAAGCTCTGTCGAAGCCCCACTACCAATCACCAAAACACAAGAAAATTTAATACACAGTGAAGATGCCAACACATACCGTGACTCTTACAGCCCCTTTTTGGCAAAATCAACTTGAAAACAGAGAAGAGAAATGGAAAATGAAATAGAAGACTCAATCATACTGGCCAATCTAATAAAAGGTTATGAGTTGTCTTGTACAGATATTATTTTAGGAAGTGGTGCTCAATTCTGAATTACAACCTTTTCATTTTCAGTACCCCCAAACTCTTCTATTTGGATCCATTTTTGCTTTCAAAAAAAAACGTCACTAGAGCTAAATAACAAGTCAGTAACTCCGCAAAGGTCAATTTAAACCTTTTTAATTTAATAGGAAAATCACAAGTTCAGTAGGCATGATAGACAAACCAGGTATGACCTAAAATTTAGTACCGAGATCAGTCTTGCCTCCCGCATGTGGCCCCTCCTACTTCATTTAAAATACCTAGATGCTTATTTACTTTACAAATTGCAGTAACATTTCCAAAATGGAAGCATAAACAAGAAGGTAAAACGAGTATCATGCACAAGTAAAAATAAGAAAAAGAACATATGTTAATAATTTAGTATATACCTCTGTTCTACCAGGCATGATGGGCTTGCCGGCATATAATTCTCCAAGTATGCAACCACTACTCCATAAATCTACAGCGACTCCATAATGACTTGATCCAAGTAAGAGCTCGGGTGGTCGATACCAAAGAGTCACAACACGGCTTGTCAATGGAACACTTTGCTTATGATCAAAGAAGGTTGCTAAGCCAAAATCTGCAATTTTCAAGATGCCGTGATTGTCAATTAGAAGATTTGAACCTTTGATGTCCCGATGCAAAACACCCCGACTATGGCAATGATCAAGTCCACTAAGAAGTTGCTGCATATAGCATTTCATCTATGAAAGACAAAATAAAGTCAGAAACTATTTTTCTAGATCGACTGAAAAGCTGAGATAGCTAATTCATTCGTATGAAATTACGGAATAAAGAATAATCAAGGAGTCGTGGAAAAGCACCTGTGGTTCTGTAAATTTGATATCAGGAATTGATGCCAGTCCAGTAAGGTCATGTTCCATGTACTCAAAGACAAGGTACAAACTGCAAGAAGATCTTGATGTAACCAAACCTTCCAATTTGATAATATTTGGATGATCAAGCCTACGCAAAATTACTATCTCTCTTGCCATAAATTTGACACTTTCAGGATCCATATTATCAAACCTCACTCTTTTCAGTGCAACAACTTTATCATTCACTAGGTCACGAGCTTTGTATACGCTACTATATGTCCCTTGGCCAATCTGCAAGAAAAAGAAGCTGTCACACAATAAACCAAAAAACTCAAACAACAACTTTGAAACACATTGGAAAAGAAACTAACTATCTTAAAGGAAATAGAAAAGGAAGGGAAATATTGCCGCAGGCATTAGAAATAAATTAATTTAAACCATCTAAATCAAAACATTGTAGTTAGCACGTGTATTCTATTAGATATTACGATTATCTAATATTTAAGTCCAATCAAACACGATTTTGGTTTCCGTCCAATCTAATAAACAAATTAAACAGTCATAAAGAATGCCTAGAGAATTGTACCTTGTCTAATTTCTCGAACGTATCGGCCTTGCGAGGAAGCCATCCATTAATTGCTTCACCTGCAACTGCAGCAAGCCAAGAAGGCCATCCTACAGCAACCAGTTCCCCTTCCAACGCTTTTGGGACAACTCCATATCCAGGACCACCATTCACAATGAGTCCAAGCTTTTCCTTTATCTGCTCATGATGATCATCCCTCACCTTTCTTGATCCATTATTCTTCCTATCCATTAAACCAAGCTTCACGTCACCATTTTCCAACATGTCTTTCACCCTGAAACTCTCCTCCCTCTTTGAAGAAATAGCTCGCGGTGCGCGTGATGCCACGTTTGCCCCTTTCGTAAAATCTCTCTTCTTTTGTACATCCCGCCTATCTTTGGCAGCCCGGGAAGGTTTTCCACAAACACAACCCATAATCAACCAATGAAAACCCAACCAAAAACCTTCCTCTGCAGTTGCAAACTACCAACCCCAAGACTAGGCTTTGCGAAATTTGATCTTTCCCCAAGAACCATGGAACCAAAGCTCAAAAAATCTCAAAAAGTAAAACAGCTATCCAAACAAAATTCCAAATTTCCAGTCCAAAACTTGCAAAAACTACAATTCCGTAAAAAACTATCAGATACCCATAAACCAATTCTTATAAATTCTTGATCAGTAACTACAACACCAAAAAGACTCCAACTTTTTGCACAAACTACAACTCCATATAAAACAATCAAATTTACATAAAACCCAATTCTGATAAATTCTTGATCAGTAACAACAACACCAAAAAGACTCCAACTTTTTCGCACAAACTACAACTCCATAAAAGCTACTATTAAATACCCAATAAACCCAATCCTTATAAATTCGTGATCAGCTACTAAAACACCAAAAGGCTCCAACTTTCTGCACAAACTACAACTTTCACATAAGCACTATCAAGTACCAAAAATCCAATCTTTATAAATACTTCATATAGTAACTAAAAATCCATAAAACCACCAACTTTCTACACAATTCAATAATTATAAACCCAACTTTTCTAACAATTCAATTATGATAATCAAGATTCTATAATACCTTGTACAGACCAAAAAGAATGAAAAACCCAAAACCCTCAACAGCTGATCAGACGGTTTTGATCTTCACAATTTCTATGGGTAGCTTATGAGAAAACCATCAAAATATGGTCTTTGCTTTTTAAAAGAAATTAAAGTAGCTAGGCTGCAGTTGACTGTTCAACACGCTTATTATGTGAAAATAAGGTGAAGATAAGAATAAAAACAACAGAATTTCAAAATTATATTTAAAAAATCAAGAAACAGATAGATAGGGAGAGAGAAAGAGGGGCCGGCAAAAGCACAGAACTTTTCTCTTTCTATAACTGTAACACTTGTTGCGGTCAAAAGACACTTTTTTTTTTCCTGGTTGAAGGGTTTGAAGGAGTCTACGTTTTTACTACTAAAAAAATTACTTAAATAATTAAAATGTGGTACTATATTGCGAATTACTTTAACAAAAATTTAATCATTAAAGTAATTTACAGTATAATACTGTATTTTATTTAAAAATTATTTTTTAAAGAAATTTGCAGTATTATACTATGTTTTACTTTTATTTATTAATTTGGGCACAGTTCTGCAAAACTGCAAAGAACATTAGTTTTTTTGTAAAACGCAGTACTGAAACATATTATTACATTGCATTTTACTCTGATTTTTGACCCTACCAATAATTAACTGACATAACAATAACTCAAATACATAAAATGTAGTATTGTACTGTGTTTTACATAGAAAAATTCTACACCCCAAGCTCGGACTTGCCTTATTTAAAGGCGTTTCAATTTTATATAAATCCATTCAATATTTTACTTCAAACTTATGTTCATACTTATCTCTTATTCTTATCAATTATTTTTTACAATATCTGAAGTGCCAAAAATAAGGGTTTCACTATATTTGAGGGGTGAGGTTGTGCTGGAGAATAACTCTGTGAGGTGTAGCTCACCTCCACAGTGTCATGTTAAATTGCCACTTACTACGGAGTACGATAAATCAATATCGTTGTTACGTAAAAAAAATGAGTGAGAGGAGGTGTTCGGTTAACCTTAAAGTAATCGGTAGATTTTCGTATTCAGTGACTCCACAGGGGTTGCTTATTATTCTGAGTTTAACATCGAGGATGATGAAACTCTTAGAGATTTTTTGCGGATTCCGGATGAATACAGAAAATTTATTGTAATAAAATTATTAAAAATATATGTCAAGGTGTAAGACGTTCTCAATAATGAGAGCGTGTATTATAGGGATAACCTCTAGTCATCGGGTGGTTATTCTGGAGTAGTTTTTGCCGGACAGATTGCTGATCAGAAAGCTTGCCTTGAGTTAAACTTGTCTCTACCGGCGAATGGGTAGCCACAAAATAATTTTTCGACTTTATATAATCCACATGACGACTGATAAACTTAAATTTTACTATGCTTTAGCGATGTTTATTTTATGTTTTAATTGGATTTGTATTAACACTTATATTTTTCATAGGGTGTACCATCCAGATATGAATTTTACAAATTATGACCCTATTCTTAGTTGGAATATACGTATTTCTGGAGTATTGGAGCACAGTGGTCAATCCGGGAGTCATCACCGATAAAAAAATGTCCATTATGAAACGTCAAGATAGTACGACTTGTAAGTAAAGTGATATAGCTATATCTAAAGTATTTTTGTAGTTTGGTAACTTATCATTCTGTTATTTTTGTGTAGTGAAAACGAGCTTCTTGATGTTCCTGACCTCACACAGTTGCCCATAGACGACGTATTGACTCGTGATTTGGATGATGTGCAGAGTCAGGAAAATGATAGTGATTAAGACAACAATGTGGATAAGTCTAGGGATGACACACCCTTCCATAATGAGGGTGATGATGAGGACGAAGTGAATGTTAAACCTGAGGTGACGAGGGAGCATGTTCCTCTACCTCCCGCTAGATAAAAAGTGTACGAGTCCCACGTGTCATTTCATGAGCAGAATATTCCCTACCTTGATAATTTTCCAAGTATGTCAAACGTGGATGCCCTCATAAGGGATGATGACGAAATTCGTTCAGCAATGTGGGATGATTCTAGACCATCTGGTCATGTATTTCCTCGATAAAGCTTGCCTAATTAGGGCTGTAAAAATATACAGTGTAAGTGAGTATCGTGAGATGAAGGTAAGTGATTCAACTACGGAGGTATACAAGATTGTATGCCGTAGAGACTTTATGGGTTGTCAGTGGATGTTGCGTGCCAGCAAGAAGAAATCAGATTTGTAAAAAGTGGGTAAATTTATTAGCAAGCACAAATGTGAAATGTATACATTCAATGAGAATCACTTTAACTTAGATGTGCACTTGATTTCTCTTTTCTTGATTCCATATTTGGAAGATCCATTAGATTCAAGATTAAGAGTGTATTACAGTCGCCCACCAGGAGTATGGTTGTACTATAACCAAAACAAAGGTATATCTCGGTCGCAAACGTGCCTTTGAACTTATTTATGGTAATTGGCAAAAGTCTTTTTCAAATCTACCCAGGTACATGGCCGCACTGCAGCACTATAACCCCGAGACTGTTATTTAATGGAGGCATGAGAGGAGTCCGAACATACCCGAATATATTTTTAACTATGTGTTCTGGTCATTTAAAGTAGCAATTGATGGTTTTGTGCATTGTCGTCCTGTAATTTCCATAGAGGGTACTCATGTCTATGGAAAGTATGATATTAAGCATTTGATTGCAGGTGCAATTTGACGAGTGTCTGGCGTGTATATAAATTAAACTAATTATAGTACAGAAAGATGTCAAACCCACAGAGATTGATTTTATCTATTCTACAAACATATCTTATTTTAATTACTATTTGAGAAAATCAGAAAGATTTGAGTTGTAAATTAACTAAATAAAAATGCATAAATAGAGCAGTAGTAAATATTTTTATTTTTAACAAATATTATAAAAGGTGTTGGGATATTGACTTCACTTAATATTTCTATTATATAGTAGAATTTATTAGTCTTCAGTTTCTATTTCTCAAAAAGGTATAAATGCCTCTCACGATTACAAATATATATTATTACTTAAGTTGAATAATTATTTGCATTCCTCTCGGTTATACAAATTAATCTTCAAACTAGTAATATTAAAGAACCAAAAATATATGATTGAACTAAAACACGCTCTTGTTAGTAAGTCCCTTTAGGTTACCCTGCTTGTTATAACTAATTGTTACACTATTCGCCTCCCTCGATTACAAATAAGTGTAAAATTAATTATAACATAAAAGAGATAGATATTACTCAATAAATATTAACATTTATCAATACTACACTTAGCTATATTATTTCTTCCGCCTCTCTCGATTACAGAATTAATAAATAGTTAATATGTAGTACAATATAGATAGATGTTAATAAATTAAATAACATCTAAATGTAAAAGCAGATAAAATTTCAATAAATTCTAGCTCAAGCATGTGAATTTGAGGAATAATATCTACTATTATATAGATATATCAAGATTCGTCTTTCTCCCAACACACGAAAAAATACTCCATAATGGAGCCAATACCGACAACGAAAATAATCTTGCCCATTAAATAAGAAAATAGAAAGAAATATTCAAGAGAATAATTCCCCCTATTTAATTAAAAATAAGAAATCGAGTAATTTCTATCATTACAATTTATTCGGAACTAGAAATGATCCAGTGTAATGGCTAAAAGATAAAAAAGAAGCAAAGCTAAAGAACAAAGAGAAGGAGAAAAAAACTTTCTGCTAAATATTGCTTCTCCGATTTCTTCCCCCCTCATTTACAATTGATGCCTCATTTTATAGCCAAGCCATGACAAACTTTTCAATTATCTTTTGGTTATGAATTGTCATGGCTGGTTGTGCCTTGTTATGCTTGTTAGAAAATACGCTTAACGCTAGAGGGGGGGTGAATAGCGTTATAATAAAATTTAGCGTAAACTTGCGGAAATTAAAATTTGCAGAAAATAAATAAGTGCGTTAAATAAACAAAAAGGAAAGAACGCACCGATATATTCTGGTTCACCACAACACGTGGCTAGTCCAGTCCCCGAGAGACTCTCTCGAGATTTTCCACTAACTTGTTAAGCTTACGGGTGCTCAACAAACCTTTACAACGTAAGGACACAAGTCTTAACACCTTTGCTCGGAGATACAACACTCCAAGACTTCAACCAAGGAAACACAAGTTCCTTACAACAAGAGAATAACAATTCTCTTACAAGTGTATAAAACACTAAACACTCAAACAAAATACTCCTTTATGAGTAGGTATGAGTAAAAGAAGTAAGCTCTAGATCTCAACAACTTTGGGCAAGAATATGGCTCTCAAAAAGCTTTATGAAATTGAATATAAAATGATAAACACAAGTATGCAAGCTTATAGCAATGTAATGATCAGTTGTAGTATGTTGTTGTGTTTAAAAACACTGAAATGAAGCTGTATTTATAGTTGAAAAACTTGGCATTACCGTTGCCTAATTGCCAATTAAGAGTTGCTGATTTTACTCACTGACAATCGATTGTCAAACCCCAACAATCGATTGTCTGCCAGTCAGATCAAAATTCAATCCCAGATTTTACGCTTGATAATCGATTACTTACAATCCATAATCGATTACTGGCAACGTTCAAAAAATCCTTTCCACAAACAATCGATTGTCCAGAATCAACAATCGATTACTCAGCAACGTTCAAAAAATCTTTTCCGGATTTTAATCAAAACAATCGATTATACCAAATCAATAATCGATTACCCAATAACGTTCAAAAAATCTTTTCCGGATTTTAATCACAACAATCGATTATACAGAATCAATAATCGATTACCTGACGGTATTTGAAAACTTTACGACAACGGTCAGCTTCACAATCGATTGCACAAAGTCAACAATCGATTACTTATCAGTTTTTGAAAAATATTTTAGACACTGCCTCTTGACAATCGATTGTTATATACTCACAATCGGTTATTTAATAGTTTTGAAAAAGTCTGGAAGTCACTGCCGCAACACAATCGATTGTCATAAGTTCACAATCGATTATTTTGTGACTTTAAAAAATCTGAAGGACAATGTCTCTTCACAATCGATTGTCATCAGCTTCACAATCGATTATTCTGGGTTTTGAAAAACTTTGATGGACACTGCCTCATCACAATCAATTGTCATAAGGTTCACAATCGATTGTCATGCAGGTTTGAAAAAACCTGATGTTCACTGCCTTAACACAATCGATTGTCATTAATTCACAATCGATTGTCATGCAGTCTTGGCTTAAAACAATCGATTATCATAAGTACATAATCGATTATCTTAGTCCAGATTTTTAAAGCATGTCTAAAAATTATTTTGACTACTGTAAATATGCACGATTTAAAATCATTTGACATTAAATTAAATATGCATGATTTTGGAAAATAGTTTTATGAGAGAAGCCATGTTACGAGTCAAGTTTTAGGATCAAGATCACAAATAAGAATGACTCAATTAAACTTATAAAACTTTGTCTTGAGCTTGAATCTCGTTGTATATCAATTGTGCGCTTGTTTCTTGAACTTCGTCATATATCAATTTTCGCTTCGTTTGTCATTCATCAAAACCTACACAAAAGAACACACGTTTTAGTATATTGCATTGAGAACGTGTTTCCAACAATTTCCCCCTTTTTGATAATGGCAAATATTAAGCGGGATATGCAAGACAAGCAATTTATATTGACGATTCAAGACAAGTATATACATGTAACAAGTATGCAATTTGTTCCCCCTCAATATGTGAATTCCCCCTCAATTTAAGCTTATGAATATTGAGAGTGCATACCCGTTATCTTCCCCCTTTTGCCATTAGCAAAAATAATAATAAGATGCCAAAGATGAAATAAACCTTGTTTATTTATTGGAAAAAAAACGTGATTATTTAAAGAGAGTATAATAGTTCAAAAGATAGCATTACAATCGATTATTGATACGAGATAATCGATTATTAGATGAAAGAAACAGATTTTTCTGAAGAAGACTCGATTCATGCGCGTCATGCTTTATAATTCCTCCTACTTTTAGGGCGATACCTGCAAAAAAGGATTAGACGTCTCCGACGCTCAAGTTAGAAATCATGTAACAAAAAATGCAATGCATGACTTAGATCAACGTGGAGTCAAGAATCCCGAGTTCACTGCGAATTCGGAAGAATGACTCTTTCTCTAAAGGCTTTGTAAAGATGTCTGCCAATTGGTTTTTGGTTTCAACAAATTCAATTTCGACATCGCCTTTGAGAACGTGATCTCTAATAAAATGATGTCTAATTTCAATGTGTTTCGTTCGCGAATGAAGAACGGGGTTCTTCGTCAAGCATATGGCACTAGTATTATCACATCTAAGAGGGATATGATCAAGACTTAGGCCATAGTCCAAGAGTTGTTGTTTCATCCATAGGATTTGAGCGCAACAACTCCCCGCGGCTACATATTCAGCCTCGGTTGTGGACAACGCAACACTTACTTGTTTCTTGCTAAACCAAGAAACGAGAGAGCTACCGAGCAAGTGGCAAGTGCCACTAGTGCTCTTGCGGTCCAATTTGCATTCAGCAAAATCGGAATCGGAGTAGCCAACAAGTTGGCATGAAGAGCCTTTGGGGTACCATAGACCCACATTTGTAGTACCAACAAGATACCTTAAAATCCGTTTTACCGCAGTAAGGTGAGACTCCTTCGGACACGATTGATAACGAGCACATAAGCACACGCTAAACATGATGTCCGGACGACTAGCAGTAAGATAAAGAAGAGATCCAATCATACCTCGATACTTTTTGGTGTCGACTTCCTTACCTTTCTCATCTTTGTCTAGATGATCGGATGTGCTCATAGGAGTTGCAATTTCTTTTGCATTGTTCATCTCAAATTGTTTCAGCAATTCTTTGCAATATTTGGTTTGACAAATGAATGTACCTTCTTTCATTTGCTTTACTTGTAATCCCAAAAAGAATGTTAACTCACCCATCATAGACATCTCAAATTCGCTTGTCATTAGATCGGAAAATTCCTTGCATAAAATATTGTTAGTAGCACCAAATATAATATCATCTACATATATTTGAACTAACAAAAAATCATTGTTTTTATGCTTAACAAAGAGAGTTGTGTCAACTTTCCCCCTAATGAAATCATTTTCCAAAAGAAACTTACTCAATCTTTCATACCAAGCTCGAGGAGCTTGTTTTAAGCCATAAAGAGCCTTTTTGAGTTTGAAGACATGATCGGGAGATTTAAAGTTTTCAAAACCGGGGAGTTGTTCAACAAAAACTTCTTCTTGAATAAAACCGTTTAGAAAAGCACTTTTCACATCCATTTGATATAAATTGAAATTCATAGAAGAGGCAAATGCAAGCAATAAGCGAATAGCTTCTAATCTAGCTACGGGAGCATATGTTTCCTCATAGTCAATACCCTCTTCTTGATTATAGCCTTTTGCTACAAGCCTAGCTTTGTTTCTAGTGATTATACCATTTTCATCTAGTTTATTGCAAGAAACCCATTTCGTACCAATTATGGTATGACCTTTGGGTCTTGGCACCAAATCCCAAACGTCATTGCATTCGAATTGGTTAAGCTCCTCTTGCATTGCCAAGGTCCAAAATTCATCCCCAATTGCTTCTGAGATGGTTTTGGGTTCAATTTGAGAAACAAAAGCAGTATGTTCTAAGGTATTTTTGAGAGAGTTTCGGGTACTTACCTTGTCTCCAACGTTGCCAATTACCTGTTCGAGAGGGTGATCTTTGATTGTCCTCCACTCGTTAGGCACTTTTGTTTCTTTTTCCAATTGTGGCGCTTCTTCCGTTGGTTGTTCCTCAGTTTCATCTTTATTTTCCTTGGGTGGTTCCTCTTGTATTTTGTCTTTCAAGCTATCTAAGATACCTGCAAGATCAAAACCGGAATCCTTTCTCGCCAAGCGAGCAGTATTTTCGGAAAATACAACATGAGGGGATTCCTCCACAATTTGGGTTCTTTTATTAGAGACCCTATATGCTTTACTACGTGAGGAATATCCAATGAAAATACCTTCATCCGACTTAGCATCAAATTTACCCAATTGGTCTTTGCCGTTGTTATGAACAAAACATTTGCAACCAAAAACTCTAAAATGGGAAATATTTGGTTTTCTTCCCTTATAAAGTTCATAGGGTGTTTTCATGAGTATCGGCCGAATTACTACTCTATTTAGAACATAGCAAGCGGTACTCACGGCGTCCGCCCAAAAATGTTTGGGTATCTTAGCTTCGTCGAGCATGGTTCTAGCCATCTCTTCGAGACACCTATTTTTCCTTTCCACCACCCCATTTTGTTGTGGTGTACGTGGAGCGGAAAAGGTATGCTTAATTCCGAGTTCGTCACAAAAGTCCGCAAAGAGATTGTGATCAAACTCTCCCCCATGATCACTTCTAATTGAAGTGACGGTTGTTTCTTTCTCATTTTGAACACGCTTAAGAAAATATTTAAAATTTTGAAAAACATCACTTTTATTGGCAAGAAATAAAGTCCAAGTAAATCTCAAGTAATCATCAACAATCACAAAAGCATATTTATTTCTTCCTAGACTTTCAATGCGAGAAGGACCAAATAAATCCATATGAAGTAATTGCAATGGTCTAGAAGTTGAAACAATGTTTTTAGATTTGAAAGATGCTTTTGTTTGCTTCCCCTTTTGACACGAGTCACAAATAGAGTCATTTTCAAATTTTAAATTGGGAAGACCAACAGCTAAGTTTTGAGAAATCAATTTGTTCAATAGATGCATATTGATATGTGCTACTCTACGATGCCATAGCCAAGTATCATCCTCTTTACTCATTAGACAATCAACATAATTGGGTGAGGAATTAGCAAGATCAACCATATAAATATTATCCACTCTAAAACCACGAAGTATGATTTTGAAATCACTACGTCTAAATACTAGGCATTCATCCGAATCAAATAGAGCAAGATTTACCTTGTCACACAATTGGCTTATGCTCAAGAGATTATGCTTTAATCCTTTGACAAGTAATATATGCTTAATAGAGGAATTTTCATCCTTACCGACCGAGCCGATGTTGATGATCTTTCCTTTATTGTTATCACCGAAGATAACACTTCCTCCTTCTTTGTGCTCTAATTGAAGGAATTTGGATTCATCTCCCGTCATATGCTTGGAACATCCACTATCAAGGTACCACAGTACACTTGATCCCTTCAAGCACACCTACAAAACAAATTAATGTTCTTTAGGTACCCATGCCATCTTGGGTCCTTGGGGGTTAGGCATATTATAATGATGCGATTGAGTAATATGTCTATGACGTGTAAAGCATGCAGGAGCAATATGACCAATACGTCTACAATAATGACAAGTCACATTTGGGTTATGCATCCTTCTAGGTTCATAGCAACTAGACGGATGAAAATTTCTTACTCTATTTTGAACACTATGACTATTTCGCATTTCATGAGAATTATTTCTCCTACTATGGGCAGCATTTCTAGAGTGATTGTTTCTCGGTTGAAGGCCATTTCTAGGTCTTCTCAAAGGTTCAACATTTGGCCTAAAATATGCATCATTTCTAGGGTAACTATTTCTAGGTGGTAAGTCATTTCTAGGTCTCCTAAAATGTTCAACATTTTGTCTAGCATGCATATTGGTTCTAGGATTGCTATTTCTAGGATAAGCATTTGTTTTATTAGTCCTAGGTTGAGCCTTAGGTGGTTGGGGTTTGGCTTCAACCTTTTCTTCATTCTTAAAGCCTATTCCATACTTGGTTGATTTCAAATTTACAAGGACCTCATTCAAATTCTTGTGGGAAGGATTAAACTTATCTAGGTACCTTTGAGTCTATCTACCTCATTTTTGAGATGCAAGCAAGAAGAACAATTTTTAGTAGAACTTTCGGGCTTATCGGCGCTTCTTTTACCGAAAAACTTGTTTTCCTCTTTCAGCTTTTCATTTTCTAAAACCATTTTTTCTAAATCCTTTTCTTTCAAAGAAAGCTGTTTTTGAAAATCCTTTTCTTTTAATGAAGCATTTTATTTTATGCCCTTAACAGTTTTTGAAGCCTTAATAAACTCAGCATATAATTCATCAAAAGCAGTTCGCATTTCTTCAAGAGTAAAGAAGTTTTTAGACGAAATTTGACATACCTCATCTTTGTTGTCTTCATGTGCCATAAGGCAAAGATTTGCTGCTTTGTCTTCTTCTCCTTCGCTTGACTCATCTCCGGAGTCGCCTCCCCAAGAGATGTATGCACGTTGCTTTTTAAAAGGTTTCTTCTCCTTTTTGATGTTTGGGCAATTTGATTTGATGTGCCCGGTTTCATCACATTCATAGCACTTGATTTGTTCGCCTTGCTTTTTGCCCTTGCGTTCATACTCCTTGCGCATGAACTTTTGAAATCTTTTGATAACGAGTCCAAACTCGTTGTCTCCTTCCTCATCAATTTGCGGTTGGCTTGTGCTTGCCTTTAAAGCTATTCTTTGCCTCCTTTGATCATCAACAAAAGGGTTAAGAATAGTAGATTCATAGGTCTTAAGGTTACCTCTTAGTGCGTCGATGGTGACGTTTGAAATGCCAATGGATTCTTGAATTGCATCTGCCTTTGATCTCCATGCCGGTGTGAGACTTCTCAGAATTTTTCGCACGAGCTCTCTATCCGTGAATGTTTTCTTGAGAGCATGTAGGTCATTTACGATTATTGAAAATCGCTCAAACATTTCGTCCACCTTTTCACCTTCTTTCATGTGAAATAATTCATAAGAATGGGTTAGGAAATCAATTTTTGATTCCCTTACCTGGTCCGTACCTTCGTACGTAACTTCTAGCTTGTCCCACATCTCCTTTGCCGTTGTGCAACACGAAATTTTCGTGTAATCGTCAGCATTAACAGCACAATATAATAAATTAATTGCTTTAGCATTATTTTGAACCTTTCGGATGTCATCCGCGTCATACTCATCCTCGGACTTGGGAACCCATTCGTTTTCCACCTTCTTTGTTGGAATTTGGTTTCCCTTCATTATCACCTTCCAGAGGTTAAAGCTGTTGGACTGAATGAAGATCTTCATCCTCTCCTTCCAGTACGTGTAATTTGTACCGTTGAATAGAGGTGGTCGTGTGGAGCACTGTCCTTCATCAATTCCTGTAAAAGAATCACGAGTAGAAGCCATGGATGGTTCTCTCAAACTGTTAAGTTTTCAGAGAGTTGGGCTCTGATACCAATTGTTAGAAAATACGCTTAACGCTAGAGGGGGAGGGGTGAATAGCGTTATAATAAAATTTAGCGTAAACTTGCGAAAATTAAAATTTGCAGAAAATAAATAAGTGCGTTAAATAAACAAAAAGGAAAGAACGCACCGATATATTCTGGTTCACCACAACACGTGGCTAGTCCAGTCCCCGAGAGACTCTCTCGAGATTTTCCACTAACTTGTTAAGCTTACGGGTGCTCAACAAACCTTTACAACGTACGGACACAAGCCTTAACACCTTTGCTCGGAGATACAACACTCCAAGACTTCAACCAAGGAAACACAAGTTCCTTACAACAAGAGAATCACAATTCTCTTACAAGTGTATAAAACACTAAACACTCAAACAAAATACTCCTTTATGAGTAGGTATGAGTAAAAGAAGTAAGCTCTAGATCACAACAACTTTGGACAAGAATATGGCTCTCAAAAAGCTTTATGAAATTGAATATAAAATGATAAACACAAGTATGCAAGCTTATAGCAATGTAATGATCAGTTGTAGTATGTTGTTGTGTTTAAAAACACTGAAATGAAGCTGTATTTATAGTTGAAAAACTTGGCATTACCGTTGCCTAATTGCCAATTAAGAGTTGCTGATTTTACTCACTGACAATCGATTGTCAAACCCCAACAATCGATTGTCTGCCAGTCAGATCAAAATTCAATCCTAGATTTTACGCTTGATAATCGATTACTTACAATCCATAATCGATTACTGGCAACGTTCAAAAAATCCTTTCCACAAACAATCGATTGTCCAGAATCAACAATCGATTACTCAGCAACGTTCAAAAAATCTTTTCCGGATTTTAATCAAAACAATCGATTATACCAAATCAATAATCGATTACCCAATAACGTTCAAAAAATCTTTTCCGGATTTTAATCACAACAATCGATTATACAGAATCAATAATCGATTACCTGACGGTATTTGAAAACTTTACGACAACGGTCAGCTTCACAATCGATTGCACAAAGTCAACAATCGATTACTTATCAGTTTTTGAAAAACATTTTAGACACTGCCTCTTGACAATCGATTGTTATATACTCACAATCGATTATTTAATAGTTTTGAAAAAGTCTGGAAGTCACTGCCTCAACACAATCGATTGTCATAAGTTCACAATCGATTATTTTGTGACTTTAAAAAATCTGAAGGACAATGTCTCTTCACAATCGATTGTCATTAGCTTCACAATCGATTATTCTGAGTTTTGAAAAACTTTGATGGACACTGCCTCATCACAATCGATTGTCATAAGGTTCACCATCGATTGTCATGCAGGTTTGAAAAAACCTGATGTTCACTGCCTTAACACAATCGATTGTCATTAATTCACAATCGATTGTCATGCAGTCTTGGCTTAAAACAATCGATTATCATAAGTACATAATCGATTATCTTAGTCCATATTTTTAAGGCATGTCTAAAAATTATTTTGACTACTGTAAATATGCATGATTTAAAATCATTTGACATTAAATTAAATATGCATGATTTTGGAAAATAGTTTTATGAGAGAAGCCATGTTACGAGTCAAGTTGTAGGATCAAGATCACAAATAAGAATGACTCAATTAAACTTATAAAACTTTGTCTTGAGCTTGAATCTCGTTGTATATCAATTGTGCGCTTGTTTCTTGAACTTCGTCATATATCAATTTTCGCTTCGTTTGTCATTCATCAAAACCTACACAAAAGAACACACGTTTTAGTATATTGCATTGAGAACGTGTTTCCAACAATGCTTGGTTATGAGCTTCTTTGGTTATGGATCGGTTATAGTTTGTTGTAGCCGGTTGTGCTTTGTCATGGCAGATCACTTTATACGTCTTTCTTTAGCACCATATTTTACTTCGGTTTAGCTTGTCCGTTTTTTTATTTTTGCCTCTGTAATCTTCTCGTTCCTGGACCAATCTTTAACTTTTCCTGCATAATTTAGACAAAAGTATGGAAGAAATATGATAGTTTTTATATTTTTATAAAGAAATTATATATTTAAAAATCAAGTAAAATGCGCTTATCAAATTCTCCGACACTTAGAATTTTGCTCGTCCTTGAGCAAATAAAATAACTAAACATAACATCTAAACATTTAACCAGAATCATGAGAACTCTCTCCAAAGAAGAAGTAACTAAGACCAATTCACAAGCTCATACAACTTTTAACCGTACTCATATTCACCTATTAAGATCTGAAATCATAATATTTCCTAATACCCAGTTTGTCTCACCAAATTAAGGGAGATGCTCATATCACACAATATATAGATGTTGATCAAATAAATGGCATAGATAGAAAAATTCACTCGCTCTTAACAATGAAGTACCTCAAGCTACTGGAAATAACCATAAGCTTGACTATCATGTGGTTCTCCAGTAATATAGGAGTCTGTGAGTTAAGATCATGTAGGACTTTTGCGAGGTTGTAAAGCAGGATTTAGGGATGGTTAGGATGCATATAGATAATAGTGACTCAAATTCCCTATGGGCACTACACATTTATTCTATCGCTTAAGTATAATTGCCTTTCATCTTATTTAAACAATAAACCTTTATTTTGTTTTATCTCTTTCAAATTTTTTTAAAGAGTTTCCAACTTTTTTTTCTTTTTTCTTTAAATTCTGAAGCAACTATTTTTTTTATTTCTTATGACAATATCTCAAGATATCGACAACTTCAAATAATTATTCTTTCACCAGCTATTTACAATTATACCTCACGCCAAGATTTGTATATTGAGATCAACTCTTAAAGTGTCCAAAAGAGAATTGGGTGAACAAAGAACAAGTCATAACAACAAACAGACTAAGGGTTAAAGCATGGCGACCAACAAAATAAGAGATAATTTATTTAGGCTCAACTGAGCTAACTAGGGATAAAAATCACTAAGGTAGGCCAACTTAGGCTATGGCTCAACAAAGAAGCCCTACGTTCATTTCTTAACTCAAAGATCTACCTAGAATTTCGCCTCAATCTACATTCAAGGCAAGTTCTAGATTTCCAGATAAGCAGGAGAACTAGAAAATATAAGCTAACCGCACAATACACTTGGGCTAACAAAAACCATGATTTCAATCACCATTAAGTATAAGTTAGAAAAGTGGTCATAAAACCTGTGAATGGTACTTAATCGAATTCGTCTTTTCTAAGTCTCATGCTTTTCAAGTCAAATCAAGTTTAGCCAACTTATTTACTAAAATTAGTTAAAACAACTAACCGTCCTAAAAAATATTCAGTTCAAAATATTACGACCATGGCAAAAAACGGAACAAGAAATCCATGAAAGTACATGCAATAAGTTTCCTTAAGAATAAAGCAACTCAATTTTATTCAGTTTTTCAGTTTTTTTTAATTTTTTTGTAATTTTACTAAAAATACATTTTTAAGTTGTAAAATATATGGTTTTTTTTATAATTAACCTGGGAAAAAAACTTAAAAAAAACACATATATAACTAAGATATGCATCTACCCCTAGCTTAAATAATGTCATGTCCTCGTGACAAATAAATTAAAAGTAAAAGGAGATAGAGGAGCTTCCCTGATTTCTTTTTGATTCTGACCTCATTTTTCTTGGCTTCTCAAGATTTCTCTCACATAACAAAGACAAGGTTATGGCAAAGAAAAAGTTCTTTTTCATGATATGAGAAAACTTTCATTGTTGAAATCATGGGAGAACTTCTTTATCATGTCAAAATGTATTAATATATACTACATGAGCGCGCGCGCGCACACACACACAGACACACACACACACACACACACACACACACACACACACACATATATATATATATATATATATATATATATATATATTTACTAAAAGGAAATATTGTATGTTACTACTAATATTTAGTTAAACGATTAAAGAGAGGAGAAGAAAATAGTTCTGAGTTTAACGTTGCCAGCTCGCTTATTTTAAAAATTAGGCAAAAAGGATTGTTGAAGCCTGTTTGTCGAAGAATCTGCTGATAGAAGACTTCAAACGATGACCGTTTACTTTGAATTTGTCTCCCCCATATGCATGTTATACTTCAATGGCACCATAGGGGGTCACTCCTATTACTGTCTACGGTCGTGTCCGGCGTGACTTATACTTTCCTGGAAATAATCTGAATCGGCTATTGTACAATAGAACATGATCTCCAACTTTAAAATCTTTACTGCAGATGAGCTTGTCATGCCAATTTTTTTTGTCTTTCCTTGTACAATTTAGCATTTTCATATGTTGTAAGCCTGAACTCTTCCAACTCATCAAGCTGCAATAGATGGTTTTTACTTGTATCTGGCAAGTTTAGATTCAATAATTTTATCGCCCAATATGCTTTATGTTTTAATTCTATAGGTAAACGACAAGCTTTTCCAAAAACTAGTCTATAAGAAGATGTGCCAATGGGAGTTTTGAAAGCAGTTCTGTATGCTCATAAAGCATCATCCAATTTTAAAGACCAATCTTTTCGAGAAGAACCAACAGTTTTTTCTAAGATTCTTTTTAATTCTCTAATAGATACTTCAACTTGCCTGTTTGTTTGAGCATGATATGGATTTCCTGTTTTATGAGTTACTCAATATTTAAACAACAAATTACCAAATTGTCTATTCATAAAATGAGTTCCTTGATCATTTATTATAACTCTTGGAGTTCCAAATCTAGAAAAAATACTTTTCTTGAGAAAAGCACAAATAATATGAGCATTATTTTTCTTAGTGGCAATTTCTTCTACCCATTTTGAGACATAATTAACGGCTACTAAAATATATTCAATATCCGTTTGAAGGAGGAAAAGGACCCATAAAATTAATGCCTCAAACATCAAAGATTTCACACATAAAAATAGAATTAAGAGGCATTTCGTCCCTTTTTGAAATGTTACCGATTCTCTGGCACTTATCGCAAGTGGCGACATAATTCCTTGAATCTTTAAATAGAGTAGGCCAGAGAAATCTAACTTCAAATACTTTAGCCGCTGTCTTTCTTCCTCCATAGTGTCCTGCAGCCCCATCATGGCAATGACTTCAAATATTGTTCATTTATGTTTCAGGTACACATTTCCTGATTATGTCATCTGCAAAAAATTTAAACAAATAAGGATCTTCCCAATAATAATGTCTTGTCTTTTTTTTAAGCTTTTTTCTTTGATCGTAAGAAAAATCTTTTGGAATCCACCCTCCTGCTAAATAATTGGCAATATCAGCAAATCAAGGAGGCCTATTTACAACTGTTGCAACAGAAAAGATATGTTCATCTGGAAATTCCTCTTTGATATCTAGTATTTCAGTAGGAGGATTCTCTAAACAAATGATCAGCTACCAAATTTTCTGAGCCTTTTCTATCTTTTATTTCGAGATCAAATTCTTGCAAAAGGAGTATCCATCTTAGTAATCTAGGTCTAGCATATTTCTTTGTTAATTGATATTTTAAGGCTGCATGATCAGTGAATACTGTAACCTTTGTACCTATCAAATAAGAACGAAATTTGTCAAACGCAAATACTAGCGCCAATAACTCCTTCTCGGTTGTTGCATAATTCATTTGAGCTTCATTGAGGGTTCTGCTGACATAGTATATGGGTCGAAAGATATTATTTTTCTTTTTTCCCAATATTGCTCCTACTTCTATATCAGTTGCATCACACATTATTTCAAATGGCTGGCTCCAATCAGGAGACCCAACAATTGGAGCATTAGTCAATTATTCTTTGAGAAACTCAAATGCTTTCTGCAATCATCCAAAAATTCAAATTTCACATCTTTCATCAATAGCTTAGTCAGAGGTTTTGAAATTTTTGAAAAGTCTTTTATAAACCTTCTATAAAAACATGCATGCCCTAAGAAACTTCTAAAACCTTTAACGGTGTGAGAGGGGTTAATCCTGCTATAAGATCAATTTTAGCTTTATCAACTTTTATTTCTTTAGCAATGATTTTATGTCCTAAAACAATTTTCTCTGTTAGCACAGTTAAGAACTAGATTTGTCTATTCACATATTTTAAGCACCAAAGTTAAATGATAGAGACAATCTTCAAATGTCTTACCAAAAAGTGTGAAATCATCCATGAAAATTTCAAGAAAATTTTCAGTCATATCTGAGAAAATTACCGACATGCAACGCTGAAATGTAGCAGGAGCGTTACATAGTCGAAATGGCAATCTTCTGTAAGCGTACATACCTTGGGGCATGTGAATGTGGTTTTCTCCTGATCTTCTGGAGTAATTGGTATCAAGTTATACCCAGAATATCTGTCAAGAAAACAATAAAAATTATGGCATGCAATTCTTTCAAGCATTTGGTCAATAAAAGGCAAAGGAAAATGGTCCTTCCTTGTGGCATCATTAAGTCATCTGTAATCAATACAGACTCTCCATCATGTGACTGTTCTAGCAGATATGAGTTTATTATTTTTATTTTTTATTACGGTCATACCTTCTTTCTTTGGTACTACATGTACAGGACTTACCCAAGGGCTATCAGATATTGAATAAATGATACCTGTCGCTAGAAGTTTCACCACTTCTTTATTGACAACTTCTTGCATTGCTGGATTCAGTCTCCTTTGTGGTTGGGCTAATGGTTATTAATTTTCTTCCATAAGGATCCTATGCATACAAATCGGTGGATCGATTCCTTTGATGTCTGCAATAGTCCACCCTAAAGCTCTTTTATGTTCCCTCAAAACCTTTATAAGTTTGTATTCCTGTTCTGGAGTCAAAGAAGATAAAATAATTACTGAAAATAATTCAGGTTCAAGAAATACATATTTTAAATGAGAAGGAAGATTTTTGAGTTCAATTTCTTATTGAACTTCTTCGGGTGAGATTTTCTCATATTTTTATTCTTTTTCCAATGTTTTCATCTTCTTCTCTGATTGTGGGATTTTCATCACTTGTGGTACCTGACCTGACTAAACATATTTCCAATGAATCGGAAATTAATTTATTATCCTTGAATTCATCTACAAGTTCATCTAGTAAGTCAATTTGAAAACAAGATGATGATGACTCATTCCTAGGAAATTTCATCATTTTCTGCATATCAGAAATTACTCTTTCCTCATCAACTCACAATATTAATTGTCCTTGATGGACATCAATGATCGTTCTTCCTGTTGCGAGAAATAGTCTACCTAAAATTAATGGTACCTCAGTGTTTTTTCCATTTCAAACACTATAAAATCTACTGGGAATACAAAATTTATCTACTCTAACGAGGACATTATCAATTACTCCTTTTGGCCTTTTAGTTCTTTGATCAACTAACTGAAGAGACAAACAAGTATCTTTCATTTCACCAAGTTCTAATTTCCTGAAAATTGAGAAAGGCACTAAATTTATTGAAGCACCCGAATCACATAATACTTTTTCAAAGTGAGCACCCCCCCACAATATAAGGAACTGTAAAACTCCCTAGATCACCAAGTTTCTGTGGAAGCTTATTTTGAAGTATAGCACTATATTTCTCTGTAAGCTTAACAACTGAAACTTCTTCCAATTTTCTTTTACTTGACAAAATTTCTTTGAGAAATTTAGCATATGAATGCATTTGTGTCAAAGCTTCTGTGAAAGGTATGTTAATATAAAGTTGCTTTAAAATATCTAGAAACTTTGAAAATTGTTTGACAAGCTTTTCTCTTTTCATCTTTTGGGGAAAGGGGAGAGGCACAGAGTGAGGATTTGTTAATTCATTTTCTTATATATTTTTCCCTTGATTCTTTTGTTCTTTTGAAAAATTAGATTCTATTTTATTTTCACCTTCATTTTCCTTTTCCACTTCTTGTGGCTTTCCTTCTCTATCTGCATATGGATCATCAAGAGACTTACCTGATCGTAGAGAGATGGCTTTGAGGTGTTCTTTTGGATTTTTCTCAGTGTTGCTTGGTAGAGCACCTTGAATTTGTCCAGACATGAGGGTTGCCAGTTGGCTTACCTGAATTTCCAAATTCTTGATAGTTGAATGTTGACTTCCACCCCTCTCGTAAGTAGCTTTAATGAATTTGTACATCAGGTCTTCAAGGCTTTGCTGATGAGATCTTTGAGGCTGCTGCTGATATTGTTGAATACCTTGTTGCCCTCTATTTTGATTTTGAAAACCAAGTGGTCCCTGTACCTGCTGCTTCTGATTAAAACATTTTTGAGGATTTTCAGCACCATTAGGATTACTCCATTGAAATCCTGGATGTTTTGTGCCATGGGACTACCAAATGGGTAATTATTTCTATAACCAATCATATTTACCTATTCCTCATTTTGCGTAAAAGCTTGACATTCATGATTCAGATGATTACCTTTACAAATATCACAATTCTCAAGTTTGGATGACGATTGAACACTTACCTGAAATGCCTCATCTTTTTGTGTTAGAGTTGCAGTTTGATGCGCTAATGAATTCCAAGCTTCAACTTGATTGACTCCTGCTGCTTTCTTAACAATTATTCTGTCAGAGGGCCATTGAACAGCATTTTCTAAAATTTTATTAAGCAATTGCATGGCTTCTGTAGTAGTTTTGCTCATTATGGATCCTCCTTATGCTGCATCAATAACATTTCTAGATGAGGGTTTAAGACCATGATAAAAAATATATAAAATATCAGGATCTTGGATACCATGGTTTGGGCGTTTTCTTAGCATTGATTTTAATCTTTCCCATGCTTGGTATACAGATTCAGTGTCTGTTTGCATAAAATTATTGATTTCTTGCTTCATTTTAAATATTTTTGGAGGTGAAAAATATTTATTAAGAAATTTCTGAGTCATTTGGTCCCATGTAGTGATTGAACCTCTAGTCAGACTTCGCAACCATATTTTGGCTTCACCTTTTAAAGAAAAAGGAAAAAAGCTGGAACCTGATAGCGTTTGTTGTGACTCTATTATACCTGCAAGTTTCAACTAATTCAAGAAAATCAATTAGATGGGTGTGCGGATCTTCACTCGCATCACCAGTAAATTGGCACGACTGCTAAATGGTTTGAATTAAGCATGTGCGGATTTCAAAGTTGTTTTCTGCAATTGGTGGTCTTCTCATACTTGATTCTCTTTCAAAATGATCTGGCCTTGCATAATCACGGAGTATTCTATCATGTTGTGGAGCTACCTCATCAAATTTTTCTTCTACTTGATGTGGCTGGAGTTGGTTGTTGAGTTCTTCGTTCTCCATTTCCTCTGATATGAAAACTTGAGATAGTGAGGTTTGTTCTTTCGCAACAACCGCAAGGATTTTTCAATTTCAGGATCGTATCTGACTCGTTCTCTAGAAGAGGAACGGGTCATATACTTTCTGAAGTTTCTGCAGAAAATTTCAAATAATTAGACAATTAAAAAAATCTCAAATTTGTAGTAAAACAATTCATCTGTAGTAGATGTTGCCAATCCCTGGCAATGACGCCAAAAATTTGACGAGTGTCTGGCGTGTATATAATTAAACTCGTACTCTTTCAAATTATAGAATAGAAAGATGTCGAACCCACGGAGATTGATTTTATCTATTCTACAGACGTTTCTTGTTTTAATTACTATTTGAGAAAATCAGAAAGATTTGAGTTATAAATTAACTAAATAAAAATACATAAATAGAACAGTAGCATATATTTTTGTTTTTTAACTAATATTATAAAAGGTGTTGGGATATTGACTTCACTTAATATTTCTATTATATAGTAGAATTTATTATTCTTCAATTTTTATTTCTCAAAAAGGTATAAATGTCTCTCACCATTACAAATATATATTATTACTTAAGTTGAATAATTAATTGCACTCCTCTCGGTTATACAAATTAATCTTCAAACTAGTAATATCAAAGAACCAGAAATATGTGGTTGAACTAAAACACGCTCTTGTTAGTAAGCCCCTTTAGGTTACCCTACTTGTTATAACTAATTATTACACTATTCGCCTCCCTCGATTACAAATAAGTGTAAAATTAATTATAACATAAAAGAGATAGATATTACTCAATAAATATTAACATTTATCAATACTACACTTAGCTATATTATTTCTTCCGCCTCTCTCGATTACAAGATTAATAAATAGTTAATATGTAGTACAATATAGATAGATGTTAATAAATTAAATAACATCTAAATGTAAAAGCAGATAAAGTTAAATAAATTCTATCTCAAGCATGTGAATTTGAGGAATAATATCTACTATATATAGAAATATTAAGATCCGTCTTTCTCCCAACACAAGAAAAATTACTCCATAATGGAGCCAATACCGACAACAGAAATAATCTTGCCCATTAAATAATAAAATAGAAAGAAATATTCAAGAGAATAATTTCCGCTATTTAATTAAAAATAGGAATCTGAGTAATTTCCAACACTACAATTTATTTGAAACTAGAAATGAGCCAGTGTAATGGCTAAAAGATTAAAAAGAAGCAAAGCTAAAGAACAAAGAGAAGGAAAAAAAACTTTCTGCTAAATATTGCTTCTCCAATTTCTTCCCCATTCATTTCACGATTGATGCCTCATTTTATAGCCAAGCCAAGACAAACTTTTCAATTATCTTCTGGTTATGAACTTGTCATGGCTGGTTGTGCCTTGTTATGCTTGGTTATGAGCTTCTTTGGTTATGGATCAGTTATGGTTTGTTGTAGCAAGTTGTGCGCTGATTGTCCTTTGTTATGAGCTTCTTTGGTTACGGATCAGTTATAGTTTGTTGTTTCCAGTTGTGCTTTGTCATGGCAGATCACTTTATACGTCTTTCTTTAGCACCATATTTTACTTTGCTTTAGCTTGTCTGTTTTTTTACTTTTTCCTCTATAATCTTCTCGTTCCCGGACCAATTCATCTTTATCTTTTCCTGCATAATTTAGACAAAAGTATGGAATAAATATGATAGTGTTTGTATTTTTACAAAAAATTATATGTTTAAAAATCAAGTAAAATGCGCTTATCACAGTTGACGCCAACAGACAAATATTTCCACTAGCTTTTTCCATATGTGCCAATGAAAGCGAAGAGATATGGACCGTTTTTTTGAACCACTTGAAGCAGCATGTTGTCAAACAACGTCCAAGTATTTGTCTAATATCTGATCAGCATAATGGTATTTAAATTCTGTACGTCACTTTCCTGAATGGCAGGAACCATATGCATACCACCGTTACTGTGGGAGGCACTCGAAGGCCAATTTCCAGAAGAAATATCTTGACAAGGCCTTGCATGACTTAATGTGGATGGTTGCAACTGAGCGCCAGCAGTGCAAATTCACTAGGCATATGGAAGCAATCTGGAAAATATATCCACGAGCATATACTTGGTTGATGCGACATGAGTCACATGTGGACATTGCATGCTGATGGCGGTAGATGATGGGGAGCCCTTACTACAAATGTGGCGGAGTCATTCAGTGGCTTTTTGAAGTTTGCCCGTGGACTGGATGTCACTGCCATGGTCCGCATGACATTCAAACATAGTGCGAAGAGGTTTGTTAAAGGCATGTAGCTGCATCAACACTATATTGATAGGCAATACAATGTTGTTGCATACGTAGACATGTATAGTGGGGAGTTGCAGTCATTAGGTGCTGGGCATTATTGCCCGCCGGAACCTTTTAAGATGGTATGTAACAAGGACTATTTGTGCAAGCTGCAAGTGTAAAAGAGAACGCGTATACGGAACCAAATGGATGTTGGTGACACCATTTATGCTCGTAAATGTGGCAAATGCGCAAACAGGACACGACCGTCGTAAATGTCCTTCAGGTGGTGTGCGTGACAGTGGTAATCCGGCTCCTGGTGCAAGTTCGTCGAATGTACCCAACTATCAAGGATACCCCTAGTCTTTTGTTTTGGTATTATTTTTTGTAATATGTGTTTGCACTTGTGTATGTTGCAATATATATCAAATAAAATTATATTCCACAATCTGGAATTAATGAAGAAAAAGTTGTTTAATTGTAGGAAAATGTAATATGTAAAGCGTGGTTTGATAGCTTAATATAATGACACAAGCATTTAAACATAACTTCCACTTCAATTAAAATAATATTTTGTTACAACAAACAATGACTGAGCTACCATGACGTATACAGATGAATAGTGGCCTCCTGGGTAAATGTAGGTGGTGGTGGAATACGATCACCTTGCTCCTCCTAAAGATGGACATGCTGCTCTAGCCATCCCATATATATTTCCTACGCTGGAGAATCCACCTAGAAGCTAGAGGGAGAAACGGATAAGCCTCACCTGGCGCAAGTGATGGGAGAGGTGGTTGCAACGACTTGATTTGCTATCAGGCCTAAACCTAAGATAAAAGGTTGATAAAATTTATGAGTCATTACGACCATATAAAATTCGGAGTAATGAATAGAGTATTTGAAAATGTTGTCACCTGTAGGAGGGGCAGAAAACCACATATGTCCACCGCTGGGACCATGCTCGCCTCGCACATGCTCATATACAGGTATGCGAGAATAGCAGCACCCCAGCTGTACTGGGGTAAATCATCCAGCTGCTGAAGATGATGGAGAAAGCGCATATTTACTTTACTCCTCGAAGTGTTCGGGAACAAAACACACCCGAAAAGCAGGAGCAACGCCAACACGTGTACTCAATATGGAGATCCTACATCTTGCCGGTAGTGTATGGGTGCAAAAATGCCTTATGATCTCTGATTGTTGACAAACCAACGTGACTACCCCTAGCGTCACCCTGAGGTCTATAGCCAGTAAACTCCCCCATCATATCCAAAAAATGTGCATGCATCATGTATCTAATGTACTGGGGCAGTGCCACGGCCCGTCCATCTACGCGCAGCCCGTACAAAACCTGAACATCCTCCAGCGTATGGTGGCCTCCCTAGTAGGCAAGTGAAAAGTATGTGTCTTCGGTCACCACCGCTCTATCAAGGCCGTGATGTGAGACCAATCAAGATGCAACCGTCCAAGCTCAAAATTGTATAGAAGCTCGTAGCATGTAGGAGCGCGATTACCGGGCATGGAAAGGATGCTCCACGATGAACTCTCACAAATCGTCAAGTCTCCTGGGGCAGAGAGGTTGATCCAATAGATGTCCCTCCTATACAAAGGGGGACCTATGGTCGCCCATGCAGTGGTAATAGCTGATCCTCGGCAGGTCCAGGATGTGCAGGTGAAGGAAAGGCCATGTCGTCTACTATAACTTAAACAAAATAATTGTGTGTGTTAGTTTGATAAATTAAATAATTATTTTTAATATTGAACTGAGTAATTATCTACGGGTTCGAGGTTCGATATTTGAGGCCCTGTAGCACCAAGCTATCCTTAATTATTATGTGTATCATTTTAAATATTTTTAAAATTTGTTAGTTTTTTTTTTGGTAATTAAAATTGTATTAATCACCAAATGGTTGCCTTACAAAATCATAGGACAGTTTTTAGCTCAACTGCCTATCAAAATGGAACATGAATTATCTATACTACTCTAGCCAAATCAGCATTTATAACATGAAATGCTGAATATATGAACTAAGCCTAGGAGGAGCTCGAACATTACATATATAGGCTATACTACTTAGGAGCTTATCACAATTACAATAGATATTTTCAAAGATTCTCGCATTCCTTTCTAACCATAAACCATAGAGCATTTCTGTTATTGTCATCTTGAATGTGTGAGCTCGGAGAGATTTCCCTTTAGATTGTTCAATGAACCATTGGCAGAATTGTGACCAATCTTGTCCAGTGAAGTCTGCCACTCCTAGCCATTGCAGTGTCTGGTATCTCAACTGGGAAGCAAAATTGCAATGCAAGGATAAATGGTCTCTAGTTTCCATTTCTTGCTGGCACATAACACAGATGCCTGGTATATTCAGATTCCATTGCAGCAGTCTATTCTTGGTAGGAAGTCTATCCTGCAGCAACAACCACAAGCTGAAGATAGCTTTAGGTCTAGCAGTATTTTGTATTACCAAATTCTTCCAAGGAACTCTAGTTGATTCTCCAAGCAGTTGCAAGTATAATTTCCTTATGGAGCAGTCAGTGTTATATAGCAATTGATGTTGTTGTAGCAGCTTGATTCCCTCCACAAATTTCCTTACCATCCAGCTAGCATTTGTTGGGACAGTGAAGTTCTCCAACTGTTGTTGTTTGATGTAGACAGTATGAATCCATTTTACCCACAACAGATCTTTCTTGTGTGCTAAATCTCAACTAAGTTTAGCTATAGCAGCCCTATTCCACAATAAGATATTTGTTATATTCAAACCTCCAACAGATTTAGGCATGCATACCTTTTCCCAAGCCACATAAGCTTTCTTTGTGATATTAACTGATCCTGACCAAATATAAGATCTGCATATTGACTCCAGCAATTTAACAACCTTTGAAGGCATGATAAATAATTGAGCCCAGTAAGCTTGAACACCAAATATAACTGATTGCACCAACTGGCTTCTGCCTGCATAGGATAGATATCTAGCTGTCCATGAAGTAATTCTAGCAGAAATCCTATCAACCAGAGGTTGCCATTGAGCAACTGTCAACTTTTTGGTAGTTAAAGGTACTCCCAAATATTTGAAAGGGAGATCCCCTCTAACATAACCAAGCTGATCAAGAATTTGTTGCTGAATCACAGGAGAAACCCCACCAAAATACACAGCACTTTTGTGTAAGTTTGCTTTAAGACCAGTAGCTGCAAGGAACTGAGAGAAAAATAAGAACATAGAACTTACTGACTGAAGCTCTCCTTTGACAAACAATAGTAAGTCATCAGCAAAGCTTAAGTGAGTAATTCCGAACTTCTTACAACCAGGATGATATATGAAGCTTTTAGTATGATTCAACTCTGCCTGGGATCTACTAAGATATTCCATTATAATAGCAAACAGAAAGGGAGATATAAGATCTCCTTGTCTCAATCCTTTGGCAGCTTGAAAAGGCTCTGTTGTTTCTCCATTAACCACAACTGTATAGCTAACAGTTTGGACACACTCCATGATCCACCTGATAAATCTGCTAGGAAAATCCAGTTCTTCCATAATCTGTTGCAAACTGCACCATTCCACTGAGTCATAAGCTTTTTGAAGATCAATTTTGATCATACATCTGGGAGAGATATGTGATCTAGAGTACTGTTTTATTAGCTCATGAGCTAATATAACATTATCTGCTACTCTTCTTCCTGGTATAAATCCAGCCTGAGAATTACAGATAATACTACTCATAACCTTCTGGAGTCTGTTAGCCAACAACTTGGAAATAATTTTATACAAGACTGAACAACAAGCTATAGGTCTGAACTCTTTGACTGTTTGAGGATTGGATACCTTGGGCAGCAAAGTGAGTGTGGCACAATTAGTAGGTCTGTACATCTTCGAGGTCTGAAAGAAATTCCTGATAGTTTGCATAACCTGGTTACCAATGACATGCCAAGATTGTTTGAAGAACATAGCATTAAATCCATCAATCCCTGGAGCTTTATCATTTCCAATAGCCTTCAAGCTGTCTAGTATCTCTGTTTCAGTAATGTCAGCAACTAGTTCCTTCCTTTGGTGCTGAGAAAGCTTTGGACCATTCATCATATATATCTTATTCACAGCTGGTAGGGAATTGGCTGTAGTTCCCATTAGTGATTTATAGAAATCCCTAATCTCCTTTTCCAAATCTGCAGGATCAGTTATCTTCAGTCCTCCTTCTGTGGAGAGTTCAATAATCTTCTTATACTGACTCATCTCCTTCATGACTGCTGAGAAATACTTATTATTGGAGTCACCAAGTTTGATCCATTTGGCTCTGGACTTTTGCTGCAAAGCTGACTCTTCAATTAAGGACCACTTCTCTAGCTGTTGAACCAGGAATTTTGCTCTTTGTTGTGGTGTGTCTGAATAAGAAATTGCCATTTGATGCTGTACATCTTCCAGTTCCTTTCTACCACTTTCAATATTTTGAGAAATATTCTTAAATTCTCTAACATTAAGAGATTTTAAGGGAGGTTTGAGAGATTTAAGATTGTTCCATACTCCTTGAAGAGTATTCTGCTCCTTGCTTTTCCAGTAAGTTTTTAGCATAGAAGGAAATTCCTTATGCTGGATCCAAGCATTGAAGAATCTGAATGGTGTCTTCCTTGTAGATGTATCTGTTGTCAGGGTTAGTAACATGGGATTGTGGTCAGATATAAGGGGAGGTCCATATACAGCGTGCACATGGTTCCACTTCATCTGCCATTCAAAGTTACCAAACACCCTATCCAGTCTACTACATACTCTATCATTACCACTTTGTTGATTAGACCAGGTAAAATAATTTCCCTCCCATGGCAGCTCAACTAGGCCTGATTGCTGAATGCAATTATTAAAATCAACAAGGTCCCTTTGCTTCACTTGTTGGCAGGATTGTCTTTCCTTGCTAGACAAAATTGCATTAAAATTTCCTGCAATGATCCAGGGATCAGTAATCCCAGCAGATAACTTTAGAATAGACTTCCACAGCATCTACCTTTGATCACAGTCATTAAATCCATAGACTACTGTAAGCCAGCAGATAATATCCCCAGTGATAGTTTGAACTTTACAATGAATGAGCTGAGCTTCCTCAAGATATCCAGTAATCACCACTTTTGTAGGGTCCCATATGATCCATATCCTCCCATTTACTGCTCCACTATAGTTAGTAATCATGTTCCAATTAGGCAACAAAAAACTAGCTATTCTACTAGCATTGTGTTGTTTAACCTTAGTCTCTACAAGTCCTACAAGGTCAAACTTATTAATTCTAAAGTAATTTTGAGCTTCTTTTTGTTTAAACCTTTTATTTACACCCCTAATATTCCAAAAGATCCACTTCATTGAGTATTGCTAGTTCCCCCTTCATCCAGGGGATGATCAACCCACCTAACTGTCCCAACTTCAAATCTGTTAGACATCACAAGAGGAGATAAGGGAGGGAAATTAGTAATGTAAAAGACTGGGGAGTCTTGTATAGAAACCTGCTTCTGTTTGTTCCCACCATCAGCTGCAGCTATAGTGCTTGTCTCCTTTGATACCTCTTGACACTGGATTTGAGCCATCTGGTTACTCTGGACCACTGTGACTGGTGCTTTCACTCTCCATTCCTGTGTCACCTTGCTTTTCTGTGCAGGTTGAGCAGTTTTAGCCAAACAGTTGTGTCCAACCTCAAAACATTTCTCACAATACACAGGTTTCCAATCATAAGTCACATCCTGCATGAAGCTCTTTCCATTTGGATCTAGAATCTCTATCTCACTAGGTAACTTTTTTGACACATTTACCTCAATGAGCATACGAGCATATGAGATTCTGGATTGCTTAGTAGTACATTCGTCAGCAAATATAGGTCTACCAAGAACACTAGCAATCCTACTTAAAGATTTGCTACCCCAACAAGACATAGGCAAGTTAGGGAACTTGATCCACAAAGGAATTTCTGAAGGAAAGGCTGCCTTGAAGTCAAAATCAACTGACCACTGCTTCAAAATCATAGGTCTGTTGGCAATAGTATAAGGCCCTCCACACAGAATTTCTTTGGCATCCTCTAGTGCACTAAATTTAACAATATAATAGCCCTCATCATGATAAAATAGCTCAGACTCAGGAACATGAGACCAGTGAAGATTAATAAATCTTTTTATGCCATTATACCCAGGGCTATTACCTAGCACAAATACCACAAGAGCACATTTCCATTTCACTTCTTCCGCCTCCACTTCTTCCTTCACCAGCTGACCAACTGGTTTGCCGTTTACAAGTGTAGGGGGAATATACTCTAACGACATACCATTTGCAGCAAGTCGGTTACTCTGGAAAAGACTAGCCCACTGTTTGGGTGGATCTGATTTTGGACCTTCATCACAAACAGCCTTTGGAACATCAATTGGTGGTGGTTGTTGCATGCAGATCTGAACTCTATTCTCAGGCTCCATCGGAACATTGATGGGAGGCTCTGTAATCCTCACATTTGCTGTTGGTATCAAGGAGACTCCAGATGGTTGTGGATCTATTACTGCATGAGGCAATGGAACAGTTATCTCAGCTGATTTCAGTGGAACAGTGGTACCTACCATTGGTACAGTGTTAACTGCTTTTGGGAAAACTACATCACTCGCATAAATTGGTACTAACTCTTTCCTTGGGCGACCTCTCCTCTTTGCCATAACAACCTCTGCTAGATTTACTTACCTATGCAGAAGCAGTAGAGAAGAAGACGATGAAACAGTGAAGCAGAAGATGAGAAAGTTAGAGAGAAGGCAGAGCTTTTCTCTCTAACATTGTGTTTGAGCTTTTGAACGTTATAAAATTTGTTAGTTTAATAAATTAAATTAAATTTATTTGAATTGGACTTAATAATCATGTATGGCTTTCAAGCTCGATATTTGATGCCCGGAAGCACCAAGCTATACTTAATTATTATGTGTGTCATATTCAATATTTTTTAGAAATTTGTTAGTTTAATAAATTAAATTAAAAAACCTTAAATTGGACTGAATAATTTTGTATGGGTTCCAGACTCGATATTTGAAGTCCGGTAGCACCAAGTTATCCTTAATTATTATGTGTATCAATTTCAGTTACCGATGGAATTTTGTTAGTTTAAAGAATTAAACTAAAAATTATTGAATTGGACTTAATAGTTATATATGGATTCCAGGTTCGATATTTGATGCCCGGTAGCATTAAGTTATCCTTAATTATTATGCATGTCAATTTCATTACTTTTAGAATTTTGTTAGTTTAATAAATTATATAATTAATTAAGTTTAATATTGGACTAAATGATTATGTATGGGCTCAAGACTCATATTTGAAGCCCGGTAGTACCAAGTTATCCTTAATTATTATGCGTACCAATTTCAATATTTTTACAATTTATTAATTTAATAAATTAAATAATTAATTATTAAATTGGACTGAATAATTATCTATGAGTTGAGGGCTCGATATTCGAGTTTATTTGACAACATACATTAATTTTTTACTTTTGTAAGTTTATTTTTATAAATTAAATAATTAATTTTGTAAAGCGTAATTGGATAGAGTTTGCAGTTACTACATACTTAAACTACAGAGCCTCTATGCTAAAAGGCTCTGCATTTTACTACACTAAAATGCTCTATATTTTTCTACACTAAAATGCTCTATATTTTACTACGCTAAAAGGCTATTTATTTTACTACGCTAAAATGTCACTATTACATATGAAAACAACAAACATAACATACAAATATGAACAACAAACAAAATAAATAATATTTGTTTATGATTTAACCAAATAAAAACATAACATTAACAATTCAAATTATTTATTAAATTTTAATAATTTGTTGTCCCAAAGCTAATAAATCAATCCAGGTATAAAAATATAAAAATTTAAACACAAACATAACACATATTAATATGGAAATACATTAAACAATACAAATATGCATGTACTATACGAATTTCGACATAAACAAAATCGAAATACCTCGATTTAAGTTTTTTGAATTTGATTGAAATCGAATTTTTGAATCCAAAGATTGGCTTGTGTGTGAGACCTACACTCTTTGCTCTTTAGGTGTCGGGTGGGGTCCAAAATCTTTTTTAAAACATTGACCGGGGGGACTAGCAGTGAAGATTTTTTTAATGGGGGATTAAGGGTTCTGTCATTGTCCAAGGAAGAAAAGAGGCTTTATTTTATTAAAGCAATTTGCAATACTGTACTGCGTTTATGTAATTTGCAGTATAGTACTGCGAATTTCTTTATTAAAATAAAGTTGGGCCCATACTCATAACTGAAATGTAGTACTATACTGCATATAAGTAATTTACAATACAATACTGCAAATTGCTTTAAAAAATAATTTTTAAATAAAATGCAGTATTGTACTGCAAATTACTTTAACAATTAAATTTTTATTAAAGTAATTTACAGTGTAATACTGCATTTTAGTTATTTAAGTAATTTTTTTTAATAGTAGAAATGTACTTTTTGCCCAAACATCCATTAGAAAAATTTCGGACTCGGCTTTGAAGGGAAAAGACTGACTGAAGAGCAGTATTTGGCGTACAATTTGGAATGCTACGACCGCTACCTTTTGTTATGAAATAATATAAGAACAAGTAGAATAATGCAAGAACAAGAACAATATAGAGAGAATAGGGAGAGGAGTATTCTTATTGATACTTTGGGGATTGTTAGGGATGATTTACAATGGTAGAAGACCCCTTTATTTATAGGGAGGTAGTGACTTAGCTACCAAGAATAAAACTCTAGAATCTCTCTAATTATAGACATTCACCTTAAATAGAAGTCTATTTATAACACTCCCCCTTGAATGTCTATTCAACAATGTGCCTCGTTAAAACCTTAAAACCAAAACCCAATGGGAAAAATTAAAGAGAAGGAAAAAGAGTACACATGTTTGAATATGCGCCTATTGGTTGCCTCGTTAAAAACCTTGCAAGGAAAACCCAGTTGGGACAAAACCTTGTAAGGGAAAAAGAGTGCAACGCGCATTAACTCCCCTTGATGAGAACATCAATTTATATCCTTGAGCATTTGCATTCCAATCTTGTGCACCATCTTCAAAACAATCATTGGTAGAGATTTGATAAATAAATCAACCATATTGACTTGAATAAATATTCCGCACCTTGAAATCATCATTCTTGATAGATATGAACATCTTCATATAATGTCGTGGAATAACTCTTCAATATCTCCATAGGGGTATTCTCGATGCCATCATGCTTTGACTTTACACTTTCAAGTATTTGAACTACATGTCCAAAACTACATGTCTTTCATATGGAATCAATTCTTCTTGAATTGTATCTCTTCCATTTGGCCAATATTTTGTTTGTATTCGACAAACATAAGATCCTCATCGATATTTAGCGCTATCATAGATGTCGTCGACAATCATTTTATATCGGTTTCAGTCAATTTTCATAAAGATATAACATGGAGATCTCTTCATTCATATATCAGGTACCTGAATCTCTCATGAGATTTTATGAAGTGTTATGTCATGTGATCTTCTGGATCACTTGCCTCCTTACTATGATCATTTTGATCATGTGCTCATCTTCTTTATTAAGAAGTTCCTTTTGAAACCGAGTTGTCTATACGCTTCAAGCGTATCAAAGACTTTGTCCTTCTAGGACTTAACATGAGCATTTGCAGTGAGAATATAGTTACATCCTTTGGGTCAGCAAATGCATATAGCATGCTTTGCAATATGTTGCAATTGAAATATCCTTTTATGAACTTCAAGTTCATATCATGATATTCGAGGATCTACACAAATGATAATTCATCTCATGTAACCTTTTCTCAAGTGTTTATCATGTCTCCCCCTCATGTTAGAAAAGCTAACTTGTTTTCTCAACTTTGAGAAATCATCTTTGTGCATTATCATGTCAATATACACAGCACATTAATAATAAGATGAAATTATTTGGTTCCTGACCCTGAACCATTTGTGATGGGAGAATATACTCTCGTATACAACGTATATCAAACTGATATATATAACTTTGTTCTCATAAGAAACAGTTTAGCTATTAAGTGGAGGCACTCAATAATTATCTTGCTAAACCAACTTTGATATAAACCAACTTATCAAGATGAACTATCTTGAGTAGAAAATCTGGAAATTATGCTCGAAGTTAGATTACTGAGCAATTTACCTCGCAAGCACCGGCCAGGCTGCGGGTCAATAACAATTGCGCATGTAACCATTTCATAGATGCATCATATGTGGTATACATGGCAGGTGAATGGGCCCATATTCACCTTTGATATTTCCAGAATTTTAGGGGCTTCAACCCGAATTCTTTAGTTGGTCAGTTCATTAATGAGAACAAGTAATACAAGAGAATTCGTAAAGAACTTTCTAGTTCTTTAATATTCACCCATGTGAATTTGCACATCATACTTAAAATGAGATGGCTAACCCGAATGCCAACTGAATATATTATCAATATTGGTAAACTTCAAATTTACACCATGACATGTGCACTTATCAATAAACTTCAGGTTTATTATGACATGGGTTTTTATACCAATAGATATCCACTTTATTGTGGCATTCCTCTGTTTGTGTAGTACAAACTGGAGAACAAAGCGGGTAGCTTTCCATATACAAATTACCCCGCTACAAGTTGTAGTAATAGGAGATATCAAATCCTTCCTTTATTTATTGTCTCAATATAATCAATCGCTTTCGCGTGTACTTTGGAAACTGAATATGTTTCTTTGAGACGTACTACAGCACAATACTCAATTGTGTTTCTCCAACATAGTAATAATTGGCTCTTCTAGAGCTCTCAATTAATTTTGTACTACCACAGATTCATCAACATCCATGTGGTGAATATCTTTCTTAAAGAGAAAGTTATACCATTATGGTCATATCAAACTTATATGCAAGATATGTTTCTTGCATTATCGTTGTCCTTTAATAGTCATATTTCAAAAATACTTTGGCGTACAATAGGTACGTGACCATTGATCATTCATGCCATATATCATCTCAAACCTCCTTCTAGGGGTGAGTGTGGTATTATCTCAAACCTCCTTCTAGGGGTGAGTGTGGTATCATCTCAAACCTCCTTCTAGGGGTGAGTGTGGTATATTCAATACCAATTTCATGTTCATATTCTTCCAATAATGAATATGTGTTCGTGAATCAGATGTTGTCACATTCACTGCGGGGATATGTGATTTTGTTATCCTTTTCAAATCTGTAAATGCGTCTGGCATTCGATTTGCTATTCTTTGCAAATGGATAATATTTTGCGCCTCTTTTTCACAAATAGAGGTATGTGGATCAAGATGAGATAATGATGCATTTTTCCACAAAATTTCCCGTTTGGTTTCACCAACTTCTCCCCCTAATTTAGGGAAAAGTGTCTCATCAAATTGACTGTCTGCAAATCGTGCAAATCTCCTATCAATGTTTCGAGGTAGCGAATAATGGAGGGCAATTCAAACTCAACATATATTCCTAATCTTCTTTGCGGACCCATTTTGGTGCGGGATGGCGGTGCTATAGGCACATATACTGCGCATCCAAAGATTCTTAAATGGGATATATTAGGTTCATGACCCAAAACCAATTGCAACGGGGAATATTTGTGTCAATTCGTCAGTCAGAGACGAACTAGCATTGCTGTATGCAAAATGGCGTGACCCCAAACCGAAGTGGGCAGCCGACGAACTAGCATTGCTGCATGCAAAATGGCGTGACCCCAAACCGAAGTGGGCAGCCTCGTTTTCATGAGTAAATGAGGTATTCAAGATTATACTCATGTATTGTCTCAATCTGATATCCATTTTAAATGATATCTTTAAAACTCAACAAGTTCCTTTAAGACTTGGATGAGAACATTTTGATTGATATCATTAAAACTCAACAAGTTCTTCTTAGACTTGGAGGAGAATATTGCATTCTCTAAGATAAACGTCGTGCCTTTGGGCAGAGTTATAGTTGCTCTTCCGGAGCCTTCAATCAATTTACTTCCCATGGTTTGGCATACAAAAGAAAATATACGAACATGAGAATAAACAACTTTTTGTTTCACATTTAAACAATATTTTCAAAATCTGCTGAGGTCAGTTGACTAACTAAATCAGATAGTCGATATTATGTTTTCCATAATCGATTACTTTGCAGTTTGAAAATTTCAGTTTAAGCATTTTCTTAAAACAATCGATTGTTAAACACACACAATCGATTGTTGAACGTTGACAATCGATTGTTAAACACACACAATCGATTATTTGCTATTTTGAAAAAAAATTCAGATCACTGTATTAAGACAATCGATTGTTACACATAGACAATCGATTGTTGACTATTTTGAAAATATTCCAGATCACTGTTTTAAGACAATCGATTGTTAAACATAGACAATCGATTGTTGACTATTTTGAAAAAATTCCAGATCACACTGTTTTAAGACAATCGATTGTTAAGCATAGACAATCGATTGTTGACTATTTTGAAAAAATTCCAGATCAGTCTCACGACAATCGATTGTTAGACATAGACAATCGATTGTTGGACGTAGACAATCGATTGTTGAACATTGACAATCGATTGTTTTGCAGTTTTAATGCGAAATATTAGATAATCGACTAACTGTTAGGTTAGTCGATTACCTCTGCTGGAAAATAAAGATATTATTGAAATCTGAGCATATTGAAACATACTAAAGAACTAATACTAACATTATATCATAAACTAACTAATACGAGCTGATACTAATGACTATTAGTTTATTCACTAACTATTACAAATAAGTGAAATAAAATCAAACAACTCCATCTTCTTTCATCAAGGTGATGGTGCAAGAGAATCAAGGCCATTGGCACAGTTTCAAACCTTCATTAAGGTGATGGCGCAAGAAAAACGAGGCCTTAGCATAGTCTTGGGTGGATGCATTATTTCTGTTTTTAATGGCGTCTCTAGGACCCATTGCATCCAAATGGATTCCAGCATTCAACACCCATGTCATATAGTTCTTGCCCAAAATTTCAAGGGCAACGAACTTTCTTTTCATAATGTCAGACATAAAACAAAATTACATCAAGAGCGTGTTCATACTTACGGGCTCTATTACAATTATCACATTCACTTCAGGGAATGGATCATAATCATGTGATTTACACAATCTCATGTCAAATATTACTTTCATAAAGTGAAAGATTATTTTGAGAATCTTTATTATTCTCATTATCACAATAATGACGATTATAATTTCGTCTATTGCCACGTCCACATCCATTGATACCTTTACGGTAATAATTTTGTCTTCTTTCAGACTTATCACATACTGCTACCACATTCTCTAAAGGGAATGGAGCAAATTCAATTGGACGGAATTTTAATTCTTTGCCACGTCCACATTCATTGATACCTTCACGGTAATAATTTTGTCTTCTTTCAGACTTATCACATACTGCTTCCACATTCTCTAAAGGGAATGGAGCAAATTCAATGGGATGGATTTTCAATCTTTTGCCCACAATCATACATGAATTTGATCATGGCAAGGCATAGAAATTTTTACCACTTCACGTGGTTATAATTTCTTACAAACTCCATTAGAGTCATAATCAAACTTTGTTGTCTTTGCTTGTATATAAAATCAAATTATAGAATTCCAAGAATTTGAAAGAGAAAAGTAAAATACTTACCTTAAATCCAGAATTTAATCATGAAGCGGTAATGCAACACTCAATGTTTACGTATTGAAAAGCAATTACCCCACCGAACAGTAGGGGGTTAATAGTCATCGGATTAATATAAACATCAAAAGTGTATAATGAAGACAGTGATCGTGTAAAATAAAATTTTTAAGCAATGTTATAACCAAAGTCTATTCCGTACATACAGGTACAAAAATTTATATGCAGATACTGCATAGTGACGGATATATATTGCATATAACTGAACAACATGCAAAATTTAAAACGTTATTGTTTCGCACGTTTATTAATACCATAACGTTAATTAGAGTGTATAGAGATTTCATAATGCATTCACTGTTTGTTTAACCGCAATATGTGCAGAAACTTGCCTCAACAATTAAAACATGATAACAAATAATAATTACTGTACTCGTAATTGACAGTAGCACTTACCTTTAAGGTATACCAATAAATGTTGTGATATCAAATATACCTCTTGAGTTTCCATCCCGTTGCATTACTTTATGATGATACCATCTCTTCTAATTTTTCGTATAGAAAATAGAAAAAGGGCGGCGATTGAGTTGAGAGAGCAGAATCGGCTATGAAGCAAAAACCCTACACAAACAAAAGTTAAAATAATCGAAAATTTCAATTGATTAGAGACTCGTGCTGATAACGTGTTATGAAATAATATAAGAACAAGTAGAATAATGCAAGAAGAAGAACAATATAGAGAGAATAGGGAGAGGAGTATTCTTATTGATACTTTGGGGATTGTTAGGGATGATTTACAATGGTAGAAGACCCCTTTATTTATAGGGAGGTAGTGACTTAGCTACCAAGAATAAAACTCTAGAATCTCTCTAATTATAGACATTCACCATAAATAGAAGTCTATTTATAACACCTTTTTTTTTCCTTTTTTCTTTTATGGGTTATATGGACTTGTTATTTTTTTACTATATATAAAAACACTAAAACAGTTGCAGTTGGAGCCAAACACGAGTTATATAATGTTGTGTTGTATGTTGGAGAGAGAAAAGTAAAAGCATTAAATTGTAGAAATTATACGTGGAATAAATTGATAATAAAAGGTAAGAGCTTTTTAAAAGAAATGACATTTTACACTTGAATAGTCTTGTAACACCTCTGAATATAGATAGAAGTCACACCTCGGTAAAACACAAGAGTGATGTTAGGTATATAAGTTAACAAATTTTAGATAAATAGGATGAACTAATCAGTTTTCGGACTGGTAATTAAAAAATATCAGTGTTTGCAAAGTTTATTTTCCGGATTTTGAACAATGTTTTCGTTCAGATTTATCTTTACATGGAAAGTGGGTAAATTCTGATTACTTTTGAAACTGTTGCTATTTTTTAATTACCACTTGTAAATCTGACTATTTTTGTATTTCACCTCTTAGACCCTAGTGACGCATTTTAAACTCGTGAGAGCTTAGGCTCAAAGCGGATAACATCACTAACGGACTTGGCTATTACAGAGTCACCTTTAAATCTTCCTCACAAAACATTATAGTACGTTCATAGGAAAAAAAATTCTCATAAAAATTATTAAATTCTTTTGACTGAAGATTCTAATATAGTGATAAAGATGATTCCTAAATTACTTGAGGTCATAGTTCAATCCCAAGTACGAAATTTTTTTCCCTTGTACTATGGATTTTCGATTCCACCCATCAATATGAAATTGTAACTACTAAGTTAGCGTTGGGACATAAACTAATTCTAACCACTTCTTGAAAAGAAGTAGAAGTTTTATGAGTATAATTTTTTAAAACTTGAAAAACTTATCAAACTAATTCTTGAAACATGAAAAATTCGTCTTCAAAAACTGCCCGAAAACTAGTCACTTTTTGTAATGAAACAATATTTTCAAGTTTTTTTGGAAAAAAAAATAGTTATAGCCGAATTGTGAGTAATTCTAATCTCGTTTCTTTTTCCTTTACCGAGCAAATGTTGGAGTAAAATAATATATATTTTTATTTAAAAATTGAGATTGCAGCTATGATATATGTATTGGGTAAAATTTGGCTCCCAACGTCCCTATGCCAAGTGGGTACGTCCATTACAGTAAGGCCGATCTGAGTGAGGGCACGGTCCAGCCAATAAAACAAAGGCGACGACGTTTAGGGTCTTACTTATTCAGTAAGAAGACACCACCTACCTTTGTACTTTTTCTTTGATTATTTCGAGGAATGTCTCATACTATATAAATGAGACCTTCACATTGTAAGTGAGAAAGGCGTGTTATTCTAAAGAATACAACACTCTTACTCTCTCTATCTCTAGCACATATTATTTCTCTCTCTCTCTCTCAATCTCTCAAGCTCTTATTATTTCTTTACATTATCAGAATTACGGTGATCATATCACCACAATCATCTCTAAGTCTCATTATATTTGATTACGATTACTCTTGTTCATTATTGATTGTTTTTAAGCTTGTAAAGTACATAAATACCTTTTGAGCCAAACAATTTGGCACCGTCTATGGGAATTTCGAGAATCAAAACCATAGTTTGCACCTAGAGAATCATCGAAAACCCTTCTGTACAACATACAAACAAAAGATGGCTAACAACAACACAAGAATGAAAGCGATAGCAGATGTCAGAACCGACCTCATGGGTCCTCTCAACGAACATGATGTAGAGGATGTCTTGAATGTAACCCCTAGCACCATATTGAATGGGGAGATCCCACCTTCCCCAACTGAAGATCTGGCGATCTCACGCGAAAAGGAGGCTTCTACATCTGCAACTAAAGAAGCATCTCCAAAGGTCAGGAAGCTACTGGAAGAATGGTTAACGAGTACTCTAAGTGGCTTGGTTGAAAAGTCACCCCAAAACAACATCAGATGCATGTAACAGTGGACCTTGCTGCAGCTGAAGGCGAACCCAAGATCGTACGAGCAAACAATGTGCTCATCGATACTCAGGCCAACGATGGCATACTCACAGCCATCCTCAAGAAGATGGAGAATAAGAAAAACGAAAACAAGTCACTTCGTGACCAGATGAAGGAATATCAGGAGAGAGTAGACAAGATCCCTGGTGCTCCCAAGCTGCTGCCAAAGCGTAACGTGGGGAGGTTTGTTGAACAACCTTACAGGAAGAGGCTGCACCGTACTCCATCCCAAAAACCTTCAAAATGCCTCCTTACTTAAGAGTGTACGACGGAACTATAGATCCCGAGGATCACCTGATCCACTATGTCACGACTGTAAAAGGTAACGACTTGTCAAAAGAACAGATACCATCCGTGCTGCTGAAGAAGTTCAGCGAAATACTGACAGGAGGAGCACTAACCTGGTACTCCCAGCTACCGGCCTAGATCATTTCTACATTCGAGGAAATGGCGGACAAGTTTGTCACCGCCCATGCAGAAGCAAAGAAAGTAGAAGCAAGAGTCAACGACATCTTCGCTGTTCGGCAAACCATAGGATTAGGACTCAGGGACTTCCTAGCCAGATTTAACAGAGTAAGGATGTGCCTTCCAAACGTGTCGGAGGGCATGGCGGTTGCCACTTTTTAGAACGGGTTAAGTAGGGACGGCTCAAGGGAAACAAAAAAACTACTAAGTCATCTCATGAAGTATCCTCCCACCATGTGGGAAGAAATCCACAACGCCTACTGTGTTGAGGTATGTGCAGATGAGGAAGACCTCAACGGGCCAACCCAACGTTTAACAACAATACACCCAGAAATCAGGAGGGACCGATGCAATGAAGGATGACGGGAACAAGTCCCACGTCTCAATAGGGAGAGGCACCGACCCTATGTTAGATCTTCTCATCCACCGCCACCAAGGCATGCGGACGCACTACATCGATGTGTCACCCCTATACGAAGTGACAGAAGTATGCCTACTTTATTATGTGCACATAAATTCTGTGTGTCCCCTTTAGAGATAGTGTACACACTGGAGAAGCTGGGGACCAAAGCACAGTGGCCCACGAAGAAAAAATTAGATCATGCCACTAGAAAATCAAACGCCATGTGCGAGTTCCACAAGGAATGAGGGCACAAAACCGAGGACTGCATAGGCCTAAGGCAAGAGGTGGTCAGGATGCTGAACCAAGAATTCCTGAGGGAACTACTCAGTAACAAAGGAAAAATCAACTTTACACGTGGCCGGGAACAACCCCACGGGCCACTAAATCCACATTCACCAACACGCACAATCAACATGATCATCGGAGATGACAACGACTCGGTGATCAATCACGTCAAATTCATCACTACGCACAAACTGAAGCAAACCATCGCCCACGAACGGTATGACAACTTCGAAGATTGTATCACCTTCGATAAGTCCGATGCCGACGATTTGTCTTTCCCTCATTATGATGATTTAGTTATTACTATGCGTATCGCATATACGGATGTTAAAAGAATCATGGTTGATGACGGTAGCGGCGCCTGTATTATCCACCCAAGGGTCCTCGTACTAATAGGACTCGAGGATAAGATAACACTGCATTGTATAACACTAACTGGTTCCAATAATGCAGTGGAATGAACCTACGGGGAGATATTATTGCCCATCCTAGCAGGAGGGGTCACGCTGGAAACGACTTTCCACATGATGAACCAAGAAATGGCATACAATGCCATCATCAGAAGCCCGTGGATACATGCCATGAGAGCGGTCTCGTCAAGCTTCTATCAAATAGTCAAAATTCCCACCCCATAGGGAGTATTCAGCATTCGAGGCGAGCCTCGCACCTCTCAAGAATGCTATAAAATAGCTCAGGACTGCGCCCGCACCAAACATCTCAACTGGGCTAGCCTGTAAGCATAGCAATCAGCTATATTGGGGACTAAGGTCGACCCAACAACAGACGCTGTCAAGACCCAACATCATGGAGGCCTGCAAGGCCACAGTTGAGGATCTCGACCCCGTCCAAATAGACAATGCCGATCCTACAAAGAAATCCTACATAGGGCACGGCCTCACTAATCCAAGTAAGTATTGTGAATTTCTAACTAACAATGCAGATCTTTTTGCTTTTTTCCATTCAAATATGCTAGGAATCCCTCGAGAAACTGCCACTCACAAGCTGAACATTGACCCATTACACCCGCCTGTACCACAAATGAGAAGAAAATTCAACACCGCTATCATCGAAGCGGTTAGTGAAGAAGTAGACTAACTTCTTGTCAACGGCTCCAACAGGGAATCAAAGTACCCTCAATTCGTCGCCAATGTCGTCATGGTCAAAAAGAAAAAAGGGAAGTGGAGAATGTGTGTAGACTTCACCGACTAGAATAAGCGTCCCCAAAAGACCTACATCAAACAACTAATAGAGCAACCACAGGGCACGAGCTGCTAAGCTTCTTAGACGCTTACTCCGGCTACAATCAGATCATGATAGCCGGGGAGGACCAAGAGAAAACGACTTTCATCACTCACCAAGGAACATACTGCTACAAGGTAATGCCCTTCAGGCTTAAAAATTCGGGAGCCACGTACCAGAGGATGGTCACGAAGATGTTCAAAGAACAACTTGGTAAGACTAAGGAAGTCTACATCGATGATATGCTGGTAAAGTCGTCATAGAAAGAAGACCACATCGACCACCTAAAGGAGGCCTTCGAAATATTAAGGAGGTACGGGATGAAGCTAAACCCCGCGAAATGTGCCTTCGTTGTGGCCTCAGGAAATTTCTTGGGATTCCTCGTACACAACAAGGCATTAAGGTCAACCCAGACCAGATCAAGGCAATAGACGCAATCCCTGAAGCGTTAAGTAGCAAAAAGTGTAGAAGCTGATGGGGCAGATAACCGCCCTATCCAGATTCATTTCACGATCCTCTGACAGGTTCCATAAGTTTTTCAATGTGCTGAAAAAAGACCAAGGGCTACAGTGGAACGAGGAGTGCGTCGAAGCATTGAAAAAGCTGAAGGCGTACCTATCCTCGCCGCCTCTGCTGGTCAAAGCGATCCTAGGCGAACCCCTGTTGGTGTATCTGACCGTATCCGAGGTCCCCGTTAGCGTCGTCCTAGTCCACAAAAATAAAGGTACACAATCTCCTATATACTACATTGGCAAAACCTTAGTGGATGCCGAACACGGTACCCACACCTAGAGATATTTGCGCTAGCACTAGTAGTAGCTTCACGAAAGCTACGGCCCTATTTTAAATGACACCCCATAAAAGTGGTAACGACCTTCCCATTAAGGAGCGTCCTACACAAGCCTGAATTATAAGGCCGGTTCGCCAGATGGGCTATTGAGCTCAGCGAGCACGACATTTCATACCTTCCAAGTACCGCCATCAAATCGCAAGTTCTGGGCGATTTTACAGCCAACTTCAGCGCAGAAATCCTACCGGAGGTGGAACTTGAGACAACGTGCCTCCTCCAAAAATGACCTATGGGTTCTCTATACCGATGGCGCCGCCAATGCATCAGGATCGGGACTGGGACTCGTCTTTGAGGTCCCCATGGGCAAAACAATTTGGCAGTCCATACGATGCCCTGAAATGACTAACAACGAGGTCGAGTATGAGGCCGTTATTGCAGGTATGAAACTAGCCACCAAATATGGGACTCGTCAAATCGTCCTCCATTGCGACTCTCAACTCGTGGTAAACCAAGTCACTGGGACTTACCAGGTCAAAGAACAAAGGTTGCAAAAATACCAGTGAGAAATCTACAGATTAATGGTTGAGTTCGACGAATGCCACTTCGAGAAAATTCTGAGGGCACGAGATATTGAAGCATACGGTCTAGCAAAGCTGGCCACGGCGACTAATAACTTCAACAAAGAAAGCGTGGTCACCCTCCTCCATTCAGTCGTTGATCACATTGAGGTATTCTCTTTAAACTTGATTTGGAACTGTCACAACCAATTTGTATCCTATCTGCAGGACGGAACGCTATTCCTCGACAAAAAAGAGGCAACGAAACTCGTGTACAAGCCGCCTGGTATTGCTTGATAAATAATGACCTCTAGAAAAGGACGTTTGGCAGACCCTTGGCCAAGTGCCTAGGGCCGCACCAAACGAGACCAGTACTCCAAGAAGTGCACAAGGTCCACTGCGGTGCCCATACAGGCAACCGCACCCTCGTATGATGCATCATACGGCTGACTACTACTGGCCCACCATGAAGAAAGAGGTGGAAGAATACATTCGTCGGTGTGAAAAATGCCAAAAATACTAATCTGATACTGAGCCTCTGATACCAAACGGGAAGGGAACGGAATAACAGTGGGCTAAAGGACCAATATCAGTAGCAGTAAGTAAAGCAGGTAAGGATCCCAAGCCAATTTAAGCACCACAACACCGCATAACGGCCACCTGCCTGGAGCGGATAAAGTGCACGGCTAAATCCACTTTAGCTTTAAATACTGGCTGTTATTAACCCTTTAAATCGATGTTACGCCGAACTCCCGGTGTTCACAGGATCAATATCATTTTAGTATTATTACTACTTTCCTAAAATCTTGCCAAAGAAAATTTAGCTAGTCATAGTATTACGTACCTTATTTTGCTCCATTATTTCCTTAGTTGATGCTAGATTTTTGCAAGAGTAAGAGTATGTGAGAGAGAGTGTTTTTCTAAGAGGGATTTTATTATACAAGAGTAAGAAGAGCTGATTCTATAGTATTATCTTATTTTTGCATAAGCCTATAATTATCATTTAGCTTAATAAATATTCTATTCAAATTTGACATTTCTTTTATTTTGTTATTATCCATATATGTAATTTTTACGTATTCTCCTCTTCTCATAATTCTTCTTTTATTTTTTCAGTAGTTATTGGTACTTTAATTGACATCCATCCTAATCCTGGTATATTAACATAGGCAGTTTTATTTATAGGTTCTTTTTCTTTTTTATTATTTTCTTGTAATTTCTTAACGTTATATTTTTAATTTCTGTTTCTATATTTTCTATCCTTTTTCTTATTTCTTTTATCTGTTCTAATGTTACTTTATTTGATTCCAAAATAGTATTAAAAGCATTATTATACTATAAGATATATATAGCACATAAACATTTTATTTTTTCATTTATTTCTGGGATTTGTAATTTGGGTAATTTCTTACAATATTCCTTTACTTTTTTCAGGTTTTCTTTATCCTATATAGTCCATTCAAATACTATTATTTTTGTTTTTAATTTCTTTTGTAGCGGTACTAATTTTTCACTTAAATGAGGTACATAATTTCTAATTTGATTTACTAATCCTAAAAAACTTTGTAATTATTTCTTTTCTTTTAATTCTTCCATGTGTTCTGCAATCTTTTTTAATATATGTTCTTGCATCTCTACGCCATTTCTATCTATCTTTATTCCTAAAAATTCTATTTTATTCCTTAATATTTCTGCTTTCTTTTCACTTAGAGCTATTCCTGCATCTTTTATTATTTTCTTAAATCTTTTTAATAAATTTATACGATCTTCCTTCGTTTCAGTGAATAATAATATATCATCTATATATACAATAATTTCATCTATATTTCCAAGATATGTATCCATAAATTTTTGAAAATATCCTGGGGAATTTTTAAATCCAAAGGGTAATACATTCCATTCATAAAATCCATTGGGTATTGAGAAGGCTGTTAAATGTCTATATTCTTCTATTATTTTAATATGATAGAATCCTGATTTACAATCAAATTTACTGAACCACTCATAACCTTTAACTTTGTTTAATATTACTGCTTTATTTGGTATTGGATAATTTAATGTTTCTGTCTTTTTATTTAAGCCTTTATAGTCTATTACCATTCTAGATTTTCCTCTTTTTTGTTCACTGTGTTTCATTACTATGAATGCGGGACTACTATGTTTAGATTCACTAGATCTAATAAAATTTCCTTTTAATAATTCTGTTATATGTAATTTAAGTTGAATCATATCTTCTTCAGTATATTTCATAGGTTTTTTATAAACTAAACCATCCTCTTTTAGTAATCTAATTGGTATTTGGGTCTTGTGTTTTTGCCAATATTTTAATGGATCTTCACTAAATACTTCTTTAAATTCGTTACTTAATTCTTCTTCAATACTAATCTCACTTATTTGTAATTTATTATTTTTGCTTTTACAAGGTAGTGATTGTTTAATTTTACTATCTCCTTTAATCCAAGGTATTAGTTCACTTTGTTTTTCCAAGGTTCTTTTAGCTATTATTTTTTGCTCGCAAGGGGTAGTTAATAATAAATAATTTCTTGTGATTGTAAAGGGTTCATAATTTTTTAAGAATTTTTTATAACCTAATATTATATCATGAAATATTTCCTCACATGGGTATAATTCATTTAGTACTAGTTCTTTATCCCATATTTGTATTGTTATATTTGTAGCTTTGTGTCGGACTAGATTTCCTTCTTGGTTAAATCCAGCAATTATAATTGGATTTTTTAATTCCTTCCAATATTCTTCTGGTAATACTTTTCTTCTACATATATTAGTTCCAGCTCCTGTATCTATATATGTTGTATAATATCTACTGTTATATCCTTCACATTTTACTTTAATTAAGATATGTATTTCTTCATGACTCATATACTTTCTTTTATTATATTTATAGTATTAATTGTTTCTCTTTTTATATTAATTGTTATTGTATTAACTGTTATTTCTAATTCTGTTAGATTCCATGGTTCTACCATATTTAACCATTTAATTCCTAGTATAATTTCTGGTTCATTATCCATTATTTCTAGATTTATGTTGAATAATAATCCTTCTATTTCTATTGGGCTATTTATTTTTCCCATACTTGTTACTTCTTGTTGTGTAATGAAATTAGTATATGTGTGATTACTTTGTTCTATTTTATCAATCTCACTTATTAGTTGTTCAGCTATATAATTTTCTCCTGCATTTGTAGCAATTATGATTGTTACTAGTATTCTTATTCCATTTCTTATTATTCTTCCTTTTATATAATATTGGTTTTCATAATATTGGTTTGATATATTTTTCCTAATTCTAGGTATTATGTTTAGAATCCTTCTGCTCATACTTCTATTAAGAAGATTTCTTCGTTGCTCTAAATTATGAGTTACTAATTTTAAGTCTTGGTTTTGGTTAGGTAGTATATATAATTGTTCTTTTCTAGGTATTTCTTTTAGGATTGGTTCAAAGATTTTACTTATATGTGTTAATCCTTTTCTTTTATTTTTATTTATTCCTGGTTTATTACTTAATACGTGTAATTGTTTTGCTTTGATAGTTAGTACTTTACTTCCTGGTAGTATTTCTATTCCATTAATTTTTCAATAAATCGTTAATGCTTTGTCTATATTTTGTTCTGTCATACTTATATTAAAATCAGGTTTAAATAAGAATTTAGCTTTTTGGTATATTAGATTTCCGGTTAATTGTGTTAATATGGATTGTTCTATAGGATGAGTTATTCTATCATCTGCTAAATATATTTCTATTGGTGTATCTATACCTTCTTTAAAATGTGCATATAACATAATCTGTATTCCTCCAAAATAGCAATATCTTAAATTATGTTTATTTTTAATACTTTTAGCTTCTTCTTCAATTAGATGTTTAGATACTAAAGGTATCATTGTTTTTCCATTTAAATGTTTTATGTCTAATACAAATTCTTTTTTAGTGATTATATAATAATTTTGCTTTTTAATTTTTAAGGTTTCATTCCAAAATTGATTTTTAAAAACTAAGTCTGGTGTAAGGTCTAATTCTTCTTTCCTAATTTTCTCATAAATTTTCTCATCAAATATTATCTGTGGTTTCTCATAATCTATGTCTTGTGTATATTTTATTATTATATCTTTGTCACTTGTTTCTCCTATTTTAGTCTGATTCATTTTCTTCTTCACTTGTTATATCTGATTCAATTATTTCATCTTCACTAGAAAAGTTATCAGTATCTATTTCTTGCTTAACTATATCTATATCTATAAATTCATCATTATCTAACTGAATTTTGTTTATTTGTTTTTGTCTAGGTTCTTTGCATTCTGTGGATATGTGTCCTATTTTTCCACAATTATAACATTTACATTTTTTAGGATTCCTTTTGAAGTAATTTCTATATTTTCTTTTATTTATATATCTTCGTTTTTTGTTATTATTTGTAAAATTCTTTAAATTGTAATTTCTTCTAATGTATTTCTTATTTCTTTTCTTGTAGTGTTTTCTTATTTGTTTAGGGTATTTTTTACTACATCCGTATTTACTTGGTTTATCTTTTGCACAACATAATTGTATATCTGATTGTAATAAATTTCTAAGATTTGTTGCTGGAGTACATCTATCATTTATCCAATTTCTTACATATTCTATCCTAGTTCCTAAGGTATCTATTGATTTAGCTTCTATTTTATAATCTTTAAATGCTAATAAATTAGTTGGATATGGTAGTTTATGTAGGAATAAGTCTAAGATCATAGGTTTCTCATTATTATTAAATCTTCCTTTATGAAAATAGTTACTAAATTCACATACGTATTCTTCATAGTAGCATAAATCACAAATAACTAAATTTAATAGGTTATTTCTTGCTTTTTCTATATTTTTACAAATCATTGAATTTTCTGCTCCTGCCGTACTAAATTCGGCTGTAATCGATATTACAAATTTTTGAAGTATTTTACTCACATCTGTTGTAGGCTGTGCATTAGCATCTGTAGCTGCATGTAATGCTTTTATCATTTCTTCTCCTAAATTTTCATACCATTCTTTAACATTTCCTACTAAGGTGGTTACAATATATTGTCCTACTTTATCTATGGGTAATTTTGTTTCTAAAATCGTTTTCTCTGTTTTTGCTGACCATTTTTGTATTTCTTTAGTTATATCTTTAGAGCAGTCTAAGTCTAAAAAAGAGTTAGTATTTTCTCCTGTAGATGTTTTCACCATTTCTGCTATTCCTCTTATTAATCTTGATCCCCATATTTTATCGTTCCTATGTTGTTTTGAATAATCTGTTTTTTCATAATAACTTCTTTTTTTATAGGCTTTATCTCTTCCTGTTGCGACATTTGTATAAAATCCTTTTCTATTTTCTAGGCCATCTGGTTTAGTCATATTTATATGATTTGTTATTATATCTTCATCTTTAATTGTATCTTTTAAATCATTAGTTTCTATATATAATTTATTTGTTTTCTTTATCAAGTCAGTATATGTATCCGAATTGCTATCTTCGTCTATATTAATATCTGAATTATTTTCCATTTTATTTATTACTTCTACTAGTTTCTTATCAGTTTTTTATTCTTCTGAACTTATATTTGTTGTTGTATCTGAATCTAATCTATTTCTAGATATTTCAGGGTCAGAATTTATTGTTTGCTTTATCTTTTTAAATACATGTTTTTCTAATTTTTGTATTCTTTTATCCATTTTATCTAATTTTTCATAAACATCTTCCATGTTTAACTTTTTCTTTCTCATATTTTTTCTTTCAGTGATGTCATAACTAGTTGTACTACTATCACTATTATTACTATATGATTCGTTATTGTTTTCTTCATTATTTTCTCTGGTTAATCGTACTATTTGTTCTAAAGGTGATCTATAGTATTATCTTGTTTTTGCATAAGTCTATAATTATCATTTAGCTTAATAAATATTCTATTCAAATTTGACATTTCTTTTATTTTGTTATTATCCATATATGTAATTTTTACGTATTCTCCTCTTTTCATAATTCTTCTTTTATTTTTTCAGTAGTTATTGGTACTTTAATTGGCATCCATCCTAATCCTGGTATATTAACATAGCCAGTTTTATTTATAGGTTCTTTTTCTTTTTTATTATTTTCTTGTAATATTCTTAACTTTATATTTTTAATTTCTGTTTCTATATTTTCTATCCTTTTTCTTTTTTCTTTTATCAGCTCTTCTTACTCTTGTATAATAAAATCCCTCTTTGAAAAACACTCTCTCTCACATACTCTTACTCTTGCAAAAATCTAGCATCAACTAAGGAAATAATGGAGCAAAATAAGGTACGTAATACTATGACTAGCTAAATTTTCTTTGGCAAGATTTTAGGAAAGTAGTAATAATGCTAAAATGATATTGATCCTGTGAATACCGGGAGTTCGGCGTAACATCGATTTAAAGGGTTAATAACAGCCAGTATTTAAAGCTAAAGTGGATTTAGCTGTGCACTTTATCCGCTCCAGGCAGGTGGCCGTTATGCGGTGTTGTGGTGCTTAAATTGGCTTGGGATTCTTACCTGCTTTACTTACTGCTACTGATATTGTTCCTTTAGCCCACTGTTATTCTGTTCCCTTCCGTACACTCCCATGATACACCAACCAGGAGAACCCCTCAATTTAGTCACCTTTCTATGGCCTTTCATCAAATGGGGAATGGACATAGCCGCCCCCGACCCGCAAGACGGGGAAAGGTACGATTTTTACTAGTTTTAACTAACTATTTCTCTAAGTGGGTGGAAGTAGGTGCGTATGCGCAAATACGCGAACGGGAGGTCATAGCCTTCATATGGAAAATTGTTATATGCCACTTCAGCATCCCCAAAGAAATCAGTTGTGGCAATAGACGACAGTTCATCGGTAAAAAAACAACCAAATTTTTCGATAAATGGCGCATTAAGAGGATACTCTCCACACCATATCACCCCGCCACTAATGGCCAGGCAGAATCCTCCAACAAAATAATATTAAAAATACTGAAGAAGAAGCTCGAAGAAGCCAAAGGGCTATAGCCCGAGCTGCTACCCGAAGCGTTATGGGCGCACAGGACCACAGCCAAATCCAGCACAGGGGAAAAACCGTACTCAATGGTCTACGGAACCAATGAGTCATACCCGTTGAGGTCGGTGAACCAAGCCAAAGGTATTCACATACCAGAAGAACAGAAAATGACACAAACAGGCTCCATGACCTCGATGAAGCCGATGAGAGGAGAGAAATGGCCCACATAAGAATTGTGGCCCAAAAACAATAAGCCGAAAGATGCTATAACAAGAGGGCGAAAATAAGACCACTCAAAGTGGGAGACTACGTCCTCAAAGCCAAGACATTGGCATCCAAAGACCCAAGTGAAGAAAAATTGGGCACCAACTGGGAAGGACCCTACCAAGTCACAGCAACAGCCGTCAAAGGAGTATTCCCAAGTCGTACTCTTTTTTCCTGTACCCGAGTTTTGTCCCAATTGGGTTTTCGGGGAGCTTTTTAACGAGGCATCAGAAGGGACACCTTGAAATAATTTGCGGAACATGTTTACCATATCAGACTCTCCATATGCTCTCCAGGCTAACATGATAAAGGGACTAGACTAGCTTGATCTCCAATGCATACATGGCTACGGCCATCTCCAATGTATAAAGGGCTACGGCCATCTCCAATGTGTAAAGGGATATGGTCATCTCCAATGTATAAAGGGCTACAGCCATCTCCAATGTACAAAGGGCTACGACCATCTCCAATGTAAAAAGGGGCTAAGGCCATATCCAATTGTACAAAAGGATACGGCCATCTCCAATATATAAAAAAGGCTACATACATATCTCAAGTGCATAAAGGGCTAAGGCCATCAACTTATCATGGCTAAGGCCATCGACTCTATTTTGGCCAAGGCCATCGCCGCCAATAGTCGACCTAGTTTCTACTGCAGAAAATAAGTGATTCGGCGACAATCGAAGTCACCTACATGGCTAAGGCCATCAACTTTATCATGGCTAAGGCCATCGACTCTATTTTGGCCAAGTCCATCGACGCCAATAGTCGACCTAATTTCGACTATGGCAAACAAGTGATTCGACGACAGTCGAAGTCACCTACATGGCTAAGGCCATCAACTTTATCATGGCTATGGCCATCGACTCTATTTTGGCCAAGGCCACTAATAGTCGATCTAGTTTCGACTACGTCATATAAGTGATTCGACGACAGTCGAAGTCACCTACATGTCTAGGGCCATCAACTTTATCATGGCTAAGGCCATTGACTCTATTTTTGGCCAAGGCCATCGCTGCCAATAGTCGACCTAGTTTTGACTACAGCAAACAAGTGATTCGACGACAGTCGAAGTCACCTACATGGCTAAGGCCATCAACTTTATCAAGTCTAAGGCCCTCGACTCTATTTTGGCCAAGGGCATCGCCACCAATAGTCGGCCTAGTTTTGACTACGGCAAACAAGTGATTTGACGACAGTTGAAGTCACCTACATGGCTAAGGCCATCGATTCTATTATGGCCAAGGCCATCGCCGCCAAATGGTCGACCTAATTTCGACTACGGTAAACAAGTGATTCAACGCAGTCAAAATCATCTATATGGCTAAGGCCATCGATTCTATCCAGCCAAGGCCATCGTCACAAAGTGCCAACCTAGCTCAACTATGGCAGAAAGCACGAAGGCGAAAATTAGAAACACAATAAAAATCTAAGGAGCCAAAGAAGAATAGCAGCGACAAAAGGTCATATTTCATTATCTAATATATATATATATATATATATATATATATATATATATATATACACACACACACACACATACATACATATGTTTGACCCTAGAAAGAGGTCCCATTTACATCCAAAAGATATATATATATATATATATATATATATATATATATATATATATATATATATATATATATATATATATATATATATATATATATACATACATGTACACACTAAGTCCTAAGGGCCTTCACCACTTCGCCTATCTCGCCCCGTATGATCACCATTCGGTCTGTTGTCATTACCGTGATGATAAGCCTTAGAAATCCAAGAGCTAGATTCCAAGCGGTCGATGTCTGCAGAATTGCATCCCTCCCTATCTGGTGAGTCAGAACTATAATCGGCTGCCTCACGGGGAACACCAGCCAAATGCCACTGTCCCTCAACCTCCGCCTTAGAGGCTCGACCAACTGCCAAGTACTCCTCAAGTACGACCAACCGAGCCTCTTCATAAACCCATATCTCATTAGCTTCACGATGCGCATCATCTTGTGGGGCAGTTCTCCTGAGGACTTCAACCTCGGCCGTCCTAGAATCAAGCTCAGCAGTCGGGCCATGACCCGCATCCACAATTCGGCAGCCTCCGCAGCTACTACACGGCTGATTTCCAACTTTTCATCCTTTGACTAAAGAAGGATCTCTAACTCGGTGTTCCGTGCAACAACGACCACGAGCTGCTCATCAACCTTCTCCAATTCGGCCACACGCTTTTTTAACTGCTCCTCAGATTGCGTGAGGCCCTCACGAAACACCCTGAACTTTGGGTCATGCTTGTACACATCAGCCAAAGTCTTATGTGCCTCACAGATCCGCTTGTACTTCAGCAACAATTTATTAAAGGCAGCCACCTTTTTCTGCGAGCGTTGCCCCCTCTCTACCTCTAAAACGAGAGTCTGAAAAATACCAAAGAAAAAGTAATTACATGGTTAAGCCACCCCCGCAACACAAAAAAAAAAGAAAAAGATCAAAGGGCTACCTACAAGGCTGCGGATAAGTTCTATCACTAACTCCCGCCAACGCCTCACTCTCGGCGCCCGCACACAAAAGGGTTATTTCTGCAGTGGCCTGCTCGCAATTATCCAATAAATTTTAGCCACTCAGAATCACGATACAATGGGTAGACCTACCAGCCATCATCTCCACACGATCTGAGGTTCCTCCACCTTCACCTGCGTCCCAAGTGGCAGCCTCTAGGCTCGCCCTCTCTACATCTCCGCCCGTTCTTTCCACAGCAACTGACGAACCGCCCTCCTGGATATGGGCTGGGCTGGCATCGGTGAAAATCCTCCTTCGAGGAGAAGGCCTCCCTGAACGGATGGCGCCAACCATGAAAATCGGCCTCGAATCACGATGAGGTGAACTAATCTTCTCACCTTGAGTTGCTTTAGCCTTGCCAGTTAACAACCGCCGCCTTTTCCATTATAGAGGTTCTTCATCTTCAGAAACCCTATCCATGGGTTGTAGGGTCGGCTCTAAAGGAACCACATTAGTAATAGACGCAATCTCAGGCCGTCTTGGGTGCGGCCTCAGGAATCTCCACGGGCGTCGTTTCCAACACAGTTTCAGGCGACGCCTCAGGCACCGCCTCAGACGCCACATCCGGCTCAGCCTCCTGCTGTGAAGTCGAAAAAGCACTATCTCTTGGTGAGCCTCCGAGGAGTATATCTTCCCCATCGGAATCAGACTCTACCCTATATCGACCAGCAACGGTTTTCTTCTTTGCCTTCTTAGAAGTGCCCCGACCTGCCAGTGCAAGAACATTGAATAATAGAAATGAAGGGACCTTCAAGCCGAAGCAAAAGATAAGAGAGAAGAAGAGGAAAGGTTGTTACCTGTTGGCACGTACAGTCTACAGAATTCGGCCCAGTATGGCACTACTCCGCACACGGTATCAACCTCCCCACCCACAAACTAATGTCGCCAATCGTTTGAGGCGAGCGAGCTGCCACTACAAGAAGAAGACAAAGAATCCATAATGGATGATCCGTCAGAACAAGAATCATCATAAAATCACACACAAGGGTACTTACATTACGAGTTCTACATTTTCGGGAGCCCTTCGGGGTTAGACATCAAGTGCTTCGTCCTGATATAAAAGCATCTTTTCCAGAAGCCGCGATTGGCTTTATCGTCGTACTGCACTACAAAGCTCTTCATACCACGACGCGTCAAATGGAGCATGGTACACCTCATATAGCTTGCATTGAACATCTACAAAAGATGGTGAATCGAAACCACACTCCCGGCTTTGGCCGCATATGTGGTGAGAATTCTATACACCTTCAAAGTATAAGACGTAAGTTGAGCCGGGCACGCCTTGAAAAGGCAGCAGAGCTCCTCCGCTAGAGGGTTAAGTGGGAATCTGTATCCAATCCGAAGCGAATATTCATAGAATATGCAGAATCCAGGCCTATGCACATTGGTGTAGTCCCTCCCAGCCGGAGCCATTTCAACATGGTCCGAGATATAGTACGCTATCCTAAGGGTGTCCAAATGGGACTGCATCAATTCATTGCGCTCCCAAAGGGGAGTTGAGGTCTTCTTGTTAAAGTCGTTTTGGGCACTCATGTTCTTTGAAAGTATGTTGTTTACCGACAAAGGAACAAGAACTCTTTCTGCCTCTTCCTCTTCACCACTGGAAGAAGGCGGAACCCTAGAAGGGGCATTGTCCTTAGTCTTTTTGTTGTCTTGACGACGTTTCGCCATGGTGTGATTTACGAAGAAAGGTGTTAACGACAAGAGGTACAACCCCCAAAAATGGTAGTTCTCAAAAGAAGAGCGATTGCCAGAAAAAGAGATGAAGAAAGAAATCGAGAAACACTCTCCAAAGGTTCGAAAGATAAATCGTATTGAACCGCTCCTCTATTTATAAGGGTAAGATACGCGAAAATCGAAAAGACATGATTCGAAAACTGACACGGTAAACCAAAACGTCACGTCATGCTCTGGATCGTCTCGGGAACAAGTATAATGATGACGCACGTGATCGGTGACATCACTCAAATAAAGGGGACGTATGTCAACGGCTCAACCATATCACACATGTTCATATCCTTTGAAAAAGCGCCTACTGGTGCAGCCAAATTTTCGTAAAAATGAAGTATGCATTTTTGTTCGTTGAAGACGGCAATCGAGCACGTTTCCAACGAACGGATGGACTAACTATACTGGGTAAAATTTGGCTCCCAACGTCCCTACGCCAAGTGGGTACGTCTATTACGGTAAGGCCGACCTAAGCGAGGGCACGGCCCAGCCAATAAAACAAAGGCGACGTCGTTTAGGGTCTTACTTCTTCAGTAAAAAGAAGCCACCTACTTTTGTACTTTTTCTTTGATTATTTCGAGGAAGGTCTCCTTCTATATAAAGGAGATCTTCACATTATAAGTGAGAAAGGTGTGTTATTCTAAAGAAATACACTCTCTTACTCTCTCTATCTCTAGCACATATTATTTCTCTCTAAGCTCTCAAGCTCTTGTTGTTCTTTACATTATCAAATCTACGGTGATCATATCACCACAACATCTCTAGGTCTCATTATATTTAATTACAATTTATCCTTATTCATTTTTAATTATTTTTAAGCTTGCAAAGTACATAAATAAATTTTGAGCCAAACAATATACATATTTTAAACCTCATATTTCTCTGTTGTGGGTTCTGATGATATAGGTGGCGATGGAAAAAGAAGTTTCTTGGACTTTCGCAACTTGTAGAAGTAGAGAATCATTAAATTACATTTATAATTGAATAATAGCTAAGTTTCAGACGGGCATTTTCTAAAACCAAATTTAAACAAAATAAGTAATTCCAGGCTGTCCCTGCAAAAATAGCTTATAGCGAACACTAAAAAAGAAGTCGCAATTTAAATTGTACAGTAGTGGTATCACAATTTCAAAATGTTCAGCTGTTTTCTCTTATTTCTGATTAATAATGTAAAAAAAAAAAGGTAATTTAATCAATTCTATCATACAATTTATGATTAAGAGAACCTTAACTTTGACAATTCATTGGGAATTTTTCTTTTAGCATGAAATATTTTAGAGAATACAATTAAAGAATCTCCAATAATTAAAATTCATACGTGAAAAGTAGCTTGTTTGATTAAATAATATAAATAAAATTATATTGTGGTCCTTTGATCAAAATCACTCTCTTAGCCAATAATCAATAGGAATTAATAATAATAGTCCAAATGATCATTTAGATTATTTATGAAAAATTAAGATGTAAAGGAAATCAGTTAACAATTAAAAATTCTCGAGCACATAATTAAGTAGTTGTTATAAATAGAACTCTATTTAAGGTGAATGTCTATAATTAGAGAGATTCTAGGGTTTACTACTTGGTGGCTAAGTCACCACCTCCCTATAAATATAGGGGTTCTATTCTATTGTAAACCATCCTAAAGTATCAATAAGAATACTCCTCTCTCTACTTTTCTCTCTATTGTTCTTGTTTTTGTATTATTGTTCTTGTTCTTATATTATTTCATAACACGTTATCAGCACGAGTCTCTAACCAATTGAAATTTTCGATTATTTTAACTTTTGTTTGTGTAGGGTTTTGCTTCATAGCCGATTCGGCTCTCTCAACTCAATCGCCGCCTTTTTCTAATTTCTATACGGAAAAATAGAAGAGATGGTATCATCATAAAGTAATGCAACGGGAAGGAAACTCAAGAGGTATATTTGATGTCACAACATTTATTGGTATACCTTAAAGGTAAGTAATTTACTTTTCCCTTTCAAATTCTTGAAATTCTACGATTTGATTTTATATACAAACAAAGACAACAAAGTTTGATTATAACTCTAATGGAGTTCGTAAGAAATTACACTCACATGAAGTGGTAAAATTTCTATGCCTTGCCATGATCAAATTCATGTATGATTGTTGGCAAAGAATTAAAATTCCGTCCAAATGAATTTGCTCCATTCCCTTTAGAGAATGTGGTAGCAGTATGTGATAAGTCTGAAAGAAGATAAAATTATTACCATGATGGTATCAATGAATGTGGACGTGGCAATAGACGGAATTATAATCGTCATTATGATCCATTCCCTGAAGTGAATGTGATAATTGTAATAAAGCCTGTAAGTATGAACACGCTCTTGATGTAATTGTATCTTATGTCTGACATTATGAAAACAAAGTTCGTTGCCCTTGAAATTTCGGGCAAGAACTATATGACATGGGTGTTGGATGCTGAAATCCACTTAGATGCTATGGGTCTTGGAGACGCCATTAAAGACAGAAATAATGCATCCACCCAAGACTATGCTAAGGCCTTGATTTTCTTGCGCCATCACCTTAATGAAGGTTTGAAACTGTGCTAAGGCCTTGATTTTCTTGCGCCATCACCTTGATGAAGGTTTGAAAATTGAATATATCACAGTCAAAGATCCACCTATCTTGTGGAATGGCTTAAAGAAGAGATATGACAACCTGAAGTTGATCACTCTGCCACAAGCACGATACGATGAGAATCCAAAAGCAAATAGTTCATAAACTATATATTATCGTTGCGGTGGAAAAGGGCACTGGTCAAAAGCTTGCCGTATACCAAGACATTTGGTTGACCTTTATCAAGCATCTCGAAAGAGTAAAGGCCCTGAAACAAATTTTGTCTCTGACGACAATTTTGACATCACCCACTTGGATGTGGCAGATTTCTTTAAGCAACCCGATGGGAAAATAGACCACCTAATCGGTGATGGATCTGTGATGAAAGAAGATGGAGTTGTTTGATTTTATTTCACTTATTTGTAATAGTTAGTGAATAAACTAATAGTCATTAGTATCAGCTCGTATTAGTTAGTTTATGATATAATGTTATTATTAGTTCTTTAGAATGTTTCAATATGCTCAAATTTCAATAAAATTTTTATTTTTAAGTAGAGGTAATCGATTAACCTAACAGTTAGTCGATTATCTAATATTTCGCATTAAAACTGTAAAACAATCGATTGTCAATGTTCAACAATCGATTGTCAATGTTCAACAATCGATTGTCTATGTTTAACAATCGATTGTCTTAAGACAGTGCTGGAATTTTTTCAAAATAGCAAATAATCGATTGTCTATGTTTAACAATCGATTGTCGTAAGACTGATCTGGAATTTTTCAAAATAGCAAATAATCGATTGTCTATGTTTAACAATCGATTGTCGTAAGACAGTGTGATCTGGTTTTTCGAAATAGTCAACAATCGATTGTCTATGTTTAACAATCGATTGTCTTAAGACATTGTGATCTGGAATTTTTCAAAATAGCAAATAATCGATTGTCTATGTTTAACAATCGATTGTCTTAAGACAGTGATCTGAAGTTTTTCAAAATAGCAAATAATCGATTGTGTGTGTTTAACAATCGATTGTCAATGTTCAACAATCGATTGTGTGTGTTTAACAATCGATTGTTTTAAGAAAATGCTTAAACTGAAAATTTCAAACTGCAAAGTAATCGATTATGGAAAACATATAATCGACTATCTGATTTAGTTAGTCGAATAACCTCAGCAGATTTCGAAAATATTGTTTAAGTATGAAACAAACGGATTGAATTTGTTTATTCTCATGTTCGTATATTTTCTTTTGTATGGCAAACCATGGGAATTAAATTGATTGAAGGCTCCTGAAGAGCAACTATAACTCTGCCTAAAGGAACGATATTTTAGAGAATGCAATGTTCTCCTCCAAGTCTAAGAAGAACTTGTTGAGTTTTAATGATATCAGTCAAAATGTTCTCCTCCAAGTCTAAAAGGAACTTGTTGAGTTTTAAAGATATCATTCAAAATGGATATCAGATTGAGACAATACATGAGTATAATCTTGAATACCTCATTTACTAATGAAAACGAGGCTGCCCACTTCGGCTTGGGGTCACGCCATTTTGCATGCAGCAATGCTAGTTCGTCTCTGACTGACGAATTGACACAAATATTCCCCGTTGCAATTGGTTTTGGGTCATGAACCTAATATATCCCATTTAAGAATCTTTAGATGCGCAGTATATGTGCCTATAGCACCGCCATCCCGCACCAAAATGGGTCCGCAAAGAAGGTTAGGAATATATGTTGAGTTTGAATCGTCCTCCATTATTCGCTACCTCGAAACATTGACAGGGGATTTGTACACTGCACGATTTGCAGACTGTCAATTTGATGAGACACTTTTCCCAAAATTAGGGGGAGAAGTTGGTGAACCAAACGGGAAATTTTGTGGAAAAATGCATCATTATCTCATCTTGATCCACATACCTCTATTTGTGAAAAAGAGACGCAAAATACTATCCATTTGCAAAGAATAGCAAATCGAATGCCAGACGCATTTACAGATTTGAAAAGGATAACAAAATCACATATCCCCGCAGTGAATGTGACAACATCTGATTCACGAATACATATTCATTATTGGAAGAATATGAACATGAAATTGGTATTGAATATACCACACTCACCCCTAGAAGGAGGTTTGAGATAATACCACACTCACCCCTAGAAGGAGGTTTGAGATGATATATGGCATGAATGATCGTTGATCACGTACCTATTGTACGCCAAAGTATTTTGGAAATATGACTATTAAAGGACAACGATAATGCAAGAAACCTATCTTGGATATAAGTTTGACATGACCATAATGGTATAACTTTCTTTTTAAGAAAGATATTCACCACATGGATGTTGATGAATTTGTGGTAGTACAAAATTAATTGAGAGCTCTAGAAGTGCCAATTATTACTATGTTGGAGAAACACAATTGAGTATTGTGCTGTAGTGAGTCTCAAAGAAACTTATTCAGTTTCCAAAGTACACGCGAAAGCGCTGATTATATTGAGACTATAAATAAAGGAAAGATTTGATATCTTCTATCACTACAACTTGTAGCGGGATAATTTGTATATGAAAAACTACCCGCTTTATTCTCCAGTTTATACTACACAAACAAAGGAATGCCACAATAAAGTGGATATCTATTGGTATAAAAACCCATGTCATAATAAACCTGAAGTTTATTGATAAGTGCACAGGTCATGGTGTAAATTTGAAGTTTACCAATATTGATAATTTATTCAGTTGGCATTCGGGTTAGCCATCTCATTTTAAGTATGATGTGCAATAATAGAGAATTCACATGGGTGAATATTAAAGAACTAGAAAGTTCTTTACGAATTCTCTTGTATCACTTGTTCTCATTAATGAATTGACCAACTAAAGAGTTCGGGTTGAAGCCCATAAATTCTGGAAATATCAAAGGTGAATATGGGCCCATTCACCTGTCATGTATACCACATATGATGCATCTATGATATGATTACATGTGCGATTGTTATTGACCCGCAGCATGGCCGGTGCTTGCGAGGTAAATTGCTCAGTAATATAACTTCGAGCATAATTTTCAGATTTTCTACTCAAGATAGTTCATCTTGATAAGTTGGTTTATATCAAAGTTGGTTTAGCAAGATAATTATTGAGTGCCTCCACTTAATAGCTAAACTGTTTCTTATGAGAACAAAGTTATATATATCAGTTTGATATACGTTGTATACGAGAGTATATTCTCCCCTCACAAGTGGTTCAGGGTCAGGAACCAAATAATTTCATCTTATTATTAATGTGCTGTGTATATTGACATGATAATGCACAAAGATGATTTCCCAAAGTTGAGGAAATAAGTTAGCTTTTCTAACATGAGGGGGAGACATGATAAACACTTGAGAAAAGGTTACATGGGATGAATTATCATTTGTATATGTAAATCCCCGAATATCATGATATGAACCTGAAGTTCATAAAAGGGATTTAATTCAATTGCAACATATTGCAAAGCATGCTATACTCATTTGCTGACCCAAAGAAAGTGACTATATTCTCACTACAAATGCTCATATTAAGTCCCAGAAGGACAAAGTCTTTGATACGCTTAAGGCGTATAGACAAATACTTGATTCCATATGAAAGACATGTAGATTTGGACATATAGTTCAAATACTTGAAAGTATAAAGTCAAAGGTATGTATAATCAGTTTTCGATATCTTATTTGTTTAGCATGACATGAAAACTTGATATGCATCTAAAGTCTATTATATGGCTTATATGACTTAACTTGAAAGATTTAAGTTGCTTGAAGCATACACAATTCTTGGTCCTGAAGTACCACATCCTAAGTACAATTTGTGTACATATGTATCTTGCTATAACTATAAGCATGATGGCATTGAGAATACATCTATGGAGATATTGAAGAGTTATTCCACGACATTATATGAAGATGTTCATATCTATCAAGAATGATGATTTCAAGGTGCGGAATATTTATTCAAGTCAACATGGCTGATTTATTTATCAAATCTCTACAAAAGATCGTTTTGAGGATGGTGCACAAGATTGGAATGCAAATGCTCAAGGATGTGAATTGATGTTCTTTTCAGGGGGAGTTAATGCGCGTTGCACTCTTTTTTCCTTACAAGGTTTTGTCCCAACTGGGTTTTCCTTGCGAGGTTTTTAACGAGGCAACCAATAGGCACATATTCAAACATCTGTACTCTTTTTCCTTCTCTTTAATTTTTCCCATTGGGTTTTGGTTTTAAGGTTTTAACGAGGCACATTATTGAATAGACATTCAAGGGGGAGTGTTATAAATAGAACTCTATTTAAGGTGAATGTCTATAATTAGAGAGATTCTAGGGTTTACTACTTGGTGGCTAAGTCACCACCTCCCTATAAATATAGGGGTTCTATTCTATTGTAAACCATCCCAAAGTATCAATAAGAATACTCCTCTCTCTACTTTTCTCTCTATTGTTCTTGTTCTTGTATTATTGTTCTTGTTCTTATATTATTTCATAACAGTAGTGATTTTATCTATTGAACTAAGGATTCCTATTTCTGAGAAGCTTCTTTGTCTTTTATGTTTATTGGGAGTTCTAATTGTTTGGATGGGCTGTTTTTAAATTAATATAAGAGGAGAATATCCATTAATCATACTTATGCATGAACAAGACCTTGTTGCATTAAAAAATAGTATACAGTGATTGTGATCGAAATAAATCTTTTAGCTAATAATTATGATACTAATCATCATCGAAAGTGATTAATTGAATAAGGTACATAATAATAAGTCGTGTGAGACTTTTTCATATAACTGTAGTTAATACTTATAAGCCAATTTCCAAGCTAATTTCAGTTAAGCTACTTGAATATATCAAGCTCTCACTATCTTATATTTAGCTGGCATTTAGATATAGATTTGATTGAAACTTGAAAAAAATAAAAAAGGTGAGATGAAAAATGATTTTTTAGAATTAAAATTGTGTTTGGACATATATTTTACTTGAAAAGAATTTACTAACTTATGAGTAAAAAATTTTAAAAACTTCAAAAACTATTCTAGAGCAGTTTTTGGGGTTTGAAGATTTGGTTTTTAAAATCTGCCAAAAATAGTCAAAATCTATAAACCAACAATATTTGAAAAAAAAAGCTCCCAAATTTTATGGTCAAACAAGAGTGTATTGGGCAGATTTGGTTCCCTATATTCTCATGCTATCTATACACGTCCTTGACATAGAGACCGGCCCAACTGAGGCCGACCTAAGTAAGGTCGACCCCTGTAAGTAGACGGACCGAGTGACATGACTCAAGACGACGCCGTTTGAAGCTCTGACTCTTCAGTACACTTAGACCACCAACTTCTGTACTTTTTTTATTATTATTTCGAGGAAGGTCCCTTAATATATAAAGGGCACATTCCCTTTGTAAAGGCTCATGTGCATTTTGTTGCTCAGAATATACAACTCATTCTCTCTCTTGTGCAAAGATTATTACTTGTTCTATTGTTCTTACATCTTAAGATATCTACATTATTATCACCGATCTTAGCTACACAATACTCTTTAGTTCATATTACGCTTGATTCCAATTAACCATTGTTTATTTGCGGTTGTTCTTGAGCTTAACAAGTATTCACATAACTTTTAGCCAAACAATTTGGCGTCGTCTGTGGGGATTTCGTGAATCAAAGTTGTAGTTTGCTTCTAGAGATCCTTCACAAATCACTTTCTACAACTAAAATGGCTGAAAACAACGCAAGAATGAAAGTATCGTGGATGTTAGAGCCGATCTCATAGGCCCTCTCAACGCAGCTGCTGAAGGGGATGCTCTAAACGCAACCCTAGTACCCTAATAAATGTGGAAAACTCACCTTCCCCTTCTGAAGATCTGGTGGTTCCACGAGAAAAAGAGTCCTTTACATCTACAACTAAAGAAGCACCCCTGGAGGTAAATAGGTTACTGGAAGAATGGTTGACTAACGATTGAGTAGTTAAACTGAGAAGCCACCCCAAAACGCCATATGCGCACCTACCGAAGTTGAACCCGAGGTCACACGAAGGAACAATGTGCCCGTCGATGCTCAAGCTCACGGCGGCACACTCACAGCCATCCTCAAAAAGATGAAGAAATAGAAAATGAAAATAGGTTGCTTCGCGACCAGATGAAGGAGCACCAAGACAGAGTAGACAAGATCCCGGGTGCGCCTAAGCTGTTGCCAAAGGGAGACGTGGGAAGGTTCGTTGAACAGCCCTACACAGAGGGAGCTGCACCATACCCCATCCCAAAGACCTTCAAAATGCCCCCCTACTTGAAGGTATATGACGGGACCTCAGACCCGAGGACCATCTGATTCATTATGTCACAGCAGTCAAAGGTAACGATCTATCAAAGGAGCATGTATTTTCCGTGCTTCTGAAGAAGTTCGGCAAAATGTTAACGGGAGGGGCCATAATGTGGTACTCCCAGCTACCGGCCAAAAGCATCTCCACATTCAAGGAAATGGCAGATAAATTTGTCACCGTTCATGCAGGAGCCAAGAAAGCAGAAGCACGAGTCAACGACATCTATGCTGTCCGACAGACTTCAAGAGAAGGGCTCAGAGAGTTCTTAGCCAGGTTCAACAGGGTCAGAATAAGCCTACCAAACGTGTCAGAAGGCATGGCAATCGCAAGTTTTCAGAACGGACTTAGGAGAGACGGCTCAAGGTCAACCAGGAAACAGCTTAGCCACCTTATGAAATATCCCCCCACCACTTGGGAAGAAATTCACAACGCCTATTGTATCGAGGTACGTGGAGATGACGATGACCTTAATGGACCGACCCGGCGGTTACTAATGGTGCACCCAGAAATTCAAAGAGACCGACGCAACGAGGGACAACGGGAACAAGTCCTTCGCCTCAACAAGGTGAGGCACCAACCATACATCAGATCTTCACATCCGCCAAGGCACGCAGACACCTTACAACGACATGTCTCCCTACTGAGGAACGATTGAGGTATGCCTCCTTTACTATCTATACATAACTTTTGTGTATCATCTTCAGAAGTAGTGTACGCACCGGAAAAACTGGGCAACAAAGTACAATGGCCCGCGAAGATGAAGTCCGACCCTGCCACCAAAAAATCAGATGCCCTATGTGAGTTCCACCAGTAACGGGGGCATAGAACTGAAGACTGCATAGGTCTTTGGTAGGAGGTGGTCCAGATATTGAACCAAGGATTCTTGAAAGAACTGCTCAGTGACAAAGGAAAACTTAACTTCGCACGTGGGCGGGAACAACCTCACTGCCAACCAAGGCTGCCTTCACCAACATGCACCATCAACATGATCATTGGGGACGTCAATGGCGCAGCAATCAACCATGTCAAATTCACCACCATTCAAAAATTAAAGAGAACCATCACTCACGAACGGTATGACGACTTCGAAGATAGTATCACCTTCGATAAGTCTGATACGACGGTTTGTTTTTCCTCCATTATGATGCTTTAGTTATTACTTTACGCATAGTAGATACTGACGTTAAAAGGATTATGGTCGATGATGGCAGCGACGCATGTATAATTCATCCAAGAGCCCTTGCACTAATGGGACTCGAGGATAAGATAATACCAGACTGTATAACACTAAATGGTTTTAACAATGCAGTGGAAAGAACCTCTGGGCAGGTAACGCTACCCGTTCTGGCAGGAGGAGTTACGATGGAAACCACTTTCCACGTAAATAAATCAAGAAACAACATACAACACCATCATCGGACGTCCGTGGATACATGCCATGAGGGAAGTCCCATCCAGTTTCTATCAAGTGATCAAATTCCCTACCCCATGGGGGTGTACAACATACGGGGCAAGCCGCGCACTACCCAAGAGTGTTATAAAATAGCTCAATATTACGCGCACACCAAACAACTCAATGGAGCGAGTGCGGAAGCATATAAATCAGCGTTGTCGGGAACTAAGGTCCACCCGACAGAGGACGCCATCAAAGATCGCAATGACATTGAAGCTAACAAGGCCACAGTCGAAGACCTCGATCCCGTCCAGCTGAGCAACAGCGACCTCGCAAAGAAAGCTTATATAGGCCACGGCCTATCAAATTCAAGTTTGTATTGTGAATTTCTATCTAACCACGCAGACTATTCGCTTTTTCCCATGAACATATGCCAGGTATTCCACAAGAAATTGCCTCCCACAAACTGAACGTCGATCCACTATACCCGCTTGTGCAGCAGGCAAGAAGAAAATTCAATGCTGCAATCAACGAAGCAGTAAATGAAGAAGTAGACAAGCTACTGGTGAACGGCTCCATTAGGGAATCCAAGTATCTGGAATGGGTCGCCAATGTTCTAATGGTCAAAAATAAAAATGGAAGGTGGTGGATGTGCATGGATTTCACCGACTTAAACAAAGTATGGTCCAAAAGACTCGTTCCCACTACCCCACATTGACCAATTAATAGATGCAACGACAGTACATGAGCTGTTGAGATTCCTGGATGCATACTCCAGCTAGAATCAGATCATGATGGCTGAGGAGGATCAGGAGAAGACAACCTTCATCACTCACCAGGGAACATACTGCTACAAGGTAATGTCATTCAGACTTAAGAACGCAGGGATCACGACCAAAGGCTGGTGACTACGATGTTCAAAGAACAACTCGGCAAAATGATGGAGGCCTATATTGACGACATGCTAGTCAACTCATCGAAGAAAGAGGACCACCTCGACCACCTAAAAGAAGCATTCGGAATATTAAAAAGATACGGTATGAAACAGAATCCTGAAAAATGCGCCTTTGGCGTAGCCTCGGGAAAGTTCCTGGGGTTTCTGGTGTAACAAAGGGGCATCGAAGTCAACCCATACCAGATCAAGGCTATAGAATCCATCCCGGAAACACTAAGCAGCAAAAAAACAAGTGCAAAAGTTGACGGGTCGAATAGCCACCCTCTCCAGGTTAATCTAGCCCTCCTCCAACTGGTGCCACAAATTCTTCGGTGTATTGAAAAAAGAACAGGGACTACAATGGAACGAAGAATGTGTCGAGGCCCTGAGGAACTTGAAGGCATATCTGTCATCGCCACCCCTTCTAGTCAAAGCCAACCCAGGCGAACCGCTATTGGTGTACTTGGCCGTATCGGAGGTCGCGATCAGCGCCGTCCTAGTGTGCAAATATAAAGGTACGCAATCTCCTATTCATTACATTAGCAAAACTTTAGTGGACTCTAAAACCCGGTACCCAAACCTTGATAGGCTGGCGTTAGCACTCGTAGTGGCTTCACGAAAGCTACAACCCTATTTCCAATTCCACCCCATAAGGGTAGTAACGACCTTCCCTTTAAGGAACGTCTTACACAAGCCCGAACTCTCAGGCCGGCTCCCCAGATGGGCCGTTGAGCTCAGTGAGCATAATATCACATACCTTCTGAGAACCTCCATAAATTCGCAAGTCCTAGCCGACTTTATTTCCGACTTCAGTAGAAGTCCGGCTGGAGGCGGAACTCGAGGTGAAAGGTGCGTCCTCCAAAAATGATCTATGGGTCCTTTATACAGAATGCGTCGCCAATACATCGAGATAGGGATTGGGACTCGTTCTTGAGGTCCCCACAGGTGAAAAAACAGGCCACCAAGTATGGGGCTCGCCGAATCCTCCTCCCATGTGACTCCCAAATTTTGGTAAACCAGGTCACTGGGACTTATCAAATCAAAGAGCAAAGGCTACAAAAGTACCAGAAAGAAATCCGCAAGCTAATGGCTACATATGACGAATGCCACTTCGAACAAATCCCCAGAGCACGAACATCGAAATGGACGGCCTGGCAAAGTTGGTTACAGCCACCTAAAACATAAACAAAGAAAGTGTGGTCACACTCCTCCACTCAGCCGTTGATCACACCGAGGTACTTTCTTTAAACCTAACTTGGGACTAGCGCAACCAGTTCATATCTTATCTGCAGGACAAGACATTACCCCCTGATAAAAAAGAGGCGAAGAAACTTTGCATACAGGTCGTCCGATGCTTTACAAAAGGAAGTTCAGTGCCCCCTGGCCAAATGCCTAGGGCCACACCAAACGAGGCCGGTACTCGAGAAAGTGCACGAAAGCCATTGCGGGTCGCACACTAGCAACCGCGCCCTTGTGTGATGCATCATATATGCCGATTACTACTGGCCCACCATGAAAACAGAGGCAGCTGAATATGTCTGCCGATGCGAACAATGCCAAAAGTACGCCCATATGATATACCAACCAGGAGAACCCCTCTATTCCATCACTTCCCCCTAGCCCGTCATCAAATGGGTAATGGATGTAGTCGGCCCCCTACCCCCAGGATAAGGAGAGGTACGATTTTTACTTATATTAACTGACTATTTCTCCAAGTGGGTGGAAGCGGGTGCGTACGTGCAAATACACGAACAAGAAGTCATCGCCTTCATATGGAAAAAAATCATATGCCACTTCGGCATCCCTAAAGAAATCAGTTATGACAATGGGCGACAGTTCATCGGTCAAAAAATGACCGAGTTCTTCGAGAAATGGCACATCAAAAGGATATTATCCACGACGTACCACCCGTCGCCAACAGGCAAGTGGAGTCCTCCAACAAAATAATTCTAAACATACTGAAAAAGAAGCTTGAAGACGCCAAAGGGCTATGGTCCGAACTACTACCTAAAGTCTTGTGGGCAAACATAACTACACCCAAGTCCAGCACCGGGGAAACCCCATACTCACTAGTTTATGGAACTGACGCGGTCATACCTGTCGAAGTAGGCGAACCCAGCCTAAGGTATTATCAAGATCTTGATAAAGCCGAAGAAATAAAGGAAATGGCCCACATCAGGATGGTAGCCCAAAAAAAACAAGTCGAATGATATTACAACAAAATGGCAAAAATAAGGCCACTCAAAGTAGGAGACTACGTCCTCAAAGCCAACACGTTGGCCTCCAAAGACCCAAGTGAAGGAAAACTAGGCACAAACTGGGAAGGACCCTACAAGATCATGGCGGCCGCCGGGAAAGGGGCATTCCAGCTAGAGACAATGGAAGGAAAAACACTCCAGAACAACTGGAACATCGCTTACCTCAAACATTTCCACTTCTAAAAGGTGCCCCCTAAGTCGTACTCTTTTTCCCTTACCCGAGTTTTATCCTAATTAGGTTTTCTAGGTAAGGTTTTTAACGAGGCGGCAAAGGGAAAACCTAGAGATGTTTGTAGTACAAGTGTATCATATCAGCCTCTCTGTGTACTCTCCAAGCCCGACATGATACATGGACTGGATTACAACTATCTCCAAATGTAAGAGAAGGCTACGACCATCTCCAATGCATAGAAAGGCTACAGCCATCTCCAAATGTATGAAAAGGCTACGACCATCTCCAATGTATAGAAAGGCTATGGCCATCCCCAAACGTATGAAAAAGCTACAACCATCTCCAATGTATAGAAAGGCTACGTCCATCTCCAAATGTATGAAAAGGCTAAGGCCATCTCCAATGTATAGAAAGGCTACGACCATCCCCAAATGTATGAAAAGGCTACAACCATCTCTAATGTATATAAAGGCTACGTCCATCTCCAAATGTATGAAAAGGCTACGGTCATCTCCAATGCATAGAAAGGCTATGACCATCCCCAAACGTATGAAAAGGCTACGGCCACCTCAAATGTATAGAAAGGCTAAGTCCATCATTTTTACACGGCTAAGGCTGTAAAATTTTAAATGGCTAAGGCCATCGTTTTTACACGGTTAAGGCCGTAAAAATTTTACATGGCAAAGGCCATCATTTTTACATGGTTAAGGCCGTAAAAAATTTACATGGCTAAGGCCATCGTTTTTACACAGTTAAGGCCGTAAAAATTTTACATGGCTAAGGCCATCATTTTTATACGGTTAAGGCCGTAAAAGTTTACATGGCTAACACCATCATTTTCACACGGTTAAGGCCATAAAAGTTTACATGGCTATGGGCATCAATTTTACACGGTTAAGGCCGTAAAAATTTTACATGGCTAAGGCCATCGTTTTTACATGGTTAAGGTTGTAATATTTTACATGGCTAAGGCCATCATTTTTGCACGGTTAATGCTGTAAAATTTTACATGGCTAAGGCCATCATTTATACACGGTTAAGGCCGTAAATGTTTACATGGCAAAGGCCATTGTTTTTACATGGTTAAGGCCGTAAACTTTTACATGGCTAAGGCCATGGTTTTTACCGGTTAAGGCCGTAAAATTTTACATGGCTAACGCCATCATTTTCACACGGTTAAGGCCGTAAAATTTCACATGGCTAAGGCCATCATTTTCACATGGTTAAGGCCGTACAAGTTTACATGGTTAAGGCCGTAAACGTTTACATGGCTAAGGCCGTCGTTTGAGAACGGCCAAGGCCGTCAAATTTTACGTGACCAAAGCCATTGTCTGCACGGCCAAGGCCGCCGAATCTTAAACGCTAAAAGTGGTCACCACCGAATGGCCCACTTAGCTTCAAATACAGCAAAAAGGGGGGGCACGAAGGCAATGAGCAAAAGTACAACAAGGTTCCGGACAACAAAAAAAGATTAACTATAGCAAAAGTCATATGTATCTTTATCGCCAAAAGGGTCAGCACCCATGGTACAAAAATAGGTATTTACAAGCATACGTGTTTACAAAAATCCTAAAGGCCTCCACCCCTCCGCTCATCCTGCCCCACCCGGTTTTAATTCCTAGGAGGGTACGTCTTGGAAATCCAAGAGCTGGACTCCAAACGGTTAACGTCTGCAGAGTTACCCCTCTCTGCACCACTCCTCTCATCCTACCCCTCTCTGCACCACTCCGGTCTTGTTTACAAAAATCCTAAAGGCCTCCACCACTCCGCTCATCCTGCCCCGCCCGGTCTTCAGTCCTAGGAGGGTACGTATTGAAAATCCAAAATTTGGATTCCAAACGGTTAACGTATGCAGAGTTACCCCTCTCCCGGGCCGGTGATTCAGGACGGCAGTCGGCCGGCCAATTCGCGGGCAGCTCTAACCAAATGGCGTTGACTTTCAACCTCCACCTTAAAAGCACGCCCGGCTGCCAAACATTCTTCAAGCACGACCACCCGAGCCTCCGCTTACACCCATATCTCATGTGCCTCATGAGACACATCAGCCTGTGCAAGAGCCCGCCTGAGGTCCTCAACCTCGGCCTACTTAGCATCAAGATCCGCCATTAAGGTCGTAACTCGAGTGCGCAATTTTGTTGCCTCCTCTGCCACTCCACAAACAAGCTGTAATTCTTCATCCTTGGATTGAATAAGGATCTCCATCTCTGTAGCCCGAGCAACAGCGGCCATGAGTAGCTCGTCAACTTTCTCCAGCTCAGCCACCCTCTTCTTCAACTGCGCCTCAGACTGCAGGAGGCCCTCACGGAACACCCTAAAGTTAGGGTCTTGTTTATACATGTCGGCCAAGGTTCGGTGCGCCACACTCGTCCTGTTGTACTTCTGCACCAACCTGTTGTATTTGGCCACCTTCTTCTTCAGACGTCTACCCCTCTCCGCCTCCAAGATAAGAGTCTGGAAAAGCCAAAAAGTAAGTGCAAGGAAAATCACCCTCCATAAATGCAAAAAACAATCAATCAATTCAAAAGACATACCTGCAAATCCGCACCTGCGACTCTTCGGGCCAAGTCCCTGTCACTGGTCTCCGCCAGGGCCGCGCTCTCAGCACCCGCACACAAAAGTGTCATGCTTGTGGCCGCCTCCTCACAATTTTCCAACAAGTTATAATGATTGGGAATCACTATGCGATGGGAAGACTGGCCAGCCACTATCCCCACTTGATCTAAGGACCCGCCTTCTTCGCCCTTGTCCTCAGTAGCGATTTCTGGGCTCGCCACATCCGCACATTCACCCCCTCTCTCTGCGGACGTCCGCGACCCGCCGTCCCGAGCACGTGCTAGGCGGGCGTTAGCAATGGCCTCTCTTCTAAGAGCATACCTCCTTGAGTGAATGGCTTCAGCTATGAAGATCGGCCTAGACTCGCGGCGGGATGGCGTAGCCTTCTCTGTCTGTGCGACCACTGTCTTGCCAACACGAATCTGGTGTCTCTTCCCTTCTAACAACCCTTCCTCTTCATGGCCCCCATCCGTGGGGTGCAAGTTTGGCTTAGATTGAGCCACTTCAGTAGTAGGCGTCCCAATGGGGGCACCCTCGGGAACGGTCCTAGGCACCGCCATCGGTATCTCCTCGGGTGCCATTTCAAGTACAGCCCCAGGCACCGCCTCAGATATTGCCTCGGGGGACACCGCTGATGCAAACTCTTGCCTTAAGGGGGGAAGAAACGCCACCCATAGGCATGCTTACAAGGAGTATATCCTCCTCATTAGAGTCGGACATTGCCCAGGAAGGGCCGGCCACAATTTTCTTCTTCTTCTTCTTCTGCGCCTTCTTATAAGCACCCCGGCCTACCAGAACATGTATGAGCTGAGAACGGATAATTAAGGGGAGCCTCCAAGCCAGAATGGAAAGGAAAAACAAAGCAAGGCTGTTAACTGTAGGGCCATAGAGCCTGAGGAATTCTGGCCAGGTGCGACACTCCTCCGCAAAGGTATCAATGCTCTTACCCACGACCTAATGTCATCGATCATTTGAGGAGTCCGAGCTGTCACTATATAAAGGTAATATGAAATCTACAATAATTAGGTCAACGAAATAAGATTGCTGTAAAAACTGCATACAAGAATGCTTACATGCTGTGTTCCACGCCTCCGGGAACCCTTATGGGTTAGACACCAGATGTTCAGTACGTACGTAGAAAAACCTCTTCCAAAATTTACGACTGGCCTTGTCGTTAGATTGCACCACAAAGCTCTTCTTGTCCCTACGTACCAACTGGAGCATAGTACCTCTCGTGAAGCTCACACTGAATATTTGCAAGAGGTGGTCAACAGAGACCTCTTTCCAGCCTTAGCCGCATAGGTGGTAAGAATTCTACACACCTTCAGGGCATACGGGGTAAGTTGGGTTTATCACGCCTCGTACAAATGACAAAGCTCCTCCGCCAGAGGATTGAGCGGAAGGCTTTATCCAATCCGTAAAGCATACTCATAAAATGTGCAATATCCAGGCCTGTGCACATTGGCATAGTCCGTCCCGACGGGGGCCATGTTAAGATATTCAGGAATCTTATACGACGTTCTAAGAGCAGCCATATAATAGGATGTAAGCTCGCTGAGTTCCCAGGGAGAAAGTTTACAATTATTTTGGAAATCCTTCCGTGTAACCATGTCCTGTGGAAGTATGTTGGTCGTTGATAGAGGAACGAGGACCTCCTCGGCTTCTCCTTCCCCATCATCTGAGGAAGATGAAACCCTAGAAGGGGAATCACCCTTGGTCTTTTTGCTACCATGACGACGCTTAACCATGATGAGAATTCACAGGAGCAAAAATTTTAAGAAGATCAACAAGTACCAGAAAAGACAAGGATAAGATTGAGGAAATACTCTCTGAAAAGGTTCGAAAGTTGAATTGGGTTCAACCTCTCCTCTATTTGTAAGGAAAGGCACACGAAAATCGAAAAGGTATGATTCGAAAACTGGCACAGGGAACCAAAATGTCACGTCAAGTCTTGAACCGCCTCGGAGCAAAAGTAATGATCACGCACGAGATCGATGATGTCATCCTAAAAAGGAGCCCTAAAAGGAGGTTATATGTCAACGGCATAACGCCTTCGCACATGATCACGCCCTTTTTCACAGTATCTACGGGTACGACCAAACTTCTAGAAAGGTCGAGCACGTATGTCTGTTTGTTGAAGACGTTTCTCGCCTACGTCCCCAACAAACGGAGGGACTATCTGTATTGGGTAGATTTGGTTCCCTATGTTCTCATGATATCTATGCACGTCCTTGACATAGAGACTGGCCCAACTGAGGCCGACCCGAGTAAGGTCGACCCCAGTAAGTGGACGGACCGAGTGGCATGACTCAAACGACGTCGTTTGAAGCTCTGACTCTTCAGTACACTGAGACCACCAACTTCTATACTTTTCTTGATTATTTCGAGGAAGGTCCCTTAATATATAAAGGAGACCTTCCTTTTGTAAAGGCTCGTGTGTATTTTGTTGCTCAGAATATGCAATTCATTCTCTCTCTTGTGCAAGGACTATTACTTGTTTTATTGTTCTTACATCTTAAGATATCTACATTATTATCACCAATCTTAGCTACACAATACTCTCTAGTTCATATTATGCTTGATTCCGATTTATTTTTATTTATTTCCAATTATTCTTGAGCTTAACAAGTATTCACGTAACTTTTTAGCCAAACAAAGAGCTTAGACTGACAATAGCTTTTTCATTAAATCTGCTGTTGATAATGTCTCGTTATTTAGGAGTAAAACTAGAATCCTTATTCTAAATTTTCTTTGCTGTTGTTCTACGATAATATACTGCACATTATTTTCTCTTATTTTATGTGAGAGAATAAAGACTTTTTACTGCTATACAACAAAAAGAAACTTCTTTGAGTTTTCATTATTGATGGCCGGATGATTATTTTTAGGGGTTGTTTGGTATGGGTATAAGTAAAATTAATATTGGTATAAAAATTTAATACCAGCATATATCTTGTTTGGTTACTAAATCTAGTATAAGTTATTCCTGTGTTAATTTTAACACTGGAATAACTTATACTTTATAAAAGGCGGTGTAATTAACACTGGTATAGCTTATACTTTCTTCTTAGAAATTATGCAATTTTTATCTTAATACAACATACCAAACAGCGAATAAACAACAATCCCAGCATAATTAATCTCATCATAACTTATCCCAATATAAATTATACCGGTATAACTTACACCGATATAAGTCATATTCCAACCAAACAATCCCTAATACTATTTTGATTAGACACTACATAGAATAGGCGGAGAAGAATATTTATTATTCTGTTATAAATACACTTCTATTTAAGGTGAATGTCTTTAATTAGAGAGATTCTAGAGTTCTATTCTTGGTAGCTAAATCATCCTCCTCCCTATAAATAGAGGTGCTCTCTACCATTGTAAATCACTCCTAACATTCTCTAAGTATCAATAAGAAGAACTCTCTCTATTCTTCTCTCTATTTGCTCTTGTTCTTGAGTTATTGTTCTTGTCTTTTATATTATTTCATAACACGTTATCAGCACGAGACTCTACCGTCTCAAGAACCATTCTCGAGAAATCTAAGGTATTTCCCTCTTCCTAATTTAATTTTTGATTATGTCTGACATTACGAAAAGAAAGTTCGTTGCCCTTGAAATTTCGGGCAAGAACTATATGACATGGGTGTTGGATGCTGAAATCCACTTAGATGCTATGGGTCTCGGAGACACCATCAAAGATAGAGAAAAAGCATCCACCCAAGAATGTGCGAAGGCCTTGATTTTCTTGCGCCACCACCTTGATGAAGGTTTGAAGATTGAATATCTCACCGTCAAGGATCCACTCGTCTTGTGGAACGGCTTAAAGGAGAGATATGACAACCTGAAGTTGGTCACTCTGCCACAAGCACGATATGATTGGGCTCATCTGAGGCTCCAGGACTTTAAGTCCGTTTCTGAATATAATTCTGCTATGTTCAGAATTACTTCTAAATTGAAGCTATGCGGGGATAATATCTCCGATTATGATATGCTTGAGAAAACGTTTACAACGTTTCATGCCTCCAATATAGTACTGCAACAACAGTACAGAGAGAAAGGCTTTACAAAGTACTCTGAACTGATTTCTCTTCTACTAGTGGCTGAGCGAAATAATGACCTGCTCATGAGAAATCATGAAAATCGACCCACTGGGTCTACACCACTGCCTGAAGCAGATAAGGTGCACTCTCATTATGCCAAACATGAAAAGGACCATGGTCATGGTCGTAAACGGGGTCATAGCCAGGGACGTAGACAAGGAAGAAATTCCAATGAAGTCCGTCACCCCCCGAAGAGAGATAACCGCCGAAAGCAGAAACGGGGTCATGAAGATCCTAAGGCAAATGGTTCAGAAACGATATGTTATCGTTGCGATGGGAAAGGGCACTGGTCAAAGACTTGCCGTATACCAAGACACTTGGTTGACCTTTATCAAGCATCTCGAAAGAGAAAAGGCCCTGAAACAAATTTTGTCTATGACGACAATGAGGACATCACCCACCTGGATGTGGCAGACTTCTTTGAGCAACCCGATGGGAAAATAGACCACCTAATCGGCGATGGATCCGTGATGAAAGAAGATGGAGTTATTTGATTTTGTTCTACTTATTTGTATTAGTTAGTGAATAAACTAATAGTCATTAGCATTAGCTCGTATTAGTTAGTTCATAAAGCAATGTTAGCAGTAGTTCTTTAGAATATCTTCAATATGTTCAAATATCAATAAAACTTTTATTTTTCAGTGGGGGTAATCGACTAGCCTGAAAAACTAGTCGATTATCAACTATTTTCGCATTAAAGTTGAAAAACAATTGATCAACAATCGATTGTCGTTGACTAACAATCGATTGTCATTAAGACAGTGTAATCTGGAATTTTTCAAAAATCATCCACAATCGATTGTCTTTGTCTAACAATCGATTGTCTTGAAATAGTGAGGTCTGGAATTTTTCAAAAATAGCCAACAATCGATTGTCTATACATAACAATCGATTGTCTTAAGACAGTGTGATCTGAAGTTTTTCAAAAATAGCAAATAATCGATTGTGTGTGTTTAACAACCGATTGTCAATGTTCAACAATCGATTGTTTGTAAGTAACAATCGATTGTTTGAAGAAAACGTTTAAACTGAAATTTTCAAACTGCAAAGTAATGGATAACATATCTGATTTTGTTAATCAACTGTTAGCAGCAGATTTTGAAAATATTATGTGACACAAACGAATTGAACTTGTTTATTCTTATGTTCGTGTATCTCTTTTGTATGTCAAACTATGGGATAGCAAATATGGATATCTCACAAAGCGAACTTGGATCAACATCCAACTGTAAAAGTATTTGCCTAATTGATTCATGTACTACACATACAATACTCAAAGAAAGGAAGTATTTCTCTCAACTAAATATGTGTAAGGCAAATGTTACTACAATCTCTGGAAGTAGTAAATTGATTGAAGGCTCCGGAAGAGCAATTGTAACTCTGCCCAAGGGCACGACGTTAATCATAGAGAATGCAATGTTCTCCTCCAAGTCTAAGAGAAACTTGTTGAGTTTTAAAGATGTACGCCGGAATGGCTATCATATTGAGACAATGGATGAAGATAATCTTGAATATCTCGTCATCACAAAGAATGTCTCCGGCCAAAAGAGGGTTATTGAGAAATTCCCGTCTTTATCTTGTGGCCTGTATTGGACAAGAATTAGTGCAATTGAGGCACATTCAACAGTAAACCAAAGGGTTACTGATTCCAATACCTTTGTACTTTGGCATGATCGATTGGGAAATCCAGGATCGGTCATGATGAGACGGATTATAGAAAGCTCATATGGGCATCCGTTAAAGAATTTCAAAATTCTTTCGAATAATGAATATCCTTGCACTTCGTGTTATCAAGTCAAGTTGATTATCAGGCCATCACCAACAAAGGTTGGGACTGAGTCACCCACGTTTCTGGAACGTATACAAGGGGACATTTGTGGACCTATTCACCCACCTAGTGGGTCGTTTAGGTATTTCATGGTCTTGATAGACGCATCCTGTAGATGGTCTCATGTGTGCCTGTTGTCATCACGCAACCTTGCATTTGCGAAATTAATGGCACAAATAATTCGACTACGAGCACAATTTCCAGATAATCCAATCAAGTCCATTAGACTGGATAATGCTGCTGAGTTTACATCCCAAGCATTTAATGATTATTGCTTATCAATCGGGATAAAAGTTGAACATTCTGTAGCTCATGTTCACACTCAAAACGGTCTTGCAGAATCGTTAATTAAACGCCTGCAGTTGATTGCAAGGCCATTACTTATGAGAACGAGGCTGCCCACTTCGGTATGGGGTCACGCCATCTTACATGCAGCAATGCTAATTCGTCTCAGACCGACGAATTACCACAAATATTCCCCGTTGCAATTGGTTTTGGGTCATAAACCCAATATATCCCATTTAAGGATTTTTGGATGCGCAGTATATGTGCCTATTGCACCGCCATCCCGCACCAAAATGGGTCCGCAAAGAAGGTTAGGAATATATGTTGGGTTTGAATCGCCCTCCATCATTCGCTACCTCGAAACATTGACAGGCGACTTGTTTACTGCACGATTTGCAGACTGTCGATTTGATGAGACACTTTTCCCAAAATTAGGGGGAGAAGTTGGTGAAACCAAATGGGAAATTTTGTGGAAAAATGCATCATTATCTAATCTTGATCCACATACCTCTATTTGTGAAAGAGAGGTACAAAAGATTATCCATTTGCAAAGAATAGCAAATCAAATGCCTGACGCATTTACGGACTTGAAAAGGATAACGAAATCCCACATTCCCGCGGAAAATGTTCCAATCCGTATTGATGTCCCTGTTGGACAATCATCTAGTGTCATATCCAATGAGTCAAATGCACGCCTGAAGCGTGGCAGACCATTAGGTTCCAAAGATCGAAATCCTAGAAAGAGGAAAAAGAACGATCAAAATGACACCACGAAAGAATCTCATGATTTAACAAATTCTGAGACTCATGAAGAATCCATTGAGCCCGAGACTCTGGAAAATACGGAACTATCCCTAAATCCAATTAATATTGAGGCAAATATTAATCGAGTGGATATTGTGGTGGATAATGCCTTTGCTTATAATGTAGCATCTAGCATTATGCAAGAATGTGAGGATCTCGAACCTCAATCCGTTGAAGAATGTCGAAAAAGACAGGATTGGCCAAAGTGGCAAGAAGCAATTCAATCAGAATTGAATTCGCTGGCAAAACGTGAAGTTTTTGGCCCTATAGTTGAAACACCTAATGGTGTTAAGCCTGTCGGCTATAAATGGGTCTTTGTACGCAAAAGAAATGAGAAAAACGAGGTACAAAGATATAAAGCACGCCTTGTTGCACAAGGTTTTTCTCAAAGGCCTGGTGTCGATTATGAAGAGACATATTCGCCTGTAATGGATGCGATAACCTTTCGTTATCTCATAAGTTTTGCTGTCCATGAAAAGCTTGACATGCACTTAATGGATGTGGTTACTGCCTATCTTTATGGCTCACTTGATAATGAGATATACATGAAAATTCCCGATGGACTCAAGGTGCCAAACGCGCACAACTCAAAATCTCGGGAAATGTTCTCAATTAAATTGCAAAGATCCTTGTATGGTCTAAAGCAATCTGGACGAATGTGGTATAATCGTCTTAGTGAGTACTTGTTAATAGAAGGCTATATAAATGACGCCATTTGCCCGTGTGTTTTTATAAAGAAAACAACATCGGAATTTGTTGTACTTGCCGTATATGTTGATGACATAAACCTTATTGGAACCCCTAAAGAACTCCAAAAGGCAATTGATTATCTAAAGGATGAATTCGAGATGAAAGATCTCGGGAAGACTAAACTATGTCTTGGTTTGCAAATTGAATATTTGGCAAACGGAATTTTTGTTCATCAATCTACCTATACAGAAAAGGTACTGAAACGGTTTTACATGGATGAAGCACATCCTTTAAGTACACCGATGGTTGTTCGATCACTTGATGTGAACAAAGATCCATTCCGACCACAAGAAAGGAATGAAGAGCTACTTGGTCCTGAAGTACCATATCTTAGCGCAATTGGCGCACTAATGTATCTTGCAAATACTACAAGACCTGACATATCCTTTTCAGTTAATGTCTTAGCAAGATTTAGCTCGGCTCCTACGAGGAGACATTGGAATGGGATCAAACACATATTGCGGTACCTAAAGGGAACTACCGATATGGGCTTATTTTATGGCAAGAATTGCAGCCCGGATCTTGTTGGTTATGATGATGCTGGATATTTGTCCGACCCACACAAGGCTCGATCTCAAACGGGTTATGTGTTTACCTGTGGAGAAACCGCCATATCTTGGCGATCGACTAAGCAATCAATTGTGGCTACTTCATCTAATCATGCCGAGATAATTGCTATTCATGAAGCAAGTCGGGAGTGTGTGTGGTTAAGGTCGATAATACATCATATCCAAGACAAATGTGGTTTGAAGTGTGATAAACTACCCACAACTTTGTATGAAGACAATGCAGCATGTATAGCTCAATTGAAGGGAGGATTCATAAAAGGAGATAGAACGAAGCATATTTCACCAAAGTTATTCTTCACACATGATCTTCAAAAGAATGGTGATATCAATGTTCAACAGATTCGTTCAAGCGACAATATTGCTGATTTGTTCACAAAATCTCTACCAAAGTCAACCTTCAAGAAGCTAGTTCACAAGATCGGGATGTGAAAACTTAAGGACATAAATTGATGTTCTTATCAGGGGGAGTTAAGGCGCGTTGCACTCTTTTTCCCTTACAAGGTTTTGTCCCACCGGGTTTTCCTTGCGAGGTTTTTAACGAGGCAACCAATAGGCGCATATTCAAACATGTGTACTCTTTTTCCTTACTTTAATTTTTCCCATTGGGTTTTGTTTTAAGGTTTTAACGAGGCACATCATTGAATAGACATTCAAGGGGGAGTGTTATAAATACACTTCTATTTAAGGTGAATGTCTTTAATTAGAGAGATTCTAGAGTTCTATTCTTGGTAGCTAAATCATCCTCCTCCCTATAAATAGAGGTGCTCTCTACCATTGTAAATCACTCCTAACATTCTCTAAGTATCAATAAGAAGAACTCTCTCTATTCTTCTCTCTATTTGCTCTTGTTCTTGAGTTATTGTTCTTATCTTTTATATTATTTCATAACATATTCAAAGTTGAGAGAGGTATTTGATTTTAAAATAAACTTGGAAGAAAAAAAAATAGTATCCCCCCTATAACTAATTGTTGACTAATGGGTGTCTCATTTCTCTTTCTATTTTTAAATTAATACAACAAGAAAATAGATAAGAACTAAGAATGTAGGATATAATGTCTAAAATATCAAGTGGGTCTTTGTGGACTGAAAGCTAAAATAATTGAAGTGTCGTCTATCTAGAAAATTAAAACTTTTGAAAAAACCCATTTTGAGGTAGCATTGTCCAACTTTTGACAAGAAACTCAATATGTGGGGCTCTCAAATGTAGATATTTAATTTTGGTAAATATATTATTTTCTTCGGTCCATTTTAATTAATTATTTAAATATTTTGTTACACATTAAAGAATTTACCTTTAAACACTAACTAATAATAAATTAATCATATTAATTTTTACTATGTCATTAAAAATATGGTAAATTCTCCAAGACTCTTTATTCCAAGGATAACTTTATTTTTAAAAAAAATCTTTCTTAATATTTGAAACATCAAATATTGTATACCAAAAAAAAAACATTAAAGCGAACCGAATGAAGTACGAGAAATGCCGGCAGATTTTTGAGACTAGCTACGAGAATTTAGACAATCTTTATGGACACTTATTTTAAGTTTGTTAAACCACTTTTTTTTTATAATAATGGAGTCCGGATATAACTAAGAAAAAATAGTTCACCAAAAGGTTACATCAGAAATATAGATGACTGGATGACTTGGTCTTCTATATTTGCTTTTATATATGTAATTATCAGATCCTTAAGATGCATACGAAGACTATGATTCAGGGATGAGTTTTGATTTAATAGTACTATATAATTTATACATATAAAAATAATTATTCTTCAGAAATAATGAATCAAGGAAAAGACAAAGAACAATAATGGTGGAGACAACAAGTAGGGACCAGATGTGACATAAAGATAAATGTATGTGAAAAACGTGGACGATTAAAATGGAATATCTGCACAAGCCATGTGAAAATGGGGCTCAATGAAGCACCCTACAAGGCTAGAAGACAAAGATTTCTAAAAATATTTGAAGTCCATATTTCAAATCCGCTCCAAAAATCAGCTATAAAAGCAAGACCAAGTCGAAGGAAAGATCATCGAGAAAAAAGAAGAAAAACACTCTGAAAAAAAGCTTACTCAACCAGCCTTTCCAAAAAATCAAAAGACCTTTCCCCAACCACTTTGTAAAATATTTCTTTTATGAATACCCTAGTAGTTTTTCCTCTAAGCTTGTAAAATAAATAAAGATTGTACACTTAGGTGTGATAATATATATATATATATATATATATATATATATATATATATATATATATATATATATATATATATATAATCTCACTTTCATTGCACATAAATATCTATTGATAGAAACTTGTTTTGCTTATTCAATCAAAGTAATCTTTCTTGCAGAATCAGTATGCTTTGGTCTGACTCTGTTAAACACTCTACAAAATGTATCTTTGACTTTGTATTTTTCTTTTATCGACAAATTATTCGAATGAGGTGACGGCTTTCTTGTAACGTTTTAGGAAAAGATAATACAAAGTCTTTAAACAATTGCGCACACTATGCAGAGCGGACCCACCTTATACAAGGGGTTCAGTAAAAAAATTAATTAGCTTTACCTTAGAATTTGATCAGAAAATTATGAAACCGATACCAAATATAATACATGAACCCACTTGACACTAACGAAGTTGTAGATCAGTGACAAGCGGGTTCAAATTAAGGCCGTGGTCGCAAGTTGTGAGGCCTTGTTGTTTCCTATTTGCCATTGTTCTCTCACTTCTCTTTATGGTTTTTTTCTTTATTTAAATACAATAAAAGCTATTCTTATTAAACTCCTCCATTTTACTTCCAAAAAAATGTAATTCTTTTTACAAAGTGAATTTTTATTCTGATGTAACGATCCGACCGATCGTTTTACTTTCTAAAACCTCATTCACCTAAATAAAACTTTCCCTACTTGTTTTTACTGATTTATGACTTGTTGGAATTGTTAGTTAGGGAATTGGAAGAGTTTGGATTGAAATCGGAACACTTGGTTCCTTAAGGTTGGCTTAAAAGGCCAAGTTTGACTTCGGTCAACATTTTGAGTAAATGACCTCGGAATCGAGTCAAAGTTCCAATAGGTTTGTATGATGATTTTGGACTTGAGTATACGTTTGGATCAGATTTTTTATTACCCGGGAGCGCCTCGACGCCTAATAGTGAAAGTTGGTTCTTGAAAATTTTAAAAGTACTTTAAATTTGATTTGGAGTGGATTTCGGTGATATCGAGGTCCAAACGGAATTTCAAGATCGGGAATAGTTCTGTAATGTCATGTAAAACTGGCACGCAACATTTGGCTTTATTCCGAGTTGATTTGGTAGGAATCGGACACGCAAAAGTGTTTTAGAAGTTTTTGGAGTTCATAAGTAAATTCATGCTTTTTTTGTCATCCAATTCGTGATTTTTGATGCTATTTCAGTGTTCCGATCGCGCATGCAAGGTTTTTATGATGTCGTTTCAGTTGTGTGGGTGATTGATGTGGAGCCCCGGGGGTTCGGGTAAGTTTCAGACGTTCGAAAAGGGTGAAAAATACACCAGATTTCTGGTATTTCTTGGCATCAATTGCAGGTCTCGAAAATGCGAACTTCACATTTGTGAGAAGAGCTTTGCAATTGCGAAGAAGCTCGACAGGGGCATTTATCGCATTTGCGATGCCTGTGTCACATTTGCAACCTCAACAGTGCTCGCATTTGCGACCGCTACGTCATATTTGCGACTTTAGCAGCTAAAACCACGCTTTGCATTTGCAAGTGTTTTATCGCATTTGCGAACCTGGTGTCGCAAACGCAACATCAGAGGCTTGTGCCAGCTCTTTTAATGCGGGACTTAGGCCATTTATTTCATTGCACTTCATCTCCTGGGCAATTTTTGGAGATTTTGGAAGAGGGTTTTCACCTAGCACTTTGAGGTAAGTAATTTCTACACAATATTGCATTGAAAACATATATAATGGGTAGATTAACATGTAAAATTTAGTGAAAATCAAGGGTTTAGATGAAAACTTAGGTTTTTTTTATAAAAATGAGATTTGACCACGAAATTGGTTATGGAACTTAGTAAAAATCATATATTTATGCTCCTAAGGTTATGGATAGTAACTTTCTTCGAAAGATTTCGGAATCCGAGCATGTGGGCTCGGGGATAAATTTTAGAAATCTTGCATTTAGAGTTGTGTAATCACTTTAATAGTTGAACTTTTGAGCATAGATATGATTAATTTATGTAATGTTTGACTAGTTCTAGGTCATCTGGCATCAAATTTGGAGGTGTGAGCACATTCTTTGGAGTAGGCTTTGAGACGAGATAAGTCTTTTTTCTAACCTTGTAAGAGGGAATTATGTACGGGTAAGGGCTACGTACGCACGGAGTGAAGATAGTCCATACATAGCTACTATTTGTAACGATCCGGTCGGCCGTTTCATGAGTTACCACTCTGTTTCTCCCATTTCTGCTTTCTTATGTTTGTTTCAGCTATATTTCATTATATCATGTTGGTTGGTTCGGGTTTGGAGTAGTTTTGGAGTGTTATGAGACACTTAATCTCATAAGTTTGGCCATTTAGTTGGAAAAATCAACCGGAAGTTGAATTGTGAGTAAACAATCTCGGAATTTAATTTTTATGGTTCGGATAGATTCGTTAGGTGATTTAGGTCTTAGGAGCATGTTCGAAATGTAATTTGGAGGTCCGTGGTAGATTTAGGCTTGAATTGGCGAAAAGTTAGAAATTTGGCATTTTCTGATCGGCAGTGGAAATCTTGATATAGAGGTCAAAGTAGAATTTCAAAAAATTGGAGTAGGTTCATAGAGTCATTTGCGAGGTCTGTGCAAATTTCAAGTCATTTGGAGTTGATTTGATAGGTTTCGGCGTCATTTGTGGAATATAAAAAGTTTCTAAGTTCTTAGGGTTGAATCCGAGGTTGATTTGGTGTTTTAATGCTGTTTTGAGTGATTCAAAGGCTCGACTAAGTTTGAATGATTTTATGGGATGTTTTGGAATGTTTGGTTGAGGTCCCGAGGGCCTCAAGTGAGTTTCGGGAAGCTAACAGACCAAATTCTTGGTTTTGTGAGTTGCAGATTTTTGCTGGTTTCTGTTGTAGAGTTTTGTTCTTCGCGTTCGCCAGAGGGCTCTCGTGTTGGCGACGGATGTGGAGTGAATCAGGTGAGTTTCCCTTCACGTTCACAATGTTGGTCCTGCATTCGCGAAGGATGAGGCAGAGTGTGCATCGCGAACGCACGGCAGAGCTTGCGTTTGCGTAGAAGGGTGAAGCATGCCTTGGCATCAGGCCATAAGGCATTGCATTTGCGGCTATAGGAACGCATTCGCATAGTCCAATCTAGGCAAGGCATCGCAATCGTGAGGAGGAGATCGCGTTCGCGATTTAGGAAATGATTGAGCAGAGAATTTGTGCTTTGCGAACGCGAGGCTTTGACCGCATTCGCAAAGAAGGGAGCATCTGGGCAGAAAGTATAAATAGAGGCCTTCGCGAATTTTAGCCCATTTCTCACCATTTATTACCGATTTTAAAGCTTTTTGAGAGGGATTGAAGAGGGATTCAAATAGAAACACTTTTAGGTAAGGTTTTTGAACTCAATACTCGATTCTATGGTGATTTCTAACTAATTACACATGAAATTAGTGTGATTTAAAGCTTAAAATTGGGAATTAGGGCTTGGGATTGGAGAGTGCAAATTGGAAATTTGAGGGGCTATTTGAGGTCCAATTTTGATGTTCTTGGTATGTATGGACTCGTGGGAGGATTAGAATTCTATTGATGTGATTTTTATCATATTCTGAGACGTGGGTCCGAGGGGTCGGGTTCGATCAATTTCGGGATTTTTATGTAATTTGATTATTTTCGTATGGGCTTTGTTCCCTAAGAATATATTGATGTTATGGTTCTGATATTGGTTAGATTCGGGGCATTTGGAGGCTGAATCGAGAGGCAAAAGCGTCACGGTCTAGAGTTGGCTTGGCTTGATGTAAGTAACCTTCCAAACTTGATTCTGAGGGTTCGAAACCCCGAACTACGTGTTCTATGATTACTATTGAGATGACGCAAATTCCAAGTGATGGGCGTGTGGGCGTGCAAGAATTGCGGCCTGGATCATTCCATGGCACAAGTAACTCTTTCTTGTTAGTATCCATCTTTCTAACATGTTACTAAGTAAATGTGCTGTGAAAACATGCTAGATATCCTAGTAGGGATTCACAGTGATACTACTGAGACCCGAGTGGTCATTTATTGTTGTCATATAATTTGATTCATCGATATTCTATACTCAGTCTTGTTCATACATTTTATATCATGTCTCAGTCTCAGTTATAATTATTTGGCACATCATATCATTATTTCGGGCAAGTTTCATGACATTGTGAGCCCGTGAGTGTGAGACTGGAGAGTGATGACTAAGTGAGGCCGAGAGCCTGATAGTGAATGACAGTTATGGGATTGGGTTGCACGCTGCAGTGTTATGTTGATGATTATGATAGCGCTTGGGTTGTAGGATCCCCTCCGTAGTATGTAACACGCCCTAGTGAGCGCAGTTGATGATATTGAGGGATGGATCTTCCATGGACATGGATCTTGTCCGAAGTATTTGTACCTGGAGATGGATCTTCTCCACAGGGCTGGAATGCCACTCCTCGTTACTAGATGACTGCGGTCAGCAATGTGTATATATTCCGGGATGGATCTTCCCTGGGCCGAATGGCCATATACAATACCGAGTGTTTGAGAACTTGTGATAGGAGGTACACGGAACATTGATCATGTTATATGTGCATTGGCACATAGAGATTTCCTGAGCTTTATACTCCGTACTGTTCAGACTGCATAATTTACTATTGAGTTTTTACTTGGACTGCAAGCATGTCTAACTTTCTGTACAACTTAATTGTATTAACTGTGGAGGTTTGGTTCGTCACTACCTATCAGTCCATAGTTTGGACTTGTTACTTACTGAGTTGGTGTACTCACGTTATCCCCCTGCACCCTGTGTGCAGATCCAGGAATCTCGGGTCATAGTACGGTTGTTGATCATATCAGTTATGGACTTTCCTTGGAGATAGTGAGGTAGTTGCCTGGCGATCGCAGTTCCGCCTTCTCCTTCCTTATCTTCCTCTTAGTATACATTGTTGGATATTCTTAGACAATGTTAGTCTTGCTTATTTCGAGCAGTTGTAGTATTTTGCTCATGACTTAGTGATACCCGAGGTTGGGCTTGTATTTTTCCCCTTTGATAAACTTGATTTTATATCGTTATCAGATTTCTAATGAAAAGTGGTTTTTCTTAAGTCTTAAATGAGAATGTGGTTTGTTTTAGGAATGAGTTGGATGGCCTAATTTCACGATAGGCGCCATCACGACCAGATCGGTTTTGGTGTCGTGCCAGTATTCTTGTTTGAGTTCGAGTAGTTTTATGTTTACACCATGCTTTTGAATACTATTATTTGATTATACTTGTTGACTTTATCAAATGGATGAAAAGCTTCAAATTGAATTGTCTTTACTTTGAAAGAAAAATCAAGAAATGGTTATGTTTTAATGATAAATTTGTATTTAACTGCATCGCAAGTATATTACGCGAACGAGGTAATTTTTTCTTCTACTCTCATGGGAGTAGGTCGTTTGCCTCGGCAAGTTTAATAGATGCATCTATGGTTCATGCCATTCGACCCTCGGTAGTGCACAGTTTACATTTATATTGGATTGGATCGAACGTCCTCGATAGAATTTATGTATTAATAGAACTGAAAATCCCTTTTATAATTGGTATAAACTCATTGTTTATGTGATTTTATGCTTTAAATGAAGGAAGAGACTTGGGTTCTTACGTATGGTAATGAATTGTTTAGTTATTTCTTATTTTGAGCTTTATTGTTATATATCATGCTTAGTTAGGATTTTATATTATCATATTGTTGGTCCTAGTAAGTGTCGGAGTCATATTGAGGCAAGTGCATCTGGTTACCAGTCAGGTGCGCAAATTTGATCCCCACCTTGAGACTTCACGGTGAGTTGCCATCCGAGCTATTCTGCAGCAGCTAGAGTCTCTGTTATGTTTTATTTTGTTTTCTGTCTATATCCCATTAGACAGTAGACTAGTATTCTCTTATATATTCTACTAAATTACACATATACTTGTGATACCAGGTCTTGGCACACACACTAATAGATTTACGGTTTTGGTATGGTATACATGATTACGGTTTGTACTCTTTGCTTTCCTTTAATTGTTACATTGGTAAATTCCTGAATCCTTTACAGAATGAAAAATTATTATCCACTTAGTAATTTTTTTAAACGGAAAATCACTAGTTTGATTAGTGTTAGCTTGCCTAACAACGGTGTTGACACATCATGACCTATTATGAAATTGGGTCGTGATACTGGTGCCTTATCGAAACTAGTTATTTTTTAATTTAGTTTAGTTTATTTTAATAAATTTAATTTATGGTATTCAAAACATTATTTTGGTGTAGAATATCTTTTTCTTTAACAATTTGTATGTTAAATTTATTAGAGTTATAGTACGACTTGTAAGTAGGTTAAATACTTTTTGATCAAAATTTTAAATTTTTCGAAATAAATTTGTTAAATTTATATAGATAAAAAATTTTTAAAAAATTAAAAAGGTGTTATAAAACAATAAAAGAAAAAGAAGAGTATTGTAGAGAACAATAGAGAGAAGAGAATTTATATTGATATGGGATTAATTATGTCACGACCCAAAATCCATTAAGGGTCGTGGTTGCTCCGGACACTACTGTCAGGCAAGACAACCGAATTACTTAATCAAAATCTCATTTTTAACACTTTTGAAATCTAGGATTTTCCTTCCATATTTATAAATTTTAAATAATAAAGTCTCAATTCAATTTAAATGTTAAACAATTGATACAATACTTCAAACTATACCACAACCCGGAGTCACAAGTGCATGAGCATCTACTGAAAAGAAAATAAAACACAACGTCCGTCCAGAATACAGTGGACAGGAAGTAAATACAGTACACTAGAAGGGACTGCTCTAGCTGCGGCCGTCTCGAATGATGCAACTCACCTAGTCCCAGAATCATTCGTGCTGCTATGCCCAGTAGGCCACTGGAGTTACGGATACATGTGCAACAAAATGCACAGCAAGTGTAGTATGAATACAAAAATAACGTGTACCTAATGTGTATCCCGCCTAATACCGAAGGGGTATGACGAGATGGTCAACTTTGACACTCACTAATGGTCTAGTAAAATTTTATCCTTACTATATATATTAAAAGGTGGATTTATCTTATAACCATAATTTTTAATCCGAATAAGGAAAATAGGTAAATATATAATTCTTTCATAGGAAATTTTAAAAATTTCTCTTTATTATTAACAAATTAATCTTGGGCCAGGGTAAGGCAGCAACAACTTTGATAATTTCAAGGCATCAGCAAAAACATGCCGAGGCGACGGCCCGCTCCAACATAAATGTAAATTGTGCACTGCCGAGGGTCGAACGGCCCATACCATATATGCATCTATTTAATCTGCCGAGACGTTCGGCCTATTCCAAAAGTAAACTCATACATTGCCCGCGAATCGTGCATGCGACGCAGGTACACAAAAGGAATACATGCTCAATAAATCAATTAGGAACTTATCGGGAACATTTATTCAGATAGAACCAATTCTCCTTTAACAAATTTTAAGAGATTGAAGCTTAATCCTTTTGAAATTTATTTACTAATTTAATGTGATTTAGGCAATTCAAGCCATTAATGAGTTCAAAAATAATCCAAGTATAACATCTTGTTGGGTCCTGGATTACTCGGACAATAGCATAATGGTAGCTATGCACGGACTCTCATCACCTCGTGCGTGCGTATCCCCCACAAATAGGAGCACATAACCAATTTAAATCACCTATGGGGTCAATTCGAGCTCACAAGATTAGAAAGGAGACTCACCTCGCTCTGAAGACTCATAACCGGCATGCCACATTCTTCCGAAGGCTCGAACCAAAGCACCACGCCCCAAAACTAGACAACGATCATACAAATCCAATAATATTTGCTCAATTGTACTTTACAACCCAATTTATAACATTTCCTAACCCCGAAAGAAAATTTGACGAAAATGCCCTTGGGCTCACGTGCCCGGAATCCAAAATTTTTTGAAGCTAAACTTCGCCTATGACCTTAGAAACTCAAATATATAATTTTCTCTTAATCCCATATAAAAAATCGTGGCTAAATTCCAAGAATTAAATTTCTAGGTATTTATACCAAAACCCCAAATATTTCTACAACATTTCATGGTTAAATCCATACATAATTGATGTTTTTAACTCACAATAGGTGGGGAAAACATACCTTATCATTAATGATTAAAACCCTCTCTTGAAGCTCCCTAAAAATCGCCCATGAAAAATATGAGAGAAATGGCCAAAATTTGATTTTTAAAACAACTCTCTGCCTCCAGCCTTTTTCGCACCTGCGGAACTATTTTCGCTTTTGTGGTCCCGCTTTAGTGGACAAAACTTCCCTTCTGTGGACAAGGGGATCCAGCCCAATTTCGCTTCTACAGTCAGCCAACCGCTTTTGCGGTTCCCCTTCAGCGGATCAAGGGCCGCTTTTGCGGTCCTGGCTGCCCTCACACTCAACCGCTTCTGCGGCTTCCTCCTCTCTTCTGCAGTCCCATCTCCATTGAAGCGGAAACACCAGCAACTCAGCTTTTTCCAAAAATCCAATTTCGATCCGTTAGCCACCCGAAATCCACCCGAGGCCCCCGGGACCCCAAGCAATCATGCCAACCAGTCCCAGAACACATTACGGACTTGCTCGTGGCCTCAAATCACATCAAACTATGCTAAAATCATCAATCGACCTCCAATCCAAGCATTATGAACTTTGAGCTTCCAACTTCTACTTCCGATGTTTAAACCTATCAAATCATGTCTGATTGACCTCAAATTTTGCACACGAGTCACATTTGACATTACGGACCTACACCAACTTCCGGAATCGGATTCCAATCCCAATATCAAAAAGTCCACATCCGATCAAACTTCTCAAAACTTTTAATTTCTATCTTTAGCCAAATGACTTCAAAATGACCTCCGGATCTCGAATTCTCTTCCTATCGTGCTCCCAACTCCAGAATCACCATACGAAGCTACTCCCAGTCTCGGAATCCCAAACGAACTTCGATAACGCCGAAATGCACTTCAAGCCAAACTTAAGAAATTTCTTCTAAAATGCTAACTTCCACAATAGGCGCCAAAACACTCTCGGGTTATCCACAACCCGAACCGGACATACGCCCAAGTCTGATATCATCATACGAACCTGGTGGAACTCTCAGATCCCGATTCTGAGGTCGTTTACTCAAAATACAATCCTAGTTCATTCTTTCAACTTAAAGCTTCCAAAATGAGAATTCTCTTCCCAAATCAAATCCGAACTTTCGAAAATTCAAATCCGACCACACGTACAAGTCAAAATACCTAAAATGAAGTTGCTCATGGCTTTAGACTATTGAACGACGTGCTAGGGCTCAAAATAACCGGTCGGGTCGTTACATTCTCTCCCACTTAAACATTACGTTCATCCTCGAACGTGCTAAGAACTATACTAAAGTAGCCTAAAATCATTGTTTAGCACCTCATGCACCTTCCCGTTCTACCACAACATAGCTGAGCACACTAGCTCGATAAATTCTGAAGATATTCCCTTTTATTGCCTTAGAGCCCAATTCCAATATCTGGAATTCTAAGCCAGACCTATTTTCAACATAAGATCACCAAATCAGTCACCGCACATTGTACCCAACATGATTGCATAACATTGCTGAATTCTTTCTTTGCAACACTTAATCCACAGGACCACGATAATATTTTCTAATCAAATCAGTTAAAATTCAACGAATCAGATGCTCCCATTGCACCTCATGACACACGGGCGTCTTCCTCTAACTCTTACAATACCTCCACGATGGATGAGATGTGCTGAAATTCATAATCAACTACCGAGTCAACCGATCATTGAGTCTGTACTTCTGATATAAAAAGAAACATTACACATTCTGAACCAAATAATGATCTTTGCTGCTTAATATACTTCATATAACCAGATTGCACTGATCCTAGATCCCAAAATCTCGTCTCACCCAGTACGAACTGCTCAGGCATTAAGCCACTCCGAATGCGATCAAAAGTCTCATATGACGCCATAATGTGCCAATAGGCCACAAATCTGAACACAACATAAACTGGAAATCGAACTCTAGAAGGAATTAGATAACCACGCACAACTACAGATTTTCCCTAGAAGATAGGAAACAAAACACACAAAAATAGCATATAGAAAACCAGACTTGACATCACACTGTTGCAGAGTGCAACCCGATCCAAATAATATACCCATGGCGGAGTTCCACCGGATCCACACATAGATCTCACATAAGGAGATTGCACTTCGAGCTAAATCTGCTCATTACAATAAATATATTGAATTTTGATCGCAAGCACGCTAAGTGCATAATACCATCCCTGAGAAAACACATAGCGCTATAGGCTACAAAACTCAAGCTCAACTGAGGTGCGATACAAGATCTGAATCTCAAGAGCCATTCTGCTCACATAACATCATCGCCACGCGGAATCTTAACACATAAGAATTTACCAAGCCGTCTCACAACTCATTCGGCGCAATATATCATTACCTGAAATAGATGATAACAAAATAGAACCCTGACTGTTCATTCATAAGGAATGCTCGCTAAAACGAACACCACTGGAAAGCCCTGCTCACATATAAATCAATCCATTGATCTCAAGCCGAATTTGTGATTGCACCAACTTGACTAATAACCTTTCAAAGGTCCATAGTAACTCTCGTTGCCTCATCACACGTAAGAACAACTATCATAACCGGAGGAGTTCATAACCCAATAAACAAACTGCCTTCAGGCATAAATTGCCAAATCAATGATATTACCACAATCCTCATACTTGGTTTCAATCAAGTGAGTACATGCCACACTTGTACAATCTTCCCGTGGGACACGCTCCCATAACCTTCCGAAATAAATAATGGGTCCGCACATCTAAACCACCGGACACACTAACGCTGAAAAGCAATCAAGAATCCTTAACCAGAATGCAAAGCCTCTTTCACAACTCATCAATCTCAGGTGAAACCTTGACCCTCACTGAAAATTTCCCTACCTCTCCCTTCACCCAATGTTCCAATAGAACATGATTTTTATCATAACTCTGAAATAATTAATATTTTAACACTTCATCACATACGAACTTTTCATTTAACTCACTTCAGGGGAATCATAGCAACACACGGGTAAATTCACATAACCGTAGGATATGCAAATCTCTAAGTAATGGTCTAAGCCACCATATTCTTTTCGAAATCTGCTTCTACTCAACAAGCCATAACAAAAGAATGCTCCTGAATAACATCAATTACGGCAGCCAACAAACCTCACACGTACCGCCACAATCATACGCGTAGCTTGATCACACTGAATGAACTGATCACAGACGCCAACATACCAAATTCACTATGGCTAATCAATCTACCTCCTTCCAATTTATCCTTGCTTGCCTCAAAAACAATACTAACTCCATTCAACACATAACATACTCCATCTACACTCACCCCAAGTGACCTTGAATCACGAGACCAAGCTGTCTCAATTCCCATGAACTATTTCACATCATTAAAATACTACACCACAAGTCAAAATACCTGAGAACATTCTAGGCACCTTCTCATAAGCTGCTACAAAGATTGATTCTTAACTGTACTCATGGGCTTGAAATCAATGTGCACCACACTTTAACTTCTGAATTCACTAGGACCATTATTGAGAGCCACCCGCTCTGACTTGGTCCCAAATATAACTCACTCCATAGATCTTATAACACACAAATATTCACTCGGCGAAGCACCCGGCAAAATCACTTCATTTGAAACCTGTATTTATAAAAGTCATAAATCCTTGACCTTTTTTCGAATCCAAACATGAGCCCAAAAGATCAACCATAGCATGCCTCCAACAATTTATACACTCAAAATACCACTTATGGTCCTTTCTCGTAGCTGAAATAACCCATCGATATGCAAATAATGGGAAACCTCGCAAGTAGTTAACCATGCAACCCAATCTTAGGTGGTGGGACTCTCTCACTTAGTTTGAAGCCACTATTACACAACTATGGAACTCACCAGAATCCTTTATCTCTTGTTGACATAACATTATGCAATCATCTGCCGCCAATTCTTGGAATCTTTCTGTAAATCCCCATCTTTCATGCTTTGAATCATCATCCACATTTGCACGACCGACCTCTTTGTTGGACAACCAATATAATTCCTTGCATAAGCTTCGCCAACCCCGCGACCACTAATATGCTCACGGGAGATAACCCGCTTGCAGAAACCACTTCCCGACACCTTCCAAATGTTACTGCTCGGGATACAGTCACTATGACATCAACAATCGAATCCTGAGTCCCAAGCTCACTCTCTAGCTGCACCAGTCCGTTCACTCCTCATGGACATCAGCTAAATGTGTGAGAACACCTTCCCAATTTTAGAGTCGTGATGCACTCTCCTTTATTTCAAGCAGCTCCTTTCTGCCATATCAATCTTCTACGTCATAATAGCCCATACTTCAAATCATACCCACAGACTTCATTCACCATTCATTAAAATCCCCAATTCGATCGAAACTCTCCTTAAGGCGCGTAGTCATCCTACTACCAAGCCCATATGCAACATCCGCCACTATCACTTTGGCAGAACTCACATGTTTAATTGACCACTTGACCTTGCTCCTCATACTTGGCCTCCTAGAAGTTTTAAACACCACCTAACACTTCCCACACGTCCTTCCTCATACTTTGCTGCTCAATTGTTGCCTTAAATAAAATCTATCTTCGTGGCACTTGAACCCACCATGGCTGGTAGCTTTAAACCTTTCCAAAGGTCATCTTTGTCGAGCCGTCAAAATTCAAAATTCTAATTCGCTCCTAAACCACCGCACCATGTGATAACTGACAGTTGAATCTCCAATTCTATTTTGCAACATCTTGCCATGAAGGCAAATTGTAGCAGATTATAACGCCAATAAACTTAGTACGTTCAATAAGGACCATGACACCCCATCATAGAAGAAAAGATCCACCGCGCTTGTAATTACCAAGTCTCATTACTTTCACCAGCCCACCTCTGATCATTCTTAGTCCGACAGCCCTTCCCTCTGCCGGGAATAAAATACTGAATCCCTTGATTACACAATGAGTAAACCTCCCTTCAATTCATCCACTGCCCCGACACATGAGCAACCATCCTACCATCACAACGACAATATGAAAAATCGCTAATAAGTATCATGGAAACTTGTGCCTAGCCACAAGGCTCTTAGAAGTCATGTTACTGAGATAAAACAACAGAATATCCCTCCATAATACGACTATCATAGTCCGATCAACTATACCGGGAAAAAATCATCACGGACCACATTTGTTGTGCCATTTCAATTCTTTAAATTCTTGATTTCTAACAAGCACTCGCGCCGCATAAGATTGACTGGGAAGGAATCAAAGGCATAAGCCTCAAAGAAATCGAATCGTACGATAAGAATATCAAAAAGGAAAGTACTCTTAACAGCCATGTAGCCTCGCGAGGATAAGTACAAACGTCTCCGTACCAATCCACGAGACTCTAATAGACTTGCTCATGACTCGTGAGACCAACGGGAACCTAGGGCTCTGATACCATGTTGTCACGACCCAAAATCGACTAAGGGTCGTGGTGGCACCAGACACTACTATCAGGCAAGCCAACCAAATTACTTAATCAAAATCTCATTTTTAACACTTTTGAAATCTAGGATTTTCCGTCCATATTAAGAAATTTTAAATAATAAAATCTCAATTAAATTTAAATGTTAAACAGTTGATATGATATCCCAAAACCCGGAGTCACAAGTGCAAGAGCATCTACTGATAAGAAAATAAAATACAATATCTGTCTGGAACATAGTGGACAGGAAGTAGATACAGTACATTGTAAGGGACTTATCTAGCTGCGGCCGTCTCGAATGACACAGCTCACCTAGTCTCAGAATCATCCGTGCTGCTATGCCCAACAGGCCATTGGAGTTACGAGTACCTGTGCAACAAAATGCACAGCAGTGTAGTGTGAGTACAAAAACAACGTGTACCCAATGAGTATCCCGCCTTATCCCAAAGGGGTAGAAACTAGATGGTCAAATTTGACACTACGAATTTTCCAGTAATGATATATCCTTACTATATATATTAAAAGGTGGATTTATTTTATAATCATAAATTTTAATCCGAATAAGGGAAATAAGTAAACTTATAATTCTTTCATAGGAAATTTAATTTTTTTTCTTTATTATGAACAAATTAATCTCGCGCTAGGGTGAGGCAGTAACAACTTTAATAAGTTCAAGGATGTGGCAAAACATGCGCAAATCATGCCGAGGCGACGACCCGTTCCAACAGAAATTTAAACCGTAAACTGTCGAGAATAGAACGACCCATACCCATGCATCTATTTAATCTGCCAAGGCGTTCGTCCCGTTCCAACAGTAAACACATACCCTGCTCGCGAATCATGCATGCGACGTAGGTATACATAAGGAATACATGCTCAATCAATCAATTAGGAACTTATCGGGGAACATTTATTCAGATAAAACCAATTCTCCTTTAACAATTTTTAAGAAATAAAGCTTAATCCTTTTGAAATTCATTTACTAATTTAATATGATTTAGGCAATTCAAGCCATCAATGGGTTCAAAATAATCCAAGTATAACATGCATTTGGATCCTAGACTACCCGGACAATAGCATAATGGTAGAGATGCACGGACTCTCATCACCTTGTGCAAACGTAGGCCCCCACAAATAGGAGCACATAACCAATTTAACTTAACTATGGGGTCAATTCCCTCTCACAAGATTAGAAAGGAGACTCACCTTGCTCCGAAGACTCATAACCGGCATGCTACATTCTTCTGAAGGCTCGAACCAACGCACCATGCTCCAAAGCTAGCCAACGATCATACAAATCCATTAATAATTGCTCAATTATACATTACAACCCAATTTACAACATTTCCTATCCCCAAAAAGAAAGTTAACAAAAATGCCCTCGGGTCCACATGCCCGGAATCCAAAATTTTTCGAAGATAAACTTTGCCCATGTCCTTAGGAACTCAAATATAAAATATTCTCTTAATTCCATATCCAAAATCATGGCTAAATTCCAAGAATTAAATTTCTAGGTCTTTCTACCAAAACCCAAATACCTTTACAAAGTTTCATGCTTCAATACATAAATAATTGTTGTTTTTAACTCACAATAGGTGGGGATAACATACCTTATCATTGATGATGAAAACCCTCTCTTAAAGCTCCCCAAAAATCGCCCAAGACATGAAAAATACGAGAGAAATGGCCAAAATCCGATTTTTAAAACAACTCTCAGCCTCCAACCTTTTTTGCACCTGCGGAACTATTTCTGCTTCCACTGTCCCACTTTTCCGGACAAAACTCCACATCCGCGGACAAGGGGCTCTAGCCTAATTTTGCTTTTGCGGTTCCGCTTCAGCGGATGTAGGGCCACTTCTGTGGTCCTGGATGCCCTCACACTCAACTGCTTCTGTTGCTTCCTCCTCGCTTCTGCGGGGCCGCTACTGCGGTCCCATCTCCACAGAAGCAGAAATACCAGAAACTCAAATGTTTCCAAAAATCCAATTTCGATACGTTAACCACCAGGAATCCACCCGAGGCCCCTGGGACCCCAACCAATCATACCAACCAGTCTCAAAACACATTACGGACTTGCTCAAAGCCTCAAATCACATCAAACAATGCTAAATCATTAATCAACCTCCAATCTAAGCTTTATGAACTTTGAACTTTCCAACTTCTACTTCTGATGTTTAAACCTATCATATCATGTCTGATTGACCTCAAATTTTGCACACGAGTCATATTTGACATTACGAACCTACTCCAACTTCCGAAATCGGATTCCAACCCCAATATAAAAAAGTCCACTTCCGGTCAAACTTCTCAAAACCCTCAATTTCTATCTTTCGCCAAATTGCTTTAAAATGACCTACGGACCTCCGAATTCTCTTCCGGTTGCGCTCCCAACTCCAGAATCACCATAAATAGCTACTCCCAATCTTGGAATTCCAAACGAATATCGATAACGCCGAAATGCACTTCAAGCTAAACTTAAGAAATTTCTTCTAAAATGCTAACTTCCACAATAGGCGCCAAAACACTCCCGAGTTATCCAAAACCCAACCCGGACATATGCCCAAATCAACTATAAACTTCTCGAAATTCAGTTCTGACCGTGTGTACAAGTACAATACCTGAAATGAAGCTACTTATGGCCTTACAGTGCTGAGCAACGCGCAATGGCTCAACACGACTGGTCGGGTCGTTACAAATTATGATGGAATAGAACCCCTCTATTTATAGGGAAAAAATGACTTATCCACCAAGTAACAGACTCTAAGATCTCTCTAAATGTATTCATTTACCTTAAATAGAATTCTATTTATAACACACCCCCTTGAATGTCTATCCAATAGATAATGTGCCTCGTTAAAATCTTAACTAATAAAACCTAGTGGGAAAAAATTCTAGAGAAGGAAAAAGGGTACACATATCTAATAATACACCTTTTGGTTGTCTCTTTATAAACCGTACAAGGAAATTTCAGTGGGACAAAATCTTGTAAGGAAAAAAGAGTACAATGCCTATTAACTCTCTCTGATGAGAGCATTAATTCTCATCCTTGAACGTTCACATTCCAATCATGTGCATCATCTTCAAAATATCGTTGGTAGAGTTTTGATAAATCATATTAACTTGAATGAATATGTGAACCCTGAAATAATCATTCTTGATAGACATATAATGTTTTCATATAGTGTCGTGGAATAGGCTTTCATGCTTATAATTAAAGCATCATTCTCACTGTCACATTATCATGCTTATAATTAAAGCAAGATACATTGTGACGACCTGACCCATCATCTTATGTGTTACTGCTCTGTTTCCCCCTTATTGTGTTACTTCATGATACAATATCAGTATTAGAGTCGATCGGGTGTAATTGAATTGGGTTTGGTTGAAAATAAGGCACATGGCCTCTTAGAAGGAAGCTTGTTTTGAAAAAAAGTCAACCGGAAGTTGACTTGTGAGTTAGAAGGATCGGATGTGATTTTCGATGATTCGGTTAGCTTCGGGAGATGATTTATGACTTAGGAATGCGATCGAATTTGGAGATGCGGTGTAGAATTAGGCTTGAATTGGCAAAGTCTGAATTTTGGCGGATTCCGGTTGATAGGTGAGATTTTGATCTGAGGGTTTGAATGGAATTCCGAGAGTTCTAGTAGCTTCGTTAGGTGATTTTGGATATGTCTGCAAATTTCAGGTCATTCGGACGTTGTTTTGTCAGGTTTTGATCGAATATGGGTTTCAGAAGTTTTACGAAAATTTAGGCTTGAATCCGTCATTATTTGATGATTATTGTGTTTATGGTCATGTTTCTATGGTTGGAACAAGTTTTTATGATGTTTTGGAGTAGGTTGGTATTTTTTGTTGGGGTCCCGGGGGCCTCGGGGTATTTCCGGAAGGTTGATCCGAGGTTTTGGAGTTTGTTGCATGAAATCAAGAGTGGCTTCTGGTATTTCTGCTTCTGCGAAACGGGAGCCACTAAAGCGGCAACCGCAAAAGCGGCGGGGAGCCGCAAAAGCGGAATGAGGAAAAGGGCTTGGATCGTGGAAGCGGATTGAAACCGCGTAGGTGTTGACCGCGTAAGCGGTAGTTAACCGCAAAAGTGGTACCAGGAGGAACTTGTTGGACTGCAAAACCGGTCGAGGGGCCGCAGAAGCGGTAGCCGTGTAAGAGAAGGTAAGACGGCTAAAGCAGAAATCGAGCTGGGCAGAAGGGATTAAATTATCATTTTTCATCCGCGAGGGTTATGTATTTTCTTCCATTGTTGAGAATTTTGGAGCTTCTTGAGAACAATTGAAGAGGAATTCAAAGAGGATCGATTGGAGGTAAGTCTTATGGATTCAAAACGTCATTTAATCGAAGAATCGTCCATTAATTCTCTGAATTTGGGTTTGAAATTGAAGAAACTAGTGTTTGAGTTTTTACATCTCAAATTGGGATTTGATAGGTCATTTGAGATCAGATATGGGAGTTCTTGGTATGTATGAACTCGTGGCGAGACGAGAATTCCGAAAATGTAAGTTTCGTAATTTTTCGAGAAGCGGGCCTGTGGCTCGGGTTTTGCTAGTTTCAAGATTTTTTCATATTCCGATTGTTTTCGATTGGGTATTGTCCCATTTTCATATTGTGATGTATTCGCTCTATTTTTTGCTAGATTAGATGCGCGTGGAGGCCGATTTGAGGGGCAATGGCGTCGCGAGCTTAAGATTTCCCCGGTTCGAGGTGAGTTATACCTAGGAAAGATATCCTAAGGATTTGAAACCTCGGATTTGAACATCTAAGTTTTGTATCGTGGTGACTTGCACGCTGGACCTAAGCGTGGGGTAGAGCACCATTGGGAATTATGACTTGGTCTGTCCCGGTTGTTTGTTTTTACCGCGAAATTGTAAATGATTTGTTGTTATCATTACGACTTGGGCTCATTGCCATACTTGGGGCTTATTGCCGATTATTTGAACTCTCTATGAACTGTCATCATAGTTTTCCTCACTATTTAAAAGATTATTTAAACTCATTCCATGTGATTTACACTATTTCGTGAACTCGGCTATATTTTCCTCAAACTTGGAGTTTTAACTGATACTTGAACTATTGTTTGAGCTGAGTATTATTGTTTTACGGATGCCTGAGGGGCTTTTGGCTATTTTGGACTGATTGAGGCTGAGGGCCATATGTGAGAGCATGAAGATGATGTAAGGAGGCTTTCAGGCCTCGAGTGTTATCTGAGCATGTGCATATACATGCATGGATCGGAGTGAACGCCGTAGTAGCATATTGCATGGATTGGGTTGCACGCTGCAGTAGCATATTGCATGGATCAGGCTGCACGCCGCAATAGTATATTGTATGGATCGGACTACACGCCGTAGTATTATTTCTATTGGGCTGTAGGAGCCCTTCCAGAGTCTGTACACACCCCCAGTAAGCGCAGGGTACCCATGGATCGGGCTACGCGTCGTAGCGGTCATGTGCATTGCATTCATGCATTCACTCCTGTTTATACTATGTAGAACGACATTTAGCACTCATATATCATTGGCATACATACTATTACTTGCCTTGTTGATCAGATACCCCGGTGTTATAAGTTAAGGAGTGTTGAGCCCGAGAGGCTGATGTTGTATGTTGTGAGTTAGGAGTGGGACCGCAGGGCTGATACTGTAATGAGAGGTTGATACTGAGCCCGAGGGGCAGGTTTCAGATTACTTCCTACTTGTCGAAATTATCTTTGCAACTGTTGAAAAAGCATAATTTCAAAAGAGATTTTTACTGATCTTGAGATTTTTCTAAAGGGATTTTTCACAGTATTTCGGTTTTTCTCAAAAAGGGTTGTTCTATATTTTATAGCAGCTTGGTGTGTCCATACGTGTTTTCTTATTGTTCAGATATTATTCTCTCTTACTACCACTGAGTTGGAAGTATTCACTTTACTCCCTGCACCATGCGTGCAGTTGCAGGTATTGTTCACCCGGTAGCGGGTTGTTAGCAGGACCGAAGGCCATAATTTGGTAGTCGAGCAAGGTGACCGCCAGCGTTCGCGGCACAGCATTCCGACTTTGAGTTCCAGTTTTACCTTGTATATATATTTTGTTTGCCCAATAGTAGTGTCCCTACTCACTAGATGCTCGTGACTTGTGACACCCCGGTCGGGTTGTATTGGAATGAAATTTCATAGTTTAGATGCCATTAAGTAGTATTTCTATTTATTTATGTTTAATAGCTTCTTAGAGAGGATTTGGGGTTATTGGCCGGCATTGTCTTCACGAGAGGCGTCATCACGACCGAGTATGGAATTCGGGTCGTGACAAGTTGGTATCAGAGCCTAGGTTACAAGGTCTCACGAGTCATAAGTTGGGTTAGTAGAGTATCGCGGATCGGTACGGAGACGCCTGTATTTTTCCTCGAGAGGCTGCAGAACCTTTAGGAAAACTTCCCATTCTTGGAATTCTTATCGTGCGTACTTGATTCAGTTTGAGATAACTCTTGAAAATTCATTCTACACATCTGTATGCGCACTTGAGCGCTCATTAGTATTTGTGCCTTGATGGATTGTGATTCCCTGATCGAGGGGCGAGAGGTAATCTCCGTGAGCTCATGTTGGGCCAGTCTGGAGGACTTGAGCCCGGATATTTGCCTATGGCTTGAGCACCGAGGTGCTGATTGTGTGAGCAAGTGTTTTGAACTTATATGTTAAGTGTTGTTCTTATTAGCCGGAATGGCGGCTGGATATCCATGCGATGAGTATATCAGTACTGCAAGGGGTATCTATGTGATTTTGGTATAAACGAAAGAGTCTGCTGAATAATAGATGAACTATCGAGTGTTCGATTCCTACTGTGCTTTAATGTGTAGTCCGAGTTATGGGCGCGTGAAGAATATTTCATGTCTCTTAGTTGGAAGGTAAAGTACATTCCAGGTGGCAGTATGAGTATAGACTCAGAAAGACTAATTGGTTGTGTAATGTATATGATGGTGGGAAGGTATGTTGAAATATCAAAATGAGGTGAAGCAGGTGGATTATCTCCTACGGATTGTTTTTGAGGGGTATGACCCTTAAATGTGTTAAAAGGTTTCATAAGTAATTGAAGGGTTTGCGTCGAAATTTGAGAATTTGGGAACGCTTAAGAAATTGACTCAGCTGATGTGGGAATAAATGTGAGATTTGCAGAGAGTGTCTGTGTTAGATGATCTGTGTATTCACAAATTTGTAAATGATTTGAGTTTGATCTCATTGTGGCATCATTAGAGTAAAAGTGATATGAGTTGTTAAGAGTGCATTAATATATGGCTTCGAGCAAAGTTGAGGAGGTTGTTGTTGGTCAGTTGATTGCATGATTATGTGTTATGTTGGTTGTGTTTTGAGGTATGACGGCGGGTTAGTTCTGGTCATATAAATTGAGCCGAGGATGGCATGTGTGAAGGAAAATTTCTACAAAGGTTATATGGTGATTTCGTAAATGTGAGAAAAACTAGGATGTTTTGAGCTGTTGTTGATAAAGAATGCTCAATATATAGACAAGAAAGATGGTTGTTGTATCTGTATGAAATCATGTCCTGCGGTGTCAGAGTACTAATAAGGCATGAGTGGTTCTGTTCATTTAGAGCATGTGAATTACCGCGAAATAAGAGTGAATGACTCTCGAGAATGGTTTTACTGTGTTCAAGATCTTGCATGTAACAATCAGGTGTCTTAAGTTTGTGTATGTGGCTAGAGACTGTGTTTTCATTAGAAAAGATCAAGACTTGTGGTACTTTATGTTAATCATGGGATTCTTCGTATCCACATTTGGAAGGTAATGGTAAACGAATTCAGAATCGCAGGAAGTTCTTCAAAGTAAAGCATTCTGGAATGTGGTATTTCTGGGAAACGTATGAGAGGGTATTCAGCGGCCTATGGGTCTTAGACAATATGGTTTTATGTGCGAGTCTCGTGTAGTAACCTGGGTTGAGGTATCGCGGTGCTAAAGCAAAGGAGAATATCAAATTAAAGAGGAACCGGGAAGGAAATTAGATAAATGGAATAGCTTGATAATGAATCGAATCGGTACAGTAAGGATATGATTAGTTATTGTATGTATTCGAGGTAATGAGCCTTACATGTATTGTGCGGCAAAGCTCTTAAGTGTTAGCAGTTTGTTTAACTTGGTTGGCTAGAAGAATTCAATCCTGGTAGTTTAGCTTGTGCAATGGAATTGGGAGAAAGAGTTCTTGATGTGTTTTACCGTGGTTTGAAGATGGGTATGTTTCCTATGGGTATTCCAAGCATGGAGTGTGTAATAATTTTTCTCCTGTATGGGATCATGAAAGTTCTTGACTAGTTGAGTGCGTCGATATCTGCGGCACAAGAGAGAGAGAGATAGAAGTCCTCATGTTATCCTAGTGTAGTATGGTCTATGTGTTATGATATGGAGAATTGAGATTTGCGTGTTCAACTGGTTCAGTTCATAGTGGGAAATCTTGTTAAATTCTTGAGCAGCACGGACAACTACAGGTAAGTAAAGAATCAATCTTCATAGGATTAAGGTGATGTAAATTGATGATGCGTTAGTAGTATTGCATCATTTTCTTGTTGGATCGACTGCGGATATTTGAGTTTGTTGATGGCGCAGGAAATTTGAATATCTTTCTTGGTATTTATGGATATTTTATGTGTTTTATGTATCCGAACGGCGGAGTGTGGGATCAGGCATAGAAATTCATGTGTTATATGTGTTGGAGACTAGAAGTCCTCGCGACCATGCGGTGGTTATGGGTCGTGTGTATCGACATTGTCTAGCAGTTGTTGGAAATTGGAGGTCCGAGTGGATCTTTCTTTGCTTGGTATGTTAAATTTGGGGGTTATGATATTAGATGGCAGACTGGTTGTCCCAATGTCAGGTTGTCTAGACTAATGTGCTATGGGCTATTTCGGAAAAAGCCACAGGTTGCGTGGTAAGGTGAATCGAATTATTGTTCTAGCATAGTAGTTTATATTCCAAAGACCAGCGGACGGTTGGCAAGTATTTCTTTGTAAATTGGGCCTTCGAGGCGGATGTCAGTGGACACGTTTCTACCATTGATTCAGTTCCGATATTAAGGGACATTTCGGATGCGTTTCTTATGGCCGGGCATGAGGCTCTATGTGTTAATCGCAATGAGAAAATTTGACTCGATGTGCATTTCCTTTTGTGATATATATGTGCGGATCGGGTGGCACGCCGCCACGGGTGTGGCACGCCGCCACGGGTATGTTATCTGGAGCGGGTTGCACGCCGCAATAGTGTGATGTTTAACATAGTTTTTTATATGCTACTTTGTATGCCGTACTTCCTGGTTTCTGAGGAAAGTCCGTATTGGGTGTTGCTCGGCGAATAGCGCATCGGTTGTGTCCTGTCAGGATTGAATAGTGTATAATACTTGCTTCATCGTGGGTGTGATGGATTGCTTGGTTTCAGACCTCAATCTGTGTATGGCAGTCTGTGTTGAGCATGGTGACTTGAGGTGCTTCATGGGTAATCGTGTTTGGCTAGAATCGCGCGTTGTGGCAAGGCCACATGATGTTATGACCTTTCGAGGAGGATTTAGGTACTCTATTTCTATGATGTGAGACGGGATCTCAGTTCTGTGTTGTGATCGTACGGAGGAATTTGAATTATACCTCTTTCGTTTGAGTCAGTTGTCATGATTTGAGTGTGTTCAGATCGTTTCTTATTGGTCCCTGTGTTGAGCAAGTTGTGGCTTAGGCCGGTGTTGAGGTATCATATCACCATAGTGGCGTGTTGTAGTTGAGATGATCGTTGGAGTCATTAATGAGTACAAGTGTATTTGATTTCAGCTTGTTAAAAAGGTAATATCGAGGATTGGCTCATAAATCTATTGTAGTATCAGTCAAGAGGGAAATGGATTCATGAACGTTTAATCTGAGAGATGGGTTCGGTATATCGCGTGTTTTAGTTACCGTTGGCAGTATATGAAAGTGCTGGAATAATACTTTAGCTAATAAAAGGTTTATATCGGTATTCGGTTATTGTGGGCAATTGTTGTGAATAGAGGCCATCGTCTCAAGTGTTTGGGTTGTGTAGTATATCATATAGTGTCACCTGGAGTGGCGAGTATGAGTTATTACAGTTGGTTTGGGTTTATTCTGAATGCAGACGTGAGATTCTGATCCGGTGCATGATTTCGGGAAGTGCAATGTGGTTTACAGTTTAGATGGACTGTGAAATTCCGGCTATGTTGTGTTATCGGACCTATGTGAGATAGGGTGACGGGGGATCACCCCGAGTATATACCTAGTAAGGTCATTCATCTATTAGGTTGCTTCTAGTACAACTCTGGGTACGCTCGAGGACGAGCGTTTGTTTAAGTTGGGGAGGATGTGACGACCCGACCCGTCGTCTTATGTGTTACTGCTTCGTTTCCCCCTTTTTGTGTTGCTTCATGTTTCAATATCAATATTAGAGTTGATCGTATTTAATAGAATTGGTTCTGGTGTAAAATAAGGCGCATGGCCTCTTAGAAGGAAGCTTGTTTTGGAAAAGTCAACCGTAAGTTGACTTGTGAGTTAGAAGACTCGGATTTGATTTTCGATGATTCGGTTAGCTTCGACGATGATTTGTGACTTAGGAGTGCGATCAGAATTGAATTTGGAGGTGCGGTGTAGAATTAGGCTTGAATTGGCAAAGTTTGAATTTTGGCGGATTCCGGTTGATAGGTGAGATTTTGAATCGAGGGTGGGGATGGAATTCCGAAAGTTGCAATAGCTTCATTAGGTAATTTTGGATATTTCTGCAAATTATCAAGTCATTCGGACGTTGTTTGGTCGGGTTTTTTATCGAATATGAGTTTCGGAAGTTTTAAGAAAATTTAGGCTTGAATCCGTCATGATTTGATGATTTTTGTGTTTAGGGTCATGTTTTTATGATTGGAACAAGTTTTTATGATGATTTGGAGTAGGTTGGTATTTTTGGTTGGGGTTCCGGGGGCCTCGGGGTATTTTCATATGGTTGATCAGAGGTTCTGGAGTTTGCTGCATGAAAACAAGAGTGGCTTCTGGTATTTCCGCTTCTGCGGAAGGGGAGCCGCTAAAGCGGTGACTGCAGAAGCAGCGGGGAGCCGCAAAAGCGGAATTGAGGAAAAGGGCCTCGATCGCGGTAGCAGATTGGAGACCGCGTAGGCGTTGACCGTGTAATCGGTAATTGACCGCAAAAGCGGTCCCAGGAGGAACTTGTTGGACCGCAAAAGCGGTCGAGGGGCCGCAGAAGCTGTAGCCGCATAAGCGGAGGTAAGACTGCTAAAGCAGAAATCGAGCTGGGTTGAATGGATTAAATTATCATTTTTCATCCGCGAGGGTTATGTATTTTCTTCCATTATTGAGCAATTTTGGAGCTTCTTGAGGACAATTGAAGAGGAATTCGAAGAGGATCGATTGGAGGTAAGTCTTATGGATTCAAAACGTCATTTAATCGAAGAATCATCCATTAATTCTCTGAATTTGGGTATGAAATTGAAGAAACTAGGGCTTGAGTTTTTGACATTTCCAAATTGGGATTTGATAGGTCATTTGAGCTCAGATTTGGGAGTTCTTGGTATGTATGAACTCGTGGCGAGACGAGGATTATGGAAATGTAAGTTTCGTAACGTTTCGAGAAGCGGGCCTGGAGCTCGGCTTTTGCTAGTTTCGAGATTCTTGTCATATTCCGATTTTTTCGATTGGGTATTGTCCCATTTGCATATTGTGATGTATTTGCTCTGTTTTTAGCTATATTCGACGCGCGTGGAGGTTGAGAGGCAAAGGCGTCACGAGCTTGAGATTTCGCCGGTTCGGGGTGAGTAATACTTGGGAATGATATCCTAAGGATTTGAAACCCCGGATTTGCATATCTTAGTGCTATATTGTGGTGACTTGCATGCTGGACCTAAGCGTGGGATAGTGCACTGTTGGGAATTGTGACTTAGTCCGTCCCGGTTGTTGGTTTTTACCGTCAATTGTAAATGATTTGATGTAATCATTACGACTTGTGCTCATCGCCATACTTGGGGCTTAATGCCGATTATTTGAACTCTTTATGAACTATCATCACAGTTTTCCTCCTATTTGAAAGAGTATTTGAACTCAGTCCATGGGATTTACACTGTTTCGTGAACTCAGTTATATTTCTCTCAAACTTGGAGTTTTAACTGATATTTGAACTATTGTTTGAGATATGCCCGAGGGGCTTTTGACTATTTTGGAGTGATTGAGGCTGAAGGCCATATGTGAGGGCATGAAGATGATGTAAGGAGGCTTTTTGAGTGTTATGTGAGCATGTGCATATACATGCATGGATCGGACTGCACGCTGTAGTAGCATATTTCATTGATTGGGCTGCACGCCGCAGTAGCATATTGCATGGATCAGGCTGCACGCCGCAATAGTTTATTGTATGGATCGGACTGCACACCGTAGTAGTATATTATATGGATCAGACTGCACGCCGCAATATTATTGTGCTTGGGCTGTAGGAGCCCCTTCGGAGTCTGTACACACCCCTAGTGAGCGCCGGGTACCCATGGATCGGGCAAAGCGCCGTAGTGGTCAAGTGCATTGCATTGCATTCATGCATTCACTCCTGTTTGTACTACGTGGCACGATATTTAGCACTCATATATCATTAGCATACATACTGTTACTTGCCTTTTTGACCAGATACTCTGGTGTTATATGTTAAGGAGTGCTGAGCCCGAGAGGCTGATGTTGTATGTTGTGAGTTGGGAGTGAGCCCGCAAGGCTGATACTGTACTGAGAGGTTGATACTTAGCCCGAGGGGCAGGTTTCTGATTACTTCCTACTTGTTGAAATTATCTTTGCAACTGTTGCAAAAGCATACTTTCAAACGAGATTTTGAACTGATCTTGAGATTTTTCTAAAAGGATTTTTCACAGTATTTCGGTTTTTCTCAAAAAGGGTTGTTCTGTCTTTTATAGCAGTTTGGTGTGCCCATACGTGTTTTCTTATTCCTCAGATATTATTCTCTCTTATTACCACTAAGTTGAAAGTACTCACTTTACTCCCTGCACCCTGCGTGCAGTTGCAGGTATTGTTCACCCAGTAGCGAGTTGTTAGCAGGACTGAAGGCCATATTTTGGTAGTCGAGCAAGGTGACCGCCAGCGTTCGCGGCACCGCATTCTGACTTTGAGTTCCAGTTTTACCTTGTATATATATTTTGTTGGCCTAATAGTAGTGTCCCTACTCACTAGATGCTCGTGACTTGTGACACCCCGGTCGGGTTGTATTGGAATGAAATTTCATAGTTTAGATGACATTAAGTAGTATTTATATTCATTTATGTTTTATAGCTGCATAAAGAGGATTTGGGGTTGTTGGCTTGCCTTATCTTCACGAGAGGTGTCATCACGACCGGGTATGGAATTCAGGTCGTGACATACATAGATGCACAAATTGCACTTAGGATATGGTACTTCGGGACTAAGAATTGTATATGCTTTAAGCAATTTAAATCCTTCAAGTATAGTCATATAAGTTAAGTCATATAATAGACTTTAGATTCATATCAATTTTTTATGTCATGCTATACAAATAAGATACTGATAACTGATTGAACATATTATTGACTTTATGCTTTCAAGTGTTTGAACTACATGTCCAAAACTACATGTCTTTCACATTAAACAAATTCTGTTTGAATTGTGTAACGTCTATTTGGCCAATATTTTTGTGTCTGTCTCGACAGCCTTAAGATCCTCATATATACTTAGCTTTATGATAGATTCCATCGACGAACATTTTATATCGATTTCAATAATTTTTCATAAAGACATAACATAGAGATCTCTTCATTCATATATTCAGTTACCTGAACCTCTCCTAGGATTTTATGAAGTATTATGTCATGTGATCTTCTATATCACTTACCTTATTAATTAAGATCATTTGATCATCGTCTTTATCAAGAAGTTACTTGAAATTGATCTGTCTATACGCTTAATCATACCATAGACTTTGTCCTTGTAGGACTTATTCTAATAGGATCATTTGCAGTGAGAATATAATTACTTTCTTTGGGTCAGCAAATACATCTGGCATGCTTTGCAATATATTAAACATGAATTATTTTTTTATGAACTTCAAGTTGATATTATTTTATTCGAGTATCTAAATGTACAAATGATAATTCATTCCACGTAACTTTTTCTCAATTGTTTATCATATCTCCCTCTCATGTTAGAAAAACTAACTTGTTTTCTCAACTTTGAGAACTCATCTTTGTGCGTTATGGTGTTAATCAAAATGTACACCGCACATCAATAATAATAAGATGAAATTATTTGATTTTTGACCCTGAATCACTTGTGAGGGGAGAGTGTAACATACTTTCTTATATAACCTATATCAACTGATATAGATAACTTTATCTCATAAGCAATAGTTAGCTATTAAGTGGAGACACTCAATAAATTATTTTGCTAAACCAACTGTGTTGTAGACCAACTTATCAAGGTGAACTTCTTGAATAGAAAATCTGAAAATTATGCTCGAAATTAAATTATTGAGAAAGTTACCCCATAAAATACTATGTTGCGGGTTAATAATAATTGCACATGTAACCATCTCATAAATACATCTTATGTAGTATACATAATAGGTGAATGGGCTCATATTCACCTTTCATATTTTCAGCATTCATGAGATTCAGTCCCAATTTTAGTTGGCCAATTAATTAATGAGAACAAGCAATATAAGAGAATTCGGAAAGAATCTTCTAGTTCTTTAATATTTACCCATGTGAATCCTCTGTTTTTTTTTGCACATCATACTTAAATTGGTATGGCTAAAATGATTTGCCAATTGAATAAATTATAAATATTGATAAAGTTCATGTTTACACCATGACATATGCAATTATCAATAAACTCCAAGTTTATTATGATATGAGTTTTTATATCAATAAACATTCATTTTAGTATGGTGTTCTTTTATTTGTATAGTACAAACTGGAGAATAAAGCGGATAGCTTTTCACATTCTTATTATCCCGCTACAAGTTGTAGTAATAGAAGATATTAAAATTTTCCTTTATTTATAGTCTCGATATAATCAACCGCTTTCGTGTATACTATGGAAACTAAATAAGTTGCTTTGAGACTTACTACAACACAATACCTTATTAGTAATTAATTGTGTTTCTTCAAAATGGTATAATTGGCTCTTGCAGAGTTCTCGATTAATTTTGTAGTACCACATATTCATCAACATCCATATGGTGAATATATCTTTTAAAAGAGAAAGTTATACCATTATGGTTATGATCAAAATGATATGCAAGATCTGTTTCTTGCATTACCGTTGTCTTTTAATAATCACATTGCCAAAATATTTTGGCATATAATAAGTACGTGACCAATGACAATTTATGCCATAATAATGACATTATTTTCTTATTTCCTCTCAAACCTCCATCTAGAGGTGAGTATGGTATGTTCACTACCACTAGCATGTTCATATTCTTCTAAGAATGAATATGTATTCATAAATCACATATTATCATATTCACATCATGAATGAACCATAATCATTTATATGTATTTTATAAAATCTCATATCAAATCGATGACAAACATTACTTTCATAAAGTGAATAAATTATTTTGATAATCCTTATTATTCCCATTATCACAATGATGACGATTATAATTTCGTCTACTATCACGTCCACGTCCACATCCATTGATACCTTCACGATAATAATTTTATCTTCTTTCAGACTTATCACATATTGCTATCACATTCTTTTAAGAGAATGAGAATGAAGCAAATTCAATGGGACGGGTTTCCACTTCTTGTGTTCACGATCATACATGACTTTGATCATGACAAGAGATATAAATTTTACCATTTCGAGCGGTTATAATGTGACGACCCAAAGGGTCATCACTTGATTTTCTCACTTCATGCTTCTGAGGTCTTGAAAATCTCACTTTTAGTTGTCTCAATTTGCGTGCGTAATCGGAGCACGTAGTCGAAAAGCTTATGTGTTAAATTACGTAAAATTTGATTAATTGTGACTTTAAAATGGTTAAGATTGACTTTGGTCAATATTTTGGGTAAATAGACCTGTACTCATGACATGACGGTCCCGGAGGGTCCGTATGAAAATATGGGACTCGGGCGTATTCCGAAAATCGAAATCCGAGGTCCTGAGCCCGATAAATGAATTTTTGCAATAAATTATTTTTTGAAATTTAATATGAAAATTTTAAATGGAAATGAATTAGAAAGCATTGGTCCCGGGCCTGTATTTTGGTTCTGGCGCCCGGTACAGGTCTTATATGTGGTTTAAGCGCTTTTAGTGAAATTTGGTGGAAATCGGGCGTCGTTTGACGTGTTTCGGACCTAAATATCTAAAATTGGAAGTTTATGAAGTTAAAATGAAAAAATGATAATTTTGAGGTTTGATTCATTGATTTTGATTATGTTTTGGAGATTTGATCACTCGGTTAAGTTCGTAGGATGTTGTTGAGTTAATGTGTATGTTTGGTTAGGAGAACCGAGGGCTCGAGAGTGATCCGGAGGTGGTTCGGGGTAGTTTCGCACTTAGAAATATAGCAGGTTTTCTTCAGCTGTTGCAGGCCAGATTTGTTTTTCGCGTTCGCGGTCGGCCTTACGCGATCGCGATGCTGGTCAGATCCCCTTCTTCGCGTTCGCGGACTGCTTCCGGCGTTCGCGAATCACCCCACGCATTCGCGTAGACCATTTCCCTAAACCCTCCCCCCCAGCTTTCTCTTCGAGATTGCAGCCTTCTCATCGCGAACGCGATGGATTGTTAAATTTTTCTTTCGCAAACACAGCCCCTTTCCCGCAAACGCGAAGGGCATATTTGCCCAGTGACTTTAAAGTTCAAAAACATACCAGTGACGAGATTATTCCCAAATTTCACACGAGCTCCTCTTCCACACAGTTTTTTGGCGAATTTTAGAGCTCTTCTTCACCGAACTTTCTTAGGCAAGTACTAACTTGTTTCTTTCATTTTCCTTCATCATTTATCAAATTCCTAGGCTCTAGTCATGTAATCTAGGGATGAAATTGGGAGAAAAGAGTTGTGTTAGGACTTTTTAATGGGTTCGAACATCGGGTTTTGACCAAGCGGGCCCGGGGTTGATTTTTGAAACTTTGGAAAAAAATCTTAGAAATTCATATTTAGGCATTGGGTTTAGTTTGTTTAGCTATTATTGATGTTATAAATTCATTATTTCATAGATTTGACTGAGTTGGAGCCGAATTCGAGGAGTAAAGTTATACTAGAGGCTCGAGTTGAGTTTAGCGCAATCGAAGTAAGTGTGTGATCTAACTTTGGCTTGAGAGAATAGGATTAGAGTATGTTGCTAATTGCTAATTGTCGAATATGATGTATAGGCATGGTAATGAGTATCTATACACTGGTGTCTAGCATGACTGTAAGTCCTTATTTGTGCTTCTTTTGATTTTGTTGTGACCATTCCTTCTTTAATTGATGATTTCCAAATAATGTGAAGAGTATGAGAAAGAATTATGAATTGAAAACTCTGTGGAGCATTGCTCGAATGATAAAGTAATCAGTGAGTAAAAAAAAGGAAAAAAGAGAAAGAGACGTGATTATTTCCCTTACCGGGATGTGAAAGTTGTTGTTGTTGTTGTTCTCTTATCGGGGTTTAATTGTTTACTTGTGATTTCCCTTGCCGGGATTTCTATTACTATTGTCTATCCCCTCGCCTCATTGTTTGTGATTGTTGTTTGGGTGATGAGTGATAAAGTACGAAGGAACATTCCGTGCCATGATATGTTTACTAATGCACGAAAGAACATTCTGTGCCATGATATGTTTACTAAAGCACGAAGAAACATTCTGTGCCATTGATATGATTACTATGCACGAAGGAACATTCTGTGCCATGATACGAATATTAATGCACAAAGGATCATTCCGTGAATTTTATATGATTGAATAGGTGAGGAAGAGTGATAAAGCACGATGGGTGGTACTGTACAACTGTTATTTTTTCTACTCTTGTTGATATTCTAGTTATGTTATTTTCTTTTCTTATTTGGTGTTTTATTTATGTACTGGTACCTCCCCCACAGCACGCTCACCTTCTTCGTAACTGGTTAGATCTTTGTACTTTTTTGCCATTGTATATATACATGTTGAACTACACAAATTTATTAGGTAGTCCTGTCTAGCCTCTTCACTACTTCACCGAGGTACTTTGGGTATAGAGATTTCGAGGTAGTCTTGCTGGTCCTTGTATCGGAACATACATTCTTGTGTTTTTATTCAAGCTTTGTATTTAATGTTTTATAAACGGTCATGAGTAGTGATTCCGGTAGTGGGTAGAACTGCAATTAAATTTTCGCATTTGTTTTCAATTTATTTAAACTAAAGACTTCCGCCTTTATCATATTATATTTGTTTTATTTTACTAAATGATCGAAGATTGATAAGAGAAGTAAACAAAGTTGGCCTGCCTCTCCCAATGGTGAAAAACCGTTTATATTCAGGATTTGAATGTTTTTCTCCTAGAATTAGAGTTGGATTAGGATAGAAGATAATTTACCAAATTGTAGTTCTTTTTCATCCATGTTCCATGATAGAGGAGGAATTAAAAAAAAAAGTTAAAATTTATATACAGATAAATGTAAAAAGTATTTAACACAATCAAGTTATTTTAAAAAATTGCAAATAGATTTATTTAACATTATTAATTGGTAATTTAGAATAGATAAATTTATTTCCCTTTTTTAATGAATTGCTTTAAAGCACTGCTTAGGTACAGCATTTACCATGACAGGACTCTCTATAAATGGACATTTCAATATTGCTAATGCTAGGTTTTTGAAAGAAAAGCAAATAAATGAAATACATAAATAAATAAAATTAAAAACAAGGATGTGGGGAAAATGATTGTTGAAAATTTTCAGTGAAATAGATGAAACACAACTGCCCATCTTCCCCATAAATTAATTTTGCAGAGAACACTTTCGATCAAAGTGCATTATTCATAGCACAACGTCGATACACACAATCCCTGCTTTTTTCAATTAAATCTAAAAAAAACAATAATGCAATATAAACTGAGGCTGTTTTTACAAATCCCTTAAACCGCAAGAGCATTGACAATAAAGTGGTGGCTTGAGAGAGCAGGGGTAAAGCATGTTTATATAGCGGAGGGAAAGGGAAGGGATTAGGGTTTCAGCGTTCAACTACAATGTACTATTACCAAATTACCCTTTCGATTACAAGGTAAACCGGTGCTTATTAAAACAGCCAATTACAATGTAAAGCGGCCAATTGGACTAAACAAGCGGATTATAGTTGCAACCAGTCCAATTTAGAACATAATTTTCGCAAAAATTGCACGAACATCCTATTTTGTCGTCCCCATTTGATCTATATCCATTGTTTTATAATATTTTAATTTGTACAAATTTTTTAAATATGTATAGGGTTAAATTTGGCTCATAACGTTCCCGCGCCGTCCCCTCGGGTAAGGACGACCCAAGCAAGGGTGCGGCCCAAATCAGTGAAGAAGGAGCGACATTGCTTAGCCCCCGACCCCTTTTACCGAGTGGAAGCCACCAATTTTTGTATTTTTTTTGTTATTTCGAGAAAGGTTTCCTATTATATAAAGGAAACTTTCCCCTTGTAAGGGGATGATGATTATTCTCGAATAATACAGTCTCTATCTCTATTTCTCTCTCTCTCGAGTTCTTATCCTTGACTTTCCTCTTAAGTTAAGTCTATTTTTATCATTTATTGACATATTTACAAAAAATCTAGGAGCGATAATCATTTCTTGGACTTATTATTTGATTACGATTTACCCCTATATATTTTTTTTTGTTTTTAGGCTTGCAAAATACGAATATAATTTTTGAGTTAAATAGAACAACTTCAAGTTTCTTTCTCTCCCTCTTCCTTCTCTTTGGTCGTCTTTCTAGTAAAAAGAGATGACTAGATTACTAAACAGAACAGTTTTTGTTTTCCTCAGTACTTGATTGAGCCAAAACTTTCAGAAAAAATCATGAAAAGAAAATGGGGAATACCAGATCTAAAATGCATTTCATAAATGGATGTTACTCAACTCGATAAACAAACTATCTGATATGGTTACATCATAGAGAGGATTTGTGATGCAATTTCTTTTGGTGACAGTAATACTTGTACGACACAGTAGTTCCATAGAATAAACTAGATTAGCATTTTTGTGTGTGAGACAAGAGCAAATCAAAAAAAATTTAGTTCTAGAGCTAAAGTTTGCCAGTTACAAAATAAAAACTTCATCTCATCAGTTACAAAAATAAAAACTTCAGCTCTAGAGCTGAAGTTCGCCAGTTACAAAACAAAAACTAGAGCTAAATGTTTGCCAGTTAAAAAACAAAAACTTGCTACTTCGGACCCGGCTACTGGAATACTGAAGTTTTGCATGATTGTCTTTGTTACTTCAGCCTGTATGCTGAAGTTATGCGAAAAAGTTGGTGCGCTTACAATTTTTTTTGCAAAGTGGACACAAGTTAAAACGTGACACAAAAAAGGGGTATAGATGCAAATGCCCCATAATTTTCATTTGTTCGTTATTTTAGTAAAAACTGCGTGGGGTAGCCATTTTTTAAAGTAATATTTACTTTTTATCCAGTATTTTTAATGTTGAGAAAAAGTAGCCATTAGTCTATTAAACTTAATATGAAAAGGCGGTAGTGTTTACTCCTACTCCTCCGACTAAGTTCAAGACTAAGTTCAGGACTAGTTGTCGTTAATTTATAAGCTTATAAATCTAAGTTAAGGACTGCCTGTCCTTAGTTTTTAAGCTTATAACTCTAAGTTTAGGACTATTTGTCCTTAATTTTTGAACTTGGAACTCTAAGTTCAGGATTGCATGTCCTAAATTTCTGTTCTTGTAACTCTAATTTAAGGACTATCTGTCCTTAATTTTTGAACTTCCAACTCTAACTTCAGGACCAAATGTCCTTAATTTTTGAATTTCCAACTCTAAATTCAGAACCAAGTGTCCTTATCTAACGAGCTTGTTATTGTAAATTCAGGACTAGCTGTCCTTAATTTATGAGCTTGTAAGTCTAAGTTAAGGACTACTTGTCCTTAGGTTTTGAGCTTGTAACTCTAATTTTAGGACTACATGTCTTTAATTTTTGTGCTTGTAACTCTAACTTAAGGACTACTTATCCTTTATTTTTGAGCTTGCAACTCTGACTTCAGGACCAAGTGTCCTTAATTTTTGTAGGTTTCAGCAGAGAGCATAAGTTTCAGCGAATTATAGTAGAAGAGTATTTTCGTCCAGACATGTAAAAGTTTATTAAAGAATAGGTTAAAGACTAAAGACATTTTAAACAGCGACTTAAAAGTAAATACATATTTTATTACTAGCTAATTGTGCACTTTCCCCATTATTTTATACTTCATTAGTTTTAATTTAAATCATGTAGTTTAACTTGGCATGAAATTAAAGAAAAAAAGAAAAAGACTTTTGATGTTGGAAACACGTTCTCAATGCGATATACTAAACGTGTATTCTTTTGTAGGTTTTGATGAATGACAAACAAAGCACAAATTGATATATGACGGAGTTCAAGTACAAGAACACACATGTTGAGATTGAAGCCCAAGACGTTGTTTTTTAATTGTTATTATTGAGTTATTCTTAAATGTGATCTTGATCCTATAACTTGACTCCATAACATGGCTTCTCTCATAAAACTATTTTCCAAAATCATGCATACTTATTTCTGTATCAAATGATTTCAATTGATGCATATTTACATTAGACAAAATGTTTTCTAAACATGCCTCAAAAATCTGGGCTAAAATAATCGATTATGTACTTATGATAATCGATTGTTTCTGAGCCAAGACTGCATGACAATCGATTATGAATTAATGGTAATCGATTGTGAGTAAGACAGTGAACATCAGGTTTTTCCAAATCTGCATGATAATCGATTGTGATCAAATGCCAATCGATTGTTGTTGAGGTAAAGTTTTTCAATACTCAAAATAATCGATTATGAACTAATGGTGATCGATTATGTTGAGACAATGTCTTTCAGTGATTTTAAATTTAATTAAGTAATCGATTATGTCTTTGAATAATCGATTATCACTGAGACAGTAAGTTTCATGATTTTCAGAAAATAACAAGTAATCGATTATGGCTTTAAATAATCGATTATCACTGAGACAGTAAGTTTCATGATTTTCAGAAAATAACAAATAATCGATTGTTGCAAAAGACAATCGATTGTTGAAGCTGACCGTTGTCAAATGATTTTCAAATACCTCAAAGTAATCGATTATTGGTTTTCATATAATCGATGTTTTGCTTAAAATCTGGAAATGATTTTTAGAACGTTGCTGAGGTAATCGATTATAGATTTTATATAATCGATGTTTTGCTTAAAATCCGGAAATGATTTTTAGAACGTTGCCAATATAATCGATTATGGATTTGGTGTAATCGATTATCTGTTTTTGAATTTTGCCAGTAATCGATTATAGATTATGTATAATCGATTGTGAAGCATTAAATCTGGGATTGATTTTTGATCTGACTGGCAGATAATCGATTGTTCGGTCTTGACAATCGATTATCACTGAGTAAATTCAGCAATTCTTAATTGGCAATTAGACAACGGTAAGACCAAGTTTTGCACCTATAAATACAGCTTCAACTCAGTGTTTTAAACACAACAACATACACTAACTGATCATTACATTGCTTTAAGCTTTCATTCATTGTTCATCATTTTCTACTCATTTCATAAAGCTTTTGAGAGCCATATTATTGTTCAAAGTTGTTGTGATCTTGAGCGTATTATTTTACTCATATCTACTCATCAAGGAGTACCTTTGTTAAGTGAGTGTTCAAGTATTTCAAATACTTGTAAGAGAATTTTGATTCTCTTGTGTTGAGGAACTTGTGCTTCCTCTGTTGAAGTCTTTGGGATTGTATCCCCGAGCAAGTGAAGTCTTTGAGGTGAGGAACCTCCGAGCAAGTGAAGTCTTTGAGGTGAGGAACCTCCGAGCAAGTGAAGTCTTTGAGGTGAGGAACCTCCGAGCAAGTGAAGTCTTTGAGATTGTATCTCCGAGCAACTGTAAAGGTTTGTTAAGCACCCGTAAGCTTAACAAGTTAGTAGAAAATCTCGAGAGAGTCTCTCGGGGACTGGACTAACCACTGTTGTGGCCAACCAGGATATATCCTTGTGTAAGTTATTTTTATTGCACTTATTTACTTCCTGTAAAATTTAAATTCCGCAAGAAAACGCTAAATTTCATTAAAACGCTATTCACCCCCCCTCTAGCGTAGAGCGTTATTTCTAACAATTGGTATCAGAGCCATACTCTCTGAAAAACTTAACAGTTTGAGAGAACCATCCATGGCTTCTACTCTAGATTCTTTTGCAGGAACTGAAGAAGGACAATGCCCTACACGACCTCCTCTATTCAATGGCACAAATTACTCATACTGGAAGGAGAGGATGGAAATCTTCATTCGGTCAAACTGTCCCTACCTTTAGAAGGTGTACACTAAGGGAAATGAAATTCCAGTCAAGAAAGTGGAAAGCGAATGGATTCCCAAATCCGAAGAGGAGTACACCACAGAGGACAATAGAATGATTCAAAATAATTATAAAGCTGTAAATTTATTGTATTGTGCTATTAACGCTAACGATTACAGGAAACTTTCATGTTGCAAAACAGCAAAAGAAATGTGGGACAAATTAGAAGTCACATATGAAGGGACTGACCAGGTAAGAGAAGCAAAAGTTGATTTTCTTACTCATGCTTACGAATTGTTTCATATGAAGGAAGGAGAAAAAGTAGATGAGATGTTTGAGCGCTTTTCAACAATAGTAAATGATCTACACGTCCTCAAGAAGACGTTCACGGATAGAGAACTTGTTCGAAAAGTTCTTAGAAGCCTCACACCGGCATGGCGATCCTAAGCCGATGCTATCCAAGAATCAATTGGAGTCTCAAACGTCACCATCGACACACTAAGAGGTAATCTTAAAACCTATGAATCTACTATTCTTAACCCGTTTGCTGATGATCAAAGAAGGCAAAAGATTGCTCTAAAAGCGAGCACAAGCCAACCAAAGATTGAAGAGGAAGAAGACAACGAGTTTGGATTAGTCATTAAAAGATTCCAAAAGTTTATGCACAAGGAATATGAGCGCAAAGGGAAAAAACAAGGTGAGCAAATGAAATGCTATGAATGTGGAGAAACTGGACACATCAAAACAAATTGCCCAAACATCAAAAAGGAGAAGAAATCTTTTAAAAAGCAACGGGCATATATCTCGTGGGGAGGCGACTCCGGAGATGAATCAAGTGAAGAAGAAAACGACGAAGCTGCAAACCTTTGTCTCATGGTACAAGAAGACAACCAAAATGAGGTATGTCAAATTTCGTCTGAAAACTTTTCACTTGATGAAATGCGTAATGCCTTTGATGAGTTATATACTGAATTTTTAAAGGCTTCAAAAACTGTCACTAGCTTAAGAGAAAACGCTTCTCTAAAAGAAACGGATTTTCAAAAACAGATTTCTTTAAAAGAAAAGGAATTAGAAAAACTGGTTTTGGAAAATGAGAAGCTACACGAACAAAACAAGTTTTATGGAAAGAGAAGTGCCGACAAACCTGAAAGTTCTACTAAAGGTTGTGTTTCTTGTGTGATCCTTAAGAATGAAGTAGGTAGACTTAAAGGCACACTAGATAAGTTTAATTCCTCGCATAAAAACTTGAATGTTGTTCTTGATAACCTAAAATCAACTAAGCACGGAATAGGTTTTAAAAATGAAGAAAAGGTTGATGCTAAACCTCAAAAACCTAGAGCTCAACCTAGGAACAACAACAAAAATGTGTATCCTAGAAATAGCTATCCTAGAACAAATTTGCATGCTAGACCAAGAAATGACCCTCCACCTAGAAATAGTCACCATAGACATGATGCATATTTTAGGCAAAATTGTGAACCTCCTAGAAGACCCCAAAATGGTCCTCAACCTAGATATCATCACTCTAGAAACACTACCCATCCTAGAGATCAAAGTAGGAGAAATGATAGCGTTCAAAATAAGGTAAGCAACCTTCATTCATCTAGCTACTATGAACCTAGACGAATGCATAATCCGAATGTGACATGTCATTATTGTAGACGCATTGGTCATATTGCTCCCGCATGTTTTACTCGTCATAGACATGTTACTCAAACATATTATTACAATATGTCTAACCCTCAAGGACCCAAGATGGCATGGGTACCCAAAGAAAATTAATTTGTTTTGTAGGTATGCTTGAAGGGATCAAGCGTACTATGGTACCTTGATAGTGGATGCTCCAAACACATAACGGGAGATGAATCCAAATCCCTTCAACTAGAGCACAAAGAAGGAGGAAGCGTCATATTTGGAAACAATCATATTCAGGTCGGTTGATATTTTAAGCAATTTGAAAAACAAAATACAAGAAAAGGCATCGAAGGAAATCAATTGTGGAACAATCAACGGAAGAAGCTCCACATTTGGGGAGTGAGACAAAAGAACAAAATGAATGAAGGACGATCAAAGATCACCCTCTTGATTAGGTAATTGGCGACGTCGAAGGAAAGGTAAGTACCCGAAACTCTCTTAAGAACACTCTAGGACACAATTCTTAAGAGTTCACGATATCACTTGATAACACTAGTGTAATTTATTCACGTCACTATAAATTACTGACTTGAGCGTCGGAGACGTTTAATTCCATTTTGCAGGTACTTCCCCAAAGATAAGATAAATTATGAAGTCTTAGCACACCACAATCGATTATCCCAAGACAATAATCGATTATCTACTGTGCAGTACATCGATTATCAGTATCAATAATCGATTGTTTCAACTGATTAGTTTTATTATGCAAATGTGTTTAATTTGTTAACTCCTTATATTGCATAATCGATTTCCGTCTCAGTCATTCAGCAATACTTTTCCAGACAATCGATTATTTCTTCCTAAAATCGATTAGTTGTCATATTCAGAAATTCTCCGAGCTCTCTGTATGAACCATATTTCAATAATAATCGATTACCAATATTGACAATCGATTATTTCCTGTTTAAACTTTGTTACCGTTTGGCTCCAACATCGATTTCTGTCAGGACATAAATGCTCCATAATCGATTATTTTGTGTTGATAATCGATTATCTCATTCAAATTTTTTTTACCGTTTGTCTCTTAAATCGATTTGCCAGGTTCAAAATTCAATCCAACAGTAAATACAATCGATTATCTCTGCCACATAATCGATTATCTAACGGTCAGCAAATTTATTTCTTACCGTTTTTGACTGTTCCAACTTTCAATTTTCAGCAAGTATCTTTAGTAAATGGCTGATCACTCCTTCTCCTATAAATAGCCCTCATATAGGATCATTCTCACTCACTCAAGCACCTTTTCTAAAAATCAAAGGTAAATTCCTTGCATCTTAGTCTCAAAAATTCAGCAGTAAAAATTTTCCAATATGTCTGGACGCTCCTCCAAACGTTCTCGTTCCAGGCAAGGTGCCTCAGCATCAACAGTCCCTCCTCCTCTAAACTTCCCATATGAAGACGGGTCCGTTTTGTTCTTCAAAACTCAAGCTGAACTTTCTAGGTTTCTCTCCAAGTTTGAGAAGCGATTTATTCTTCCTCCTCGCTTCTCAACAAGCAAGCTCCTTGAACCTTTCGCCCCTGCCGCCAACATGCTCAAAGAGTGTCAACTCTATGATTTCTTGCTCCTTACCCATCCTCATATTAACACAACTTTAGTTGAAGCATTCTATTCAAATCTTCACAAAGATGAAGATGGTGAGGTGGTCACCTCCATAAATGGCATTCACATTCTCCTCTCTGATGAGAACCTTCACACCATCGCCCGCATTCCAAACGATGGTGAAGATCTTATCCGGTATATTAATGAGGCCGGCTCTCTCTTTGATGAATCAAATTTTTTCCGCCAAGCCGGAATCTCTTATGATCAAGCCTCTTCTCGTCGTCCTACCATCTCGGGCATGTACCCAAATTATCGATTTCTCCTCTACTTCATCACCCGTGTCCTAAGACCTCGTAGGCACAATCATACCACCATATCCCAAGAGGACTCCAAGCTCTTACATGCCATTGTCACTGGAGCCAAGATCAATTGGTGTCGGCTCATTAAAATGCACATGCTCGATGCCGTCGCCGATAACATGCCCCTTCCTTATTCTCTCCTCATCATGAAATTTCTTGAAGCATCCGGATTTGTCACTGAAAATGGTCCTCTCAAAAGGAGTACCAAAATATGGGAAATCTCGGAATCATCCTTCCATCATGATGGTGATCATGCTCCAGCTCCTCCTCCTACCCGTCCTACCCGTCGTGCTCGTCCATCTCAGGAGCCCACTCTCCAAACTATATCCGACCAGCTCTCTCAGTTGACACACGAGATCCATGGTTATTTTGACCATGTCCATTATCCCTATGCGGGTCTCGTTCCCTTTGAAGCTGCGCCGAATGACGAGGCGGATCGTGACGGAGATAATTGATATTGTATTTTTTATTGTTGGATGTCCCTCTGCTGTACCCCTTTAAAATTTTCAATAAATAAACTTTGTTTTATTTCGTCTTTGTGTATCTTTCCTTACTAATTTTTGCTAATGGCAAAAGGGGGAAGATAACGGGATAACGGGTATGCACCACCTCTACATCCTCAAAATTGCTTAATTGCTTATAAGCTTAAATTGAGGGGGAATTCTTATATTAAGGGGGAACAAGAACAAATATGCATACTTGTTACTTGTCTTGAATCGTCAATATTATTTGTCAAAATTGCATATCCCGCTTAATGTTTGCCATTATCAAAAAGGGGGAAATTGTTGGAAACACGTTCTCAATGCGATATACTAAACGTGTATTCTTTTGTAGGTTTTGATGAATGACAAACAAAGCACAAATTGATATATGACGGAGTTCAAGTACAAGAACACACATGTTGAGATTGAAGCCCAAGACGTTGTTTTTTAATTGTTATTATTGAGTTATTCTTAAATGTGATCTTGATCCTATAACTTGACTCCATAACATGGCTTCTCTCATAAAACTATTTTCCAAAATCATGCATACTTATTTCTGTATCAAATGATTTCAACTGATGCATATTTACATTAGACAAAATGTTTTCTAAACATGCCTCAAAAATCTGGGCTAAAATAATCAATTATGTACTTATGATAATCGATTGTTTCTGAGCCAAGACTGCATGACAATCGATTATGAATTAATGGTAATCGATTGTGAGTAAGACAGTGAACATCAGGTTTTTCCAAATCTGCATGATAATCGATTGTGATCAAATGCCAATCGATTGTTGTTGAGGTAAAGTTTTTCAATACTCAAAATAATCGATTATGAACTAATGGTGATCGATTATGTTGAGACAATGTCTTTCAGTGATTTTAAATTTAATTAAGTAATCGATTATGTCTTTGAATAATCGATTATCACTGAGACAGTAAGTTTCATGATTTTCAGAAAATAACAAGTAATCGATTATGGCTTTAAATAATCGATTATCACTGAGACAATAAGTTTCATGATTTTCAGAAAATAACAAATAATCGATTGTTGCAAAGGACAATCGATTGTTGAAGCTGACCGTTGTCAAATGATTTTCAAATACCTCAAAGTAATCGATTATTGGTTTTCATATAATCGATGTTTTGCTTAAAATATGAAAATGATTTTTAGAACGTTGCTGAGGTAATCGATTATAGATTTTATATAATCGATGTTTTGCTTAAAATCCGGAAATGATTTTTAGAACGTTGCCAATATAATCGATTATGGATTTGGTGTAATCGATTATCTGTTTTTGAATTTTGCCAGTAATCGATTATAGATTATGTATAATCGATTGTGAAGCATTAAATCTGGGATTGATTTTTGATCTGACTGGCAGATAATCGATTGTTCGGTCTTGACAATCGATTATCACTGAGTAAATTCAGCAATTCTTAATTGGCAATTAGACAACGGTAAGACCAAGTTTTGCACCTATAAATACATCTTCAACTCAGTGTTTTAAACACAACAACATACACTAACTGATCATTACATTGCTTTAAGCTTTCATTCAATTGTTCATCATTTTCTACTCATTTCATAAAGCTTTTGAGAGCCATATTATTGTTCAAAGTTGTTGTGATCTTGAGCGTATTATTTTACTCATATCTACTCATCAAGGAGTACCTTTGTTAAGTGAGTGTTCAAGTATTTCAAATACTTGTAAGAGAATTTTGATTCTCTTGTGTTGAGGAACTTGTGCTTCCTCTGTTGAAGTCTTTGGGATTGTATCCCCGAGCAAGTGAAGTCTTTGGGATTGTATCCCCGAGCAAGTGAAGTCTTTGGGATTGTATCCCCGAGCAAGTGAAGTCTTTGAGGTGAGGAACCTCCGAGCAAGTGAAGTCTTTGAGGTGAGGAACCTCCGAGCAAGTGAAGTCTTTGAGGTGAGGAACCTCCGAGCAAGTGAAGTCTTTGAGGTGAGGAACCTCCGAGCAAGTGAAGTCTTTGAGGTGAGGATCCTCCGAGCAAGTGAAGTCTTTGAGATTGAATCTCCGAGCAACTGTAAAGGTTTGTTAAGCACCCGTAAGCTTAACAAGTTAGTAGAAAATCTCGAGAGAGTCTCTCGGGGACTGGACTAACCACTGTTGTGGCCAACCAGGATATATCCTTGTGTAAGTTATTTTTATTGCACTTATTTACTTCCTGTAAAATTTAAATTCCGCAAGAAAACGCTAAATTTCATTAAAACGCTATTCACCCCCCCCCCCTCTAGCGTAGAGCGTTATTTCTAACATTTGAAATATGTGATCCTAAAAGTTTAATGGTCGTTTGGTTGGATGCATTAGATAAAATAATGCATATATTAGCTTTGTTATTAATAAAACCTTCGCTTGTACGTTTTTCTGAATATATGCATTTGTTGTGCAAGCATTAGTTATGCAAGCATTAGTTATACATCTTATTTGCTATTATCCTATGCATACCTAATGCATAGAAAACTATGGTATTAGCAATGCAATAAGTTGTAATACATGCATTAGCTTAGTTAAAGATGAAATTGCCCTGAAAAAATTATGCTCGATTAAAATATGCTATTATATTAATGCAAGTTAATGTAAAGTTTGATACTGAAATTGCTCCTGCTATTTATATCTATACTCAGCTAAATTTTTATTGTAAATTTATAAATTTATACTCTACTATTATGTACTGGAATGCACTTTTAATCATCTCATTTTTTCTTTTATTTTTTTAGCTCCAACTTTCTTTGCCTAATAATCCAAGAAACTGAGAATACAATTATATTTTTAGTAGATAAATAAATAATTAGTATATCTCTTTTTTATAAATTAAATATTCAATTTTATACTATAATATAGGTAGATAAATTAAATAATTATTTTAAAATATTTTTCATATAAAAATATTCCTCAACATACGTTTCTTTCAAATGATAAAGTGATGGACTAGCTATGAGGGTATTTTTATAACCAAACAATTCTCTTAGAAATTATGCAATACTTCAATACATCAAACCAAACAAGGATAAGAAATATGTCAGCATAATTAATGCAAATATAATTAATACCAGCATTATTAATATACTTTATTCAGCATTATTCATATGCACCATACTAAACGATCCCTAAAGGGTAAAAGATTTGTGGATTCATGCATTTGCGTCCTTATAAAAGATTCTCATTAAGAGTAAAGGATAAAATGAAAAGTTTAAAGTTAAATTATTTTCAATTATAAAAATATGTCAATCATTTTTTTAAATAAAAAAATAAAGAAAGTATGTCATTTAAACTAAAACAGAGTGAGTACTCCTTTCGTTTAATTGTCAAGCAAGCCATACAAACAAAACACAGAGAAAGAACTTTTTTTCCCTATATCATGGTTAGTGTATCTTGCCCAGGCAGGCTTCCAACCTAAACTTTCATTTGTATTTTTTAAGTTAGATTTCAGGCTTGGGCTTCCTTTATTCGAATTGAGTTAAACTTAGGCTTTTGTTAGAGGCTTCATTGAAGAAGCCCGATTCTCACCATATTGTATTTAATAAAGAAGAGGTATTGAAGAGGTATTTTCATAAAGTAGTATAGTTTAGAGCCTAGTAATTATAGTTTGCATAATTACTATTTGTAACTAATGTTAAGTTGTTACTAATTTGTATCACTTGTATTTAAACGAGCAACGAATACATCTTGTATCAACTGTATTCATTCGTGCAACATATATAACTTGTATCAATTATATATAAGGGTGTATACAAAGGATACAACTTGTATCAGCTGTATTCATTGTGTGCAAGGCGATATACAAAAATGAAGGGAAAAAAATAATCTTGGTGAGAGTCGAACTCAAGACTTCTACTAAGAGAGCTCTATAACCAACTGAGCTACAAGGGCTTGTTGCTCTCTTGTTTTAATTCAAAATAATTGATCTCTTGTTTCATGAATTTGCTATAAATTCAAATATAGCAATAAATTGTATATTTGTTAAAAGGTATAGTTACGAATGGTAAATATAGTGTATATGTTTGATGTGTCACATAATTTTTTGAAAAAAGAGTTATGTCCGCACATAATTAAATTAATACGAAAATTAGTCAATTCATAGAGTGGGCTTGGAGTGACTGACTAGGAAGTTTAATGTTATTTTCAAGACGAATAGGATGTCAGACGAGTGGAGATGAAGTACGGTAGTACTATTGTACAAGAACAAAGGTGATACTCATAGTTGTGATAGCTATAAGAGTATCAAGTTACTAAGCCATACCTTGAAAATTTGGGAGATGGTTGAGGAAGTGAGGATGAGGAGGATGGTGTCTATATCCGATACTAGTTCCGATTCATGCCGGGTCATTAAACTACGAAAGTTATCCACCTTATTAAGAGGTTGGTGGACCAGTATAGAGATAGGAAGAATGATATTCACATGGTATTTATTGACCTGGAGAAAGCGTATGACAAGGTGCATAGCGATGTCTTTCGGAGATGCCCGGAGGCAAAAGGTATCACTTACACTAAGGCGATTAAGGACGTGTATGATGAAGTTAAGACTCGGGTTAGGACAGTGGGAGGCGACTCTAAGCATTTTTCGGTTGTTATGGGATTGCACCAAGGATCTGCACTCAACCTGCTCTTATTTTCCATGGTGATGGATGCACTAATGCATCATACTAAAGGGGAGGTGACATGGTGTCACGACCCAAACCCGCTCGTGATGGCACCCAACCCTACAGCTAGGTAAGTCTGACCAACAATCGCTTCTAATTTAACATTAAGCCTCAAAACCGATAATTTAAGAATATTATAGTAATTTAAGAATAATAATCCAAAAATATTAATAGAGTAATAAGGATAAATACGAAAACTGATAACGCACCCATAAGATCTAGGGTCACGAGTCTAGAGCCTCTAATCTAAACTAGGTAATAATAATAATATCTGAATAACAATATAAAAATCTGGGAAAGCATATAATAATAATCAATTGAAAAAAAATGAAGAGCAGCCAGATCCTGCGAACGTCAAGCAGCTACCTCAACGACTCTGGAAATATCTGGAGACTATGAATGTCAGCTAAGCCTCCGGTGTACCTAAATCTGCACACAACGTGTAGGGAGTAGGGATGAGTACTACCGACTAACTGAATAATAAGCATAGAAAATGTCTGAAAGTAAGAAATTCACGAAATGCGACAAAGCAAATCTAAAACTAATAGTCCTCCACTCTAACTACGAACTAACAGCACACCAATATCAAAATAGAAATCAAGTATTAGATAAAAATGAAATGCAATGCACATGAATACGTTACAGCGTGCAGCCCGAGCCATCCATATTTATTTATTATCGACGGCGCTCACTGGGGGTGTGTACAGACTCCGGAGGGGCTCCTTCAGCCCAAGCGCAATATCAATATATAACCGCTGCGGCGTGCAGCCCGAGCCATCCTCAGCCACAGTATGCATGTAAGTCACATAACAGATTTGTCACGACCCAAAACTCATACCCAGTCGTGATGGTGCCTCTCGTGAAGACAAGGCCAGCCAACAAAACAAATGCTTCCTTTTAACAGTTAATTAAAGCGCGAAAAACAATGATAACAACAGGGAACTATCCCACCACAGCCCGACATTGGGGTGTCACTAGTCATGAGCTACTACATATTCACTAATGAACTACAAATCCGAAAATGGGAAGCAAAGTTTGAAATTAATATGAACAAAATAAAATAAGGGAGAAGATCCGGTGCCGCGGACGCTAGCGGTCACCTGGCTCAGCTACGATAACAATTCTTCAATCCGCTAATAACCCGCTACCAGGTAAACAATACCTGCAACTGCACGTGAGGTGCAGGGAGTAAAGTGAGTACTTCCAACTCAGCAGTAATAAGAGTAAATAATAGCTGAAAGTAAGAAATCACGTAAGGCACTCCATCATGCTATATAGAACAGTACAACCCTTTCTGAGGATAAACACTAAAATCGTGAAAATATTTTGGAAAACATCTGGTCCAAGTAAAAACCTCTTTTAAAAATATTCCTTTTCAAAAGTTGCAAAAATAATTTCAACTAGTAGGGAATAATCAAAAATCTGCCCCTCGGGCTCAATATCAACCTCTCAGTACAGTATCAGCCCCGCCGGCCCACTCCCAACTCACAAAGTACAACATCAGCCTCTCGGGCTCACTCCCAACTCACAAAGTACAACATCAGCCTCTCGGGCTCACTCCCAACTCACAAAGTACAACATCAGCCTCTCGGGCACAACACTCCATTAACAAATAAAACTAGGGTATCTGGTAAATAGTGCAAGAAGTAGCGTGGATGCCAATGATATGAGTGTTGAATGTCATGACAACATTACAAAATAAGAACAAAAGTATGAGTGCAATGCAATGCATATGACAGTACACTCTAGTACCCGCTGCGGCGTGCAACCCGCTCCATTTATTTATCGTCGATGGCACTCACTGGGGGTGTAACAGACTCCGGAGGGGCTCCTGTAGTCCAAGCACAATATTATTGTGGCGTGCAGTCCAATCCAATATATATATATATATACACACACACACACATACACAACACACATATACTCGAGGCCTGAAAGCCTGCTCACAAAACACTCGAGGCCTTAAAGCATCCTCATAAAAACACTAGAGGCCTGGGAGCCTCCTCACATCACTCAACATATCCTCACATATGGCCCTCGGCCTCAACCAGTCCAGAAAATCATCATGAGCCCCATGGGCATTTATAAAACAGTAGTCTCAGCCCGAAATCACATTTAAAATATCATTTGAGTTCTCAAAACTTAGAAGCATGGCTGAGTTTGCAAAACAGTATTAAAATCTTGGACTGGAATCAAATGATATGCAACATATGCTAAAAACAGTAATCTCAATCCCCGAAGAATTCAAATAGTTGGCACAATGCTCAAAGTAATGCTCAAAGGTAAGTTCTATATAGAGGTGGTTCGGCTAGACACATTGCATATGGCAGAGTGTTGGCTAGTTAAGAACTCACTTATCCAGAACATGAAAGTGGCAAAAATGAGGATGCTGAGTTGGATATACAAGCATACTAGGATGGATAAGATTAGGAATAAAGGTATGCAAGAGAAGGTGGCGTGACTCCTATGGATGACAAGATGCGGGAAGCGAGGCTCAGATGGTTCGGGCACGTACGAAGGAGAAGTCCAAAAGCCCTGGTAAGGAGGTGTGAGCAGTTGGATTTAGTGGGTACAAGAAGAGGTAGATGACAACCTAGGAAGTATTGGGGAGAGGTTATCAGGTAGGACATGGCTTGGTTAAAATTTTTGAGGGCATGGACCTTGATAGAAAGGTGTGGAGATCGAGCATTAGAGTTGTAGGTTATGAGGTAATTGGGCATTTTTTCACTTCGTACCAGGTGAGAGGCTAGTCTAATAGGGTTTTATATTAGATTGCTAGTGGTTAATGTTGTGTTCACACTATTCTTTCATTTTACATAAGACCGGGCTTTATTTACTTGTTAATATTTTTTTTCATCTATTTTTCGGGTCCTTGTGTTGCTATTATTGTTTCTATGATTTCTATTTATGGTACTGATTTATTATCTTTGTTCACCTTCTTGAGCCAAGGATCTTTCGAAAACAGCCTCACTACTCCCTCGGGGTAGGGGTAAGGTTTGCGTACATAATACCTTCCCAGACCTCACTAGTGGGATTATAATGGATAGTTGTTGTTGTTGTTGTAGAATATTACCAATAATAGTCAAATGTTATCTTATTAGCCAATTAGCTATTTGTAGTCAAAGAAATATTGAATTGTTGATTTCTTTTGAGTGGGTTTTATTATAATAAATTGAATACATGATTTTGAATCTCCGTTTTAGGATGATTTGAATTATTGAGGTGCTTTGAATTGAAAATTCAAAGTAGAAGATGAACATAGAAAAAGATATGTGTATCATACCATGTATCACATGTATATCCATGTATACATGTGGTACATGCTTGATACATATGTCGTAGAAGAATTTTTAAACTCGATTTTAACTATGAATAATAAACAAGTCCAAATCACCTCCAATCTTCCTCAATTTTGTATGTTGCCTTATCTATATATTTTCAACGAATTCCAATCATACTTATTGGAAAAATTCTTTTTTGTATAATTGTTTTAATATTGTATATCATTCATAATGAATTTTATTATTTTGTGCCCAAACGAGTCTAATTCACCTTCAAGCTTTCTTAAATTTTTTAGTTTCCTCGTCTATGTGTTTTCAACAAATCACAATATCCATTATTACAAATATTTTTTTGCTTATGTTTTTTGAATATTGTATATTATTGATAATTTTATTTTTTTGCTATTTTTGATAGCATGGCTAAAAATTCTAGTTATTGGTAAATAATGCCTTTTTTGGGTACATTTATGTAAGATCTCCAATTTAAATATGAGAAGAATGGACTTGTTGTACAACAGAGTCTGACAAATTCTAGAGCTTTACCAAAGTCCGATCCAATACTACATGGTCCGTGTATTTATAATCTGACTATTGGTTTGGGAACTTATGGAGTGTGAAATTGACAGATTGGACTGATTTTGGACGAGTCAAAAAGGATGAGTCAATAAGTGGTGTGATACACGTCCAAAATTATTTAAGCTGAGATGAGTTGAGTCAAGATAGATTGAAGTTTGGATCATAGTTCAGACCGCCCAACTCTTACCAAGTTTTAATTAATGTGTTATTTCCTTATGAATTGTTTAGTTATTAAATAAGATTTTTTCTTGGTTATGGTCATATATAACATATCAAACAAAAAAATATTTTAAAAATACTTTAGCAAAGTTGCTTATGGATTAATTTGGGCTAAAAACCATATCACCTTTAGATGAACGAGATGAACTGGGTCAAGATGGTTTAAGTTTAATGAGTGCGTCAATGAGCGGCCCAACCTTGGACAGGTTATGCGTGTTGAATGTGTTTGAGCTTAAATTAACACTCGTAGAAATACTTATTTGCACTTGGAGTTTAATGTGGTAAGAATACATATTAGTTAACCATAACTAAGTGATTTTAGTCTATCTGTTAACGCATGTCATGCACATATTGATTTTGGCGTAAAACCGAGTGTGGGTTAGCTCTTTGTCACATTGAAGATATAGTGATGGGGACTTACAGCATCTCAAGTACTGATATATGTTCCAGTCTGAGAAAACGAAGCAGTGTGAGAACAATCTGCATGTGTTTCATTTGATGAAAATTGTACACATATCTATAACGTGAGAAATACAATGAGTAAACCTATGTCCTACAGTTCTTCCCTTAGAATGAATTTCAGAAGAAAAATGCTGGAGTATTTTCATAATAATATGTAAACTTTCTTTTTCCAAAACAAAAACAAAGTTTATTAGATCCTCGGGGCACAAAAATTCTTTAAATGCTCAACTTGTGTTGACAGTAGTCCCTGAACTTTGGCCAGCCTGCACGACTGATCTGTAATTAATCGATACGTTGATGGATTCTCCCATGGAACAATTCCATATTCGTCATTGAACCGTTCCATTCTTTCAACAAGGAATTGCCAGAAGAATGATCCTGCTCCGGACCTGTTTCTCTTTGCAGACTTGTATATAACATCAAGAACCATTTTGAGGAATCTATCGCGTTGAGCTGGTTCAAAATCCTCGTTATCATTTGACAAACCAAATTCAGTAAACAGGACTGGCTTCTTCAGTTCCCTGTCACCGTCTTCTATGTGAGAAAGCATCCATTTGGCCGCAAATTTCAACATCTCTTCAAAATTTTTGTGGTGAAACCTACAGAAAAAATTTCTTGGCTTTAAATTTTGATGATATGTATCCTTTTTCAACTCCTTGAATGCTTAATCCGTTTTTCTTCTCTTGTTTAGCACTAATTCACGAAATTAAGCATAATGTAAAGCTTACCAATGGTCTGGGTACACGTGTACGGAGGCAAAATCAACGGTTGAAAGAATAGAGTTGCGGATAAAATCGGATCCAAGATCAGCAGCCCATACTTCTGGATTGGCAATTGATTTTTTGGGACTTTTAGGACCATAGAATCCTTCGAGGCCCACTGTGAGCAGATGTTTCCTGTCAATTGATTTCACAAATGTTGACATCTCTTCTATCCAGTCCTGCAATTTGGCATAATGCTATTAATGCATGTGTAAAGAAGCAGAGTCTACAACAAAAACTGCGCCTCAGTCCCAAACAAGTTGGGGTCAGCAATAAATAAGCAGAGTCTACTTCCCCAAAATGATTTGCTGAAAGTTTACTACAACGAGAAGGAAAAGAAGAAACCAACCCTCGGTAATTCATATGCCAAATGTAGGTATGCAAGTCCGAACTATGAAGAAGCAATGTTCAGATGTTTCGAATTCAACATGCCATTAGAACAAATCTAAAAGCGAATGATTATGAATTCCTCCAGTAAACGTTACAACTGATTATGATAACACAATCATGCTAATAACCTTTTCCTTTATTAAATCAAATGTGCGCGCTAATATTTTAAGATGTCAATCAGAAATGCAGGTAGTGTACAAGAAATGTCAAATGAATAACATCCTTCATACGCGTCGAGGACCCACAGACTAATAATGACTTGAATACCATTAAACAGTAATAAATACTCCCTTATCCCATTTTATCTACGGTGTTTGATTAGACATGGAGTTCAAGAAACAATAAAGTATTTCTGACACATAAGCTAGTTATATGTAAAGTACCAAAATTACAAACAATTAAATGAGATGGTAAGAGTTTCACATGTCCCTTCACATTTCTCTCACCTAATAAAACATCAGCTTTTATATCAAGTGGGGTCATAATAAGTGATACTAGTAAGGGGATTTTGTTAAATTAAATAATTTCCAAATACAAAAGGGTATCAATATTTTTGGGACGGATGGGGTAACTAATTTATGAACATCAAGGTTAGGCGCCAAAAGCTCAGGACAAGAAGTACGTGAGCTCAGTCATGACATAATTGAATGACTTGTTCTAAACGAAAATCATCTAGAACTGCAGAGATTGGAACAATGAAAAACCAATTATTGCTTGATAAACTGGGCAACATTCTGACTAAATGATGGACAGCTCTATTTTTCAAACATTGAACTATTGAGATGAGGCTAAGTGCAGAAGTTACCTGGAGTGTATCACCAGAAGGATCGGTCATGCAGCGAGGTTCATTAATTAGCTCCCATGCGAAAATGGTTGGATCATCCCTGTACTCTATACCGGTGTATATGTTCCTCCTTGTTAGCACCGTCTGGAAAGATGAAATAGAATGATGATTTAGGTCAGTACTTTAGCATAAAGAGTAACTTTGATATCAGCACCAGAATTCACGTGAGTGCAGAACCAATGGAAGCTCAACTCATGGCACGGTGTCATTTTTGAACTGTTTTGTAATCCTCAAAACATATTATAAGGAGTTATAATAGATTATAGAAAATGAGTCGTTTCATGGACAAATAAAGCAGATGATAAACATCAAAAACAGATACCATTCATTTCTTTCACAAGATAAATGTTTCTGCAACAATACTGGATAATCATTCAGCCTAGCAACGACAACTGAGAAACCCCATGGGCTTCTAAATTCCCATACCTCAACACTTCAGAATCAGTGAGGGGGGGGGGTGGGGGTGGGGGTGGGGGGGGGCGCAAAACAAGTGAGTCGATATCTTACATCTGAGCTCTAGGATTTAAGGTCTATCTCAAGTTACATATTAAAAATCAGAAATCATAGTATATGAGCTTACCTAAAATAGAAGCAAACAAATAGCTTGTCTCCGTAATAATGTCACGAGTAGAAAATAGGAATATAAACTCGTGAAATAGATAAATTTTCCAAGGCATGTGCAATAATGTCCGAAAGAATACAGCAGTTCAAACTCATGGAATAAGTAACTTTTTCAATGTACCCAAAAGTATTGCTGATCAAGAACGAAAAAAAAAGACCGAGTTTTAGATGGATGCAATGCATCTTGTTCACAAATAAAAAATGCGGCATTTTGAAACATATACTGCATGGAGCACAAGGTTATATCCAGGGAAAAACCATTTCAAAGGAAAATTACCTTGACATAATTTTTGAAATAACGGCGGATAGATGGATCATAGAAGAACGAATCGTTGGAAGAGCTTAAAGCAACACCTTCTTCCCATGCCCACTTTACATACTGAGTCTTACCACCATACGCTTGCAGATTGTTAACCAAGCTGAGTATCAATCTGATTCCATTTCTTCTGGCTTCTGCAATAACATGATCTAACGCCTGCAGCAACGGATTTCAATATTAATTTAAAGAAGCCAGAGGGAGAAAATATATGGATAACTTTTACAACAGGAGCTAGGAGTAATCAACTCGAGAGGTAGTAGATCCAGAAAGTAACAACAGTCCATGGATCAGAAATAACTACTGAAGAAATGTACAATCATGAAATCCACTACATTAAGTAGAAGACTCGTGTAGTCAATGGTTCGGGCAACTCTTATGTCCTAAGGATGAACCAAAAGGGAACTGGAAAACGACGGATCGGATGTAGATTTCGTGTTGGTAGTTTTAAAGATTAAGACAATCACACTTTTGATTAGGTGACTTCAGATTTATCTAACTAACAATAGTTTATAAGAGATCATCAACAACAACAACAACAACAATGTATCCCACAAGTGGTGTCCGGGGAAGTGTGTACGCAGACCTTAACCCTACTTTACCAAAGTAGAGAGGTTGTTTCCGCTAGACCCTCGGCTCAAGGAGCAGTGAAAATAAAGTAACAACAATAGTAACAAGAGAATATAGTAGAATACAAGTTAATAAGTCATAATTAGAGACCCTACTATAACTATATATATTTACAAGAGATCATTATTAACAAACAATTATGTAATAATTGCTCTAAAAAGGCGTAGCACTAAAGTAGAAATACATAATTATCCAACTCATACTAAAAAACAAGATTTTACTTACCCTGAACACTTTTTCATCAAATTTTCCAGGGGAAATCTGAAGAGCATTGTAACCACCATCATTGAAAGCCCAAGTTCTACAAACAGTAAGACCCATCTTTGCACTAGCTTGAAGCATAGTTCTAATTCTTGGTCTAGTACTATAATCAGCAGCATGATCCATTAACCAATAAGAATTCCATCCATTTACATAAAAAGTTTTACCGTCAACATAGAACTGAGTCCCATTCCTCTCCACAAAACTCAGATTTATTTCTTTACTGTAATTTACCCACAAGTCCCCAAAGGACAAATATAGGAAAGCAATAAATGATGCAAACCCAATAATTGGATAAAATAAGCCATTTCCTGCTAACATTCTGCTCATAGATGATTTAACCATTACACTCAATAAGGAAAAAAAAAATAACCACACTGCTGACAGTTACTAGCAATGGTGAAAATCAAAACCCTAAAGCTGCTAACTTTGAACTCCAAATCTGATGAAAATAGAATGTAAAATTTTGATCTTTATACCTTAGATCTCTTTAACTCCCCGATATTTAGGAACCCCACATGGGAAAATTGATTTCAGACAATAATCAGATCCCGTTTTGGAAATTTACCAAAGAGATTACATCAAGAATAGACAAAGTCCAAGAATGGCAAAAATGGCACTTTTTTTGTTTCCAAGAATGAGGGAGTTGAACTGAATTTGTGTTCTAATGGTTTCTCATGATGGTATTTATAGATTTAGAAAAAAGCAAAGAAAGTGTACCTAACAATGTAACCTATCAAAAACCTGTCAAAAACATCATGAGAATTGAGAAAAACTTAAGGGAAATGATGAAGAAGAAGAAGATGGCAGTGAGGTGGAATGTTGGTTTCAATAAAATGGAAAGTGGTTTGCTGAATTAGATCTGAAATCTTTGATTTCATGGCTTTTATTTTTTCTTGAATATTAAAATTGTAAGGAGCAAGTCATACCAAAACTCCAACCTTTGGGCCATTGTTGATTTAAGCCTTTCATCTTTATAGATTAATTTCATTTTTTTTTAATTATAGACAAAGAATAAGGTGTCCCCTTTGGTCATGTGCCTACTCCACTGGTTAGTTTCACTAGAACCAAGATATACTGCACTGCAATTAGTAGTAATATGATTTTTTGAAGATTTTCTTTAGCATATTATTTGCAGGACTTTTGATAAATTACTGATAAAGATGGCTTCTAAGATTTCCAAAATGTCATTGCCCACGTGGAGTACTGGGTATCTTTTTTGAGTAGCATTAAAAAAGAAGCTTATCACTTTTTGGAGGACAAACTAAGACATGTTTGGCCATCCATGTCATGCCTTCCAACACAATATTTTTGACGGAAGTCTAAATCTTTTTATTTCTGATTTAAATTTGAGCATTACGCCAGTTTAAAATTCGATTCTAAGGGTTAAGGCTTCCTTTGATTTCGTTCAATTCCCACCAGCAATTCTAAAATACTGAATCCATTCAGTATAGAGAGGGCTATTTCGTCCAGCTTTCTAATTTATCTGTCTTAACAACGTTCGAAGCAAAGTATTTTTAATTTGTACTTTTTTCAAAAATATTTTTAAAATAATACTTTTAAGGATAAACTATTGTTTTCAACTTCTCAAAAACAACTTCTGCTGCTACTCAAAAACGTTTTTTACCTTCTAAAAATCTGACTCATGAAACAACTCGAAGTATGGGTCTAGCTTATTGATACGTTCGAGAAAACTCTACTTGAATCCAATTAATTTTTTTTTACCAACAAACATGTGCTCGAAAATCACAATATTTTGAGCACGGGTTTTTATGGTCCAAGTATATCTTGTCTTTATTACGAATTATTTTCCTTGGTTAACAACTATTGTAATTTTTTCAATATTTGCGGGTTCCTTAATTTTCTTTCTTCCCCATAAAGGAAATAGAGTAATTAGGTGGTATACAATATACAACAACAACAACAACTACCCAGTATATTCCCACCAGGTGGGGTCTGGGGAGTGTAATATGTAGACGAGCCTTACCCCTACCCGAAAGGGTAAAGAGGCTGTTTCCATTCGACCCTCGGCGCATAGGCTAAAATGAAAAGCTGCATTAAAACAAAAACAAAGACAAAATTAGAAACAAAAACAAGACAAAACAAAACAATAGAGCATTAGTAAATCCCGCAGAAATAACGTAAATAATTATGTACACATAAGAAACATAAATACAGTCATATGCAATAATAACAAACCGTAACTACCATACTAACAACCATAAGGGGGCATAAGCTAAAACACTAATCATCTATGCGTGACCCTGCTATCCCACACCCAACCCCGGGTGAGGCGTACGAAGAACTCTATGAGCCCCTAGCCTACAACCCTGATTTTAGACTTCCAGACTCCCCTATCAAGGGTCATATCCTCGGAAACCTGCATTCTAGTCATGTCCTGCATAATCACCTCTCCCCAATGCTTCTTAGGCCTCCCTTTTCCTCGCCGACCGCCAACAATCTCCAGCCGCTCGCAGCTCCTCACCGGGGCATCGGGACCCCTCCTCCGTACATGCCCGAACCACCTCATCCTCGCTTCCTGCATCTTCTCATCCACCGGGGCCACCCCTACCTTCTGTCGAATAACTTCATTCTTAATCTTATCTAGCCTGGTGTGCCCACACATCCACCTAAGCATCCTCATCTCCGCAACCTTCATTCTCTGAACATGGGAGTTCTTCACAGGCCAGCACTCCGCCCCATACAACATCGCAGGTCTAACCACGGCTCTGTAGAATTTCCCCTTGAGTTTGTGTGGAATTTTCTTGTCACACAGGACCCCTGAAGCAAGCCTCCACTTTGACCACCCGCTCCTATTCGATGGGTGACGTCCCCGTCAATCTCTCCGTCCCCCTGAATCATAGACCCAAGATATCGGATACTATCCCTCTTGGCGATGGCCTGAGAACCAAGCATCACGTCCCTGCCTACCCCACTCGGCTCGTCGCCAAACTTGCACTCCAGGTATTCTGTCTTTGATCTGCTTATTTTGAAACCTTTAGACTCGAGGGTCTGTCTCCACACCTCTAACCTTTCACTAACACCGACCCTCGTCTCGTCTATCAATACTATATCATCAGCAAAAAGCATACACCAAGGCACCTCCCCTTGGATATGTCGGGTTAGAGCATCTATCACTAAGGCAAACAACAGGGGGCTCAGCGCCGATCCTTGATGTATATGTATTTTAGAACTTCTTCTAACGACTTATGCATTTTGTTATCATTTCCAATTGGATGATCCATTAAAACAGTTTAAATTTGAAAAAAGGTATTTGGCAAACTCGCTGTCACGAGGATGGGAGATTATCCTTCTAGTTTAATATCGGACACAAGATGTTAAAGTCACGAGTGCTTACCAACAAAAACTTCAAAGAAAAAAGGGAAAAATAATTTATTTGTGAATACTCACTCAATGCTGAAATAAATTTTTGTTTAAATATAATAAAATTACTAAATTTGTTCAAAAGCAATGGGTGCTTGAGCACCTCCTTGTATGTCCATTATTCATTCAATGTTACATTAAGCTATAATTTTTTGTTCAGCTAGCATTAAAAAAGCTATGGTTACTCATAATAGAAGTGATAGATTTATTCCAAATTCAGAATAAACACACTCTATGAGTGTGTTTGGTATAACAGAAAATATTTTTCGCGAAAAATATTTTCCAAGAAAACTTAGTAGTAATCTTATTTACTTTTCGGTATTTGGTACGCAAATTAAGGAAAATGACTTTTCAAAAGTATTCATAAATAATTTAGATATAATAAATATGAAGCCATAAACTTTCAAGCCAACAACCTTCCGGACCCACAAATTTCATAAACTTTCGAACCGCTAAATTTTTAAAACCGCGAAATTTCGAACCCGTAAACTTCCAAGCACATAAACCTCCGAACTCATAATTTTGGAACTTGTAAAATCTTAAGCCTTAAACCGATAAATAATAAAATTAAAACTGAAAATATATTTAAATTTTTTTCGGGGGGAGGGGGGGTGGTGGTGGCAGTAAACAAAAAAACAGAAATTTATATTAAAAAAAAGTAAATTTTTATTTTTTTGCGGGGGAGGGGGGAGGGTTGGGGTTGGTGGTGCAGAAAAATAAAAAAATAAAAATTTGAAATTGCAAAAAAAAAAATAAGGTAAATTTTTTTTTTGCGGGGGGAGGGGGGGAGGGGGGAGGGGGATAATAGGGTGAGTGGTAGAGGAAAAACTAAAATTTGAAAAAAAAAATGTTTCTTTTTGGAGAAGGGGTAGGGTGGACTGGTGAGGGTAAGGAAGGTTGAGAAGGAGATGTGGAAAATATTTTTTTTCTCTGGATAAGAAAATATTTTTCTTAAATTGGAGGAAAATAAATTGATAAGGAAAATACTTTTCAAAATATTTAAGTCAACAAAATATTAAAAAATTATAAATATTTTTCAAAAAATATTTTCCTTCATACCAAACCCACCCTATATGTGTTATTAATGGAAATTCTTCCAATTTTAGGAGACATTTCATTTACTGCTTTAAAAAAGCAAAAGATCAAGTTATTTTCGCAGCCATTCAAAATAATAACGAGTCATATGATTCACCGATATTCAATATCAGAACAAAGACCAACCAATTCCGAGAAGAGCCAAAGTGACAAATAACCTGCTCCATATTACCAGATGGTGCTTTCTCTTCGCGTTATTTTTTATAGTGTATTATATTATATTGTATTGTTTGATAAGTATAATATTTAAATATATTATATTATTTATCATCGTTTTATAATATCACGCATCAATAATATAAATAATAAACTTACAATATTATTAAAAAAATAGAATAAAGAGTAAAATTATTATATATATAGAAAAAGTAGGATAAATGATAAAATATATTTATTTAATAATTAAGAAGGGCAAGATGAGAGAAAAAAAAAACGATGTCACTGCACCAAAATCGTCATTCCATAAGGAGACATATTTCGTCGTTACGAAGAAATGGATTTAACGATACAATACTATAAAATTTATGTAACAATCAAAACAAACATTATATTTAAAGTAACAATACGATATAATACAATATAAACCACCCATCCAAAGAAGCCGTAAAGGAAATATGACTTATTAGTTTAATATTCGAGATCTAGAATATGCGTAATAAAATCTGCAAGATTTTGCCAATAAATCTTGTTTACGTTAATTGAGGAAACTAATTAAAGACATTTTCACTGTTGGTAGTCAACGAATTAAACAAATGTTAACATTTGAAGGTTCCGTCCATTTAACATCAATCAAGCCCATCTTCTAGGCGTGTCTTATGGAAATTAATTTAATATCAATTAAAGTAACCCTTTTATATACGATTTTTCATTAATTTGAATTAAAAAAGTTGGACGGAATGGTCCAGGAATAGTGAAAGAAACTTTTGATTTTTGATTTTTTCTGGATTGGCACCCTAACTTTAAAACTTGGGAAAGATGTTCCTTTCACTAGAAAAAGAAATTTGACCTTAAAATGACAAAAAAAATGGAAAAAAGGAAAACAACGAACAAGCTAAACATGTCAAAACACTATCCTAAATCCAAATCATGAACAATAAGGAACAAAATGTGGATGTTTACCAACTTTATATAACAACAACAACAACCCAGTATAATCTCACTTAGTAAAGTCTGGGGAGGGTAGTATGTACGCAGACCTTACCCCTACCCTTGAGTAGAGAGACTGTTTCCAAATATACCCCAGCATCCTTCCCTCCAAGAACTTCCCACCTTGCTCTTGGGGAGACTCGAACTCACAACCTCTCGATTGAAAGTGGGGGTTGCTTACCATCAGAGCAACCCCTCTTGTCTTCACCAACTTTATATAAATGAAGAATTAATCCAAATAGACGTTCATCCAATTGTTTAAATAAAAATAATCGGTGGAGATATAATATATACATAATTTATGTATTATGCATGTATAATTGTGTATAATCAATATATACTTTATATATATGACTAGAAAACAATAATTATGACCATCTATTTGTATAAAATCTGTCGGACTCTAAATAATCACATGATGCATCCATAACTAAATTGAATAACAACTAATTTCAAATAGGAATTTTTATCTCATATAACAAATGTTAATACCTTATTTATTTTAAATAAATATTATTTAAAATAAATAAATTCTATAGATACATTTTAATGTTTATAGTAAAATATCTAATTTTGGTTACTTCCTACCCCTAAACGACTAAATACGCTATTCAGTTATACACTTTTTCTTTCTCTCTCTATTTTGATACATGTCATTATCCTCCCCATATTTTGGGCTATTCTTCGGCGCCAACGCTAGCTCTTGAACTAGACTCCGCCATTCTTCCACCAAATCCCTACTGCTGCTTTTCACAAACCAATTGCCAATATATTTTTGGACTTTGGCTTCTCTTTATAAAGCTAGAATATACCGAAGTAGAATTATTTGACTTGTGAGAAAGGCATAGGTCTATCGGGAACAAAAATCTTTTGAAAGAATCCAAACAACAGCAACTTGTCGCCATTGCTACACAATTCGTCATTGAAGGATATACATTAATTCGTCTTTATCAATCAATTCATCATTGAAAGATATAAGTTTCTGTGATTTCTATATCTTTTCAAATATGGCATTGAAAGCTTTGACGTTGTTTTTTGTCATTATGGCGGTCTTATTGACGGTTGCTTCTACTCAGGAAGTGACCTCAGCTCCGGCACCACCATCGCTAGACCAAGGCGGCATGTTTTCACCATCGGCTTTCGGTGAACAGCGGATTCGCCGGAAATTAGGGTTTGTTCTTAAAGAAATACAATGGAGTTTGGGGCTGAGTAACTTGATTTTCTGTTAATATATTCAACGTATTTTCATGTTTCATTGTATTCGTTGTGTTTTTTTCATTGTAATTTTATGTATCTCGTTGTATTCCATGTATTTCGTTGTATTCACTATTTTTTTCTTATTGTATTTTAATGTATCCCGTTGTATTTTATGTATTTCATCGTATTCATTGACGTCCTATATGTCATGAATGTATATTTTTTTAATTAATACAATTTATGTATTCAAATATATTATATACTTTCTCTGAATATTGCTATTTTTTGGAATATTTTTCAGTTGAGAATCTTTTTTACAACTGAAAATACAAAATTTGTGTGTTATAATTGAGTTTGTTGAGTTATAGGAGTCTATTATGTTAATTGATTTACTTTCCGTTTTAAAAACAGTGTAATCCCCTATTTCACGCTGTGAATATAGCCAAATACAATAATCTGTCCAACTGTAATCCCATGTTTCACTCTATGAATACAGTTAAATATACTCGAATACAACAACTAATTAGCTGGACTTCCCTTATTCACGCCTATTTTTGCTACTGTATTTATGAATACAATAGCTTAAATACACCAAATATATTTTATAACTACAAAAAAATATCTATAATTTATAAATATAACAAATGATATCAATAAATAACTAATTACTACGGAAAGATAGTAGCTTATGAAAATTTATCTTTGAAATAATAGTTTTGCACAAGGTTACTCTTTGCACTTTGAATACACTCAGTGAAGCAAATGGTTATTCTTTAATTGGTTCCTCAGTCACAGTAGTCAAACGTTGTCTATGATTCAAATGAATTAATCATAGCTTGATCTTATCGATTCTTTTAACTCAAAGTTAATAATATTACCTGGAAATATTAAAAAATGCTTTTTGTGGATTGCACTCATAATATTTTTTTTGATTTCTCCTTTTATTTGTAGAAAGCTAGTAAATAGTTGAACATTTTTTTTTCCAGGTGAAATAGCTTTCTGTCCACTTAAATTTGTAGGACTTTTGAAAATCGATACATAAATTTTTAATTTTCCCATTTGAACACTCCAACTTGACAAAATGGGTAATAATAAACACTTTTAGCCGTTGACCATACCTTGTGGAAGCACTACAGCTGACATAGATAAAACTGTGTGCAAATCACGCTGCCAAGGCGCGTGAATTGTATTGTTTTTACATTAAAAAATTAGAATTAGAATACAATATAAATAAAAAAGAAAAAAAGGACTTTTCCAATTTTTTCATCTTCCCACAATGGATTTCAATTTTTTCAATTTTTTGAGCGGATTCAATTCCTGTAATGGATTGCTGAAAAACTTGGCAAGTGATCTCCATAGGAACTAAAGAAGGGTCCCCCATTTATTATGCTCCGCCTCTCACTTGGCCACAACACCGACCACCAGTCTTTTAATTTCCGGCGGTTGCTTCCGGAGCTGAAGTAAAGCATTCATTCTTTACTTGTTACCAGGAACAATGAGCAAATTAGATACAGATGAATGCGTTTGAACCTTAACATATTTGCCAGGACTTTACATGGATATTGTTATGGGCGAAGAAAGGCCAAAATACCGAGTGAAAGATAACATTAACTTTCTTCCAACTTAACTGTTGTAAGCCACGGGTCATTTTCTCTATTCGAAAAAAGGAGTATTGAGATTCAGTGTGCCGTAAAATAAGCAGATGTAAGGGCTTTGAGATTCATTTTCAACTGCTATTTTCTTAGTAAAATTGGAGGAATTAGTCGGTACCCATATGAAATTGAATGTGTAGGAGCATTCTCCTCATCAAGGAGAACATTTTGGTACCTTTCTTTTCCAATTTGGATACCTAAAACACCTTGCGCGTTCATTTTTGCCTCGCCGGAGTTCTGCTGCTCGTCGGAGGGGATGATTCAACAAAAAGGAAATAACAATGGGACCCACAAATAACATGTGGCAAATAATAAATGGATGTGTTATACATGGCAGCGAAATTGAGATACACGCTCTGGTGGATGTGTTTATTATTACCCATTTTGTCAAGTTGGAGTGTTCAAATGGAAAAATCGAAAGTTTGTGTATCGACTTTCAATAACCCTACAAGTTTATGTGGCCAGAAAGCCATTTCGCCTTTTTACCCCATACATGCAGTACTAATATTCTTCTCGTACTTTCTTATACTTAGATTTTTAGTACTACTAATTGTATTGTTATTGCTTCTTTTTCATTACTATATCCATTACTATATTTCTTTCTAACAATGTTGTATTTCCATCATTGTTTCTATTTTTCCTATGCTTTCTGTGGTGGTACTAATGTAGTTTCCTTTTGTCTTTTTACCCTCTTGAGCCGTGGGTTTCTCGAAAACAACCTCTCTACTCTTTTGGGGTAGGGATAAGGTCTACGTAGACACTACCCTTCCCAGACCCCAGTAATAAAATGTTGTTGTTGTTGTTGTTATTGTAATGTTGTGACTATATATGATTTCACTAAGTCGAGAGTCTATCAAAAGTAACTTCTCTACCTTCTGCATAAAGAGTATTGTTTAACTCAAAGTTATCGTATACTTTGTAAGAATAGAACAATCACAATAAATTAAGGGCCAATCATAGCAAATCGTAATAAGAAACCAAAGGACCAAACAAAAAAGTAAGAGATAAGTTTATATATTAAGATGACAAAGGTGGAAAGAATTTTATTGATTGATATCGGTTTGGTATGCCTCTCCTGGGAGAGGTTCAGAGCCTTACAATGATCTTCTCTCTTATTTAGAAGTAGAGGTGAAGAAGAAGAAGCAGCCCCATTTTAGGGTTCTTTCCCTTAATATTTATAGCTGTGAACCTTGCCAGCTGGCGTTGGACGGCCGTGGCCATGTCGAAGGGACACCCGTCGATAGTGAATAGGCCGTGGCCTCGTTGATCAAGCCGAGTGATCTTCGAGTGCTTATTACTAATGAATGGTTGTGCCATTTCTTAGCCTGAATAGGCTTAAGAGTAAATTAATCTCATTAATTATCACGAGTCGAATTTTGACCCATACAGTTCAAAGTTATCGTATACTTTGTAAGCATAAAACAATCACAATAAAGTAAGGGCCACATAGCATATCGTAATAAGAAACTAAAGGACCGAACAAAAGAGTAAGAGATAAGTTTATATATTAAGATGACAAAGGTGGGAAGCATTTTATTTATTGACATCGGTTTGGTCTGCCTCTCCTGGGAGAGGTTCAGAGCATTAAAACGATCTTCTCTCTTCTTTAGAAATAGAGGTGAAGAAGAAGAAGAAGCAGCCCCCTATTAAGATTCTTTCCCTTAGTATTTATAGATGTGAACCTTGCCAGCTGGCGTTGGACGGCCTGGTCATGTCAAGGGGACACCCGTCGTTAGTGAATAGGCTGTGGCCTCGTTGATCAAGCTGAGTGATCTTCGAGTGCTTATTACTAACGAATGGTAGTGCCACAGCCCGAATAGGCTTAAGAGTGAATTAATCTCATTAATTATCACGAGTCAAGTTTTGACTATACAGTTAGTCCCTCCGCTTATTGAGGTCGAGATTTGGTCGAAATCAATGAGCGAACTTTACTGAATGCGAATCAACATATTCGCAATAGGGGATCGGATGTCATTTCGGCCGTGACTTGGGATGACCGTAGCTGTTTATACTTTGAAGACAGCCGTAGTCGTTTATACTTAAGAAGTGGCCACAACCATTTTTTTCTTTGACGCTGGCCGTTGCCAGTTATACTTGGGAGATCGTCGTAGAAACTTATACTTAGAGGATGGACATAGCCATTTACGTTTAGGAGACGGTCATAGCCTTTTATACTTGAAAGGTGGTCGTAGCCATTTAAACTTGGAGGATGGTCGTAGCCGTTTACATTGAGGAGACGACCATAGCCTTTTATACTTGAAAGGTGGTCGTAGCCATTTATACTTGGAGGATGCCGTAGCCGTTTAAATTTAGGAGACGTCCATGGTCATTTATACTCTAAATATGGTCGTATGTTGTTTTCACCTGGGGCAATGTATTCCCGCAGGTGGCTGCTACGGTTATGGGTGCGTTTGATGTGCACTGCAATGGTGCTCGGTGTATGGAGGCGTACTAGACGTCCGTCTAACATACCCGGGTCATTAAACTCGCTTTGAAGGCGAAGCGTCGATTAACGGATGCAAAGCTGTTTCATGATATCTGTCATAATGACACACGTTATTATGGATTCGAACCATTTTGCAGTTGGTGATGCAGTTAATGATGGCTTTTGGAATTTTCGAAAGCCTCTTTTGCAGTATAAATAACGAGTTATATCATCCGTTTCTCACTTTTTTAGCATCTGTTTAAGTAAGATTTATGCAGAAGCAACTTCTCTCACTATTTTTCTTCGTTAATTTGTGTTGTTATTTGTCTTTTTTCACTCAATCTCTATCTTTGCTCCTTCTTCGGTGAATCTTGTTCACTCATTGAACAAAAATTGGTAATGGCAAGCAATTCTCACGCAGACCTTAATCTGGCAATTCTTCCAGCGGTCGATGGATCTTCAACAGTGGCGAGGCCACCGAATCGATAGAGATCGGCAGGGTCCCGTCGGCGGTTGATATTCTTTCTCTGCCCAGGGGTCCGACAACTGACTTCACCGCCGATGAGGGGGAGGATCAGGTCAATGAGGCCCCACTAATGGGGGAGGTGGGCATCGCCCAATTGAGGGAGCAATGGGGTATCTGTCGTTCTGCCTATATCACCCTTGCCAGGAGCGAGGAAAGGGTTCACATCGACCGCCCCGGATATTGCGATTTCTACGCTTATCCTTTCAGATTAGGGTTCAAGCTTACCCTTCCGGTGTTGGTGGCGGATTTTTTCCGTTATTATGAAGTGTGCCCTGGTCAACTCGTCCCTTCTTTCTACAAGCTTTTTTCCATGCTTTCCAAGTATGCAGAATTGGCCCAAATAGAAATCACACTACGGCACGTGCTGACTCTGTATGCCCCTCGGAGGGTCCGTGGTACCATGATTTGAATGGTCCCTCGAGGGGTCAGGGGTTTGACTACGGAGTTAGATGATGCTGTCGATTCTCAAACTTACAAGAATTTTTTCTACATCAGGACCGAGCATTTGGTGGTGAATGCTATGGGGTTCCCAGAAACTTGGAACCACATACGTAAGTTTTCCATTCGTCAGATTCTACCTTGCGTTCTTTCTTGTTCCTTGTCTCTATAAGTGCTGACTCTAACTTGTGTTTGTAGCTGAGCGGGCACCATCGGCTCCTTTATCTAGCATTAGCAAATAGGTCGAGGCCGTACTCCCTCATACAGCGGGGATTCGCACATGACCATCCTTCTGGGAAAGATACGATCGTAGGCCCGCTTCTGGTGAGTATTTTGAGTTATTGCATCGCTTCCGTTCAGTCGTGCTGAGTTTTCATCCTTTTAATTCTTTTCTTTTGTTGATCAGAGGGGGTGGGCAGTGTGAGGGCTCCTCAACTTGCTTTCCGCAGGCTGGGTGCGACTGCTCAGCTGGTTATGGCGCCGATGCCACGTCTAGTTCTGAGGGCGACTTCAGTTGAGTCGTCAGCGGCCTATTCCCCAGCACGGTCTACATATCAGGTCGAGGCGTCTTCGAGGGTTGTCCGCCATAGGGCGGAATAACCTTTGAACGAGGAGGAGGAGGATGAGAGGCCATTGGTTAGGCGTAGAGTCGCCTTCACGTCTAGTGCAGAGGTGGTATATTTGGAATCCCCGCCATCAGATGCAGAGGGGAATGAGGAGGTTGTGCCTGCCCTTGAAGGCGAAAACACAATGGGGGTTGGCCCGATTGGCTCAGGCCGTAATGAAACCGTCGCTCCGGCGACTCAATCATCGGTCCCAGGTGTTGAGAGGGAAGGTGGTTCCTCAGCAGCTGCTTTGGTCGGAGAAGTGAGTGTCAAACCATTGGCGGGGGAGGAAGCCTCGGCCTCTTGGCCGGTTGAGGAAGAAATGGGCGTCGCGGGAGGGGAATTTAACTCCGAATATGACTTGGATCCTGAGGATGTCCGCATGATCCAGGAAGGCTTCACCAACGCGACGGTGCATGCAGAGGGACCATTTCGTTATGCTGAGATTCCTACCGAGCAGAACCTGTGCTTGAGGAGGATAATTTGGTTCTGATGTTTGCGCCTTTGTGCTCGGAGGAGGAGAGCAGGCCGCCAAGGGACGTTACAGACATTGGATTAATGACCAAGGCGGCGGTGATGGGTTTTAGGGTATGTGTGATGATCTTCTTTTGTTTCTTTTATTGCCTTGATTTACCTCCTATTTTAACCGTTGTTTTTGCTTTGCATACCTTCCTTTTGGAAGTAGAGGGTATGCGTCGAGCCAACGTTTGATCGGGAATCTTTCTGCGGGCATTGGAGAAGTATTGCCGCTATCGGGATAGGTGCCGCATGATGCGCGAGCGCATAAGGGATGACCTTGAAGCCGGGAATTGGTTAAAGAGTTGGCGAGGCAGGAGCTTCTAGTGCAGCAGACTCAAAACAGGGTAAATGTTCTCGAGGAGAAACTTTGTCGTAAGGACGAGGAGGTGGAGGCCGAGATGAGTGTTGCAACTGAGAAGGAGCGCCGAAGTCAGGAGGCCCTGGCGGAGGCCTCTGAGGCCTTGATTAGGCAGGTGGTTAATTTGGACGAGGAGCTCGTTGCCTCAAGGCGGCAAGCAAGGGATGCTTTGACGGAGGCTGGGGCATTGGATGCAACAGTCCGTGTTCGTGAAAGGGAATGGGAGCTGGAGAGATCTGATGGGGCTTTCAGAGTGGCGCCGCTGGAGAAACACATTTGTGTTTAAGAACGGGATGCCCAAATTGCGGCAGATCGGATTACGGCCTTGGAGGCCGAGAGTCAGCGCCAGAGGGACCAGGCGGCCTTCTATGGCCCCGCTCGTGACCTTTGGTCGTTTGCTGAGGCCTAGCTAGACATGTACAGGAAATTATGGGAGGCCGACGTTGTGCCCGAAGCTGTTTATGAGCGGGCCTGTCAAATGGATCGTGATGCTCGTCTTGGTTGTGGCTTCGATCCGGCCGCTCCAGGGGCTGATGATGGCTGCGAGCGCGCTGATGGTGGCGCGGGTGGCGTTGAGGGTGGCACGGGTGGCGCTGAGTAAATAGGTTTTTTTAGAGTTAGTTTTATTCTGTTTTGTTTTTTGTTTTGGGATAATTTTTCTTTGTTCGTCGGCCCTGGTCGTATGTAAGCGGGGGTGGCCCGTTGTATATAAAGCTATAGATATATATGCAATTTTATGTTTCTTTTCTTGTTTCCAAGTTTTTTCTTTTTGCACTCGTTCAAGGGGGCTTCACATTTAGAGTTTTCTGGTGTGCATGTTGATCCCCCTATGACTTTAGTCATGGTAACATCATTGGCCTAGGCCATGATGATGTTGATGGCCTTGGCCAGTTGGGTGAGTTCGACTATTGTCGGGTCGTTTGCTCACCCTTAGTCAAAAACTAGGTGGCGTCGATGGCCTTAGCCGTAATTGGCCGCTCTTTGCTTATCGCTTTCCTTTACTCGGTATGAGTAAGCCGGCGGCCTTTATTTGGCGAGGGTGGCGTATAGCCTTAGTCGCAGCTCGAGCGTGGTCGAATTATTGGCCATGGCCTTGCAATTCAATTGGGGCCGAACTTATCGTGGCCTGAATCTTAGTTCGATTTAGGCGTACTTACTTGATTGGTGAGGGTGCTTAACTTGTCCCTTCGCTCGTAGAGGAACAGACCTTGTAACGTCCAATGGTGGGGGTGCTTGGCCTGAGTCTTGGTTTATTCTGTAGTTGAATTTTTGGGCGAGGGCTCATAGCCTGAGTTGTTGTTCAACCGTAGTTGTATCTTTGCAATTTTTGATGGTGAAAGAACATAGCCTAAGTCTCAGTTCAACTCATAGTTAAACTCTTGGGCAAGGACACGTAGCCTGAGTTGTTGTTCAACCTTAGTTGAACCTTTGCAATTTTTGATGGTGAAGGCACAAAGCCTGAGTTCAAGTTCAACTCGTAGTTGAACTCTTGGGCGAGGGCACGTAGCCTGGGTTGTTGTTCAACCGTAGTTAAACCTTTGCAATTTTTGATGTCGAAGGCACATAGCCTGAGTCCCAGTTCAACTCATTGTTGAACTCTTGGGCAAGGGCACGTATCCTGAATGATTGTTCAACCGTAGTTGAACCTTTGCAATTTTTGATGTCGAAAGCACATAGCCCGAGTCCCAGTTCAACTCATAGTTGAACTTATGGGCGAGAGCACAAAGCCCGAATTGTTATTCAACTGTAGTTGAACCTTTGCAATTTTTGATGTCGAAGACACATAGCCCGAGTCCCAGTTCAACTCATAGTTGAACTTTTGGGCGAGGGCACGCAGCCTGAGTTGTTTTTCAACCGTAGTTGAACCTTTGCAATATTTGATGTCGAAGGCACATACTTGAGTCCCAGTTCAACTCATAGTTAAACTTTTAATCGAGGGCACATAGCCCGAGTTGTTTTTCAACCGTGGTTGAACCTTTGCAATTTTTGATGTCGAAGGCACATAGCATGCGTCCCAGTTCAACTCATAGTTGAACTTTTGGGCGAGGGCACATAGCCCGAGTTGTTGTTCAACCGTAGTTGAACCTTTTTAATTTTTGATATTGAAGGCACATAGCCTGAGTCTTAGTTCAACTCATAATTGAACTTTTGGGCGAGGGCACATAGCCCGAGTTGTTGTTCAACCTTAGTTGAACCTTTGCAATTTTTGATGTCGAAGGCACATAGCCTGAGTCCCAGTTCAACTCATAGTTGAACTTTTGGGCAAGGGCACAGTGCCTGAATTGTTGTTCAACCGTAGCTGAACCTTTGCAATTTTTAATGACGAAGGCACATAGCCTGAGTCCCAGTTCAACTCATAGTTGAACTTTTGGTTGAGGGCATATAGCCTGAATTGTTGTTCAATCGTAAATGAACCTTTGCAATTTTTTATGTCGAAGGCACATAGCCTGAGTCCCAGTTCAACTCATAGTTGAACTTTTGGGCGAGGGCACATAGCCTGAGTTGTTGTTCAACCGTAGTTGAACCTTTGCAATTTTTGATGTCGAAGGCACATAGCCCGAGTCCCAGTTCAACTCATAGTTGAACTTTTGGGTGAGGCTACATAACCCAAGTTGTTGTTCAACCGTGATTGAACCTTTGTCTTTTCTCCTGACCCGTTGTGTGCAGGGCGTCGGGGGTTAGGTTTTCGTTTTAGATCATGTCCGATTTGTACGTAGTCTTCTTGAGTAGTTTGCAGAGGTCATTCTGTTATGGATCTAGGTCCGAGATGCCTTCGTGCCACTTTTTGGAAAGGTTCCGTAACGGGAGGATGATGGTATCTCGCACGTGTTTTCCTTGCAGGGGGTGGGGGGGATCTGCTTCTCCTTCTTCTTCTTCTTTCGCTTTCTTGAGAATGGGGGGGGGGGGGGGAGTCGAGGCTTCGAATTTTTGCCGGAGCTTTCTAGTTCTCTTCACCTACTGTGTTACTTTGAGCTGGGTTGCTTTCCCTTTTGGGTGTTTCATTTCTTCTTTGGTCTAAGGATAAACTACGCGATTCTGATATGAAGTCCCCACAGACGGCGCCAAATTATTTAACTCAAAGTTATCGTATACTTTATAAGCATAAAACAATCAAAATAAAGTAAGGGACAATCATAGCAGATCGTAATAAAAAACCAAAGGACCGAACAAAAGAGTAAGATATAAGTTTATATATCAAGATGACAAAGGTGGGAAGCATTTTATTGATTGATATTGGTATGGTCTTCCTCTCTTGGGAGAGGTTCAGAGCCTTACAATGATCTTCTCTCTTCTTTAGAAGTAGAGGTGAAGAAGAAGAAGCACCCCCCCCTATTAGGGTTCTTTCCCTTAGTATTTATAGTTGTGAACCTTGCCAGTTGGCATTGGACGGTCGTGATCATGTCGAGGGGACGGCCGTCGATAGTGAAGAGGCCGTGGCCTCGTTGATCAAGCTGAGTGATATTCGAATACTTATTACTAACGAATGGTTGTGTCATTTCTTAGTCCGAATAAGCGTAAGAGTGAATTAATTTCATTAATTATCTCGAGTCAAATTTTGACCCATACAAATATCCTCCTCAAGCCTACGAGGTTATATCAAATTTATTGTTATTGTTTCCCTTTTATGTGAGGCAGCACTCATTAATGCACAAACTACTAGCCTTTTTGGCCAGATTTTCACATAATGATATACTTTTCTAAAGGTAGTATAATACTTGTAATATAACAAGCTCATAAAATTTCCAAACAAAAGCTTAATTGTATATTCTCGAACTTGCTACCTAAAGTATCATCAGTCTCCGACAATAATTTCATCAAAATAATTCCTTGGCAGCAGAAATGTCGTCTGATATTATTAAATTAAAGCTTAGGCAATAAATGTTGGTGATAGAAGCTGACTTCTGTATTTTAATTCTCTGATTATGATGTGCCTAATTGACTGTTCTTTTCTTTTCCCCCCTTTTTCTTTTGCTGTGGTCAATAAATGTGACTGTAGAACATTTCTTTATATTGCAAATAAAGTTTAGAATCTAGATATGAAGAGTCTATCACGTTGTTCTTTTCTTCATCACGCTTTGAAATATGATAATTTTGACCACAAAGACCACCTTCCATTCTTTAGTACTATATTAGCATCATTTCTTATGAGCTTCAAAAAAGAAAATTTGCGATTATTCATTATTTTCAGAACCCAATTTAAATATAAAAAGAAGCAGCAGAAGACTCATCCTTCTGTTTTCTTATGTATTGCCATTTTCTTTTCTGTTTTGGTTTCTCATCCTGTGTCCGATATTCATGTTGGGATCTGATTAAATTCAGATTCGCTTCCGAAAGTCCCACATTGGGGTAAGCGCTACCTAACGAAGGCGACTCTATACCCAGGGGCTCGAACTCGAGACCTCTAGTTAAGGATGAAGGAGTACTTACCATTCCACCACAATCCTTGTTGGTGGATCGCCATTTTCTAAATATTGCTTCCGTGAGACGTCTTATATATTGACAGAACAAATAATAAATATTCCTTATTAGATGATTCACGGGCAATTGTCATCTTGAAATTTCACAAATTCATAAAATAATATCAAAGACATTAAAAATATTTTTTTTCAAGGACATGAAGTGATCGAAAGCATACTTTCTTTTTATGGATATCAAATACATCCCAAGGAAGTCCGTTGACAAATACACTGCTTAAAGCCTCGAATCATAAAGAACAATCTGGAAAAAAGAATCAAGAGAGCAAATAAAAGTCTACCCACAAAATTCATCAATAGAAATATTTAATTTTTTTGAGAAAAAAGGGGGCAGCTGCTCAATCAAATAATCATGAAATAACATTAGGTCTATGATTATTACAACAGGTTAGGCGAAAAGAAAGTGGCATAACGAAGTAAATACACGTTTGTGTCTTCCAACATGTTAAAATATGAAAATCTAAAATATTCTGTATGCGAAATTTGCCCTTCATCGTCCTCTTATTGGGGTGCAATTTGCCTATTTTGGAGTTAATTGTACATCTATTTTGTTTGTTTTTAAAATAAAAGTTTTAGATTGTTGGTGCTAAAGATTGTGATTTTTGAAGAGAATGAACCCTTGCGGCGTTGTCGCTCGGCTCGGCTTTGACTTCGGCTTCGACTTCAAAGACACCAATGAGAATGGTGCAAAAATATAACTGAAGCATGGAAACATATAGTAACAGAAGCATGGAAACATTCTGATTTCTTATGCAAAAACTACATTTTGAGTTGTTTGGAAGATAGCTTGTACAATGTCTACAAAACTGAGGATGCTGGACTTAAGAAGTTGGTAGTTGCAAGGTTTTTGGATTTCAAGATGTTTGATACTAGGTCGGTCATAATTCAAGTCCAAGAATTACAAGTCATTGTGCATGACCTCCTTGCTGAAGGTATGACCCGAATCAATAATTTTATTAATAAGATTTATCTTGTTATTAATTATGAATTTGTTATTGAAGGTGTGGTCATAAATGAGGCCTTTCAAGTCACTGCTTTCAAAGAGAAGTTACCTCCGTTGTGGAAGGATTTTAAGAACTATCTTAAACACAAGCGGAAGAAAATGGCACTAGAAGACTTGATTGTTTGTTTGAGGATAGAAGAAGAGAACAAAAATGCTGAAAAGAAGCCATGTGGAAATTCGACAATAATAAGGGCAAACATTGTTGAGGAGGCGCCACAAAATAAGAAGAGAAAAAAGGCTTCTGGACAAAAAAATTATCCAAGCAAGAAAAAGCTTGAGGGTAACTGCCACAACTGTGGAAATTCTGGGCATAAGGCCGTGGATTATCGTGCACCAAAGAATGATAAGAAGAAAAAGAATCAAGCTAACATGGTGTCACACCTCCTTTTTACATCTATAAACCCCGCATGGGCATAAAGAAGTTTTTCCAATTAAAGGACAATGGGAACTAGATTTATTTATTAAGATTTCAGAGTCACCACTTGGGAGACTAATGGTGTTCCAAGTCATCGATTGAATCCCGAACCGAGGAAAAAGATGACTCTGTTTACAGTCTGCGAACCAGAAATCCGGATAAGAAATTTTTTTAATCTGGGAGAAGGTGTTAGGTATTCCCGAGTTCCGTGGTTCTAGTACGGTCGCTTCACTGTTGCATTTAACTCTTATTTGATTTTTTTACATAAAGAGCTTATGTGCCATTTTTTACCTTTAACCGCTTTTACTTAATATGCATTTATTTGAGAGAAGGTGAACGTTATTTAAAGAGTGCTTTTGGGTTGCGCCGCATGAAATGAACCTGCAACCCTAGGAACACTATATTCAACGTTTTAGGATCTGATTCATGCGACCCGAGTTTAAGAAGGTAATTTTATTAAAATCGTGTCCAAAAGAGTCTAACGCGTTATTATCTTTTGGAAGGGTCCGTGAAATTCGCTAAACGATCCTTCCCGATTTTCTAAATAATTTTAAACCTTTATTGAGGATCTCGCAATTTTGTATTTTATTGGGAGAGGCTCGTCTCATTTTATTTTAAAGGGTAAGCCTAAAAGCGACTAAATTCTCTATTTTTGTTTTTGTCTCTTAAGGAAAGAAAATTCTAATAGATTAATGTGATGTTTGGGCCTCAAGTTCAAATCAGGGCCCAAACAAAAGGATTCACCTTTTAGTTTGGACACACTACCTAACTCAAAAACTCGCACATCACACTACCATTGATGGATCAATTGCCCTTTCTTTTTTGTATCAAGTAGGAACATTAACTAAGCAGGTGTTCACCAAAATTATACCTCATTAAATATATTGACCACAAACATTACCTTCTTATAGAACATACTTACTCAATTCAAATGCTGAAAACAATTCACGTTCATCAGGATTCAAATTTACATTACCCACTACAATCAACTACCTTAATGACCTTTCTTGTCTAAATGTAATTCAACAGTGACACTTTGGCAACAAGCGAGACAGTCCCAATATAATCATATGTCATAGAACTTAGTACAAAATAACCATATAGACATATAGCAGGGTTAATCTACTTATTACAGTTCATGTGAATCAACTGAAAAATAAACAAATCAAATAAAGATCCTAAGCAGTCTATTATGCAACATTCGAACTACCCAAATCCAAACAGTTTCAATTATACAGGCCACATAAATCTTAGATTTCGACTACTAAACATTTTTAAATAAGTAAAATAACGGCAGGAACTCGAGAAACTAATTAAAAATGCTTTATCATTCAATCTTCAAACTCAGATTTACATGATCTTTCACAATTCAACAGGAAGGGCAATAGAGTACCTGGAAATGTAAAGTAACAAAAGAAAAGAGGAAGGTCAGCAGCAGTTCAAAACAGCAAATCACAACAACAGGGAGCAGCAGTATCACAACAACAGGATCAATTGAAAACTACATTGCACTACTATGACCCGGGAATATAGGATAGATGACAACAACCAAAGAAATAACCTCAAAACAGCTTTGATCTAAACCCAAATTGACTCCAAATGAAACCAGAGAAACCTTTGAGTTTCAGCAATCAAACTAGGAATTTTTTAAGCTAAAAACAGGCCATTGATCTAAATAACAACAATAGAACAGTATTTTTAGGGTTTTTGGTTTTCTACTATTTTTGGATTTTTGTATTTTTGAAATTCAAATTACAAACAGAAAATTAGAAGAAGAGTGCCTAATGATAGTGGCTGGAATCTGTGGGATTTTATTAGGCTGGAAAATTGAAACCCCATTTTCAATGCAAAATGACCTCCTTTTATAGATAAACAAGAGTGAAAAAATCAGCACTTGGGTTTTCATTTCAGTCCCTCTTTCTTTTCATTTTAGCCCTTCTATTTCTAATTTGCTACCCAAATAAGTGCTTCTGAAGTGCAGAAATCTACACTTGTACCCTATTCTAGAAGTCTCTAGGGTGCTCTTTTAGCACCAAAATACGATACTACCCTTAACCCTACCTTGAATTTACTATTCCTAAAGAAACTACCATTTTCATCCCCAAAATACCCTTCCAACAGTCTGAAAATTATAGCCTAAATTAACTAAACCCAATCCCTCACCCTAGTTATGATTTAACTAAAGTTAACTAATCAAAAGGCTTCTCAGTTATATCTAATTCACCTATCCTAAAAAAAACCTACCTTATTCATCCCTAAGTTGAATCACAAACTGCAATTAAACCAAACCATTTCCCAAATTCAAACTTCATACAAACATAATAAAAGGAAACCTAATTACTCTATTGACCAATTAGTATTTAACAATTGAGCATTCCAGCTATCAACAATCAAAAATGAACCAGAATTTAAAACAAAGAGATGAAAATTAATCTAAAACGAGTTAAACCTAAACACGGATAACAAATCAAAGAAGAAGAATTGATGCTAAAACATGGCTCAAAAACTACAACTATGCTTAATTGAATAGACAAATAAAATTAGCTAAAGCAAAAACTAAAGAACTGAGATATAGAAAACTTATTGCTAATCAGTCTTCAAACAAAATCTTTGAAATTAACTTCTAGTTAATGTTACAAGTTTATCTCATAGGAGATCAACTCATAACATTAACATGCGTTAACTCGTCTTGGCAAATCAACAAAACAGTCCGAAACTATGACCCTAGATTTGGAATTCGACCTCGACTAGTGATACTTGAGGGATTTTGGTAAAGAAATTATCATGAGGGTGATTAAAATACTGTATGGTACGAATTTGGGACCGTTTAGTCAAAGTGACATTTTGGACAGATTCTTCAAACTAATATTCGAGAAGCTAGGACTCGATTCGAGGGAAGTTGAGGGCATGGTTGTAAAGAGGAGAGTGAGGAGAACGAGGGATGTAAGTTTGAGAGCGTTTTTCATCGGCGTCGCCACTGGTGGCTGAGGATTTTAGGATGGCGTATTAGGGTTTCTAGGATAAGGGTGTGGGAAAGAGACGATAGATGGGGGGTCTATTGTTCGGATAGTTATATATTTAGGAGTGGGGGCTTCTGTACCGTCTGATCAATAAACCTCGACGGTCCAGCTTAACGGGGCGTGAAATGAAATTGTTTAACATCTAGGGGCTGGACTAGGTTGACACTTTTGGGCCTGGGCAGGTGGAGGTACTTTGGGCCATTGAGATTGGCCCAATTAGGGCAGCCCTTTTATGTTTTGTTTTTTCTTCATTTTTTATTTCAATTGCTCTTTTATTTATTATCTTTTTTTATTTCATTTTTTATTTTTTTTTAATTTTTCTGATTTCAAAAAGTTGCAACAATTAATATAAAGATTAACCTACACTAATTAGTACCTAAAATTACTTTAAAAACTATTTTGTGACAATTCTGCAATTAAATAATTAAAAATGCAAAAGTGAACCATTTTTTGTTATTTTTCATGTTTTTTTCTAAAATAAATTAACCCTTACTTGATCCTAAAAATATGAAACTATATCCTAAATGCGAACGCATATTTTGTATTTTTGTATGAATTAACGCGCATAAATAAAATGCAACCAATTAACAAAAAATGACACCAAAATTCACAAAATTGTAAAAATAAGGAAAAATCATTTTTTGAGTTTTTGGGAATAATTCATATATAGGGCAAACATCACGTGCTCACAGCTGCCCTCTTTGCTCGAAAATACGAAGATTTTTCGTGCAAAGATAAGTGAGCAAATATGAGCGATTTTTGCCCGTTTGAACATTCTGTATGAAGCATTTTTTGAAAATTTTTACCGCATCCCACTTCAGAGGTTGCCTACATATCCTGGGCTTAACAGGAATCATGTCAGTGTAGTTCTGGAGTGTCTGCTAGCTAGGACTACCAGGAGTTGTGATTTCACTACGCTTGCTGCTGCTGCTACTGCTTGCTGACCTTCCTTATTACACTATGTCAAAAGTAAAAGAAGCTAGCCTAAGCTATAAGCTAGGAATTACAAAATCATATGTAGATTCTTCAAACTTGTTCTTGTACTTCCTTGTAGTCTTGTTATCTCTTGTTTTCCTGTTGCCTTTGTGTTCTCCTGGTGAAATCCATTGTTGTTACTGCTAACTGATATGTTGTTCCTTCTCCCCTAGTTGTTGTCCTTGAATGAACTTAAACTTGAATGTATTCCTCTATTATCCAAGCGTGCTCCTAACTGCTGAACTTGAAATTGGAAGTATTTCTCTGTTATCCAGGCGTGCTCCTGACTGCTAAACTATTCCTCTGTTATCCAGGCGGGCTCCTGACTTCAAAAAACAACACAAAAAAGAAGACTTTCTTCCCCAGTTTGGAAATTGGGTACGTGTTACTGGATATTAGTAGTAATTTAATTGAAACTTGACTTGAAATACCTCTATTGTACAGGCGGGCTCCTGATTTCCGAAACTTGAATTGTATACCTCTGTTCTCCACGCGGGCTCCTGAGTTCAACTACGTAAAAATTTAACTCATCTATTCTCCAGGCGGGCTCTTGACTTCAACTACTTAAAATTTTAACACCTCTATTCTCCAGGCGGTCTCCTGACTTCAATTACTTAAAAATTTAACACCTCTATTCTCCAGGCGGGCTCCTGACTTCAACTACTTAAAAATTTAACGCCTCCATTCTCCAATCGGGCTCCTGACTCCAACTACTTAAAAATTTAACTCCTATATTCTCCATGCGGGCTCCTGACTTCAACTACTTAAAATTTTAACACCTCCATTCTCCAGACGAGCTCCTGACTTCAACTACTTAAAAATTTAACACCTCCATTCTCCAGGCGGGCTCCTGACTTCAACTAATTAAAATTTAACACCTCTATTCTTCAGGCGGGCTCCTAATTTCAAATACTTAAAATTTTAACACCTCTATTCTCCAGGCGGGCTCCTGACTTCAACTACTTAAAATTTAACACCTCTATTCTCCAGGAGGGCTCCTGATTCAACACTTATAATTTTACTCTAAAATGCAATCCTGCAACAACTTACATCATCTTTATGCCACTCCTCATTTTCTTGTATTTTAACCATGCCACACTTGCGATTAAACTTGATTAATACCTGATCTTCCCTCACGGAGAATTCCTCCGGATGAATAACTTTTCTGCCCCTGTTTCAATCACCAAAAATTTTGTTAGTTTAAAATGGTGGTTAGTTTATGGCATTCTTGCTACATCGTCCCTCCATTGCCTTGCTTTGCTTGCCTGACTTCCTATGAATTGCCTGACTTTCTGACCGACTTCCACGTTCCCCAATTTCTGACAAACTGAATGGTTTTGTACCCATACTATTGTTTCACCTTTCTGCCGATGAAACTTCCGACGATTTCCCCTATTCCACTTTACATGAAGCTGTTGTTGACGTGCTCTAACTATATTATGCTTTACCATTTTTGGAAGGCGGTAGTGAGCAAACCCTAAAATTTCTACCCCTGTTTTAATCAAAGAAAAACTTTGTCAGTTTAAAGTGGTGGTTGGTTTGTGGCCTTGCATTCTGCGGCAATTTTTGCTTCACTTTCCATGATGACTGACTTCCACTTGAAGATCTTTTATGGACCAACCCCTTTTCCATCTCTCTCATAACGTAAAGTGAACACGGCATGAACCGACATCTCCCTAAACCTTCATCTTTTACATGAATCCCACAACGTATCCATTGCTACCCTATGTATATGTTGTTCTTTCTTGACTTATCGGATGGCCTTGGCCTTGATGTCCGTTACTCCCTTTCTTATTATGATAACTTTCATTTCTATTTGAAAACCCTGCTTGTTTCTTGCCCAACCACTTCCTCTGTCATCCTTAGCACAGAACATACCTCTTCTGCACTCAAATCCTATACATTTTGTATGTTCCCTGCTTCTGAACTGAGATCAACCCTTGTTCCTCACATGAACCCCCAAAGCATGTTGATTGCCACCTTCAGTATGTTGTTCTCCAAAATTAAAACCCTTAGCCCCTGACCTCGAAGTCTATTGCTCTTTCGCTTGACCCTTGTTACAAAAAACATCTATTCTTCGTTTGAACCCAATATCCTTTATTTGTCGCATTGCTCATAAACTGATGTCTACCAAACTTTATGTTTCTCCAGGATCCCCTAAAGCATGTTGATTATTACCCTTTATCTTGTTGTTTTTCTTGGCTTGTGACCCCATTTTTTGCAACTGGAAAGCTGGTGGAAAATTCTGAAGTCATTTATCAATTGTTACGATCAAACAGACTCAAGAAGAGGAAGCGAATAAAACACGAGAACAGAGTGGAGGACAAAGGAAAGAGATGATTCCTAAAGAGAGAATTACGAAGTTGAGACCTATCGGATGAGGGTACCAACTCTAATGACTGTGACATGCACATATAGTTATGCTACCAATCAAACTTGATGTTCAGCTCTTGTTGTACCTTTTCGATGTGAAACTGGCTTCAATGCTCCTCTTATACAATTTGATTCGCATTCCTTATTCGGTTTGTAGTGCCTAAAGGATTTTCACCAACAAACCTCTCTCATTTGTTCTTTCTCTCAACTGACCGTCGCCTTAAGGTGCATGTGAATGTTTTCACCAATAAGACTCTCTCATTTTATTTCTCTCAACTTTCATTGCCTTGCGATACCCATGAGGGTTTTTATCAATAAGACTCTCTCATTTTCGTTTTCCTTATTTGGACCGGAGTGTTTCCCCTGACATATGAACCACCTCTGCTTGCTCGACTTGGCACGTCTCGAAGGCTGATCGGAGGGTCTTTCTTTGGACTGTAATGTGGGATTTTGGACGGGTTAGAAAGAAAAGGTATACAGGCTCAAGTACAATTCAGAATGGGGTTAAAACTACAACTTTCGTAATCCAATTTCTGTCAACAATCACAACTTCTGCCCCAGTTTTTTGCTTGGGGAGTTTTGGAATTTTATTTTGGTATGACTGAACCTCAGAGAGGCTGCCTACGTACCCTTTCAGGATCAAGTCAAACGTAGTTCACTCCATATAAACTATGTTGTTGTGATTTTTTTCTCTTTTTTCTGTTTTATTCTTTTTCCTTTCTTTTCCTCATTTCTCTTTTCTTTCTTTTCTTTTCTTTTCTTTTCTTTTTTTTCTTTTCCATTTCTTTCTTTCTTTCTCCTTTTCTCTTTTCTTTTCTTTTCTTTTCCTTCTTTTCTTTCTTTTCTTTTCCCTCTCTTTTCCCTTCTTTTTCCATTTGCTTATTTTCGGCATTTGTATTTCTTTGATTGTGCCGTTGATTCCGAAAGAGGGGTATGAAAGAAAACAAATAAGGCTCAAAGAGGGTGACAAAAAGGTAGGTGTTTAGATAGCAGAACAAAAGGCCTTCGTTATTTCAATCCTCAAGATATACAAAATTCAACCCAATGTGATTAATGCAAATCAATTACACATGGTATCTCTTGACCGCCTCGGAGTTGATGGTCATTTTCACACATTTTCCTGCTACATCTGTTAAATAAAATGCACCTTTGGGCAACATACTCACTCTTATTACCATGACCGGCCCCTTATCAACTTGGCCAACTTGCTTTTAGGGTCTCTTTGTAATCTATCTGCCCCAGTTTCACATGGTTCGGGCGTCAAACAATCTTAAAACGTCCTGATCTGTTCTTATTTCTTCAATTGCCCTTATCATTTTCAAAAATGGTTTCATTGCTTCCTGACCAAAATAGCTTTTAAAGATCCGACTGAGAATTATGCGTGTATGTCATGTCACTAGAACCAGCATGAAAGAATTGTAGAAAGAAAAGAGAACTAAACAAAAATGACTAGAAATGGTAGAAAACAGAGAATTGTATTAAACAGATGGTGAAAGAGTTTAAAAATAAAACAAGCAACACAAGCTGGGGTACAATCCTAAAACAAACCTAGATAACATTACATATGATATGACGACTAGACAAACAAAAGGATAGAAGGGCTTGAATCACAAGACAATATCCAGTTATAACCCTGAAAATAACCCGGACAACATAATTGACAACAAATTAAACCACCAAGACTTCTCTCCAGCTTGTCACGAGATGAAACGTCTTTCCAATTACCCAAGCTCGACATCTTATCCACTGAGTTCTGCTTCGATATCATAAACTTCAGTCAACAAGTTCACAAGTGGGTTCGCATGCTCCACGTCACTATCATTAACCACAATTACCCCTTCTCGAATCATTCTTTCTATTTTCCTTTTCAAATCCCGACAATTTTCCATATTGTGCCCCAGAGCATTGGAGTGGTATTCACACCTTTTAGATGAGTCAAAGCTTCTCGCACGTCGGTCCACCTGATTTGGAGGAATTGGTGCAATCATGTCATGTTGTCTTAACTTCTCAAATATGCTTGCGTAGGACTATCCTATTGGTGTAGAACTCTCTTTCAGCTTTTGTTCCCTTATATACCACTGGCTTGGATGTGGATTATAAGGTAATTGAAAATTTTCCCGAGGCAGGTGGAGATTTTGTGATACTCGTGCTCGCTTTCTGGGTGATTTGATGGCTAGGCAACATACTGGGAAGGATCAACAGAGTATGGGGGTTCGGGGGTGGATCGTACAGAGGTGGCTTATGTGGAATTTGGGGACGTTCACGGGGTCGGTATTGAGGCTGAAAGCATTTAACAAGAATAACCACTGGGCCCTGTCATTGGCAGAGGAAGTGACCTAGTGTTTGGACACCTGATCAGCCGTTGTCTGGAAGATAATATTGGGGTGGTTTAGGTGGAGCTCGGGGACAGGTTTGGGATTGGAGCTGAGGCTGAGGACGTTTGTCAAGAGCGACCACTGGGATATGTCGTTGGCGTGGCTCAACAATATATTTTTTATCAATGGAAGGAGTACCCTGAGAAACTTGTTCGTTCCACCTGACCCAAAATTCCCTGAAACTTTCCTTGGGTTTCTTTCCCGTCTGAAATGGGGAGGACTGGTTGGGGACAGTGTCTTTATTGTACTAAAAATATTGCACAAAATCTTGGGCCATATCACCCAAAAATGTGCCACTTCCCGACATCTTGACGATCATGCCATTCCAGGGCTGCCCCAGTCGGGCTCTCATTGAAATGTGATATCAACAATTCATCTTCCTTGCCGACATTCCTCGTTTTATTGCAATAATCCCTCAAGTGGGCTACTGGATCTCCCTTCCTATCATACAAATTAAACTTCGGCGTATTAAACCCTTCCAGCTTTCTGGATGTCTCATCCCGCTCCACTATTTTAGCAAGCTTCGTAGTCTCACCGGGCAGCTCAAAGTGACGAGCTTGATTGTATGGACTCAGGGCCTTTACAATTGGTTCTGGAGCATAATCTTGAGCATCAGGGACTGATGGCGGAGGATACCCAATGGTCCAAACTTTGTGCATTCCGACTATCTGTCTTCTCAACCTCCAAACCTCTTCTTTCAGCATAGATTCTGATTCAACAATGTCCATAGACGGAACAGTAATATCTGTGTTCAACCCTTTGCCGGCCATGACTGCCTTGTTTTTTGACCTTGTGTTGTATGGATGAGTTGCCACAAACCAACCACCTCAACTTTCTTCATAATTCAAAACAAAACATATTAGAATGGATTGAATCGGTCCTCATTATTAACAACATCTTTTCCAGTTTTTTCTTAATTTCAATTTTCTTTTCCATTTTTTTTGTTGTTGTTGTGGTTGAATCTTATGGAGATTGCCTACATCTCATGACCCCGCTTGAATCAGACCGTGCCTAGTCTTACAAAAAAAAGGCAAACAACAATAAAATATTTTTGAAAATTTTCATTTTCATAATAACAACAAAACTGACCAACTTAACGATGAAATACAGACTCGAAAATCAAATGACCGATGTACTCTAATAAAAAAAAACCCAAAAACAAAATGATAGATTCCTTCACCTATATTCCAATTTTGACCCAAAAATCCGAACGGTATTCACTTGACCACTAACTCTATTTTCTTATTTTTCAAATTAAAATAAATGACCCGGTATTGCAAATACGGCCTTCCAGCGCCTCAAGGACGAAGATTTTAAGGGTGTGAGGGTCAAAAATCGGAATATGACCAAAGGTGGTTGTTTATGCAAAGTCAGCCTTCGGGCGCCCGTTTGGGAATATTTGGCTATTTTTGACAAAAACGGCATCACCTAGTTTATTTATGACAAAAATTAAAATTTTGACGCATTTTTTTTGTAAAGGGAAAGTTGGACCCGATGAGGGTTGCCTTCATATCTCACACCCTGTGAGAATCAAACCATGCATAGTTCGGGCAGATTAACCGAACCATTTTAAAACAAGACCTTTTTTATTTTTATTTTTGGCATTTCATAAGCAAAAATTAAACAAAAACTACTTATAAAAACAAGACCCTCTTTTTTTCCTTTTCTTTTTCCAACAAATAACATATTTTCCCCAACTAAAAAAACTCTTTTTTTTCAGCAAACAATAAAACAACCTATTTTATCGAACTAAAAATAAAAGACTCTTTCTCTTTTTTTCCAATAAAACAACCTATTTTTTCCGAACTAAAAATAAAAGGCTATTTTTTTTTCTTTTTTGTCAAATAATAAAACAACCTATTTATTCCATTAGCAAATAAACTATGTTGAAATTAGAAAAACAAAAATCAAAACTCTTTTTTTTCTTTTCATTTTTCATGCAAAACAAACTATTTTTCCTTTTTCTATTTTTGAAACAAGACAAAATAACGACTCTTTTTTTCTTTTCATTTTAAACAAAACGACATATTTTCCCAAACTAGGATAAAGACTTTTTCCTTTTTCTTTTCAGCAAACAATTTCCAAAAATAAAATACCTTTTTTCTATTTTTCCTTTGCTTTCTAGTAAACCAAACTATTAAAAACTTTTTTTTTCAAATTTCGGTAAAGTTTCGACAGTACATGGGCATTGGTTTTTCCAAAACAATCAATTAACTCTCCAACTGTTATTTTTCTATTTTCCTCTTCTTCTTTTTTTTTTTAATTTTCTAACATTCCCGATATTAGAAAGCTAGTCAACATGCAGGTTTGACACAAATAAATGCACAAAACACAAGTAGGATGCATCAAGATGGTCTTTTCATTTCAGGTTGCTATCCCTAGACGGACTCAACCCCTGTGTTGAGTCCCCTAAGTCAAAATGCACATGATGCAAATAAGCGTTCCTACTAGGGATCCGGCATGAGGCTGAATTATTCTAGGTTCAGAACCTGGGTGTTTGTTCTAGACTTGGCTTACCCAAGCGGACAGCTCGAGTCGAGGGGAGGTAGCGTAATGAGAATACAAAAGCTTCGCCGGCTTTGCAACTGATCCAAACCTCGTTCTAAATTGAGAATTAGACACTACACAGAAAAGAAGTCACACGAAGTGCACCCTTCTTCATGATTTAGAAGACTTAGAGAGGAGATGAGTTTCGACACAGTTTATATATAGTTCAAAAAATATCAAAGCGGTAAAAGCAGTCAATTAGCATATTAAGCACATATCATGTAACAACAATTATTCTAAGCTCGAATTCTGAACCCAGAACAAAACGTTCTGAGTTCTTTTCCCCAGCAGAGTCGCCAGAGCTGTCACACCTCCTTTTTACATCTATACACCCTGCAAGGGTGTAAAGGAGTTTTTCCAATTAAAGGACAATTGGGATGGGATATATTTACTAAGATTTCAGAGTCGCCACTTGCGAGATTAATTGTGTCCCAAGTCACTGATTGAATCCCGCACCGAGGAAAAATATGACTCTGTTCACAGTCTGCGAACCAGAAATCTAGATAAGGAATTCTGTTAACCCGGGACAAGGTGTTAGACATCTCTAAGTTCCGTGGTTCTAGCACGGTCGCTTAATTATTGCATTTAACTCTTATATGATTTAATTACATGAAGAGCCTATCACTTTTTACCTTTAACCACTTTTACTTAATATGTGTTTATTTTAGAGAAATTGAATGTTGTTTAAAGTGTGCTTTCGGATTACGCCGCATGAAATGAACCTGCAACCCTAGGCATACTTTATTCAATGTTTTAGGATTTGATTTGGGTCGCATGAAATGCGCACCCGAGTTTAAGAACGTAATTTTATTAAAATCGCGTCAAAAAGAGTCTAGCGCATTATTATCTTTTGGGAGGGTCGTGAAATTCGCTAAACGACCCTTCCCGAATTTCAAAATAATATTAAACCTTTATTGAGGGTCCCCCAATTTTGCATTTTATTAGGTGATGCTCGTCTCATTTTATTTTAAAAGGTAAGCCTAAAAGCGACTAAATTCTCTATTTGTTTTTTTGTCTCTAAAGGAAAGAAAATCCTAATTGATTAATGTGAAGTTTGAACCTCAAGTTCAAGTGCGGTCCCAAACAAAAGGATGGACCTTTTAGCTTGGACCTCCTACCTAACTCAAAAACCCGCACATCGCACTACCATTGATGGATCAATTTCCCATGCCACCCTCAAACCCAACGGGCCTAGACCATATAATATGCTAAAAGGTCTGGAGGTAAGAAGCATTAGCATACGAATCATGTAAAGCATTCAAATCGTTGGCAAAATTCATGCTGATAAGAGATACTATTTAATATGAAATCCTACTTTGTCACAGTGCACTGACGTATAGGCGTAAGTCTTAAACAATGAATGAATGAATTATTTCCAATCTGGATCTATGCTTGACTTCAAAATCACCCATCCCAGTACTCCTAATTTATTTCGTTTCCTCTTTCTTTTTTATATCAAATAGGAACATTAACTAAGCAGGTGTTCACCACAATTGTACCTCATTAAACATATTGACCAAAAACATTACCTTCTTATAGAACATACTGATTCAATTCAAATGCTAAAAACAATTCACGTTCATCAGGATTTACCCACTACAATCAACTACCCTAATGACCTTTCTTGTCTCAATTTAATTCAACAGTGACACTTTGGCAACAAGCAAAACAGTCCCAATATAATCATATGTCATAGAACTTAGTACAAAATAACCATATAGACATATAGCAGGGTTAATCTACTTATTACAGTTCATGTGAATCAACTGAAAAATAAACAAATCAAATAAAGATCCTAAGCAGTCTATTATGCAACATTCGAACTACCCAAATCCAAACAGTTTCAATTATACAGGCCACATAAATCTTAGATTTCGACTACTAAACATTTTTAAATAAGTAAAATAACGGCAGGAACTCGAGAAACTAATTAAAAATGCTTTATCATTCAATCTTCAAACTCAGATTTACATGATCTTTCACAATTCAACAGGAAGGGCAATAGAGTACCTGGAAATGTAAAGTAACAAAAGAAAAGAGGAAGGTCAGCAGCAGTTCAAAACAGCAAATCACAACAACAGGGAGCAGCAGTATCACAACAACAGGATCAATTGAAAACTACATTGCACTACTATGACCCGGGAATATAGGATAGATGACAACAACCAAAGAAATAACCTCAAAACAGCTTTGATCTAAACCCAAATTGACTCCAAATGAAACCAGAGAAACCTTTGAGTTTCAGCAATCAAACTAGGAATTTTTTAAGCTAAAAACAGGCCATTGATCTAAATAACAACAATAGAACAGTATTTTTAGGGTTTTTGGTTTTCTACTATTTTTGGATTTTTGTATTTTTGAAATTCAAATTACAAACAGAAAATTAGAAGAAGAGTGCCTAATGATAGTGGCTGGAATCTGTGGGATTTTATTAGGCTGGAAAATTGAAACCCCATTTTCAATGCAAAATGACCTCCTTTTATAGATAAACAAGAGTGAAAAAATCAGCACTTGGGTTTTCATTTCAGTCCCTCTTTCTTTTCATTTTAGCCCTTCTATTTCTAATTTGCTACCCAAATAAGTGCTTCTGAAGTGCAGAAATCTACACTTGTACCCTATTCTAGAAGTCTCTAGGGTGCTCTTTTAGCACCAAAATACGATACTACCCTTAACCCTACCTTGAATTTACTATTCCTAAAGAAACTACCATTTTCATCCCCAAAATACCCTTCCAACAGTCTGAAAATTATAGCCTAAATTAACTAAACCCAATCCCTCACCCTAGTTATGATTTAACTAAAGTTAACTAATCAAAAGGCTTCTCAGTTATATCTAATTCACCTATCCTAAAAAAAACCTACCTTATTCATCCCTAAGTTGAATCACAAACTGCAATTAAACCAAACCATTTCCCAAATTCAAACTTCATACAAACATAATAAAAGGAAACCTAATTACTCTATTGACCAATTAGTATTTAACAATTGAGCATTCCAGCTATCAACAATCAAAAATGAACCAGAATTTAAAACAAAAAGATAAAAATTAATCTAAAACGAGTTAAACCTAAACACGGATAACAAATCAAAGAAGAAGAATTGATGCTAAAACATGGCTCAAAAACTACAACTATGCTTAATTGAATAGACAAATAAAATTAGCTAAAGCAAAAACTAAAGAACTGAGATATAGAAAACTTATTGCTAATCAGTCTTCAAACAAAATCTTTGAAATTAACTTCTAGTTAATGTTACAAGTTTATCTCATAGGAGATCAACTCATAACATTAACATGCGTTAACTCGTCTTGGCAAATCAACAAAACAGTCCGAAACTATGACCCTAGATTTGGAATTCGACCTCGACTAGTGATACTTGAGGGATTTTGGTAAAGAAATTATCATGAGGATGATTAAAAGACTGTATGGTACGAATTTGGGACCGTTTAGTCAAAGTGACATTTTGGACAGATTCTTCAAACTAATATTCGAGAAGCTAGGACTCGATTCGAGGGAAGTTGAGGGCATGGTTGTAAAGAGGAGAGTGAGGAGAACAAGGGATGTAAGTTTGAGAGCGTTTTTCATCGGCGTCGCCACTGGTGGCTGAGGATTTTAGGATGGCGTATTAGGGTTTCTAGGATAAGGGTGTGGGAAAGAGACGATAGATGGGGGGTCTATTGTTCGGATAGTTATATATTTAGGAGTGGGGGCTTCTGTACCGTCTGATCAATAAACCTCGACGGTCCAGCTTAACGGGGCGTGAAATGAAATTGTTTAACATCTAGGGGCTGGACTAGGTTGACACTTTTGGGCCTGGGCAGGTGGAGGTACTTTGGGCCATTGAGATTGGCCCAATTAGGGCAGCCCTTTTATGTTTTGTTTTTTCTTCATTTTTTATTTCAATTGCTCTTTTATTTATTATCTTTTTTTATTTCATTTTGTATTTTTTTTTAATTTTTCTGATTTCAAAAAGTTGCAACAATTAATATAAAGATTAACCTACACTAATTAGTACCTAAAATTACTTTAAAAACTATTTTGTGACAATTCTGCAATTAAATAATTAAAAATGCAAAAGTGAACCATTTTTTGTTATTTTTCATGTTTTGTTCTAAAATAAATTAACCCTTACTTAATCCTAAAAATATGAAACTTTATCCTAAATGCGAACGCATATTTTGTATTTTTGTATGAATTAACGCGCATAAATAAAATGCAACCAATTAACAAAAAATGACACCAAAATTCACAAAATTGTAAAAATAAGGAAAAATCATTTTTTGAGTTTTTGGGAATAATTCATATATAGGCAAACATCACGTGCTCACAGCTGCCCTCTTTGCTCGAAAATACGAAGATTTTTCGTGCAAAGATAAGTGAGCAAATATGAGCCATTTTTGCCCGTTTGAACATTCTGTATGAAGCATTTTTTGAAAATTTTTACCGCATCCCACTTCAGAGGTTGCCTACATATCCTGGGCTTAACAGGAATCATGTCAGTGTAGTTCTGGAGTGTCTGCTAGCTAGGACTACCAGGAGTTGTGATTTCACTACGCTTGCTGCTGCTGCTACTGCTTGCTGACCTTCCTTATTACACCATGTCAAAAGTAAAAGAAGCTAGCCTAAGCTATAAGCTAGGAATTACAAAATCATATGTAGATTCTTCAAACTTGTTCTTGTACTTCCTTGTAGTCTTGTTATCTCTTGTTTTCCTGTTGCCTTTGTGTTCTCCTGGTGAAATCCATTGTTGTTACTGCTAACTGATATGTTGTTCCTTCTCCCCTATTTGTTGTCCTTGAATGAACTTAAACTTGAATGTATTCCTCTATTATCCAAGCGTGCTCCTAACTGCTGAACTTGAAATTGGAAGTATTTCTCTGTTATCCAGGCGTGCTCCTGACTGCTAAACTATTCCTCTGTTATCCAGGCGGGCTCCTGACTTCAAAAAACAACACAAAAAAGAAGACTTTCTTCCCCAGTTTGGAAATTGGGTACGTGTTACTGGATATTAGTAGTAATTTTATTGAAACTTGACTTGAAATACCTCTATTGTACAGGCGGGCTCCTGATTTCCGAAACTTGAATTGTATACCTCTGTTCTCCACGCGGGCTCCTGAGTTCAACTACGTAAAAATTTAACTCATCTATTCTCCAGGCGGGCTCTTGACTTCAACTACTTAAAATTTTAACACCTCTATTCTCCAGGCGGTCTCCTGACTTCAATTACTTAAACAAAAGGATTCACCTTTTAGCTTGGACACACTACCTAACTCAAAAACTCGCACATCACACTACCATTGATGGATCAATTGCCCTTTCTTTTTTGTATCAAGTAGGAACATTAACTAAGCAGGTGTTCACCAAAATTATACCTCATTAAATATATTGACCACAAACATTACCTTCTTATAGAACATACTTACTCAATTCAAATGCTGAAAACAATTCACGTTCATCAGGATTCAAATTTACATTACCCACTACAATCAACTACCTTAATGACCTTTCTTGTCTAAATGTAATTCAACAGTGACACTTTGGCAACAAGCGACAGTCCCAATATAATCATATGTCATAGAGCTTAGTACAAAATAACCATATAGACATATAGCAGGGTTAATCTACTTATTACAGTTCATATGAATCAACTGGAAACTAAACAAATCAAATATAGATGCTGAGCAGTCTATTATGCAACATTCGAACTACCCAAATCCAAATAGTTTCAATTATACAGGCCACATAAATCTCAAATTTCGACTACTGAATATTTTTTACATAAATAAAATAACGCCAGGAACTCGAGTTCATCTCATAGGAGATCAACTCATAACATTAACCTGAGTTAACTCGTTTTGGCAAATCAACAAAACAGTTCAAAATTATGACCCTAGATTTGAAATTCGAGCTCGACCAGTGATACTTGAGGGATTTAGGTTAAGAAATTATCATGAGGGTGATTAGGAGACTATGTGGTACAAATTTGGGATCGTTTGGTCATAGTGATGGTTTTGACGGATTCTTCAAATTAATATTCGAGAAGTTAGGACTCGATTCGAGGGAAGCTGGGGGCTTGGTTGTATAGAGGAGAGTGAGAGAACGAGGAGCTGGACCGAGTTGACACTTCTGGGCCTGGGCGGGTGGAGGTACTTTGGGCCATTGAGATTGGCCTAATTATGGCAGCCCTTTTGTGTTTTGTTTTTTCTTCATTTTTTATTTCAATTGCTCTTTTATTTATCATCTTTTTTTATTTCATTTTGTATATTTTTTTATTTTTCTGATTTTAAAAAGTTGCAAAAATTAAAATAAATATTAACCTACACTAATTAGTGCCTAAAATTACTTTAAAAACTATTTTGTGACGATTTCGCGACTAAATAATTAAAATGCAAAAGTGAACCATTTTTTATTATTTTTCATATTTTGTTCTAAAATAAATTAATCCTTACTTAATCCTAAAAATATGAAACTGTATCTTAAATGTGAATGCATATTTTTATATTTTCATATGAATTAACACGCACAAATAAAATGCAACCAATTAACAAAAAATGACACAAAAATTCACAGAAGATGTAAAAATAAGGAAAAATATTTTTTTTGAGTTTTTGGGAATAATTCATGTATAGAGCAAAAATTACGTACTCACACATGGTTGAAAATGCTGAAGTAATGGAGGACTTGTGTGCCATGTTGTATGAATGCAACTTGGTAGGAAATCCTAAAGAGTAGTAGATAGATTTTGGGTCCACCGGCCATGTCTGTGCTAACAAGGAGTTATTTTCTTCTTATGCCCCCGTAGGACCCGACGAGACAATCTTCATGGGAAATTCGTCTACAGCCAAAATTGAAGGAGTTGGCAAGATTGCGTTGAAGATGACATCGGGAAAAATAGTGACTCTAAACCAAATTCTTCATGTTCCAGAAATTGGCAAGAATCTTATGTCTACCTCACTTCTTGTCAAGAATGGATTCAAATATATTTTTATTTCTAATAGTGTTGTACTAAATAAGAATGATGTGTATGTAGGAAAAGGTTACCTGAATGAGGGCCTTTTTAAGCTAAATGTAATAGCAGTTCCTATCAATAAAGTTAATGCTTCTTCTTACTTACTTGAGTCAAATACTTTATGGCATTCACATTTAGGTCACGTAAACTTCAAAATATCGAGAAAATGATAAATTTGGAAATATTGCGAAAATTTTATTGCATTAATTCCATATGTCAAATATGTGTGGAATCAAAGTATGCTAAGCATCCTTATAAGTCCATTGTAGGGAATTCAAGTACGTTAGACTTAATTCACACAGATATTTGCGACATGAAGTCAATACGATCTCGTGGTGGAAAAAAGTATTTTATTACATTTATTGATGATAGCACGAGATATTGCTCTGTTTATTTACTTAATAGTAAAGATGAGGCAACTGATGCTTTCAAACAATACAAGAGTGAAGTTGAAACACAACTAAAAAAAAAAGATCAAAATGATAAGAAGTGATAGGGGTGACGAATATGAATCTCCTTTTGAAGAAATATGTTTGGAAAATAGCATTATTCACTAAACAATTGCCCCTTACTCTCCACAATCTAATGGAATTGCGAAGAGAAAGAATCGGATGTTGAAGGAGATGATGAATGCGTTGCTGATAAGTTCTGGCTTACCGTAGAACTTGTGGGGGGAAGCTACACTTACAACTAACCGAATAGTCAACCGTGTACCTCATAGTAAAATACAGTCCATTCCTTATGAAAAGTGGAAAGGAAGGAAGTCCAGCTTGAAATACTTTAAAGTGTGGGGATGCTAAGGTACAAGTTCCTAAACCTAAAAGGACTAAGATAGGCCCAAAAATGGTTGATTGAGTATTTATTGGATATGTAACAATATAAAGGCATATCGTTTTCTTGTTTATAAATCGAAAAATCCTGAGATTCATGTTAATACGATAATAGAATCAGATAATGCTGAATTCTTTGAAACTATTTATCCGTATATAAAGGAAAGTGAAGTGACCTACCAAAAGTCAAAACAACCTCGAGAGGAAATAACGGATGGCATGCCTGATGAGGAATATGAGAAGAAGTAACCGTTAAAGGATATCCACTTCATTCGGTCTAGATTTTCTAGCTTTTTCGTTAGAAAATGAGCCTCGTACTTTCAAGGAAGCAATGTCTTCCTCAGAAGCACAATATTGGAAAGAAGCTGTCAATAGTAAAATAGAATCCATATTGAGCAACCATACATGGGAATTAGTTGATCTTCCTCCAGGTAACAAAACATTCGGCTCTAAATGGATGTTCAAGAAGAAAATAAAAGACAATGGTACTATTTACAAATACAAGGAAAGACTTGTTGTCAAAGGATTTAGACAGCGAGAAGGTCTTAACTATTTTGACATATACTTGCCGGTAACAAGAATTACATCCATTCGGCTGCTAATAGCATTAGCCGCCTTGTATAGTCTTCAAATCCATCAAATGGATGCAAAAACAACCTTCTTAAATGGTGATCTATAGGAAGAAATTTACATGAACCAACCTGAAGGGTTTGTGGTTCCGGAAAAAGAAAAGAAGGTGTGTCAACTTGTTAAGTCCCTTTATGGACTAAAACAACCACCAAAGCAATGTCATGTGAAATTTGACCAAACAATGTTGTCAAATGGCTTTAAGATTAATGAATGTGATAAAATGTGTTTACATTAAGAACGTTTGAAATCATATAGTCATTGCAATACTTATATATTGATGATATGCTAATAATGAGCAAAGACATTGCCGGTATTCAAGCTACTAAGCATATGCTTGCTAGTAAGTTTGATATGAAAGGCTTAGGAGTTTCCGATGCAATTGTAGGAATTAAAATCTAGACGACTCCTCAGGGTCTAGCTTTGTCTCAATCATATTACGTGAAAATAGTACTTGAAAAATTCAAACACTTGGAATTTAGAAGAGCAAGAACTCCAATTGACTTAAATCATCATCTTATAAAGAATAAAGGTGAAAGTACGTCTCAATTGGAGTATGCTTGTGTGTTGGGAAACTTAATATACATCATGAACTGTACACGACCTGATATAGCTTATGCAATAAGTAAACTTAGTCGATTCACAAGCAGTCTCAACAAACATCACTGTGTGGCAATGAAACGAGTTATGGGGTACTTGGAGCATACCCAAGACTATGCTTTGCACTATAATAAATATCATGCGGTTATTGAAGGATATAGTGACACAAATAGGATAACCGGATCAACAGAAATAAAGTCTACAAGAGGATATATTTTTACTATTGGTGGAAGAGAAATATCTTGGAAGTCTTCCAAACAGACGTGTATCGCTCGCTCTACTATAGAATCAGAGTTTATAGCTTTGGATAAAGCCGGTGAAGAAGCTGAATGGCTTTGAAATTTCTTAGAAGATATTCCGTTCTGGCCAAAACCTTTGGCTCCTATTTGCATACATTGTGATGGTGAGGCTGCAATAGGACGGGCAGGGAGTGTTATGTATAATGGAAAGTCTCGTCATATACGACGAAGACATAACACCATTAGACAACTACTTTCTAGTGGAATTATTACTATTGATTATATAATATCAAAGCATAATGTGGCGGATCCGGTTACAAAAGGTTTAACTAGAGAGGAAATTGAGAAATCATCTAAGGGAATGTGACTATGGCTGAGAACAGTCAAAATGCGGTAACTCTACCTAGATTTTGGATGTTCCGAGATCTAGGTTCAAGGAGCTGAAACAAAGTTATGATTGACCGGTTCAACATTGTCAAAATAACATCGTTGGGCCTTTCTCGTGATGAAGGCAATGTTCAGTAACAAGGATAGAACTTACACGTTCTTTACTGGTTACCTAAGTTTGATTGGTATTTATCAAATAGTATCAATCTAAAGAATTACACGTTTAGGAACAATGGCGGACCCAAAATTTTTATCAAGCGGGTGCAATATGTGAAGAAGAAATGTACTAAGAACTCAACAAAATAAATTGTTATTAGTATTAAAAAATAAAATACATTATTAAAATTATTTTCATCAAGGAAATTTATGGTTTCGGGATTGGTAAGGACTTTTTAGGAGGTATGCTCTTTTAATCTCGATAAGCTCGCTTGGATGATAGTCCATAATGGATATTTTTTTCTCTTGGACCAGTCTTTAAAGAATTTAGATCTACTCTTTGCCTTAGTTTTTTAGGGTGATGAGGTTGTTATTTTAATTGGTTCAAAAATTTTTCCGGGAGAGGAGAAATTTGAGAGTGTGAATTGTTTTTTTAAAGTGTGAAGTTGATTGTGGCAACTTGGAAGATACTGAATAGTAAAATCTCTTCATCAAATTTTTAAATTTGATTATCAAATAAAAATTTCAAATTAGAATAGTAATTTAATAAATATATTTTAAACTTAGAGCATCACAAACAAGAATTAAACTAAACTCAAATTTAACTAACATCATGATACTTTCCTTGTAAGTAAATTAAAATTTAGATTAATTGGCAAAGAGCAATTTAAGACATCAAGAATAATATGTAAACACAAATTGATGGGAATTTGATAAAAAAAGTAAATGGAATAGAATTTTAAACTCAACATAAACTAATTAATTAAGAAGGCAGTCAATTTATTTACTGAAAGTCACAAATTGTTAAAAAGAAAAAGAAGTAATAGTTCTAGATTAGTAATAAAAATCTAACGACAAACCAAGGTAAAGAAGTAAAAATAGAGAAAAATGGATTTGTGTCGCATCCAAGCAGGAAAAGGATAGTACGTGCGCATTGTGTTGCTGGTGGTTTCGTACTCAAGACCCTTTCAAAATTTTGAACCCATTTTACCATTGGGCTAAGTTTCCTTGAAAAATGTGGGTTCAAAATATTTTTTATAACGAAATATCTTCGGAGAAAGAGAAGATATACATATATAACCGTGTTATTTTTTGATGAAGTGGGTTCATATACTCTTGAGACCACGTGGGTCCGCCCCTATTTAGGAATCACCTATGTAACTGTAAAGTGGAAGTTTCTTCAATGAGAATTCTGTAAAACCAATTCTATATGCACTTATAAAACCATGTGGTGTTCATGGTTGAAACGAACACAACAATGAGAACGAAAAGACTGTTAAGGGTTGTTTTTGTGACATATGATTGTCTAGATATACACTAAAGTTCGATGGTTTAAAGATATAAAATCAACCGATTGACCGAGTATATCCGACATATGTTCACTACGGAAAGTTCAAAGGGAAACCTACTAGTTCAGATGCAGTTAATCCTTACTTGCAAATCACACAGCTTTCATCTATGATCATTCTTGTTACAATCATTCCCACTCATGTGGGGGATTGTTGGACTTTAAAGCATTGGGCTTTAAAGTCTAAGAGTGTGAATTGAAAATGGTATGAAATAAAATGGAGGGAAATTAAAATTTTGAATGAAGTGAGCTTTTGTCTTGAACTTTTTTCCTCATTGGTGGGGGACAACTATATTTGTGTGTGTATATATAGAATCACATCTTAAAGCTCTTAAAAGAAGTTGAAGAGAATGAACCCTCACGCCGTCGTCGCTTGCTCGCTCGGCTCGGCTTCAGCTTTGGATTTGAATTTGGATTTGGATTTGAATTTGGATTTGTCAAATGATCGATTAATAAGATTATTTTTGGATAAAATTTATTTAATTAAATATCTTAATAATTAATTAAATATCAGTTAGTTAGCTGCTGTCTGGGCGTGATTGCGGTAGGACTGTGCCAAAACACTGCTGCAGATTCTGTCTGAAGGCCACTCTGGCTGCGGTCCTCGTGTAACTGCAGTAGGACCGCGACAGATTCAGTCTGAAGGCCACTCTGGCCGCGGCCCTGGCGTAACCACGGTAGGACCGTAGCACGACGCGTAAACTTCTGAACAAACACCTTTTCCAAAACAATCATCACACCTCTTCCAATAATTTCTTATAAATTCTGAGGCGTGGCTTCGGTTTTGGACACTGAAAAACTACAAAACTTCCTTCTTTCTAAAAATACTGCATTCTAATTCGCAGTCTCTCTCTCTCAAATTCGTAAGTATGATTTTTCTCCGTTATTTGAGTTCGTTCGGATCATGCAGTTTGTATTGCCACTGCTACAGGAAGGTTTATTCCATTTCATCCTCGGAGGATTTAATTCATTAACTTGGCAACGTGTGAGGCGGTTAAAATTCCTCAAGGACGCACAAGCAAAATGTGGATTCAAAATATTTCTTATTTACTGTTTTCCAATTTTGTTTATTCTTCTAACAGTTTTTTGATTTTGTGTTTTAACACAGTATCGTTCACAAATATAGCTTGATATAGCATACAAAAGGAGATGTATGATTAATTGAGAAATAAATTTTTCATAATTGACAAAAGGATGGAAATATTTGGGAATATCAAGAAAGAAGGAAATAATTTTTTTGAAACAAACGATCTAATTCAATTATGAAAGCGAAAAGTATAAAGATAGTCAATTTAAATACAAACTTACCAACCTCTAGCCAAAATTAGACACTTATCAAAGTAGCCCAAAATTAGAGGTAAACATAAGGAAGGATTCTTCTATCGGAGAATCACGCTAAAGATCTTCCTTCCTTTCCTGTTTTCAAGCGTATCAATTTAATAGATCACGACGTTCTCTACCTCTGTAAATCACGGTATTCTTTCTCAAAAATTTCTCAAATGGACCTCCATATTTCACTCAAATTCGATCAACTTCACTATATACCTTCGCAATTTTTGTGTAGATATAGCTTTTGCAATTGTTGCGTAGAAGGCAAAGACGAACTGCAATCAAAATCAATCAAGGAATTAGTGAGTTTTGACCTAATTTCAGCTACTTCAATGCTAAATTTACCAATTTTTATTCAGTATGGTGGCCGATGGAATGTTGACAAAAACTTTATAGATTATAATGCAGATGATGTAATAGTTGCTCCAAATATAAGTTTTGAAGATTTTGTAGATGTGATTTCAAAACAACTTATGATAGATACTTCATTGAATTATATTGAAATCAAATACACTATCCAAAACAGTTCTTTGCCAATAGTGATACACAATAGTACGGGTGTATGTGTATATCTTGAGCTGAAAAAAAAGCTTAGAAATTATAGTGTATCCCCTTTTTATAACATCGAGTGAAAAGGATATGGACCTGATCCACTAATCCAATTCTTCTATAATTTCCTCAGTATGTGCACAAAGCTTAGTTGTAGAGGAGCGATACAATAGCGATACAATTAAGATGATTGAGTTTGGAGATGGAGAAGACTAGAATGATACAGAATCCGATGAAAATATAATAATAAATGACCATCAATACATAGATGTAGAAGAAGGTCAAATTTATAAAGACAAGGCAACGATAATCAAAGTCATGAGACACTTGACAATAAAGGAAATTTTTTTGTTTAAGGTGCATAGATTAAGTGAAAGCAGGTATCAAATTAGAACCATAATTGTGCAGAAAATAAGTTGTTGCTTGTAAGTATGTTGCTGTACACTTGTAAGTTGGGGCTGTCACCGTCTAGTACTGTATAGTCATTGTATTTTTTCATTTAGTATTGTTGATGGCAGTGTGTATCACTATATATCATTGTATTTCATGTCGCTCTATTTATTGATGGAAAAGTTTATATCCTTGTCGTAGGTACTACCTAGTATGCATCAACAACAACTGTGATTGTTGTTTTAAGTCTTCGATCATGAAAAAAGTACACGTTTTCAAGGTCAGAAATTTCAGCAAAGTGCACTTATGCCCCTTGAAAGACAGATCTTACACACAACATCAAGCTACTGCAAAACTCATCGGCAGTCTTCTGATAGACAAGTATAAAGACCCAAAAACAATATACACTCCTAATGACATAATTGGAGACATGAACAAGCAGTATGGTCTTCAGATGACATATATGCAAGTATGGAGATCGAAAGAATATGCAGTTCAAGTACTGAGAGGGAACCCGAGTGAATCATATATAAAACTGCCAAGCTACTTTTATATGCTGGTTTTTGCAAATCCTATGTCGGTGGTAAGTATGAAACAAATAGAGGAAGACTTTTTCATGTATGCTTTCATTGCACTATATCCGTCTATAAAAGGATTGCAGTATTGCAAACCGGTTGTTGTTATGGATGGAACCTTTCTTAAATTGGCATATAGCGGAACATTATTGATAGCATCAACACAAGATCCATCAAGTGATATCCTACCACTCGCATATGCGATAATATATTAAGAGAATAATGTTTCTTAGGAGTGATTTTTTACGAGATTCAAGGATGCATTTGGGGAAAGGGAGGGAATGTGCATAGTCTCAGACAAGCATGAAGGCACTGAAAATGCAGCGGCAACAATGTATCCACTTGCTACTCAAAGACATATTCTTTGCTATGGCCAAAGAATACACAGTTGAGAAGTTTGATTACCACATGGAAGAGGTAGAGAACATTGATAAGTGGGTCAAAGATTACTTAATAAATGTTGGATATGAAAGATGGTCCAGAGCTCATTCCACTGTCAACAGAGCATTGACAATGACTTCAAATATTGCTGATTCGATCAATGCAGCACTCAAGGCTGCTAGGGAACTCCCAGTACTGCCTTTACTAGATTACATAGGGAAATTGATCAGACGATGGAATATTACAACCCTAAAAAATACAGTAGAGTCATTCACCGATCTTGGAAAAAAATATGATACAGTGTTGATAGACAATCTTGAATTGTCACATCAGATGAATGTATGAATGGAATCCGTAGATACTTGCACATAGAATATGTAATCATGTCGAAACAGATATGTTATATCTTAAACCTTTTGTGTGATTCTGTTAAACTAGTGTCCACCTGCACAAAAGCAAATGCTTTTAATTTGTAGCATTTATGCCTACCCCACTCCTAAAATATTGGTTGGTTTGACATGATATTAAGCTATTTTGAATCCTGTAGGCTCTCTAGCATAAGTATTTTGAGGGCATATGCTTTGTCACCACTAATGATAGCTGATAAATTTTGTAAGTGACCTCTTCGACGAGTTACTTATATGTAGTACTTGATAAGGGTAAGCAAAGAATGGTGTTCCTGAAAGATCGAACTTGCAGTTATAGAAGGTTTTAGATGGATGAGCTGCCATGTCACATGCTTGAGCAGTATTAGAATAAAAATATATTGATCACATTGAGTATTACTCGATGTACTGCACCACGAAGTACCTATTGAAGGCCTATGAAATTTCAATTCATCTGGTTCCTGATGAAAGCACATGAGAAATTCCTGCAGAAGTTCTAAATGAAAAAGTCTTGCCACCAGACGTGACTAAATCAATAGGAAGGCCAGGGAAGGGAAGGTACAAGCCAATATCTGAAAGTGAACGAAAAAGGGTGATTTCATGCGGACAGTGTGGAGAATAAGGTCACAACAGTAAAACTTGTAGAAATAATCCAAAGAGAGGATGAAATATATCAAATTTAAAATTACTTGTTATTTTAATTTACTGAATATCATAGAGATTTAGAAGAATGCGATATATCAAGAACTATATCATTGTAGAATGTCATTTGAATTTTAGATGTAAATAAATATTTGACATATCATTTAAAATCGTGTTGCAACTTTATATTATACATATGTTTGATTAAAAAAAAGTTGTACCAACTATATATCATATTTATATCATATATGTATCGCTTGCGCATCTCATTTGTATCATCTATGTATCTCTGTGTATAGGCTCTTACCCATGCTTGTATTTGTGCAGTAACATAGCTAACTAATGGAAAGCAGTCGTAACAGCTAGAAAACTATGCAAATTTTTAGAAATTTGCAAATAAGAGTGGTTTCATCAATACATATTAGAAAATTGTGTATCATATGTGTATCATATCTGTATCATATAGGTATCATATATGTATCATGTATGTATCATGCGTGTATCTGCAAGAGACAATGTATTACAAATTGCCGTATATTTTTATATCTATCATTCACAATACAAAATTAAGGGAGAAAACACCAAAATAAACTAAACTGCAACATTCCAATATCACACTGAAACTCATTAAACCTTTATAACAGAGCACACATCTCATTTTCGATACAATTCTTAAAAGTATTCATAAAATTGAAATACAAACAAATCTAATCCGTCTTACACCAATGACAACATAACAGAACACAATACAAAAAATAAAATTATAGCGTTCATTTTACAACAATGACAAAACTAACTACTTCTTCTGCTTCCGCAACTTATTCTGTCAATCAATAATCTCATCATCACGTTGCGCATTCAGTTTCATCTTCTTTCTAGCATAATCCCACAAGAGAGCACCAAATCTGCGCCAGTGTGCATAGGCGTTGAATTTTTTAGGTGGCGTCTTGCCCTCTATGAAATACTTGGAAAATAAACCGCAAATACAACGGAATCACTACAAAAATAAAAAGAACAATAACTATCAAACTGCACAATCTAAAAAAAAGACAGATTGTGTTGAAAGAAATTCATACGCTTCGACTTGTTGAGGCAATCCTTCTGACCAATTTTACATCAAAGGGGATAATCAAGTCTTTTGATTTGTAAACACTAGTGCGCCAATTGGTACTTTTTTGTTTAAATAGAAATATGTGTGCATGAAAAAACGAGACAGCAATACAGAATACTTGGTCATGGTCTTATGAACTTTGGCTTGATGAGCAGCTCCACCACGCATAGAGTCATACACGTAAATGCACCTATTCTTGAAGGACATCACATCCATTATCCAATGCCATTGTTCTGCAACATTAATTGGCATTCATACTTGCTCGATAGTGTGCCATGGAACATTGACATCCAAGACAAACCACTGAATATACTTTGCAATGACATGTTTCGGAGTGCACACATCACTGTCTCCATCTGTATCAATAGACGCCTACCACAACTCATTATTTTCTCGTCGAAATACCAATATATGGTGGTGAATGTTACATGTATTTCTTTATCAATCTTCCCCTTCTTCCTCAGATAATTGAACAAAATGTCAATGTGCTGAAACCAAACATAACAAATACTAATCACTAAAGGCTCGTAAGCTTTAAACAGCTACGATTTTTCAAACCAAAAGGAAACTAAATGCTTACTACTATCTTTTGAGCCAAAAATTAATAATCTTTTCTAACTTAAGAGGATTGAGTGTTCATGTGTCCACTGGCTAAAATGTTTTTAAAAAAATACTGCAAAAGTTAATTCTTACATAACGAATCATCCAAGGGCTGACCATTATATGCCAAAGTGTAAAACTATTTTTTGTCTTCAACATGAAATACACCCAGATCATAAGCAAGATTGTGTTCAGTAACATGCTTCGGTATTCTCGGTAATATATATACACAAAAGAGTACAGTGATTTGATATAAAATAATACTATAAGTGACAATATATTAAAATATAAAACTTAAAAAAACTCAGTAGTTGGAAACATACTTCTTTCTGGACTTCCCTTCTTTGACTCACGTAGCGAATACATTCAATAAAGAGCTGTTAACGCCAGTTTCGATTTTGCTTGGAAAAGGATGCTTAATAGCATAGATTTGCTTTTTTCCTTTCGTTGCAACAACACCAGTACTGGAACCTGAATCAAACACAGTAGTGTATGGAGACTGCAAGGACTTTGCAGGACATCTCTTTCTTTTTTCCATTTGTGGCGATACTTTAGGAAGTAATTCAGGATTGTGCACAACCATCTCCCCTGCCGCCTCATCAACATTTGCAGTCGCACAAACAACACCATTCTGAGATTAAGGAACCTTTTGTTTCTCATATTCTTCCTCTATCTCCCCTGCTGCCGCATCAATACTTGCAGACGCACAAACAACACCAGTCCGATATTCATGAACCTTTTGTCTCATATTCTTCCTCCGTCTCCTCTGCCACCGTATATGCAATCTCACCAATAACGCCATCATGTGATACATCTGGTGTGAAAGTTACTTTAGCAACAAACAAGTCAGCTTTCACACTAGAAGGTCCTTCCATAGCATTGACATTTAACTAGTCTGCTACACTAGTATCTCTTTGAGAATGTGGAACATCCTTGCCTTCACTTGTGGATCATCTTTGCCTTCACTTCCGCCGACCTATATTTTTTTTTAAAAGGAATTGAATTATCAAAAATAACAAAGAAAAGAAAAGAAAAAAGTGCAGAATGCATAACTAAACACACATGACAACCATCCATTTCAACATCTCCATTGCCATCAAACTCTATATTGCTCACAAAATCATTATTGTCTTGACGACCACTGGTGTCTTCCTCTGGATGTGCACCATATTTGACTTCACTTGCACCAAGCTATTTTTTTTAAAAAAGGTATAGTAATTTAACTAAAAAATAATAAGAAATTCAGAACGAAAAAGAAACACATACCTTTAAATTTATCAACTCAAAGAGCTCCTTGAGTTTATCATAAACATAATCCATGAAGGAATTTAACTGCTTATGGAGCTACAAGATAAAACAAATAAGAAACATAATAGACTTTGAATATACAATTTGAACAATACTTTCTAAAAAATATATAAAAAAGACCAATGCATACTTGCTTCACATCAGCTTTCAACTTCTGCAACTCACGGTCAAAATCAATAGGTTGGACACCTGGCGCATTTTTTGGCGCCTTTTTGGTGGGACAAGCTCCTTAATATTGTTTGGGGGTGGCGTGACAAAATCATCTCTATCATCAATAGGAAGTTTTCCCATAACTTCAACAAGCAAAGTAAATCTCCTTAGCTCTTCAACTGTCGGAGAGATACTTTTAAACTACAAAGGTAACCAAAAGTGATTCAGTCCTAGATGTATCAAAGATGTATAAAAACTATATGTTTGATATATCATAATGAATCACCGTGTATTATAACTGTATATCCCATCAAGACATAAAAGATGGTACCTTATTCCCTATGTTGTTGGAGAAACCAGTAGAGAAGTTCTCAAGTGTTGGCCTATCTATCATTTTCCAATTCAATATGAATGGTGTATATCTCTAACGCGAACAACAAACTTTTGATCAACTACAGTGCAACATTCATAGAACCACACTTGTAGGAAATCCACCAATCCTATAAAACTCAAACTTTCCCCTCAACCGGTCCATCATCGACTTCGTTAAAGCTCGAAACGCAATATTACCCATGGAAACAACACATACCCATCACTCTCGACAAGATGTAAATCATGTTTACTTATAAATATCTTCCGAGCTTGAGTGGACATTAGAAATGTGTTTATGAAATAAATATTTTCAATCTTAACTTCATCTTCATCAAACTGCCATTTCTTCTTCTCAAAACAATCAATAAGTGATTTCTTTGATGCCACTTCAAAACCAGAAAAATAAGTATCCACCAACCTACTGGGTCCACTGAATTTACCTTCAACATGTTCATTACCACAACTGTTTAAACCACTTACAATACTAATTTCTCGAAGACCAAAACGTAAAACACATTCATCGTTCAATTTCACATAAAATTGATCACACTTATCTTGAACCAACTCCCCAAACATTAAAGAACGAATAAGTTGTGCATGGATAGAAACTCGAGGTAAATCAAGAAAATAGCCAAAACAGCTTTCCCTAAGCATCTGAAGCTGGACATCAGTAGACTTTGACTCTAAAGCTGGTACAATATCCACATTAGTGTATGATGACCAATGAGTAACAAGAAACGATTCACCAACTGGAATATAGAGGTTCAAACGCTACAAATACATGATACGAATTAAAAAGAAACAAAGACAATCTAAATCCAAATTTTAACAGAAGAGTCAACAATAGAAAAAAGCATAACTGAAATTGTATATACTTTATAAACTTTGTCAGGAATTTTAACTTTTCCTGCCTTCTGAACTGTGTTTTTTTGGTTTGACACCCAAATTCTCTTCGTCCTCCACGACACATTTTCTCTTACCTTGATTAGCATCTGCTATAACCCTCTTGCTCTTCTTTTTCTCAAAATTTTCAACAATATCCATTCAAGATTCTAACACTTTGACACTGTCAGAACGATTTTGTCTTCGTGTATTTTGTTCATCAATCAATTTTTCAACTAAAATCGGGGTTGGATGAGGAGATAAACTAATCAACCTAGTTTCTCTTCTCATGTTTCTCAATTTCTCAATTGAAACCGACTTTGAATAAGGTGATGAACTCATCGAACGAGTTTGTCTTCTCATATTGCTCTGTTTCAAAATTGAAATTAGGTTCAATGACAAAATTTTAAAAAAATATAGAACAAAAAGTTATAGAAATTTATGAAGAAATTAATACAAAAACTCGACCAAAACTCACAAAATCAGTCGCAAAAGCCTAAAGAAAAGCAATATCAATTCTAAAAAAAACACATGCAATCAGAAAAATATATAAAATAAGAGGTTTTCTACTCTAAATTACCTGAAATCAGACAAAAATAACCGAAAATGTATCTTGTTTTGTCGTCAATTTCAACAATTTTGGTTGAGTTTAGGAAAAAATCACAGAGAGAGAGAGAGAGAAAGAGATAGAGAGAGAGAGTGAGAGAACTCGGTTTTCTATACGAAAAATGACGGATACAAAAAAACTGATATTAATTGAAACTATTTGGGCCAAAAATGACATTTGGGACTTTTTAGTAGATATTTTATTTTTGGCTATTTTTTGTTAGGAATGTTTGTAGAATGACATAACTGGTAATTTCCCATTATGAAACTAATAGCATGTTTGGATGGTATATATTTTTTATATATATATATATATATATATATATATTGTATTGTATTGTATCGTATTGTTACTTCAAAAATAAATTTTGTTTTGAATATTAGTTAAATTTTATTGTATCGTATTGTTAGATCCATTATTACGTGACGATGAAAAGTGCCACTTTATTTAACGATCGATTTGGTGTGGCAACCTAAATAATTGGCGTGTCTCGATTTTCTATTCAATAATTGGCACGAAGCCCAAATATAACAAATAAATCCAAGTAGGATGATTACCAAATAATTCTAGTCGGAAACACAGTAGAAACATCTATCGAGATGGACCAAGTCACAATCCCCAATAACAAATAACCTCGCACTCATCATGAAGTGCGTGGCTCACCTCAATACAGCATCACGATATGAAATTATGAGGTTTCAAACTCTTACGATATCATTTACAATCATTACTCACCTTGAACCGGTAAAATATCTAGCTCACGACGGCTTTTCCCCTCAAATCGGCCTCCACACGCTTTGAATCTAACCAAAATCAGAGACGAATGCATCAAAATATGCTAAGAAACATCGAAAATAATAAAAAAAATCAAGAATCTCGAAATTAGCAAAATTCGAGCACCGGGCCCACTTCTCAAAAAATCAGAAAATTAACATCACCGGATTCCTTATCTCGTCACGTGTTCATACATACCAAGAACTCTCAAATCCGAGATCAAATGACCTATCAAATCCAAATTTAAAATATCAAAAGTCAAACCCTACTTCGTCAACTTTAGGCTTAATTTCCATGCATTTCTAGGTGGATTTCACAATAAAAATGAATATGGAGTTCAAAAATCTTACCTCCAGATCATTCACTTCGAATCCCTCTTCAATTTCTCCCAAAAAGCTCTCAAAAATATTTAGCAATGGAGGAAATAACCGTTAGCTCGCAGATGAAATGATACTTTTAAAACCTTCTCTGCCCAGCTTTTTTCTGCTCCTGCGGTTTTTTTCTACTTATGCAGTACCGCTCCGCGACTTTTCTTCGGCTTTTGAAAAAATCCATACTCGAGCCCCAACCGCTTCTGCGGTTACACAAATCGCATAAGCGATATCGCTTCTGCGTAACCAGTGCCGAGGTCTCCTCACCGCTTCTGCGGTCGATCCTTCGCACAAGCGAGACCGCTTCTGTGGTCCAAGCTTCTCAAAAGCAAAAACAGCTATTGCAGCAGGCTCACCAACATGAAAATTCCAAAACTCTCCGATAATCATCGGAGATCACCCCGAGGCCCCCGGAACCTCAACCAAAAATACCAACACCTCCTATAACATCATTCAAACTTGTTCCACTCATAAAAACACATTCAACCACACAAAAGTCCTCAATTCTCATCGAATTCAAGCCTAAGTTCTTCCAAAACTTCCAAAACGCACAGTCGATCAAAAACCCAACCAAATCACCTCCGAATCCTCTGAAATTTTGCACACACATCCCAAATCACCTAATGTGATGACCCGACCCATTGTCTCATGAGTTACTACCCCGTTCTTCTCATTTTCTGCTTTCTTATGTTTCATTACCAGTACGGGGTGCGTTAGAATTGATTTGGAAAGATTTTGATAAGAAATGAGACACGGTTTCTTTTAAGAAGGCTTAAGTTGAAAAAGTAAACTGGATGTTGAATTGTGAGTTAGAGGGCTTATTGAATTCCGATGATTCATTTAGCTCTGGGTGATGATTTAAGGCTTAGGAGCGCAATCGGAAGTAATTGTGGAGGTCTGACGAAGAATTTAGCCTATTTTGGAGAAGTTAGTATTTTGGAGATTTTCGATTGATAGGTGAAATTTTGATCCCGGAGTCGGAATGGAATTCTGAGAGGTGCTGTAGCTTTTTTATGTCATTTTGGACTTGTGTGCAAAATTTGAAGTCAATCGGACGTGATTTGATAGGTTTCGGATCGGAAATAGAAGTTGGAAGTTCTAAAGTTCATAAAGCTTGGATTGGAGGTTGATTCATGATTTTGACGTTGTTTGATGTGATTTGAGGCCTCGAACAAGTCTGTAATGTATTTTGAGACTGGTTGGTGTTATTGGTCAGGGTCCCGGGGGCCTCCGGTGTGTTTTAGATGCTCAACGGGTCATTTTTGGAAGATTTTTGCCGTTTTGAGCATAGCTGTAATGATCTAAAGGTTTATTTTAAGTTCTAGAGATCCAAATTTGATTTCGAGACTTCCAAAATTTAAATCATGAATTATAGGGCGGATCTGAAAATTTTGGTTTGATTTCATCAAGTCGCGATTGGGTTTTTGACGCGAAATGTGAGTTAATTATTTAACGAGCGAAATGGGTATTGCACATCAGCAAATAACCTCCAAATTGAGTTTCGATTGAAGGGTTGTGTTTGTATTATTATATGTGACACATAGGAACAAGAATCGTCTAATTCTGAGTTCGTACGATGGAGTTAGAGCCATTTTAGTGAAAAATGATTGTGCTGCAAATTTCTTAAAAAGCTGCTGTATTTTCTGCAGCAGTGAACAGTACCCGCGTGTGAACAGTAACCGCGCGGATGAAAAATGAATAATGACCACGCACGTGAACAGTACCGCGCAGGTGAATAGTAATTCCGAAAAATCTCGTTAGCGAGTTTATATCCGATTTTGGGTCATTTTTGCACCATTTTCAGTCATTTTTGAGAGCTTTTGGACGGAGATTGAAAGGAGTTTCAACTGAGATCGATTGGAGGTAAGTTTTATGAGTTAAATACATGATTTTATTGAATAATTATCCTTGAAATCCATGAAAACATAGCCAAATTATAAGAAATTAGGGCTTGAGATTGAAACTCTAAAATGGTGATTTGAGGGGTCAAATGGACTCCGATTTTTGTGATTTTGGTATGTATAGACTCGTGGAGTTATAAGGATCGTATTGATGTAAAAATTTCTGAGTTTCGAGGCGTGGGCCTGGGGCTCAGGTTTTGCAAATTTCGTGAATTTCGACATTTCTCGATTGTTTTTGACTGGGTATTTTTCCCTTACATATTGTGATGTATTCGCTTTGATTTACTAGATTCAATGCACGTGGAGACTATTTTGATGGGCAAAGGCTAGCGATTTCACCGGTCTGAGGTGAGTAATACTTGTAAATGATATCCTGAGGGTTTGAAACCCCGGATTTGCACATCATAGTGCTGTATTGAGGTGACTTGCACGCCGGATATGAGCGTAGGGTAGAGCACTGCTGGGGATTGTCAGTTGGTCCGTCCTGGTTGTTGATTTTACTACGTATTTGACTTAATTACTTCTTATCATCATAATTTGGGTTAATAGCCATGTTTGGGGCCTTGTGCCGACTTGTAAAATCCGTCGAGGATTGATATTACTGCTTATCATGATTTGCATATCATGTAACTTCAGTCCAAGTTTTTAAATGCTATTTTGCAAACCCAGCCGTATTTCTATGTTTTGAAAACTTAAATGACATTCTAAATGCATTTCGGCCTGGAAACTTCGATTTTGTAAATGCCCAAGGGGCTTACTATATTATTTTCTAGGCTGATAATAAAGTGACTTGAAATAGTGGTAACAATAACATAGTATGTTATACTTGAAACAGTGGTAACAATGACACTGCATGTTATACTTGAAATAGTTGTAACAATGACATTGCATGTTATACTTGAAATAGTGGTAACAATGACACTGAAATATATACTTGGGAATAGTGGTAACAATGGCACTGTAGGATATAAATTGGTCAAGTAACATTGGCTGACCGGTCAGGTAACATTGACTGACTAGTATATTGCGCTTGGGCTATAGGAGACTCTCGGAGTCTGTACATACCCCCAGCGAGCACCATCGACGATAAATAAATATGCATGGATCGGGTTGCACGCCACAGTGGGTACTGAAATGTACCATCACATGCATTGCATTGCATTAATGCATTTGTTAATTATTTGTTGTTGTGATACTTCTGGAGATATTTATCTACTTTTGCTGGTGCTATCTGATCCTTGAGTGTTGGGCCTCAGTGGCTGACCAGGAACGAAGATATTGCCCGAGGGGCCGGTTTCTATGCATAGTGACCTGATGGCTGAAATTATTTTGCAATTATTAAAAAAATTATTTTCGAAAGAGGTTTAAAGAAGAGTCAGATATTTTATAAAGGATTTTCATGGAATTACGGATTTCAAAAAGGGTTGTATCATCTTAGATAGCATAATGAAGTGTTCTTACGTGATTTCTTATCACTCAGCTATTATTTACTCTTATTACCACTGAGTTGAAAGTACTCACTTTACTCCCTGCACCTCGCGTGCAGTTGTAGTTATTGTTCACTCGGTAGCGGGTTATTAGCGGACTTAAGGTATACTATTGTAGCTGAGCAAGGTGATTGTCAGCATTCACGACACCGTATTTCTTCATTGATTCTAAATTCCATTCTGTATATTGCTGGTCTTGTATTTGTGTTTAGAGTTTTTAGAGCTCGCGGCTTGTGACACCCCAATTTCGGGCTGAGTCGGGATGGTTTACATTATTCTATCATGTTTACTTCCCACTTGTGATTATATTATCTATGAATTAGACTTATTCCCGCTAAGTAATAATAAATAAATGTATTGTTTTGTTGTTGGCCGACCTTGTCCGCACGAGAGGCACCATCACGACCGAGTTGGGATTTTGGATCGTGACAAGTTGGTATCAGAGCCTAGGTTACTAGGTCTTACGAGTCATAAGCAGGTTTAGTAGAGTCTCGCGGATCGGTACGGACATGTCTGTATTTATCCTCGGGAGGCTGCAAAACCTTTAGGAAAACTTTACATTCTTGAATTCTTATCGTGCGTCCTTGATTCAGCTTGAAAGGAAACTCTTGAAATTCTTTCCGCGTGATCGTATGCACGAACGGACACTCACTATCAGATGTGCCTCAATGGATTTTGATTCCCCGATTGAGGGGCAAGGTGTAATCTCTGTGAGTTTGACGTTAGGCTAGTCTGGAGGACTTGAGGCCGAATCATTGCCAATGGCTTGAGCACCGAGGTATTGATTGTGCGAGCAAATATTTTGAACCTTTATGTTCGGTATTGTCCCTACTAGTGGGAATCATGGCTGGATAGCTACATAAGGGTATGTTAGTACTGTGAGATATTTCTATATGACATGAGATGAGTCTGGGAGCTGGGATCGCTTCTGTAAATGTATTATGACGAAATCGTTGAGTCGAGGAGACCGCCTTGAAGGTCGAAAACATTAAAAAAAGAATATGTTCTTACTCAATTGAATAGCCCAATAATGGAGGTTTGAAATGTATTTTTCTATGTCTTATGATTCGAGTAGGTGCAACGCACGTCCATGTATTAATTTTGATAATATAATACATGTAGTATTGAGATTAATGTTGTTGATATACATTGTGATGCTTTGTTAAGTTGTGGACATGTTGTTAGGATTGTTTTGGTGATTCTCTGGCAGGTGGATTTGCCCAATTACAAAGGAGACTCTGCCGAAATTTTTGAAAATTTTGGGACTTAGCAAAATTTTGTCGCCCAAAGAGTGGGCTTAACTGTTGTGTGAGTAAATGCAAGAATTGCAGAAAGTTAAAATTCCAGATGATTTGTATTTTTCACGAGCTTATGAAGGAGTGAGTTTAATCTCACTATGGTATTACGACAGCAATAGATTATAAGTATTGTGATCTATGGCTTCGAGCCAAGTTGGGGAGCTTGCTATTGGTTAGCGGATTGTACGGTTATGTACTATATTAGTTCTGATTTGATGCATGCTGATGAGTCAGTTCTGGTTGTGGAAATTTCACCGAGAATGGCACGAGTGAATGAATTTTTTTTTGACAAGGTGTCATGAGCTCGGATGAGCAGGAGATAAGTTTGATGTTTACGGTAAGCTGCCATTGTCTTCAGCGTCACCTAAGATCGGTGTCTTGTAAAAAGGGTTTTACATCCTGGTTAATGATTCTTGATCGCTTTTCAATGTTATTCCGATCGGTGTTTTCGAGGTACGCTCCAGATATTTTGTGGTAGGGTGTGGGAGTGTGACCTATTGGAAGATTTTATAAGTGTTGCATGTGATCACTTGATTGAATAAAGATGTAAACCAAGTAGGAAGTTTGTGATGGTGTCGTTAAATTAAAGATTCATGCCTGGAGGGCACTTGGCATATTAGGTTGTGAACTGGGAAGGATTACTTCGATTGTGATGGTTGTTCTTGTGTTTTTAGAAGAAACTGGAAGTTATTATGGACCTTTGAAAGGTTATCAGACTAGTCCAGTGTGATCAGAATTGGCTTGAAGTCGATAAATAGATTTAATGTGAATAATGGCTCTATATCAGGCCAGATGTGTGCATTTTAGTGACGCAGTCCTCATGGAAGAGTAGTTAGGTTGATGTTTCATTGTCAGATATTTCGCGTAGTGATACGTTGCGCCGTGTGACTTGTAAGGCAATTTGAGAAATTTCTATGTGTTGAGAATCTGTGTAGGAATGACGCTATATGAGCATCTTGGCTCTTGAAAATTCAGATTTGTACATCGCACCTCAGTTGTGCTTGAGTTTTGTAACTTATAGGCGCTATAAGTCCCTCAAAGATATTATTATGCACTTAGCATGCTTACGACCGATACTCGGTATCTTATTGTAATGAGCAAACTTGGCTCGATGTGCATCTCCTTATGTGAGATCTATATGTGGATCGGGTGGCACGCCGCCATGGGTATGTTATCCGGATCAGGTTTAACGCCGCAACAGTGTGAAATCGGGTACAGTTTTTCTATATGCTATCTTTGTATGTCTTGCTTCATGTTTTCCAAGGAAAGTCTGTATTAGTGCGTAGGATTTGGTAATTCCTTCCAGAGCTCGTTTTCTTTTGTATTGTGTTCGAACTGGTAGCCTATTGGCACATTGGGGATCATATGCAACTTTTAATTATGTCTTGAGTGGCTTATCACCCGAGAAGTTCATGCTGGGCGAGGAAAGATCATTGAATTTAAGATCAGTGCAATCTGAGTATATGAAGTAAATTAAAGAGCAAAGACCATTGTTTGGCTCAGAATGAGGTGATAGTTCTTGCCAAGAGTATATAACTAATGAATTGTGTTTCGATAGTAGCTATGAATGTGTACATGTCTCATCTGTCATGTCAGTATTGTCAGAATTTGAACAAGATCTGTGTATGTCATGTAGAGCATGGGATGTGTAGTGATTCCTCCTAAGTAATTAAATAAATGATCTTCAGATGATTTGGGAAAATGATATTGCTAAGTGGAAGTGATTTGATGAGAATATATGTCTCAGAAAAAGGTAATGTGATTAAGCTGGTTATATTTCAGTAGTATTGCGGCATGTTCTTGTTGGGTCCACTGGTGGTATTCGGGTTTGCTCGAAAGAACAGGTAAGTATCTAGTATCTATCATGGAATGAAGGAGTATCAAATGTGTACGTGTATTGCACGGTAGAAATTATGATCAGGTGTGATGATTTGTGTGCTATATGGAGTTCTGATGTACATGCTATGCGGTGGTGGTGGATCTTTATTCGCTGGTGTCTTATATTTTGGATGTGATGTTCAAATTCAAACTGGTTGTTTTAGTGTTGGGTGATTTTGAACTATTGCATTAGGGGCTACGCCGAAAATGCCATGGGTTAAGTGATGAAGTGCGTTAGAATATGTTTTAGAAAAATGATTTATATTTCAAGGAACCAGCGGACAACTGGGAAAGATTGCTTCTTAATTGGGCTTTCGTGGTAGATGGCAGTGCAGTGGTGTTTCACGTGGAATAAGTATTTGGATGGGATCACGCGTGCAACAAAGAAGTGTGGAAATATGACCTTGCGGGTAAAATTTGTGTGTCCTCTTTATATGATGTGAGACAGGGTCTCAGCCTTGTGTTGTGGCAGTACTAGTGAATTTGAGGTACAACTTTCTCAGTTAAATCATTTTCTTGCTTTGAGTATGTTCGGACCATTTCTTATTGATGCGCGTATAACGCAAGTTAAGGCTTAGGCCTGTATTGAGGTGTAATATCACCAGAGTGGTGTATTGGATTCGAGGTGATCGTTGGAATCATTGCTGAATACGAACAAATTTGATTTCGGCTCGTTAGAAGGATAATATCGAGGTTCGGCTCGAAAATTTGTTGTGGTATTAGTCAAAAGGGGAGTGGCTTCATAAGTGGTTGATCTGAGAGGTGGTTATGGTTTGCTGCGAGTCTCAGTTATCGTTGGCAGTATATGAAAGTGTGGAATAACACTTTAGCTAATAAGGAATTTTCTATTGGTATTTTGTGCTTGTGGACAACTATTGTGAATAGAAGTTATCGTTCTGAGTGCTTGGATTACGCGGTAGAACCTATGATTTCACCTGAGGGTACATGTATGGTTTATCACAACTGGTTTGGGACTATTCAAAGAATAGGTGTGAGGTTTTGATCATATCGATGGTTTTAGAAGTAAAAAAGGTAGTTCTATGATTTATGGGCATTTGGAACAACTCTGGGCACGTTCGAGGACGAACGTTTTGTTTAAGTTAGGGAGAACATGCTGACCCGACCCGTCGTCTCATGAGTTACTACCCCGTTCTTTTCTGATTTCTTATGTTTCATTACCGGTATGGGGTGCGTTAGAATTGATTTGGAATGATTTTGATAAGAAATGAGAAACTTGGTCTCTTTTAAGAAGGCTTAAGTTGGAAAAGTCAACCGGATATTGACTTGTGAGTTAGAGGGCTCAGAATTGAATCCGATAATTCGGTTAGATCCGGGTGATGATTTAAGGCTTAGGAGCACAATCGGAAGTAATTTGGTAGGTCCGGTGAAGAAGTAAGCCTATTTTGGCGAAGTTAGTATTTTGGCGATTTCAGTTGATAAGTGAAATTTTTATCTGGGAGTCAGAATGGAATTTCGAGAGTTTCTGTAGTTTTTTATGTCATTTTGGACTTGTATGCAAAATTTGAAGTCAATCGGACGAGATTTGATAGGTATCGACATCGGAAATAGAAGTTGGAAGTTCTAAAGTTCATAAAGCTTGGATTGGAGGTTGATTCGTGATTTTAGCATTGTTTAATGTGATTTGAGGCCTCGAGCAAGTCCATAATGTATTTTGGGACTCGTTGGTATTATTGGTCCGGGTCCCGGGGGCCTCGGGGGTGTTTCGTATGCCCAACAGATCATTTTTGGAAGATTTTTGCCGTTTTGAGCATAAATGTAATGACCTAAAGGTTCATTTTAAGTTCTAGAGATACAAATTTGATTTCGAGACTTCCAAAATTTAAAAATCATGAATTAGAGGACTAATCTGAAATTTTGGTTTTATTTTCATCAATTCGCGATTGGGTTTTTGACGCAAAAGGTGAGTTAATTGTTTAACAAGTAAAATGGGTATTAAACTGGGCAAACGAGATCCGAATTGAGTTTCGATTGAAGGGTTGTGTTCTTACTATTATTTGTGACCCATAGGAACAAGAATCGCCTAATTCCGAGTTCGTATGATGGAGTTAGAACCATTTCAGTGAAAAATAATTGTGCTGCAAATTTCTTAAAAAGCTGCTGTATTTTCTGCAGCAGTGAACAGTACCCGCATGGATGAACAGTACACGGTGACCATGCACGTGAACAATACTGCGCGGGTGAACAGTAACTCCCAAAAATCTGGGCAGCGAGTTTATATCCGATTTTGGGTCATGTTTGCACCATTTTCAGTCATTTTTTAGAGTTGTTGGACGGGAATTGAAAGGAGTTTCAACTGAGATTGATTAGAGGTAAGTTTTATGAGTTAAATACATGAATTTATTGAAGAATCATCCTTGAAATCCATGAAAACATAGCTAAATTATAAGAAATTAGGGCTTGAGATTGAAATTCTAAAATGGTGATTTGGGATCAAATGGACTCCGATTTTTGTGATTTTGGTATGTATAGACTCGTGGGGAGATAAGGATCGTATTGATAAAAATTTATGAGTTTCGAGTTGTGGGCCAAGCTCTTGGGTTTTGCAAATTTCATAAATTTTGACATTTCTCGATTGTTTTCGACTGGGTATTATTCCCTTAACATATTGTGATGTATTCGCTTTGATTTTGGTTAGATTCAACGCGCGTGGAGGCCTATTTGATGGGTAAAGGCGTCGCGAGCTATATATTTCACTGGTTCGAGGTGAGTAATACTTGTAAATGATATCCTCAGGGTTTGAAACACCAGATTTGCACATCATAGTGCTGTATTGAGGTGACTTGCACGCCGGATATGAACGTGGGGTAAAGCACTATTGGGGATTGCGACTTGGTCCGTCCCGGTTGTTGATTTTACTGCATATTTGACTGAAATTACTTGTTATCATCATAATTTGGGTTGATTGCCATGTTTGAGCCTTGTGTCGACTTGTAAAATCCTTCGAGGATTGCTATTACTGCTTATCATGATTTGCATATCATCTAACTTCAGTCCAAGGTTTTAAATGCTATTTTGCAAACTTAGCCGTATTTCTATGTTTTAAAAACTTAAATTATATTTTAGACGCATTTCGGGCTGGAAACTTCAATTTTGTAAGTGCCAAAAGGGCTTATTATATTATTTTCTAGGCTGATAATAAAGTGACTTGAAACAGTGGTAACAATGACACATTATGTTATACTTGAAACAGTAGTAGCAATGACACTGCATGTTATACTTGAAATAATGGTAACAATGACACTACGTGTTATACTTGAAATAGTGGTAAAAATGACACTGAAATATACACTTGGGAATAGTGGTAACAATGGCAACGTAGGATATAAATTAGTCAAGTAACATGGGGTGACCGGTCAGGTAACATTGACTGACCAGTATATTGCGCTTGGGTTGTAGGAGCCCCTCCGAAGTCTGTACACACCACCAGTGAGCGTCGTCGATGATAAATAAATATGGATGGCTCGGGCTGCACGCCACAATAGGTACTGAAATGTACCATCATATTTGCATTGCATTCATGCATTTGTTCATTATTTGTTGTTGTGATACTTCTGGAGATATTTATCTACTTTTGCTGGTGCTATCGGATCCTTGAGTGTTGGGGCCCGAGTGGCTGACCAGGAATGAAGACATTGTCCGAGGGGCGGGTTTCTATGCATAGTGATACTGATGGCTGAAATTATTTTGCAACTGTTAAAAAGATTATTTTCAAAAGAGGTTTAAAACCGAGTCAAATATTTTATATAGGATTTTTATGGAATTACTATTTTCAAAAAGGGTTGTACCGTCTTAGATAACATGATGAAGTGTTCTTACGTGATTCCTTATTGCTCAGTTGTTATTTACTCTTATTACCACTGAGTTGGAAGTACTCACTTTACTCCCTGCATATCGCGTGCAGTTGCAGGTACTGTTCACTCGGTAACGGGTTATTAGCGGATTGAAGGTATACTATTGTAGCTGAGCAAGGTGACCATCAGCGTTCACAGCACCGTATTTCTTTATTGATTCTAAATTCCATTCTGTATATTGATGGTCTTGTACTAGTGTTTAGATTTTTTAGATGCTCGTGGCTTGTGACATCCCAATTTGGGGCTAAGTCGGGATGGTTTCCATTATTCTATCATGTTTACTTCGCACTTGTGATTATATTATCTGTGAATTAGACTTATTCCTGCTACGTAATTATAAAGAAATGTATTGTTTTGTTGTTGGCTGGCCTTGTCCCCATGATAGGAGACATCACGACCAGGTTGAGATTTTGGGTCGTGACACTTAACGAAGCTACTGCAGCTCTCGGATTTCCAATCCGACCCTCTGATCAAAATCTCACCATCCACCGGATATCGTCCAAATACTAACTTCGCCAATTCAAGCCTAATTCTATAACGTACCTCCAAATTCACTTCCGATCACACTCCTATGTCACAAATCACACCCTGAAGCTAACCGAATCACCAGAAATTACATCCGAGCCCTCTAACTCATAAGTCAATATCTAGTTAACTTTTTCAAACCAACCTTTTTTAAAGAGACTAAGTATCTTATTTCCTTCCAAAACCAATCCGACTCAACTCTAACACACCAAATGCCGATAATGAAACACGAAGAAGCACAACATGGGGGAAACGGGGCGATAATACATGAGACGATGGGTTGGATCGTCACATCCTCCCAACTTAAATAAACACTCGTCCTCGAGCGTACCCAGAGTTGTCCTAAAAGCCAATCCATAGCTGAATGACCTTACCAAGCATATACCCGGGGGTGATCCCATGTCACTTTATCTCGCATAGGTCAGATAACACAACATAGCTAAAATTTCACAATCCATATAGTCCATAAACCATAGAACCACATTTCACTTTCCGAAATCATGCACAAGATCAGAACCTCATATTTATACTCTTAATTAGCCTGAACCAGCTGTAATAACCCTCAATCATATGGCATACTACATAGCCCAAACACTCGAATGATAACTTCTATTCACAGCAGTTTCCCACAACACCCGAATGCTTGTAGAAAATATCTTATCAACTAAGGTTTACTCCAACACTTTCATATACTACCAACAGTAAATGAAACACGCAATAAACCGTAACCATTTCTTAGATCAACCATTCATGAAGGCACTTCCCTTCTGACTAATACCACAGCAGATTCTAAGATGAACCTCGATATTATCCTTCCAACAAGATGAAATCAAATCTGTTTTTATTCACTAATGATCCCAACAATCCTTTCTGACCAAACACACCACTCTGGTGATATGACACCTCAATATCGGCCTAATCCACAACTTGCATAATACCCACATCAATAAGAAAATGTTTGAACATACTCAAATCATGAAAAGATAACTCAAAAGAAAGAGGTGTACGTCAAGCTCATCAGTACCATCACAACACAAGGCTGAGACCCCATCTCGCATCATTGAAATAGAACACCTGAATCTACCCCGAAAGGTCATATCACCACGTGGCATCGTTACAATACGTGATACTATCAAAACACTGTTACACATGAAATATCTCAAGTCACTATGATCAAAATCGCATTATGATCAAAATCGACAGCCACGCACAATTTGATGTCTGGAACCAAAGCAATTCATTACACCCACGGTAAAACAAGTCACAATCATTTATTATTCCTGAGTCTGAACTCATCCGCAATATGAAATTCACTTATCTCCCCACTAGGAGACTTGAAAAGATTCTTCACACGCCCATAACTCGGAGCTACACTCCCACTCACAATGGAAATCCCACACTTAGTAGTCCACCTATCACCCATCAGATCTTCCTCGACACTTCCAAGTCATATAGAAACATGACGCAGTACAAACATACTCCTCACAAGCTATCCAGTCGTCATTTATACTATTACGGACAATACTGAATATATATGTTCTAAACACTTGCTCACACAATTAGCACCTCGGTGCTCAAGCCATAGGCAAAGGTCTGGTCTCAAGTCCTTCAGACTAGCCCAACATCAATTCACAGAGTCACACATTGCCCCTCGATCGGGGAATCATAAGCCATCAATGCGCATCCGATACCGAGCACTCATACACACATGCAGACGCGTGGAAGAAATTTCAAGATTTCCTTTTCAAGCCGAATCAAGGACGCACAATAAGAATTCAAGAATGTGAAGTTTTCCTAAAGGTTCTGCAACCTCTCGAGGATAAATACAGACATCTCTGTACCGATACGGGAGACTCTATTAAACCCACTCATGACTCGTGAGACCTAGTAACCTAGGCTCTGATACTAACTTATCACGACCCAAACCCTGCTCCGGTCATGATAGCGCCTCTCGTAAAGACAAGGCCAGCCAACCAACTCAAACAACATTTTCAAACATAATTAAACATGAATAAGCAGTCTAAATATGATTTAATATTAATATTTAGCGGAATTAAAACCCAAGCACAGCCCAAATCGAGGTGTCACAAGTCACACCCAGAAGCTAACCGAATCACCGAAAATCACATCTGATCCTTCTAACTCATAAGTCAACATCCGATTTAGTTTTCCAAACCAACCTTCCTTAAAGAGACTAAGTGTCTCATTTCCTTCCAAAATCAATCCAACTCAACTCTAACATACCATATGCTGATAATAAAATACGAAGAAGCATAACATGGGGGAAACATGGCGGTAATAGCTGTGACGACAGGTATCACGACCCCAACCCCGGTCATGATGGGGTCCATCACAATGCTAGGCAAGCCTGACCTTTTCACAAATATTCCCCAGCTGAAAATGATTTTAAATACATACCACTAGGAAAAATACTAAGTCATGATATAGAAAGTCAGGATACAAATAAAATATGCGGAAGTTTAACAAAATACTGCTGTTTATCCCAACTAGGACCCGGTGTCACGAATATGAGCCTCTAATACAAAATCCCAACCTACTACAATGTCGGTCTAGGAAATATAGAAGCAAAAGATAGAGATAAGGGGAGGATCAAGGCTGCGAATGCCATGCAACTACCTCGATGCTCCCGGATGCTGCTGCTCAACTAAACAAGTGCTCACTCAGCCTGTAGGGTACCTAGATCTGCACGCAAGGTGTAGGGAGTAATGTGTGTACTCCGACCCAGTGAGTAATAAACATAAATAAAAATTGAGAATAAGAAATCACGGAATAAAACAATGTAAACTATAACTGGCAGTTCAGTACACTTAATAGTGAAGCAATAATCTGGTGAAATTAGAGTACAGATACTGAGGCAAGTACAACAGATAAAGGATAAATGCATGTATGCAATGCAATGCATATGATGGTACATTCCAGTACCCACTGCGAACTCAGCCATCTTTCTAAGATTTTAAAACTTAAATGATATTTCTAAATGATATTTTGTGCTGAGAACTACTGCTTTACAAATGCCCAAGGGGCTTATGATGATTTCTGGACTGATCATGGAACGGGTTGCGCATCACAAAAGTATTACATTGATATTGAGGCCGAGAGCCTGGTTGATTATATTGATATTGAGGTCGAGAGCCTGGTTGATGCCACGAGATGACTTGATATTGCGCTTGGTCTGTAGGAGCCCCTCTGGAGTCTGTACACACCCTCAGTGAGCGCCATCAACGATAAATAAATGGATGGCTCAGGCTGCATGCTACAGTGGGTACCATAATGTACCGTCATATGCATTGCATTGCACTCATGCATTTGTTCATTATCTGTTGTTTGTGCTAATTTTTGAAATCTTTACCTGTTGTTCTGGTATTATCTGATCACTGAGAGTGTTGGGCCCGAGGGGCGGATTTCTGTGCTTATCTGCACTATTGTTACTGCATTAATTTGCGTAACTGTAGAAAAAGGAATTTTTAAAAGAGTCTTTAAACTGACCTAAATCATTTTTTTAATGATTCCATAGCTTCACTGCTTTTCTCAAAAAGGGTTTTTCTCTGCTTTTACACAACATGATGATCTGTTATACGTAATTTCTTACCACTCAGTTGTTATTTACTTTTATTATTCACCGAGTTGGAGTACTCAATTTACTCCCTGCACCTCGTGTGCAGATGCACGTATTTGTTCAGCCGGTAGCGAATTTTTTAGCTGATTGGAGATTTTTCTATCGTAGTTGAGCAAGGTGACTGCCAGCGTTCGGGACACCAGATTTTCTCTTTTTTTTTTAATTCTATTCTAAATTTTATTTTGTATATTACCGACCTTGTGGTTGTATTTAAACTCTTCTAGATACTCGTGATTTGTGACACCCCGATTTGAACTGTGCTTGGGTTATACTTCCGCTAAATATTAATATTAAATTATATTTAGACTGCTTATTCATGTTTAATTATGTTTGATTGAGTTGGTTGGCTGACCTTATCTTCACGAGAGGCGTTATCACGACCAAAGCAAGGTTTGGATCGATGCTTTTCTATTTTAAGTAGGTTTTTATTTGTTTACTTGATTACAATAGGACTGCTATTTTACTGATTTCATAGGAATGAGTTTTTAAAATCTGATATAGTAATAATGATATAAGGAACTAAACCGACAGAAAAGAGACTGAAAATTACATCCTAAACGAACACAAAAAGAATAATGAGAAAAAAACATACCGTAACTAAAAAGACAAAATCTAAAGAAAACCCTAAAACTAAAGAAAATAAATACCTATGAAAAAGGATCCAAGAATCCTAACATTAGAGGAAACAAGAACCAAAGAAAAAAAGAACTCGTAAGGCAAGAATTCCAAAACCCAAATAATGCAAATTCTAAATCAAAAAGGAATTAAGCACACGACACTTTTTTGATTTTTTCAAAACAAAAAAAATTACAATTACAAGTATATCCAATATATAATACACTTACGTAGTGTAAAACAGACGAAAAACATTTTAATGGGGTCCATCCTCTTTAATTAAGGAAGAAAAATTTCTTCCTTCTTCATGTCAAAAATGGCTGCTAAAGCAGCCCATGTTTTTATTGTTTTTCAGTTTTGGTGTGCTGAAATTTCAAGATGGGTGTGCTGCTCTTTCCTGATTTTTTTGCCTATAAAATGAAAGCTTCGGCTCTCATTTTGATACACCAACAGAAAGAGAGAAAAAGAGTAAGGTTTCACAGACAGGGTATAAGAAAATAGTTTGTGAAGAAAATAGAGAGTGAGCGATATTGTAGTGAGGTGAAAATATCAAAAGATGCTTATTTTCTTTTGAGTGTTATAGTGGTCTTTGGAGTATTTTTCTCGGACCTACAAAGTGTAAAATTCCTTACTATAATGATATCAGTTGCTCCTCTCAGGGCCATGATTTTTCCCTTATTCAGAAGGGTTTTCCACGTAAAAATTTTGGTGTCATTGTTACTCTTTTTTATTCTTGTCAATTAACGTATCTCGGTGCTACATTATAATTCTGCTTTTATTACCGTGAATATTATTTTGGTAGGGGATTTATTCCCAACAACTGGTATCAGAGCACAGGTTCTGCTCGTTCACTAAAATACTATTCACTGTCGGTAGTACTATACTCGGTGAAAAATAAAAATGTCCGGAGTAAAGTACGATGTAGCTAAATTCAACGGAGATAATGGTTTTTCAACATGGCAAAGAAGGATGAGGGATCTGCTCATCCAACAAGGATTACACAAGGTACTAGTTGCTGATGCCAAAAAGCCTGCTACCATGAAAGCCGATGATTGGGATGATTTGGATGAAAGAGCTGCTAGTGCAATCAGGTTGCACTTATCGGATGATGTGGTAAATAACATCATTGATGAAGACACTGCACATGGAGTTTGGACAAGGTTGGAAAGCCTATACATGTCCAAAATGCTGACAAATAAATAGTACCTGAAGAAGCAGTTATATGCCCTACACATGGGTGAAGGTATGAATTTTTTGTCGCATTTAAATGTGTTTAATGGACTAATCACACAGCTTGCCAACCTCGGAGTAAAAATCGAGGAAGAAGATAAAGCCATCTTGCTATTGAATTCGTTGCCATCTTCGTACGATAATTTGGCAACAATCATCCTGCACGGTAAGACTACTATTGAGTTGAAAGATGTCACATCGGCTCTTTTACTCAATGAGAAGATGAGAAAGAAGCCTGAAAATCAAGCACAAACTCTTATCACAGAAGGTAGAGGCAGGAGTTATCAGAGGAGTTCGAGCAACTATGGTAGATCCGGAGCTCGTGAAAAGTCAAAGAATAGATCCAAATCGAAAGCCAGGAATTGCTACAACTGTGATCAACCCGGTAACTTCAAAAGAGATTGCCCAAATCCAAGGAAGGGCAAAGGTGAAACTAGTGGCCAGAAGAATGACGACAACACAGCTGCCATGGTGCAAAACAATGACAATGTTGTCCTCTTTATAAATGATGAAGAGGAATGCATGCACCTGTTAGGTCCAGAGTCGGAATGGGTAGTTGACGCAGCAGCATCTTACCATGTCACACCGGTAAGAGATTTTTTTTGTAGATATGTAGCAGGTGATTTCGTCACCGTGAGAATGGGTAATACGAGTTACTCAAAGATTGCAGGGATTGGTGACATTTGTATCAAGACAAATGTCGGATGCACATTGGTTCTAAAGGATGTGCTGCATGCACCTGATTTGCGGATGAACTTGATCTCGGGAATTGCTTTGGAACGAGATGCATACGAGAACTATTTTCCAAATCAAAAGTGGAGACTCACCAAGGGATCATTGGTGATTGCAAAGGGGGTTGCTCGTGGCATGTTGTACATGACAAATGCAGAAATATGCCAAGGTGAATTGAATGCGGCACAAGATGAGATTTCTTCAGATTTGTGGCATAAAAGAATGGGTCATATAAGCGAGAAGGGATTGCAGATCTTGCCAAGAAATCACTCATTTCATATGCCAAAGGTACAACAATAAAACCTTGTGACTATTGTTTATTTGGTAAACAGCATAGGGTGTCATTTCAGACATCGTCTGAAAGAAAAAGAAAGTTGAATATACTTGATGTAGTATATTCTAATATTTGTGGCCCAATGGAAATTAAATTAATGGGCGGTAACAAATATTTTGTTACTTTTATTGATGATGCTTCACGAAAAATGTGGGTTTATATTTTGAAAACCAAAGATCAGGTGTTTCAAGTTTTCCAGAAGTTTTATGCTCTAGTAGAAAGGGAGACAGGTCAAAAGCTAAAACGTCTCCGAAGTGACAATGGAGGTGAGTACACTTCAAGGGAATTTGAAGAGGACTGTTTAAGTCATGGGATCAGACATGAAAAGACAGTTCCTGGAACCCCACAGCACAATGGTGTAGCAGAGAGGATGAACCGCCTATCGTGGAGAAGGTGAGAAGCATGCTCAGAATGGCTAAACTACCTAAGTCATTCTGGGGTGAAGCAGTTCAAAGAACATGTTACCTAATCAATAGGAGTCCATCAATTCCATTGGCGTTTGACATCCCAGAAAGAGTTTGGACCAATAAGGAGGTGTCCTACTCGCATCTAAAGGTGTTTGAACGCAGAGCTTTTGCACATGTACCGAAAGAGCAGAGAACAAAGCTGGATGATAAATCTGTTCCCTGCATATTTATTGGATACGGAGATGAAGAGTTCGGGTACAGATTGTGGGATCCTGTAAAGAAGAAGGTCATCAGAAGTAGAGATGTAGTCTTCCGAGAAAGTGAAGTTGGAACTGCTGCTGATATGTTAGAAAATGCGAAGAATGATATAATTCCTAACCTTGTTACTATTCCTTCTATTTCTAACAATCCCACAAGTGCAGAAAGTACGACCAACGAGGTTGCCGAGCAGGGGGAGCAACCTGGTGAGGTTATTGAGCAGGGGGAGCAACTTGATGAAGGTGTCGAGGAAGTGGAGCATCCCACTCAGGAAGAAGAACAACCTCAACCTCTGAGGAGATCGGAGAGGCCAAGGGTAGAGTCATGCAGGTTCCCTTCCACAGAGTATGTCCTCATCAGTGATGAGGGGGAGCCAGAAAGTCTTAAGGAGGTGATATCCCATCCATAAAAGAACCAGTGGATGAAAGCCATGCAAGAAGAGATGGAATCTCTACAGAAAAATGGCACGTACAAGCTGGTTGAACTTCCAAAGGGTAAAAGACCACTCAAATGCAAATGGGTCTTTGAACTCAAGAAAGATGGAAATCGCAAGCTGGTCAGATACAAAGCTCGATTGGTGGTTAAAGGCTTCGAACAGAAGAAAGGTATTGATTTTGACAAAATTTTCTCACCTGTTGTCAAATGACTTCTATTCGAACAATTTTGAGCTTAGCAGCTAGCCTAGATCTTGAAGTTGAGCAGTTGGATGTGAAAACTGTATTTCTTCATGGAGATTTGAAATAAGAGATCTATATGGAGCAGCCAGAAGGATTTGAAGTAGCTGGAAAGAAACACATGGTGTGCAAATTGAATAAGAGTCTTTATGGATTAAAGCAGGTACCAAGGCAGTGGTACATGAAGTTTGACTCATTCATGAAAAGTCAAACGTACATAAAAACCTATTCTGATCCATGTGTATACTTCAAAAGATTTTCTGAAAATAATTTTATTATATTGTTGTTATATGTGGATGACATGTTAATTGTAGGAAAAGACAAGGGGTTGATAGCAAAGTTGAAGGGAGATCTGTCCAAGTCATTTGATATGAAAGACTTGGGCCCAGCACAACAAATTCTAGGGATGAAGATAGTTTGAGAGAGAACAAGTAGAAAGTTGTGGCTATCTCAGGAGAAGTACATTGAACGTGTACTAGAACGCTTCAACATGAAAAATGCTAATTCAGTGAGCACACCTCTTGCTAGTCATCTAAAATTGAGCAAAAAGATGTGTCCTACAACAGAGGAGGAGAAAGGGAACATGGATAGAGTTCCTTATTCTTCAGCAGTCGGAAGCTTGATGTATGCAATGGTATGTACTAGACCTGATATTGCTCACGCAGTTGGTGTTGTCAGCAGGTTTCTTGAAAATCCTCGAAAGGAACATTTGGAAGCAGTCAAGTAGATACTCAAGTACCTGAGAGGCACCACGGGAGATTGCTTATGCTTTGGAGTATCAAATCCAATCTTGAAGGGCTATACGGATGTTGATATGGCAGGTGACATTGACAACAGAAAATCTACTATCAGATATTTGTTTACTTTTTCAGGGGGAGCTATATCATGACAGTCGAGGTTGCATAAATGTGTTGCACTCTCTACAATTAAAGCGGAATATATTGCCACTACTGAAGCTGGCAAAGAGTTGATATGGCTCAAACGTTTCTTTCAAGAGATTGGATTGCATCAGAAGGAGTATGTCGTCTATTGTGACAGTCAAAGTGCAATAGACCTTAGCAGGAACTCTATGTACCATGCAAGGACCAAACAGATGTGAGATATCACTGGATTCGTGAGAAAGTGACGGACGAATCTTTACAGGTCAAAAAGATTCACACAAGCGAAAATCCTGCGGATATGCTGACCAAGGAACAAGTTCGATCTATGCAAAGAATTTGTTGGCATGCATTCAAACTAGAAGCCGGTGTTATTCCCTCTAGATAAATGGGACTGGAGGGGGAGATTAATGGGGTCCATCCCCTTTAATCAAGGAAGAAAAATTTCTTCCTTCTTCATGTAAAAAATGGCTGCTAAAGCAGCCCATGTTTTTATTGTTTTTCAATTTTGGTGTGCTGAAATGTCAAGATGAGTGTGCTGCTCTTTCCTGATTTTTTGCCTATAAAATGAGAGCTTCGGCTCTCAAATTTTGATACACTAACAGAAAGAGAGAAAAAGAGTAAGGTTTCACAGACAGGGTATAAGAAAATAGTCTGTGAAGAAAATAGAGAGTGAGCGATATTGTAGTGAGGTGGAAATATCAAAAGAGGCTTATTTTCTTTTGACTGTTGTAGTGGTCTTTGGAGTATTTTTCTCGGACCTACAAAGTGTAAAATTCCTTACTATAGTGATATCAGTTGCTCCTCTCAGGGACGTGATTTTTTCCCTTATTCAGAAGGGTTTTCCACGTAAAAATCTTAGTGTCATTGTTACTCTTTTTTATTCTTGTCAATTACCGTATCTCGGTGCTACATTATATTCCGCTTTTATTACCGTGAATATTATTTTGGTAGGGAATTTATTCCCAACACATTTTAATAGGACCTTCATGCTTTTAATACAGTATCTCGGGTATTATCAACTTACAATTTCAAGCAAATGAGACTTAGGAATTAAAGATAAAACTTTAAGGAAATTATGCAATAAAAACTTCGTAGAAGTAAGCATGAAATCATCCGACATGGACGTCACACGAAGCACTCTCTAACTTCTACCAACAGGTCTTTGGTTGTATGATTCTTATCTTGCAATGAGAAAAATATATCTTAATAAAAAAAATTCTTTTCCTCCTTGATCCAATTTTTTTCTTGAACTCTAGGCATGTGCCATCTCGCCGAAACCAAAATTAAATTCACATGCAACATATCAAATCTTAATGAGTATTAGATGGCTACTAATATGGCCTACTGATTCATAAGCAAAATCTACTATTTTAGTCGAGTATATATAACTATTGTTCATGAGTCTAAATAATACAATTTACGAAGTTGCTTCCCATAAATAATTGACATACTTTAAGATATCAATGCACCAAAATATGCTATTCCTTCCTTGTCTTTGGCTTGATTAGCTTGGACAATATAAAGCACATTATTTACTTCTCAAAAAGTTTATAACAATTATTAGTGCATTATGCATCATTATTGCATTACGTTCTTAGCAATTTTCACTAACTTTTGTTCGCGAGTAGTAGATCTCTCAATGTTGATAAAAAAGGAAAAAATAAAAACAAAGTAAAGTACCTGCTCATATAATATCGAAACCTAATCGACTTTGTTTTCTTTCTCGCAAAAATAAGACCCTGAACCAAAACTACACATCAAAGCTGTTTGACATCAATTGCAATCAAATCACACAAAAAAAGGTTAACTTGAAGTACAAAATCTATAGAAAATTTAGATGGAAGTACATGAAAAGAAATTCACATACAATTGGTTTAAATAATTAGAATGGATTGACCAAAAGAAAAAAAAATTAGAATAGTATGGGGAAATTTGTTTTTCTTACGCAGTTCATCTTTTGCTTCCTCTTCGAATCTCCAGGTAGATCCCAGAAAGAAAATCATGACCAAATAATCCAAGAAGGTCTAACGAAGAAACAATTTCCAAGCGATCACGAAATCAAATAATAAAATCTTTTTCTACATGTGTGATGAACTTGATGATATGAGTACTAAACTGGATAGAATTTGATTCATATTCTAGTGTTTTATAAATTCGAGTTTTCTCCAACATATCATTAGTTATATTTATATGGCGAATTATTTTTATATGTGCTATAAGTAAACTCGAACATACTTTCTCTATGAACCCAAAAACAAAACCCATGTGCCATTGCGTATATTGGAGTTAGAGAGATGGCCACAAAAGAGATATTGGCGGACGATATTGGGGACGTATCACCACTCCCGAAATACTAAAAGAGAAAAGCATAAAATTGGTTAATGTATAATATGCAATCGGTTCATAATTAAATAGTCTTAGTAGAAAGTTTTCTTTGCAAGCACAAATTGTTCAATTACGTGCCATTACAAAAATTTTAGTAAAATTTGAATTGACATCAAATTCCTAAATATTATGAGGTAAGGTTCTTAATTTTACAATTTTATCCAATATGGATATTTGAATAATTTAGTTTTGAATGGTATAAAAGTCGATCAATATTGCAAGTATATGTTGATCGTTTCATATTTAGCATAAAATATTCGTGCTTTTATAATAATATAGTGTGACGACCTGACCTGTCGTCTCATGTGTTACTGCTCTGTTTCTCCCATTTTATTCTTCTTCATGTTTCGTTATCGGTATGTGGTCTGTTAGAGTTGATTTGGATTGGTTTTGATTAGAAATGAGATACTTAGCCTCTTTAAGGAAGGCTTAAGTTGGAAAAGTCAACCGGACGTTGACCTATGAGTTATAGGGCTCAGATGTGATTTTCGGTGATTCAGTTAGCTTTGGGAGGTGATTTGTGACTTAGAAGTGCGATCAGAATTGATTTTGGAGGCCAGGTGTAGAATTAGGCTTGAATTGGCGAAGTTAGTATTTTGGCGATTTCCGGTTGATAGGTGAGATTTTGATCCGATGATCGCAATGGAATTCGGAGAGTTGCTGTTGCTTTGATATGTGATTTGTGATGTGTGTGCAAAATCTCAGGTCATTCGGACATCATTTAGTTGAGTTTTGATCGAATGCGCATTTCGGAAGTATTTGGAAAATTTTAGGCTTGAATTCGATGTGATTTGATGGTTTTGGCATTGTTTGAGGTATTTTGATGATTGGAAAAAGTTTGTATGATGTTTTAGGAGGTGTTGGTATTTTTGATTAAGGACCCGGGGGCCTCAGAGTGATTTCGGATGGCTAACGGGAGGTTTTTCGAACTTTGGTTGCTAAGGAAAATTGCAGGTCAGTGCTACAAGATTTTTCTCTATGCGATCGCAGGAGAGGGGATGTGATCGAATAGAAGGATTTCGAGGGTTTTTTGGTTGTTCTACGCGATCGCATAGGGATTCATGTGATCACATAGTGTAAATTTGATCCGAAAGTTTTAGTAGAAAGTTAATCTATGCGATCGCAGGAGTTGGTGTGTGATCGCATAGGGTTAAATTTGGAGCTGGAATTTTGTTCTATGCAATCGCATAGGTTTAGTCACAGTGCCTAGGAATTTCGTTCTATGTGATCGCAGGAGCTCTAATGCGATCGCATAGTGTTAGCTACAGTATCCGGACAGAATGTTAAAAATATTTCATCTACGATTTTGGGTCATTTTTCCTCCATTGTTGGACTTTTTGAGAGCTTTTTGAAGAAAAATGAGAGGGATTAAGGGAGAATCACTTGGAGGTAAGATTTTTGAACTTAAAACTCGTTCTTATTGTGAAATCCATCTAGAAATTCATGGAAATTAAGCCTAAAATTGAAGAACTAGGGCTTGAAAATTTGAAATTCGATTTGGGCATTTGATAGGTCATTTGAGCTCGGATTTGAGAGTTCTTGGTATGTGTGGACTCGTGGCGAGATGAGGAATCCGGTAATGTAAGTTTTGTAATTTTTTGAAAAGCGGGCCCGGGGCTCGGTTTTTGCTAGTTTCAAGATTTTTGCTATTTCTCGATTGCTTTCTATTGGATATTATTTCCTTCGAATATTGTGATGTATTCGCTCTAATTTTGGTTAAATACGATGCGCGTGGAGGCCGGTTTGAGGGGAAAAGGCGTCTCGGGCTAGAGATTTTACCGGTTCGAGGTGAATAATACTTGTAAATAATATCCTGATGGTTTGAAAACCTCGGATTTGCACAGCATAGTGTTGTATTGAGGTGACTTCATGCCGGATATGAGCGTGGGGGTAGAGCACCATATGGGATTATGACTTGGTCTGTCCCGGTTGTTGATTTTTGCTGCTATTTGACTGAAACTACTTGTATCATCATAATTTGGGCTGATTGCCATGTTTGGGCTTCGTGCCAATTATGTGAATCCTTCAGGGATTGATATCACTGTTTTCGTATTATTTTACATATAATTTGATCTCAGTCCAAGGTTTTAATGCTGATTTACAAACTAAGCCAATTTTTTCTAAGATTTGAAAAATTAAACAATATTTTATTGACGTTTTGAGCTGAGAACTGTTATTTTAATATTGCCCAAGTGGCTTATGTGCATTTATAGACTGAGCATGGATCGGTTTGCGAGCCGCAGTAGTGTTATAGTGATTTCTGGATATATGATTGGCTCGGGCTGTGCGTTGTAGCAATGATTTTAAAACAGTGGTAACAATGACACTGCATGATGTAAATTGGTCAGGTAACATTGACTGACCGGTCAGGTAACAATGGCTGATTACGAATTAAATGATGCCACGAGATGGCTTGATATTGCGCTTAGGCTATAGGAGCCCCTCCGGAGTCTGTACACACCAAGTGAGCGTCGTCGGTGATGAATAAATATGGAAGTGGGTGCCGGAGTGTATCGTCATATGCATTGTATTGCACTCATGTGTTTGTTCCTATTTGTATTAGTTGTCATGATATCCAGCACTCGCATTTCATTGGCTTCCATGCTATTACTTGCACTATGTACATGATACCTGGTGTTATTTGTTAATGGAGTGTTGTGCCCGAGGGGCTGATTTTGTGCTGACTTGCACCACCTGTTCTGCATTCCTTGGCTTAACTGTTGGAAAAAAGATATTTTCAAAAGGGGTTTTGAACTATGTTAAGATATTTTCTAAAGGATTTTTATGTTTTCACTGTTTCTCAAAGGGTTACACTATACTATATAGCATGATAACTTGTTTTACGTGGTTTCTTGCTGCTCAGTTATTATTTACCTTTATTACTCACTAAATTGGAGTACTCTCTTTACTCCTTGCACCTCACGTGCAGATGCAGGTATTGATTTCCCCGGTAGTGGGTTGAGCTCGTTTAGGATTTGCTATCATAGTTGAGCAGGGTGACCGCCACCGTTCACGGCACTAGATTTCTTCCCTTTGATTTCCAAATTAAATCCATGTATTTTAGACCGTGTAGTTGTATAAAAAATCCTTCTAGATGCTCGTGACTTGTGACACCCTGGTCGGGCTACGTTGAGTTGTAAATTTTGTTAATTAACGTCATTATTCGTATTTTGCTTTTCATTTATGTTTAATTATTTGGAAGGGGCCTAATTGGGTTAGTTGGCTGACCTTGTCTTCACGAGAGGCGCCACCACGATTAGTTTGCAAAATTGGTCCGCGACGAGTTGGCATCAAAGCCTAGGTTACTAGGTCTCGCGAGTCATGAGTAGGTTTAGTAGAGTCTCGCGTATCGGTACAGAGACGTCTGTATTTATCCTCGAGAGGCTATAGAACCTTTAGGAAAACTTCTGATTCTTGGAATTCTTATCGTGCATACTTGATTCAGCTTGGAATATAACTCTTGAAATCCTTCCTCACGTCTGTATGCGCACATGAGCGGTTAGTATTGTATGTGCCTTGATGGCTTGTGATTCCCCGATCAAGGAGCGAGATGTGATCTTCGTGAGTTTGATGTTGGGCTAATCTTGAGGACTTGAGGCCAGATCTTTGCATATGGCTTGAGCACCGAGGTGCTGATTGTGTGAGCAAGTGTTTAGAACTTATATGTTCGGTATTGTCCCTATTAGACGGAATGACGGTCTGGTATTTATGTGATGAGTATGTTAGTATTGCGAGATGTATCTATATGACTTGGTTGTGACGAAGAAATCTGCTGGATAATAGATGAACTATTAAGTGATTCGATTCCTACTGTGATTTGATATGTAGCCGAATATGGGCGTGTGAGGAATATTTTTGTGTCTCGTAGCTGGGGAGTGAAGTGCATTACATGTGGCAGAATTAGTTCAGACCCAGGAATACTAAATGACTATGTAACGTATATGATGGTGGAAGGCATGTTAAATACTAAATTGAGGCGAAGCAAGTGGGATATCTCATGGGGAGTGTTCTTAAGTAGTATGATCCTTATGTGTATGTTAGAAGATCTTATATGTAATTGAAGGGTACGTGTTGAAATTTGAAAATTTGGGTCGCTTACGAGAGTGGACTCAACTGATGTGAGGATGAATGCGAGATTTGCATATGATATTGTGGCATCATTAGAGTAAAATTATTATGGGTTATTGAATGTGTCGTGAGATATGGCTTCGAGCCAAGTTGGGGAGGCTGCTGTTGTGAGCACGTGATTTTTGCCCTATATATGAATAACTCCCAGAAAATTCAAAATAAAACAATTTTTAGTTTGCTTGCAATTGTTATGAATTTTTTTATTATTTTTCTTGTATTATTTTGCATTTATCTGTGCATGTTTATTTGTTGAATTAATAAAAACAATATAAAAATATGTTGCGTTTGCATTTAGGATTTAATTATAATTAGGAGTAATTAATTTTATTTTACAAAATAAAAATCGCAAAAATAAGCATCTTTTGAATTTTTAGCCTTTAATGTCCAAATTGTGTAATTTTATTCTAATTGATGTTCAATTTTGTGTGATAATTACCATTAGGAGTTGATTAGTATTTTAAGTTGTTTGATTTTACTAATTTAATTTAGGATCTTTAAGTGTTAATTTTGCAACAAATAAACGAAAAGAAGAGCAAAAAATATGAAAGAAAAATCGAATTGGGCCTCTTATCCTAATTTGAATTCACCTGGCCCAAATGTATTACAAGTCCAACCCAAAACCCACCGGGTCAACCCGACCTAGTCTTCCCCATAACCCAAACAACCCCCCTTATTCTTTTTCATTTCATTACACTACCTATACAAACCTTAAACAAAGAACACCCCCCCCTTTGTCTTCTTCCTCATCAGCCCCTCCACGACGCTACACCAGTCCACCACCCAGCTTCACGCCAGCAATGCCACCCCATCACCACCCTGCCTCCAGCCTCAACCAGCGACGACCCTCCAGCTTTCCGTCGACCTCGCTGCCAAACGACCCTCCCTCCAGTCACGCACCAGCAGACTAAAGCAGCCTCCAGTCGTCTTCCTCCCATCCTCATCCTTCACGTCCCAAACGACCACCTCCCTCAACCAAACAAAAAACCTTCAGCTCACGACGCCAACGAATCAGCTGAACCCTCACGCCCCATGCCTGAACGAACCAGTTTCGACCCCTTCAGCCGCTTCTTCTTCAACAGAAAACAACCATGAAAGCTGGATGTAAGAGCTCCGAGACGCAATTGAAACAACATCCAAAAAGATGAGCTTAAACCCCCCAGTTCTTTCCCACTTGAAAATAATTCAAAATCAGTCTTAAAACCCTTGATAAGGTGAGGCTTTGTCGGAGGTTATACACTGTCCGAGCTTCCGTCTGTTTGGAGGTTCAGCTCGAGGGTTCCGGATAGATTTGGTTTCCGTTCGAGTCACTCGTTCGAGTTTCCGGTGCTGCTGAAATTTTTCGGTTTAAGGCGGTTATAGGAATTTTATTTCCGTCGGTCTAAGTTGAGGTTTCCGTTGGCGTCGTGGCTCCGATCTGGTTAGTTGGTCTAAGTTTCATTTCTGTCCATATTTTGTTTGACATTTTCGGATCTAAAATCAGTATATGTTTGATTATTTTCTTGTTCATTGTTTATTATTTCTTGATTATTTCTTCAGTTTGTTTTGTTCATTTGTTCTTGTTAAGTTTTAATATAGAAATATTTTAATTTAATAACTTGAATCCTTTATTTTGATTGTAATATTGTTAGATTTAATTTGAAATTCAATTAATTATTGAGTTTAGCGATTTGAATCTGTTTTATTGTTCTGTTAAGTCAAAATTTGGATCGGAGTTAGAAATTCGAATTTGTTTGTTTCATCTGCTAAGTTTGATTTGAATCTGAGTTTAGTGATTGGAGTCTAATTGTTTGATATGTTCAGTTTTATTATTGTTGTTGAATCTGAAAGTATGTTTGTTAAGAATGTTGTTCAAAATAGTTTCGTTTGGTTTCATCATTTAGTTTGAATTTGTTGATTGAATTTGATTAAGAATTGGTTATAACTGCTATATTTTGGTTAATTGATTTAGGTGAAGTGGCTATAGCTGATAGGGTAGAATAGTAATTTTTAGTAATTTCGGGGGTATTTTTGGAATTTAAAATTTAGACAATTATTTAATTTGAGTGCTTTGTCCACTAGTTAGTAAAATATTATTAAAATAATATAGTGGGGGACAAGACATAATTATGAAAAGTAAAAGGGGGTTAATAATGTGGTTTTCTTTGACCACTGAAAAAGGGGGGATTCTGGGGTCCGTGTTGACTACTTTTCATTTAATTAAAATCAGAAATAGTATAGGTAATAATAAAAGGTTAAAAGTCACATAGTTAGAAGAATATGGGCTGGAAAGTAAAAGAGGAAAAATGGTTAGTAATAATAGTTTAAAAGTAAAAGTTGATAGTTAAAAAAATAGAGGAAAGAGTCTTGCTTTGGGTATATAATAGGACTCATTTAACACTTAAAAGGGGACTAATTTTCGAGAGATAAAATTTCAGAATAAGAGAACGAAAGCAGAGAATAAAAAAGAATCGAGAGTTGAAATAAATTAGAGAGCTGAAAAGTCCACTGTTGATTTGAAGCTTCTCTTTTTCCTTCATTGATTTCATTTCTCTTGATTCAAATACACAAGACTGATCTTAAGTAACTCTAGTGTATCTTTGAGTTCATTTGGCTTGTGTTGATATTGTTGTGGGTTAAAGTCCGTTTCTGTTGGTGTTTTCTGATTTGATTTTATTGAGTTTCTGGTCGGTTGCTGTTGGTTTGCTGGGTATTGTTAAAATCTATTGCTGGGTTTAGCTACCATTGTTGCTGTTTTGCTGTGTTGATTACTGCCTTGCTGATTCTCTCACTTTCCTCTTCTCTTGTTTCCAATACCAGGTACACGACTGTAACACTGGCTATTGTAATCTGAAAAATGTAGAAGTGAATACATATAAAAATGAAAGTCTGAAGTTTTGATTTAATTTTTTCTTCTTTACATGATTTTATTTTAGAACATTTCTTATACTACTGTTATGTAGATTTCTGCCAGCTTTGTATAGCTGGACTGTATTTAGTTTTATTTGGATTAATTGAAGTTATAATTATAATGAACTATTAGGATGTAGTTACCAGCTATAGTAATATTCTCTTGTAGAATAAGGCACGGAACAATCTCCCTTATGCACGCTCGAGTGCAATCTCCGTTCACATTAATCTACTAACTAATAAGAAGCCCAATCTTGTAAACATGTAATTGAATAGGACTCTTCTCTTTTATTTTGGAGACACGCTTAATAGAAAAATGTAGTAACTTTAGATTTATTCTTTTAAAATAAACGAGATGAGCCTCGCTGAACAAAAGGCACAAGCTGCGGGGCCCTCGATAATTGGATAGAATAATTGTACAGACTTCGGGACATTCCGTCTTAGAAAATTTCACGGCATTCTAAAAAATAATAACGTGCTAGACTCTATAGGTGCGTACTTTAATAATATTATCTCCCTAAACTCGGGTGCACATTTATGTGGCCCGAATCCAATTCTCAACGGAGTCGAAATGTGCCGACGACCACGTGTACCCTGTTTGTAACTTGGTTCGAGATGCATTTCCATGACGTTGCAATTCTCTGAAAAATAATTATAATAATGATAAAAGCGACTAAAAATTAGAATTTTCACATAAGTTACAACATGATTAAAAATCATATAAATAAGCCGAATATGACAGTTGAATGCTAGAACCGTGAAACTGGGGAATGCCTAACACCTTCTCCCGGGTAAACAGAATTTCTTATCCAAATTTCTGGTTCGCGGACTGTTAAACAGAGTCAATATTTTCCTCGATTCGGGATTAAACCAGTGACTTAGGACACCATAAATCTCCCAAGTGCCGACTCTTAATCTTTAATAATAATCCCGCTGCGATTGTCCTTTAATTGGAAAAACTCCTCTGCGCCCTCGCGGGGTGCGGAAAAAGGAGGTGTGACAGCTGTGGCAACTCTGCTGGGGACAAACAACCCAGAACGTTTTGTTCAGGGTTCAAAATTCGAGCTTAAAATAATTGTTGTATTGGGCTTTATTTATTAACTAATTTTTATTATATGATTGGGCTTAAATGTGAAAAATGATATTTTTTACCGCTTTAATATTATTTAAACTGTATATATAAACTGTGCCGAAACCCTTCTCTTCTCTCTCCTGAGGAGTGTACGCTGGTCGTGACTTCTTTCTGTTAGTGTCATAATCCCAAAATAGAACGAGGATTCGGAGGAGTTGCAAAACCGATTGTCCTTTGGTTACCGGGACGCAGCTCCCATCCTTGGCTCGAGTTGTCTGCTCAGGTAAGCCAGGTCAAGAACAAACACCTAGGATAAACCTAGTATAACAAAACCTCATGTCGGATCCCAAGTAGGAACGCTTATTTGCATCATGCTGCATTTGACTTAATGGGACTCGACACAGGGGTTGGGTCTCTCTAGGACAAGCAACCTGAAATTTAAAAGACTATCCTGCTGCATCCTGTTTGTTTTACACATTTATTTGCTTCAGATTTGCATGCTGACCGACTTCTGAAAATCAGGAATATTGGAAATTGGTGAAAAAGAAAAAAAAAAAGAAAAATAACAGCGTAGACAGATAACTACTTATTTTTAGAAAGAAAACCAATGTCAGAGTAGTGTCTAAACTCTGCCAAAATTTTGGAAAAATAAAAAAAAGAAATGTTTTTTTTATTGTGTGATTTATTTGAAAAACAAAAGAAAGAAATCTTGTTTTCAAAATTAGTTTATTTTCTTTGGGAACTACGCCGGTTTGATTCTCACCAGATGTGAGATACGTAGGCATCCCTCATCGGGTCCAACCTCCCATTTTGATAAAATAGCTAAAACATGTCAAAATTTTAAATTTTCTCATAAATAAGTCGGGTGATGTCCAACCCCCCCGCCCCTTTGCTAAATTAGCTAAAAATGTCAAAGTTTTTAATTTTCATCATAAAGAAGTCGGGTGATGCTATTTTTTGTCGAACATAGCCGAATGTTCCCGAAATGGACGCCGGAAGGCTGACTTTGCATAAACAGCCACCTTTGGGTCATTTTTTAGATTGGGTCAGTTGACCAACACAGCCTTGAAATCTTCGTCCCTAATACGTTGAAAGGCCTTGTTTGCAATATCGGATTTTTATTTTTAATTTGAAAAAGATGTCAAAATTTTAATTTTTGTCATAAATAAGTCAGGTGGTGCCGCTTTTTTCAAATATAGTCTAATGTTCCCGAAAGGGACGCCGGAAGGCTGACTTTACATAAACGGCCACCTGCGGTCATTTTGTAGATTTCCGGTCAATTGACCCACACAGCCTTAGAATCTTCATCCCCGAGGCGCTGAAAGGCCATGTTAGCAAATATTTGGTTTTCTATTTTGAAAATAAGGAAATAGTCATAAATAAGTCGTGTGATGCTATTTTTTCAGAAATAGCCAAACGTCCCAAAAGGGACGCCGGAAGGCTGATTTTGCATAAGCAACCACCTTTGGTCATTTTTAGGATTTGGCCAGTTAGCTAACGCAGCCATAAAATCTTCGTCTCCGAGGTGCTGAAAGGTCGTATTTGCAATACCTGGTCTTTTAATTAGAAAAATGTAATCATAAATAAGCCGGGATGATGCATGCGGTCGGAGCAAAAACATGTTAGAAATGGTTAACTGCCTAAGAGCATTGCATTCACCAACGTGCAATTGCAATATCTGTTAAAACTCTAACTCTAACAAGTTTGTTGTTTTTCCAAATTCAATCAGTTAGTTTGTTCGAGCGTACTGGCACCATACCATTATCAAACAAGATCAAAAGGGCATATACCAAAAAGCATGACTTGCTCAGAAAACAGTGTTGAGTCGGAAAAGACGGCAAATAAGATGCAGATGGAGGCAATGGAAAAAATGGAAAAAATGAGATTGGAGATGAACGAAATGCAGAAAGCCTTGGCTAGGGCACAAAAGGGGCCCAAACCACTCGTTACTCCTACTCTCCCACCAGGACACACGCCAGAATACCCTTTCCCCGGCCCTTCAACAAGCTTCCCAAGCCATCACTACTATTAAGGAAAAGACGCCTATGATCCCCAAGCTCCACCACCCAATCAGAACCCTCATCCACCAAATGTTCCTAACTTTGTGGCACCTCCCCCAACCACATTACAAAGATAGTCTAGTGAGCCAATGTTCCAAGCAATATTACCCCCCTGAGACCACATTCAAAGCACTCGAGCCACATGCCTATAATCCCCACTTTGAGGTCCCGACAAAGATTGAGAAGCCGGCTAAGAGCCTAGAGCAGGACGAACTGATGCAAAAATTTAAAAGCCTGGAGCAATCCTTCAGGAATATGCACGGGTTAGGCAACCAGGTCAGCGTGGCTTACAAGTATTTGTGCCCTTTGCCGCCAGGGTTCAAGATGCCAAAGTACGATATATACTAGGGGCAAGGCGATCCTATGGCACATCTGCGAGGTTTTTGTAGCAAGATGAGAGGAGCAGGTGATAAATATGAGCTTCTGATAGCTTACTTTGGTCAGAGTATGAGCGGTTATACACTAGAATGGTACACAAGACAGGATCCGAGCATGTGGTACACCTGGGAAGATCTAGCACAGGCTTTCGCAGGTCACTTCCAGTACAATCTTGAGATAGTCCCTGACCTTCTCACATTGCTAAATCTTGAGAAGAAACCTGGGGAGAGCTTCCTGGAATTTTGGTTCCGATGGAGAGAACATGCAGCCAGATTTGATCCTCCGATGAGCGAGGGGGAAATGGTGGACTACTTTCTGCAAACTCTAGAGCCAACTTACTTTGGTCACTTGGTAATGTCGGTGGGCAAATCTTTCAACCAGGTAGTGAAAATGGACGGTATGATTGAAGAGGGACTTAAGTCCAACAAGATCTTGAGCTATTCAGCGATTGAAGCAACCACTCAGGCCATCCGGAGCGGCACGAGAGGTGCACTCAGGAAGAAGAAAAGAGAAGAGGTCGCAACAGTAGAGGCAGGTAATGGGTCTAGATCTAGAGGTCTTTCCCCTTGCTACCAATCCAGACCCCATTACCCAAATTACTCCCCACAGCCCTACTATCCACCACAAGAACCACAATTCTCCGTCCATCAGGCCCAGACATATACTCAGCCTCCGGCTCGCCCACAATGGCGTGCGGCGGCTCCCCAAAATACCTACCCGCCTCCACAGAATATATATCCTCCTTCACGAAACACATATCCACCGCGAAGGTGATACAGTAATCCTTCTGGGATGGGTTTCCGAGGAAATCAGAGAACATTCACTAAGTTGGGAGAAACCTATACTGCCTTGTTCCATAAATTAAGGCAGTTAGGTTTGTTAAGTCCTGTTGAGCCCAAATTGCCAAATCCACCTTCCAAAAATATAGACCACTCGATAAGTTGTGAATATTGCTCAGGGGATCCCGGACATGATACCGAGAAGTGTTGAAAGCTGAAACATGTAGTGAAAGATTTTATCGACACCAGTAGAATCGAGGTTCAGACACCAGAGGCACCCAACATCAGTCAGAACCCGATGTCAGCACACCACGAAGCTCACATGATCAAGCTAGTGCACGAAGGAGGGGAACTCGAGAAGCTCTCAACAAACAGTAATGATGATCCATGCCAGTACGAATGAAAAGTCGACCAGTGGAAAAGTGGTGGTACAGTTAGAAAGGGTAGATGACAAGCCAATTATGGTGATGGGGGGAAGGGTCCAGTAAGGCGGAGGTATAGTTTGTAGGAATAAGAGCAAAAATCAACAACCGGATGGCTACTCCCCGTCCTATCTAGAGGGAGTCTTGGTAGTGGGCTCTGATTTTCCTTCTCATTTTCTGGATTATTACAACCCATTGTAATCCAGTTTCTTTTATTTTTATATTCGGCCAAGTGTGAAACCTTGTTTCCCGTAATTCAATGGAAAAATGAAAAACAAATTCACTTTTACTTTTGTTTCATTTTTTTTTCTTCTTTTTCTCTTAATGAACAGTTCTCTTTATACTGACTCTAATGACATGGCATGCACGATGGATCTTCAACCCATTCTAAAAAATCAATATGATTATGAACTAATAATACGAGAGGCAGATTGATGATAATGAGTTGGTCAAACCCCGAATGGAGTGGTTGAGGCAGCTAACAAGAACATAGAGAAGATATTGGGGAAAAAGGGTCCAGGCAATGGCATGAAGAGTTGCCATTTGCATTGTTGGGTTATCGCACTACTGGTCGTACTTCAGTAGGTACAACTCCTTATTCATCTGTATACAGTGATACCAACACAAGTTGAAATTCCGTCCTTTCAGATTATCATTGAGGCTGGGATTGATGATTATGAATGGTTCAAAGACCGATTTGGAGCATTTGATGTATCGACATGGCTATCAATTCTGACGCAGTCAAGAGATATTTTGTATGATTTCTTCGATTATAATTGTTTGTTTGTTTATACTTGGCGTTGGTCGAAGAATGAAATGACGGAGGAAATTCTTTCTTCTATTCAAACACATTAACCTTTGCTTCCCCCTGTGAGCCTTATTTATTCTTTCATACGCCTATCTTGGAATCGTTAAGCGATAACGAAAAAAAAAAAGAAAAAAAGTGAAGAATAGAAGAGAAAAAAATAATATTAATAACAAAAACAAAAGAAAAATCACAAGAAAAACAAAGGAATGGAGGGAAATACGTTTGACCTGATTCCTTAAAGGGGATACGTAGGCGCCTCACGGCTCGGTCATAGTGTAATAAAAGTCAAAAGATCCCCAAGCAAGAAAACTGGGGCAGAAGTGATGTTTTTGAGTTTTGAGAAAGAAGTTTGATTCCGAGAGTTGTAATATTTTACCTATTAAGTTATTTTGAATCTTTGATATCCTTTTCTTTTAGCCCCACACAAAACCCATATTTGATGTCTAAAAAGGCCTCTCGATCAGTATCCGAGAGGTGCCAAGTCAGGCAAATGAAAGCCGATAACAACACACTGATACCCGACTGAAAGAGGATCATGAGCTAATGGAATTGATAGCCAAAACAATCCCTAGTAGAGAGAATCTTTATCGGTAACACTCCAATCCCCAACTGAGAGAGAAAAATAAAATGAGAGAGTCTTATCGATGAAAACCTTCACATGCATCATAAGGCGACGAAAGCTGAGAGGAACAAAATAAGAGAGTCTTGTGGCGAAAACCTTCGCGGCACCATATGGCGATGGGAGTTGAGAGAAATGAGAGTCTTATTAGTAAAAACCCCTCGAAGGGAACTATGAAGCGACAAGATAAGATTGGCGAAAAGGATCCGCATTCGGCAAAGAGTTGGTTGCCAGTTTATCCACAGTATAATTAGGCCATCAGAAAGATTGATTGATACATATAGACTGGGTTTATTAATCCGGAATGCGCGACATGATCGTTGGGATTGGTCATACCATTCAGATAAGCTCTTTTCTTTTCTTTTTTTCCCAGCATTTGTTCAGAAAGACTTTTTCCTTTTTTTCTATCTTTTGGATTCATCACTTTTCATTTCTTTGTTTAAAGACATTTTTTCCTGCAATTTGTTTTTAAGAAGGATTTTTCAGAGCTTACTACCAGTTGCCAAATGGTGTAAAGCAAAATGTGAATAGGACATGCCAAAGATAAGGTAATGAAAAAGGAGTTTGTTGCAAGACCAGATGATGAATTTCAGAGAAAGTAAAAAAGAAAAAAAAACCACTGTTGAGAAATTTGTGGATAAGGGTCGTCGAGATGTAGGAGCATCCCCGATAGATTTTCGAACAAGTTCCAAGAGGGCCAGACAACACAGACTGGGGAAGGAAGAAAAAGAAAACCATCCCTGACAGGAATATCATCCCCGGCAAATAACATCATTCCTCAACGATTTTTGGGAACGCATACCAGGGAAAGGGAGAAACCATCCCCAGCAGGAGTGGCACGACCGCTCACCATATTTTAAACTAACAAATTTTTCTTTGATTTGAAGCAGGAAAAGAAAAATTTATTAATGGAGGAAAGACATGCCACAGGAAATATCACCAAAACTGGGGCAGAAAATTTTCTATCATCGTTGAAAATTTTCTCGGAGGAACGAGGAAATCAATTCAAGTTATAAGGGAAAAACCATCCCCAGCAGGAGTGGCACGACCACTCACCGCACTTTAAACTGACGAAATTTCTTTGATTTAAGACAGGGGAGAAAGCTATGTCCATATAGAGATCTCTACATCATATCAAGCTTTTTGTGATGCATCAATCTTTGTAATTACCAAATCGAGCACCACATGTCAGGTTAGTCCACCTTCAAAGAGGATATATTGGTTCTATCCGCCCTCAAATAGGATATACTTGGTTCTATCTTCCCTCAAATAGGATATACTTGGTTCTATCCGCCCTCAAATAGGATATACTTGGTTCTATCCGCCCTCAAATAGGATATACTTGGTTCTATTCGCCCTCAAATAGGATATACTTGGTTCTATCCACCCTCAAATAGGATATACTTGCCTCTATCCGCCCTCAAATAGGATATACTTGGCTCTATCCGCCCTCAAACAGGATATACTTGGTTCTATCCGCCCTCAAATAAGATATACTTGGTTCTATCGGCCCTCAAATAGGATATAATTGGTTCTATTCGCCCTCAAATAGGATACATTGGTTTTATCCGCCCTTAAATAGGATATGCTTGGTTCTATCCGCCATCAAATAGGATATACTTGGTTATATCCGCCCTCCAATAGGATAACTTGGTTCTATCCGCCCTCAAATAGGATATGCTTGGTTCTATCCGCCCTCAAGTAGGATATGCTTGGTTCTTTCCGCCTTCAAATAGGATATGCTTGGTTCTATCCGCCCTCAAATAGGATATACTTGGTTGTATCAGGCCTCAAATATGATATACTTGGTTCTATCCGCCCTCAAATAGGATATACTTAGTTCTATCCGCCCTCAAATAGGATATACTTGGTTCTATCCGCCCTCAAATAGGATATATTTGGTTCTATCCACCCTCAAATAGGATATAATTAGTTCTATCCGCCCTCAAATAGGATATACTTGGTTCTATTAACCCACAAATAGGATATACTTGGTTCTATCCGCCCTCAAATAGGATATACTTGGTTCTATCCGCCATCAAATAGGATATACTTGGTTCTATCCACCCTCAAATAAGATATACTTGGTTTTATCCGCCCTCAAATCGGATGTATCGGGTCTATCCGCCCTCAAATAGGATACATCGGGTCTATCCGCCCTCAAATAGGATACATCGGGTCTATCCGCCCTCAAATAGGATACATCGGGTCTATCCGCCCTCAAATAGGATATTGCATTTAATCCTTCCTGAAAAGGGCATTTAATTTATTTCGACCCGAGTGGTCCTGCTTGTATAAATAAAATATATATTTTAGAAATCATTTCCAAATGCATTTTATTTTGAATTTGTTGTTGGAAGTTAGGCGCCCACAGTATAACTAGAGACTACATTTCATGTCATTGAATTTGGGCGCCGACCTATATAACTAGGGAATACATTTCTGTTTTACATTTTATGTCTTGAAATCAGCAATTCACCGGAAGGCAGAAGGTTACAACAAAAAATCCCCAGCATAAGGAAGGAAGTCGTATCCTCAGCAAACAGAACAAAGATGAAACTTGTGTTCAGAAAAGCACGAAGTCGTATCCACAGCAGTTTTCGGAAGAAAGAAGCACCAGAAGAAACACAGGGCGTCAAGAAAGCAAGGCAGCAAGAACAAGTTGAAGATAGATAATATCTTGTAATCCTTAGGCTAGCATAGCTTCTTGTTGTCTTTTAGCACGTTATAATAAGGAGATCGGTAAAGCAGTGGTAACAGCATGCAACAACAGTAACAACAAATTCGCAATCCGATGGTAGTCCCAGCTACCAAAACTTTCCAAACTACATTGACCTGATTCCCTTTTAGCCACGGATATGTAGGAAACCTTTGAAGCAGAGGTTTGGTCAAATCTTTCGAAAAATGCTTCACACAGAATACTCAAACGGGCAAAAATAGCTCGCACTCGCTCACTTTATCTTGGCACGAAAAATCTTCGTATTTTCGGACAAAGAGGGGCAGCTGTGAGCAAATATTTTTGCCCTATGTAAAAATTACTCCCAGAAAATTCAAAATAAATTTTTTTTAGTTTGCTTGCAATTGTTATGAATTTTGTGTTATTTTTCTTGTATTATTTGCATTTATCTGTGCATTTTTATTTGTTGAATTAATAAAAAAATATAAAAATAAGTCGCGTTTTCATTTATGATTTAATTCTATAATTATGAGCAATTAAGTATATCATACAAAATGAAAATCACAAAAACAGGCATCTTGTGCATTTTTAGCTTTTAATGTCCAAATTGTGTAATTTTATTCTAATTGATGTTCAATTTTGCGTGATAATTATTATTAGGAGTTGGTTAGTATTTTAAGTTGATTTTGGTTTTACTAATTTAATTTAGGATCTTTAAGTGTTAATTTTGCAACAAATAAATGAAAATAAGAACAAAAAATATGAAAGAAAGGATTGGGCCTCTTATCCTAATTTGAATTCACCTGGCCCAAATGTATTACAAGTCCAATCCAAAACCCACCGGGTCAACCCGAACCGGTCTGCCCCATGACCCAAACAACCCCTCATTCTTTTTCATTTCATTACACCACCTAAACAAACCCTAAACCAAAAACACCCCCCCCCCCTTTTCGTCTTCTTCCTCATCAGCCCCTCCACGACGCTATTCCAGTCCACCACCCCAACTTCACGCCAGCAACGCCACCCCATCACCACCCTACCTCCAGCCTCAACTAGCAACGACCCTCCAGCTTTCCGTCGACCTCGCTGCCAAACGACCCTCCTTCCAGTCACGCACCAGCAGACTAAAGCAGCCTCCAGTCGTCTTCCTCCCATCCTCACCCTTCACGTCCCAAATGATCACCTCCCTCAACCAAATGAACAGCTTTTAGCTCACCACGCCAACAAACCAGCTGAACCCTCACGCCCCCACGCCTAAACGAACCAGTTTTGACCCCTTCAGCCTCTTCTTCTTCAACAGAAAATAACCACGAAAGCTAGTTGTTAGAGCTCCGAGACACAGTTGAAACAACATCCAAAAAGACGAGCTTAAACCCACCAGTTCTTTCCCACTTGAAAGTAATTAAAAATCAGTCCCAAAACCCTTGATAAGGTGAGGTTTTGTCAGAGGTTATACACTGTTCGAGCTTCCGTCTGTTTTGAGGTTCAGCTCGAGGGTTCCGGACAGATTTGGTTTCTGTTCGAGTCACTCGTTCGATTTTCCGGTGTCGCTGAAATTTTTTGGTTTAAGACAGCTATAGGCGTTTTATTTCGGTTGGTCTAAGTCGAGGTTTCTGTTGGTGTCGTGGCTCCGATTCGGTTAGTTGGTCTAAGTTTCATTTCTGTCCATATTTTGTTTGATATTTTTGGATCTAAAATCATATGTTTGATTATTTTCTTGTTCGTTGTTTATCATTTCTTGATTATTTCTTCAGTTTGTTTTATTCATTTGTACTTGTTTAGTTTTAATATAGAAATGTTTTAGTTTAATAACTTGAATCCTTTATTTTGATTGTAATGTTGTTAGATTTAATTTGAAGTTCAATTAATTATTGAGTTTAGTGATTTGAATATGTTTTATTATTCTGTTAAATCTAAATTTGGATATGAGTTATAGATTTGAATTTGTTTGTTTCATCTGTTAAGTTTGATTTGAATATCAGTTTAGTGATTAGAGTTTACTTGTTTGTTATGTTCAGTTTTGTTAATTTTGTTGAATCTGAAAGTATGTTTGCTAAGAATGTTGTTCAAGTAGTTTCATTTGGTTTTCATCATTTAGTTTGAATTTGTTGATTGAATTTGATTAAGAATTAGTTATAGCTGCTATATTTTGGTTATTTGATTTAGGTGAATTGGTTATAGCTGATAGGGGTAGAATAGTAATTTTTAGTAATTTTGAGGGTATTTTTGGAATTTAAAATTTAGACAATTATTTATTTTTAGTGCTATACCCACTAGTTATTAAAATATTATTAAAATAATATAGTGGGGGACAAGACATAATTATGAAAAGTAAAAGGGGGGTTAATAATGGGGTCTACTTTGACCACTGAAAAAGGGGGGACTGTGGGGTCCGTGTTGACTACTTTTTACTTAATTAAAATCAGAAATAGTATAGATAATGATAAAAGGTTAAAAGTGACATAGTTAGAATAATATGGGCTGGAAAGTAAAAGAGGAAAAATGGTTAGTAATAATAGTTTAGAAGTAAAAGTTGATAGCTAAAAGAATAGAGGAAAGAGTCTTGCTTTTGGTATATAATAGGACTCATTTAACACTTAAAGGGGGACTGAATTTTGAGAGACAATAATATCAGAACTTAAGAGAACGAAAACAGAGAACAAAAACTAATCGAGAGTTGAAATAAATTAGAGAGCTGAAAATCCCACTATTGATTTGAAGTTTCTCTTTTTCCTTCATTGATTTCATTTCTGTTGATTCAAATACACTAAGACTGATCTTAAGCAACTCTAGTGTATCTTTGAGTTCATTTGTCTTGTGTTGATATTGTTGTGGGTTAAAGTCAGTTTCTGTTGGTGTTTTCTTGTTTGATTTTACTGGGTTTCTGGTCTGTTATTGTTGGTTTGCTGGGTATTGTTAAAATATGTTGCTGGGTTTAGCTACTACTGTTGTTGTTTTATTGTGTTGATTACTACCTTGCTGATTTCTCAACTTCCTCTTCTCTTGTTTCCAATACTAGGTACACGATTGTAACACTGGCTATTGTAAGCTGAAAAATGTAGAAGTGAATACATATAAATATGGAAGTCTAAAGTCTTGATTTAACTTTTTCTTCTTTACATGATTTTATTTTAGAACATTTCTTATACTACTGTTATGTAGGTTTCTGCCAGCTTTGTATAGTTGGATTGTATTCTGTTTGATTTGGATTAATTGAAGTTATAATTATAATAAACTATTAGGATGTAGTTACTAGCTGATGTAATATTTGTTTGTAGAATAAGGCACAAAACAATTTTCCTTATGCACGCTCGAGTGTAATCTCCGTTCACATTAATCTAATAACTAATAAGAAGCCCGATCTTGTAAACATGTAATTAAATAGGACTCTTCTCTTTTATTTTAGAGACAAGCTTAATAGAAAACTGTAGTCAATTTAGATTTATCCTTTTAAAATAAACGATATTAGCCTCGCTGAACAAAATGCACAAGCTACGGGGCCCTCGATAATTGGATATAATAATTGTATATACTTCGGGACATGCCGTCTTTGAAAATTTCACGGCATTCTCAAAAATAATAATGTGCTAGACTTTATAGGCGCGTACTTTAATAATATTATCTCCCTAAACTCGAGTGCACATTTATGTGATCCAAATGTGCCGACGACCACGTGTACACTGGTTGTAACATGGTTCGAGATGCATTTCCATGATTGCATTTCTCTGCAAAATAATTATAATAATGATAAAAGCGACTAAAAATTAGAATTTTCACATAAGTTACAACATGATTAAAAATCACATAAATAAGCCGAATATGACAGTTAAGCGATCGTGCTAGAATCACAGAACTCGGGAATGCCTAACACCTTCTCCCGGGTTAACAGAATTTCTTATTCAGATTTCTGGTTCGTGGACTGTTAAACAGAGTCAATGTTTTCCTTAATTCGAGATTAAGCCGGTGATTTGGGACGCCATAAATCTCCCAAGTGGCGACTCTGAATCTTTAATAATAATCCCGCTTCGATTGTCCTTTAATTGGAAAAACTCCTCTGCCCCCTTGCGGGGTGCAGAAAAAGGAGGTGTGACAGCTGTTGATTAGTTGATTGTACGGTTATGTGCTATGTTGGTTCCTTTTTGAGGTATGCTGACGGATCAGTTCTTGTTGCAGAAATTGAGCCCAAGATGGCACAAGTGAAGAAATATTTTGACAAAGGTTATATGGTGCTTCGTAGATGTGTGAAAATAACAGGATGTCTTAAGATGTTGATGGTAAAGAATGCTCAGTGTATAGAGAAGGAAGATTTTTGTATTGGAATGAGATCATATCCTACGGTGTCAGAGTGCTAATAAGGCACGAGTGGTTTAAGTCAGGTAATTTGCAATTGAATAAGAGTGAATGACTTTTGAGAATAATTCTAATGTGTTCAAGATATTACATGCAACGGTCAGGTATTTGAAGGTTGTGTATGTGATTAGAGACTGTGTTTTCATCGAAAAATGTCAAGAGTTGTGGTATTTTTATGTCAATTATGGGATTCTATGCATCAGTATCAGGAAAATAAAGGTAACGGAGTTGGATTCACGGGAAGCTCTTCCTAGTAGATTATTTTGGGAATGTGGTGTTCATAGGAATATTTGAAAGAGTATTCAGTGGCTTGTGAGTCTTAGACAATGTGGTCTTGTGCTTGGGTCTCGTGTAGTGAGCCTGAGTTGAGGAACCGTGGTGCTACAGTAAGAGAGAAATCAAGTTGAAAATGAATCAGAAGGAAACCTAGATAAATGAAGTAGCTTGTTAGTGGACCGAATCGGTATGGTAATGATATGATTAATTATTTGTGTGTGTTCGAGGCAATGAGTTCATACAGGTATTTTGCAGCAAAGCTCTTGAGTTCTGACAACTTTTTTAGCTCGGTCTAGTTAGAAGGATTTAGTCCTGATAGTTTAGCATGTGCCAATAGAATCGGGAGAGAATTCTTGTTGGGTTTCATCGTGGTTTGGAGATGTATATTTTCTATGGTCATGTGGAGCATGGAGTGTGTAATGATTTTTTCTTCTAAATGGGATCAATGAAAGTTCTTCACTATTTGAGTGCGTCGATGTCTGTGGCGCGGAAGGGAGATAAAAGTTCTCATGTTATCCTTGGAGGGTATGGTATACGCAGTATGTTGTAGAGGACCGAGACTAGCGTGTGCGAGGTTTCAGTTCAGTTTTGAAAGGAAGTTCATAAAACCCTTAGGCAACAGGTAGCCTCAGATGACCAAGGAAATAATACTGCTAATTGGAACTGATTTGACAAGAGTATACATCTCAGGAAAAGGGTAATGTGATTAAACTGATGATACTTCGATAGTATTGCGGTACTTTCTTATTAAATCGACTGTTGATATATGAGTTTGTTTGATGGCACATGAGAATTATAGAATATCTTTCATGGAATAATTGGGTACTCGAGGTGTAATATGTATTCATACGGCGGAATTTGGGATCAGCTACAGTGATTCGTGTGCTATATGGAGTTAAAGACTGGGAGTTCTCAAGTTCAGACAATGTAGCATTTGTGGATCGTCTGTATTAGTACCATTAGAGGCTATTGGGATTTGGAATCCCGAGTGGATCTTTCTTTGCTTGGTATATTAGATTCTGGATATGTTATTGGGGTGGAGACTGCTTGTCTCAGTATTGGGTTATTCTAGACTATTGTGCTATGGGTTATGTTGGAAAATGCCACAGGTTGCGTGGTGGAGAGCATCATATTATGTTTTAGCAGAGTGGTTGTATTCCAAAGACCAGTGGAAGGTTGGGAAGGATTGCTTTTCTTAATTGGGCCTTCGTGGCATATGTCAGTGCAGAGGTTTCTACCATTAATGCAATTCCGGTATTGAGGTACTTGTTCGGATGTGTTTCGAGTGGCGGGGCATGTCGCCGGGCGAGATTGTGGATTTCGGTATTTATTTGGTACCGGGCACCGTATCGTACAGCTTTGGCAGGAGTTATAGTAGTGTAAGTAGCAGCTCCAGGCTTCTTGGAATCGAGTTCGTGGGTAGGCCGATGTGGCTACGTATTTAGCTTGAGTTGTCTTGGTTGTCCTCGAGTTGTATTATTGAGTTATAGATCGATTCAATCGTTATTGAACTTGTTGGTATGGGGAGATCTATGAATTGCTTTTAGTGTTGTGAGACGATATGATTGGTTGGATATGGACACATGTGGTGTGGTTCTATTGAGGATTCATAGAGAGAGTCGAGCGGGAATAGTAATTGAGTGTTGCTTGGTAAACGGAGTATTGGTTATGACCTATCAGGTTGCGTGTCATATGTTATTTGTTTCACCATGGGTGTAATGAATTGCTTTGGCTTCAGACATCAAATTATATGTGGTGGTCGAATTTGAGCATGGCGACTTGAGGTGCTTCATGTGTAACAATGTTTGGATAGGATTGCACATTGTGGTGAGGCCACGTGAAATTATGACCTTTCGAGGAGGATTAATGTACTCTATTTCTACGATGTGAGACGGAGTCTCAACTTTGTTATGTAACGGTATTGATGAGCTTGAGGTACAACTCTTCCGTTTGAGTCATTTGTCCTAATTTGAGTATGTTCAGACCGTTCCTTAATGGTGCGTGCATTATGCAAGTTGTGGCTTCGGCCTGTATTGAGGTGTCGTATCACCAGGGTGGTGTATTGAATTCGAGGTGATCATTTGAGTCATTAATGAATGCGAATAGATGTGATTTCAGCTTGTTAGAGGGTTAATATCGAGGTTTGGCCCGGAAATCTGTTGTGGTATTAGTCAACAAGGAAGTGGCTTCATGTATGGGTGACCTGAGGAATGGTTACGATTTATCGCGTGTTTTATTTATCGTTGGTAGTATATGAAGTGATGGAACAAGACTTTATCTAAATAAGAGGTTTTCTGTTGGTATTTGGTTGTTGTGGATAACTACTGTGAATAGAAGTTATCGTTACGAGTATCAATTCCAACATAACTTATCCTTTTGGAGATGAGCTTGGATTATGTGGTATATCATGTGATTTCATGGAGGTTGCAGGTATAGGTCGTTACAGCTGGTTCGGACTCATTATGAGTATAGATGTGAGGTTCTAATCTTGCAATGATTTCAGAAAGTGCAATGCGGTCCTACGGTTTATGGTATAGATGGACCGTGAAATTTTAGCTATATTGTGTTATCGGACCTATGCGAGATTGGGTGACGAGGGATCACTCCGGGTATATTCTTGGTAAGGTCATTCAGCTATTGGGTTGCTTCTAGTACAACTCTGGTATGCTCGAGGACGAGCGTTTGTTTAAGTTAGGTAGAATGTGATGACCCGACCCGTCGTCTCATGTGTTACTGCTCCATTTCCCCCATTTTATGCTTCTTCATGTTTCTTTATCGGTATGTGGTGTGTTAGAGTTGATTTGGATTGTTTTGATTAGAAATGAGATACTTAGTCTCTTTAAGGAAGGCTTAAGTAGGAAAAGTCAATCGGATATTCACTTATGAATTATAGGGCTCGGTGTGATTTCTGGTGATTCGATTAGCTTAGGGAGGTGATTTGTGACTTAGGAGTGCGATCAGAGTTGATTTTGGAGGTCTGGTGTAGAATCAGGCTTGAATTGGTGAAATTAGTATTTTGGCGATTTCCGGTCGATAGGTGAGATTTTGATCCGAGGGTCGGAATGGAATTCCGAGAGTTGTTGTAGCTTCGATATGTGATATGTGATTTGTGCAACATCTCAGGTCATTCGGACGTCGTTTGGTTGGGTTTTTGATCGAATGCGTGTTTTAAAAGTATTTGGAAAAACTTATACTTGAATTCGATGTGATTTGATGGTTTTGGCATTGTTTGAGGCGTTTTGATGATTGGAACAAGTTTGTATGATGTTTTAGGAGGTGTTGGTATTTTTGGTTGAGGCCCCGGGGGCCTCTGGATGATTTCGGATGGCTAACGGGAGGTTTTTCGAATTTTGGCTGCTGTAGAAAATTGCAGGTCAGTGCTACTAGATTTTGCTCTATGCGATCGCAAGAGAGGGGATGCGATCGCATAGAAGGATTTCGAGGGGTTGTTTGGTTGTTCTATGCAATCACATAGGGAGTCATGCAATCGCATAGTGTAAATTTGATCCGGAATTTTTAGTAGAAAATTATTCTATGCGATCGCAGGAGTTGGTGTGCGATCGCATATGGTTAAATTTGGAGCTGAAATTTTGTTCTATGCAATCGCATAGGGTTAGCTACAGTGTCCGAGAATTTTGTTCTATGAGATCGCAGGAGCTTTAATGCGATCGCATAGGTGTTAGCTACAGTACCCGAACAGAATGTTAAAAATATTTCATCCGTAATTTTGGGTCATTTTTCCTCTATTGTTGGAATTTTTGAAGGAAAATAAAGAGGAATTCAAGAAGAATTGATTGGAGGTAAGATTTTTGAACTTAAAACTCGTTCTTATTGTGAAATCCATCTAGAAATTCATGGAAATCAAGCCTAAAATTGAAGAACTAGAGCTTGAAATGTGAAATTTGGTATGGGTATTTGATAGGCCATTTGAGCTCGGATTTGGGAGTTCTTGGTATGTATGGACTCGTGGCGAGACGAAAAATTCGGTAATGTGAGTTTTGTAATTTTTCGAGAAGCGGGTCCGGGGCTCAGATTTTGCTAGTTTTGAGATATTTGCTATTTCTCGATTGTTTACGATTGGGTATTGTTCCCTTAGCATATTATGATGTATTCGCTCTGATTTTGGTTAGATATGACAAGCGTGGAGGCCGGTTTGAGGGGCAAAGGCGTCACGGGCTAGAGATTTTACCAGTTCGAGGTGAGTAATACTTGTAAATGTTATCCTGAGGGTTTGAAAACCCCGAATTTGCACATCATAGTGCTGTATTGAGGTGACTTGCGCGCCGGATATGAGTGTGGAGTAGAGAACCATTAGGGATTGTGACTTGGTCCATCCTGGTTGTTGAGTTTTACCGCATATTTGACTGAAACTACTTGTTATCATCATAATTTGTGTCGATTGTCATGTTTGGGATTTGTGCCAATTATGTGATCCTTCAGGGATTGACATCACTGTTTTTGCATTATTTTACATATTATTTGATCTCAGTCCAGGGTTTTAATGTTGATTTGTAAACTCTGCCAATTTTTTCTAATATTTGAAAACTCAATCAACATTTTATTGATGTTTTGAGCTGAAAACTGTTATTTTAATATTGTCCAAGTGGCTTATGTGCATTTCTGGACTGACCATGGATCGGGATGCACACCGTAGCAGTATTATAGTGATTTCAGGATATATGGTTGGCTTGGGCTGCGCGCCGCAGCAGTGATTTTGAAACAATGGTAATAATGACACTGTATGATGTAAATTGGTCAAGTAACAATGACTGACCGTTCAGGTAGCAATGACTGACCAGGAATTAAATGATGCCACGAGATGGCTTGATATTGCGCTTGGGCTGTAGGAGCTCCTCCGGAGTCTGTACACACCAAATATGGATGGCTCGGGCTGCACGCCGCAGTGGGTACCGGAGTGTACCGTCATATGCATTGCATTGCACTCATGCATTTGTTCCTATCTGTATTAGTTTTCATGACATTCCAGCACTCGCATTTCATTGGCTTCCATGCTATTCTTGCACTGTATACCTGATATATGGTGTTATTTGTTAATGGAGTGTTGTGCCTGAGGGACTGACTTTTGTACTGACTTGCACCACCTGTTCCGCATTCGTTGACTTAACTGTTGGAAAAAGATATTTTCAAAAGGGGTTTTGAACTGAGTCAAGATATTTTCTAAAAAAAATTCACGTTTTCACAGTTTTCTCAAAGGGTTACACTGTACACTATATAGCATGATAACTTATTTTACGTGGTTTCTTGTTGCTCAGTTATTATTTACCTTTATTACTTACTGAGTTGGAGTTCTCACTTTACTCATTGCACCTCGCATGCAGATGCAGGTATTGATTTACCCGGTAGTGGATTGAGCTGGTTGAGGATTTGCTATCATAGTTGAGCAAGGGCTAGCGTTCGCGGCACTAGATTTCTTTCCTTTGATTTCCATAGATAGATAGATTTTATTAAATAATTCTTTATTCTACTTTTTTACATAACTAGTTTTAAGGTACGCACGATGGGCATATACTTCCACTTAATTAGTTTAAATTTTTAAGAAAATTACATTAAATTTTATGTAAAAGATTATGCTCGAGTAATTATAAAATAAATTAATATATATATATATATATATATATATATATATATATATATATATATATATATATATATATATATATATATATATATATATATATATATATATATATATATATATATATATATATATAAAAGTTCTTAAATATAATTATAACTACTAATCTTGATAATTTAATTTTTGATATCATAGTTGAACATTCTACCCTAAAGAAGTGTGATATTTTCCTGTACCTATGTGATATTTCCCTATTTTCAATTTGTACATGAGCATTTTAATTTTATTGTAGGGCTCCTGTATGACATATATGGCTAGCATATTGATACATATTTCCTTATTTAATCGTATAAGTATGCCTACAAAAATATTCGTTATCTTTTGATGATTATTCCATAGTCAATTGGTTTATGTGTGTAAGGTAATTTGCATAAAAGTTGAGATATTTAGTTAGTGATCAATTTTATGTGTTTATTTTATGTTTGTGTTTCATTGAAATGGTGAAATCTGAATAGATTTTTAAGTTTTAAATATTAGAATTTTGTACGTAGTTCAAATAAGGAAGGGTTTAGTAAACAAAACTCAGTAGATTTCAAATATCAAAAATTAAAAATAATAATTAAATGACTATTTTGTCTAGTGTGAACTTTATTTTTATAGGGTTTAGAGGCGAATGACCTTCGCTAAGGGCCATTGTGTTTTTAATATAGCGTAGATATGGATAATTCTACTTCGTACCATAATTTTTCTACGTAATATTGCAAATTTTATTCTTCATATTGCTGGTACGTGACATCATGAAACAACAGCAAACGATACAATATTCAAATTTTGTATTCATCAAACAATACAGTACAATATAATAAAATACAATGCGATATATTATGAAACGATAAGTAACAATCATCCAAACAAGTATTCACGCAATGGTGAAAGTAAGACCTAATCAACCACCATGGCTTTTTTCAGCAATCTATGCTAGCAATCTAGACCCTTCAGATTTGAAACAATGTGGGCTAGCCATCCTTCATTCCCCAGCATCGTTAATCAAGCATTATCTGGCCAAGCTCCCCTTCTCCAATCCACTACCAAATTCAAAGATCTGGCAACAACTTGGAATCAACAAGTCTTTGGAAATATTTTTCACAAAAAGAACAGACTCTTGGCCAAAATCTATGGCATCCAAAAGTCCCCCAACTACAAATTCAGGAGCTTTCTCCAAAAGCTTGAATCTGACCTCAATGAGGAGCTTAATAGCATCCCCAAAAATAAAGAAGATTTCTGTAAGCTGAAGTCAACTGAAGTCAAGAATCAACTGGCTCAATGAGGGTGATTCCAGCATCAGATTTTTTCACACTTTTACCCTTAATAGAAGAAGGAGAAACAAAATCCTCTCTCTCAAATATGAAAATGGCAATTGGATCAATGATCAAAAAACGATCCAGTCAACTATTGTCACATTCTTCAATGATCTTTACTCAACTTCCCACTCTGAAGTCCCTTGGGCAACCACCCCCCAGTCCACAATGGAACCCATCTTGCAGCAAAGTCATAAGGCTTTCATGGACTGGCCCCTCTACATGAGTGAGATAAAAAAGGTTGTCTTCTCCAACAAACCATTTAAATCCCCAGGTCCAGATGGTCTCTACTCTTTCTTCTACCAAAAATACTGGAGCATTGTTGGGGACTCTGTCACAAAATTTTGCCAAAAATGCTTCAGCACATGCTCCATGGATAAAACCATAAACCAAACTCTCTTGTGCGTAATCCCTAAATGTCCACAAGCTTCAATGTTAAAAAAACTTTAGACCCATTGAACTTTGCAACACCATCTACAGACCTCACAAAAATCATAGTGAATAGTATCAAGACCTCATCATAGGACCAAGCCATGCTAGTTTCTTAACTAACAGAAGAGCCTGTGACAATACCATTATTGTCCAAGAATACATGAACCATTTTAGAAAAATGAAGGGAAGGAGTGCCAATATGATCCTAAAAATAGACCTTGAAAAAGCCTTTGACATGCTAAAATGGTACATCATCAGAGACACCCTAGATGCCTTCAATTTCCCTGAGGGACTATCCAAGCTTATCATGTCCTGCATAAGTACTTCCTCTATCTCAATCCTTGTCAATAGAGGAAAAACTGAGCCTTTTAACCCTTCAAGAGGCATCAGATAGGGAGAACCTATGTCACCATACCTATTCATCCTATGTATGGAAAGGCTATCGAGAGCCATCGACAAGGCAGTCATTCAAATCCAATGGCACCCCATCAACATAAGTAGGTATGGACTAAAAATCTCCCACCTCTTCTTTGTTGATGACCTCACTCTCTTTGCCAAATGTAACAACATGAACTGTAATACAATTATTTCCATATTACATAGCTTCAACAGCCAGTCGGGACAAAAAATCAATTTGGCCAAATCAAGAGTCATGTTCTCCTCAAACACTACACAATATACATCCAGCAACTCTCCAATATCCTATCCATCAAGCACACCACATCCTTTGGAAAGTATCTTGGTTTTCAATCTTTCACAAGAAGCATTTAGCCTCTGATTTCCAATTTATCATTGACAATATGCAGAACAAATTGGCTGGTTGAAAAACCAAATTCCTCAAGATGGCTGGGAGAACTGTCTTGGCAAATCCACTCTGAGCAGCATCCAGGCCATGTAATGAAATACATTACTCTGCCAACCAAAATAACCAATCAAATTGATAGAATTCATAGAAACTTCCTATGGGCACCATCCCTGAAAAGAGAAAACTTCATTTGATTAAGAGGGAGGTAGTCACTAGAACAAAACCTGGGAGAGGGGGGCTAGGGCTGCAAAAAGCAAGCTTTAAAAACAAAGCTTCTTTAGCAAACCTGGCATGGAGAGCCTACGAGAACACCAACAGTCTTTGGGGTAGAGTCCTTATCCACAAAAAATGTAACATGTCCATACCTGCTCAGGCTGGGAGACATCATAGGAACAACAAATCCCCTACCTGGAAGAGCTTACTAAAAGGCTGGGAAACCTGCAGCAAAGCTAGTAGATGGATCGTCAACAAAGAAAACATGGTCAACTTCTTCAATGACACTTGGATTCCTAATCGGCCTGCACTCAGGAAGTTGATAGCAGGACCCCTAACCCAAAATGACCTTCAAATTAAGGTGGAGACAATGCACAATAGGGGAACTTGGGACACATCAGCCCTACCATTTGACCTCCCTCCCCATGTCCAAAACATCATGAAGGATGTGTTTATTCCAAGTGTATCCACTAAGGAAGATACTCGAATATGGGGTATCACACCCAATGGGCATTTTTTCAATAGTTATGCATACTCCTTCATAAGCAAAAGTGCTCAAGATTGCTCTCATGGGGAAGTGGACTACTTTAAGTGGATTTGGAAACTAAAACCCCAAACAAGATAGAATATTTTATCTGGCTCTTAACCCACAAAAGACTTCCCCACCTGGTTTTTTCTAAACTCAATTGGAATAAAATGCCCTACCTAATGCCATTAGTGTGGTTCATGCCAGGAATATATTGATCACATTTTCTTTCTATGCCCCAATGTTGTCCACTTTTGGAATGCCATCCGGTCGAAATTATCAACTCCACCACCATCCAACCCTATCAGGTGTAGCCACCTTTGGCAAGAAGTATTGACAACCCTTAAAGGGGTGAAGTTCAATGATTACCTTAACTGGGCGACTCTCATTCCCTACTGCCTCAGGCACATTTGGCTAGCAAGGAATAACAATATTTTCAATAACAAAAAAGAATCAATCAATGTTAATAACACCATTGCTAAAGCGACTGAGTATCATGCCCTCCACAACAACAGTGCCCAACAACGCACCCATCAAATCATGCTCAAATGGAATTGACGGAGCTGCGGGCATCTTCAAAAATCGTAGCGGAAGTTGGATGTTAGGCTTCATGGAAAACTTCCACAAACAACTAACACAGGGGCTGAATTTAGAGCCCTCATCAGAAGCCTAAAATTAGCAAAACAAAACAACTTAGTTCCACTTCAAATAGACATTGATTCAACATAAATAATCAATATGTTATTAAATAGCAATCCAATATTTGATCTTCTAATTTTTGAATGCAGATTATTGATTCAAAGGATGGGCAGCGTGGTAGTGAGGCACTCTTACGGGGAGGAAAACAGAAAAGTTGATGCACTGGTGAAGGAAGCAGCCAAGGAAAACTTTTTGAGCAAAATAATATTTACTAGCAGTTCCTCCGGTGTTTGCCAATGATGTTTTTTGGGCTGACACCCTAGAAAATGAACTACCTAGGATTTTTTTGGATTGTAATATAGATATAATTATGCAAAACTTTGCATCTATAGGGGCTTTGAAGTACCCTAGTAACTCTCAAGGCATTGTATCTCCTTCTTTTAACTAGTTAATATATATTATGTTGACTAAAAAATGTATACAATGGGCAAAAAGTCGTCTACGAAAATCATTGGCATAAAATTTGATGCCAAAATATGGATGGAAAATTTCTTGTAGCATACTTATAGCCTGTTTGGCCAAGCTTATTTTTGACCAAAAGTACTTTTTTTTTTGTCAAAAGTGCTTTTGGCCGAAAATTGAGGCGTTTGGCCAAGCTTTTGGAAGGAAAAAAAAAAGGTGCTTTTGAGGAGAAACAAAAAAAGTAGCTTCTCTCCAAAAGCACATTTTTGAGAAGCACTTTTGAAAAAAATATATTTAGAAGCAGTTTTTTAAAGTTTGGTCAAACACTAATTGTTGCTCAGAAGTGCTTTTCAAACTAATTAGCCAAACACAAACTGCTTCTCACCAAAAGTACTTTTGAGAAAAGCACTTTAAAAAAAATACTTATCAAAATAAGCTGATTTTTACAGCTTGGCTAAACGGGCTATTAGTAATTCTCTTTTTTTTTTCTTTCTTTTTTGACAAGAAAAGAAAAGGCCACCGACATTAAAGCCGCAAGTATCAAGCAACTGCTTGCTTTTCTTTGATAAGCTTTTCATCTACATTTACTGTTGAATTACCAACCAGCAATCTTTCATTAATAAGCACTACATGTTTATCATTTAGGTTAAGCCAATTAGCTTGGTCCTTCTCTAATTTTGTTTGAGAAATCCTAGAGACATAGTGATTGGTTATCGTACAAAAAATAAAGGTCTGAATATAAACGATCCTATCATAGATCCATTGGGGTCTTGAAATTTTATAAATATGATAAGAATGGAAACAGCAACCCTAGTCGCCATCTTTCTATTATCTCTATAATTAGAGAGTAGATAACCCCCCCCCCCCCCCAAAACCCCACCGCATAGTCCAAACAAGCAATCCTGGCTCTATCATTTGGCTTTTTATTCCCCGCATAATAAAACCTAGATGCTTCTCTTCTATAAATTCATGGCTTTGGCCTATGGACTAGTGATGTCATGATGGGACGCTGCACATTCTTTTCCATTTTGTTGTTTCCTTAGGAGGTCAATCCAGTGAAATTGAAGATAACCGGAGATACATAGTATATGTAAACTATATGTATAATTGTATATAACCTATTTATACCGATTAAGAAAAGTAAACGGTGAATCCGATAGATTATTTATGTAAGGAAAACTTACGTAAATGTCCCAAATAAATTTTAACTTACCAACTTATAGCCATTAGTCATAGACTTATCAAAACTAGCCAACAAAAATTGGAAAATCAAATAATAGGATTCTTTCTATCAAAGAATCACATGCAAAAATCACCTACCATTTTTTTAAGCGTGATTAGCAACATTAGATACAAGACGGAAAGGAAATTTCATGGACAGGATAGCAGATAAGGTGATGAAATACAAAAACCTATACAATATTCCAAAAATCTAAACAAAAAAGGAACTTTTTCAATGGGTATAGTTGAAATTCATTGAAAATATATAGATAAGTCAATATACAAAATTTGAGGAAGATTGGAAGTGATTTGACTGATTTTGTATCAAAATTCGTAATTACATCGAGTTCAAAAAGGTCTTCTGCGACACATGTATCAAACATGTATCACGCATGTATCTCACACTTAGGTATACATGGATATACATGTGATGCACAATTTATACAAATATGATACTTATGTGATACACAAATGATAAATAGTGTGATACACATTTTGTTTTTCATGTTCAGCTTTTACTCCGAATTTTCAATTCAAACCACCTCAAAACTTCACCAAATCATCCCAAAACTGAGATTCAAGCTCATTAAGTCGTGCCCAATCTATTCTAATAAGAACCACTCAAAACAAAGCAAAAATTTATGTTTTTGCTACAAATATCTAATTGACTAATTTGACTAACATTAGTAATATTTTATCAATTGACCAATTTTTATAATGAGCTACTTATGAATGGACATAACTGGTAATTTTCCTTTATGTGAAGATCCTTTTCTATTTTGTGGACTAATAACCACGCCTGGGCCAAGCATGTCAAATAAGCCCATCAAAATATGGACAAGCCCAAGATTCACCCCTATTCCACTTTTGGTCAAATTTTACCTCGTATCGTATACGGAAGTTGAGTAGAAACGACACTAGGTAGCCATTTTTAAGCATGTTATTTAATATAATTATAGTTTATAATATATTTACAGATTAACTAATTTCGTCTAAACTTAAAGACACAATGTCCTAGAATTTTAATCTCAAAGTTCAAACTTCAGGTTATTGTGTCCTAAAGTTCGAATTTTATAGTCTTGAAGTTTGAGTGAACAAATTTTTAGATACATTGTAGTTTATAGATATATTTTAAATAGCGAGCTTAAAAATAACTATTGCTACACTTCGCCCGGAAGTTGTAGCAACTTGAGTTACTATAAATCTACTAGTTCGCTGCCTACATGTACATTTCAAACTTAATTTAGTTTAGCCCTGATTGTACAATTTGCTTGTGACCTAACTAAAATACATATTTCTCGCGGGAAAAATACTTGCTCGAAGTCTATGTTTACGCTAGACCAAGTAAATAATTTAACCTAAAGAGTTTAACGCAACGGTGCCATCGGAGCTATCTTAGAAAGAAAAGACTGAAAATTTTAAATGGCCGATAATAAATCAATATCAATGTTAGTTATACCTACCTCTGGTCCACAACTTCCATAAAGTACGTCACAAGACCTTCTTCTTTTAGTATATTACAAATAATAACCAAAAACAAAAACAAATTACTCGAGCAACATAATTGAATCCATTTCACAGACTATATGAATATATGATACATGACATAGACATTTAATTATGATAATCTACTGTTAGACACAGCTTCTATGATAATCTACTGTTAGATACAGCTAGCTTTGTTTAACCCTAGTCTTACATCCTAATTACTAACCGAAAAAAGCACGCTAGGTCCACAAATCATTTCGCGTTCAAGCAGGGTTGATTTGAGGAAAACTCGCAGTTGTGATATAGGTTGTTTACCCTGATACAAGCATCAATAATTGATTTCACGGTTCGAACTCGTGATCTATAGGTCACACGGAGATAACTTGATCGCTATAGATAGTCTACCCTATACAAGCATCAATAACTGATTCCACGGTCCAAACCCGTCTTATTGAGACAGCCTGGCCGTCCGGTCCCTAAAGTTCTTGAGTATGTTGGGGGATTAGGCTGCAGTTGAAAGAGCTGGTCGAAAGCTTGACCAAATAACTTGACCATTACATCCTAACTAACCAAATAAACTTAAAAAGTAAAAACAATAATTCTACAAAGTGTTTTGGGGCAGAAATTGGAATTTATAGTTTCAAGTCAATAATCAACAACATAATCTTCTTTATTCCTTCTAACAAGAGCAAAATAACCAAGAACAGCACAAAGAGCAGCTACAATATTCCCTTCTTTAATCAAAACTCTAAGAACAAATCCAGTAATATCAGCAGTCAATTTCTTGCCTTCTAAAACCAAATCCCTTGTCGGTTTTCCAGCAAAAGTCAGCAAAACCAAAATTGTAATCCAAGTAACTAAAGTAGCTGGAACTGCAACAGCTAAAGCTGCTACCATAGACAAAACCCCAAAAGCTACACCTAATAATACAGATGCATATAAAGCAGGCCAACCAGCTGAAGCTGAAGCTGTTGAATTTGACATAGTTGATTCATACCAAGAAAGTACTGTTTTAAGAAAATTCCAAGAAATTGATAATAAAATTGTGTAAACAGAAACAAAGAGAAATACCCATGTTCTTCTTTTGCTCATAATTTTTATGAGAAACATAGAGGAGATTATTGATTGATTTTCTTGCTGTTGTAAAGGTTCTTGTTCTTTGGTTTCTGCCATGGATTGGTGATTTTGGGTTATATGATTTGATGGCTTTTTTTGGACTTTGATTTTTCTCTCTATTAGCTTTCTATTTTCTTCACTTTCTGCGTCGTTTCCTTTTTACCTATTCTGTGCTGTTTTGGTTTTGAGGACAGTTTGGTAAACAAGGGGATAATACTAGAATGCTTTTATTTACCCAAACGAGGCATAACGCGCTTGTTAGCGCGTGGTGTCAGTGGAATTTTATTTTTTTGGCTTTTACAATGTGCTTTTTTTTGGTAAACAAAGATAGTATATTATTAATTAAAAGGTCAGTACAGGGGTTTGGTGCCTAGATGGCAACTTTTTACAAGCTGTAACATTATTAGTGGTTGTCATGGTCCTCCTATTGGAGTTATCATCACAACAACCATACATATACATTCTATTATTATCCAAATTAATTTGTAGTAGTTGTAGTTCTAACTTATCCATTACAAAAGACAAAATAACAAATTTGGGACATTCGTGAAGATCTGTGCCAAGCCGTTGTTTCCAAAATGGTGTCTGTTTTTAGCTAACTGTTACGCTACCATATTTTGTCCCCTGCACACATGTCGAACAGGTGGATCACCCAACCTGTTCAGATAGTACCTGCAATCAGTAATTAAGTTAGATAGTTCCATATTATGTGATTGTAGGAGCATGAGTATACCTTGTGCATCCACTTCTATTTCCACATGGGTGAAGTTATATTCGTAAGTTAATTTTAGTCCTTGTACTAAAGCATATAGTTCTGAGAAAATGAATGATACATAAGGTGCAGCTCCAGCAAACAATAGAATCCAGTTTGCAGATGAGTTTCAAATTAAACCTCCAAAGCCAGCCTTGGTTTTTGAAAAATCACCATCAGTATTGGGTTTATAGCATTGGTGAGGAGGTGGTTGGCATTTTATATCCTTAACAATCATTTGTTTATGGGTTATTTTATGATTGTAAGAGGCTACAGCAACACAGTATGTAATAAGAGAAAGAGAGATGATATTCTTAGTATGTTCAAAAAAAAATTATTACGCGAGTTTCAAATATGCCATAAGGTATAGGAGAGGAATATTTGAGGTTTAATACGGTAGGGGAAAGTAGCATGAGTATTGAGTAAAAGTTGGCGAACCCAATTATGAGCACATTGGATGTTTATGAGGGCATCAATAAAGTGTTGAGTCCCAATTGTTGTCAAATGATTTTAGCGTTGTCACACGCGAGAAAAATGTGATTTAGGTTTTCTTCTTCTTTTTCACAAAATGGACAAATAACATTGGGAATAGCCTGATGTGTTGTAAGTAAGCCCTAGTTGGTAGTCTATTATGACAAATGAGCCAAAGGAAACCCTTAAGTTTTGGGTGGATAGGAAGTTTCCAAAGCCATGTAAAAGTGAGATTTTTATTTGTAGGCACTAGGAAGTTCTCTCAAGTTGATTATATACTGATTTGGTGGAAAATATACCATTATATGTGTGGCCCCAATAAAGAGAGTCATGGGTGATGTTTAAAGGAGAGATGCAAGTAATATTTATTTGAGTTAACAAATTATGATCCAGCTGAAAAGGAATTTTGTCAATATTCCAACCTAATGGTGTACGTATTTCTGAGATTGTAAGCGTGTCTTGTTCAGCACGTAAAGGACCCTGAATTAAGGAATGTAATGTTGTGCCTGGTTTAATCCAAGGATCATGCCATACCCTGACATTCCTGTCAGTTCCTATTCTCCATTTTATTCCTTTTTGGCAGGAATTCCACCAATGAAGAATATTCATCCAAGTTCTGGAGGCGGTAGTAGTAGATTTATTATTTAAGTATTTATTAGTAAGGATCTTAGTCCATAATTCTTGGGGCGATTGAGAGAGCCTCCAAGCTAGACCTGCTAATAGTGAGTTATTTTTTATTCCTAGCTTTTGAATTCCTAGACCTCCACGAGTTTTTGGGGCTGTTACTACATCCCATTTAATGAGATGTAATTTCTTTTTTGTCACAGTGGAGCCTCATAGGAAGTTTCTTTGGTATTGCTCCATTTTATAAAGAATATGAGTAGAAATTCTAATATATTGCATAATGTAATTTGGAAGATTATTCAAGGTTGATCTTATAAGAGTAGCTCTACCAGTCATTGTTAGAAAATTTATTTTCCAACCTGCTAAACAAATCTTAAAATTATCAAGAAGAAATTGAAAATCTTCATTCATAGGTTTTTTTGTAAATATTGGGAAGCCCAAGTATTTACCAAACACGTTACCTGGTTTAACAGGAACAGATCCTAGGATATAATTTTTATCATCAAAAGTAGTATTGTTAGAAAAAAATACTCTAGATTTTTCAAAGCTTATTTTTTTACCAGAACAAGTGGCAAAGTGATTGCGTGTGTACTTTTTTTGGTTATTTTTGAGAGTAAGATAATATCATCAGCAAAAAGAAGGTGTGATAAGGAAGGTCCGTTGACTGATAATTTGAGAGGTTGCCATTTTAGATAATCTACCGATAGTGAAATGCTATGAGAGAGCATTTCCATACACAGGATAAACAAGTAGAGGGATAGAGGATCCCTTTGACGAATACCTCTTATTGGTGTGAAAAAAGGGGCTCTAGAACCATTAAGCAGAATTGAAATTGAAGAGGTTGTAACACAAGACATAATTAACTGCATCATTGGGGGGAAGCTGAAAAAAAGTAAGAGTTCTTCTAATGAAATCTCATTCTAATCTGTCAAAAGCTTTTTCTAGATCTAATTTCATAAGCATGTAAGATGCTTTCCCTTTGGTATTTCTAAAGTAGTTTAATACTTCTTGTACTATAATAGCATTGTCGGAAGCATGCTTACCTTGTTGAAAGCTAGATTGCGTAGGGCCTATTAATTTATGAATCACAAGTTTTAGTCTAGTAACTATTAGTTTTGTAATGAATTTGTAAAGAGTATTACATAAACTAATAGGTCGATATTGCTAAATTGTGGCAGGGTTTTTGACCTTAGGAATAAGGTAAATATAAGTTTGATTTAACTCAGAAGGGATGGCCTTATTATGGAAAATAAGTTGGCAAAACGAAATAACCTTATGGCTAACATCAGGCCAGAACTGCTGGCAGAAAAAAGGATGAAGTCCGTTCGGACCTGGAGATTTAAGAGGTTTAAAGTTGTACAAAGCCTTCTTAATTTCTAAAGGAGTAAAGGGTTGTTCTAAATTATGAATATCGTTTAAGGATAATTCATATGATGGATTGTCCTTGTAGTTGATAGAGGAAGTGATATGGTCAGTGGTGTATAGTTTGTGATAAAAGTCAGTAATATGCTTTTCTAATTCGTTGTGGGAGATCCAGTTGCCTACGGAGTCACGAAGGCAGTATATTCTATTTCTCATACGTCTATTGATTGTAGTTAAATGAAAGAACCTAGTATTTGCGTCCCCATCATTTAACCAATTTATTCGTGATTTCAGCTTCCAAAATTGTTCCTCTATCCTGAGAATATTACTATATTGTATTGAGAGATCGATTTCGAGGTTTTGTAAGAATAAACTCGAATGATAATTAGGAGAAGATTGTATTCCTGCTAGCCTTGCAAGAAGTTCTTTTTTTTTTGTGCAAAAATGTTGCCAAACTGTTGTTTGTTCCACAACGTAATAGCATGAGTGGTTTGAGGCAAATTATGTACTCCAGCCCAAATATTACGGACTAAGGTATGGAATTGGGGGTTAGTTGTCCACATTGTTTCAAATATAAATATTTTATGAGGTAGTCTAATGGGAGGTTCTAAAGGTGATTAGAAGAGTACAGTGGTAATAATGAGTTCGTGGAAGGTGTGTGACCATTGTCTCAGGATATAAATTGATCTAGTCATAGTTAGCAAGAAAACGATCAAGTCTTTCCATAATAGTATGCCCAAATCTATGTTTATTGGACCATGTGAATTTACTACCATGGTAGCCTAGGTCTAGTAACTTGCATGAATTTAGACAATGTAAGAACCTATCTACTCGAGTGTTACTAATAGGAAATCCCCCTAATTTTTTTATTATGATTCATAATTTCATTAATAGCTCCACCTAATAGTCAAGGCATATCAAAGTTATTTTTAACAGTTATTAAACTATCCCAAGGTGATTGCCTAAAATGTGCATAATTACTAGCATACACAGCAGATAACAACCAAGGGGGTTTATTAGCACATACCTGGACCATGCAGTGAATTTCCTGCGCTGAAAGGCTTACCTCTGAAACTGTGATACCTTCTTCCTTCCAAAGAACAACTAAACCACCTAAGAGACCATTAGATGGAACTTGAGACATATGAGTAAAATTAAAATATTCTCGAAGTCTAGAGTGGTCATGCATATGAGTTTCAAGCAGTATGACAAGCACAGACCTATGGTTTTCAGTAAAGAATGAAAATGGTGCCTAAATTCTGGGTTATGGGAACCTCTACAATTCCAAACTATCATATTCATAAAGGAACTAGGGTAGAGGGTAGGTTCCACTGGTACTTGAGACCTCATTAAGGCTGGTGGTGTCAACTGCTCCAGATTCACTGCCTGAGGGGTCTGATGAAGCGTTGGAATAATTACCATGGCGTATTTTCTACTATTGGATTTAGAGGTTGACGGAAATTGATACTGCATGCTGCTAGCTCTGGTGTACATTTGAGAATTAATTTTTTTCGTACTGTTCTTTGAGGTCGTTGAGAAGGATCCCCTTTAGCCACTAGAAATCCATCCATGTTTCCCTCATTTCCTGCAGAACCTATGAGAGTTCTCGCCTTGTAGGACTATCTAGTACGTGTGGTGAGGGTGGGTGTGTGTGGGGGGGGGGTCTTTAAGGGACTCAAGTTGTCTGTTTGACTCAGAGGACTTGCATAAGGGGAGAGTGGGTTGAATGAGTTGAGAGACTGGAACCATGGTGCAAACACTTGTCCCACGTGATGCGGTGGGTAGAAGGGCATCAGGTCTATGATTGAATTTGCATGGAGGTTCGAGGTGTTCATTAGGTAAGCCCAGTGTTGGGTCGAGGAGGTTGGGTAAGTCTCCAGCAGTAGTGGAGTTTGGGTTGTAAGCCATTGATTTTGAGTGTATGCATCTAAACCCAACCTCATCCCCTCTGTTACAATCTCGGCAAGGTGAGAAGGATTTTGGATTAGAAGAATCACCTCCTGTCCATTCAGCTACATAGTGAATGTCGGTGCATGAACTTGTAACCCTATCTCCAACCAAGATTGGAGAGGCTGATCTGTGGAGATGTTTTGAGATGTGTAGACCATTGGAGTGAAGTTGTGAGATATATGGGGTCCCTGCATGATCAGTCGTGGAAGATGGAATAATTGGTTATTGCTTGGATATTTTCCTGCATGGATATGTAGTGAAGGTTGGGTTATAGTACTGGACGCGGCATGGTCTAAAGTGTAGTTTGGCTGATGTTCTATGATTAAGTCTGACTGTAGAAGAGGAGATAATGTGCAGTGGGGTGGTTTGTGTTGCTTTTGTTGAGAAGTAATAGAAGAGGTATTTTGTTTATAAGTAGTGGAAGGGCTAGTCAGATGATGAGTAGGTTTTGAAGTAGTATGAGGGTCACATGTAATGTAATCATTTTGTTCCTCAGAAGGAGTGTTCTTTGGAAATGTGTCTGCATGAAGTACTGTAGCATGCAAACCTTCATTACGCTGGCTTATGGGTGATAAGGAGGTGTCAAGTAGTGGATGAGTGGGAGCCAAGGTGTCATGCAAGGGTTTGTTTAGTGGGGTGGCTGTAAGGTGACATGAAGAAGGTAAATAAGGTGGCAGTGTGTGGGTAAGAGGTGAAAACCCAGGTCGGATGCATGTGGTAGAATATGGGAGTGATTGAGCAACTGTAGTTTCACAGCTAGCTGGCAAGCAATTTAGAGTAGGAGGTGGCAAAAGATTTTGAGAGCTAATTTGGCCAATCAGTGGAAGTTTAGTATTAGAAGCAATCAGTAAATTATTTTGTGGATTAACTACTTGTTCCGATTGGTCAATTAAAGCGCTTGGGCCTGAAGTGGTGCTATCCAAATGGGCTAACCAACTGAAGGAGTTAATACCTGCAATGGTGGGTTGGGCCTTCGCTGGGTAGCCTAGTTTGGTAGAGTCCAGTTGTGGCCTGTAAGAGATAGAGGACTTACCTGGATCAAGTTGCTGCTTGCGTGATGCAGCTGGTCCAAATACTCTGTTCATGGCTACCTTAGAATTCTTGTAGTCATTGGTAGCTCTTCTTGGAAATTCCACCAGATGCCATTCGTTATCCTTCTCTATTTTTGGTACTGGAGGATCCTGCGTGGTAGTAGCTCCCAATGGTTCCAATATTGTAGAGGGACAGATAGTTTTAGCATGCCCCAAACAACCACAATTTGTGCAAAGTAGGTTTAGCCCCTCATAGTGGACTTGTTGTCTATGCCAATATTAACGTGGGTTTTCAGAGGCTTTTTCAAGGGCACCTCAATACAGATTCGTGCATATCTACCCCTAGTGGTGGATGAGGTACATGAATCAATCCTAAGCAGCTTGTCAAGTTTGGATCCAACGCATTGAAGTATATCTAAGTCGTAGAACTCAGTGGAAAGTTCAGGTAGCCTTACCCACAACGCCGAGTAGGTAAGTTGAGTTGAAGAGGTAGTGAATTTAGGTTCTCATCTACGAACTGATAGAAATTGGTTTAGCAGAAACCATGGACCACCATGTAAAGCCTTGAACATATTCTCTTCTTTTTGAAATTTAATAAGAAAAAACTCTGAGCCTAGATCGATTAAGGGGATTTCCTCCATTGGTCTCCAAAGCTCTGTGAGTTTGTTCTTAAGTATATGGTGGGATATCTTCCTACCAAAGATTTTGACAATGACTGAGCACCTCCATGGCTCGTATAGTCGAGATTTATCATTAGCCGTAATAGAGATGAAGGTATCTTCATTATCATCGTCCAAAGTATTCTCATCTGTTAGGTCTAGTGTGATACTCTGGGTAGTTGGGTTTGCTAGAGTTGGGGAAAGAGTTTTATCTAATAAAAGTGTTTGTACAAAGGATTGCGACTAGCTTAGGATGGGGGAGTCATCTATTTGCATGGATCGATGTCTTGGGGTTCCGGTGCATATGTCGTGTCATCAGCTAGAGTGTGGGATATGTTCATGGTGTTATTGGATGAAGAAGAGATGGAGTTGGAGGAGGCGGATAGGGATGGTGTTTACATGTTGAGAGAAAACTTTTTTCCCAACTCTTCGCTATTAAAGTTTCTTGGAATTAAGAATGAACTAGCTAATAGAAAATAATCCTTATAAGCAATACTAACTAGTTAGAATTTATATTGTTTTACAAAGGAAAATATTTTTCATATTTCATGTATCTTTGCGTCCCCCCACCCTTCACTTTATTTTTTTTAAAATTTTAATTATTCTTCTCAAAATTCACACAACTCCAACGGAACAAATGTGTTGCTTCACTTTTTTACAAAAATAACGTTGAAATTTGAGCTTGATAACTAAAAAGAATTTCTTTGTTTTGTTGAAATAGAAAGTATCTTTTCTACAACATGAAAATAAATGTGACGACCCAAAGGGTCGTCACTGTAATTCTCCCTTTTTTGCGCTTCTGAGGCCTTGAAAACGTCTTAATTGATTACCTCAATTTGCGTGCGCAATCCGAGCGCGAAGCCGGAATATTTTTATGTGGAAATATTTGAATTCTGTATCAAAAGCTATGAATTTTGATAATAATATTGCTATAGTTGACTTTGGTCAACGTTTTGGGTAAAAGGACCCAGACCTCTGATGTGACGGTCCCGAAGGGTCCGTAAGGAAATTTGGGACCTGGGCGTATTCTCGGAATCGAAATCCGAGGTCCCAGGCCCGAGTACGGAGCTTTTCTGTGAAGTTATTTTCTGAAAATGCTTAAGGAAAAATGAAAATGAAAATTGATCAAAAGTGATAGTATCGGGCTCATATTTTGGTTCTGACGCCCGGTAAAAGTCTTAAATGATAGTTAAGCACTATCTATAAAGTTTGATTGTAAACGGACGTCGTTTGACGTGTTTCGGACTAAAAATGGAAACTCTGAAAGTTTTGAACTTCGAAATGAAAATCATGAGTTTTGGAGGTTGATTCTTGATTTTGATGTTATTTTAGCAATTTGATCGCATGAGTAAGTCCGTAGGATATTTTTGAGGTGGGGTGCATGTTTGGGTTGGAGTTCCGAGGGCTCGGGTGAGTTTCGGATAGGTGTAAGGCTTATTTGAAACATTTTTAACTGCTGGTGTCTGCAATCTTCGCAATTGCGAAGACTTATTCGCAAATGCGAACCTCCCTTGTTTGGCCAGACATCGTAAATGCAATGTTTTTCTCGCAAATGCAATCATCCCCCTTGGCATCCAGACTTCGCAAATGTGAAGTCAATCTCGCAAATGCGACTTCCCCCGCCTAAGCCATGGGTTCGCAAATGCAAACCTTTTCTCGCAAATGTGAGTTCCTCCATTCCCTGCCCAGTTCACATTTACGAACAATCTCTCGCAAATGCTAGGTTCCCTTTAATTTTTGCCAGTTCGCAAATGCGAAGTCAATACCGCATTTGCGACATCTGCAACTGTGCAACTTATACTTAGCCGATTTCAAACTTCATATTTTATATTTTCAAAACCCAAACCTCCATTGGCGATTTTCTCTCGACTCTTTCTCTCCCAAATCACTTGTATGTCAACTTTTACTCAATTTCTTCAAACTTTAACATCTTTTATCATGATTTCAACTTAAAATCAAAGCTTTCAATGGGTAAAAATGGGGATTTGGGTAGAACTTAGGTTTTCATAAAATTGGGGATTTGGACTTCAATTTGGGGGTCCGATTTCAAAACAAATTACATATATGAACTCGTGGGTGAATAGGTAACCTGGTTTTGGTTCGATCCTCGAGTTTTGACAGCGTGGGCCCGAGGGCATTTTGGGAATTTTGTGTAAAATTTGGGAATTTCATTCTTATGCATTCAAATTGATTTAACTAGCATTTGTTGATACATTTGAGTAAATTATGGTTAGATTTGGCCAGATTTTTAGGCGAATTCTAGGGGTAAAGCTATTCTAGAGGCGTGAGTTGAGTTGGGAGCTTTCGAGGTAAGTGTTTGATCTAACTTTGGCTTGAGAGAATAGGATTAGGTTGTTATATGTTATGTGCTATGTGGAGTCGGTGTATAGGTATGATGATGGTTACCTATGCGCCCGAGTCAAGCATGACCATGATGTCATATTTGCTATTAAAATTGCGAAGTAAGTGAACAATTGTGATAATTACTTGTTACAAGAACCATGAAGTGAAAGTTAAGAATTAAATGAACTAAAGAGGAATTTTTGGTACTTATCCCTTGTCGGGGCCTATTGTTGAGTTGTATTCTCTTGCCGGGATTTATTGTTGAATTATTCTCCCTTGCCAGGATATTTTGTCTTGATATATATACTTCCTTTTCCCGTTTGTTTGTGACCATTGATTTGGAGAGGAAGAGAGAGTAAAAGCACGAAGGGTGATGTCGTGCATTATTTATTGAGAGTAAAAGCACGAAGGGTGATGACGCGCACTGTTTATTGAGAGTAAAAGCATGAAGGGTGATGTCGTGCACTGTTATTGAGAGTAAAAGCACGAAGGGTGATGTCGTACCTTGTACTTGATACTCTTGGTGAGAAATAAGAGTAAAGCACGAAGGGTGATGTCGTGCATTCTATTTGACAGCTTGGTGAGGAATGAGAGTAAAAGCACGAAGGGTGATGTCGTGCAATTGTTGATTCACTGGTTTTTTTTAATTAATTGTTATATATTCAGTTCCATTTCTCTTGTAGGTTTAAGTTATAATTGAACTTTTGCTCCCCCAGCATGTCCCCTCCCCATTATCTATTTAAATTCTTGTTCTCTTACTGTTATTGCACATATATCTGTACAGGTTGTTTGTGGTAGGTCCGGTTATCCTCGTCACTACCACGCCGAGGTTTGGCCGGGCACTTACTAGCACATGGGGTCGGTTGTGCTGATACTATGCTTCTGTGCCTTTTTGTACACAGGTCAGGACACAGCCTACGGACCACAGCAGTAGTCGGGGGCGATCCTTCAATCCAGAGACTCTGAGGTAGTTCGCTGGCATTCGCGGGCCCGAGTCTCCTCTATCTATTTCTCTCAGTTTGTTTAATTGTATCGAACAGGCATGTTATGTATTTCTTTTAGATAATTGTTTTAGTACTCTTTTAGTCGTCCGTGAGCAGTGACACTAGATACTGGGTAGAAGCATGTTGTTAATTTCCGCATTTTGTCATTTCTATCGTTACTAAATGTTTTCTGCGTCGTTTTGATTAACTATTTAGGTATGTAATTTCCTTAGATTAAGGTTATTGTGAAAATGATTAAAAAGGAGTTGGCTTTCCTAGCTTTGACAGTAGGCGCCATCACGACTCCCGATGGTGGGTAAATCCGGGTCGTGACAATAAATTGCCCATTTTGTTGAAATAAAAGAAAATACTTTTTCTACATCATGAAAAGAAAGTACTTATTTTGTTGGAAGAGAATATTTTTTCTATTTCAAGAAATATACGTAGTTTGTTGAAAATGAAAGAAAATACTTTTTCTACATCATGAAAAGAAAGTATTCTTTTTTATGAAATGAAGAAAGAAATATATTTTCTACATCATAGAAAATAAAGTACTCATTTTGTTGCAAAAAATACTATTTCTATTTCAGGAAACGAAAAATACTTAGTTTGTTGAAATGAAAGAAAATAATTTTTTTAAATCATGAAAAAAGTACTCATTTTGTTGAAATGAAAGAAAATCGCTTTAGCATGCACCCTTTCTCCTATGAGGAAAGTGACTCTTTTCGATTCATGTCTGGTCCTTCCTCAATCTGGATCACAGGATACCGGCGACTTTGTCCCCTACGTCATTATTTTCATGTTTTTTTGTTAAGTAACATGAGCACCTGGGAGACCAGAGAGCTATTGGAGGGGCAGAAGCACTCTTAACTGGGGGGAATGCTTTCTCCAAGTTGATAGGATCTAAATGAAAAAAGGAAATACAATGATAGGATTTGCCATCTTTCTTATTAAATAATTAAAAACCAATTGATCGGGAAAGGTGTTTACTTTTACTACATCATAAAAAGATTATTTTGCTGAAATAAAAAGACAAAATACATAAAATAGCACCTGAACTTGTACCCAAATCCCTGTTACACACTTGTTGATCACGGGCAACCTTTTACACACCCAACCTTTTAAAAGTATGTCAAATATACACTACCTTTTTCTTGACCGATTTTTCAAAATAAGTGTGATTTTATGCTCCAATCAGATAGTGACATGTGTCATTATTTTTTATTTAAAAAATAAAACACATAGAATTACACCTATACCCCTTAACCATCTTCTCCATTTCATATCTTTCTCTTCTCCTTGGGAGATTGACGCCAGATACCACCAAAAATTCACATTTAATTACCTTCATATTATAAAGCAAAATTAGGAACTCAAGTACATTAATAACGAGTTTGTGAGTCTAGATTCAAATCTGACACAAGAAATATAATGCAGAACTCGAAACTCCATTAAATTTGGTTATGGCCAAATCCATGGTTGCTCGATTCGTGGTATAGCTTCAAACTTAGATTTATAAAATTCTCTTGATATGGATTTTTTTTTAACTTTCTTTACCAATTTCTTTCAAAACTATTTTATATTATTGTTATTCTTAAAATGTGGACATGGAAAATGAGGAAAATGGGTGGGGAAGAAGACAAAAATGGGAAAAGGAGGAAGGGCAGCAACAAACTGGTTGTTTGTTATCTATGGTAGAGGGAGGGAAGTTTTTTATGGTGAGATTTTGGATAAAAAAGGGTATAATTTCTCCGTTATTGCAAGAGTTGGTTGTTTGTTTAAGCTCTTGAGGAAGAAGATGATGTTTTTAATTAAAAAATAAAAAATGGACATGTGTCGGTTACACGAGAGTTCATAGATTTCTTTTCCCATTCACTCGTCTAATTTGTGTGTAAATCACGCTCTGGCCATGTAATCAAAATGGTGTGTAACTGACACACTTTTAAAAGTTTGGGTGTGTAAAAGGTTGTCCGTGATCAACAAGTGTATAATAGGAATTTAGGTAAAAGTTCATGTGCTATTTTATGTATTCTGCCATAAAAAAAGTAATGAAAGAAAGTACGCTTACTAATAATTATATTTAGGGTGGGTTGTGGGCGAGGTTAGGTTGTGTGGGGTTGAAGTAGGGAGGTAGGGGTGATTTGGGATAGGGTGAGTAGGGATGGGGAATAGAGCGGAGAAGGTTAAAAAAGAACTTTGCCTTAAAGGCATTCTTTACTATTTTAATAAAATGAAAATCCAAATAGATTAAGTAGGACTAAACCGCAAATTATTTTAACTAACTTCGACTCATTTGGAGGTTGATGACTGAACTAGAATACTATGCTACTATAAACTGACTTTGGACGTGCACACCTTAAATATCAAAATATGCATACAAATTTGAAAAAAGATAACAAAATTAACAAAAACTGCAGCTGGAATCCAAGAGCAGCAAAAGCCCACAAAGGTCAAAAGTTAACAAAGAGAAATTTTCATAAACTAATCTTTTAGTAGTAATTAGCTATTTATAGATATCAAATTTCATATTACGTATTATAGATACATTTTTTGTGTGGTTATAAGATGTATTTGATGTATATAAATTATTGTATTCATAAATATAGTAGCAAAAATAGACGTGAATCAGGGAATTCCAGCTAATCAATTGGTGTATTCGAGTGTATTCGACTATATTCATGGACTGAAACATGGCGTGAAATAGGGGATTACACTATTTTTAAAATGAAAAGTGTATCAATTAACATAATAGACTCCTAATATAACTCAACAAACTAAATTATAACACACAAATTTTGTATTTTCAATTATAAAAAAAATTATCTAAAAATATCTCAAAAACATAGCAATCTTCAGAGAAATTATATAATATATTTGAATACATAAATTATATTAATTAAAAAATATATGTGAATATATTCATGGCATATAGCAAGACAGTGAATACAATGAAATATATAGAATACAACGGGATATATTAGAATACAATGAAAAAAAGTAAATACAATGAGATACATTGAATTACAATGAAAAAATGCAATGAATACAATATAATACATGGAAAACGGCGTGATATGTCGAAAATACATTGAAATATATTAACAAAAAATCAAATTGCTCAGCCCCAAACTCTGTTGTCTAACAAACCCTAATTTCCGGCGAATCCGCCGTCGAACAATAAAATGCAATTGATCGATATGCTGGCGAGCAGTAGTGAGCATGCCTCTAACGACGTTGTGTTGGCCCGAACTGGAATGCAGTTGTGACAGTGGAGGTTGCAGTGGCGCCGCCATAGACTCCACCTCCATTATGTCAGTGTCTGTACTGTCCATGGCATCTGACTTTTATTGTACTGAAGGGTTGGTGTGTGATTAAAGGTATTAGTAAAAAGAGATGAAGATGAGAGAAATAATGAAGAGACAAGACAATGTTTCTAGCAATTTCTAGAATATTTGCCCCCTCCCTCGGCTGATTGTTCTTTTATCGAGTAATGTTATTTTAGGAATAGGGAAAAAATGATATATATCAACACAGAAAGAAAATAGTAACTGAATAGCGTATTTAGTGATTTACGAGTATGAGGTAATCAAAATTAAATATTTTGCTATAGATATTAAAATGTATATATATAATAAATTTTTTAAAATAATATTTATTTAAAATAAATAAAATATTAATCATTGTTATAGGAGGTAAAAATTCCGTTAAGAAACGGACTTGCCTCCCATTTCTTGCCGTTAGGACTTATTAGAATCAAAAGCCCAATGGACCAAATTCCGCCGCTAAAAATAATAATCAAATGCCGAAAAATGATATTGTCTCCTCCAACGGCTCTTTCCTCCTATCATCTTATTCAAAATCGCACCAGAAACTTGTCCATACCCTCCTGTCAATCAAGAACCAACAAAAACACTGCAAAATTTGTGTTCTTTGAAACTTCCCAAGCTTCAATAATGGATACAACTCCTCCATATCATCGATCCGAGCCACGAAGCCGAGCAAAATCAGCATCAAAACTCTCAAAACTCCGCCTATATGATGAAGAAAATGAATCCCTTAATCCAAGAGTATCTCTTGAAATAGTCCCTTCACCAAGATTACTAGATTTTCCAGCTATGTCACCTAATAAGCCTCCTTATAGTAATAATCTCCCGCTTCACGAGCTGCTACTTCTTTCGCCGTCTCCTTCTCCTCTTCGAAAATCCAGGACTCGTCTTGCTGATAAGCTTGAATTAGTTGATGATGGGGTTGAGCCTAATGGGGTTCGTAGGAGGCGAAGGAGTATAAATTCAGCAGTTGGTGCTTCGCCACGCAATAATCGAAGATCAAGAAGAAGGTTAGAGCAAGAAATGAGAGAAGATAGAGACTTGGGGTTAGTTGAGGAAGTGGTTAAAGTTAAACCAAGAAAGAAGAGGAATAGTGGTAAATCCAAAAAGGATAAGCTTAGCTTGGTACTTTCAAATTCAACAAGTATGTCTCAGATTATTCTAATCTTTACTTTTTAACCCCTATATTTCATTTCTTATGCTTAATATGTAATTTTTTTTGGTAATAGAAGCAAAAGAAGGAGAAGGGTTTGATTTAATAAACAGAATTGAGCTGCTGTTAAGTGATTTAGTGATGTGGAGGGATGTGGCAAGGTCAAGCCTCTGGTTTGGTTTAGGGTCTCTTTGTTTCTTATCTTCTTGTTTTGCAAAAGGAGTTACTTTTAGGTATATTTCCTTCTCTTTATATCCCACTTTTTCTTTTTAGTAAGAAGAGATTTCCATTTGATATTTTTTGTTTATTCTTGATTGCAGCCTTTTTTCTATCATGTCACAATTGGGATTGTTGTTTTTAGTTGTTTCATTCTTCTCACATTCCATTCGCCAAAGGTAAACATTTAAATTCCTTACAAAACTAGTACTTACTATGGTATTTATGCTTTCTGAAAAATGTAGTATTGTTCTGAATGGTTCATTAATTACTAAAATTCAGAGATGGTCTAGAAGTAAAGAGTGAATTTCAGCTGACTGAAGATGACATTTTGAGAATGGGAAGATTGATACTTCCAGCTGCAAATCTTGCAATTTCTAAAACAAGAGAGCTTTTTTCAGGAGAACCTGCTATGACCCTCAAAGTATGTTATCTCATTCTCATAGTCTCAAGATTCCATTTTAGTACTAGCCCCCATCTCTCATAAATAGTTGTAATTGATTGTGGAAATGTACCTATGGTTTTAGTTAGTCCCAGTCCTGCTAATTGGAGCTGAATATGGCCATTTGATAACTGTATGGAAGCTCTGTGCTCTTGGTAACATAACTCAATTCTCCTAAACATACATTATTAGTATTACATTATATCAACATCTCAATATAATTGACACTAAATACTCGTGGGCCTGTTCAATCTTGACAGGGTTTTTCATTAGTTTTACTGCCCCAAAACTTTATTCCTCTTATTCTACTCAGATATCTAATAAAGGTAAATACGTGCTTCGGTATTATGAATGATGGTTGCTTCAAGCCTTCAACTTTTTGTGTCTAATTGAATAAAAGTGCATATTATGTTGAAGCAGCTAACTATATGAAATGTTGGATGATGGAGACATGGGGAGCTTGCTCTCACAAGAAAATGATAGCTGCATCAGTATTGACTGCATTTTGGAACCTAACCACTGTCAGAACACGAATCTTCACAGGTAATTCGCGAACCAATTAAATCATTATTATTAGATTTGGTTGATCTTTTCTCTAAGCCATTTATAAAATAAGCATCTTCTAACAAAAATGCAGTTAACATTTGCTTTAACTATCTCACTGAACTAAAAAGTTTGTTTTTTGGTCCTTGACAGCATTTATATGTCTAGTAATATATAGATACTGTAGACAACATGCAGAGGCAAAGCCTGAAGAAGAAGTGCCCGCAGTAGAAATGATCGAAGAAGAAGAAGAGCAGCAGCAGGCATTGGTTGTGTTGGAACAATCTGTCGAAAAGGGGGCATAGCATGTCAATGAATCACTGTTAATACTAGTTGAGTGCTAAGCTACTAACAATAACTCCTCTAGTTATGTCTCATTCTAGGAGGAAGAAAATATTGTTGCATTTCCTGGTTTTTTGTATATCCAACCAAAGCCAAGGAAGAAGAGCTCTACTGTTCTTCTGGAAATAAGTTCTTTATTTTTCCACTATTTTACTTATCTACTAACAATTACTCCTCTAGTTATGTCTCATTCTATCTAGGAGGAAGAAAATATTGTTGCATTTCCTGGTTTTTTGTATATCCTGTTAAAGCTAGTTAATGATTAAAGCTAGCTAAGTTGGTGTGAATGAGAAATGGAGGGAAGAAGACAATAGAAGGAAAATGAAGTTTCAAAGCAAAGTTCCTTTGAAAAGGAGCTTTGTACCACATTGGTGGTAGAAAGGGAAAGTTATGTGCTTATATTAGAAAGCACTTCTTCTAGCTCTTAAAGGGTTAAGAAGAGGGACTCCCCTCGCGCCGTCGTCGTCGCTCGGCTCGGCTTCGGATTTGGATTTGGATTTGGATTTGGTCAAATGATTTGATTGATAATCTTTTTGGACCAAATTCAATCTTCATTTTCTGAAATTATTTTTAATTCCCGCGGGAAAAATATTAATTTGTTAACTGTAAACTTCCCAACGTTCTTATTTTTCAGAAAAAGCCATGGCCTTTCCCGAACAGGCACCAAGCCTTTCCGAACTGAAAAAAAAAAAAAAATTATTCGTGCATTAAAAATTCTGCATTCTTTTCTGCAAACTGAAACATATCGAGTCATAGTGTGATTTCGTTCCCGAATTTGAGTTCGTCGAAGTCGTACGCGTTTGAGGTACCGCCACTCCTACGACAGGTATATCCGTTATATCCTGGGAGGAAATAATCCACAACCTCGGGTACAGTGAGGGGGTTAAATTCCTTAAGGACACACAGTGAATTCTGTGGTCTCGGATTTTTTTTTAACGTTACATACGTTCTGTTTTTTGTGTCTCTTCTTCTTACTGGTTTCCAGTTTCTCGTTGCTTTGAACACGGACAATCGAAAACAAGCTTAAGGAATTTAAGTTATTATTTCCGTGTTCATCTGCTGTTGATTAAAACGTTACAGAACGATACAACAGTACAGAAAAAACTACATACAGTTTTTCCTAACATAAAATTGTGACTGTCCAGAAAATAAAAGAAACTTGTAATTTTGTTGTTTGCATGTAACGAACTTGTATGTTGTTTGGAGACTAAATCTTCGGATTTTCTACTCCGGTTGAGATTAAAGTTTTCAGAACTTTCTACTCATTTGGGTACTTGATTTGAAGATATAAAAACTTCATCAAGTATACTACATACAGTTTATTACATTCTATTTGAAGTTTGTTTTAATTCTGTTTGTGTAAATTTGATTCGGTTTGAAGAAATAAAATCTTCACCGATTATTAAAGTGTTCTGTTATTTCCTACGACAGAAATGGGAGACCAAACTCCAAATTTGAATGCTACTGCTACTGTTACTGCCACACCAGCCCCCGTGGTTGGTTCTACGAGCAATGCTGCGTCCTCCAGTCGTACTGCACCAGCACCGGCTCCGGCAGAGAAGCCCGGAAAATTCACCGGGATTGATTTCAAACGATGGCAACAAAAGATGTTCTTCTATCTAACTACTTTAAGCCTTCAAAAGTTTATTAAGGAGGATATTCCGGTTCCGCCGGAATCAACACCTGAAAATGAACGATTTGTTGTAATTGAGGCGTGGAAGCACTCAGATTTTTTGTGCAAGAATTACATTCTTAGCGGACTGGAGGATGATCTTTACAACGTCTATAGTAATGTGGGAACATCAAAAGAACTATGGGATGCGTTGGAAAAGAAATATAAAACAGAAGATGCTGGCTTAAAGAAGTTTATCGCTGCCAAGTTTTTGGACTACAAAATGGTAGATGGCAAGTCTGTTGTCACTCAAGTTCAAGAGTTGCAGGTTATCATCCATGATCTCCTCGCTGAAGGTATAAATTTAATTAATGCCTTTGTCAAAAGTATTCAGTGCCCCGTCACTTACATGTTGTTTGTTGTAGGTTTGGTGATTAGTGGGGCGTTTCAAGTTGCGGCAGTGATAGAGAAGTTGCCTCCTTCATGGAAGGACTTCAAAAATTACTTGAAACATAAGCGAAAGGAGATGACATTGGAAGATCTCATCGTCCGGTTGAGAATCGAGGAAGATAACAAGGCAGCGGATAAAAAGGCAAATGGGAGATCAACCATAGGGGGAGCACATATAGTTGAAACTGCCCCAACTAATATGAAAAAGAGGAAAAAGGCATCGGGACCAAGGAACTATTCCAACAAGAAGAAATTCAAGGGAAACTGCCATAATTGTGGAAAAATCGGACACAAAGCTGCAGACTGTCGTGCTCCGAAAAAGGAAAAGAAGAAGGGTCAGGCTAATATGGTTGAAACAAACGAGGAGGTTGATGACTTGTGCGCTATGTTGTCCGAGTGCAACCTAGTGGGAAGTCCGAAAGAGTGGTGGATTGACTCTGGCGCCACTCGCCACATTTGTGCTGTTAGAGAAGCCTTTGCTTCATATGCTCCCGCCGGGCCCGACGAAACAATATATATGGGAAATTCTGCAACGGCCAAGATTGAAGGTTATGGAAAGATACTGCTGAAGATGACCTCTGGCAAGGTGGTGACTCTCAACAACGTCTGTCATGTTCCTGAAATTAGGAAAAATCTTGTATCTACCGGACTTCTAGTGAAGAACGGTTTTAAATGTGTTTATGTTTCTGACAAGGTTGTAATAAGTAAGAACGAAATGTACATAGGAAAAGGCTACCTCACAGAGGGCTTTTTCAAACTGAATGTAATGGTTGTTGCTAATAATAATAAAGTTTCTGCTTCGTCTTACTTGCTTGAGTCAAATGATTTATGGCATTCACGTTTAGGACATGTCAATTATAGAACCTTGCGAAAAATGATTAGTTTGGAAGTATTGCCTAAGTTTGAATGCAATCAATCAAAATGTCAAATCTGTGTTGAATCTACGTATGCTAAACATCCTTATAAGTCAGTTGAAAGGAATTCAAGTCCTTTAAACTTAATCCATACAGATATTTGTGACATGAAGTCAATTCCATCTCGCGGTGGAAAGAAGTATTTCATAACTTTTATTGACGATAGTACGCGGTATTGCTACGTTTATTTACTTAATAGTAAAGATGAAGCAATTGAAGCGTTCAGGCAATACAAAACTGAAGTTGAGACTCAACTTAACAAAAAGATTAAAATGATAAGGAGTGATAGGGGCGGTGAATATGAATCTCCTTTTGAACAAATATGTTTGGAATATGGCATTATTCATCAAACAACTGCTCCTTACTCGCCACAATCAAACGGAATTGCGGAAAGAAAAAATAGAACACTGAAAGAAATGATGAATGCCCTGTTAATAAGTTCTGGTTTACCCCAGAACTTGTGGGGGGAAGCCATTCTAACAGCTAGCCGAATACTCAATCGAGTGCCCCATAGCAAAACAAAATCTATTCCATACGAAAAGTGGAAAGGAAGGAAGCCCAATTTGGAATACTTCAAAGTGTGGGGGTGTTTGGCCATGGTGCAAGTTCCTAAACCCAAAAGGGTAAAAATAGGACCTAAAACCGTTGATTGTGTTTTCATAGGATATGCCACAAATAGTAAGGCATATAGATTTCTGGTTCACAAATCAGAAAATCCCGACATTCAGGTGAATACGGTAATTGAATCAGATAATGCTGACTTATTTGAAACCATATATCCGTATAAAAAGGAATGTGCGTCATCTAGCAAAGAATCTAAACGACCTCGGGAAGAAATAAAGGAAAACATTCCTGATGAGGAAAATCCAAGACGTAGCAAACGTCAAAGGACGACTACTTCCTTTGGACCAGAATTTTTAACATTTTTGTTGGAAAATGAGCCTCGAACGTTCAACGAAGCTACGTCTTCATCGGAAGCTCAATTTTGGAAAGAGGCAATCAATAGTGAGATAGAATCCATATTGAACAACCATACTTGGGAATTGGTTGATCTTCCTCCAGGGAATAAACCTTTAGGTTCCAAATGGATTTTCAAGCGGAAAATGAAAGCTGATGGCACTATTGAAAAATATAAGGCAAGACTAGTTGTTAAAGGGTTTAGACAACGAGAAGGTCTTGATTACTTTGATACATACTCGCCGGTAACGAGGATTACATCTATTCGGGTGTTAGTAGCATTAGCCGCCGTGTACGGTCTTGAAATCCATCAAATGGATGTGAAAACAGCCTTCTTAAATGGAGAGTTGGAGGAAGAAATTTACATGGAACAACCCGAAGGGTTTGTAGTTCCAGGGAAAGAGAAGAAGGTATGTAGACTTGTTAAGTCTCTTTATGGACTAAAACAAGCACCAAAACAGTGGCATGCAAAATTTGACCATACGATGCTGTCAAATGGATTCAAGATAAATGAATGTGATAAATGTGTCTACATTAAGAACACTCCGAACCACGTCGTCATTGTTTGTTTATACGTGGATGATATGTTAATAATGAGTAACAACATTGCTAACATAAATGCTACTAAGCGCATGTTTGCTAGTAAGTTTGATATGAAAGACTTAGGAGTTGCCGATTTAATTCTGGGAATTAAAATCCATAAGACTCCTCAAGGTCTAGCATTGTCTCAATCTCATTATATTGAAAAAGTACTTGAAAAGTTCAAGTATTTGGACTTTAAAGTTGCAAAGACGCCAATTGATATGAACCTTGCTCTTGCAAAGAATAAAGGTGAAAGTCATTCTCAATTGGATTATGCCAGAGTGTTGGGAAGTTTGATGTATATTATGAACTGTACGCGACATGATATTGCGTGTGCTATAAGTAAACTAAGTCGCTACACGAGTAATCCCGACCAAAATCATTGGCTGGCAATGAAACGAGTTTTGGGGTATTTGAAACATACTCAAAACTTTGTTTTGCATTATAACAGGTATCCTGCAGTTATTGAAGGATACAGTGATGCAAATTGGATCACCGGTTCAACTGAAACTAAATCCACAAGTGGATACGTTTTTACTATAGGTGGAGGAGCAGTGTCTTGGAAGTCATCCAAACAGACATGTATCGCCCGCTCTACAATGGAATCTGAGTTCATAGCTCTAGACAAAGCCGGTGAAGAAGCTGAATGGCTCCGGAATTTCTTAGAAGATATTCCATTTTGGCCCAAACCGTTGGCTCCTATATGCATACATTGCGATAGCCAAGCGGCAATAGGAAGAGCCGGGAGCGTTATGTACAACGGAAAGTCTCGTCACATACGACGAAGACATAATACCGTTAGACAACTACTCTCTAGTGGAATTATCACAATTGACTATGTTAAGTCAAGAGATAATGTGTCGGATCCACTAACTAAAGGCCTAACTAGAGAAGTGGTTGAAAGATCATCGAGGGGAATGGGACTATGGCCGAGGACAAGTCATCGTGGCGGTAACTCTACCTAGAAGACATGAGATCCCAAGATCTAGGTTCAAAGAGATCAAACAAAGTCATTGATGACGGTTCAACATTGTCACAATAACTTTTTGGTCCATTCTCGTGATGAGACAATGTTCAGTACCAGGATAAAGCATTAAGGCTTTTTAATGGTTTCTAAGTTTGATACGGGGTATATCAAATAGTGTATCTACGGGATGACACATTTAGGAATCACCTATGTAAGTGTGAAGTGTAAGCCGCTTCAAGGAGAACTCTGTAAGGCCAGCTCTCTACGCACTTATGAACCAGGAAGTGTTCATGGCTGAAACGAACAAAACAATGAGAACCAAAAACGGTTAAAGGGTTAATTGTGTGACATGTGGTTGTCTAGGTTTACACCAAAGCTCGACGGTTCAAAGATATCAAATCTACCGATTGACCGAGTATATCCGACATATGCTCACTACGGAAAGTTCAAAGAGAAATCTACTTATCCAGATGCAATTAATCCTTGCTTACGAATCACACAGTTTTTTTTTTGTCATGCATGTTTTTCATCATATAGCCATTCCCCATTCATGTGGGGGATTGTTAAAGCTAGTTAATGATTAAAGCTAGCTAAGTTGGTGTGAATGAGAAATGGAGGGAAGAAGACAATAGAAGGAAAATGAAGTTTCAAAGCAAAGTTCCTTTGAAAAGGAGCTTTGTACCACATTGGTGGTAGAAAGGGAAAGTTATGTGCTTATATTAGAAAGCACTTCTTCTAGCTCTTAAAGGGTTAAGAAGAGGGACTCCCCTCGCGCCGTCGTCGTCGCTCGGCTCGGCTTCGGCTTTGGATTTGGATTTGGATTTGGTCAAATGATCTGATTGATTGATAATCTTTTTGGACCAAATTTATTTAAAATTCAATCTTCATTTTCTGAAATAAAAAGGCATGGCCTTTCCCGAACAGGCACCAAGCCTTTCCGAACAGTCACAATTCGAGGCTATATAAACTGAGGCAATGCCTCATTTTCGAGTACTGAAAAAAAAAAAAATTATTCGTGCATTAAAAATTCTGCATTCTTTTCTGCAAACTGAAACATATCGAGTCATAGTGTGATTTCGTTCCCGAATTTGAGTTCGTCGAAGTCGTACGCGTTTGAGGTACCGCCACTCCTACGACAGGTATATCCGTTATATCCTGGGAGGAAATAATCCACAACCTTGGGTACAGTGAGGGGGTTAAATTCCTTAAGGACACACAGTGAATTCTGTGGTCTCGGATTTTTTTTTAACGTTACATACGTTCTGTTTTTTGTGTCTCTTCTTCTTACTGGTTTCCAGTTTCTCGTATCTTTGAACACGGACAATCGAAAACATATCCAACCAAAGCCAAGGAAGAAGAGCTCTTCTGGAAATAAGCTCTTTATTTTTCCACTATTTTACTTATCTACTTTTTGAAGGGAATACACAAGATTTGCGCACATTGGAGAAAGTGCTCTATTAGTGACATTGGCTGTGTGTGGGCTGTGACCACTCTTGTTGAGTTTTTGGATGCACTCTCGCTTTAAGTAGATTACTCCATTGTGTTGTGACTCTCATCCCCTCTCTGCTCCCCAATAACGGAGGGGTCGCCAGAGAGCAAAGCGTACCGCCCTACCATCGTCGCGACTATTATCATAGTCAACAAAGTTGAAACTCCCAGGAGAAAACCCCTTCAAATTGGAAGGGCGGTCCTCCTGGTGAACAAATAACAACAAGTAGCTTTAATACAACTTGCAAAACTATTGCATTTCTTTAGCTCTCCTCTTATAGAACTTTACAATTGAACCTTAGAGGTATGAAGTCAGATTCTAGCCACACACCATTCTCTTTCAATCTCACCATTTTTGACGTCCAACACACCCTAAAAATTCAAGGTAATGATTGCCAATGTTATGTAAATGATTCAAGGTTAAGTTATACTGACATAGTGACACGTTATGAAAAGGAAATAGGTAAAGAAAAAGAGAGAGAGGACGCGCGCGTCTCCGACCAAACCTTTTTAACAACAACAACACAAAATGTACAAGTGGAGTCTGGGGGTAAAGTATACGCAGACCTGCTCTACCTTTATCGAGGTAGATAAGCAACCAAACCTCTTTTAGACTAGTAAAATTTGGAAAGAAGAAAAAAAAACTGAGGAACTGCATTTTCATAAATGCCTTGATTAATAACAACGGATTTCATTCGCATGTTTTCAATGAAAATGATTTTGATATTCATTCAAGTATTTAAATCCCGACTACTTTTATCAGGTGTTATAGTATAGGACTAATAAATAAAAGCTTGAACAACCTCTAGTAGTGTCTTTGATTTGATATCAGAAACTGAACTTGAAGCCGTTCTTTTTTGTAACTCCTAATTACTATTTGTAATCAAGAGGTGTTTCTTAATTTCAAATCTGTATTGCATTCAATTATTCCTACTAATTAATACTCCATTTATCCTAATTTATAAGGCTCATTTTTCTTTTTAGTGTATCCACACAAAAAGTGACACTTTACTATATTAAGAAATAATTTTATTTTAAAATTTTCGGTGTACAATTTATGAAATATTTTATAGTCACGCATATTTTACAAATTATTTTAAATCAATTTTTTTATTAAACTCGATGGTAAATTAAAGAAAACCATATAAATTGGAACATGGAAGTGTATTTTTTATTTAGCACAAATATCTACTATGCTCAGTGACTAGTTATAAAACTTCTGGCCCGTTTTAAGTGATTTTTCTCGTTTCTGTTACACACCTGTGGACCATTGGTTTTATTTTACACATAAAATTTTTTAAAAATTACATATTATTTTGACCAGCTTTTGGGACGTGTGAAACACGACCAATAAGACCCGTGAATAGTTATTTTCTACCTGAACTGACTAATTAAAATGGATATTTACTGAAAAATAGGCCCATTTGCTTAACCCTAACACCCAGTTCTTCATCTCCCTCTTATTAAAAGCCATTGTTTTTATCTTCTTTATCTTTAAAGGTGACAAATAATTTTCTGAAAAATTCAACCCCATGTTCAGCTTCCACATCTAATATTTAGAAGCTGGTTATATTTGGTCTAAAGTGCAATACATTAGCATTCTTACCAAATAAACCCTAATTATTTCGACTCACCCATCTAAATCAGAAGGGTTGAACAATCTTAAATGCGAATACTAACCTAAAAACTGAAGAAGAAATAGCAATTAGCAAATTTATGCTCGTCAGATTAGCTTCATAGATTAGGGATGAAGAACATGATTTTGAAATTGGGTTTCTGCTTGTTAATTTGGCCGCGTATGTGTTTTTAAGTAACCGGTCGGGTCTTTCATGGGTCTGATTTATAAAAAAAGGTCGGGTTAGCTATTTTAATTAAAGAATCATTGGTTTTGTAATTTAAAAAAGCGTGTGTAACCAACGCATTGAATAATAAAGATGCTGGTCAAAAGTAGTGTGCAATTGACACACTTTGAAGTGTTTAGTGTGTAAAATGAAACCCATGGTCAACAGATGTATAATAAGGATTTGGTCATAAGTTGGATGGGTAAAATATGTATTTCACCTATTTTAAATTAATTTTTTTATTAAATTCGATGCTTAATTAAATAAACCATATAAATTAGGACATGGAAGTGTATTTTTTATTTAGCACAAATATCTACTATGCTCAGTGACTAGTTATAAACCTTCCGTTCCGTTTTAACTGATTCTTTTAATATTTTTTGTTGTCTATAATATTTAACTTTTTCAGATATTAAGAAAGAATTAATTTTTTTCTTTTCAAAGTTGACCTTGGAATAAAGAATCTATAAGTAGTTTGTTATATTTTCAATGAGTAAATTAAAGTTAATATGATCAATTTTATTTTTAATTAATGTTAAACGGTAAATTTCTTAATATATGTAAAAAGAACAAAAAAATCACTTAAAGTGGATTAGAGGGAGTGAATACTTTATAAGGCATATAACATGTATTTTGACGGCAAGCAATAGTGCTAAAGCCGTCAATATGGGCTTGGTCTGTTGGCCCGGTCCGACCCAGCCCGTGATTTAGTATGGTTAGGCTAGAATTTTTGGAGCCCGTTTAAAAATGAGGCTTTTAAGCCCGGCCCGAGTAAGTCCGTGGTCCGTGAGACTTGACTGAGGCTGGGCCGGGCCGACCCGTAGGCCTAATAAGATATTTATTTAAAATATATAAAAAATAAAAAGTATAGGGTCTTAAGAGATGAAAAGTCAGAATTAGATCTTTACTAAAAGGAACCAAAACTTGATCGTGAGAAGTTCAAGAGATGATATTGTCATGTATTGGAAGGATCATTCTAGAAAATATCTCGATCTTTCAATGATGGTGCGTGATGTACTTAGCATTCTTATTACCATTGTACCATCGGAATCAACATTTAGCATTGGTGGCGTGTTCTTACAAAGTACAAAAGTTGTATTTATTATGAAAATATTCAAACACTTGTTACTACTTGAAATTGGTTGCACAGGTTTTTCCGAACTCAAACTGGTAATATTTTTTATGTGAATTAAATATTATTAATTTTTAAAATTTAATTATTTTTAATATTTAACTAATTAATATTTTATATGAATGGTAGATAAAAGTGAAGATGTTAAGACAATCCTGTCACTAGCGAATTCAAATGTGTTTGATGAGGATGATGTGTTGGATATCTCATAAGTATCATGAACGTTCTCTTGAATAGTTTGTTTTCAGTTTTGACTTTTAGTGAATGAAATATAGTCCTGTCTTTTACGTTTTTTTAAGTATTAATTGTGATATATTGGAACAATATAAAAGGTTATTAAGTTTTGCGATTTTTTTCCAATAAGATATTTTTTAACTTTTAAATAATTACCTTTTTTTAGGTCAGAACATAAAAAATATAAAATTATATTTTAAAAAATAATGGCCGGGCCCGTAGGGATCCGCGACCGACAAAGGACTGGAGTGAGTTGACCATTATAAAAGCTATCAAAATTATTGGTTAGCCTGTCAATTGTTAAAGTCCACGTGAGCTATGTTGGGCTACCTCGATCCGGGACAACTCTAAATAATGCAATACATCCTCCTTGCCTAAATCAATTTTAAGGGTGTATGGTGTCGCGGTTTCGAACCGGAACCATGGCCCTGCCGGTTCTGCCGGTTCCGGCGGCCCGGTTCCGGCGGTTCCGGTTCTACTGGTTCCAGGGAACCGTCGTGGGCCGGTTCTACCCGTTGGAACCGCTAGAACCAGACCCGCCAGAACCGGAACCGGCTGGCGGTTCTGGTCGGGTTCTGGCTGTTCCAACAGCCATTTTTCAAAAAAAAAAAAAATTAAATAATTTCAGTAACGGCTCTTTGCAAAAAGTAGCCGTTTGAAAGTTTAAAAAATAGCCATTTGGCCCCCAAACTTTATATAGTTACACTATTTCCCATTTCTCAACTATAAATACCCCCTCATTCTTTCATTTTTAATCACCAATTCATCAATATCTCTCAATCTCTCTCAAGCTCTCTTGCAATCTTTCTAGTGCAAGTGCTTAATTTATTGTTGCAAATTCGTGAAAAATTGTGAAGTTGTTGAATTGAAGTTTTCAAGTGTTCAAGTTCAACGATTTTCAATTTTCAAGAAGTTGTTCGTCAATTCGGTAAACTCGTTTCAACTCTTACGTGCTAATAGTATTTTTTTTTGTATTTTTAGTTTGCTTAATTCTAATTATTATGGCATTTTCGTTGAAAAATATGTTCGGTAAAGGAAAAGGTAAAATCGGTGAAAGTAGTGGCCAAAAAATTTCCCCTCCCCCGGCTCCCCGACCTAAAAAAGATAAGCAAGTTGGAAGTAGTAGCCAACCTAGATGTCCTAATGAACCCTTCGTAATCCTTGATAGTGATCACCCTTGTTTTCAATTTAGCGACATTGTATTTCTACATGATGTAGCAGTAGGTGATAGAATAGACGATGATATTATGAATCCTCTTTATCCTAATGCACCTATCTTAAAGGGAAATGAGGATGATGATGAAACCCAAGCACCAAATTTAGATGATACACCTACTAGTCCTGCTCATAACTTAGGTGATGAACTGGCACACCCACCTGTAAAAACTCCCACTTTTAGTAGACAACCTCCTAAACGTACAGAAACATCATTAGTTTGGTAATTTTTTATTCAACTAAGAGAACAAAATAAAGCTAAGTGTAAATCTTGTCGGAAATTACTTGTTCATAGGTATACTGGAGATCGTAGTGGCACGGGTAGTTTAGTTAAGCATATAAAATTACACCCTAGCGATAAGGCTAGATATTTGCAATTGAAATCGCAACAAGAGGCGAGGACAAGTGTTGATTCTCAAGTTAACCCAAGTACTGGTTCAAATCTAGTTCAACCAGGAATAAACACTGTCACCGGAGGTATTTTATATTACGATCCAAATAAGGATCGTGAAGAAGTAGCGAAAATGATTACTGTTATGTGTTTGCCTTATACTTTTGCTTCTAATCCTGCATGGGTTCATTATATTAGAAGAGTATTTAATCCTACTTATAAAGATTGGCCTCGCGCAACAGTTAAGGCCGATATTTATAAATTTAAGCATGAATATGAACAATATTTGCGCTATTTATTTACTCATATAACTAATCGTATTTCTATTACAACTGATATTGGTAGAAGTGGAAATGACTGTGATTATCTAACTGTAACAAGTCATTGGATAGACGAAGACTGGACAATGCAAAAATGCATAATTGCATATAGAATAATTAATTCACGGCACGAGTAGGTTTATAACTAACACTGTTTCAGATGTATGCAGATATTTTGCTTTAGTGATAAGATAATGTCAATTTCTATGGATAATGCTTCTAGCAACACTAGTGAAATAGGCATGCTAACAAAATCACTTAATCCTGCATTTAGTAATATTTTTCATGTTAGATGTATTTGTCATATTTATCATTTAATTGTTGGTGATGGTATGCGAATATTAAACATAGAAATTAAAAAGGTGAAAATAGCTCTTAATTGGCTATTTTATTCAAACCGTAGAAGTAGACTTAGAGAATATTTTAAAAAATGTGACGAATATGGCCTTAGAGAAAGAAAGGTTCATAAACCTTGCCCGACTAGGTGGAATTACATGTACGAAAGTTTAGTAGTAGCGTATGAATATAGAAACTCAATTAATGATACGTTTAATTCTAGGGTAGGTGGTGAGGATGATGATGAAATGCTAACTACCCAAGATTGCACTAATGTTAAAATTCTTTTAGATTTTTTAGAACATTTTCATGTGGCTACAAATGCTTTTTCTGGACAATATTATCCGACTATTTCTAACTGTTTAGTTTATATTGCCGCACTTGCTAATTTGTTTGTTGATTTTAGCGAGGGAGGGGACATTTATGAACTTGCAATAAATGAAATGAAAAAAAAGTTTAAAAAATATTTTTTCCAATCCCTCCTATTTTTGGTGTATCTGCTATGTTAAATCCAACTATGAAATTAGGAGGTCCTCACTTTTGGTATTCTACTATTTATCGATCTTTAGATCTTTCAGAAGTAGAAATTGCTACACAAGCTGATGCGAAAGCATCAATTAAAGTTAATGCTCAAACTGTTTATAATGCTTATAAACAGGCGTTAGAGCATGCTAGGCCAAATATTCCAACCCTTACTTCGTCTACATCACAATCGTCTAAAAGAACTGCTGGCTTAACAGCTCTTAAATCGTGGACGGAGTTCAGGGGTACTCAAGGTGATAATTTAGATGAAATTTCCCATCTAAATGAGCTTCAAGTTTACTTGTCACAGGGACTAGAAAAGGAGAATCCAGACGGCTCTTTCGACCTTTTGGAATGGTGGAAGACAAGGGAAAAGCATTTTCCCGTTCTTGCAAGGATGGCTCGGGATGTTATGTCAATTCAAGCGTCAACTGTTGCATCGGAGAGCGCTGTTAGTCAAGCAAGACAACAAATAGGTGATCACAGAGCGTCGATGCGGGAGAGCTTGGAAAAATCAGTGCTTTTTCGAGATTGGATCCGCGCAGAAAGAAGGAACTTTGGCATAGCAGAATCACAACCAGAAATAGATGAGGCGTATGAAGAAATGATAGCGGAACTTGCTGAGGAAGCAACTTCACCCGGAAGTGGTGATGAACAAGCTTCATTTCCATCACCGCCAACACAACCACCTCCCAACTTTGACGATTTTATGAGATTTGTTAGAAATAATACATAAATTATGATGTAACTTGCACATTGGCACGCCTTCTTTTAATTTTTTTTCCTTTTAATGGTGGTATTAGTACCATGTTGTGCTCATTCCATTGGGGGAAGAAAGACTAAGAAAGATATGCCATTTTGGTCAATAAATATGCTCTTTATCATATCCTTGAATATCTTTTGTCTCAATATTTCTTTGTCTTTACTTCGATATCAATCCTTGAATATTTATATAACATACAATATATAACATACAACACAATATGCTAATGATAACATTCTTTTATCAATATATACTACTTATATACAATTTATACTAATTACTAACTACAACACAATATACACTACTTATATACAATATATACTACTTACATACAATATATGCTACTTATATACAAAATATACACTACTTATACACAATATATACCAATTACCAAATACAATATATATTATACTAATAACATAGTATACCATATAAAATATATTCTACAATATACTAATGACTACTATACAAGATATTGAATAAAAAAAAAAATCAGAACCGCCAGAACTGGAACCGCCAGAACCAGAACCGCATGGTACCTGGAACCGGCACGGGCCGGTTCCACCTTCAGAACCGCCAGAACCGAAACGCCAGACCCCAATAGACCCAAAACCGGAACCGGATACTAACCTTAATCAATTTTTGGCATTATTTCCGTACCAATCATTTTCCCGTCTACTTTTGTCCAATAATTAATTAATTTTTTTACGATACGACGTGGGACCAAGTCAACAGAATAGGCCCACTTCAAAGACCCTAAAAATCGTTTGTTTTTTTCACACACCACCGCTTTGTTCTTATTCCAGAAATTCTGAAATTAGGGTTTAAGGATTTTTTGCTTTCGTATCGGAAAATGGCAACAGCGGAGGCACCGAGTACGGCAGCTACTACGGAGAAGAAGAAGCCGGTTTTTGTGAAAGTGGATAGCTTAAAGCCAGGGACACATGGACACAACTTGACGGTTAAGGTTGTTCATTCAAATACCGTCAAAGCCACTGGCGGCGCCGGCCGAGGCGGCAGATCATCGGCGTCGCTAAATCCTCGTGGTCCGGCTCGTCTCGCCGAGTGCCTTGTCGGTGATGATACCGGTTCCATCCTCTTCACTGCCCGTAATGAACAGGGTATGTACAAGATAGTCTCTCATTTCCGGAAATGGAATTTTGGTTTATATCAGTAATTGTTAGCTTACGTTTTTAATTGATCTTAACTTAAAAAATTAGTTCGGTTTGGTGCACCTATTTAGTGACTAGTGTAATGGTAACTTACACGGCAAACAGTAAGAGAAATGGAGGTTATGATTGTTTGAGCATACCTGGAAATGAAACTGTCTCTTTAATATATTTTTGAAGGATTTGAACAATTTAGAGAAATCTAATGGCGAAGGTGTGCATTTGCATGTGATGAAGGATTTTTCAGTATTGATTGAACACGTCAATCTGGTGTCTTGTTTATAATGAGCTGAGGTTAATTCTGTAATAGGGAAATCTAGCTTGTGTCCTAATCCCGATTTCTTTCTAGACCTCTAAAGAATAAGCTTGTTTCTTATCTGTACATTTTCATAGAGTATCATGATAAGATGAATAGGATGCTGTGATTATATAAATTTGGAAACATTGTGCTTCATTGACCTGTTCAGCTTGTCTTGTTAGGAAGCTATGAGGTGGAATGAGACATCTACTTCAAAGCATTTCCATTCCCCTATATTGAAATTCCTCTTTCTCTATGATTAATATGCACATCCCTCCCTTTGTTGAGCTTTCCGTTTAATCGATAGGAATGCATCTCTTTATCTGAACTCATTTGACTTTCCTTCTAGCCTTCAGTAATTAACGTATGGGTTTGGTTTGAACAGAGCTGAAACAGTTTAGTTTTACCCCAGCCAAGAACCCCCTTGCTTAGGAGTCAGCAGTGGCCTTTTCCCTCTTTGATCCCGTTGCGACTCCCCCAACCTCTTTGTTGGAGGTGAAGGTCCCTTCCATTAGGCTATCCCCATTTGTCAACGTATTAGCTATATTAACAACTCTCTTTTAAGATGGCAAATACTGAAATATTTTCTTTTCATGGAGAAATACTGGTTGGTCTATGCTATTGATATATTTGGCGTGCATATTTGACTGCAATTGATAATTTATTTGTGTACAATTGAGGTTGCTGGCAAAATATGCAGATCTATTAGCTATTGGAGTTTGTCATTCTTGAACTGTCCTATGTGATTTTGTGCCTGAAAGTATTTTCCTTTTTGTTCTGGTGAATAGGAACGGTTAGTTTTATGCTTTGGATATTCACCTACTTCCTTTCACATGCAGTTGATATGATGAAGCCCGATGCCACTGTGATTCTGCGTAATGCAAAGATAGACATGTTCAAGGGTTCAATGCGACTTGCAGTAGACAAATGGGGTCGTGTTGAGGTTACTGAACCAGCTGATTTTGGTGTTAACGAGGAGAACAACCTCTCTTTGGTAGAGTATGAGCTGGTGAACGTAGAAGAGTAGACAGCTCTTAGAAATGAAAGATTGAAGTTGCAGCTAGAAAATTGCTTCAAATCTGAAATTATTGCTATGCATCTCTTCAATCACATGGAATTAATGTGCAGAAGTGCCAGTACTTCGTAACTCATGATCTATTGCCATCAACCTCATATTATAGTGTCGCTGTCTTCACTTGGTTATTGCGTGGGGTTTTTACTTTCCATTCATTTCCCGTGTTGTAAGGGGTTAACCAGTTCCTAAGATTTGATGCCTTTGTATTTCGTATTTTGTATTTCCATAACCGATGCTACCTAACACATGTGAAAGAAGCTGACTGTTGTGCAGCAAAACCACCACCAAATGTATCAAACTTCTTTTCAGTGTTTAGTAGGTACTCGTTATAAATGTGGAAAATACATTTCCTAAATTTTCTTCCACCGAGTGCTTCTCTCGTAATCCTATTATTGTTGATTTCATGCTATTTGTACATAATATTTACATAATAATTCAACGACCAAACATTTGTTACTGAGTGAGTAAAAAACGCTGACTGTTGTGACGGAAGCACAATTTTTTGCCACAAAATTGGCTCACAATTTATTAACGACTCTAGACCCAATTAAGATAACAAATAAACCCTGCAAATAGCTACATCAATGGCAAGTCTGAATGATAACGTAACTTCAACCACCTGAGGACAGGTAACCGATCATGTGTCATTATTGCAAACTGATTGATCAACAAGAAGTCAGTGTTACAGTAAAGCTCAACCACCTTAGAAACATCAATAGCAAAGTTACAACGAGAAAGGTACAAAGTTACCATCAATAACAAAGATATATAAAGAGAAAGGCACACAAGCTAGGAATCAGCAATGTAATTCTGTATTAAATTATTTCTACATCAAGCGTTGATCTCCAAGACATGGATGTTTATAGAATTCAAAAAAGATAAGATCTATCTAGCTCTTCTTTAACAATAAAAAAATCAAGCGGCGCTCTTTGGTGACTCATTATAACCTCTTAGCGCCACATTGTGAGAAACTACAAACGTAAATTTAGCTCCATCTCTCCGAAAATCATCACACATCTTCATTTTGAGCTGATTGAATAAAGATAAATCGTAAGCACCAATTATATCAAGTGTAGTCTAGGAAAACATCCTGATTTAACAATATCTACCGAGGCAACCAAACAAAGAAAACAAGATAGTGCTTGTCAAATTATTAAATCCAATGGGCATCCATGAATAAGAGCCAGAATGCACAAGAATATGAAATAAATATCTCAGTGCAAATAATAATCAGCCAAATCTTTTTGTGATGGGATATTCATCAGCAAAATCTACAGAATATGCGGTCATTATACAGCCCTAACAACCATCATAGTTTATTTCTAAACCAGCAGAAGTACTCAACAAATTTTATGTAAGTAGCAATTTCTAAACTGAAAGCTTCCAAATATAGATGAACCCAACTCGGTCCTCAAAGCTTCAGTTTCTTCATCTAGTCTTGTCAACGCCTACAACAGGAAGAATGAAGCATCCAGCACTCAATCAAAGTGACAGAAATAGGAATTGGGAAATATATGGGCAACACTCAAATGAAGAGAATGCAAGAGACTAATAGCAATTACTTAGCACAACGCTGCCCTTGAGATCACTAAACTCTTTCAGGGCAATGAAATTGTTTAAAGGGTATTTTCTCCACTGTATCAGGAGGAAAAAGGAGGTTCTATATCATGCTCAGTAGCCAAAACTTCTTTTCCAAAAAATTTCATATTTCAAAACTATAAATTAGAAGGTCCCTGTTAAACTTCGGATATATCCAAGACACTGACGAGAAAAACTTAATTGACTTACCAAAGTCGTAAATGAGGGGAAGGACATCAAATGAGGGTCCTATAGGTCTTGCTAGATACCTATATCAAAAAATAAAAACCTGTTGGTCAGACAAATATTAAAAAAATGGATACACGGAAACTACAAAATCTCACCAAATGGTTAGGTTTATAGGAAAGAAAGGAAAAGAGAACTAGATAGAGATCAAGAGGAGAAAGTACATCCAATGATGTTAATACATGGTAGGTACACTCCATCCCAATTGGTTAATTTACTCAGGTGGAAAAGAATGATTTCAAGTCTAATTTAAGATTAATCATGGCAGAGATTGAAGGTTGTTACCAGCAGAGGTAGTAATCAACTAGATCATAGTTTCAACAATCTTGAAATCATGAAGAATTCAGCCAGCACCGGATGTTTCGATGAAGAAGAGAGCTACAACTCCTCCTGGACTAAAACTTAAAACTATCATACGAACACCTTCAGCTAATAACTAGACTGACACTATTAGCTAATTGTGACAGGGAGCTATCTGTAGATCTGCTCTCAAATAAACACCATTCCCTTCCCCAGCAATGACAAAATTGAAAGAGATATAATAGAGGGAACTGAAGATCAAAAACTTTCCTTCACTGAGCCGAGAGTCAGTTGGAAACAGCCTCTCTGCCCTTTCGGCTAGGGGTAAGGCTCGTCTACATATTACCCTCCCCAGCCCCACTTTGTGGGACTATACTGGGTAGTTGTTGTTGTTGTTGTTGAAGATCAAAAACTTGAAGCCAGAAGTATGGATGTATTCTGTCCTTTCAGAACCATATGTCATAAATATTGATCATTGTAACTACAGCGAAGCAGATAATTACATCCTTGTTCCCTGACCCCCTAATCCTAATGAGAGGGAAAAGAAGTTCCCCGTTTTGAATTTCTACATTCATTAATTTTCTTAGTGACTGCCATGCGGTTTCGCAAAGCATGGCCAATCTAAACCCAAATAAAAGAGAATTGTGGTAAAATGACTTGCGTAATAATGGTCAGAGTTCAAACCCAAATGAAATAGAACTGTGATAAGATGACTAGCGTGATCATAAGTCCGGCCCTGAGAGCTTTGGTCTAGTGGTAAGAGATCAGCACGAGATGTGTGGGTTCTGCACATGTCGCGCATCTGATAAGGTCGGGTATTTAAGTGGAGAAGGATAGAGGGACGGCCCATTATTTCAAACCGTACGCCACTTGCCTCGGGGATTCTCAATAATCAAAGAAAAAGAATAGTCTGACTACTTTGAATTTACTCAATATTGATCCTGTAAACGGATCAGATTGAAAACAAAGTATCCGCAACACTGATTAATTAAAGTATAGTCAACTGATCGTATATACTAAGATCTGCATCACCTAATAACTAATTTCACACAAAAACCATTGCGTAGTTCTCAAACATTTTCATAAGCACAAACAAAGCAGAACTAAAGAGGCCATAATTCCTTTTTTGAGAATGTAAAGGGGCCGCAATTCTTTTGTTGAGAATGTAAAGAGGCCGTAATTCAAATATCACATATTACAAAGCTGATTCACTTAACAAATAAACTCACACATTGCGCATTCAGCTCTAATTAGGTCAACTAAATACAATAGGGTACCAACAGAAATTTAACTAATCAATAACAGAGCTCTAGCGCATCCATATGAAAATTAGCAAAGTTATGAGGCGATATAAACACAGAGTACAAAATTACCTTCGGAAAGCCAACTGTAACTGCGGAGAGAGTCAGTAAGCATGGAAGTCATCAAAGCCGAAGCAGTAGCAGTGTGGTATGGTTGCAGTGACTCCACACAAGCGCTCAACTCAGCAGGACACCTTCAAATAAGTTATTTGTTCAGTCACATCGATAAACATATATATAAAAAAAAACAAATTCTAGATATTTCTAGTAAAGCAAGAACAAAAGAGTACCTAAATATGCGATTGGAAAGAGGAGTTCTAGAAGCCGTGCGAAATGGAGATCGAGCTGCTTTAGCCTCCGACGCTATCTTTAATGCGGCATTGCGCACGGACTGTGACCGGAAAATGGATCTAGCGGCGGCGAAGGCCATTGGGTTAGGAGAATCGTTCAGAATGTTTCCAAATGGAAAAGATTTTTCTGTTGAAATGAAATTAGAGGGGTTTGGGCTAAAAACCCTAGGGGAATGCTTGGCTTGCATTTTACTTTGTTTCGATTTATTCTTTTAAATTTCTTAATAGGAAATAAGTCAATATACTTTTAATAGTAAAATAATATAATTGCTTTTTCTTTTCCTCCTATTTGTCTTTTTTACTTCTCTCTTTTTCGTCTCATTGAGCTGAGAGTCTACTGAAAACAATCTCTCTAAGTACTATTTTTTTTTCCCAAATGTACTATTTTTTTTAACTTAGGTATTTGGCCAAGCTTTTTTAGGGGAAAAAAGTATTTTTGGAGAAGCAAAATCAGTTTCTGAGAAGTAGAAAAAAATAGCTTATTCCCAAATACATAAGCATAAGCAGTTTTGACTTTTTTTCTTACCTAAAATACTCTTAACAAAATATATACATACACAAATAACCGTTAAACCTAATACTTATGATACTAATGTATAAGTACTTCTTCTTATTTATAGGATAATTTTCTAGTATATAGTGCATTTAGGGGTGAATTCTTTTATATTTGTCGATTGAATTTTAATATATCTAATTTATATTAAAAGAATTAAATACTTTTTAATTTTATTTTCATATTGTATTTAAATAAAATGAAAAGATTTAATTATTGCCTATAGTAATAAATTTTTGAGATTATTTATTTGTTTATAATATTAACTATTAAGTAAATCTATTGATGTCCTTATTCGTAATTTGATACTTAAAGTATTTTCTGAAAAGTTTGGCCAAACGCAAATTATTACTAAAAAGTACTTTTCGGAGTGATTAGCCAAACACAAACTGTTTCTATTCAAAAGTATTTTTTTGAAAAAACTTTTGAAAAAATCACTTCTCAAAAAGAAGCTGATTTCTCCAGTTTGGCCAAATAGGCTATAAGTCAAGGGTAAGATCTTAATACACTCTACTCTCACAGACTCCATTTGTGAGATTTTACTAGGTTGTTATTGTCTTTTTTTACTTTTGAGTTAATGTGCAATGAAGCAGTACATTTTGTTTTAGTTAACAAAGGTTCACTACAATAATTATTGTCAAAAGGGTATGTTTAACCCAAAATTTAGATCTAAGTTTAAACAATTAGATCTCTTAATAGAATAGAGTTAATCTTAACCAATATTAATATTCAAAATATTATTTAACTGATTTAGCAGTGAGAGTCACAAATGTTGTTCAAATGAGAATAAGTGGGCAACAATAAATCAATATTCAATGGTCCAAGAACAAAGAGAATATCATTAAATATAAGCAAATGCCATGTAATGACATTTATGTAAATAAATACAAGCGAGTCAATCGAAATGGGATGAGATTCTTTCTATTCCCTCCTACAATGATAAATGATCAATGAGCCTTTGAATATTTAGATTTTTCTTGGATCGTAGGAAAAATGTTAGATACAGATCTGAAGAAAAGATGTATTTTGTATGTGTATAATAAAGCAGGAATCTTCACAGAATGTCAATATATTATTTTTTTATAATGAGTATCCAACCCCATCTATAACCACATGTCTTATTATTTATAATGATATATGGGCCACAAAACGCTAATAGTACAGAAAAAAATTTCTCTGAATATTTCCTTTTAAAGTCGTATCTCTAAATTTAATCGTTACTGCTATGCTAGGGGGAGTGTACGTCCTCGACCTCAACCTTCGTTGAATCCTCAACCTCACCTTCATCCTTCATTAAAACCAAATTGATAACACGTGGTGGCCTTCGAAGACATTCATAAAATCGATTAGGCTCGCATATGACTATGATAAATTGTGCACATACAGTTAGTCTATTCGCTTGTTGAGGTCGTCTTTATGTGCGAGTCCAATGAGCGGACAACAACAATCGTAGTCGGTGTGACAAGCGGGTGATGTGGCTCTTCGTGGGCTACATATTTCGAACTCCTATTTTTCCCGGGTGATCTGCTGGAACCGTCTGGTCCACGAAAAGAAATGACGGCACGACGTCAGGCGTCATGATGACGTTTGTTTTCGAAGGGTCACATCGATTTACGTGCAACTTTTGGTTGGCTTCAATGCGTTCTGTGTCAATCATGATAAGTTTTTCAGGTCTCGTTCCTTCATTTCTATAAATAGGGATGGCTTCATCAAAACTCAAAGTTTACACTTTCTAAATTTCTACTTTGGACTTCCTTCTCCTACTTCATAAGAATTCACTGCATTTTAGGCTTCTGTTCATACTCTCATCTTATACAAACTCCATAACCATGTCTAGTCTTCTCTCTAATTCTGATGAAGAGAGTAACGTCATTCCTTGTGCTATTGTGTCCCCTGATCTTGGGGAAGGTGTCGTCGTCGCTGCAAAAGATGAAGCTCTTCCTTCAATGGAGGAAATCATCCCCCACAACCCTGAGGCTAGGTCTGATTTTCAACGGTCGCCAAACGTGATGACCGGAATTCGTTATTGGCCGAGCTTCTTTCAGAAGCTCAGACCGGCCGTGCCCTCGACATGTAATTTTTCTCTTCTGGTCGTGATTATTTCTTTTACTGGCTTGCATTGTTATAAACCCGTTTTAGCTGTTGTGTCTGCCCTCTCTTGGTTTTGCTCGTCGATGAGGATGGTGAAGTCTCACCCAATAATGGGGACTTACGGTCTCATAAAAGGAAGGTTGTGAACGTAGGAGAGGGAGTTCCCTTGGTTGTTGGTTCAGTAGATGATGAGTTCCTGCTTTGAGAGACAACGATAATACGTGTTGGAGGCGATGCTGGGGCGACCTCCGAGGCCCCACAATTGGAAAAGGCTAATGATGGCATGCTTTTGTGTCCCAAGGGAGAGAGGGTCGTGGAGAGGACACTCGGTGATACATCTGTCTGTAAGGCAAGAAGAGGCTTCACATTCCAGGCTAGAAGCGAATATTTCTCCGGCCAATAAGGGCAAAGAAAAAGACCGTTGATAAGGGAGTCGAGTCAGGGTCCGACATAGACCTTGAGGATCTTAAGATGATCAATGAGGGACTCACTTAGATCGAGGTGAGGATGGAGGGAGGATCAACGACCATCACAATATCAATGGATCATGATTTGCTGAGAAACACCGAGGAAGTGGTCCCCGCTCTCGGCCCGCTTTGCTCCGACGCCAAGGGTATGACCCTCAAGGAGATAAGTGACAGTACTATATCAAAGAACATTGTCGATCTTGCTCTCAGGGTAAGTATGGATATTGTTCATTCTTTTCCCTTTGCCTTAACTCATTTCTAAGTTTTAACTTTAGTCCTTTCTTTGATATGCAGACGATCATTCTGGAAATTGATAGTGCTCGAAAGGAGAAGAAATAAAAAGAAATTTACGTGAAGTTGAAGGGTGAGTATGAAGAGTACCGTGGAAAGTACCGCGAAGCTCGGAGGCAACTTTGCGATGGGATGAAGAAGGATTAAAAAAGAAAGACAAGGAGTTGATGGCATTCATGGAGAGGATCAGCATCCTCGAGGGGGCTCTTAAGAGAAAGGAGGAGAAGCTTGAGCCGAGTAAGGGCGTGGAAGCCCAATGCAGTAGCCTCCAGAATCATGTAGGCCAACTACAAGGCGAGTTGGATGGGTGTCAGTTTCAGATGGATGTTCTCCGAAGGGATATTACTAAGAAGCAATAGATACTGGAGCAGGCGAAGTCTTCTCATTTGGATGTTCGAAGAAAGGTTGACATTCTTGAGTTGGAGAACAGGACTCTCCGGTCCGAGTGGTATAATTCTCTATCAACGGCCAGGCCAAAGAGGACCGATTCGAGTAGAGGATTGGAGAGCTAGACAAGGAAAAAACCGAGCTGCATGATCGAGTTGGTGCTCTTGAGGCAAGAATGCCGAGTATCCTAATATTCCTCGTGAGCAGTACGAGGAGTGGATCCATGTTGAAGATGCTCCGAGTTAAATCTCATGAGTCTCGGCTCGCTAGATCGGATTGTGGATAGTGTTTGGTACGACTTTGCTTATGATCAAGGCAAGGATGGAGAGGGCGTCAGAGGCTGGGATGGTGATGGTCATTTTTTTTTTCTTTTAACGTTTTGTATGTTTTTGTCGGTGTCTTCGATAGCTCTTGTAAAAAGTTTTTCATCTGAATATCAAAGTTGACTTTTGCTTTACTTATACCTTCTTTATCTCTGCCTTTTCTTTCTATACTTTCATGTTTTGTTTCTGTATTCCTTTTGTTGTTATCTTCTATAATGACGTAGCCTTTGGGCTGGATAGTCGTGGGTTGTACAGGATCTTGTTCAAACTAGTAAAGTATTGTCACATCTCCCCCAGGGTATATAAAGAAGTTTTTACAATTAATGCGAATGATATCATTTTATTTATTAGAAACGTTACTTTGAATAGTTTATTTGGTATCCCAAGTCACCGGTTTATTTTAGAATTTCAAATCGAAGAAAATTTTAATTTTTAAAGTCTGCGAACCAAAAATTCTAGATAAGAATTTCTGTTAACCCGGGAGAAGGTGTTAGGCATTTCCAGGTTCCGTGATTCTAGCACGGTTGCTAAGTAATTATTACTTGGCTTAAATTTTTAAACTATTCGTTTTTAAGACCTATGTGCATTTATTTTTTTTTACCGTTTTTAATTGCTTGAATTCTTCGTAATGAAAGAATTGAGTTACACGTAGGTATACTCATTTCCGTTGGCGCGTCAAAAATTATGTCACGCGTACGTGTCCACAATTAATCACACTTTATTAGGATTAAGAAAGTGAGGTCGAAGTTGCGCAAACGCATGCCTCGATTTTAATATTGGAAGTCATAATTATATTACGCGAACGTATACATAATCACGATAATTTGCTTAATTAAGAGCACGCCTGAACAAGCTGTTACCTCTAACCTAATCAAACTGATTCTCTATTGGCCTATACCCCTAAACTTATATTGATGATATAAATTAGGAATAGTAGCGTTGGAGTTCTATTATATCTTGAGAGTAAATGGGCAATAATACTTGAATACTAATAGAAACAAATGACATGATAAATAAAAAAAATGAAATTAATTATAGAAAAATCAATAATGTAACTCATTGTCTCCCGTTTGTCATAAAATATACACATCAATATCAATTTAAGCCCTAAGATAATAAAATATCACTAAAATTATCTTACCCTCCTTCTCACTCCTCTCTTCGGTGTTTAAAGGCCAATAATGATATTTTCGTTTTTGTATATATTTAGTAGTATTATATTATTTCTCTAGCCAAGCCATTCAACCCCATTGTATTTATATTTTTATACATTATAGAGTGCAAGAAACAAACTTTTTATTGTAATAGCCAAATAAAAATAAGATTTTGTTTACATGCTAAGTAGCTAAATCATAATTCCATAACCAAAACTCTTATATTTCTCTTTAGCCATTATGCACATTAAACTAAAACAATGGAAACCATTTCTCAACTACCATGGAACAAACAAGAAAAACTTCTCATAATGCAATCAAATACAGTGATGGTAACCAAAAACAAAAATCATACTACACAAGTTTCAAACACTTCTTTGTAATTATCAATACGCACGTTGGAACTTGCCGGAAAAGATCTCGAGCAGGACCTCTTGAAACTCTTGCGAAACAGGGAACGAGGTTGGGATTCTGGCTGAGGAGGGCACGTTTTTGGACTGCTTTTGCTGGGTTTGAGGCGAAAGAGAGCTCGCCGGAAGTGGTGAAATTCTGACGAGGCACCAAGCTAACAAATCTGTTGCTGCGCTTTCTATTGAAAGAGATGGGTTCTCTTGATTTTTTGATTCTTATTCTTTCAACGTTAACTCTTCTTTTGTCCTCTTTTTGTTTATATATTTTTTAAACTTTATATATATTTATTTAAATTTTCCTAACCCCTTTTTAATTAAATAAAAGAAGATAAAAGAACTCACACACGCATATAAAACTTACTTTAGATTTAAAGAAAACAATAAGAAAACCTAAATTTACATTATAGTTTAAATTATACTATGAAAAATACTATAGCTTACATTTAAAATTAGAAGAAACCAACTATATATATATTTTGTAAATTTTCTTCTATTTAACAATAGGAACAAAAGTTATACTCTAAGAATGCAAATAATTTTTTTGTATTTTTCTAATTTTCATAAATGAAACCTATTAAGGGAAAGATAAATGTTTATATATTAAGATTTAAATATTTACACTAAAATAGTATAGAATTTGGGTGAGGTCAAAAATTAGGTGTTCACATGTATATCTCTTCATCAGATGTGGTCAAGTATTGACGAGTGTTTTTTGATCTAATCGAACACACCTTTAGGGAGTTGTGGCCGAAGGCCGATAGGTGTTGCTCGAGCTGGTCGAACGTACCTTTTTAAGCTAGGTCGAGGCCAGGGAGTAATAGTGTTGTTGGAGTTGGTCGAACGTACCTTTAAGTTAAGTTGAGGCCAATGACCGATAGGTTTTGTTGTTCGAGATTTAAGTTAAGTCGAGCCCAAGGGCCGATATGTGTTGTTCGAGCTGGTCGAACGTACCTTTAAATTAAGTTGAGGCTTAGGACCGATATGCGTTGTTCGAGCTGGTTGAACATACTGTTGATATCCAATTTTTCCCTCATGTATTTTTTTAAATACATATATACTTTCAAAATAGTGCATGAACATCAACCAATATTTTCCCATAATTTTCTGTAATTTTTCAAAGTATTTAAATTAATTCCAGCATTTTATTATCTAAAATTATTACTAATTACATCACAAATAATTTTATAATGATTTATTACTTGATTTTTATCTTTATATTTATATTAAGCTTTAATCATTTTATGCAAAATTATATTTATATCGTTAGGCTATAATTGCAATAACTTTGCAATAATAGCTCATATATGCATAATTATATTATATTCATGAAAATAAATTTTTATATTTTTATAATATTAAGTAATTATTTTAAATCATTTTCACGCATAAATTATATTTTTATCATTTATGAGCTATTTTATAAATTATTTTATCAACTTAATTGGGCATTTGATAATAACCTCTTTTAATTTGATTTCTTTTCGGACCTGACCCAAATTATGATCCCAGCCAATTAAACCATAACCCATAACCCAATTTCCTATAACCCTCCCCAACCTAGATAGAATCCTAGCCGTTGATATTCTAAGATCAACGACCCAAGATCCATTTTCTTTTTTAATTAATCCCTAACCCCCTAAACCTAATCATTTCCCAAATCCCGACACCCCTGAATACCTTCCTCCTCTCTTCTTTCTCAATCTCCATCTAACCCTAGCCCGTCGTCACATGAACCCCTTAAATCCATAGGGTTTCTCTTCGATCTTGGGCCCTATCAGGCCTCCTATCTCTACTAGTGTCTATGAGTACTAATATCTTCGTGTTTATGGCTTCAAATCAGGGGTTCAAACCAGATTTTTCTCACCTCCATTTATTTTTTTACATATCCTAACCATTTCTGGCTAAATCTGTTCAGATCTCTTTAGATATGAAGGGGTTTGAGTTTGTTTGTTACTTTTCCTTTAAGATTCTGTTGTTTTCCCTGTTATTGGTAAACGATTTTCGTTTTTTCCCTAAAAGCTAAGGTTTTCAAATTTTTAACGAAGTTTCTGCAAAAATATTTTAAAACGTTTAAGTGTTTAACTCCGGTTTTCTTCCTTTATATTTCGACTGATTTTCATCCCTATGTCTTTTTGCCCTAGGGTTTCTAATTATTATGTTGTTTTCTATAATGTTTGCATGTTCACTTCGGCTCTGTCGAATAAAATGATTAATTGATTTATTTGCCTAATTAGGGTGTGAAATTATATTTTCTTCTAATACTGGTATCTCTTTGAGAATTTTATCTATTATATCCGTATATGTGGCTCGTAATTGGTACTGCTTTTCTTAATTATATCAGTGGCCCGATCTCTAGGCCTTGATTGTTATGACCGACCTTTGAGTGATATCTGGACTCATCACTTACCTCATTAGACCTCAATTTTGTCTGCTAATTAATTTCATATAAGATTCTCCTTAGTCTAAGTAATAATTCCGTAATTTTGTCTATATTAAGTGATTTGTGTTTAACTCTAATTGATTAACTGATTTCTTTGCCTTATTTGTGTTCTATTGATTATCCTACCTTATTTGGTTTTAATCTACTATATGCTATAAAATCCTTCATTGTTCTGATTTTCAAACACTCACCGAGACATGCAAGCTCACACCTACACTTACACTCACACAACTTGAGTTCTTTCTCACTTTTATTTGCTACATTGTTTAGCCTGCTGAAAGCCAAGTCTAGACTCTTGGATTCCCATTGCCTTCGCCTTTCTGTTTACTTTCTTCCTAACCGGTATGCCTTAATTCCTATTATCTTGTTCTATTCTATATGCTTATGTAGTGAGTTTTATCACATACCTCAACATGCTTCTGTTTTATAAACGATTCCTGACCATCTCTTTCTCAACTGTTATGCCTTAGTTCTTGACTTGTTCTGTTTCATGTGATTATATGATTAGTTTACTTCAAACTTCGATATGCTTTTGTTAGCCATGTGTTTCCTGGTTGTATTCTTCCTGACTAGTATGCCTTAATTCTTGTTAACCTACTATGTTCTATGTGCTTGTGTGGTTAGTTTACCTTAGCATGTCTGGCCCATGATTTCTGTTTACTTCTTTCTAGACAATTATACTTTAGTTCCTGCTACTATATGCTATATGTTTGTTTGGTTAGTTATTTTTAAACTTCAGCATGCTTCTGGTCAATAAACGCCTATATAGTCCCACCTAGTGATAATTAATACAGTAAGTAATCTTTAGTAATATGAAACCTTGATGGATTTAGTTGTATGCTCGCTATTCAGAACATGTTTAGGTATTGCCAATATGTGTGGTCAGTTATGTCTGTAATTCAAGTATTTATGCCCTTGTTGTGATTGCTTTAATTCTTGTATATCATTCATGTCTGAAATATGCTAAATATGGACTCTATTATGTTTGTAGTCTTGTAATTTGAACCTATTTGTTCATAAAAACCAAATTATTTTCTAAAATTGACCCCTACCCCTTACATATACTATTTTTCAAACTTTTACTCTTAGAAAACTAGGTTCCTACCACCTCCAACGTGAGCACTGCCTCGTGTCACGCCCCTTTGAACTCTGACACATTAGAGCTAGTTTCCAATCTCTTTTGAATTCTGTGTCGAATGTGTGGATCCAGTGAGAGCATTGCCCAGGGTCCTTGAGGCTCTTTGGGAACTTTGACACATTGGAAGCCTGACTTAAGGTGTTGTGGATCCCTGCTACTGTTTCAAGACTGTTGTGCTGAAGGTCTGGCTCTGGTTTATAATGGGCTTGTTAAGGCTTCCTATAGTGTAATAGATACTGTTATATAATTTATTTATTCTAGGCTATAATAATTTCTGTAACAAACAAATCTGGGGTTGGTTAGTAAAAGCTGGGGGGAGGTTATTTTATATCTTTGCTTGAAAGTCGGGTAGAAATCTTGCATATAGGTTTATTGGTGATTATGCGAGCGTTACTGCTTGTTTAGAGATCATTGTCTATAGGACTTTCTGATTGTTTTGTTCTGTACTTCACTCGCATGCTATATATCTTGTCCATAGATTATTTGCATTAGAAATCCTGTCCATAGAATCCATGCGCATTTTTTCATGCATTAGTAACCATGTCTATAGGATCTTATCTGTTTGAATGATAATTTTATTGGCAATGTATTTATAGAATTCGGCCCACACGTGATTAATAGATATCATGCCTATAGGAAATAATGGAATCAATTTCAAACCTAGAATTCATGTCTATAGAATTTAATCTAATACATATCATGTCTATAAGGTGAAATCAGTTTATAAACTTATAAATATTTCCTACGTGGGCTTAAATTAACTAGAAAGCATGCTCATAGGTTCTAAAGAGATAGAATTTGTTAAAATCAGTAATTCTCTTAGAAACCATGCTATAATTTTATAATTAACAATTGTGGATACCATGCCTATGATTATGTTAATCACTTTAGCAAACATGTAATTTTATTAATGATTCTGGACCTTAAAATGCTAATATTTACTGCCTGAAGATGCCCAGATTCAAGGTTTAATAAAATTAGTAGGCGAAACTGATAGGTCCAGATATCCGCCTTAGTAAACTGATGTTCTGTATTCTATTTCTGCTCATATAGATATCTTGTCTATTGGATCCTTAATTAAAAAAAATCTGTTCATTTAACTGCGTGCATTCGTTGTCTACTTGTGGAGGTTAATATAAGCCCTTATTTGCTCCATACATGATAGCCCTATCTGAAATTTTGTTTGTCTCCTAGATTTTCTCATTTTATACAATACATGTTTGTCTATAACTATCCAAAATAGAGATCCTAAATACCTTCAAGATCATAAGTAAGGGACGGGCAGTGCACGCATAAGGTATGCATTAGAAACTACTAGAACGCTTAGGTAATAACTGAAAGATAGTAATGGGGTAATAAAAAAAATGATGACCTGTGTGTTAATGCTATGTGTAGCACTACTTGGGGAAAGTTACCAAGTATTGCATGAAAATAATCCTATAAGCTAAAAACCTAGGACCCATCTAATTCCTGTTTAAAGTAATGTCTATTTGCCTAAATTATTTATGAGACTAATTCGTTTGGTCGAGACCTACAGTTGTGGACCTTGAGGGGTGCCTAACACCTTCCCCTCGAGGTAATTGCCCTTACCCAATATCTGGTGATGTAAACCGGTTTCATGAGTTATTTGCTTTAGGTGCCCTAATGCACCTCAATTCATTAGGTGTCGACTCTTCAAATCCCTTACATAATCCCAAAAGGAAAGGAGTTGTCCCAAAAAATATGAAAACCCAATTTCGCGAGAAAAAGGGAGCGCAACACATACCATTTTAGAGAGTAGTTTTGAAAAACATGCATCTTTATTATTTTGATGTTGTTTTTTCAATTACATTGTTTTCGCCCTTAGGCAATTTTGGATAAAATTACAAGTTTCGGGTGTTGATTGGCATCCCAGTCCTAGTATATCTAGTCCCTTCATTATTTGACTTGGAGATTCTTGAGGATTCGGACAATGAAACAATAAGTCCACTTGTGTAATCCAACTTAATGTGTCCCGTACATCGCCTCGTTAAAAACCTTATTGGGACAAAACTCAAGTGAGGAAAATAGAGTATGACTTATGGGGCATTTCTTATTTCTTAGAAGTTGAACTACTTGAGATGGCTGATATTCCAATTGTTTTATAGGAGCTTCCCTTCTATAGTTTCCAATTGGAACATGCCCTTGTCTGTTTTGCCTATAATCTTGTACGACATGTACTAGCTGGTTCCCAACTTGCCTTCTCAAGGATCCCTATTTGCTTGGGTTTTGGCTTTGAGTATGTTGTGTTTGATTTTGAGAAATCGAACATTTGCCTTTTGTTCTAGTAGCATTCTTCTTGTTGTTTCTGAGTGACCATCTGTATGTATGCAATGTACTTTGACCTCGTCGAGATCTTGTCTTCTATTCTCATCATTGTTGGTGTCGCTTTCATGGGACTACTTCAGGCTGCGCTCTCCAACTTTGACTAGTATAACAGCTTCTATTACGTAGACTAGGGAGTAAGGTGTCTCTCTTGTACTCTTCTTCAGGGTAGTTATATGTGCCCATAATACTTCTAGGAGTATTTCTGGTCACCGTCTCTTTGCCTATTCAAGTTTTTTCTTCATGATGTTTAGTATTAACTTATTGGAGGATTCTGCTTGTCCGTTGCCAACTGGGTGGTAAGGAGTTGAAAGTATTCTTTTGATGCGCCATCTTTTGAAGAACTCGGTGGTTTTTCTTCATGTGAACTGGGAGGTGTCTGCCTGCTTGATCGATTATTAGAGTGTACTTCTAACACTGCTCGCATTTCTTCACGAACTATGAGACATCTTTCTTCATGGTGGGCCAATAATACCTGGCATGTATGAGGCACCCGATGAGTGCTTGATAACCCGAATGAGTGCTGCAATGACCTTTGTGGACTTCCTCGAGGATGGATTGAGTTTGGTTTGGGCCTAAGAAGTTTTCTAAGGGGTCGTCGTACGTCTTTTCGTATAAGTCATTGTGGAAGAGGTTGTATCTGGCGGCTTGAATCCTTAGCTTTTTATCTTCTTTTTTGTCACTTCTGAGAATGTCGTCCTGCAAATAATCAATAATATAATTATGCCAGTCCCAAGTTAAATTTATAAATTTTACCTCGATTTGGTCTAATGCTGAGTCGAGGAGATGAACTGCACTATTTCCTCCGGTCGTTATGTTTTTGGTTTCAGCGACCAATTTAGTGAAGCCCTCTACCTCGATGTTTTGAATTTTTGGGATTTGATCGAGCTGGCATTCGTCAAAATTAAGCATCATTTTGCATATCTCGGTCTGATATTTCTACAACCTTTGTTATTTAATTCGGAAGTCCAGTAACTTGGTTTAATACGAGATGAGAATCACAATGGAGTTTCAACCGCTTCGCCCCATATATGATAGCAAGTCTTAGCCCTGTAATTATGACCTCATGTTCTGCCTTGTTATTTGTCATATCTGGGTACTTTATGGACTAGCAAATTATTTCTTCGGTGGGGACCAAGTCCATACCTGGAAGCATTGGGTGAGCCGTTGGTGTATAAGACCCAGAGGTCACATGTCTAAAAGGAAGCTTGAGTGGCTTCCTTCTTAGCCTCATCATAACTTTTAGGCTAAATTCTACAATGAACTCAGTAAGCACTTGAAACTTTATTGTTGTGTAAGGTGATAAGTGATGTCATGATCACTTAATTCGATGGCCCACTTGGCCAGTCTCCTCGAAAGCTCGGGCGTTTGCTACATGCTTCTTAATGGAAAAATGGTGACGATCGAGATAGGGTGGCACTGAAAATAGGGTCTAAGCATTGCTGAAGCTACGACCAAGGCTAGGGCCAATTTCTCGAGGTGTGGGTACCTCGTCTCGGCATTGATAAGTGTTTTACTAATATAGTAAATATGATATTACATACCTTTGTTTTCTCGAACCAAAACCACACTTACTGCTACTTCGAATACAGCTAGGTTGATGAGGAGGTGCTCCCCGGGCTCAGGCTTCGAGAGCAAGGGTGGCGATGAAAAGTAAGCCTTCAGTTATCGAGTGCTTTTATGCACTCGGGCGTCTACTCGAGGTTGTAATCCTTTTTGAGTACGCCGAAGAACCTACAAAATCTAGCGAACGACTACGAGATGAATCTGGATAGGGCAGCATTTGGCCAGCTAATCTTTGGACTTATTCCATAGTAGTCAATTGCTCAGGTATCTCGTTGATAGCCCTAATTTGATTTACGTTGACTTCAATTCCCTGTTGTGATACTAAGAAGCCCAAAAATTTTCTCGGGTTTAGTTTTATTTCACATTATCTTTGTAATATCGAAAGCTTCCTTTAGGTGGTTGATATGATCCTCTGCTTTCGCGGATTTGACCAACATGTTGTTGATATATACCTCCATGGTTTTGTCGAGTTGATCTTTGAATATTTTTGTGACTAACTTTTGATAGGTAGCCTCTGCATTCTTTTAATACAAATGTCTTAATCTTATAATAATATGTTCCCCTATGGGTGATGAACGTAGTTTTTCTCTTGGTCTTCTTACTCCAAAAGTATTTTGTTGTAACCTGAGTAAGCATCTAGAAAACTTAACAGCTCCTGCCCCGCCGTTGCATCGATGAGTTGGTCAATATATGGCAATGGGGATGAATCTTTCGGACATGCTTTGTTCATGTCTGTTAAGTCCACACACATCCTATATTTTACGTTTTCTTTTTTACCATCACTACATTGGCAATCCATTTGGGGTACTTCGATTCCTTGATATAGCCGTTTGCCAATAACGTTTCTCCTTCCTCGTGGATGGACTAGTTGATATTGGGGTTGAACTTTTTTCGGACCTGCCTTATCGGGTGTAGAAGGGGTCGATGTTCAGTTTGTGTGTAGCGATCTCTTTGGGCATCCTGGGATATCTGCATGACTAAAGGCAAACAATTATGCATTGGTTTTTAAAGATTGACTTAATTTACCTGGTTCTCGGAGTTTACAACGGATATAAGACTTTTTACTAAGGTCTATATGATCTAGTTGGATGGGGTCGAGGTCTTCTATGGTCGATCCTGCTGCTTCGACCATCTCGGGTCCATAATAACTTCCTTTGCTTCACCTTGTGAACACCTCGACCATGTTGATTGCTATGCTTATTTTGTCTTATATTTCTTTTGTTGAGTTGTCGTGTTGTCCAGGGCGATTTGATAGCATTCCGGGACGTGCACTGTTCTCCTTGTATGTTGAATATTCCCTTGGGTGTTGGGAATTTAATCGCTTGGTACAAGCTGGAGGGGATGGCTCTCATGGGGTATGTCCATGTTCATCCTACGATTGTGTTGTATATAGTGTCTTGGACCTCAATGTGGAATGTTGTCTCTAGAGTTACTCCACCGCCGAGAACAGGAAGTGTAATTTCCCCTGAAGTCCGTTCAACTGCATTGTTAAACCTGGTGAGTGTGATGAGCGTGGCACTATCTTATCCTAGAGTCTCATCATTTCATGGACTCGGGGACAGATGATGCACGCTCCAGTTCCTTCATCTACCATAATTCTATTTACATAAGTATCTAAGATTCATAAAGTAATGACAAGAAAATTAGTGTGAGGGACTCATCGAAGATGATACTTTCTTCGAGTCTTTTATAATGTTCGTGGGTGATTGATCGTTTGAGCTTATGGGTGGCGGTTGATCGAATCCAACCCTGCACTACTATTTAGTAGCGAGAGAGGTCAAAACAGTTTTTACCCGATTAAGGTCGGGATCGATTTCCATAGGGAGCTATAAGTTAGATTCGGGTGTCTATCTAAAGTGGAGTTGTGTATTTTCTCTTAATCGCATTTCTACACATTTTTGGGTTTTAATTTCTTCTAATTTTATAAATCTAAATGCTCAATTAAACTACAATAAGCTAAGGTTAAACTATTGTGAGTTGATTAAATGACAAAAAGGCACTAGGGAAGTGACTTTCACCTAGGTGGTCAATTGACGGATTTGAGTCTAAGGCATAATTGTCATATTTGGGGAGTATGATATAACCATTGCACAATTCTACTCACTCTATACATCTCGGTAGTTCGAGTGATTTTTCTCGAATTGACTTTCTCAAGACCCATTGGGTATGAAAAGTTGCACAAGTGATGATAGGCTATAATTATCTATTTTAGTCGATTATTACACTCTAATTTACTGCACTTTAGTTGAGTTTGCGCTTTTAATTTCTAGTGTTTTGCACTAATTGTGTGTTTTATGCCTTGTAGGTGTGATTCCGAGTTCTATAGATGTTATAGAATGAATTTAAGTGGTTTTTTGGAGTTTTGAAGTCTGAGTAATAGCTCAAGGAATTAAGCCGGGATCGCGTTCGGGGTCAAATTTAATTAAGTACGAACGAAGACTCGAAGAGGCATATTACACAATGTATAGTAAAATAGACATAAAATTTCACTTAGAACTGCATTTGGGCTCCATAATATATGGTTAGAAAGCTAACGCAAAGAGATACAACTTTCATGTTTTGCATTTTTCCAATTTCCAAACGTAACAGGGTTAAAAACCGTGGTTTTGTCGTAACCGCGGCAGAACCACAACAGAGGGTAGTCGCGGACAACTGAAGAATCGGAGGGCATGTTAACCGCGGCAGAACCACGGAAGGAGGAAGAAATTTCAAGGACTTATGTGCAAAACATGGGATTTTATGCCCTAAACCGCATATTAAACCAAGGAAGCCGGCCAAGAAATAGATAGGACATAGTTTTGACATAGATTTGACCTAAGGAGACAGAAACACAATAGGAGCGAGGATTGGGAATTCTTCTACAAGTTTTTGCTTTCCTCTTCCAATTTTTCATTGTTGGTTATGACTTCTAGGATTGTAGTTTTACATACTATTATGAATAGCTAATTTGTTATCTAGAGTTTTGATAGAACCTTTTGTAGGATAAATTCTTGTTATGTTTTTATATAATTGAGCCATAGTTTTTCTCTGTTTGTTCAACTACGTTTATATTGTGTTTGATTTGAGAGCTCTCAATTAATAGTGCCTATTTAGTATGCATAACTCAGGAGAGAGTGCATATTTAGGTAATTGTTGAACAACACCACTCCCAAAGTATATGAGGGATCAATAACCAAGGGTTTAAAGGCGAGATTAGGGATAACAAAGCCCTGAATGCGATCTAAAGTGAGATGTATTAAAAGACAGCTAGCGTAGCTTGGGAGAGTGCGTCTAGTAAATTGTCGTGATTACTTGGAAGAGATTTACGGTAATAAGAGTGCTCATGATCAGTAGAGAATACTTAGGTGAAATTATAGAGACATAGCGGGAAGGATTCCGACAATTGAAAAAATCATAACTCTATAACTCCTTAATCTTTTCTCTAACTCTTTGTATCTTTAGTTGTTAATTTATTATTTTAACTTATTAATTTATTAATTAAACACAAGAATCTTAATATCAATAAGTTAGGAACTATTCAAGCTTGTCTTCTTGGTGATAGTGAACAACTGTATCTAAGCCTTAGTTTTCTGTGGGATTCGACTCCGGACTTGTAAATCGGATTATATTTGCAACGACCGCATTGTCCGTTTTATAAGGCATAATTTGGCATGATCAAATTTTGGCGCCGTTGCCGAGGAACTAATGGTGTAGTTGTAGCTGTATATATCGCTAAGGTTCAAGTTTGGACTTTTATTTATTTTTCCTTTCTTTTTTATATTTTTTTATAACTGTTGATTTGAGAAACATGATATCTTGGAATTATGGGAATTTAGGTGTAGACCATTCTACTAGTGATCTCCATACATATTGTGAAGGAAACCACCAGTGGCAAAATTTTAAAAACGTTCCTGAGAGTGAGTTATGTGCACCAACTCAATCTTATTTGTGAAATGTGTGTGATGTGTGTGGTGGTAAAAATCGTCACTTATATGGTTGTGCTTCTATTTATTATCTTCCCCCAACCCTTTACTATGATGGTTCTACCTTTTCTTATGAAGTTAATAGGAACAAAGAACTTGGGAATGCAGACCTGAAGGAGATCAAGGATATGCTAATGTGCCTTATGGAACAAAACAATGAGAAACAATTGCACATAGAAAGGCAAGAGGCAACTATTCGCAAGTTGGAGGCTCAATTGAGTCAAGTGGTTGAAGCTTTTAATGCTCAACAAGCCAATATTAAGGATAGTAGCCAAGAAGAGCATGAATTTGAGGTGTTAATTGGGGAAGTCAGAGTAGAACATCAACAACCTAGCCAATTACAATTTGAGGATGTCAATTGATAGAAAGGCAAGAGGCAACTATTCGCAAGTTGGAGGCTCAATTGAGTCAAGTGGTTGAAGCTTTTAATGCTCAACAAGCCAATATTAAGGATAGTAGACAAGAAGAGCATGAATTTGAGGTGTTAATTGGGGAAGTCAGAGTAGAACATCAACAACCTAGCCAATTACAATTTGAGGATGTCAATGCTGAAGAAGTGAGACTAGAGCCAACCAATGACTTTGAGGATATAAATTTTGTTGATTCTAGTATCACTGATGATGAGGATGTTGAAAGTCCTGAAGTTTATGTGTTTTAGCGCATTGTTCCTCACTCCAAATATATTTTTCCACTTTAGTCTTGGATGATGATATGGAAATAGAGTCATCAGAGCTGATTGAGGAGTCAAGGAATGAGGAAAAAGGTGCCTACATTCTGGAATTTTTCTTGCTTGAAAAACAGGACTACATACCTCATCTAAAAGCCAAGAAGTGTAGAATAGTACAGCAGTTTCTTGGCCCAATTAGATTTATTCCTCCACCCCTGGAGCACAGCGGAAAACTTGATGCAAAATTAGGGGTTCAATTCATAAGCTCGAGGTGGAGGCAAAAAGTGATTTAGTTTGTGCCGCAACGTTAATCAAGCGCTTGTTGGGAGGCAACCCTACATTATTATATTTTTTATGTATTTTTTTATTTTTTTAATTGTATTATTTTTGTGGTGTCAATTTATATCTTCTAGGAGCATGGAAAGCGAAGGTATTGTAAGGATGCAATGACAAACTAAATGTTTGGAACTTAGTGTGAGGTACCCGCATGAAGGACCAAGCTTGGGAGAAGTTTGAGTATCTCATGAACTGTTAGTGCTTCGGCCTTTGGCCTACCAGGGAGTCTCTTTTATCCTTTTTATTAGTTATGGTGTGCATTGGGGACAATGCATAATTTTAAGTGTGGGGTGAGGAGATTGTCTGGGTGACTTTCTATGCTATTTTAGTTGTGTTAGTTTAATTGAACATTTTTTTTAAAATATAAAAGATTGGACTTTTCCCGACGATGGATCTATTAGACAATTTTCTTGAGGGATTTAAGTCTAAAGAAAAAGTACAAAAAGATTTTATTTTGTTAGGCAGTGTAATAATTATCCCTTGGTTTTTCTTTAAACCACGATTCTTTTCAAAGAATTTTATTTGAACCGGGTGTAGTCAGTTTTTTGGGAAGTAGGAGCCATTGTATTGTGTTTTGAAGTGAAGCAATATCTCTTGACTTTGTTATACCTTGAGAATAGAGAGTACTTTGGCTGTGACACTTAGGCTCAGGTTTTGACTCTTGTAGAAGTACCTTAAATTATATGATTTTAAATTTTCTTAACTGCTTTGACCAGAGTGTCTTGATGAATCCAATCCTGAGTGAGTTATGTGCCATGTGTGTTCAAGGATTTGTTATATTTTGTGTATTGCATTTGATGCCCAGATCTATCCCCGTGTGTTTGCAAATAGAAAGAGTAGTTTTACTCGGTCTAGGAAGTGATATAGGCATTTCTTTTTTGAGCTAGATATGTATACTTTACCCGCCTAATTGCTATGTATCGTAGTTAACCCCCTTGAGCCTATAATCTTATTTTTTTGGCAATCACATTACAAGTCTAACCCATTTTGTTTGAATTAACCATCTATTTGAACCATTGTAACCTCTCATGAGCACTTGAATTATTTATGAACTTTATAAAAGTTAAAATGTGGAGTGGTTGGTTTGGCTTTTGAGTGGAACTAATGAAATAAGGAGAAATGGTGCACTGATTTGAAAAGCAAGAGCTACTTGAACTGAAAAAGAAAAAAAAGTTGTATTGTTGTAAAAAAAAAAATCTTTGATAGTGGTGACTCTTGATATAATTGTGCTTAAATAATTTGGGAGTTGATAAATATTGATATTAAAGTGGATTTTGGCTTGACATAAGTATGTGATTTGAATGTTAAAGTATATGTATTAAAGTGCTTAGGGAGGTGTAGTCACTCTTATATCTAAATGTATCTTACCCGTCACGTAGCCTACATTACAACCAAGTAAAGTCCTAATTGATCCTAGATTGAATGAGCTCGATTAGTGGAGTAGTACACTACGGGTAAGCTTATGGTGCATCTCTTGTGGCATATGAATGTTATTTCCGAGAGTGAGTGAATTCTTTCTATCTTGAGTTCCTAAGTGATCTTAAATTTTATTATGTGGGACTACTCTCTTTTATTGTGTGAGGGTACTTGATTCATGAAGGAAAGGTAATGTCAGTGACCTCTATGTTAGAGTAAGTAGGTGAGTTGTGAATAATTCGTGGTACTTGTGAGTCAAATCTTGAGGTAAAGATGTTACACTTTTGTGCTTATTCTATTTCTCTTGGTGTGATGAGTTAGGAGAATTATTTAAAAAGGTTGCATCTATTAAAAAAGTGTAGTTTGATTTATCGAGGACGAGAAATGGCTTAAGTGTGGGGTATTGATGATAGGCTGTAATTACGTATTTTAGTCGATTATTACACTCTAATTTACTGCATTTTAGTTGAGCTTGCGCTTTAATCACTAGTGTTTTTCACTAATTATGTGTTTTATGCCTTGTAGTTTTGATTTTGAGCTATATCGATATTATGGAATGAATTTAAGTGGTTTGGAGCTTTGAATTCTGAGTAAGAGCTCAAGGAATTAAGCTGGAATTGCGTTTGGGGGTCAAATTTAATAATTAAGTACGAATAAAGACTTGAAGAGGCATATTACGCATTGTCTAGTAAAATAGACATAACTGTTTTATCATAACTCTATTTTAACTCCATAATATATGGTTCGAAATCTAACTCAAAGGGCTACAACTTTCATGTTTTACATTTTTCCAATTTCCAATTAGAACAAGGTGAAAAAGTGCAGTTTTGGCGTAACTATGGCAGAACCGCGGCATAGGGCAGTCACGGACAACTGAAGAATCAGAGGGCATGTTTGGCCGTGGTTCCACCACGACCGCGGCAGGACGTGGAAATTTCAGGGACTTATGTGCAAAGCACGATATTTTAAGCCTTAAACCCTATATTAAACCAAGGAAGTCGGCCAAGAAATAGAGAGGACATATTTTTGACATAGATTAGACCTAAGGAGGCAAAAAAATAATCGGAGCAAGGATTGGGAATTCTTCTACAAGTTTTTACTCTGCGGGCCGCACTAAATCGAGCACGGCCACATTGAGCGCGGACCACACAAAATCTCATGCGGTCATATTGCCTTTTTGCCTAAATAGCAGCCTCTCTGAACATCACTTGTGGGGACCGCACAGAATGTTGTGCGGCCACACTGGCCCTATATTGTCTGAGCTTTGTCTTGTCTTGATAGTTGTGCAAATTTCACTCCTTTTCGAGCTGATCTTTGACATCTTGTCACCTCATCGATCAAACCTGCAATCAAGCACAACTGTGAGCCTTTTTGGACTATTTTTTTTACACATTTCCAATCAAAACTTAAGAATGAAGGAGTATAAAATGAATCAAAATTCCTAGTTATTAACTCCCGCAAACTTAAGGTTTTGTTTGTCCTCAAGCAAACAAAATGAGACCCACCCCTTAAGAGAAAATCTAAGAAAATTCAGTTGTCCTAATGTGACCTCATCTAGCATCAATTGGGACTAACAATTGCCCTCAATACAAATGAATCGTTAACAATATTTAATCTTTTAAACACCATGGATTATGTGCGACACAAGAGCATCAAGAATTGACTCAACAAATTAAAGAACTCTTTATATTACTTTGGTCGTTGTGAAACCCAAACTCACACATCCTCAGCTCTCCCTAGGATAACCTCACCTTTAGAATAGTAGCACTCAGAACGAGGTTAATGGAAAATCACTCATCTCTCTCATGGAAAAGTCACAAGTCCGGCTCTAAGTACCATATGCTTGCCCTTTATGCGAGTCACCACTAATGTAAGTTTCATTCAACTAGCGATCATATAGGGCTTTTGTGGAGAAATAGTGAAGGCTTTTGGTTCTGGGGAGGCAATGTTTGGTCTAAGTAGGTTCCATCCTTCCTTAAGCACTTCTTTTGTTTCATTTTACACATTCACTTGACTTTTTGAGTCTTTTCACTTCTTTCTAAGGGATTAGAGAGACACACTATTACTCTTTCTTATACATTTCAGATCTTTTCTCCTTTCTCAGCTTTCCACACCTTTCATTCTTTGCTTTTCTTGAATCCGTTTTTATTCAATTCTTCATTGAGCATTCTTTTTGTCTTTTTGCTTTTCTTTATTTTTCATTGACTTTCCTTTTATTCATTTTGTACCTTTTAACCATTCTGTTGCCATGTGCTAAGGAAAGATCAATTTCCAAGAGAGGGTATCTTTTAGAACGGGTAAAGGCTTGTATCATGGTTCTTGAAGGAAAAAGGTCTAAGGCTCAAAAGGGTTGATTAGGGATCTTATGATTGGTAGGTTATGGAAGTGTTCAAGGTATCATTTGGATCAAGGAGAGCCTATAATCATCTGTCAAGTAAAACTTCACTTAGGATTTCGCCTCAACAAACATTCAGGTCAAGTTCTAGACCAATGATCAGGACTTGGACTTGCAATGCAATTTCTCACCACACAAGCTATGGGATCACAAAAGACATAGAGTCGGTGGCCCACAAAGACCTTAGATAAGCTTTGAGCACACAATGGTCCGAAAAAACCACTTTATTATTATCGGTCAACATAAGAGTCTTAAGGTCACGACTTTCACTATCCTAAACACAACAATTTATTTTTGACTATGAGATCAACGGCAAATGTGCTAGGCCCAAGTGAAGCTTTGCTTGATGCACCCTTACCACTAACTACTAAAAGAAAAAAGAAAAACATATTCAAACCCTTAAGAAGGTTGTCACGCCATACATCATTGGGAAGAGCCACCCGGTTCATACAAACTCCACCTTTGGAAAGAACTATGGCATAAAAAACCGAAGGCTTATTGCAAAGGTTCAAAACAAGAAGCTACAAACATAAATAAGAAGCTACAGAAAAGAAAAATGCGAAAAGTAAAATGGATATTTACAAGAGGGGATTTAATTGAATATACAATAGAGGGGATGAATATATACAATATAACATAACTTTATATACAGACCCAAAGTAAAAAGTACGAAAAATGTAAAAAAGAGATAAATTATATACCGAAGATGAAAGCAATAAAAAAATCATAAAAATTGTCAAATATATACAATCATCCAACAAATCAATGTAGGGCCTACCCCTCAAATGAAAGTTGGCATTGTCCTAAATGCCAACTATACCAAATAAGCACAAAAAATAAAAGGGAAAAGGATATAGAGACTCCCTATGGCCCCCGTCTGTCTGCATGGGATTCTGAGTGGTCCCTGGGTCCTCAATATGCTCGGGAACCGCAGACTGGTTCCCTATGGCATGCTGATGGGACCTGAGCCTTGGCCTGGACAGGCTCCTAGGCTGCATCTTATGGCTGACCGGAGGAGGTCTTCGGTTGGTCTGCTAACTGGATGACTGCATCATCTACTCGGGAAATCATCCTCTTCCTCTTGGGAGGCCTCTAGGACTGCTCTGGCTGGGGGTGAGCTACTGGCATAGGGTTCTATAGCAACAAATCCGAAGGCAGATGATCTGCCTTCATCCTCTCAACTTCAACCCTCAACTCATTTACGGACTCGTTGGAAGCACGCGTCTTTCTCATCTTCTTGGCCTCCCTAGCAAGCTTCTTAAGAGCTTTTTTATGAGACTCCACAGCGTGTGTGAGAACCTTTTGGGTGTCAAGGATTTTCTTCTGGTTGTCCAGAAGATCCTTGAGGGCGTCCTAAATAGAATGTGGACATGTGGAGGTGGAGGTGTCCACTAAGCTGCTACTGTAGTAGTGAGGACAGACAACTTGGATGAAGCTATCTGCATCCAGTTGTTGATGTTGATAAGAGCCTGGCTCATTCAGTGTGCAATCACTAGATGGGCTCGGGAATAGGGTATATCTGGATCTGCTGAAGTGGATGGGCCAGAGGGAATGTCCGCTGAGGTGGAGGCAGGCTGAGTAGGAGCCACTACAACAACTGGATCTTCAGACTCGCCAGTTGGAGCAGTGGTTGTTCTCTTGTAGTTCTTGCCTTTTGGGTTGTCATCCCCCTGCATATTATACCATGAGAACAGGTCCTTTTCTTTTACCTTGATATCGAATGGACATTTTTCAACCTTGAGGTCCCTGAAGTAAATGGTCAAGAAGCTGGGGAAGGGGTAGTTTCTGCCATATTCACTAACTACCTGTGTAATAACCTGAGACATTACATTCCCGACGTTAATCGGGTACCCTGCCATGATTGCTGCTACCAACACTGCCCGGTGAAGAGGGAGGGAGTTAAGAAGTAGTGGGGTCCAATCTGCTGCACACAATTGTTTCCCACCCTTTAGCCTCAAAATTTAACTTCTTATCAAAATTTTCAATCCGCATTCAGCCAATCAGGGGTGATACCTGGGATTGCTAGATACTGTACCAACCCAGGATGAACCTCCTTACATAATTCAATATTTGCAAAATACAACGCCTCATCCTCCTCATCAAAACCCAGGTAATCATTTATGGTTTTCCCATCAAACAACACTTTCAAATTTCGCACCTTGGTCACTTTGGTGCACTTTTTGATGTGAGTAGCATTAGTGTAGAATTCCTTGACCAATTGCTCGTTTGCATCTACACATTCACCCAAAAAGTTCTCCAAGCCTACTCTCTCCCTAAACTGCCTCCTCACATTGGAGTTGTGAGGAAAGAGGTCTTTATCAACAAAACTCCACTCCGGGATCAATTTCCTCATAGGCCACCATTCTTTGTATTTATGGTAAGCCACCTCACTCACAAATAAGTCTTTCCACACCTCCGGTTTTCTAGTTCTAGCAACATCTCTCACTTGAGGTTCACCTCTTCCTCCTACTACATCTTCTCCTCCTAATTCCTTATATTTTCCTACATTACCCTCTCCGGATAATGAAATTGTAGGAGAGGTGGAGTATTCATCCCTACTGCCTTCAGTTGAGCCCTCAGACGACCCAGAAGATTCATTTACTGAAGCTTGGGCAGTAGGGGAAGGTAGAGGAGTGTCTCTTAGTCTATTTCTTTTCAGCCAATCAGGGATGTACTATTGCATGGAGTCTGAAGATATATCCCGAGAAGGTTCATACTTACTCCCCGGCTGGTCAATGGCTCTATCAGAAACCCTGATGATCTTCCTTGTTTTTTCAATGTTTTGCCGCGCTTGGGGAGTCAATCTTAACATCTTCTATTTCCGTCCCCAAGAGGACTCTCCCCTACCTGGTTGTTTAGAACCCTTGCCTCTATGTTTCACCATTGTCATATGTGAGAAGAATTGAAAATTAACGATTCCTAGCAGTTAATTATGAGCAATATGGATCACGAACAGTGATTTTATGAGTTTTGAGAGAAAAAGGATCAAAAAGTTTAAATGTTGGGCCTTAAGTATTATTTATAGAAAAAGTCTCGGGACCCATCTCACCTACCCAATGCAGACCGCACAAAATGGCAATGCGGTCTGCAATGCTCAAAGTCACAATATTCAAACAAGGCAGCCATTGCGGTCCACACAAAATGCGTTGCGGCCAGAGTGGATCATCGCGCGACCACACAAAATGCAATGCGGACGCGGTGGTAAACTTCAGAGAGCATGTATTTTACTCCTTCTCAGTGCGGTACACACTAAGTTTGTGCCCCCCGCATTAGGTTCTCTGCGGCCACACAAAATGTAGTGCAGTCCGTATTGCAAACTTCAGAGACTTGATATTTTTTTCCACTTTGCCATGCATTGCACCAACACAATCTAGTAGCATCTCACAACCAGTCAATCCAAAAGTAAATCCTATACCACAATGAAAATCAAAGAAAAATAAGAAGAAAAACACATGGGTTGCCTTACAAGAAGCGCCTGATTAACATCGCGGCATGACGCAGGTTACAATCAAATCAATTAAGATGCAGAAGTGCCACCATGTGGCTGTCATCAATTTTTCCCAAGTAGTGTTTGACCCTATACCCATTCATTCTGAAAACTTCCCCATTTTTGTTCTTTAAATCAAGTACACCAAACGGGGTCACACACATCACTTCAAAAGGTCCACTCTATTTTGACTTAAGCTTTTCCGGAAACAAACGTAATCGAGAGTTGAACAAGAGAACCAAATCACCCACTTTGAACTCCTTGATACGAGCATATTTATCATGAAGGTACTTCATCTTGTCCTTGTACAAGGAAAAACTGGAGTAGGCATGAATCAGAATTCATCAAGTTCATTCAGCTGCTCCACACGAAGATTTGTTGCAGTATCCCATTCAATATTTAGCTTCCTCAAAGCCCGCATGTCCTTGTGATCTAACTCAATCGGTATATGGCAAGCTTTCCCAAACACCAAGCGATACGGAGACATGCCAATAGGAGTCTTGTAAGCAGTCCAATAAGCCCATAGAGCGTCATCCTACTTCTTTGACCAATCGATCCTATTAGCATTGGATCGTCTTTGACAATATGCTTTTGATTTTCCTGTTAGAGACTTCAACTTGACCACTTACTTGAGGATGAGAGGGAGTAGAAAATTTGTGATTGACACCACACTTTGCAAGCAATGTTTCAAAAGCTCTATTGCAAAAGTGAGACCCCCATCACTTATGATTGCACGACGAGTACCAAACCTTGTAAAAATCTCTTTTTGAGAAATGCAACAACATTATGGGCCTCATTGTTGGGCAATGTCACGGCTTCAACCCACTTTGAAACATAGTCCACCTCCACAAGAATGTAAGTGTTCCCACACGAACTAACAAACATGCCCATAAAATCAATGCCCCATACATTAAAAATATCAACCTCGAGGATGGTATTGAGAGGCATCTCAAGTTTCTTCGAAATTTCGCCCACTGTTTGACATTCGTCACACCTCTTAACGAGTTCACTTGCATCTTTGTACAAAGTTGGCCAATATAAACCACAACTAAGAACCTTGGAAGCCTTCCTCGCCCCGCCATAATGGCCACCATAGGGAGAGGAATGACAAGCCTCCAAGATACTCAATTGTTCTTCCTCTGGGACACATCTTCGGATCACAACATCCGTGCAATCTTGAACAAGTACGGCTCGTACCAATAAAAATCCAAACTATCCCTCTTGAGCTTCTTCCTTTGGTTAGAAGAGAGCTCACACGAGATTATACCAGTCACATGAAAAATAGCAACATCCACAAACCATGGCACACCATTCATTGACATCAAAAGGAGTTGTTCGTCGGAAATAAATCATTGATCTCTAGTCCATCACGAGGCCTCCCCTCCTCCTCCAAGTGGGACAAGTGGTCAACCACTTGGTTCTCACTACCCTTACGGTCCACAATCTCCAAATCAAACTCTTGAAGTAACAAGACACATCTCATCAGTCAAGCTTTGGAATCCTTCTTCGTCATCAAGTACTAGAGTGTGGCATGGTCGATAAGAATAATAACATTAGCACCCATGAGATACGGCCTAACTTTTTCCATTGCAAACACAATAGCCGGAAATTCTTTCTCAGTCACCGTGCAGTTCACTTAAAGCATCATTCATTGTCTTTCTCACATAGTACACCGGATGAAACATTTTTTTCATTCTTTGACCTAAAACTGCCCCAAGCGTAACATCGCTCACTTCATACATGAGCTCAAATGGCAAGCTCCAATTAGGTGTAGTAATGATAGGGGTGGTGGTCAAATTATGCTTGGCAAGTTCAAAGGCTTGCATACACTTTTCATCAAACACGAACTTGGCATATTTTTCCAACAACTTGCACAAGGAATTCACCACCATCGAAAAGACTTCGATAAATATCCGGTGGAACCCTGCATGCCCAAGAAAACTTCTAACTCCCTTGACAGATGTAGGGGAGGGAGACTTGAAATCATATCAATTTTTGCTTTGTCTACCTCAATACCATGCTTCGAAATTTTATGCCCAAGTACTATTCCCTCATCCACCATAAAGTGGTATTTCTCCCAATTGAGAAAAAAATTGGGTTCTTCAAAACGGGCCAAAACTCTATCAAGATTCTTCAAGCATTCATCAAATGAGTCTCTCACAATACTAAAGTCATCCATGAACACCTCCAAAATGTCTTCCACCATATCGGTTAAAATGGCCATCATACAACGCTAAAATGTAGTCGGGTGCATTACACAACCCAAAAGGCATCCTAGAAAAGACAAATGTGCCATATGGACAAGTGAATGTGGTCTTCTCCTGATATTTTGGTGAAATTAATATTTGGTTATACCTAGAATAACCATCCAAGAAACAGTAGAAGACACGCCCAGCAAGTCGGTCTAACATCTGATCAAGAAAAGGCAAAGGAAAGTGATCTTACGGGTCACTTTATTCAACTTTCGGTAGTCCATGCATATCTTCAAACTGGTGACGGTTCATGTAGGAATCAAATCATTTTGTGAATTTGTAACCACGGTCATGCCACCCTTCTTCGGTACACATTGCACCGATGAAGTCCAAGAGCTATCAGAGATGGGGCACACAACCCCGGCATCCAACCGCTTGAATCACCTCCATTTTCACAACTCCTTGCATTGCCTCGTTCAACCTTCTTTGATGCTCCAAGAAGGGCTTTGCATCATCTTCCAGAATAATCTTGTGCATACATAATGTGGGGCTTATCCCCCGAATATCAGCTAAAGTCCATCCAATTGCCCTTTTTTTTTTTGCTTTTGAAGCACCGCCAATGTGGCATCAACCTGCATGTTAGTAGGCAAGAAGAAAGAATAACTGGCAAAGTAGAATTTGAGCTTAAGAACTCATACCTGGTTTGTGAAGGCAGTGGTTTGAACTCAAACATGGGAGGCTCCTCAATTGAAGGTTTTGTTGGTAGAGTCTTCCTATTTTCGAGGTCTAAAGATAATTTCCTAGGCTCATAAGAGTAAGAGCCCATTCCATGTAAAGCATTCACGCACTCCACTCGGCTATCACTATTGACAATAAGATTCAACAATACGGTCTCCAATGGGTACTCCACATTGATCATTGCACTAGTGCCATCAGTTATCACTACTGTGACGAGGTCCATAAAAGAGCACAGCTTGATACTATTGGGCCACTTCATTGATTTGCACACATGAAAGATCACTTTTTTGTCACCCACCCGGAAAGTGAGTTCCCCTGCTTCCACATCAACTAAGGCCTTCCCAATTGCAAGGTAAGGTCTCCCCAATATGATTGGGACTTCACAGTCCAAGATCACAAAATCAGCTGGCAAGATAAATTTGTTCACCCGGACAAGCATATCATCAATAATACCCAATGGTCTCTTCATCGATCTATCTGACATTTGTAATCTCATGGAAGTCGTCCTAGGTTTCCCAGTGCCCAAGGTTTTGAAAACTGAATAGGGCATCAAATTGATACTAGCCCCTAAATCACATATGGCCTTAGCACATTCCGCACTCCTAGTGGTGCAAGGAATGGTGAAGGCACCGGGATATTCAAGCTTCGGGGCTATTGACTGCACTATTGCACTAACTTAGTGAGTCACATTTATAGTTTCACAATCCATATACCGCTTCTTCGTCACCAAGTCCTTCATGAATTTAGCATAGTCCACCATTTGTTCAAGAGCCTCCACCAAAGGCACATTAATGGATAAGCTCTTCATCATGTCAATGAACTTTTTAAACTGATTATCATTTTTCTTCTTTGCGAGTCTTTGAGGATAAGGTGTAGGTGGACGTGGCAAAGGAGGAGCCTTGGACATAGGCACAACCGGCTCCAGCATGTCTAGTATGTGTTCCCTAGACGGGTTCACATCATTTTGAGTTTCCACCTCGGCATCTTGAATATCAATCCTCACTTCTTCATTCACATTTTCATCAATCACATTTTAAACCACCAAAGGAACTTCATCTTCTTGCAACTCAACATCATCACTCAAAACTTGCTTTTGTTTGGAGGCATTCACATCACCGCCTCATCCACTCCTTGTAGTTACCGTCATAACATGATTGTTCCCACCCTTTGTGTTCACTACCGTATCACTTGTTAGAGCACCTTAGGATGTGTATTCAATGACTGAGAGATTTGGCCTAGTTGTACCTCGAGAAGACAACCGAGCATCTGAATCTGCATTCTTCTTTATGATTTGTTCGAACATCATTTCAATTCGACCCATATCATTGCTAGAAGAACTAGGAACTTGAGATGGAAATGTGGGTGGATTTTTTGGTTGCTGGTATATTGGGGGCCTTTGAAAGACTTGCCCCCGGTTTCCTTGGTTGCCATTGTTTCATCCACCTTGATTATTGTTACCACCGCAATTATTGTTATTACCATTCCAATTTCATTGGTTGCTTTGATTGTTGTTCTCATTGCCCCATTTGTTGTTTGATTGTTGTTTCCCCAATTACCATTGCCTTGTTGTTGATTGCCCCAATTGCCTTGGGGTCTCCATTGTTGTTGGTTGGAAGAATTCCCCTTTGGCCTTGATAATTAGTCACATATTGCACCTCTTCACTTTGTTCATCATAAAAATCATTTTGAAATCCACCACAATAATTGTCAAATTGCTCAAAATTCCCTTGATTATGTTGACTTTTTGTCTTCTTTTGTTGACAAGCATGTTAACACCCTCCATGGCATTCACTTTGCAAGGATTTTGAACTTTTTGAAATTGTGCCTTCATTAGTTATTTCATCGTAGTTGTCAACTCATCTATAGCCTGCCCATGAACATGTAATTCATTGTTCAAATGAGTAATCATGGGGTCGCCCTGGGGCACATTGTCTTTACTTTGCCAAGCAGAAGAAGTGTCAGCCATCTCGTCAAGAATGTCACATGCCTCATCATATGACGGTTTCATAAAGTTTCCCCAAACAAGTTGATTCACTACACATTGATTTGTTGTATTAATGCCTCCATAGAAGGTTTGTTGGATCATCGCCTTGATCATATCATTGTTGGGGCATTTCTTCACCATTGTTCTATAAAGCTTCCGAATTTTATACAAAGATTTTGTGGGATCTTTCTTGAAGGCCAATATCTCATCTCTCAATGCAGTCATATGCCCCGGTGAGAAAAATTTTGCAATGAGCTTGTCCGCCAACTTATCCCAAGTAGTGATGGAATGGTTGGGAAGTCGCTCGAGCCAATCCAATGCCTTCCCTCTAAATGAGAATTGGAAGAGTCTCAACCAAAGACCATCCTCAGACAAATTAGTTTACTTGCACCCCCAATACGTACCCATGAACCCCTTGAGATGTTTTTAATTATTCTGATTTACAGTGCCTGTGAAATACCCATGCTGCTCTATTAAAGTCAACATCACATTGGTTATTTGAAAATTGCCCGCCCGAATTCGGGGTGGGACAATAGCACCTACATATCATTGGGTCTGGAATATTTTCATTAACATTAGCATTGGCCTGGCGGCCTCTACGTTGTCCTTGAGGTACAAGAGGCACCTCACATCTCTGATATCATCTACCTCATCCCCCACAATCACATTTACAAGAGGGTCATTGGCGTTATTTGTTGCCATTTGGTACCTGAAGTTGTGACATGCACAAATTAGTGACAAAGAAGGAAAGAATAACAATACACAAAACTATTAAGATAGATAGCCAAAATTTTTAGCTCCCCGGCAATGGCGCCAAAAAGTTATTGAAGCCAATCATGAACTACTATTGAGTAGCGACAGAGGTCCAAGCAACTTATACCCGATTAAGGTCGGGATCGATTTCCACAAGGAGCTAAAAGTTGTAGTCTGGTGTCTATCTAAAGAGGAGTTGTGTATTTGCTCTTAATTGCACTTCTACTCATTTTAGGGTTTTAATTTACTTCTAATTTTATAAACCTACCATGCTCAATTCTACAATATGCTAAGGTTAAACTATTGCTAGTTGATCAAATGATTAAAAGTCACTAGGAAGTGACTTTCATCTAGGTATTCAATGATGGATACTTGAGTCTAAGGCATGATTGTCACATTTGGGGAGTACGATATAACCATTGCATGATTCTACTCACTCTATACCTCTCGGTAGTTCGAATAATTTTGTCTGAATTGACTTTCTCAAGACCCATTGGGTATGCAAATTTGCACAAGAAATCAAGGTTCAAGTCGAGTATTACTATCTCTTGGTTTAACACTTTAATTAGGGCTATAATCTCTTGAGTACAGCTCAATTCCTTGTTGGACCAATTTCAGAGACTTAGGCTCTCTTTTTCAAGAAGAGCCACAGTCAACTAAATATAAACTAGCGATTCCAGCCACTAATTCAGCAATTAAATATGAAATTAGTCCAAATATCAAATACTCATAGCTAGTGAAGCCCTAAAATACAAGACCCGTTAATTACCCACACTAGGGTTGAGCCACAACCATAGCTTATGGGTCTAGCTACTCATAATTGAAGATGAAAATAAAGAAATAGATGAAGAAAAACTCATATTAATTAATTATGAAATTAAACTAGAAGATTCAATGTTGAAATTAAGCTAAAATTACTCAAAAAAGCTAAAAATATCGATGTCACGAGTCCAACCTTCAGTACAAACAATATGATAACCTAAAAATGGAAAATAAGCTATTTATACTAAGCTAAAAAATCAGGAAAAAAATACCCCTGTGGGGTTAGTGCGGACCGCACAAAATCACGTATACCCGCACTAGGGCTCTGAACTTGAATAAACGGCTCTTTGAACTTGGGCAATATGGACCGCACAGAATTGAGTGCGGCCGCGGTGGCTTCTGGTATGGTCCTCATGAAATAGAGAGAGGACCGCATTGGTCTTCAAACTTGGAAATGGAAATTCTCTTAACCTTCTCTCTGTGGACCGCAAATCGAGTGTGGTTGCATTGATCCTATTGCGGACCGCACAAAACCTCGTGCGGTCGCATTGCCTTTTTTCCTGAATAACAGCCTCTCTGAACCTCACTTGTGAGGACCGCACAGAATGGTGTGCGGCCGCACTGGCCCTGTTTTGCCTGAGCTTTATCTTGTCTTGATACTTGTGCAAGTTTCACTCTTTTTTGAGCTGATCTTTGACATTTTGTCACCTTGTTGATCAAACCTGCAATCAATCACAACTTGTGAGCCTTTTGGTAATATTTTGTACACATTTCTAATCAAAATTTAAGCATGAAAGAGTATCAAATGTATCGAAATCCCTAGTTATCAGCGGCGAACGTGAAGCCAATTATAGAGGCATCTTCGCTACCACCAATAATAATATTGATGGTACGAGCTGGTGAGGTGGCTTTAATAGGCCTGGACGTTCTCGACCCCTTGCTAAGGTGTTACTTACCTTGTTACTTTGTAGTCCTTTACGGTACCGTTGTTGTATGAAGCTCTCTACCTCAAGTCTTATAGCGATGCAGTCCTCTATTTTATGTCCATGTTCCTAGTGGAATTTCTAGAGGACATCTAATTTCCTGTTGTTCGATATCCTCTTCGGTGGATATTTTACCTTCGTTCCAAGCTTCTCGGGAGCGTAGACCATTTTTGTAGGTGAAACACAAAAATTGTGAGCAGATAACAAAGGATGCATACCTCTATTATTCTTGTGAGTCCCTGGTCTCAGCCGAGACATGCCATTTTCATAACAAATGGAGGGTGCCATGACATAGGACTGGTGTCGGTCCCTACCTAGCTGGGATATCGAGTGGTCTCTCCTTATATTATCCCTGCGTTCTTTTTTGGGCTCGGATTATGCTGAGGGGAGTCATCGAGTTGGTCCGTTAAGGTCATCATCGTCTACTCTGACCTCGACACAATAGACATTATGGATTTTATACCAAGTGGCCGGTGGATACTTCGTTAACTGACTCAGTAGCTTTCTGTCCACCCTCGAACCCTCTCTGCTCAACCATTTTGAAAGGCTACGATTGCCATTCCTTCGAAAACGTTTGGTAAGGTCATTGTCACACTATTGAACCGTGTGAGGAAGTCACTCAATCCCTCTCCTGGGATTGCTTAATGGCGAAAGTGTCGTTTACACTTGTTTCAGCGTTTTCGGCCACTGTATGTGCCATCACAAACTTATCAGCCATTTCTTGGAACATTTCTATGGAACGGGCTGGTAACTGTGAATACCATGTCAATGCCCCTCCATTGAGGGTTTAGCCAAAGTTTCTCAATAAGATGGAAAACACCTACTCTTTGGTGAGATCGTTGCCTTTCACATTGGTAACGTAGTGAGTGGCATGATCTTCGAGGTCGGTGGTCCTATCGAAGATTCTAAGACATAGTAGCATCTTTAAGGTCTTTGGTATGGCATGTGAAGTCGCTTCCTCGTTGTACAAGCGTTTTATGAACCTACAGACATCCCATTTTGGCAAAAATTTGGGAGCGCTAGGTATTTTATCTACTCGTTCCTAGTACTCTTTCATTTGGTCTCTGAACGCCTTGTTTTCATTTTCTATTTCCTCTATTTGTTTCAATACCGCGGCGAGGACGCTGACATCTTTATTATCAGCAACAATGTGAGTTTTTCCTAAAGTCGGAGGGTCTGGTTGGTCGTTCGATTCGTCCCTGCATTGTGCTGCATGGACTCTTGTCATTTCTATGGTCGTGCATGGAGCTTGTTTACTGAGTATGCTGACTAGAGGATAAGTTAGCCATGTTTCGAGGAGCTTTTTCATAGCGGGTGGCGCCCCCTCTCTCGTGGACATGGAGACTCCTTTCTCGTTTGATTTTGTCATATTGTGGAATGGTAGAGGTGACCTTTCTCGTCTGGGAGAAGCTATGGGCATTGTCTCATCATCATGGGTCTCCTAACTTTCATTGATAGCACTCGTGAAGTTGAGAGGAAGATTTTCTACCGCTTTGGTCCACTTTTCTTGGTTACCTGCCATGGAGATCTATGTACGCACATGGAAAGGAAATAAATGTTGTGGTTTGTTAGATTAGCGGGTCACATGAGTTGTAAATCTAACAAAAACTAAGAGATTGGCTGAGAAAGTCTCCACAGACGGTGCCAGACTGTTTGACCCAAAATTTAGATTTAGGTTTAACATTTAGATTTTCTAATATAATAGAGTTAATCTTAGTCAATATTAGTATCCAAAATATTATTTAACTGATTTAGTGGTGAGATGTCACAAATGTTGTCCAAATGGCAAAAAATGGGCAACAGTAAATCAATATTCAATGGCTCAAGAATAAAGAGAATAACATTACAGTAAATGATATACAATGGATTTATGCAAATAAATGCAAGTGAGTCAACTGGAATGGGAAGAGATTCTTTGGTGTTCCCTCTGACAATAATAAATGATTGATGAGTTTTTGAATATTCAGATTTTTCTTGGATTATGGGAAAAAAGTTAGATACAGATCTGAAGAAAAAGTGTATTTTGTATGTGTATAATAAAACAATAATTTTCAGAGAATGTCAATGTATTATATTTTTACTACGAGTATGCAATCCCCCTCTATAACCACATATATTTCTATTTATAAGGACACATAGGCCACAAAAACTAATAGTACAGATTCGAGAAATATTCACTAGAATATTTTCTTTAAAGTCTTATCTCTAAAACTAGTCATTAGTGCTCTACTAAGGAAAGTACTCGTCCTCGACCTCCGTTAAATCCTCAACCTCACCTTCATCCTTCGTTGAAACCAAATTAATCCTTCGTTGAAACCAAATTAATTATATGTGGCAGCCTTGGAAGGCTTTCTTAATATCGATGAGGCCCGCATATGACTATGATAATTTTTAACCTATACAGATACCTGCAAATTGCTGGCAATAGATACATAAAATTTTGGCAGATAAAAACATTAAAGAGATATGTAGCATACATGCCAACCAAGAAGGAGAAAATATAAAAACCTGTATTTTTTCATGATAATAATCTTAATAATGTTTTCTGAACTCATCAATAGATAAAGATATAAAATAGCGTCAAACGCTTCTCCAAAGATTTCAATTATTTCTTTTTTAAAAGGGATTTTTACACACACACACACACACACATATATATATATATATATAACAAATCTTATTACCACCCATGTTTAAGGTTTGTGTTTATTACATTTAAGCATACCAATTTTCAATTTGTGTACCATAATTCTATTTAAGTCTTTAATTATAGCCTCATTAATTGTAGGCATGATTTTTGGCACCGTGTATCTTCTCAGATTTTATTCCACACGCTTCTCTCTCTGTGTCTATCAAAACCCATGATTTTCTCCCCTGTTTTAATTACCCCCCCCCCCCCTCCCACATTTTTTATCAAAACCGATTTCTCTCTCTTTGGTTGAAGTTCTTTCTCCATTATCGAAACTTCCTAAATTTCAGTTCGATAATTTCTTCTCAATCCACCACACTTTCAATCCCTAAAATTGTATCCAAGTCAGAAATGGTGAAAAAAGTAAATACTCCAAAAAAATAACGATTACCCGATATTCCGTCTTTTGATTTGGGTGTTTTAACACCTAAATCACCACCAAAAAACCAACAATCTCTCCATGTAAGTGAAAAAGTAGAGGTCCTGCATCTCCAAGACAAATCCGTGCTGAAATGCGAAGCAAGCATTTGCACGATGTTGATGCTACCGGTGTAGAAAAAGAAGTCGACAAACAACGTAAGCGCAAGGGGAAAAACTTGATGGTAGATGATGATGATTTTGTAGAATATTCACCCAAACTTCAAACTCCGAAAAAACAAAAGGTGTCTCCTTCCCCCTCATAACAAAAAAAAAAGAAGAAACCATCTAAAAAATCTACAAAATTGGTTCCTCAAAAAATTTCATTGAAGGTAAACATTTTTTATTTCTCCTCACTGTTTTGTAGTTTAATTTTTTTTGCCAAAAAATATTCCGCTAGTGTTTTTTTGGTGTTTAAGTTTTTTTGGCAAAATGTAATATTAAATCAATTTTGTAGATTATTTGTCGCAATTTTGTAGTGTTATTTGGAACTGTGATTAAAAGACAGTGTATAAATATAGTTACATTGTAGTTGATTTGAAGTCTGCAAAGTAAATTGTAGCTATGCTTTTTGTATTGGAACTTGTATAGCTGCTACATTTAACTTCATGCTCAATAAATTTATAGTTACAGTGTACTTGATTTGTAGTCTGCAATTTTGTAGTGTTATTTGGAACTGTGATAAAAAGACATGGTATAAATGTAGTTACAGAGTAGTTGATTTGTAGTGTGCAAGGTAAATTGTAGCTATGCTTTTTGTATTGCAACTTGCATAGCTGCTACATTTAACTTCATGCTCAATAAATTTGTAGTTACGGTGTAGTTGATTTGTAGTCTGTAATTTTGTAGTGTTATTTGGAACTGTGATTAAAAGACTGGGTATAAATGTAGTTACAGTGTAGTTGATTTGTAGTCTGCAAAGTAAAGTGTAGCTATGCTTTTTGTAAAATAAGTTGTAGTCAGAATGTAGTTTAAATGTAGTCTGTTACAGTGTAGTTGATCTATAGTCTGCAATTTTATAGAGTTATTTGGAACTGTGATTAAAAGACAGGGTATATATGTAGTTACAGTGTAGTTGATTTGTAGTCTGCAAACTAAATTGTAGTTATGCTTTTTGTAAAATAACTTGTAGTTGAATGTAGTTTAAACGTAGTCTGTTGATTAAAATTGTAGGTATTATAAGTTACATTCTATCTTGTAATGTTGAAATCTACAACGTCATTCTAACCACAGTTAATATACTATTTTTTGCAAAATGGACCTTACTTTGCTCAACAAAATGGTGATTATGGTGTGATCCGATTCCACAGCTTGTGTGATCCTACAATACCTAGCCAGATAAAGGCTTTACTATCCCCAAACCAATTACGTGTTTTCAAGAAAACGTGTTTTGGTTATTTATTATATCTGCCCCCAATCTGTATGCAAAACCAGCCAATTCATCTTCTAATAAAGTATGAGTTGTCAAAGTCTACTGACAACTACTTTTCTGTTCTTTTAAATGGTCAAAAATTGATTTTTTCTTTGAGAGATTTTTGTTTGATTACTGATTTTAATTGTGTCAATAGTTTCTCAGACTATAGTTACAATTCGAACTATGTTAACCATTTAATGACTAAATATTTCCCTAACAAAGAAAGGGTTGAGAAATGGCTATTAAAAAATGTAGTGACTAAGAAATCATGGACAAACAATTTGGATGTTGTACAGTTGTGCGTCCTTTATATGTTGGAATTCTTTGTTTGTCCTTCTGATAAGGACAATAATACTTTGATAGACAAGTTTATGTTCTTTCTTATCGAGAGTGGTAATTTTGAGTCTTACCCATGGGGTACAAAATCCTTCAAGCATGTTGTTGAATCTATCCGACATCGTCTTAATCCCAACGTCCATTCTTATCTTATACGTGGATGTTCATTAGCCTTACAAGTGTGGCTATACGAGTATTGCTCTTCTGTCAGCACAGAGCTTGTTACACGGTGCTCTGACTCGATTCCTCATATTTTAATATGGTCATCTACAAAGAGACAGATTTGGTTAACTGTCCTTGAAGACAAGATCATCAAGCCTAAGTGGCTCAATTTTTTTTCAACCTTTGTATAATTCTTCAATTACTGTTATAGTAACTACATTACATCTACAATTTTCTTTTAAATTGAATTAACTGTCACTTCCATCATTCAGTTCCCAAACATAGTTGAATTTAGGGAAGAGATTTTTAATCTCCCAGAAAAGATTAAATATGAAGATGAAGAGGTTGGTCAACCATCAAAAGTCCCAACTGCTGCTTCTCCGACAGTTGAACCTGAAGAGGCTAATTCTCCAAATGACATGGAATCTGTCAGTAGCCAGATCAGGAAGTTGGAAAAGAAGCTTGAGCAGGTATTGTGAGAAAATACAGTATTTTGGTCATTATTTAGCACACTTGAATTCATTCCTGCTACTTTGTAGTTTCTTTTTATTTAAGTGTAACTAATAGAATATTCTTACCAACTAATAGACATAATTAGTTTTTAGGTTGATGGAAAGTTAGATCAGTTTAAGAAGGATGTTTTTGATGAACTCTCAAGACTTCGAGAGTTCATAGATGAATCTTTGAAAAGTGTAATGAATGTTGTCAACAGGAGGAATGAATTGGATGAGTCAAAGGTAAGAATTTACATACAATCTATGCTAACACTATATAATAGTTATGACAAAAGAGCATTCTCAAACATTCCTCAAAAAATGTAGTTTTCTGCTAGTTCAACAAAATATAATGAACAAAATCAAGGAGACAAAAACAATCATTTTCAGTTCAATGTTGATGCTCAACTCCGTGCAAGCACAAGTAATACAAGTATCTACATAATTCCTACATACATATCTACAAACTCCAAGAATTGTTAATCAATAATTAACTTTCTTTTTCAGCTCCTACTTCTCCTCAACATGTTGAACCACAAGGTGACTTGTATGCTGACTTTCAAGAAGCAGCTGAGGTAGAAAAAGAAGATATTGTTTAATAATGTAGTTTTTAATAGAAAATAGTTGATTATACACTGGTATAATGCTGTTAAGTATTTCATTTTCTTGTAGCAGATGTTGAAGACAACATTCCACAGTCACCAATTCATGGTGTAACAGTGACTGAAGATGTCCATGAATGCCTTGAAAAAAAAGAGGAGACAGGAGTTGTGCGTGAAGGAATTGAAAAGAAAGGTGTGACATTGGATGAATTTGAACTTCCAGAAAACCTATCACAGTTGGTCATGTATGGTGAGCCCATACAAGTTGATTCAACCCCCGTTCATCAAGGAAGAACAAGGTTACCCGGAAAACATGCACGATCACCATACACTCCACTCTATAGTACTGAAGGCAGCACCTCGGTTGGGCCAAAATGTTTTTACTTAAAGCACCCATTCACAAGTGTCATTGGTGAAGATGTTGATCCTGAATTAATAGATAGGTTCACAACCTGGTTATACCATTGCACTGACAAAGCATCTAGGAGGTATGGTGCTTAAGTGTACACTGTCTGTATGTACTTGTTTTCTATATCTTTCAACCTTTTTAGACTTTAAAGTTGTAAATCTTTTTGAAATTTTTTTTATTTGTTTAATTTTGTTATTATTACAGGAGGAAATACTTCTTTTCAAAGAAGGATAACCAAATCAATCCTTGGTTGGACTTGGATTGTGAGAAAATTGATAAGAAGGACTGGTTCTATGCCCTTGCACACCCCGGACAAGTAATCAATAGTACAGTAAGTATATAGTTTATAATTGCAGTTTTGTCTTTAACTATTATGTTTAAATGTAGTTATATTGTACACATTATATATATGTTACTATATTTATTCTTCAACTGTAAAATTTTATTTTTTTGAACCTCATGCAGTCAGTGTAAAAAAGAAGGTAATGTGTAGTTCTTATTTAATTATGATTGGTCAATTGTAGATATAGTACTTGTTTTCTATATCTTTCATGCTAAATGCAATCAAATTACATTTTGTGATGCACTTGGGCTCACTGTTATATATCTGCAGTTATGGCGTTGTTATAGTGAAGCACGCTGATAGATTTATTCATAATTTCTAATTGTAGTTAATATGTAGTTATTTTGTATATTTGATTGTCTACACTACAACTTATTGTAAATTGCACTTTTACTTTTGCAGCACATTGATGTTATAATGTACTATCTGAGAAAAAAGGGGAAATATGGCCCCAACATCCAAACTAGGTTTACAACAACCGATTGCTTGTTCAAGACAAAAATTGAAAGAATCTACGAGAAGTTCACTACTGCTCCACTGGATCAAAGGAATTCTGTTGTTAAAGCCGAGGATGATATTGGAGAATATATTATGGGCTATAGAATTCTTGCTAATGCAGCATGGGATCTTGTGGACTATGTGCTAATGCCTGTTAACCTTGTAGAGAACTTTCATTGGTTGTTGCTAGTGTTCGGCATAAAGGACCGGCAACTTTATGTTTATGATTCATTGGTGAGGGAAAAGCGTAATCAAACTGTTCAAACATTGGTTGACAAATTTTCAGTCATTATTCCTCTTCATTTGTCATGCACTGGTTTCAATGGTAAACGCAAAGACATTGACTTCAAGACTACAAAGTCATACATAGAGAGACCAGCTACAGACCCTCTCGACATACAATGGATGGTTGCTGAGATTCCACAACAAAAGGAAGGCTCACCGTAAAAAACTAATCTCCCTTTCGATATGTTTAATTAATTTTTTTTTATCGTTTGGTATATAATGAAAAAATCTCATATTCTGCAGGGATTGTGGTGTATTTGTGGCTGCTTTTGCGGTGTATATTAGCAATGGTGATTTGTCTATCCCAAAGGAAGATCTTACTGATATTGACAAACACCGTAGACGCTATGGAGCTCTATTGTGGACTACGCCACAAAGAAGCTAATAGATGGTTCAATCAGTGAGAGTGAGGTTACTGGCAGACTTGCAAGGAGGAAGGGTGCACCGGCAAAGAATGAGAGGACTAAAGTTCAACGAAAGAAGAAGTAGACTATTCTGTTCATATTTGGTAGTTGAATTGGAAAACAATGTAATCATTAAGTCATTTTGGTTGTAATCAACAATTTTTCTTGAATACATTATACTCGAGTATTAGAGCTATCTAATAGCATATTTGCCGTAACAGCTTTGTCTTAATATTTCACCTTAATGTTGGAGTTATTTTTATATAATACCCTCAGTTGCCATTTAATATGTTTATATAACTGTCAGTTCTTACATGGCATAAAGATGAAATGTATATAGGTCTCAGATAAATAATTTATCCATCCCTCATCAACAATTGTTGTGGGAATAAATTATTTATCTACAACGACTACAATTTAACTACAATTGCATATAACTACAAACTGAACTACATATAACTACAAATTGGAACGACAATGCTACCAACTACTGTTGCAGTACATTTGAGATGTATGAATGTTTCGTCCTTTCGCCAGCATGTGTGTTTTTGGCTAAAACTTCTTATCTTGAACAATGAAGAATCATGAATTGACGTTGCCTAGAAATGCCATTTGCAGTTTTCAGCTACACATACAAGCCAGTAGATACAAAAAAATACATTATTCAGACATATTTATTAAACACTACAATTAACTACAAACTGACTACAATGTAACTACAATTGCATATAACTACAAAATTGAACTACATATAACTAAAATTCCATATAACTACATTGAACTATAGTTTAACTACAAATTCCCATTAGGTGATTCCGAGTACTACATTTAGAACACACTTACAGTACATTATAACTACAATCTGCCAACAGTTTACATTCATTGTTTTCTTTATTTACATCAGATGTTTTCCATATAGCTTTTACGAAAGTTTAACTATAGAATAAAAATGAAAAGAATTGATGCTTGATGGAATACATAAAAATGTAAATAGTGAAAACACTCAAATATATGATTATACTTCTTTATTATCGTCAAAACGTAGAACAGTTGCACAATAAATTCCGATAATTTGGTCTAACTAACATTTATTTTGAATAACTATTCTAGCTACATGATATTCATTTCTTTTTCGGCGCATTCTTGCAAGTTCTTTTGTTATGCCCTTCACCTCCACAATTTCCACATAACACCTTGTACTTCTTTGAGTTTATTTCATCAAATGTTTTATATCTTTCCTTGTGATGTCTACCTGGCTGCCTTTTATCTCCCGCCGGTGGCTTTACTACCTCATCCAAAATATGTTGTGGAACATCCCATTTGGCTTCATCAGGAAGAGGATTAACTGGCATTTCATAGGTAAGAAGAAGGCTCTTCGTTGTGTAATACGGAGAGCAATAGTTGTCAGGCCTTTCATTCTTATGCCTTAATGCTGCCAAAGCATGGGCACATGGAAGTTCATCAAGTTGGAATTGTCCACAGCTACATTTCTTGTTTTCTAGACATACAATGTACCGCTTCACACCATCTAACACAGTATGTATATGATCTGTTGAAGCCCTCACCTACAATTCAAGACCAAACAGAAAATAATAATACATCAATCAGTTAACTATGTATATAAACAATAACTACATTTACCCACAATTTGACGATATATTAACTACAAAATGGAAACACTGCAGCTACTACTATTTTTGTTTTTTCTCCTGCACCAAACAAGAATATATTGCCTTTAGTTTTTGGGATAATGTATTGTTATCTTCCAATTCTTTGTTGAATTTGTGACCAAGGAATGTGAAAGTACCCTTTGCCTCAAATAACTTTTCTTTTGTCCAACGTTCTAGAATAGTCCTCATATACTCAAATAGATCAAATATTGGCAGCTTTCTTGCCTCTTTTGTTACAGCGTTCAACGACTCTGCAATGTTTGACGTCATAGTAAAAGTTCTATTTACCGTTGCATGTACTCTTGACCATCTATGATAGACAATATCATATAGGTAAGACGATACACGTGGCTCTACCTCTTCAATCTTCATCATCCTTTCATTGAATTCATATCGAGTATATGGACGTGTTGTAGCAAAGTACAATTCATGTAATTGTAGATGTGCCTTCTTGAATTTTGACCTTATATTTGTCCATATATGCCACATGCAAAAGTAGTGTGCCATGCCCGGATAGACAACTGATGTTGCCTTCGATATACTCTCATGCCTATCTGAGACAACACACATTGAAGGTCTTTCACCATATGCCTCCTTGAATTGTTCAAAGAACCACTTCCAAGACGCATCGTTTTCAGAATCAACAACAGCATATGCCATGGGCAAAATAGAACCTACAATTTGTAGTCATAAAATAAGATTAACTTTTAATAATATATATTGAGAATTTAGGCAACTTAACTACATTGATTTATATAAATACTACCTAACTACAATATAACTACAATTTATCTATATTGTTTAAACTATCTACAAAATTATTGCATCTAGTACCTGCTGCATCCATGGTGCTTGCTGTCAGCATAATACCCCTATATGCTGATTTTAAGAATGTCCCATCAAGCACTACTACAGGCCTACAATGTTGCCAACCATTTATTGATGTACAAAGATCAACAAATGCATACAAGAAGCAATCATCTGTTTCCTTCTTCAATTTAACAACAGAACCGGGATAATTCTTCTCAAGAATATAAAAATATTTTGGTAATCTGTTGTACGAGTCACACGGATTCCCTCTCAAAACTGTAATGCTTTTTCCTTTGCTCTCCATGCTTGCATGTAGCTAAGGTTCACTCCATGTTCGGATAACATGTCAGTTTGTATGTCCTTTGGCGTGTAAACAGTCTTAGGATCACAATACTTTGGAACGACAGTGTTACCAACTACTGTTGCAGTACATTTGCGCTGTATGAATGTTTCGTCCATTCGGCAGCATGTGTGTTGTCAGCTAAAACTTCTTATCTTGAACAATGAAGAATCATGAATTGACGTTGCCTTGAAATGCCATTTGCAGTTCTCAGCTACACATACAAGCCAGTAGCTACAAAAAAATACAATTTTCAGACATATTTATTAAACACTACAATTAACTACAGACTGACTACAATTTAACTACAATTTTATAAACAAACCTATCTTCAATAATACAGTAATTTTTCAAATCCATAACTAACTGCATACCTTCTATTACTTGATCTTTTCACTCCTAACTGGAACTTGTGCATAACTGCATAATTCTTCATTGCAACATCTATTGTTTTCTTGTCCTGGTACACATGTCCTTCTTCAATACATGTTTGCGTAGATTCAATTATTATTTCACTTTGATATTCCTCTATAGCTGGTGAGGATGGAATTTCTAGTAACCTTAGTGATCCTGAAGAACCTGCAGACAATAAATTCACAAATGTAGTAACTATGTATAAATTTGAAAGCAACATCGTTGTGTCATTTCCAGTACTATATCATCATTGTAGTTTAATTGTAGATACATGTCATTAAATTGTAGATTACTAGGTAACACAAAAACTCTCAGCATTGTCGAATCAAACATACCTGTACTGATGCTTTCATTGGTGATTGCCAATTCCATATTGAAATCTCTTACGCTAATACATAAGGGATACGAACCTAAGTTTTTATTCTCTTTTTTCGTTTCCATATATACACGAACACCCATATCATTCCTAATCTCCAATGGAGGACAATTATCATTCACAATGTATTTTATTTCTACAATTTTATCCGATGTATCAATTGATAATTGTTCTGCAATTGTAGATTGGAGAATTCCGTAGCTTGCATTATCATCTACCAAAATGGCATCAACTTCAAAATCTCGAAATCTGCAATAGTTATCCCAATAACCATTAGATTTCAGCATTATTGGGATTTTTGACATAATTTTGTGTAGTTGATAGAAAAATAGACGAAGAACAGATTTAGATTCGTCTGTTTTTGTACTGATGACGACGAACAGTTGTATTCGACAATATGGCAAAATTTGTACTGATTTCGACGAAGAGATGTATTCAACAATTAGGGAATTTTTTTACTGATTTCGACGAAGAACAGATTTAGATTCCACAATTTGTGTAATGAAGTAGGCGAAGATTTGGCTCAGATTGTAGAATTTCGGTACTGATGTAGAAGAACTGTATTCAAAAATTTGGAAGTTCTACAATTTGATTGAGTATCACGCTGGGTTAAGATTTTCGGTACTGATGTAGAAGAATGAGAGAATTTCGGTACTGATGGCTAGGTATGAGATAATCACGCTGGGTTCAGATTTTTTTCCGTTTTCAAACTCTCATTTAATTGAGACAGAATCAAATTATGATCTGATAGCTAAATAAGTGGCGCTATTTTAGGCTAGAAATTCAGCTATTTTTGGTTTGGTACAATTTTTGTAAACAAAACATGGTATATGCGGATAAATACCAAATCATACACAATTTTGATAATAAGGTTTGCTATATGGTATATATAGGTAAAAATCCCTTTTTAAAATATTAGATTGGTGTTTCCCATGAACATCACGGGCCCAACGTGCAGAGCGGCTTTTGAGATGATATATTCTTGAATTTATCCCATTATAGACCCTAATATATACTTCTTACCTGTATCGACTTAGACTATAAATAATTGCAATTAATAAATTAAATATAAATGAGTGCTAAATGAAAAACTGCAGACAAATTACAACTTTATTTGATTATACACAGTACATAAAAGATTGTTTAGCATAAATCGATAACTTAGCTTCTTAAAATTACAACTTCAGAAGCTAAAAAGCTAACAGCTTGAAAAAGACACAGCATGAGATATTACACGACATTCATCATTCACCATGTAGCTAGAGCCAGATTGTTTTTGCTTGCCGGTTCTTTTCAACATCAACCTTACAGTAACCACACTACCCAGGCTCTTGACGTTTGCAATTGTTGTTACTTTCCTGGCTACAAAAGCAACTTTTAACTCTCCTTTCGTATTCTGCAAAGCCACACAATTAATACTATTATCAGTGAGATCTAGAAAAAATCTATCATCATAAGCTGAGATAATTGATAATTTTTATTTAGCAGCTTATATATTGTCCAATATAATAAAATGCCTCCAAACAGCATCACCAGCATAGTGTTTGATGAGTGAATGGCTCGAGAGACTTTCACTACTTGTCCATCAGATATCTGTATATATGTTGTGCATCACTTGGACAATCTAGCGTTGAATCAAATTTGCCATTATCCATGAAAGTCTTACTATTGTTCTTTGCCTAGGTCAGGTAGTAAGAATATTCAATTTCTGTCTGGGTTGTGAACTTAAGTATCTTTCAAACTTTTTTTTTAACCGTGATTTCTAGGCATCACTTTGCGAACCCGTCTAGTTGTACCCACCGAGACCCGTTGTTTCGATGCGTGCACCACAATTAGTTTCACGGGACCCTAGAAACGCGACCGATTTGTAATGCCTCCAGTGGCCCTGCGGAGGCTCGAATTGGCGACCTGAAGGACTTTGTCCTCAAGCCTTTAACAGTTGAGCTACCCCTCAGGGTTTGAAAGATACTTACCGTGGTCTCATACTTGTTTGCATGAATACACCTTTGAATTTTTAAGGCGAATATATAGCTATCTGTCATTTTCTCAAGCTTAGTGTAGCTATCCAACTCAGATATTACTTCATCAAAGGCCTGCTTTGCCAGATAGCATGCCCTGGAGAAAATAGATTATAATCAACTGAGCCTAGGAACGGGTATGGACACACCAATTTAGAAAAAGATATGGAAAACTTCAGAAAGATGAAATTCTAAAAGACAAAACCTTTCAGGCGAATTCGCTCTCATCTGTGATACTTTCCACCTCAGAAATTCAACCCATTCAAAATCTCGACACTTCATTTGTATCAAAGAACTCAAATCTTTTGGGGGATAAATGTAAATACATGTAAATTAAATATAAAATACACTCATGTAAGTCGTGGCACATTTTTCACTATTCTGCAATGGTCTTTGCTAATACCAAATACTCCAAATTGCAATGAAGTGTAGAGCTAAAAGCAACCAAAAGAAGGATTATTCCCAAATATAGCAGCTATTGTTTGTAACACCGGAATAGAGGCAAGGACTCAGATTAAATACAAGTTATGCAAAACAATCAGATTCTAACAAAAAAGGTTCACAATAGCATTTGGTATCTCTGCTACCATAGTATTATTACGCAAAACAATCCGATTCAAAGAACTCAAATCTTTTTTTTTGGCATCTCTGCTACCATAGTATTATTTTTCTTTGGATAGAGATTACGCTTTTTAACTCACACTGTTCTGTGATAATGGATTCAGATTTTCCCTTAAACACTATTTACTTTCATTCTTATCTTTGCCTTCACCCTTGTTTTTCTAATATAGCCAACTTAAAGAATTGTTTAAATGCACTTCTTATAATAAAGCAAAAAGAACTGTTGGAATATCTATCTTTTTACAAGTCTAATATGTTAGTTTTTACACGAGCTAAAAAAAGTGAAAGTAAAATTTAGTACATTCGTATTTGTATCTGGCATAGACAAGAGAGGTTGCGCTGATGGTAAGCAACCCCCACTTCCAACCGAGAGGTTGTGAGTTCGAGTCTCCCCAATAGCAAGGTGGGAAGTTCTTTGAGGAAAGGATGCCGGGGGTCTATTTGGAAACAGCCTCTCTACCCCAGGGTAGGGATAAGGTCTGCGTACATACTACCATCCCCAGACCCCACTAAGTGGGATTATATTGGGTTGTTGTTGTATTTGTATCTGGCATACAGAGGCTACCGTGAAGTTGCATAATATAATAAAGAGTGCGTTACGAAAAAGTCGTCCATAGCATCTCAAACCAATTTACATTTACGTACAACTAACTTTTGTCGCGAGGTGAATTTAAGTGAGTGAATGTATTTGTCTAACTTCTGAATAGATACTTCAACTGATCGCGATGTGTTGGGTTTGATGCCACTGAAAGGTTTTCTACTATTGTTTCTTCAATGAGAGTGATATTTTTAAACAGTTATAGAAATAATAGATGAGTTTTTACAAAATCATACTTTGAACCAATACTCACTGTGAAGTTAATCACTTATCCTCAGAATAAAAAATTATCAAAGTTGTTCACAATCTCCATAGGTAAGAACACATAAAGGCATCAATCACATATAGAAAAGGCATAAAACCTAAAAAGGAAGTGAATTTAAAATCCAAACAAAGAAAAATAAACTTTACATGATATTACCTGCAGATTCAAATAGTCGAAGTTTAATCGCACCATGCTTGGTCGTTTGAAGTAACTGTTCCGAATCTTGAAAACATTAGAGAGAGAACGGGCAAATAGAAAACAACAGGAGAATCTCCTCAAAAATAAATGAACGGGGGAGAAATTTCTTACACAGATCTTCTAACTCGTTAAATGTGGTTTTATATGATCAATTATCTGCATACAGTCACCTAGATTTCTGTAAAATCCACTCTGCCCTCGAGAAATGATTTGTCCACCTACCAGAGCATACATTTGTCAATTGTATCATCAATCAGTGCAAGCTCAGTTTTCAGCGGGTATGATCCTCCCCAAGATGGCTAAAATTGGATGCATGGAGTACACACAACCTTGAAAATCCTATTACGCGCTACCTATTCATCCACGGAGGAGCAACACTAAGGAGGAAAATCAACATCAACAACAACTACCCAGTATACTTCCATCAGGTGGGGTCTGGGGTTGGGTAATATGTAGACAAGCCTTACCCCTACCAAAAGGGCAGAGAGGCTGTTTCCAATCGACCCGGCTCACAGAATAAAAGGAAAACAGCAGTAAAACAAAAACAGCAGTAAAACACTAAGGAGGAAAATCGAACACAATAAAAAATTTATACGAATCGACTCTACCCAATAAGATATTTAAGTATGTTTTCAAATGTTGCTGGAAGTATTAGTAGTACCTTTAAAGATAAGAAGAGAAGCAATTGGAACATGCGGCAAGTTTTGAGGTCGACATGAGTTTCTGTGAGTGCTTTTATCTATTGTCAAGATCTTTCCTGACAGATTTACTTTCAACTTTCACTTTCGTTAGTAGCGCCTCACTTTCCCTTAATGTATAGATTAACTAATAATATGATCAACCAAATTAGCCAGACATTCACCGCCAATCTATATTTTGTCAACAACTGAAAGTACTGTTTTGTTTATCTTCATTTTGGTACTTCCCAGAACATCAAGAGCCTAGATATGAGAAAAGAGAACATATATGCCTCTTAACTTTGGTGATTCAAGCAAACAAATGGAACAACAATCTCTAGATTTAAGATTGAGAAAATCATTGGTTAATGAACCTTAAAGCTAGAGAATACATGTGTGCATCATCGGACGTAAATTCGACCAGATCCTATTTCTATCACTAAAATCTTCTCTTGGCTGTTAATTTTTTCCCAACATTGTTAAAGGTCAAATAAGAATTTTCCTGTCATATCAGGCAACGTATACGTTTTTAAATATCTCGGATAATCCCACTTTCATCCTCAAACCCTAACTGAAAAATCTGTAATTAATTCACTCTGTTCTAACGAATTTAAAACAAAAAAAGAAGGAGAAATAGATAAGCAAGAGGAGCCACAATGGTCTGCACCGAAGAAAGATCAGGCTACAGCAAACCCAAGAAGAAGATAAGTTAAACGTGCAAACGTAGGACACGTATATCTCACGCTAAAAGTCTAAATTGCCCTTATTCCGTATTTTATTGACAACTAAGCAACCATGTCGAAATTCTTTCTCTTCTAAAAAAGAAGAAAATTCTAATCAAGCTAACACTCTATATTCCCTCTGTTTCATTTTACGATTGTGTTTTGTTGAGTTCAAAATATTAAATTTAACTTATGTGATATATTAGTGATAGTTGAATAAATATTAAAATAACAGTTGAAAGTTATTCTTATAGAAAACATTATATAAATGGTTAAATTTGCATGAATTTGAATTCGCAAAGTTGTAACAATGGTGCTAAATATTGTGGAGCATCTCAAAATGAAAAAAGTATCATACAAGTAAAAACGGGTAACAAATTGTATATGTAAAACAACAACGATCCAGTGAAATTCCACTTGTGGGATCTGGGGAGAGTAGTGTGTACGCAGACCTTACCTCTACCTCGAAGGAGTAGAGATTTTGTTTCCGAAAGACCCTCGGCTCAAGAAGACAAAAAGACAAAAAGACAAAGGGAGACAATATTAGTAATACCATATAAATAAATTTTATATATATATATATATATATATATATGACAAATAGAAACAACATGAAAATAAAAGGATGATATAAAAGCAAAAGCAAAATAGTATACCTACCAAACTAGTCTCCCAAAGTTATGACATAAGGCAAAACTCAACTACCTCATATCCTATAACCCTAATACTCGACCTCCACGTGTTCCTATCAAGTGCCATGTCCTCGGAAATTTGAAGCATCGCCATATCCTGCCTAATCACCTCCCCCCCCCCCCCCCCAATACTTCTTAGGCCGCCCTCTACCTCTTCTCGAGCCCTCCACAACCAGTGGTTCGCACCTTCCTACTGGAGCATCTAGGCTTCTTCTAAATTGTATATTTAATTAATTAAATTAAAACTCAGTATAATCTCACTTAGTGGGGTCTGGGAAGGGTAGTGCGTACGCAGACCTTACCCCTACTCTTGGGTAGAGAGACTGTTTCCAAATAGACCCCCAACATCCTTCCCTCCAAGAACTTCCCACCTTGCTCTTGGGAAGACTCGAACTCACAACCTCTTGGTTGGAAGTGGGGGTTGCTTACCTCAACTTACATTGTATATTTAAGTTGAAAGTAATTATTCAAATGAAAGAGGGGGAACAAAAGGAAAGTATCTATTAACGACACTTCAAAATAAATTATATTAAACAATATTCTCTTGATAATTCTTTTCATTACGCGTACATTTGAGTGTTGAGTGTCAATGTCTTCGTATTATGATTGTCTTCTCTCAATAGTTTAAGAAGATATCGTCTTTTACAAAACAGACAATCGGATAGATTTGGTTAGAACTTAATCAAAACAAGGGCATATTTATAATATATCCCAGATCATAAAGTAAATATTTACCCGGTGTGGTGTTTACACCAAATTATATTAACTCACTATGGTTAATTGGTTTAATTAGATGAGAATGCATGTAATTTACCATGGTTAAATGATTGAAGTTCATATGCAAGACACATATCATGTATCTATTGGTTTGGTGTAAACACCCGGTGCAGGTAAGTTTTTACCAAGTAAATATTCCTAAATATAAAAGAAACCACATGGAAAAGCAATGCAATTAACCAGTAAAATCAAGGAGAATTCATCTTTTTAAAGAGAAAAGGCAAGGCTGTGCACTAGTCAAAGCACCCCAAGCAACCTTAATCAGTCATACGACGCAATAAGACAAACAAGAAATTGAAGTTACCAATCAAGAGGAGCAATTAGGTTTCCTTTTCATTACATCACAAAATCTCCCCTATGGTAGTAACATAAGCTCAACAGATAGAAACAGCCACTATATTTCAGTCGTCACATGAGATAGATCTCTTCGATTCTACCCTTTGTTATAAAATTTACTATCCCAATGGCCCTGTCCACACTGTGAAATGGTAATAGCCTTCTACGCTGTTCAGGTTGGCCTGGGTAACATGCATTAGCAGATCAAGACAGCCACCCTTTTCACTCAATTTCTTTGATAATTCTACTCGTTCGCAATGGCTCATTCTGAATGCTTCCTGCGGCACTGTGAGCTTTTCTCCTCTCCGCTCTCCGCCTCTCAGATTCAGTCATCTCCCGTATTTGCTTTGTTGCCTTATATATTGGTTTTGGCAAGTGCCTGTGTCTGCAAAATCATGATAAAAGGGGAATGAATATAACCTCAAAGCTTTTGGGCTCACTGAGAATCTTAACAGATATTTAACCTCCAAAGGAACAGGAATAGAAAAGTAACAAATATGTGTACAGAAAATTTGACCATGGTAATTGTTAGACCCCTGACAAAGGAACTCGGCAAGGGCAACGAGAGCGTTGTCAAGAGGCAGCAAGAGTGTTGCAACATTGGCGCAAGAGTGGTGCCAATGGTCGGAAAGGGAAACAGGCAAGTGTGGGCTAAGACTTCGAACGGATCCGAGGCAGCTTAGCGAGGGCTTGACAATGAGTTGCGGGTGACGGGCGGCACTTGATCATGATTATAGCATCAAGGCAGGAAGCATTGATGCCAAAGCATGGCACAAACGGATGGGCAAAGACAAGCAAATGTGCTTACGGAAAGGCAATGCGCGGGCAGGCTGGCATAGGTTCGAGTTGCGGCAAAGGGCCAAGTCCGAGGGCAGTGTTGAGGCAGCTTGGGGCGCAATGCGGCTGGAAGCAATGGCATTGGCGCCTGGTCCGAGCCAATACACGGAATTGGGCAGCAACATGAGAATGGACCAAGTCAAGCGGCGGTTACCGGCACATGCTGTGCACATGGGCAGCGGTTGAGTTTTGTTCATCAGGCTGGCAGGAGTTAGCACGATTTGGGGGCCATGATCCCATGATCACATGATGTGCCCACGTTCCTAAGTAGTGGCAGGAGGCAACTACGGGCATGATAGGTAATGGGCAAGTGCTTAGCCTAGAAAATAGGCAACTGTTGTACATGGGGCTGATCCATGATCTATAAATGGACAGCACCCTTCCCTTTGTGAGAGAGGAGGAAATCCGGGAGGGAATTCTAAAGTGAAGCTAGAGAGCTACACGAAACTCTTTAGGCAGAAAAGTGTGAGAGAGCATACTTAGACTGTAAAAGAGTGTAAACTCGTGAGAGTGCGGGTTTGCTAGCTTAGGAAGAGTCCTAAGTCTTGTGAGGGTCAAGAGTGATCTTCATTTGTAGTGCGTGGAGTGTGCTACTGATTTTGAGTGTTCTTGTATTCACTTCATTAATACAAGTTGGGAAAGAGTTCCTGTAAATTCGTGTCTTGTGTTCATTTCTGTCCCTTTCGTTGTGTTTTTGTTGCCTAAGTTCATATTAAACTTACTACGTTGAAACGCTGTGAAAACTTTGTGAAGTCCAAAGTGTCTGAAACTTTGGCCGAGTATTGGGAAGGCTGAGTCAAGTCGGCGCTTGGCTGCCGCGCGGATGTCACTTTCGGCGGACTGAAATTGACCCCGTGACAATTTGGTATCAGAGCTGATCAAGGACAAGATCGTGTTGTGGCGGAGACACGACGTACTGTTGCAGATTGCGTGGTCCTATTCGAGAACATGGCTGGTGGTAGTAACAATGAACTGCGAGAACGGCTAACAAAATTGGAAGCATTGGTGGGCAATGTTGCGGAAGGTGAGGAACTTCAGTCTCTTGTGACTAGACTTGCGTTTCTAGAGGCAGAAATGGCAAGGCTTAGTCAAGAGAATGCGGAGCTGAAGCTCGAGACAGTGGTGCTGCGACGTGCTGTGGGCGAGGACGCTCAACGTGGTGCTGAGCGTGCCAAAGTCAGAGTACCTGAACCAAAGGCTTTCGGAGGTGCAAGGAGTGCACGCGAGTTGGAGAATTTTCTTTGGATATGGAGCAATACTTTCAGGCTATTCGTGTGCAAGACGAGAAAGAGAAGGTAACCTTGACTAGTATGCATTTGAGTGATGATGCTAAGTTATGGTGGCGCACTCGGGTTGCCGAGGACGAAAGTATGGACAGACCAAAGATAGAGTCGTGGGAGCGGCTTAAAAAGGAATTGAGGGATCAATTTCTTCCTAGTAATACATCTTGGATTGCTAGGGACAAACTGAAAAGGTTGAGGCAGACCGGATCAGTTCGAGGGTATGTGAAGGAGTTCACATCGTTGATGCTTAGCATCAGCAACATGTCGGAAGAAGACAAGTTGCACAACTTCATGAGCGGGCTGCAACAGTGGGCACGACTGGAATTGCGAAGGCAGAATATTCAAAACCTCGCAAGTGTTGTGGCTGCTGCGGATGCATTGGGCGATTTTCATATTGAGGAGGAGAATTCTGCTCCTAAGTCCATCAACGGAAAGAAGGACAAGGCAAAGGAGTGGAAGAAATGTGATAATGACAATGCACATGAAGACCGAGGGAAGGGAAAGCAGGAGGCCGGAACTTCCAAAAGCAAGGAGAAGGGCGGCAGGTTCAGTGGTTGTTTCATTTGTGATGGACCACATCGGGCGAGAGACTGTCCAAACAAGGCGTCGCTGAATGCAATGACAGCTGCGGATCGGAGGGCTGCATTGGAGGCATCAAACAAAAACCCAAGGGAGACTGCGGAGGTAAATACTTGTGGGGCGCTGATTGCCAACCCCATAAGATATGTCAATTGACTACCTCGACGAGGACGTCGAGTTTCAAAGGGTGCGGGTGGTTTGTTAGACCCCTGACAAAGGAACTCGGCAAGGGCAACGAGAGCGTTGTCAAGAGGCAGCAAGAGTGTTGCAACATTGGCGCAAGAGTGGTGCTAATGGTCGGAAAGGGAAACAGGCAAGTGTGGGCTAAGACTTCGAACGGATCCGAGGCAGCTTAGCGAGGGCTTGACAATGAGTTGCGGGTGACGGGCGGCACTTGATCATGATTATAGCATCAAGGCAGGAGGCATTGATGCCAAAGCATGGCACAAACGGATGGGCAAAGACAAGCAAATGTGCTTACGGAAAGGCAATGCGAGGGCAGGCTGGCATAGGTTCGAGTTGCGGAAAAGGGCCAAGTCCGAGGGCAGTGTTGAGGCAGCTTGGGGCGCAATGCGGCTGGAAGCAATGGCATTGGCGCCTGGTCCGAGCCAACACACGGAATTGGGCAGCAACATGAGAATGGACCAAGTCAAGCGGCGGTTACCGGCACATGCTGTGCACATGGGCAGCGGTTGAGTTTTGTTCATCAGGCTGGCAGGAGTTAGCACGATTTGGGGGCCATGATCCCATGATCACATGATGTGCCCACGTTCCTAAGTAGTGGCAGGAGGCAACTACGGGCATGATAGGTAATGGGCAAGTGCTTAGCCTAGAAAATAGGCAACTGTTGTACATGGGGCTGATCCATGATCTATAAATGGACAGCACCCTTCCCTTTGTGAGAGGAGGAAATCCGGGAGGGAATTCTAAAGTGAAGCTAGAGAGCTACACGAAACTCTTTAGGCAGAAAAGTGTGAGAGAGCATACTTAGACTGTAAAAGAGTGTAAACTCGTGAGAGTGCGGGTTTGCTAGCTTAGGAAGAATCCTAAGTCTTGTGAGGGTCAAGAGTGATCTTCATTTGTAGTGCGTGGAGTATGCTACTGATTTTGAGTGTTCTTGTATTCACTTCATTAATACAAGTTGGGAAAGAGTTCTTGTAAATTCGTGTCTTGTGTTCATTTCTGTCCCTTTCGTTGTGTTTTTGTTGCCTAAGTTCATATTAAACTTACTACGTTGAAACGCTGTGAAAACTTTGTGAAGTCCAAAGTGTCTGAAACTTTGGCCGAGTATTGGGAAGGCTGAGTCAAGTCGGCGCTTGGCTGCCGCGCGGATGTCACTTTCGGCGGACTGAAATTGACCCCGTGACAGTAATCATCTTATTCTGAACTTCTAACTTTAGCTTAACCATGCAGCTTTTGCTCAGGCTTGTGAGTTCGCAGAATATAGGTCTCAGCCTAACAAGGTTTTCGCACTGGGTGGACGTGAGGTTACTTGCCAGTTAACAAAAATGATCAACTACAATTTGGTACCAATGTGTCAAGCTGAACGTTTACCTGACTATGCGCTTAACTTCAGCAAGATGCTTGTAACTATTCTTGACAGACTCCAAATATTCATGTTTTTTCCGCTCTCTTGGCAAAACCTGCAAGAACACAGTTTTTAGCTTACTTCATGATTGATGTGAAGAAAAACAATTGATACGGCCCCCAGAAACAGAATAACAGAACAATCAAGGAGGCTACATCACATAGCATTCTTTTCCATTTTCTTTGAAACGCAATAGTGTGATATTCGCCCTCCAGAAATAGTAAGGAGCAAATTATGTTGTTCATTAGTTGAAGGCATTTTGTGTGAATGGGCAGAGACAATTTCAAGTTGTCCTAAATATGGTCACAAATCATACCTTTGAGGAAAAAGTTTTGGGACAATCAGGTACCTGAACAATTTAACAGTATAATGGCAACAGAACATATCAAAAGTCAATCTTTCAGAAAAGTTCTAAGGCAGACATTTTTTTTTTTTTTGCACAACAGTTCCTGCGCAATCATTTGTTAATCATCTCACAGGTTATAACTTTCTCCCTTCTTTTTTCCAAACATTTTGATCATTGACAAGGATTTATTTTTGTTCATGTTAATGTGTTCTAAGGATTTACTTTTCTTCTATGCACTTACAGTAATGTTTCTTTCCCTTTTTTCCTTTTTCTTTTGCACAGCATACTCTAGCTTGTGCAAGAATTTTAATGAAGAACTACAAAAGCTTTTTTCAAGTTTGGGATCTCCGTTTCATGTGCTTGCAGCATTCTAATTAACAAACTCTAATTACTCATAATCCAACGTGTCCAAGATTTCTACAGAAGAAATGTAAAAAAAATTCTTTTGTTTTCAAAAAAAACCCACAAATCTACCCATGTTAAGCAGAGCCCAAGAGACTAGAATGGATGCGTATAAAAAATTACAACCTCTTGATCTTATTTTTTCAATCTTAACCACTGTGTTGAAACCAATCCACCATTAAAGAGGAACAGGAGAGAGAGAGAGAGAGAGAGAGAAAGAGAGAGAGAGAGAGAAATCTCAGAAAGATTCAAACCCATTAACTAATCTAAAAGCAGAAATGAAACATGTACACACGTTCCCAGAACACAGTATATAAACCAAGTGAATCAAGCATAGTGTAGGTACATACAACTCCCAATTGCTCAGATGCTTTTGCTTTCCACAGACGAAGGTTGGTATCATCACTTCCTGAGATAATATAACTTGCATCGCAACTGAACGTGACACAGAATACCCTGAGTTGATGACAGATGTCAGGAAAAAACATTCACTTGAAAGTGCAAGTACATTAAGCAGCCAAGACGGTCCATTATAATTGGTGATAAATACATGATAACTAATAATAAAACAAAAAAGATGTTTCTTAATCAAGATATAGAGTGAAACCTCTGCATCCTCTTAGTGTGATAGATTTCCCTGCTGTGACCACCATTATATTGGAAAATTCTCACCTACAAATAGTATTCGGTCAAAGTGCTGAGGGCACTAGGTGAACAAATAAACTTGATAGGAGCTTATACAAATAAACTTGATAAGAACTTACTGTTCTATCATAAGATCCAGTAACAAATTCTCGACCGGTTGGTGAATAGTCTATATCCATCCTGCAAAATATACCACACTTATTAGCACAAACAACTTGTTAAATCCAACACATAAACTGCAGTAAATTAAGAGATGATGCCCTACACTGAGGAGACATGATCTTTATGCACACATTTGGCTTCATTTAACTTTCTAACATCATAACTGTAGCACTTGCCATCGTCATTAGCCTACCCCAATAAGACGTGAAGAGTCATTGCAAAAAAAACCACATAATATATGAAATTCATATTGAGACTAAAGATTAGAAAATAAACGCCAAGTGAGACCCATGCCCTTGTATCTATGTTGCTCGGACTCTCCGAAAATGTCGTTGGGTGTGTCAGATCCTCCAAAAGCAATGCATTTTTGAAGGATCCGACACGGGTGCGGCAGCATTTTGGAAAGTTTGTGCAACATAGCCTTGTATTTGCATGCACTCAACTTCCTATAAACTACATTCACAACTAAGCGTTCAGGCAGCTCCTCATTATCACGTCACTGTAAAAGGGGCCTACTGAAGCAAAACAAAGTAAAACGCAGCTATAGCAACATTTCACACAAAGGCAGTGAGTTCATGATAAAGGTATAGTGCTCTGGTTAAGCTGCAGAGACTTCGAGCAATAATGTTAGGGTGATGTTAGAAGCAAACTAGGCAACTTTCAATAAGAAAAGACCTTCTGAAGAACAAGTCACCTTTTTGCCTTATCTTATGCAAGTTCCCGTCCATATTTAAGATGATTAAATTCTAAATTCATATTATAACAATCAAAGTGGTCTTAGTAATCGGAAAAAGATTGGAAGCAGGATACTATTATACACCTTACTCTTTGTTACATTTAAACCATCATGGTTTACTCATCATCAAAATTTGGGCATACACTTTTCCATTTAAGGTCTATGTGTCAAGGAATTATCATGGAATTTGCAAGAAACTTAAAATAGGCTCTCCGGCTTCGTTTAATTACCTTAAAGAAAATCTGAATATTATAAGGGTATATGTTACAGATTTCAGATATAGAGAAATCAGGTCTTAAGTTCTTTTCAAAAAGTATCCAGATACCCCACCAAAAAGATTACCTCACCAAAAAGATTCCCTCCTCAAAGAAAATATTAGTGTGACCAAGACGTTAACTAGAAGAATCATTAAGCTTCATAGCTATGATTCATAACGGATCAGTTCTATTCACGCTCTCCTCAAAGTTTCCAACTTCAATTCTAACCAGGATAAAGTAGCCAACAGTGATCATGTGCTTATTGAAAAAGAAATCCAGCGATCCAGCAGTATTTTCATAAGCTTAATGGTTAAGGCAGGCAGATGTAGTATTCAACTTAAACTTAGAACATTATAATTTTCCAGATCCAACTGTTGTAGTAATTTAGCCAAATTTAGCATCTTTATAACAGAACAGTCCATCTCTAGGAGTGAAAACTCGCAGCTTATCAAACCTCTAGCATGACGTTCAGATGATGTTATGTTTCATTTTAATAGATTTGAACATGTATTCATATCAATTCTAAATTAATACGAACGCAAACATCAATTAAAGGAAGTACGCTAAATTAGGAGTTGACTATTGTGGTGACTAACAAGTTGTTCCTCTTCATTTGGTTTCCAGTTAATCAAATCTAATAGTACCTTTTCCCACAAAAGAAAACAGTTCAAATTCTATTTAGTAGAAATTAAAACACCTCATAAGGTTACTAAACTTGCTCCCCCCCCCCCCCCCCCCCCCCAAAACCCCCAAACAATGAAAACAACATAATATGATAACGGAACTATTTCTTGGGAATAAGAATCGAAAAGGGGTTATCAAGGAACTGAAAGCAAAAAACCATCATGACTTGAATCATGAGAGAGCAACACAAGATACATGAAAAGGAGAACAAAGTTTTCATGTTGCACTCACGGCAGTGAAATTCATTGGCTCCATGGGATTCCAAGCTATAGAATTAGTCTTTGTCTGAAAAAGAGATACGAAGTTAGAAATGGACCACTTGAAATAATATAAAACAGATATATTACTTAGAAGTAGATCCCAGCAGCTCTTTTAACATGACCACTTAACCTATGAACAAGCCAATCACACAAAAGATGTTCACAGCCAGAAAGAAATGAATTCGCCTCACTCATTTACACATTATCAGAATAAGTAGCTTATGGACCAGCGTTTTACCAAAACAAGACCATTTATACATTAGCAGTAATTTTCACAGAGACAACTGTGCTGCTTGCCCTCATAATAACCTCTCTAGCTGGTGTAGACATCCGTAAATCATATATATTTATGCTACGATCACTGCAAGAAAGATCAAATACTACACAATAAGTAGCTGCAGGCCAAAAAATGGATAACACTTGGAGATACTGCGAGTATCAACTCTAGTGTAGTCACAGAGCAGCTAGTGAAATTACACCCATTGAGTAACATCTTGGAATTAACAAGCATGGTATCCACTGCTATTCTAAAGAAATCTCACGGGTACCAGAAAAAGAGCAGAAATTGAACTACTCAACTAGTCGAAGCAAAACCATTTAATACAAGATTTTCTTTCAGCAACACCTTACAGAAGCAATATTTCATTGATTTTGCCATAAATTTTAGGAAGATTCATATACTTTCACTAATTATTTTTTTGAAGTTTGATTTGATGATCAGAGAAGCTGCAACTACTGCGTAAATAACTGTCCAAGACGTTGAAAACATAGATGTACATAATAGTGAAATTTCAAAAGGATAAGAGATATTTAACTTGAAAAAGGTTATGTCCGAAAAAAGAGGGTTCTATTCAAACATAAAAAGTACATGGTCGGACAATGCAGGTACCCAGCAAAATAACGTAGGCTGTAGTCACCTTAAAGAAAAGGAGTATCACATACAGATATATGAAAATATGAAGTAATACCAAAGATTGATTACCTGGAACAAAAAGCAATTTGTACTAAATTAAAACAAAAAGATCACGGCAAGAAACTTATATAAAGACCTCCAATCCTTTCCCAACAAACAACAAAAAAAGAAGAAAAGAAGGCTCTGGAGTCTTAATCAATGAAAACCTTGCTGATGTTGCCAAAAGATTAGGTTCTCCTGGATTAAACCGAACAGAAGTAACTGTGTCATTCCCCCATTCAAAACTATTAACCGGCTGAGACCTGGTTCACAGGTGAGTAAAATGTGTTAAAACCTGCACATATTTGGCAGCAGAAAAGATACAAGAAATAGGTAAGCAGACCTGTTATGGTTCCAAATGTCAACTTGAGCACCAGCAGTAGCAAAAAGTCACCATCCCATTGGTGGTCAACACCCCTAAGGAACAACATCAGCAGTTTACGACATGAAGCTATAGAAAAACAAATAAAGTTATTGTTGTAGTTAACAAATCGTCTTGCAAGTACAAAAGTACCAAATAACATACCAGAATGCATTCTTCCAAACATACACAGCCAATGGTTAAGAATAAAAGAATTCAGTTTGTTAGACAATCTGGCACAAAAAGTTCATGCATGGAAACAACAGAAAGCTAGAAACGCATTTACCTGGGATGAGTTACCAGACCCATCATCTGACTCCATTAGAGTATCACCAGGAACTTTCCAGAGCCTAAGACTACAGCAAAGTAGTGCAAAGCACATCAGATTTTGTACAGGAATATATTCATTAATAAAATTTGTATCCTCACGTGCAATATTTGTCATGAAGCCTTACGTGCAATCAGTTCCACATGATACAAGAATACGGCCATTCGTAGACACTGTCAAACCACGTACTGCACCTTGATGACCAGGAAACTGACGTACTGTCCGCCCATTTTGTTTTGTAAAAAAACATTTGAGCATACAATTATTATAAGGATCACGACCAGGATAAAGAAATTTCAAAAGAACCCATGAGTTGTTCTCAAGTAATGGGAACTGAATATCAGAGCCTTTTTAAAATCCAATAACATGCTTCTGTTTGCTGGTTACAGATGAGACACTGTATATAAGTTAAAGTTAAGAATTTGAATAGACCAATCACTTACCTCAAAGAAAATAAGAAAAAATGCAAAGGAAGAAGAATCCGGCATCAGATTGTATGTAAAACAAAAAAAAAAAATTCATATTTCAAGTCTTTACTCCACAGATGAAACATTTAAAAGAAGTGCAAAACGTGACAAAAATTGGGGATAGCGATATCCCATAAAGCTCGAGTCAACTACAGCAGTAACATGGAATGCAAAAAGCCCTAGGGGATCGTGAATCGGTAGAAGTAAAGGGAAAACAAATACCTTACAGAATTTGGAATAGACATTTAGTTATCCAAAACAATTCCCCTCAAGTCTCATAATCAGATTTTCACGTATATTCCTTACTTCACGGTAATGTAAACAAAGTATGCTTTTAAACTGAAAACATTGGTATGGTCTAAAAGATTCTTACCTTACGCAAATGCACAAAGGTTATATAAAATCACGCCTGATACAATAAAATACTACTGCGTACTTGTAAGTAAGTAATAACTAAAACAACTGCAATGCATGATTACCTGGAAGCCAAATCCCATAGGCGAACATCTGCAGGAACACAAACAATGTTTAGAAGCCCGAAGTAATTAACATAATTTTAATATTCTCAGCTAGAAACACCTCAGATGCATTATTTGTCAAGCTTAAAGTTTTAATTTTTTTTGTTTGTTTTTTACCAAAAAGTGTCATCAAAATGCTGCAGGATTTTTCTAGTCATTCAGTATGAATGTTTTTAAAAAGAGAAAACTTGAGGCCGTGCAAGAACTTATAAAAAGACATAAAAAGGATCGCTCCAACAAATGGCCTCGCAAATATCTTTAAAAAACATAAATTTGCACATTCAAACAAAAGAAAACAACAGAAGTCAAATCAGGGAACAGGAAAAACCTTCTCTAGCTTTGCTGCATTCAAGGCGCGAACATATTCCACTGCCTTCTCTTGAGGCCGAAGGTTGGGATCGAAGTTACGAAAAACTCTCTGATCAGCATAGATCAATATGCAAGTTGGTATTTACAAGATATCAAGGACGTACATGGCGTGAAATCACAATTCTACATCAGAAAGTAAAAAAATGATAGAATGGCTAAACCTGGAGGTCCTGACTGCGTTCACGAGTAAATTCATGCGTAGACCGAGATATCACTTTCACCCGCATATTGATCTCTTCTCCTACAGGTTTCAACTCTGACAAAATAATAACCTTCAAACCCAAAAAATAAATATATAATAGTGAGATATTGACTGTCAAGACCTGTAGGGATTCACCTCAACTTGAGGACCATTTGAATAAACTGATTTTATGGCGCACTCACATTAATTGATTTCTAATACTTGGAAGAAAATAATTAAAAAGTGAAAATTATTTGTTTAGAAAAACACAATGAATAACAAACTACACTTCAATCTCAAACTAATTGGTGACGGCTATATGAACAATTAAAACCAAATTAAGTACATCCTTTATTACATTGGAAAAAGTCAGTATTCAGGTTAACGGAGAAAAATTCAATTAATCGAAAAAAAAGGAGATAGTTACGGAGTTTACGGTGATAGCGGTGAGGCGGGGGAGGTGGTGGGTTTGTCAGTCGAAGAACAACTGCGGGGACGTTCAGGGTCACGAAGATTTTCACGGTTTATAGGGTTCTAAGCGCGCCTGTTTGGCCAAGCTTTAGGCCAAAAAAAGTACTTTTGAAAAGAATTTAAATTGTTTGGCGAAAATACTTTTTGTTGGAAGTATTTTTTTTGCTTTAGGGAAGAAGAAAAAAACTTTACATTCTTGGAGGAGGAAGAAGTAAAAACATTAATTTGCTCGAGATAAAAATATCCTAGTTAAAAAATTATATTTTTTAAATTATTCCTCACTAATTTAAGTTTTTTCTTTTTATTTTTGTTTCTAGTTTTATATCCTATTAAAATTAAAGATATAATATATATAAATTATATTATAACTTTTTCAAAATTTTTATTGACTTTTTTTGTTTTTGATCTTTTCTTTGTATAGTGTCTCGTAACTTTCTAAATTATTTTCTTCTTTTTTCACATTAAAGCAAATTATATACATTTTCTTTGGATTATCAATTCTCTTCGTACAAATAATTATTTATAATTTCTTCTATTATATGTTATTAGTTCCCGAATCTTTAAAACAGTTATCAAATCCGATTTGTGAAAATGACCTATAAATAGGTAATAAATTCTCAATTGCATTGCATAGTCTGTCTATATATTATCTATTTATATATTATTAAAAGAAGAAGAAATACATCCATAGTTAGTCAAGTGGCAGCCTCACAATAGGTCACTTGGCATCTTAGGACAAAGTTAGTAAGGTTATGTAATAATTAGTTTCTTTTTTAATTAATTCTTTTAATAAATTATGCATTTTGTGTCTTTAATAATTAGTTACTCTTTATGAATTATAATTTAAATATACTTAACTATTTCTTTTACGATTTTTTATATATTTAATTATTTTTATTTTACGCTAAATGCCATCTTTCAACTTTGACACTCAAAACCATCTAGCTACAATAACCATGGCTATAGATAATTTTATCCAAAAATATTTTTTTAGCAATAAAGAATTCAATTATTACGCTAATGAAGATTTTACTGCAAAGTTGATAAGGAGATCGGCCTTCTTATATTTCTTTAGAAATGGGAGGCAAGTCTTCTACTAATATTGAAGCGTTGTGTGATAGAAGTAGAGAAGAAATTATTAAAAAGTGTTATCATATGTGAGTGACTTTACTTATTATTTCATAATGGATTATCAATATATAGTAATTTGTTGATAGACTTCTAATTTATAGTATCATCATATAAAAATAAGTAATTATACTAGATAATATCATATACTTTCGTATAACTATATATGTAAAATTGATTTAAATCTTTAGTATGTTTTATATTTTAATGAAATAAAATAAAAAAAATAATAAAGTACGATAAATATTTAAGTTCATTTTTATGTTTAAAAGAATTATACGACCTTGGTACTATCCTTTTTAGTAATTTGAAACTCAAAAGTACTTTGATCGGTCAAACACAAATTATTTACCAAATGTTTCAAAAAGTACTTCTTTAATGAATTGTCCAAACACAAATAATAATTCTTCTCCTGTGCTCAGACTATGTATTTTATTTGTAAAATTATAAGGATTTGCTCCCATTGCTATTAAATTTTGAAAATCTTGAGGAAATTCTAATTTATAGGCTTCCCATAAGCCCTTTGTTGATTTTCCTAGGAAGGTTTCCATATATTTATACATTGTTTCTGCATATGTGACATTATAGGTTTTTATGAAGTCTGCTACTACTATTCCTTTCCATTGGTCTATTACCAAATCCCATATTTGTGGATCATGAGCTGCTATATTTAATATTTTACCTTTACTTCCTCCTTCTTGTAATCTTATAGGTTCTTCTATTGACATCCTCTTTCCTGATGGTCTTACATTTTCTATTTCTATTTCCTGGTCTATTATGTATACTCTTCTTCTAGGTACATTTCCTGTACTAGTATCTACTGTACTTTGATACGTTGTTCTCTGAAATGGGCTTGGGCTAGAACTAACTGATTCCATTAATTCTTTTAAGCTTATTACTGAATCTATTTCTGTTTCATAGCTATCTTGTATTTCTTCAAAAATTTGATCGAATTTATTGATTTTTCTTGTGACCTATTTTCTTTTCTATATCCTAAATTATCTGTTCTTAATTCGCATTTACTCCGGTAATTAACAGACCATAATTTTTGTGCTATTTATACATCATGCTATAACTTTTCCATTTTCATCTATTAGTACATTATTTGAAATATCTTATACACTAAATATTTTTAATTGCACATACTTGTTTTCCTCGCGAACGGTTTTTGAAAAAACAAAAATACTAGGAATGTTGGAAATAGTTTAAGGAGTGGATGCCCATACTGCTATCGACACCCATTTTCCTCACTGTTTGATCTTTAGTATTTTCATTCCTCTTACTATTTTCATTCCTCTTACTATTTGTGAATAGAAAGTTTACTTTTTAGGCTTATAAATAACCTTGTATCTGATAGGTGTCACGCTTTCTTTTTCACCTATACTCGCAAGGGACGTAAAGGAGTTATTCCAATTAAAAGACAATCGAAATGGGATTTAATTTATTAATTATTCAGAGTTGCCACTTGGGAGATTAATGATGTCCCAAGTCACCGGTTGAATCCCGAACCGAGAAAAAATATGATTCTTTATAGTCCGCGAACCAGAAATTCGAGTAAGAAATTATGTTAACCCGGGAGAAGGTATTAGGCATTCCCGGGTTCCGTGGTTCTAGCCCGGTCGCTTAACTGTTCCATTTGATTTTATATGATTTTAATACATGCTAGCTTAGCGACGAGAGTTGAGAGAAACATAAAATGAGAGAGTCTTAGTGGTGAAAACCCTCACGGGCACCCTAAGGAGAAAACGAGATGAGAAATGGAAAACCGAGAAAGGTCTGTTGATGAATATTGTGCCGAGGCACTGTAAGATAAAAGGGGTTAGGTTTGGTTGAAGTAATCAAGTGATTGAAATTCTGGGCAATGAAGTATGTTCATTGAAAGATGGTTAGTTGGATCGCATGGGCCGGTTAGTCCAAATGCATATCATAACCATTGGTGCCAGCTGTTCCGGTCAGATAAGTTTCTTTTCTTTTTCCCTTTTAACAGTTTTCTGGTTTTGGATTCTTCTTATCCTTAACTCATAAAATCATTGCTTTCATTCTTTTTGGGGGTTTGTTTGTCTAAAATGTTCAAATGTCAGTTTTGTCCAATGCAAAGGGGAAAGGATTGCAAAGCTCACTACCAGCTTCCGAAAATGCTAAAACATAATGTGGCCAAAACATGTTAACAACAATTGTGATAGGGAAAGTCGTCGGAAGTTTCATCGGCAGAATATTTGGGAAATTGTTATGGGAAATGTGAAGGTTCAGGCAAAAAGGGTCGGGAAGGTGAAACAACAGTATAGGTACAAAAGCATTCAGGTTGTCAGAAATTGGGGAACACAAAAGTTGGTCAGAAAGTCGGGCAGTTCAGAGGAAGTCAGGCAATACAAAGCAAGGCAATGGAAGGATGGTGCAGCAAGAATGCTGTCAACTAACCACCATTTTTTAAATTAACAAATTTTCGGTTATTGAAACAGAGGCAGAAAGTTGTTTCAGGAGGAATTCTTCGCGAGGGAAGAGCAGGTATTAATCAAGTTTAATCGCAAGTGCGGCATGTTTAAAATACAAAAAAGTGAGAAGTAGCATAGAGAGATGTAAATTGTTTCAGGTTTGCATTTTAGAGTAAAATTGTTTAGTGTTGAAGTGGGGAGCTCGTCCCTATAGTAGAGGAATACATTTCAGTCCGTAAATTTTAAAACCTGCAAGTTTTAGTTTTCAACCCTTTTTAGTATGTGGTAACAAGCTCCAGTTTTCGCAAACTGTGGCATAAGTTTTCTTGGGTCGTCTATTTTTATGAAATCAGGATCCCGCCTGGATAATAGAGGAAAACATTTCAAATTCAGAAGTCAAGAGCCCGCTTAGAGAATAGAGGCACGCAGTTCAAATTTCAGAAGTCAGGAGCCCGCCTGAAGAACAGAGGTGATATAATTCAATTTTAGTTTTTAGTCAATTTCTTCGCCTAATTTGAAGTCATGAGTCTGTCTGGAGAACAGAGACATTCAATTTCAAAATTCAGAAGTCAGGAGTCCACCTGGAGAACAAAGACATGTTGTTCAAACTTCTGCAGTCAGGAGCCCATCTGATGGGATCCTGAAGAACAAAGGTGATATAATTCAGTTTTAGTTTTCAATCAATTTCTTTGTTTAATTTGAAGTCAGGGGTCCGCCTGGATAACAAAGACATACAATTCAAATTTTAAGCAATCAGGAGCCCGCCTGAAGAACACAGGCGATACAATTCCAATGTTGGTTTTCAATCAATTTTATGCCTAATTTGAAATCAGGAGTCTCCCTGGAGAACAGAGAAATTCAATTTCAAAATTCATAAGTTAGGAGTCCGCCTGGAGAATATAGACATACAGTTCAAGTTTCAACAATTAGGAGCCCGCCTGAAGAATAGAGGTGCTACACTTCAAATTTTAGTTTTCAATCAATTTATTGTTTAATTTGAAATTAGGAGTCTTTAACAGAGACATTCAATTTCAAGATTCAGAAGTCAGGAGTCCGCCTTAGGAGTCCGCCTAGAGAATAGAGACATATAATTCAAGCTTCGGAAGTCAGGAGTCCACCTGTATAACAGAGGTATTTCACGTCAAGTTTTAGTCAAATTTTATCAATATCCAATAACATGTACCCAGTTTTCAAATTGGGGTGGAAAGTTTTCTTTGTTTTGTCTATTTTTGTGAAGTCAGGAGCCCGCCTGGATAATAGAGGAATACTTTCAATTTCAAGTTCAGCAGTCAGGAGCCCGCCTGGATAACAGAGGAATACATTCAAGTTCAAGTTTATTCAAGTTCAGTAGTTCGGAGAAAAGGAACAATATCTCAGTTAGTAATTTGAAGTAACAACAATGGACTTTACCAAGGGAATACAAGACCACAACACAACAAGGAAGTATGAGAACAAGTTTGAAGAATTTAGATAGGATTTAATAATTCATAGCTCATAGCTTAGGTTAGCTTCTTTTGTTTTTGACACTGTGTAATAAGGAAGGTGAGCGTTTAGTAGCAACAGCAATCGCAGTGAAATCAGCGCTATTGGTAGTCCTAGCTACCAGACACTCCCGAACTACACTGACCTGATTCATGTTTAGCCCAGGATATGTAGACAACCTCTGAAAAAAGGGTGCGGTCAAGTTTTTCAAAAATTCTTCACACGGAATATGTGAACGGGCAAAAATCCCTCATTTCCGCTCACTTGTCTTTGCACGAAAACTCTTCGTGTTTCTGGGCAAAGAGGGGAAGCTGTGAGCACGTGATTTTTTCCCTAAGCAAATTATTCCCAATCATTCAAACAAAATAATTTTTTTTTTATTTTTACAATTTTTGTGCATTTTGGTGTCATTTTCTGATAATTATTGTATTTTATTTGTGCATGTTGATTCATATAAAATACAAAAATATGCATTTGCATCTAGGTTTTAACTTCATATGCTAGTATTAATTAGAGATTAATTCGTTTTAGGATAGGATATGAAGAAAATGATAAAAATAGCCACTTTAGCATTTTTATTATTTTAATTGTGAAATTATCGCAAAGTAGTTATTAAATAATTTTAGGAATTAATTAATTTAGTTTTGAAATATTTTAGGACTTTAGTTTAATTTTTTCAATTTTATAAAATTAAAAAAAATTTAAAAATACAAATTGAAATACAAAAAATAAATAAAAGAAACAAAACAAAAGAAATGAAAACAAAAAGAAAAGGGATGCCCATGATTGGGCCATGCCTAGTTGAATTACCTAAGGCCCAGTGTATAACCAACCGGTCCTAGTCCCAACACCTCAATACCCGGTCCAGTCTCCGGGTAGTGAAACGACGCCGTACAGAATATGATCTCAATTGTTGCTTCTTGATCTGACGGTTGAGATCGTCCTAGGTTAGGGGTATAAAAATGTCCGAACGAGCCCTTACCTCGCCCCTCACCTTATCTTCTCTCACAGAAACGAACAGATCCGCCACCGTTATCCGCCGTCCTCCGCTTGCCGTAAAATCGCCTCACGGCGGTTCTGGCAAGCCAAATGACTCAATTTTCACACCACGAACTCCCCTCAACATCCATTTCCAACCATCACCGTTGCTTGTCTCGAATCTTAACCATGTTCATCGAATTGTTAATCGAAGAACGACCAAAAACCTCCAATTTCCGATAACCTCCAAAAATACACCACAGAACCGCCTCAACCTCATATTCCTGAATATCCAAACCTCTTCCTTTGAATCACACCCTAGCTCTTCGAATATAGATTTGAAACCAAGAACCCTAGCGTCGCCACAAAATTTCCTGGTGGCGGCGCCACTTCCAACTGGTCCCAAAGTCATACCATACACTCCCCGTTCTTCCCTCATCACTAATCCCTACACAAAAACCCTCGAATAACCAGGCCACCCCTAATCTTAAATCTAGGGTTCACTGTGCCTAAACACTATGTTGATTTGTCAAATTCAAACTAACTCAAGTTAGTATTATAGGTTTATTTCGAGTGAAATGGACATATAAATATAACTTGAAGTTAGTTTCGAAAGTTTGCATGAAAGCCAAATTTCATTAAGTGTTTCTTCTCTGTATCTTCTTTAGTTTTCTTTCTCGATTCAGTGTTAGGTCTGTTTGTTCGGGCATAATTCTTAATTCATAACTTAGTCGCCATAATAGTTGTACATGCTTTGGTTAATTTTTCGGTTAATCTTCACTTCTTCGTCAAAATTCTGATCTTATTTTAATTCTTTTTGCTAAGTTTGAATGCTCAGTATCAATTGGTCAATTAGCCGCTAGTTTAATTGGATTTTCCCTTTGTTTTGTTCATGTAATACTGATTTGGGAACCTGATTCCAATAATTAATTGAGTGGCATATGTTTGGTAGGGTTTTTCAGTTCACTAGTATAAAGTTCATATTTCTTTTAATATGTTCCAATAGATTTTAATTTGCTTGATTTCAGTTGTTGATTTTATTTGTTAGTTGATAGTGCAGTGATATTGTTATTTTATTAGCTCAGAGTTCAAGATTTGGATATACCTGATTAATTCCTTTATTAGTTAACTTCAGTTAAGTTCTTAGCTAAGGTTAAATGGGTTGATGTAGTTAACTAGGTTTGGTAATTTTAAGAGGCAAAAACGGCAGTATGGGCATTAGAAAAGGGTAATTTTATTAGGATTAGTAATTTCAAAACTAAGCTAGGAGTAGTCTAGGTATTGTATAGCTAAAAGAACACCCTAGGACCTTCTTGAAGGGTAATATAGTGTAGATTTCAGTAAACTTAGGGTAGTAACTTGAGGAACAAGTTAGAAAATAAAGGAGCAAAGTTAAAAATAAGTAGGGACTAATAGTGTTAATACAAGTTATGAGGGTTGCCCTAATTTTGCCTATACAAGAGCATCAACCTACCTTGATTCACAAGTTTTGGAACCTCTAAAAATTCCTAAAATATTCCTCAAGCTCACATATCTGAAAAATCAAATTTCAGATACAAATTCCTTTAGATTTTAGCTTTCATTAAAAGAAAAACCAAAAAAAGCAATAGAAAATTTCCACAAAACCAAAAAAACAGAAAACTTTCAAAATCCAAAACACTACTGTTCCATTAGAATTTAGGTGCATTTCGACCTTTAGTTGTTGCCTTTACAGTTTTCTAGTTCAATTTCTGATTGCCCTGGCTTCAGAGATCTTCTGGTTTGGTTTCATTGGGTTTTTGGTCTCAGTTGAGTTGTTCTGCGGGTCAGCTGTTGGTTGCTGTATTTTGTGAAGTATTCTGGTGCATTTTCAAGCATATCTGGGTGTATTCAAGTGCTTGTGATCGATTTTCTAATTTTGTTTTGCTCAAAATCTTCCTGCTGTTTGATCATTGCTTTAGCTGACCTTCTATTCTCAATTTTTGCTTTGTTCCCAGGTACTATTTCTGAACTTGCTTCAATGCGACAGTGAGTTGGAAGTTGAAATGTAGAAGTTCCACTAAGTTTATGTGTGGAAGATTGCTTTCTGTTGAATATTAGCTTGTAGTTAACTTGTGGTAGTTATTTGGTTAATAAGGTTGTATAACTAGAACATTGATAGCTCATTTAAACTGTGTTGACTGGAATTGATATTGGACTGTATGGTTGTCACCCTTTTTGACTTGTGCTATAAGTTGAATCCTAATTTGGTCATGTAGTTATGAAAATAAATTCAGCATTGGCTGTAGGTTTAGTAATTAATTCAGCTAGTTCGTAAATTGTAAAATAGGTTTGTCATTTGAATGTTCAGTGTAAAGTTTCAGGGAATAGGGATTTGAATTAATATAATGAAGTTGTTTGAATGTTGAGCATTAGTTTAGTATTACTAATCTGAATCAAGGCCGTACTTTTGAAATACTGTTGCTATTGTTCTTAATTGATTTTTACCTTTCGTAACAGTTAAAAACTCAATAATGAAAGGAAAATAGGACCCTTCGCCACTGGTTTTTTGTTTGACTTGTGGAATTGTAGAAATTAACTGGTTGGTTTGAGATTGGTTGGGTCCTCTGTTGCATTGGGCTGTTGCACGCCTAATAGGCCCAATTTGCGCTTTGGCTCATTTCGTTCTTGGGCCAAGGCTGTAGAATGCCAATTTGTTCGCTGGCTACAGTGTTGTGCCATCCTTTAGTTTGAATTCCTTATTTGATTTGAGTAGTGTAAGTACCGATTTATTAAGCCTTTCTCTTTTCAGTTTTAAATACGAAATTGATTAGATAACGTAGTTATTTCTAGATTGGCCTTTAACAAAGTGGTGAGAAGAGCCTCGCCAAATAAACTACACAAGCGGGGCCCTCAATAATTGAATATCAAAATAATTAGAACTTGGGAGGGCCGTTTAATAAATTTCACGGCCTTCCCCAAAATAATAATATGCTAGAATCTTTAGGCACATTTTTTTAAATAATTTACTTTCCTAAACTCGGGTGCGCATTGATGCGCCCCAAATCTAAATCTCGACGAAGTCAAAACGTGTTGACGATCACGGGTGCATTGATTGCGACGTGGTTCGAAACGCGTTTTCACAATGTCGTAATTCTTATAAAATAAATAATAATCGAAAAGGTGCCTAAAAAAAGAGAAGAGCCTCACCAAATGAAATAAATATGGGGCCCCAAATAAATGGTTATTTAAAATAATTAGAACTTGGAGGGTCGTTTAACGAATTTCAATGGCCTTTCCTAAAATAATATTACGTTAGAACCTTTAGGCGCGATTTAATTAATTTACTTCCTTAAACTCGGGTGCGCATTGATGCGACCCAAATTCAAATCTCGACGAAGTTGAAATGTTGACAACCACGGGTGCATCGACTGCGATGTGAGGGTTTTCACTAATAAGACTCTCTCATTTTTTATTTCTCTCAACTTTCATCACCTTGCGATATCCGTGAGGGTTTTCATCACTAAAACTCTTTCCTTTTCCCTTTTCCCTTCTTGAGCTAGAGTGTTGCCGTTGCCATGAATTACCGCTACCTGCTTGACTTGGCATTTCTTATAAATTGATCAGAAGGTCTTTGTTTGGACCGTAATGTAGGCTTTTGGATGGGTTTGAAAGAAGGGTATAAAAGGCTCAAAAACAACTTCAAAAGGAGTTAAAATTACAACTTTCAGAATCCAATTTCTCACAACAATCACAACCTTGGCCCTAATTTCTTGCTTGGGGAATTTTGGTATTTATTTGGTATGACTGGACCTCAGAGGAATGCTGCCTACGTACCCTTTCCGGATCTATTCAAACGTAGTTCACGTTATCATAATTACCTTTGTTGTTGTGTTTTTCTTTCTTTTCATCTTTTTTTTCTTTTCTTTTCTTTTCTTTTATCCTTTTCTTTTCCTTTCCTTTTATTTTCATTTTCTTTTTTCTTTTCTTTTTCGTTTTTATTTCTTTTATTTTCTCTTCTTTTTCTCTTTGCTTTTTCATTTTCATTTTCTTTTCTTTTCTCTTTTTTTTCTTATTTTCCTTTTCTTTTATTTTTCTTAACTCTTCTTTTCTTTTATGTTCGGCACATGTGTTTCTTAATAGTGCCGTTGATTCCGAAAGAGGGGTATGAAAAATAAGTAAGACTCAAAAGGAATGACAAGGGATAAAAGTATTTGGATAGCAGAACAAAAACGCCTTCGTCATTTCAATCTTTAAAATATGCCAAATACAAACAGATACATTCAGAAATAAAGAAATCATACATAATATCTCTTGAACTTATCGAAATTGATGACCATTTGTACACATTTTCCTTCTATATCTGTCAGATACAATGCACCGTTAGACAACACTCTGGTTACTACAAATGGCCCCTTCCAGTTCGGGGTAAATTTTCCTTTTGCTTCTGCCCAATGAGGCAAAATCCGCCTCAGTACTAATTGTCCGACTTCGAATTTCCTCGGGCGCACTTTCTTGTTCATACTCTTGCCATTCTTTGTTGGTATAGTTGACCATAACCGACTGATGCCAATTTCTTCTCGTCAATCAAATTCAAATGCTCAAGGAGGCTTTTCATCCATTCATCATCATCGATCTCAGCCTCCACAATGATTCACAGATACAGGATTTCCACCTCAGGGGGTATTACTGCCTCGGTGCCATACACCAACAAGGAGTCGCCCCCACTGAAGTACGAACAATGGGGCGGTACCCAATAATGCAAAAGGCAACTTTTCATGCCACTTTCTTGATTCTTCCACCATCTTTCGCAATATTTTCTTTATATTCTTATCAGCTGCCTTAACCACACCATTGGCCTTAGGGCGGCACGGAGTAGAATACATATGGGTAATCTTGAACTGCTCGCATGTTTCCTTCATCAAATGACTATTGAGGTTTGACCCATTGTCTGTAATGATCACTTGTGGTATCCCAAATCGACAGATAATGTTCGAATGCACAAAATCCACCATAGCTTTCTTGGTTACAGACTTGAACGTTTTATCCTCTGCCCACCTGGTAAAATAGTCTATAGCTACCAAAATGAACCTGTGCCCGTTTGACGCTGCTGGTTCGATTGGCCCAATAACGTCCATGCCCCATGCAACAAAAGGCCATGGTGCTAACATCATATGTAGCTCTGAGGCAGAGAACGAATCAAATCCCCATGCACTTGGCACTGATGACATTTACGTACAAAACTGATACAATCATGATCCATAGTAAGCAAGTAATAACCTGCCCGTGCGATCTTCTTTGCCAAAACATATCCGTTCATATGCGGTCCACAGACTCCCGAATGTACCTCAGTCATGATAGATGTGGCATGCCTTGCATCCATGTACCTGAACAGCCCGAGATCTGGGGTTCTTTTATATAACACTCCTCCACTAAGGAAACCCCCACTTGCCAATCGCCGAATTGCTCTTTTCTGATCACTGGTGGCATGTGCTAGATATACTCTCATTCTGATATATTCCATGATGTCATGAAACTACGGCTTTTTGTCAAGCTCCTCCTCTACCATATTACAATAAGCATGCTGATCCCAGACTTGAATCTATAATAGATCCACATAAGCCTTGTCCAGGTGAGGTAACATCGATGCCAAAGTGGCCAAAGCATCGGCGACTTCATTATGAATCATTGGAATGTGCCTGAACTCTACATACTAGAACTGCTGGCAAAGCTCATGCAAACATTGCCGGTACGGTATAAGCTTTAAATCACGTATTTCCCATTCTCCTTGAATTTGGTGTAGCAGTAGGTTCGAGTCACCTATGACCAAGACTTCCCGGACACCCATATCTACAGCTAATCTCAGTCCCAAGATAGGGTTCTTGCATTCAAATCTATATTCGAAGAGCTAGGGTGTCACAACCCAAACCCGGTCGTGATAGCGCCCGGTCGTAAGGCTAGGCAAGCCCGGCCACATTACAAATATTCCCAGCTTTAGAGATTTAAAAGAAAAAATATGTTTAAAAAAATGAGAGATTTAAATTCCAAAACATAGTGAATAAATACTAAATACAACCATCAACCACCTAGGACCCGGTGTCACAAGTCTGAGCCTCTAAAGGATGAATCCGATATGATACAAGTTTGAATGAGTGAAATACAAGTGCCGAAATAACTAGAAAATAACTGGAAGGTCAGAGACATGGGTCCTGCGGACGCTGGCAGCTACATCAATACTCTGTCAAACTGATAAGCAGCAGCAGCACGCGCAAATCCTGTGGAACACCTGAATCTGCACACAAGGTGCAGGGAGTAGGAGGTGAGTCTACCAACTCAGCGAGTAATAACAGTAAATAAGGTTCTGAAAGTTTAAAACCACGGTAAATGCACAAAGTAAGCTACAGAACAATATACAACAGTATCTAAAACTGAACAACTGAGCAATAAATAAGATGCAAATGCAGGGATGCAATGCAGATGATGGCACAATCCAGTACCCACTACGGCGTGCAGCCCGAGCCAACCATGCATATGATTTATCATCGATGGTGCTCACTAGGGATGTGCATAGACTCTGTAGAGGCTTCTACAGCCCAAGCACAATAACCAACCATCTCGTGGCGAATAATCAAAACTAGGTCAGTCCAAGTTACCTGACCGCTCATATCATACAATGTCCAAGTTACCACTGTTTCCAATCACTGCTGCGGCGCGCAACCCGAACCACCCAATATCAGTCCTGAAAGTATAACTAAGCCCCTTGGGCATTTATAATCAATGATCCTCAGCCGAGATATATTTAAAAGATAGCATATGAGTTTGAAACTTTAGAAAATGCGGCTGGGTTTGTAAAACAGTGCTTTAATACCATGGACTAATAGAAAATGATATGCAATCATGCTAAACAGTAATACCAATTCCCGAAGGATTCTACAAGTCGGCATTAGGCCCCAAACATGGCAAAAAGCCCAATACTAATCATCACTGCGTGTGTAGCATACGTCAATATAGTATAATATCACTCGGGATGGACCAAGTCACAATTCCCAATAGTATCCGACCCCGCACTTATCATGGGGTGCATGTCTCGCCTCAATATAGCATTACCATGTGAAAGTCCGGGGTTTCAAACCCTCAGAACAACATTTACTAGCATTACTCACCTCCAGCCGACCATAGACTAGCTCGAAATGCCCTTTTTGCCTCAAATCAACCTCTACGAGAATTGATTCTACCCAAAACCACAACGAATACATCACAATAGGCTAATGGAATATAACCCAATCGAAAGAACTCGAAAAATATCGAAATTTTCGAAATTAGCAGAACCCGAGCCCCCGGACCACGTCTCAAAATCCAGAAAATTTTACATCAAAATGAACCTCGTCTCTCCACGAGTCTATACATATAAAGTTTATCAAAATCGGAGTCCAATTGCTCCTCCAAATCCCCAAATTTCACTTGAAATTTAAAGCCCTAGTTCATCACCTTTTACACCCAATTTCAGAGAATTAATGGTTGATTCTTCAATAAAATGACGTATTTAGACCACGAGACTTACCCCCAATCACTTCTCGTCGAAACCCCCTTTCAAAATCCGTCAACAAGCTCTCAAGGTGTAGCAAAAATGGAGGAAATATGAATCAAGTCGGGGATGAAATGTTTAACTTAAAACCCCGTGCCCAGCGATCTTCATCTACGCGATCGCAGGCTTTGGCTTGGCTTTGGCTTGCGATCGCAGAGAACAAACATCTGAAGCCTCCAATTTACTCCTACGCCATCGCACTGATCACCACGCGATCGCATTTCTCCTCCTCTTAACCTTATGCGTACACGGTCCTTCCCACGCGATCGTAGAGAACAATGGCTTCCACCTACGCGATCGCATCTCTAACTACACAATCGCAAAGAATAAACTTCTGGGCCCATGACCACCCTTCTATGCGATCGTAATTCCATACCTGCGATCGCATTGAACAATTTTTTTCATGCAACTGCTGTGCTAAATTCTGCAACTTTTCAAACTAAAAATCCTTTAGTTATCCATCCGAAATCACCCCGAGGCCCCCAGGACTTCAACCAAAAGCACTAACATGACTTATAACCTCATTCAAACTTGATCGGGCCATAAAAACACCAACATTAACATCAAAAATCGTCCAATTCCTCAAATTCAAGCCTAAGTCAAACTAGAACTTTTCCAAATTTTTCGCATTCGGTCCAAAACCCAACCTAAACACTTTCGAATGACCTGAAAATTTGCAGACATATCCAAAATGACTTAACAAAGCTACTGCAACTCTCGGAATTCCGTTCCGACCACCGGATCGAAATCACCTATCAACCGGAATTTGCCAAATTCGAACTTAGCCAGTTCAAGCCTAATTCTACACCGGACCTCCAAATTCAGTTCCATTTTCTCTTCCAAGTGTCAAATCACCATCCGAAAGTAGTTGAATCACCGAAAACCATTCCGAACCCTCTAACTCACTAGTCAATTCCCGGTTGACTTTTTCCATCTTAAGCTTTCCTTAATGAGACTATTTGTGTCATTTCTATCCAAATTCTATCTGAAACACTTCAAATTCATCAACCACTTATAATGAAACTTGAGGAAGCATAAAATAGGGAATTCAGGCAAAAAAGTACAAGAGACAACGGGCTGGGCCATCACATCCTCCCCAACTTAAACAAACGCTCATCCTCGAGCGTACCCAGAGCAGTACTAGAAGCAACCCAATAGCTAAATGACCTTACCAGGCATATGCCCAGGGTGATCCCACATCACCGTAACTCACATAGGTACCGATAATACAACACAACTGAAATTTCACAATCCACCTGGCCCATAAACCTTAGAAACTCACTGCACTTTCTGAAATCATACACAAGATCAGAACCCCACATCTATGCTCAAAATTTACTCGAACCAGCTATAATAACCCACACCTGCAACCTCCGGTGAATTAATAAAATATACCTCACATTCCAACACTCGGAAGGATCGTCTCTATTCACGACAATTGCCCACAGTACTCAATTACCAATACATAATCTCTTATTTAGCTAAAGTCTTATTCTAACACTTTCGTATACTGCCAATGATAACTAAAACACGCAATGAACTCTAGCAGTTCGTTAGATCAACCAATCATGAATTCACTTCCATGTTGACTATTACCACAACAAATTTTCGGGCCAAACCTCGATATTATCCTCCTAACTAGCTGAAATCAAATCTGTTCATATTTATTAATGACCCCAATGATCACTTAGAATCTAACACACCACTTCTGGTGATATGATACCTCAATACAGGACTAAGCCACAATTGCATAATACACGCGCCAACAAGAAATAGTCTACACATACCCAAATCAGGGCAAATGACTCAACCGGGAGAGTAAGACCTCAAGCTCGTCAATACCTTTAGGAAACCAAGCAGAGAGGCCGTCTCACATCATAGGAGCAGAGTATCTGAATCCTCTTCGAGAGGTCATAACTTCACGTGGCCTCGCAACAATGCGCGATCCTATCCCAACACTGCTACATATGAAGCACCTCATGTTACCATGCTCAAAGTGGAAAGCCATGCACAAATCTATGCCTGAAACCAAATATCACATCACACTCACGGTGAAACAAGTAAGATACATCATTCAGTCCTGAAAGGACACAATCGATACACTATCCTCCAAGCAATTCTCAACACGGACTTTCCTCCGAAGCCGGGAAGTAGGGCATACAAAGTAACATATGGAAGGCCATTATTAACATCACACCGTTGCGGCGCGTAACTCGATCTAGATAACATACTCGTGGAGGCGTTCCACCCGATCCACACAATATCTCACATAGGGAGGTGCACATCGAGCCACATTGGCTCATAATAACAAAATATCAACATCGGTCATAAGAAAACTGAGTGCATAAAGATATCTATTTAGCATTGTGAGCTACAAACTCCACTTCCACTACTATAACTCATACCAGATCCGTACGATATGGTGCCCGACACCAAATATTTACCGAAATACATAGTCTCGCCCGGCGACATGTCCTGCCACAAGGACGCATCTGAAAAGTCCCTCAATACTGGAACCGAAATCAATGGTAGAAACCTCTATACTGACATCCGCCTCGAAGGCCCAATTAAAGGACACAATTCTTCCCAGCCGACCGCTAGTCTCTGGAACACAACCATCCAGCTAGCACATAGTTCGATACACCCCGAAACGCAACCTGTGGCATTTCCCAACATGACTCATAGCATAATCGTTTAGAATAATCCAACACTGAGAAAATAACTCTACATTCCAATGTCGTATCCAGAATTTAATATACTAAACAAGGAAAGATCCACCCGGATTCCAAACTCCCAATAGCCGCTGACAGTACCAAACCAACACACATGATCCATAACTACTACATAGACTGCACCGGAGAACTCTCAGTCTCCAACTAACCATAGAACACGAATCCCTGAACCTGAACCCAAATACGAATACAGATTACACCTCGAGTATCCAATTATTCCACGAGAGACATTCAGAACTCCCTTGTACCATCACATAACTCAGGTATCGGCAATTGATCTCATAAGAAAGTGTCGTAACACTATTGATGTATCATTTGAGGGATTACCCTCTTTCCGAAACATATGCCATCGTCAAATCACTTCCAATTAACATTACCAGTCCCTTGATTACCTGAAGCTACTCGCTATTTAGGACATAGCCAAATCCACCATACCTTTCAGAACTAAACTGAAACCTTGCACACACCCATCTCGGTCCTTTACAACATATAGCATATACCAGATCCTCCAAGTATAACATGAGAACTTTCATCTCCCTTCTACGCCGCAGACATCGACTCACTCAACTAGTCTAGAACTTTCACTGATCCCATTTAAAAGAAGATTATTACCACTCCATGCTCTGCATGACCTTAGATACTACACATCTCCAAACCATGATGAACTCGACAAGAATTTTTTTTCCTGCCAATTCTATTTGCACAAAATAAACTGCCAAGGACGGAATCCCTCTATCCGAACCAAGCTAAGCCTACTCCAGTACTCAGGAGCTTCGCTGCCCAACGCTTATAGGAGCCCATTACCTCAAACACATACCAATGACTGATCATATCCTTACCATACTGATTTGGTCCCCTAACAAGTTACTTTATTTGTCTAGATTCCCACCTGATTCATTTTCAACTTGATGTACCCTCTTGATGTAGCACCACAATGCCTCAACCCAGGCTCACTATACGAAACCCAAACACCAGACCATACTGTCTAAGACCCATAGGCCACTGAATACTTCCTCAAACGTTCTCAGAAATACCACATCCTAGAGTACCTTACCCAAAGAACTTCCTACGACTCTGAATTAGTTGCCATTACTTCCCCAAATACTAATACATAGAATTACCGTAGTTAATAGTTAACATGAAATACCACAAGTCTTGACCTGTTCTAATGAAACCATTGACTTGGTCACCTACTCAACCTTAAACACCCGAGTGATACATGTAGAATCTTGAACACATCCACGCCCTTCTCGAAGGTAATCACTCTTACACACACGGCAATTCACTTGACTTAATGAATCGAACCACTCGTGCCTTATCAGCACTCTGACACCACAGGAGGCGATCTCATTCTGATACAATCAAACTACTTCGTTCTCTTAACACTAAGAATCCCTTATCATCAACTCAAGACATTCTCTTATTTTCCCACATATACGAAGCACCATATAACCTTAGGAAAAATTTTGCTTCACTCGTACCACACTCGGCTCACTTTCTGCAACCAGAACTGATTCACTCACATGCATCGAATCGGAATTAACACAGTACATAACTGTACCACCATCTTATCAACAGCAACCTCCCCAACTTGGCTCGAAGTCATATACCTCACAACACATATACTCTATGTCCATCGCAATATCATGGCGAGATTAAACTCACTCCTTCATAAGCTTGTGGAAACACGAATCATCAGAAATTATAACCCTTCTGCATTTTCTTTCATCCACAAATCGCTAAGCCCACTCTTTTAGGCGGCAAGATTTTTACTAAGTCCCAAAATTTTCAAAAATTTTGGCAGAGTTTCCTTTTTAATTGAGCCAATCCACCTACCAGAGAACCACCAAAACTATCCTAACAACGCGTCCACACCTTGACAAGACATCACAATGTATATCAATAACAGAAATCCCAATGCTACACGTATTATATTATCAAAACTGACACATGAACATGCTCTGCACCTGTTCGAATCATAACATATAGAAAATAGATTTTAATTACTCATACAATCTTCTAACATGCACATAATGATCATACCACTTCAGAATAATCTGCAGGAGATACCCCCTGCTTGCTACAATATAATATTTCGGTACATCATCAACCGTCATACTCCTCATGCAATCAACTGGTCTTCCTGAGTCTAGACTCATACCACAACACACACACTCCCAGCTGAGGGACTCGAAAATATTCTTCACGCGCTTGTAACTCGGGGCAACACATCCGTTGGCAATGGAAATCAAACACTTAATGGCCCGTTTATCACCCATCAGACAACTTCTTCGACACTACCAAGTCATACAGACTTATCACACGACACCAACATACTTCTCATGAAGCTATCCAGCCGCCATTACCACAATTAGGGAATATACTGAACCTATAAGCTCATAACACCAGCTCGTGCAGTCAGCACATTGGTTCTGCGGACGCTGGAAGCTACCTTAATACTCTGTCAAATTGATAAGCAGCAGCAGCATGCACAAATCCTCTAGAACACTTGAATCTGCACACAAGGTGCAGAGAGTAGGGGTTGAGTCAACCAACCCAGCGAGTATAACGGTAAATAAGGTTCCGAAAGTTTAAAACCACAGTAAATGCACAAACTAAGCTAAAAACAATATACAACAATATCTGAAACTGAACAACTGAGCAATAAATAAGATGCAAATGCAGGGATGCAATGCAATGCAGATGATGGTACAATCCAGTACCCACTGCGGTGTGCAACCCGAGCCAACCATGCATATGATTTATCATCAACGGTGCTCAATGGGGGTGTGTACAGACTCCAGAGGGGCTCATACAGCCCAAGAGCAATAACCAACCATCTCGTGGCGAATAATCAAAACCAGGTCAGTCCAAGTTACCTGATCGCTCATATCATACAGTGTCCAAGTTATCACTATTTCCAATCACCGCTGCGGCATGTAGCCCAAGCCACCCAATATTAGCCCAGAAAGTATAACAAAGCCCCTTGGGCATTAATTAACAATTATCCTCAGCAAAGATATATTTAAAAGATAGCATATGAGTTTGAAACTTTAGAAAATGCGGCTGGGTTTGTAAAACAGTGCTTTAAAACCATGGACTGATAGAAAATGATATGCAATCATGCTAATCAATAATACCAATTCCCGAAGGATTCTACAAGTCGGCACGAGGTCCCAAACACGCCATAAAGCCCAATAATAATCATCACTGTGTGCTTAGCATACGTCAATATAGTATAATCTGACTCGGGATGGACCAAGTCAATATTTCCAATAGTATCCGACCTTGCACTTATCATAGGGTGCGTGTCACCTCAATATAGCGGTACGATGTGAAAGTTCGGGGTTTAAAACCCTCAGAACAACGTTTACTAGCATTACTCACCTCCAGTCGGCCGTAGACTAGCTCGAAATGCCCTTTTTAACTCAAATCAACCTCTATGAGCGACGAATCTGGACAAAACCACAATGAATACATCACAATAGGAAAATGGAATGTAACCCAATCGAAAGAACTTATAAAATATCAAAATTTGCGATATTATCAAAACCCGAGCCCCGGGCCCACGTCTCGAAATAAAGAAATTTTTACATCAAAATGACCCTCGTCTGGCCACGAGTCTATACATATAAAGTTTATCAAAATTGGAGTATTTCTCCTCCAAATCCCCAAATTTCACTTGAAATTTCAAGCCTTAGTTCATCACCTTTTACACCCAATTTCAGAGAATTAATGGTTGATGCTTCAATAAAATGACGTATTTAGACCACGAGACTTACCTCCAATCACTTCTCGTCGAAACCCCCTTCAAAATCTGTCAACAAGCTCTCAAGGTGCAGCAAAAATGGAGGAAATATGAACCAAGTCGCGGATGAAATGTTTAACTTAAAACCCTCTGCCCAACAAACTTCCTCTATGCGATCGCAGCCTTTGGCTTGCGATCGCAGAGAACAAACATCTGAAGTTTCCAATTTACTCCTACGCGATCGCAGTGATCACCACACGATCACATTACTCTGCCTCTTAACCTTACGCGAACGCGGTCCTTCCCACGCGATCGCAGAGAACAATGGCTTCCACCTACGTGATCGCATCCCAACTACGCAATCGCAAAGAACAAATTTTTGCGCCCCTGACCACCCTTCTGTGTGATCGCGATGCCATACCTACGATCGCATAGAACATTTTTTGCCAGCAACTGCTGTGCTAAAATTTGCAACTTATCAAACCAAAAATCCTTCTGTTATCCATCTGAAATCAGCCCCAGGCCCCCGGAACCTCAACCAAGAAGCACTAACACGACTTATAATCTCATTCAAACTTGCTCAGGCCATAAAAACACCAACATTAACATCAAAAATCATAAAGTTCCTCAAATTCAAGCCTAAGTCAAACTAGAACTTTCCAAATTAGCATTCGGTCCAAAACTCGACCAAAACACTTCCGAATGACCTGAAAATTTACAGACATATCCAAAATCACTTAACGAAGCTACTGCAACTATCGGAATTCCATTCCGACCCCCGGATCAAAATCTCACCTATCAACCGGAATTGCCAAAATTCTAACTTTGCCAATTCAAGCCTAATTCTACACCGGACCTCCAAATTCAATTCCATTTTCTCTCCCTAGTCTTAAATCACCATCCGAAACTAGTTGAATCACCGGAAATCCATTCCGAACCCTCTAACTCATATGTCAATGTCCAGTTGACTTTTTCCATCTTAAGCTTTCCTTAAAGAGATTATTTCCCATTTCTATTCAAATTCATCAACAACTTATAATGAAACTCGAGGAAGCATAAAACAGGGAATTCGGGGCAAAAAAAAATACAAGGTACGACGGGTCGGGTCTTCACATAGGATGTGAACCAAAGGAAGAGGTTTGGATATTCAGGAAGAGGAGGCTGAGGCAGTTCTGTGGTGTATTTTTGGAGGTTATCGGAGACTAGAGGTTTCCGGCCATTCTTCGATTGAAGATTCGAAGAACATTGCTAATATTCGAGATAAGCCACTGTGATGGTTGGAAAGGGGAGCTTTAGGGGAGTTCGTGGTGTGAAAATGGAGTTATTTGGCTTGCCGGAACCGCCGTGAGGCGATTTTTGGTAGGCGGAGGACGACGGTTAACAGTGGAGGATCTATTCGTCTCAATGAGAGACGATGAGGTGGGGGGATTAGGAGCTTGTTCGGAGAGTTTTATACCCCTAACCTAGGACGATCTCAACCGTCATATCAAAAAGTAACAGTTGAGATCATTTTCTGAGACGGCGTCGTTTCACTGCCTCGGGGCTGAACCGGGTATTGAGGTGTTGGGCCTAGGTCCGGTTGGTTATACACTGGGCCTGGGGTAATTCAACTGGGCATGGCCCAATCATGGGCAACCCCTTTCTTTTTGTTTTCATTTCTTTTATTTATTTTTTGTATTTCAATTTGTACATTTTTTTTGTATTTTTTCCTAATTTTATAAAATTGAAAAAATTAGAATAAAGTCCTAATATATTTCAAAATTAAACTAATTAATTCCTAAAATTATTTAATAACTATTTTGCAATAATTTTACAATTAAAACAATAAAAATGCTAAAGTAGCTATTTTTGTCATTTTCTTCATACCGTATCCTAAAATGAATTAATCCCTAATTAATACTAGCATATGAAGTTAAAACCCAGATGCAAATATGTATTTTTGTATTATATATTAATCAACATGAACAAATAAAATGCAACAATTATCAGAAAATGACACCAAAATGTAAAGAAAAATTATTTTGTTTAAATTTTTGGGAATAATTTGCTTAGAGCAAAAATCACGTGCTCACAGTGGTAAAGACACACCAAAGTGAAAGAAGAAAAGAGTTCTTCTTTTTTTCGGTCTCTTCTTATTTATATTTTACTGTATTACTTCTCTAATTTTATTCTTAACCCCCTTTAAGTTGAGTTATATTTTATTAAGATATGCATCACTATATTCATTTTATTTATGATAGTACATATCACATGCTCACTGTTTGCAGATTACTTGTGCTCTTGGGCATCTTAACTAGTTTAAGTACAAAGCAATGATAAAATAACTATTTTTTTCAATGCTCAACTCTTAGATGATCTTAAAGTCATGAAATTAAACTAGCTACCCACTAATGACATACTTATAATATTCATGGACTTTCTGGATCAAAACATATCTTTAAGGCATTTTGAAGAAATGTGAGAAATGAAGTGACAAATAATAATTTGAAATTAGTTTAATTACTTTATATTTATTGGATTGGAACATATACAAAAATGCTAGTCATGTTCAATTCTATTAATACATATATATATATATGAATAATATAAAGTGAGAAGAAATAGTATGTTGTTTCCAATTTATGGCGAAAATAAAATGGAATAGCATGTTGTTTACATGATATAACTCTATTTTTGTTTCTTTTTTCCTTACTCATTTTATTTCATTAATTGTTTATTAGTATAATTATTTCTCTCACGTATTTATTTTTATGATAGTTTTCATTATGTCAAAATTTTTAAGACTTAAATTTGTAGCACTTGACATCACTGAGAAGAGCTACATATATATATATATATATATATATATATATATATATATATATATATATATATATATATATATATATATATATATATATATATATATATATATATATATATATATATATATATATATATATATAAGCAAGAAAGTGTAACAATCCGACCGGTCGTTTTGAGCTTTTATATTTTTATCACCGGTTCTCGGGCATGACTTGCCGTGTGTTATGCATTATGACTGATATGGATCGTTGGTTTCGAGTTTTAGAAAAAGCGGGATGAATTTGAAAGAATAGTTGCAGTTGGAAACTTTGAATTTGAAAGATTTGACAAGAGTTGACTTATGTGTATATGAGCTCAAACAAGAATTTTCATGATTTGGCTAGCTCTGTTAGGTGATTTATGACTTAGTAGCGCGATCGATGGAGGTCCGGTGTGGAATTTGACTTGAATTGGCGAAACTAGTATTTTGGCGAGTTCCGTTTCGTAGGTGAGATTTTGATCCAAATTCCGAGAATTGTTGTAGCTCCGCTAGGTGATTTGGGATGTGTGTGCAAAATTTCATGTTATTCGAATGTGATTCGGTTGGTTTTTTGATCAAAAGCGTATTTCGGAAGTTCTTGGAAAGCTTAGGTTTGAATTCAATGTAATTTGATGATTTTGGTGGTAGTGAGGTGTTTTGATGATCAAATCAAGTTTGAATAATATTTTAAGATGTGTTGGTACTTTTGGTTTAGGTCCCGGGGGCCTTGGGGTGTTTTCGGATGGCTAACGGACGATTTTTGGACTTAGGATGTTGCAGAAATTGCAGGATTCAGTGTTGCAGACATTTGCTCTCTGCGGTCACATGAGGGTCTCTTCGATCGCATAGACGGTTTTGAGGGGGTGTTGGATTGTTCAATGCGAATGCATGCAGTGGGCTGCGATCGCACAGTTCTAGGTTCTGATGAAATACGATCTCATGGTGTCTGGGGCGAACGGCATTGGGTATTTTTAAAGACTGAAATATTTGTGCTATGCGAATGCAGAGGTTATGATGCGATCACGTAGAGTAAGCTACAGTACCTGGGAAGAATGTTTTAAAACATTTCATCCGCAATTTTGGGGTTCATTCACTCTATTGTTGGTATTTTTGAGAGCTTTTAGAAGGAAATGAAAGAGGGATTCAAGGAACAAGATTGGAGGTAAGATGCTGAACTTAAAACTCGATTATATTGTGAAATTGGCCTAGAAATTCTTGAAACGTAGCAACAAGGGAAAGAACTAGGGCTTGAGTTTTGAGATTGTGAATTGAGGATTTGAGGGGCCATTTGAACTCCGTTTTTGGTATTCTTGATATGTATGAACTCGGGATGAAATGAGGAATCTAATTATGTAAAAAAATGAGCTTCGAGTAGTGGTCCCGGGGATTGGGTTTTTGTAATTTTGGGATTTGTGCCCGTTCTTGATTGTTTTCGCTTTGGCTTTATTCTCTTGGCATATTGTGATGTATTCGCTCTAATTTTTTATAGATTCGACATGCGTGGAGGCCGATCTGAGGAGCAAAAGCGTTGCGGGCTAGAGACTTCATCGATTCAAGGTGAGTAATGCTTGTAAATAATATCCTGAGGGTTTGAAACCCCGGATTTTACATCGTAACTCTATATTGAGGCGTGACATGCATTCTGTGATGAGTACGAGGTCGTTTGCTATTAGGGATCGTGGTTTGGTCAATCCTGATTGATAATTCTACTATATTGGTGATTGAGACACATACTATATTACTGTGAATTGGGCTTATTGCCATGTTTGGGGCCTTTTGCCGACCTGTAGAATCCTTTGGGGATTGATATTAATGTTTTAGCATATTTTGCATATCATTTGTTTTTAGTCCAAGGTTTTAAATACTGTTTTGCAAACTCAGCCATACTTCTAAGTTGTGAAAACTCAAATGATATTTTAAATGATATTTCAGACTGAGAACTACTGTTTTATATATGTCCAAGGGGCTTCTAATGATTTTTGGACTGAGCATGGATCGGGCTGCACGCCGCAACAGTGTTACATTGATATTGAGGCCGAGAGC